>QNUK01000171.1:105000-1404345 GCA_013621035.1 Clarias magur
ATCTAGCTATTTAGCCGTGCGACATCAGACGCCGTCCAAAAGCTTCTCCTTTGAGCTATCGATTCTTCGCTCTTTCCCGTCTGCTCTGAGTTTTAGCACTCCTTCGTTTGTCCGTCTCCGCTCCTGTGCACGTGCATCTCTGTCCGCGGGTCATTATTACGGATGGAGTAAGTTTAAAAAAAAAATTTTTTTTTAAACTTATGCAACCGACCACGTGTTTAAACTAAAGTCAAGGTCATGAGGAGGTCATTCTTCTTTTTTCCCCGAACGCCTTTTCTTTATTTAGTTTGAACACGTTTGCTTATTCATGAGTATTTGGAATCCTACGGCGATCTCCGCGGGACGATTATTTAGATAATGGCGCCCGTCGTCGTCACTTGAATTGTGCATTAGAGATATTAGCAGGAGGTTCGAAAATCATGCTTGGGGACGTGATTGGCAAACGCACGAGAGCACAAATGGGACGCTGTAAGTTTACGCGAAGACTCGCGTCTGTTTATATTTGTTCAATTTGTGAACATTAGAATTCTCGGTATACCCTTGTGACTCTATTACAACCATGTGCTGACTCCTAGCCTTGACTGTGCTCTGGGATTATCGCTGTCAGAATCCTAACAAGTGACTGATTTGTTACCATCGAAATAGTTCTGCGCCGTGCCGATGTCTCGGAGATTCCCAGGAATCGTGAAATATGCAGTGCTTTCCTGCTAAATCAGGTCAAACTGGTGTTAATAAATAAATTAATAATAATAATATTTTCTAAAGTAATTAATGAAACAAAGTCAGCATTTGTTGTAACAATGCTTTGAAGATCCTCGGGTCAGTGCAGCACCACCCAGAGTTCGTCTGAGCACTTTGACTGTCGCACCTGCTTCTTTTTTTGCGTGCAAAACCCGAGCAGCTTCCCTTTTGTTTCAAGTCTGAAAAGTGACTGCTTATGTAATGGCTTGCAAATATTTTTCTGTAACTTTTCATTTTGTTTTGGTATACAGATTAAAAGTAGAAAGATTTTGAAAATGAGAAATGTGTTCGTACTGAGTCAATTATAAAGTCTTTTTAAACACAGGAAGACTTTTGTAATCATTTTAGTGACTCGGTTCGTTGATTCCCTGAACGAATCATTTTTTGAGTCGTTCAGTTCCTTTTCGTTCTTTTGATCAGAAATCAAATAAAATGTTACTGTACATTTTCTATAAACAGACCCCCAACGCGTCTACAAACACAACTTTTGGCTGAAGTTTAATTAATGAAAATATTACAATGCAAGCTAAGGACTTATTATGATAACCGGAACGAGCAGCTCACCATCGTATCTTCTAGTCCGAGTCGTTCGTTCTTTTGAACCTATTGCACTTCAAAGCGTCTACGGGAGTCACGTGACAAAAGAACGAACGACTCGGACTTGGAAGACTCATTTAGGAGAACTGTTCTGTTCAGTTCTGTTTCCTGTGTCCTGCACTACATAGCGTCTGTGGGTGGGAGTCACGTGACAAAAGAACGAACCATTCGGATCAAAGACTCAAAGGCAACTCCCCCTTTCTGTTTCCTGTACGTAACCTGCGGAGGTTTTGCGATGCTTTGTGCATGTGCGCCAAGTAGGAAATGAACAAATCACTTTCTGAGACTACTCGTTCTTATGAATCGTTCATGAACGACCCATCACTAATACACATTTAAATAAACTACAGTAGGAAGCAACGGTACACTATGTGGACTGGACTCCATAGTGATCATCAATTTGCAACCCAGAGCTTCAACTGCCTGAACCACCACTGCCCCATAATAGCATATAATATCATATAATATCATATAATATACTCACATACAGTATTATAATAACATAGTGTTGTACAATTTTATAACACAATTGGTCAGTAGGCATTAGTTATTTTCCTTTTTACATGTTTTTTTTTTTTTTTTTTAATACTCGAGATAGCAATCATTCACATTCCCCCTAAAAGAAGTCATGGCTTAATTTCCCATCATTGGGCTCCAACAGACTGCTGGAGAAGAGTCGACATTCCATGTGCATATAATCAAGTCATCATCTACAGTATGTGTTGTTATGCAAAGCCTCGTGGGTACGCGTGACAAAAACTCACCCAAACCTCTGATGGTGTCACGGTTTAAAAGTGTCTTAAAAACAGCTATACACGTTATGTTTTGGAAGCAGCGTGCACCGCCGCAGTCCTGACACTCGCGCCGCTCGATTTCCCACTTTCGCCGGGAGCTGAGGTGTTTATTTACTTCCAGTGTTTGGCGGTGAGGCGGAAGACAGGGAGGGAGGGTGCAGGGAGTGTGATCATTCGGAGGCATTCATCTTGCCGCAAGAATCTTGCAGCTTCTCCGAGTCTGGCTAATTAATGCAAATATCCGGCGTGCGAAAAGGAGTTGGCAGAAAGTTGAAAAAGTCAGCTAAGGAGTGACGCCAGCCGCGCGCCATTCGGATATATAAATGTGTGGGCTACAGAAAACAAGCTGCGAGGAAAATTTCTCCGTAAAAGTGGGGAAGAATAAAAAAAAAAAAAAAGAAGAAGAAGAAGAAGAAGAAAAGTAAACGCAGCGAACATGGTGAAAACGATTGCATGCTTAATGAGGAGCTGAACACTGCTTAGAGCGTGAACCAGTTCCACATATGAGGGTTTACTAATAACACGGGTCAAGATAATCACCATTAGCTTCTAATTGTGTTGTAATAATTGGAGAAAACATCATCTTTTGTGTTTATTATAAATAGCTCCGTGTATTTAAAATTGTGACTGTAATTTCCATTTACAGGCTTTTGGGTAGAGGAAAAGTTTTTTTGTTTTTTGTTTTTTGCTGGGGAAAGTATTGTTGAAAGCGTTGCTTTTTTCTAATTAAAATGCAGTTCATTTTGTCCTACTGTTGTCAGGGATAACCTGGGATAATCCTCTGCCTTCGCCGCCCTGCATCAGAAAGGACGACGAGCTTCCTCTGCACCCGCCGTCCTACAACAAAGAGGACAGCGAGCATCCTCTGCCTTCGCCGCCCAACAACGAAGAGGATGGCAAGCTTCCTTCGTCTCCGCCGCCCTGCTTCGACAGGGGTGGAAAACCACACGGGACAAAGGAGCCAGCCTCTGGGTGAGAAGGGCAAACATTGGACCCTGGGCGGGATGCCCTGGACCTTCTGTGGTACCCCAGGAGTTGCGCCTTTAGAGGGGGGGTTATGTCAGGGATAACCCCTAGAGGGCGCCAAAGCGCCCAAAGACCTTTTTGGTTGTAGTTTAATTTGACTTCAGTTCCCAGTTTGCACCTCGGTCAGGTGACGTGGGCGCTCACCTGAACCGAGTCAGTTATTAGTTTCCTTATAAATAGCTTGTTTTTAGTCCTTTCCGTTGTCTTGCATTTGTTACGTTAATTCTAAGGTATGATGATTCGTGTTTTGGTTTATTTTACATCAAGGTATTCTGTTTGTTTTGTTCCCTGGTTTCAATAAAAAGGCTTCTGCTAAACCTCCGAACTCTGCATTCATGCCTCGCACCCACATACCTGACAACTGTAAATGTGTACATGGATGCAGCGTACAGTACAGTCCAGTACCCCTGTAACTACTAAATTGCACTTTTCCCATTTGCTCTGGTGATACTCCCCTGTATCCTGTATTGTGCCTTGAATGGTGCAAACATCAGCCAACAAAATGGCTTTTTAGAATGTCGACTGATTTCCAGATTACCTATGTTGATATGCATGACTGTCTTACATAATAGGCAAAAGCGCAAAAGATACACTATACCGCCACTGAATCTAAGTAGACCTGACAGTAGCTTTGTGAGCTGGCGAACAGCAGAGAAATTAATTTTGGGGGATAAAATACAAGTTGTGTTCTGGCTCAGTCTAAGGAAGTAATATATTCCAACACCAAAGAGTCCTACGTTGATAAAACAACCTCTGAAACGTGCCTAGCTCATAATCACAGCCATGCACATCTTCTAAATGATTAGATTCTATACATTATTTCTGAACTAGGTATTGTTCAGAAAAAGGAATAGTATGGAGAAAACACATGGGGAATTTAAAAAAAAAAAAAAAAGGTATACCATGTTTACTGCTAACAAGCTACTATGGCAGACTGAGACACTCGTCCAGGGGTAGAACATACAGTATCTGTTATAGAGAGCATTTAATTGGATGATCATAAATTCTTGTCTATTGCATCATTTCTCCATAACCAATAAGCTATAATATAAAAAAAGACAGAAATATGGAAAAGAATTCAAACCCAGTATGCTGATGAGACTCATGGCTGCAGTAAAACATTTGCATTCTGTAAAGGCTGTACAGTATGTCCATATGTGATGATGATGATGATGATGATGATGATGATGATGATTCCAGCAGAGGTGGCTCAGAGCCCACTATACTCATTTCCATGAACATTCAGCTAGTTTAATTAATCCCTGATCCTTGAAAATCAAAGGACAACTTACAGCATTGCCAGCATCTGTCTGTGGTACAGTAACTGCACACACAGTCATTCACCAACACCACTTGCGCATTACAGGAACTTGGCTGGGAGTTATTGTACATTCTAAATACAATCCTGACCTCCCTACAAGTCTTTTTTTTTTTGCACATGTTTGTAGCATTAAAGGAGTTCCATGGAGGTCAGTGTTTCAGAACGAATGGATTATATATGGAAATAAAGGGAGTTTCTGCTCCCATAATGGTATTCTGCACATTCAAAAGTCCGGCTTTATTTTGAACACCCCTTGTATTTCAAATATAAAGTTAGAGTTTGTTAAAAATGGGTTGCCATGGGTGCCATTTAAGAGGCTATGGATCAACTGTTATACAGTGGTCTGAGTGGTCTTAGTTTTTCTACTTTGAAGCATTGGAGCCAATAAACAATAAATATTTATACAGGTATTTATACCATTAGTAGAAAATCACAGATCTATGGGGTAAGAGCTGGAATTTTTACCAAGCAAACAAGCGTTGCAATAATGCCGGGGTAAGCGCTGTAAGCCGTTATCTTCAAGATGATCCTGAGCCAGCTGAAACCTGAAAACACCCCATTCCATTGCTTGTGTTTCCATGTGTGAGGCTGGGGTGAAAAGTTGGGTGAAGCTTGCCTTTGTCACCCGAAAGGCATATTCTTTCCAGACCCTTTGAGAAGAGACTATCAGAAACATCTTTGATACTTTACCTGGCATGCTGACGAAATTGATGAACATATTTACCAAGGTACGCAAGTAGTGTTGCTTTGTCACAGGTCCAGGGAGTCAGGTTCAATCTTTGGCATGGGTCAGGATGCATGGGCTTCTGCATTTTCTCCCCATGGCTTAGGTTATTCCCATGTTCTCTGGTTTTCCCCTACACTTGGCTTTGGATGTGTATACATCTTCCCATCCAATCCAAAACAGCATATTCTTCTCAGGTTTCCAGTGATCGCCTTCCAAATCCGTCATAATCCCGACCAGGACAAAGATAAATGAATTGCGTCTACCCAGCCCGACTCCGAAACCAAATATTTCTCTTTGTCCTTCTTGACAATGTTGCTTTCTAAGGTGGAAAAACTAGGTGATCCTGGCAAGCACCTCAGCTTCTCATTTCCAGTTTTAGTCAGTCCAAGACACATTCACAGTTGAGTAAAAACTAAATCCATCTGCTGTGCTTGGCGCCTCTCACTCCATTCTTTGCAAATAGCAGCTTTTAATATTGATCTCACTCGGGAAAGATAGTGAGGGAGGGAGCGTGCATCGAGAAAAGCAATCAAGAGAGGTTGATATTCAGAGGTTCATATCTGTCCTAGAGGTTAATATGGAATGGTTATTTTGGTTATCAGTGGGTGTGTTTCCCTGTAGTACAGGTGCTTAACCTTTTTAACATTTACATGATTTCAGAGAGGTGTTCTTCTTCAGGGTTTCACTCGTTCTGCCAAGTCAAAATATACCGTACAAGCATTTACAGTTAACAAAGAACAAACTTTATTTCCGCAACACTTAGGTAGCAACTCATTTTTGGAATTCCAAAAGTTTGGACACACCTTCTCATTCAGCGAGTTTTCTTTCTTGTGTTCTTTAGCCCAAACGCGTCTCTTCTGCTTGTTGCCTGTCCTTAGCAGTGGTTTCCTAGCAGATATTCTAGCATGAAGGCCTGATTCACACAGTCTCCTCTTAACAGTTGTTCTAGAGATGTGTCTGCTGCTAGAACTCTGTGTGGCATTGACCTGCTCTCTGATCTGAGCTGCTGTTAACCTGCGATTTCTGAGGCTGGTGACTCGGATGAACTTCTCCTCCGCAGCAGAGGCGACTCTCGGTCTTCCTTTCCTGGGCCGGTCCGCATGTCAGCCAGTTTCTTTGTAGCGCTTGATGCTTTTTGTGACTGCACTTGGGGACACTTTCAAAGTTTTCCCAATTTTTCGGACTGACTGACTGACCTTCATTTCTTAAAGTAATGATGGCGACTCGTTTTTTCTTTACTTAGCTGCTTTTTTCTTGCCATAATACAAATTCAAACTCTTTGAATGAGAAGGCGTGTCCAAACCTTTGCTCTGTACTGTATCTATGGAAGGAGTCTCCGGTGTCAGAACAGACATTTCAACTACAAATGGTTAAAAAACCGCTCGACTGGTGAGGGATGGAGGAAGTCATGTTAAATGCTCATTTCTATCCTGGCGCCTACTGTACTGTAGGTGGCAGAATGAACTTCCTGTAGATGTCAATACTGCTGAGTCATGGGTCCTATCTGTTTCTTAGGTATTTGGGTTAACTCCTTCCCAACAGTGTTTGACCCAACAGTGTACTTTTAGATAACAACCTAATGAATTAGTCTAAGGATAAAGTTAATGATAGAAACCTTAAACTGTCCCCTGTATGTACAGTAAGGTGCTCTGAATGAGAGCATATGCTAAATGCCTAAATGTAAACGTAAAATTAAAATACATCCAAAAGTGGTATGGAGGTTTTTCCCAGAAATCCCACAATGATGCTGAAAAAGAATTATGAGTACACTCTGTTGACTCTTATATAAGGAGATTTTATTAAATATTGTTTTATTTTAAATTGTTTTGCTAACAGTCGCCAATGTCTGCTTGAGAATGTTGTGCTGTTTTGTTTATCATGGTTAAAGTCTGGGTGAGATCCGCAAGTTGCTGCAGGCACTTCTGCATCACAGCTGTCATCATGTCAAAACAATGTTTTCTCTACAAGAATTCCAGTCTTTCCAAAGCTCAGCTCTGCCCGGAGTCATAAAACGCAGCGAATTGAGATGTGTGTGGTGTCACACCTACACACGCATCAAATCTTTACGACTGCTAAAATATGTCACGGCGCTTATAGCTGCATTAAGTGCCCGCGGTGGGAGTTTAGTTCATTTGAAAATGTTGGAAGGAGGGCATCTGGAGTTCAGCTCCTGATATCTTAGGATGCCGAGTTCTTGGACGGATCCTCCTGTATGGCACAAGAGCGCCACCCAGATGAGTACTGCATGCTTTTAAATAAGCTGCTGCCCACACTTCAGCTGACGTACAGGATCCGATCTGCATTAATTGCAGTGGAGAACCTTTAGGAATTAAAGACCTACAGAAACTACATCTCATAGCATAGTAGATATTCATGACATTCGTTACACGACCTGAAGGATGTACAACCCACTCTCCTTGAACACACAACCTGAACAGCTTGTATAGATGGGAGGGATGCTAGCTCAGCATGACCACCAAGCATGGCACTCTCTGACCTTCCCTCCTGGGTAATATATTATCTTTGGACTCCTAAACATAGCAGATTCATTGTCAGCTACATCATTTATCCGTACATGACATGGCCCAAATACACCGGAACACACTTTCGGGACAAAGGTGAGTCAATTACACTGCTCCTTTCCTATTAATATGTGGTTTTATACGTATCTCATGCTAACATTCCATGTCCTTCACTAACCTTATTAACCTTTTTTTAACCGTTTCTTGAACCAGGAATTAACGTTTACCCAAGACCTGATATAGATCAAACCGTCGTTCAATAGAACCAACCTCCAGAGCCATGTTTTCAAGAGAACCAGGATTGTTCCACTTGAACAAATGTGAAACCAACCAAGTTATTTAACAGTCCTTGAGTCCGATTGACACGGCATTGGGTTGTTTGTAGAACACCTTTAGGAAACAGTAATATAACCATTCTCTGGTTCAATAAGCTCTATTGGTGCATTTCAAGTCGAACAGTCTAACAAAGGACAGAGCGACCCCTTCTTACAGTACATTTACATTTACATTGAGGCATTTGGCGAACGCTCTTATCCCTTCTGGCATTATCCCGTTGGAAATGCCACATGTTACCAATAATTTGTATTTGGATAAATGTAAGAAGGATTACACCTTTAGTTTGTTCTTTTTTAAGACACCTCTTCTCATACATTGTTGGAGCCAGACACCAAGTGAACTGACATATCCCAGTTAGGAAGCAGGGGTCAGAGCGCAGAGTCAGCCAGGACACAGTAATCCTGGAGCAGATAGGTTTAAGTGCCTTGCGCAAGGGCGCAACATCGGCGACTTGCTCGATATCGGCTTGAACCTTCCACCTTCCAATCAGTAACCCAGTAACCCACAGACTGATTAACAGACTGAGCCACCACTGCCCCCACTGAGTTTCCTCCATATGCTCTGGTTTCCCGCTACAGTTAAAAGCCATGCAGAGGAGGCTATTTGGTGTTTCCAAAAGAGAAACAAACTGTCTGAAATATGTGAGTGTGTGTGCTCTTGTGCCCTGCAATGATTTGCCCCCGTAGTGATCTAGGCCTCCTGCATCCCTATAGAGGATAAGCGGTATAGAGAATGAATGAGTGAGATGGTGGCCAAGTCTTTGCTCTTTACGCTCCTACAGCCTTTGTACAGCTAGCCAAGCCACGTCCATATCAGAATTCAAATTGTGTATCAAATGCTACCCATCCATGCCAATTGGCGACCCCGCTTGGAGAACTACTCCTCCAGGCACCCAAACCTGATTTGGTATTCTGCCTTGCTGAATAATTTTTACCACTGGGTATTCTCGGACTACACTTCAAGATGCTAGTAACACCAACCCAATACAAAACTTACTGTATACTACACCAGCGCTCTACAGTGCTAACGAGTTTTCACAACGTAAAATGGGAATCATGCTTGTCAGACCCATTCAGATTCCTTCTCCTTCAGCAAGATTTGGCTTTCCGTGGCCTCTGGAATGACAAATCCGACCTTCTCAAAGCCTCTCCAGGCGTCCCACGAGGTTTCAACTGCTGCGGCTGAGCATCACGGCTTTGCTCCCTATAAACCTCCTGGCACTGAGAACAGCTTTCAGCAGCTGTTGTTCTACATGCTTTCAGAAACGAAAGAAAGAAGAAGAAGAAGAAGAAGAAGAAGAAGAAGAAGAAGAAGAGGGAATCTCGATTACCCAGCTGTAAAACTCATCAACCTGATTTAACCTCCGAGAGTTGATTTATGATGAGACCAGAATGACCAGCTGAAGGTTTAAAAGCTGTTAACTGCTCGAACTGAAGATATGCTAATAACCACGTACTGTCCAGCAGCACACCACTGCATGATTCTGATCCAATACTAAAAAATAAAACAATCTTCTGTTTAATCCCTAGTCCGTGTGAGTAATAGGCCAGAGGCGCATGAAAACGTCAAATGATATTAAGTTCCAGAGCTTGGAGCATCTGACAAGAACCCCACACTGGACATTCCAGTCAAACACATGAGTGTAATAGAAAGAGCATCGTGGTGATTTTCCACTGCTCCTCTTCTCATCTGTGTGAACGATCGGTGTTCAGTCCAAACACACGCAACAAATTCAGAGGTCACTCCACTCTGTGGAAGTCATTTGCAGTCGTCTGTACTTAACCAATTTGTTTTTCTCATTTGGTTCAGCTTCTCATAATTCATTTAGCTATTTGTGCTGGCTTTTGTGTGCGGAATACAGAACACATTCATTCCAACACCTTCGGCTCTAAGGAAAGTAAAAACCCTTATTTCTCTACCTGATTGTCTACCGTTTGTTCCTTAGCAGAGCAAAATCTAATGAATAAATTGGATAATGATAATCATAGTAATAATAATAATAATAAAAATAATGAATCTAAATATGAATAATTTTGAGCAAGATTTCAAAATCGTGTAGGATTTGCATTTAACCATATTTTTTCAAATGTGAGTTATAATGTTTCTCTCTCTCTCTCTCTCTCTCTCTCTCTCTCTCTCTCTCTCTTTTTTTTAAACCTGAATGAATCACTTCAATCAAGCAAATTACAGAGGTGGACAAAAGTGCACTGCTAGAATTTGTGTGAATGAAATCAATCATCAAGGTTTGGTTTTAAATCAAATGGAAAATACCATATAAAAAATATATATAAAAAATATATATATATATATATATATATATATATATATGTGAGGGTAAAATGTAAATGCATGTGTTGCATATAAAAAATTTTTTTAAGTGTTTATTAGAATAAACAAGAAATAAGAAAACAATAACACAAAAACACGAGACTCATTCATATTTTGATCATCATTTATATTAGTAATATTGCTAATATTGCCATCCCAGGAGACATAGGGTACGAGGTGGCGTACAGCCTGGACAGGGTGCACACAAATACAATGGACAATTTGGGAACCCCAATTAACCTAAGATGAAGACTTGAGTGCTGCTCTGGTGTTCTTATTTGGACTGTTGGAGGAAACCAGAGGAAACACGCCAAGCACAGGGAGAATATGAAAACGCCACACACACACACACACACGCGCACACACACACACACACACACAGACCTGAGACGGGAATCAAACCCTCAACCCTGGAGGTGTGAGGCCGCGGTGCGAGCTGAAGGAGTAATCCAATCGGTGATGAATTGAAATGGTGCGAAGCCGTCCAAAGTGGCTTAGAGCCCACTGTGTCTGTGCTCCGATCTTGCTGAAGAGACACATGTGTCTGTGGGAACTGGACACGCAATCATTCACGAACACCACATGCACGTTACAGGAACTCGGCTGAGAGTTACTGCCACACCCCCTGTGCAGTCCTGACCTCGTGTAGCAGGTATGCCTTTAAAACAGTACTTTGTGTTTCCACTTGCCATGACCATATTTGGATTTCCTGTGACCACATGCTGTTTTGGGGAGTGTTACCCTTTAGCTTCTTCCCAGTCTGCATGTGAATTCACAGCGGTAGGTCACAAAAAAAGTTTAGTAGTGATTCAGTTAGATGTTTTATTCTAATAACCGATGATTTCACACTACATACTTGTATAATTATGATTTTAAGTCCCTCAGTGATGTACACACGTGTTTTCTTGGTTATTTTGTTTTTGTTTGATGAATGTAGTTTTATATGATTTCACAGCGCGCGCGTGCGCGTTGAGCATCGCTGCCACGCGCTGTTTTAACTGCTGCACAAGTCCTCAGCTCGCCTGTTTGTGTTGTCCAGGTGTATGAGATTCAATAAACGAGGACGCGATGGCAAGAATGTCGGAGTATTGAGATTTTTCGCATGACACAACGCAGATTACACACCGCTACACTCGCTCCAAGCCATTTCCACATGTTTGGGCCATTAAAGGATCTCCTGGGGTTTATATAGAGACATAAATTGAGTTTTCACTCTTGCAACAGATTTCTGTTATTCTGCATATTCAGAAGTCCCAGTTTGATTTGAATGCCATTCATGTACAGTAAATGCCGTAGACTTTCACTAATCACTCCAAAGACTGAAGCGTGTAATAAGTCGTTCCACGATGTACGTGACGTTTCCTATTATTCCCGGGGTTGCGGAGGACGGTGCAGATCCGCTCTGTCTGTCGGTCTGCGTGACTGTATGTTCATTTTCCATGCGACCTTTCAGAGCTGATCAACTCCGAGCACAATAATGGCTAGTGACAGTTAGTGTGGCAGCGGTATAGAAATGTAAATTACAGTGAAGAGAAAGGGCTGGGTTTCTGACTTTCGCTAGACAAGCAATGCGCTAACGAGCCTCTCTCTCTCTCGCTCTCTCTCTCTCGCTCTCTCTCTCTCTCGCTCGCTCTCTCTCTCGCTCTCTCTCTCGCTCTCTCAGAGCCGAACTGACAGAACGCTCATCCATTAAATGCACATATTTCATGCACTGTGAATTTGGGCCGTTCTTTTGGAAAAGTTTCGAGCAAACTGAATCGAGCGTGCTGTGATCCAGGGTAATCAGGCGTGCCTCTGCTCTCTGACAGAGCATGGTGTCAACAATTTAGGGACAAATGATGACAACCTGAGAACCATGAGCTTGAATGTCTGTTGGTTAAAACCCCGCTCTGGAGAGAGCATCCAATGATTTTTAAACAATGCTCGACTGATGAACATTTATTTTATTTTTTGTGCAAGCTAACATTGACGCTCATTTATCTTTTTGTTGTTGTTGTTCAGAAATAGTGCACATGAACCCTCACGCATTTTACACGAGGCAACCTTGAGATGTTTTAGACAGGCAGAGGCTGAGGTTTTTTCTCTGAACAGCTCACTTTGTCTGTTTGTCTTTTATTTTTCTTTCTTTCTTTCTTTTCTTTTCTTTTCTTTGGCCTTGATACCTTACATGTGCTACCTAAATGATATAGGTATCAGGACCCTTAAATAAACACGGTTGCCTGGCAACCGCATGTCTACCTGGCCGCGCCTCTGCCTGTTCAGAACTCCGTGGGGTGGCAGCCTGCGGATCTGCCCGTCCTGAACATTGCAGAGTATTTCTGCCCCTCGATAAATAAATAAAAAATCAGTGGGTTAAGGCAATGAGTTAGTGATCAGAAAGGCACCAGGTTCCCTTTGCTGGGCCCTTGAGCAAGGCCCTTAACTCTATCAAGTCCAGGGGCCCTGGTTCATGGCTGGCCCTGCTATCTGACACCAGCAATGCTTGGATATGCAAAAAAAATAATAATCTATGCCAATGGACTCAGGGCATGATGAGACAGGGATACCCTGACAGGGATACCAAACCATTGAAGGGGACATGAGCACACACTCGCTCATACACTCAGTCACATACTGCAGGCGATTTTGGTAACACCTTTCAGACTTTTGACTGTGGGAGGAAACTGGGGCCTCCTAGAGGAAACCCAGCAAGCACAGGAACCTGGAGGTGCAAAGCTAACCACAATGAATTTCACTGAATCAATAGACAAAACGTCTGTCTCCTTGGCGTCCATCTTGGCATGGACCAACGTTCTTTTCCTGATCTTGCTATGGTAATGTCTCGTCCCAAGGGTCACTGTAAGACCTTTTCGTTCCTACGTTATACTTTCTCCAGTATATTTCCATGTCTATGAAAACTGCCCTCATCACTGGGGCGCTACTACTCCATCAACCTTTGGATTTGTTGTAAGTGGACCTGTAGGTAGCTTTTACTGTAAACAAAAATAATAAATAAATAACGTCTGTGGTCTTGCATGTCAAATTGTATAGCTTGAAGGCATTAAACTGTATTCAGGATTCAGCATGTTGTAGGTTTTGAGGTTCAGGCACTACCCACACTCAATCCTTAGCCTCCAATTCATCATCTCCTTGAATCATTTCACACCATCTTGTCTCCCATTGTCTCAGAAAAAAAAAAAAAGCCCAAACTCCTCAGAGGCACCTCTGATGTATGCTGGAGATGCCCAGATGTCCACTGGGACCGGCTTCATTCCAGGACTGTAGAATCCAGCCTGATGTGCACCTTCTCGTGGGAAAAACACATGCATGCAGTATGTAGAGCTTCTGGCTTTCCCTGGCAATCATACAGAGCTCCTGAAAATCTCCACCTCATATCATTCCACAGAATGCAGGATGTCCATAACGCCTCATGCATTACAAAATCGAGCGTGTCTGTAAGCATGCGAAGATCCATGCCAAGGTAGAGGGACAAACAGAGAAGCAGCTGGAGATGATTATTAAGCTGTCAAGCATGCGGAGACGTGCAGCAGGGAGGGGACATGTGGGCGTACGGTGTCTGGACTTCTTTTCTTCTCACCCTCGTCCATTTGTTTCTGGAATTTACACCGTTGATTTATGGAACTGGCCTTCCGAGGTTTCATGTGGATGCGCCGGTCCTGGGAGCATTACTTGGGATTACTTGGGATGTCTCTGGCAATCTTTTTTTTCCTTGAGCTTTTCCAGACTTGGTGATCAAAGTGGAACAGCAGTCGATTCTCCAATAAACAGCTCATCCTCTTGTAATCCTATATTATAACACATTATGCAGAATAAGTACATATTTATCTGGGCATTTTATTAACTCTTTTAATGACTCATAAAGCTTTGCCGTGATACTGTTGGTGAGTCAAAATTGCCTAAAATGCCATCCCATCTGGTTTGCACTTAATGGCACCATATTGGTTTTTGTTTTTTTCCTACAGGACAATGGCCCAACATTTAAGAGCTATTTGCCCAAGAAGGAGAGTGATGACGTTTTGCATCAGATGACCTGGCCTTCACAATCACCCGATCTAAATACAGTCGAGATGGTTTGGAATGAGTTGGACTTCTGAGTGAACAAAAAGCAGCCAACAAATACTCAACACCTCTGGGAACCCGTTCAAGATTGTTGGGAAACCCATTTCAGGTGACGACCTCATGAGGCTGACTGAGAGATTGCCAAAGCTGCCATCAAAGCAAAAGGTTTGAAAAATCTAAATCCTAAAACATATTTGATACATGATTCCATATTTGTTGTGTCATAATTTCAGTTTATTCTAAAACAATGTTAAAAACAATACAAATTGCATGAGATGGTTTGTTCAATTTTTTCACTGGTACTATACAAATTACGATTTATGCTTCATTCAACTAAAGACCATAACTTGTAATTGTTTTTTTTTTTTTTTTACTAGAAAATTAATGTGAAATTTTACCATGGTACTGTATAGCTATCATGCTCTTCCAATGGTACCTGTACCATGATATATATATATATATATATATATATATATATATATTACCATGGTATTTTTGGCAGTACCATGATACCTATTTGCTGATACAGTGTTACCACAGTACTAGTTCTACCAGGACATTGTTAAATATACGTTCTACATGTCTACTGTATGTGCCATAATGGTAATATGTTCTTCTCCATTACCAAAAAAAAAAAAAAAAAACTTCTCCATTACCAAAGTTCAGCAGGTATTCAATATAGCACAGTATGTAGACACATACTGCAGTATATCAGATATTTGCACACGTTTGTTAGCTACTGTGGAATCCAATAAATACCATGGTGTTCACTAAAGTTTTTTGGTACTCACCATAGTATTACAAAGGAACCCAAAGAAGTTCCATAGTGCACATGCTGGTACTATATAAAGTGATATGCTGCCTCCTATGGTAAAGTTTGAAGTAAAATAGTAATTCTATGGTATATTATGTATGGACTATTGTTTGCCGTAATAAACTCTTGTACAAACCAGAGTCAAATTTCTTATGGGACCATCAACAAATACAAAACCCTCTCAACTCGAAATTCTGACTAAGGCACTATTAACACCAAGGACATCAAGTGACAGTGAACCAACATGGCATATTTAAATGGGAAATGTTAGCACTATAGTTTGCTTTTCAAGAAGGGAAAAATTAATATATAATATATATATATATATATATATTAATATATATATATATATATATATATATATATATATATATATATATATATATATATATATTATGGCATGCCGTTTAGGAAAATATTCATGAGAGAACTTAATGAAAACTCTGAATATATTGAATGAAACGTGAGAATATTGAATGGATTCCGAATATATGGATTGAAACTCTATATATATTGAATGAAAAGTCTGAATATATTGAATGAAACATGACGTCATCGAAACACAGCGCCATCTTTAGAAAGGATGAGTGAGTCGGCGAGAAACTTGGTTGCTGCAATTGTGAGAAATGAAGAGATGGTGAACACATTGATGAGTGCGTGTCCGGCCCAAAGTGGTGGCACAAGCCGCACTCAGTATCAGACGACGGATGAAGAAATATATTCGCTATTTCACCGCAGAAGACCGGTGTTATGTGCTAAAATGCCCCCCTGCTACAGATTGCATCCCTACATAATCTCTGTCGAATATTATAGTAATATTATAGTATAGTATAAATTTCTAGGTTTATGATTTAGAAATGACAAATTAGACCAAATGGATTTGATTATAAAATAAGCATTAAAAAAAAATTGCATGTAGTATAGGGAAAAATATAAATTATAATTTTTTATATACAAGATGTGTTTTTGATATTGCTTATTTAATAATAAAAATCATTTCGTTAAATTTTTCATCATAAATATTTATTTAGTGCAAGCATTTTTGTATTACATGACAAATCCCTGTAAAATAAATGTGCCGCAAAATAAACATTCTATGAGAATTTGTATTCATGGTCTCGACACCTGTCACGTGCCAAGGGTTAATTATAATAGTTATATCATATTTGATAACAATAAACCTATGAATTTATGTTGTAGTATAATATCTGATAGAGATTAGGGGGGGGGGCAATCTGTGGCAGGGGGGCATTTTAGCGCATAACACCGGTCTTCCGCGGTGAAATAGCGAATATATTTCTTCATCCGTCGTCTGATACTGAGTGCGGCTTGTGCCACCACTTTGGGCCGGACACGCACTCATCAATGTGTTCACCATCTCTTCATTTCTCACAACTGCAGCAACCAGGTTTCTCGCCGACTCACTCATCCTTTCTAAAGATGGCGCTGTGTTTCGATGACGTCACGTTTCATTCAATATATTCAGAGTTTTCATTAAGTTCTCTCATGAATTTTTTCGTAAACGGCATGCCATAATATATATATATATATAAACTCTTTCCAGACCTTTAGTCTCTAGATCTTAACCAGATGAACCTTTATGGAGAGAAAAATAATAATTAGTGCACCTTATACAAACAGCATCATATTTTTTTGTTTGTTTTTGTAACGAATCTGGAAATCATCCCATGTTATTTAATAAATAATTATCATTATCTCACAGCTTAGAATAGTTGACATATACATTTAAACTTTTATATGTTTACTAATGATTTATAATATTTTTTTAATTCATTCAAATAAAATATTATTTATAATCATTATTAGTTATTAATCGTTGCAACATATGATCATTGTTATAAGGGGTTGTTACTATTACATTAACATAACTATACTGTATGAAACAGTTTATAAAATGCTCCAAGAGTTTTACTTAAACATCTTTCTTTTCAACATTTTCCTTATCATAATGCTTTGGTACCTTTTTTCAATAATAATTTATATGTCCAAACAACATCATCATGAAGGGATTACCAATTATATAGAGGCGCAACCTTGACTTTCAAAGGACACAAGGAAACTGTGCTACGTTTTTTTTCTTTTTTTCTTTTTCTGTTTGCACCATTAATATTTATGAGCAAGCCAGAGGATGAAAATCATAGACACAAGCAGAAAAGTTTGCCAAAGTACATGCTGTTTATCAGAACGCTAATGTAATTAGTAGTGCGCAGACAGGAAACAGCCTCCGTCCCATTAATGCAGCTGTTCCGGGCTCGGAGCGTGTCCGGCGCTCGGGTCTGACCAGAGACCGGGCTCGGCTCTACTGACCCATGCTAGTAACTAACAAGGCTGTTCTTCACACCTCGGTTATAAATAATGATCGAACGTAAAAGCCCCTGAGTAAGATGCAGAAATGTCTGGAGGGTTGAAAATGGGGAAAAAAAAAAAAAAACTTGGTGCATGATGAGGTCAATAAGTTTCTTTTCAGACAACTTCAAGAGGCGCTGAGTCAACATGGAGTTATGACTGGCAATTCACAGGCCTTCACACAAGCTGACTTTTTCTTGTGCAAACCTTGCATTAGCTCAGTGAACACACTCCTGAAATATATGTCTTTCTCACTCCAAGTTAATTCTGGCTGTGTGGCTGGGGCAGGAAGTCTTCTTTAAAGGTGCAGTATGTGTTTCGTGTTTGTTTATTTTGTTTCTCAAAGCCCTCTGCAGGCTGAAAGTGGAGTTGCAGATAAATGCCATAAAGACACTAACGGTAAAAAATAAATAAATTAATAAATAAATGAAACATTTTAGCGCTATGTAAATAGCATGAGTTGTGATGTAAGAAAGAAAAAAAACTATCAAACGAACAACAAGGGAATAGGTTTATGAGCCATCTTAGCATCTTAGCATCTTAGCAAAGTAAACTATTCTTGAATTGTGCCAAATCTATTTATAATTTCTTAAAATTATTTTTGATTATTAAGCTTATTGTTACTAAAATTACAAACCAATCATGCAAAAATGTCTTCTTCTATTGGCAGATAAATGTGGTAGGAATTTGTTTCTTGAAAGAAGAAAAATGATCTACCAAATAGAACAAGACATTTTTTTTTCCCCACTTATTTTTCTTTTTTAATTAGATGACTTTAATTTGCCTAGAAATACAGATAAGCTCCAGAATCTTACATTTGGTTTGCTATCATATCATATTTTAAGAAACTATAGATAGGTTTTAGCAAGAGTCATTCCAGAAGTAAATTTCACTAATATATATTTCAGAATATATTATAAGAACATATTGTAATCATTAAAATGTCATTTTTTGCAGCGTGAAATGAAAAAAAAAAAAAATAGCAAAATCCATTTTACATTAAAATTGCTTATCTATATTTTTTATAAACATATATATAGTGAAATGTGGTGTATCGTACGCAGTCGTACACAATTGTGCAGTAAGATATTAAAGTCATTCCTTTTTCTGTGTGTCTGTCACACAAACGTTTCTGGTTGTTCATCGATCCGGAATCAACGCCGGATCAATTCGCGTATTGTCATTGTTGCAAGTGTTCCAGTGCATCTGCATACTAATTACTCCATTTGTATTACCTGTCAAAGGCAATTTCCTCTTCCTGTAATCAAACTGCACTAGAATTAGACGTTCTGCCCCGCTGTGTGTGATGATATTAATTCCCTCAGAAGGCGTCTAACAGAAGTTCCTGTATCCTGCATCGTCACACACGCGAGAATCCGCAGCAACTTTTTTTTTTTTTTTTTTTTTCCCCTCCTACATTTTCTCCTACACTCTATAGCGAGTCTTAGAAGCGAATCTTAGAAACTTTCCCAAACTACTGTAGTGTGTTGACGAGCCGAACAACACTTTAGCCCTTCTGCATTATTTATAGCTCTTACGAATCATTTCGGAGCTGCTTTAATGACTTTGTGCCGCGCTTTTCCCTCCACAGACACCAGCTCGATCGCTGAATCAGAAAAGTTTTACAGTTGGAATCAGACTATGTCTCCTTCAGCTGTTGATTGACGGTAAATTCAATAGAGCTCAACTTTACATAATTTACGACATATTTTCTTCTTTTTATTCCTGTCAAGGAAAAAAAAAAAAAAAAAGCCAGTTTTTTGAAGAGAATTAATGATCTTTAGTTGTGAGGGATGCAGAGAGAGAAGGCTGTATGGGGAAGCAAGCCGGTCCCAGAGGACGCCTGTGAGGCACATCGATTTTTATTTATTTCCTCTAAACTGCAGTAAACTGCTGGGTCTTTGAGATACACCGAGGTGCGGATTTATAAAGAAATCAGCTGTTCTGGCATCTTGGGGGGGGGGGGGGGGGGAAGTTTCCGCAGTTTCATCTGCAAACTTTGTGCTGCCTTGCTTACTGAACAGCCAGGATTATAGTTTCATTTCCATAAAGTTGTCTATTACTGTACTTAATAATGTGCTTGTTTTTTTTTTTTATGATATAAAAAATTATTTATATATCTTTTTTTTGTTGTTGTTTAAATGTACAAAATGCTGATTTATCAAAATAAATTCATAAATACTTTCAAATACAAAAACCGAATGTGTTTAAGAAAGAAATATGTGCATAACATTTAAAAATTACATTGTAGTCTTTTTCATACATGAAGAAAAAAAAAATTTTATTTTTTATTTTTCCCATCTTGGTCTTAGGCCAGGATTTAAACAAGCCAGTTAGATTTTTCCCTATTGTGACCTCATATACTGTAAGAAGAAGTTGTGTACTGTACCTCTGTGGTTCTGTGACACTGAAACAGAGTGTCCGGAAGAGGAGTGAAATAAATGCACAACCTTGTGTGTTTGAGCTGGAGCATTCACACACAAAGCAACACAACATTCGACAAAAGACCTACAAGACCTACCCTATAAGTTGCATTGTCTATCGGCTTATAGGAACATTTAGCATTGCACCATTTACGTACGGTACTTGCGAAATGCTGATTTCTCAAAAGAATTTTTTTTAATAAATTCAAATACAAAACGCGAACGTATTTAATCACTTAACATCAGGTCACTCTGATCAACACCTGAACCACTGAGCTACCCCTGCAAAAGTCAAAGGTCACAGCGCTGGAGTACTGACCAGTACAGCGCATCTAATGCTCATCAGGCCAGCGTCTACTGTACGTAAGCACACTCAGGATTGTCCAAGTACTACCGTACCACACACTCCCCGACTTTACTAAGCTGTCCTTGTTCATATGGTGTTAATCTGATTTTTTCAGCTGTTTGTGAATTGTGTTGTTTTCTGTGTTCTGTTTCGCCCTTTAGATCTGCTTCTGTGTCTGTTGGAACTGTGTAAGGTTTTAAATAAACCAAACCCTCAACTACAGCTACGTCTACCCAGGCCTCTCTGTTCTGACGTTTGCTGTACTTTATGGTTCATTTTAAATTCCAATTTATTAATAAAAAAAATTTTAAAAACCTGAATATTGTAACTTTAAAGTTCCACAAACCACAAAGTTCTGAAACCCGGAAACTCATTCTTTAATAGTGCATTAATCATCTCCTTACGAAAAAAAATCGCGTTTTTAAATATTGTTATTCGGAACATTGTGTATACTTCTCCATTTGAGTATATCATATATACAATGGGGCGTTCAAGTCAAACTCTTACTCATACACCGAGGTGTAAAGTCGTTCCCATGAACATTCAGTGAGAGGGACGCCGTTTTACTCTCATAACTGTGTTCTGTTATTCTGCACCATCAAAAGTCCCAGATTGACTTGAATGCCCCTTTATGTATATATTAGATTTTTTTTGCAACCAAAAGAAATACAAAAAAAATTAAAAAAAAATTTAATGCTAGCTAAAAACACAACTTCTTTTAAAAGTCTTTTTTTTTTTTTTTCAATTACAAAAAAAAAAAAAATTCAAATCATTCATTGTAAATAAATATTAAGTGTTTTATGTTATAGAGAGAATTCAAGTAAAAATTAGGCGGAAGAAAGTGAGTGAGACGATCAGGTGTGGAATGAAATCTCCTCTGTTCACAGCTCGCTTTCCCAGAATAAGCAATCGCACCATCCTGTTTGCCAACAGCTGCTACATTCCCCACTCGAGCAGCCAAGAATAAAACAACCAGAGGTCAGCGCGCAAATTATTATACTGTACATTAACTCTGCGAATGAGTGCGGCTCTGCATTTAAACGCTGATTAATTTCTAAACAGCCGTTTATCCGTTTCAGTAATTTATTTATTTCATCTTCACATATATAGTTTGTTTGTTTGTTTGTTTGTTTGTTTGTTTGTTTTGTTTTGTTTCAAGCCTCAAGATGAGCACTTCAGGCACATCAGAGCGCAGTGATATTAAAACCGGGGGGGTTATGCTGACAAAATCAACACAGCTCATGGATTAAAATAGCCATCATACATAATGTAAAGATTCATGTACGTGCTACTGAATGCTGATTAGTATCTAACATCTAGTTCATATTTTGCATTAGTACAGTATGTTCCTTCTCGCTCGCGCTGTCCTTCTCAATCACAGCAGCAGTAAAATGCTCCATGTCGGTCTGCCGCTACAGTATGTACAGTACGGCATGCAAAAACCTCGGCAAGCTTTAGCAATCAAATCTGATTGGGAAAAAAAAAAAAAAAAAAGCATGAGGAGCGTTCAAGTCAAAGCAGGACTTTGGATTGTGGAAAATAACAGAGCACAGTTATGAGAGTAAAAACTCTCTTTATTTCGCTATATACTCCCCTGCTAAACGAATGCACTTTGACCGTTGCTTGGACACCATCGAGGTAGAACGTTTTTTATCAGTACTGTATACCAGAGCCATGATTGGACTGCCTGCTTCACGCCTGAAACGCCGGCCTCCAAATAACTGCTTGAGTCCAAAACATGTGGAAATGGCTTGACTGTACTGGGGATGTGAGTTCCTGTAACGTGCGAGTGGTGTTGGTGAATGAGTGTGTGTGTGTGTGTGTGTGTGTGTGTGTGTGTGTGTGTGTGTGTGTGTGTGTCCAGGTCCCACAGACACATGTGTCTCTTCAGCAAGTTGGAGACAAGACATTCCACTCAAGTGTTCCACTCGCGTAATGTTCTTGGGAATAACCGCATTGGGATCCGAGGCATCTTGGTCGCGTTTGTCATCAGCACTTCTTTAACATGTTTGCACTTTTCAAATGTTTTACTGCAGCTAAGAGTCTCATCACTGTACTGTGCTTGAAGTCCTAAGTACTGTAAATGTCAATCGTTTTTACACAGTCATTCACCGGAGTCCTGGTTTAACTCGAATGCCCCTCGGTTTTGCTTCATTACACTGATTACAAATCATTATATCCAACATAGGCATTATTATTATTATATTATTATTATTATTATTATTATTATATATACATGTGATGTGAATTTTATATGTATATTGTTTTTTTTATATTTTATTTTGTATTATTTATTCAATTATTTTTTTATAGTATTTATTTATTTATTTATTTTTGTATATATTATTTATTTATTGTTATTCTACATTTCTATTCTTTGTTAGTTAGTTTGTTTGTTTGCTTTATTCAAAACTTTCTTTCTTTCAAATATTACAGAAGAGTATTGAGAAAGAAGATTTCTCCAATCAAAAATGTTTCCTCCAAAGTATAATCTGTAAAATTAAAAAATATATTTTATTCACTACCTTTCATTCAATATCTTTTACCATTTATTTTTTTTTATATTATTTATCTTTGAATTATGTTTTATTTCCTTATATCTAAGTCATCAGAGTGTCTTAAATGACAGTTTTCCCTTGTGTGTGTGTGTTTTTTTTTTACTTTTTAACCGCTTTATTTCATCAATTAAAAATATTTTGTTTATTAAAAACATAATTTTACCCTTCAAAGAAATTACAAAAAAGGTTCCTCTTATGAATTTCTTAGCAGCATGAATTGACTTAAATTTAAGCTTGTATGATTTTCCTAAAATGTATAAATTACACAAAATGTATTTAATGTACTTTGATTTTTTAAAATATAATTTTTCTATAAAATAAAAACATTTGAAATGAAATATCTATTTAATCTAGGAAATGTTTTTCTCCCCTAATATCCTTATACTTTATTCTAAATATAAACTGTGTTCCTTTTTTTTATTTTAGAAACATTAGAATTATCAGCTTAACAGTTATCAGCTGACCCTAACATGCTTTCTCGCTTAGGGTCGCAGTCCATCAGAGGGACACACACACTCACACACTGACAAGCACATTCACAAACTACAGGCAATTTATTAACACCAGTTATCCTAATCTGCATGCCTTTGGGACGTGGGAGGAAACCGGAGTACAAAGAGGAAATCCACACATCATGTAAACACAGACCGAGACAGGAATCAAAGCCGTACCCTAGAGGTGCAAGGTGGAGTACAAGTGGACCGTATATGAACAGAATGATGAAACAAGCCTACAATATTGTTGTATATACATTAATTAAATAAAGAGCCTCCTGTGATAGTATTTTAATTATGTTCATTATGCTGTGAAACTTATTTTTCAGTGTTAATGGGAAGTGTAGTATTTTTGTTCAGACAGCCCCGCAGCGTTTGTCGTTCATTCTTTGACACTTGTTTATAGCAACACATTAGAATTTGAAGCCTCTGAAGCACAGTGCTGCATCAGGAACCCGTTCTCTTCCTCGTCTTCACGCTGCGACTCTCATAAACTCCGCTGACATTTCTGTTCCTGCAGCAGAGGCATGCTGAAGATGAAGAGAATCACTGACATTCAGGGTAATGAAAAGGCTGATGGACTCACGCCGTGACCCTGTCTCCATCCACACATTGCTTCTGACTATTCATCACCACTGAACTGGTTACATAAATAAACAAACCTGACTGGTGGAGAGGAAAAGCCTGGAGACGGAGAGTCCGTGCCCTGGAGAACCGCGTTCTCCTTCCACAAGAGAAGAAATACACAATGACAATAAGAACACTCATGTAGTCCACTGCTGTGATCATAATTTTAGTGAAAAAAAATATATATATATATCAAATATGGATTTTTTTTTACACAATGTGTGCTTCAGACCGTGTCAGGATTGTATTTCCATTTATTTTGTATCCTGGATTTGGAATGGGTATACATGTGATGAATAATTTTATATGTACATATTTTTTTAAATATTTTTATTTTGTATTATTTATTATTTTTTTATACAGTATATTATTTAATTTTTAAATTAAGAGTGTCTTTTTTATCTAATTCTGTGTTTTATACAGTACCTCATTTTATAATAATACTAATAATTTTTGTTAATGTTATGAAATAAAAAAAAATATTTCCCTCAAGGCAAATAAATAAATAAATAATGTATTAATTAGATATTAGTTTATTAATTAAAATGAATTACACATTTTATAAATCTTACTGTATTTTTTTTTTTTTTCAGCTATAAGATCTGATTAAAATATTCATAGATTTTTTTTTACTTTTGCTAGAAAATGACTGGTACTTTTTGAGTCCTTTTTTTTTTTTTTGTGAAAAAACAGGTGATTTAGATTATTTTTCCATTATGAGTACGCTTTTCTTACTTTTTTCTTTCCTTAAAAATGAATAATTCCTCCACAACCAGCTGAAAAGAGGGCCATGGATGGCGTCAAACCCTTCAAAGCTTCCGTCTCATATCAAACACACACTGCATAGGGCCATAGGGCTCGGCTTCTGAAATATGCAGCATACTGTACCACATCTCCATACAGTACCGCATAACCCTTTTAGATTTGACGTTTGTGACATTCACAAGAAATCATGTACCCCAAGGAGATCAGATCGGACCAAAAGTTTGCGCAGTACACTAATTCCACCTGCTGTCCAGAATATCAGTTTCGTAATCAGAGGCGGCCGTGTTCCGAGCGGACGAAGGGCCACGCTGTAGAACGTTCAGTGTTCAAGCTCCATTAGCTGCTCGGTTCCATGTAGAGTCCTTGAAATCGGAGCATATAGAAAATGGAGGAGCAGGCTGAGATAAGTGGGTCGGATATGCACGACTCAATTTGAATTTCTCCGGATGTCGTAGTCACACAGGCCTTCTAGAGCTTTCAGTCCTTTTCACCTCGTAGCAGTGGAGGATGGCGTTAATTGCCGGAATGAGTGGATTAAAGTGCGATAGTGGCAGTAATGGTGCCGTCAATGGCTCAATCACAAAGAGAAAATGGCTCTTATAACAATTATCTTCCAGCACTAGAAAGCCTATAAGTGATTAAGAGCTGCCGTTACAAATTACAGGTGCACTTTCAAAGGTTAGTTTATAATCTACTGGAGAAAACATCTTTTATTTCACTTCTTTTATTTCCCTGTAAATCGGCAGCTTTAAGCATAACCGCTCGTTCTCCATAGGCTTCCTGAGAAATCTAGCAAATGAAATAAAACAAATGATCTCTTTGGTATGACGCTTAGCTTTTAATTTATTCCTAGACGACAAACATTTTCATTAATTTGACAGCCGTGCATAAGTGCACTTATACTGTGAGGAATTTCTAATTAATTTCCTCAACATTCTCGTAACCAAGTCATGGTCATTCACTCCTGCAGGAGAAACGCAGGCGGTCAATTTGCAAAGCATGGCTGAGCGTTATTATTGAGCTCCTGCGCACGTCTGGAGGAAAAGTGTTAACCATCCAGGTCTGTGCTTAACCATGCCCGACACATTCACAACCCACTTTAAACACAACACAGCAAGATACGCTTTGCCTCGCATCCATTGCATTCGAAATCCTCCCAGAGTTCGTGTAATCTACCATGTATAATTTGTGATACAACACCGTCGTGAGATTTTCCCACGCGTCATTTGATGCGTAATGCAGGAACAGCTGATAAATGATACGTCTGAAGAGAAAGGAAAAAAATCACTGATGACATTGGGATGTATGAGGCGGATAAACCTGCAATCGGAAGGCACTCAAGGGACAACAATTCCTTCAAGTAGCAAGAAAATGTAAAATGCATCTTAAAAGTATTCCTCACTTATAACACATTTTCACTTATTCTTCTCCGATAAGATCTAGCTTTTTACTGAGCTGGAATTAATTAAATGTTTACATAGAGGATGGATAGCATTGTACAGAATGTACAAGGCTAGCATAGAGCTGCACAAGGGAAAGTACACAGCTAGCATAGAGCTGGACAAGAGAAAGTACACAGCTAGCATAAAGCTGCACAAAGGAAAGTACACAGCTAGCATAGAGCTGGACAAGAGAAAGTACACAGCTAGCATAGAGCTGGACAAGAGAAAGTACACAGCTAGCATAGAGCTGGACAAGGGAAAGTACACAGCTAGCATAGAGCTGGACAAGAGAAAGTACACAGCTAGCATAGAGCTGGACAAAAGAAAGTACACAGCTAGCATAGAGCTGGACAAGAGAAAGTACACAGCTAGCATAGAGCTGGACAAGAGAAAGTCCACAGCTAGCATAGAGCTGCACAAGGGAAAGTACACAGCTAGCATAGAGCTGGACAAGAGAAAGTACACAGCTAGCATAAAGCTGCACAAGGGAAAGTACACAGCTAGCATAGAGCTGGACAAGAGAAAGTACACAGCTAGCATAGAGCTGGACAAAAGAAAGTACACAGCTAGCATAGAGCTGGACAAGAGAAAGTACACAGCTAGCATAAAGCTGCACAAGGGAAAGTACACAGCTAGCATAGAGCTGGACAAGAGAAAGTACACAGCTAGCATAAAGCTGCACAAGGGAAAGTACACAGCTAGCATAGAGCTGGACAAGAGAAAGTACACAGCTAGCATAGAGCTGGACAAGAGAAAGTACACAGCTAGCATAGAGCTGCACAAGGGAAAGTACACAGCTAGCATAGAGCTGGACAAGAGAAAATACACAGCTAGCATAGAGCTGCACAAGGGAAAGTACACAGCTAGCATAGAGCAGGACAAGAGAAAGCACACAGCTAGCATAGAGCTGGACAAGGGAAAGTACACAGCTAGCATAGAGCTGGACAAGAGAAAGTACACAGCTAGCATAGAGCTGGACAAGGGAAAGTACACAGCTAGCATAGAGCTGGCTAAGAGAAAGTACACAGCTAGCATAGAGCTGGACCAGAGAAAATACACAGCTAGCATAGAGCTGGACAAGAGAAAGCACACAGCTAGCATAGAGCTGCACAAGAGAAAGTATACAGCTAGCATAGAGCTGCACAAGGGAAAGCACACAGCTAGCATAGAGCTGGACAAGAGAAAGTACACAGCTAGCATAGAGCTGCACAAGAGAAGGTACACAGCTAGCATAGAGCTGCACAAGAGAAGGTACACAGCTAGCATAGAGCTGGACAATGGAAAGTACACAGCTAGCATAGAGCTGGCTAAGAGAAAGTACACAGCTAGCATAGAGCTGGACAAGAGAAAGTACACAGCTAGCATAGAGCTGGACAAGGGAAAGCACACAGCTAGCATAGAGCTGGACAAGGGAAAGCACACAGCTAGCATAGAGCTGGACAAGAGAAAGTACACAGCTAGCATAGAGCTGGACAAGGGAAAGCACACAGCTAGCATAGAGCTGGACAAGGGAAAGCACACAGCTAGCATAGAGCTGGACAAGGGAAAGCACACAGCTAGCATAGAGCTGGACAAGAGAAAGTACACAGCTAGCATAGAGCTGGACAAGGGAAAGCACACAGCTAGCATAGAGCTGGACAAGAGAAAGTACACAGTACTTACATAGCAGTGCTGGGGTGGATAGTGTACACGGCTAGCGGAAAGCTGTAGTGCTCTAGCATAGAGCTGGATGAGAGAAAGTACAAAGCTAGCACAGAGAAGTATAAGAGAAAGTACATGGCTAGTATAGACCCTAGAAAATAACTAGCATAAATCAAATAGCATAAAAGCACAAGTCTACAATTAAGTTATAGAAGATGGTACACAGTTAGCATATAGGTTAAATAGAAACATTACAGTTCTATATGGGACTTGAAAACACTGTATGTCTGTTTTTCATTAAAAGTAAAAATGTCAAAAGAAGTTAAAATGTAGAAATGTAAAGCTAGCTTAATAATGATGTACAGTACAGTATATCAAGTTCAAGACTAACACTGAGCTAAAATATAAAAAGTACAAGGCTAATGTAAATGTGGAACACAAAAAACTTAAAGATTAGCATATCAACATGAGAAAAAGAAAGATTTTGCATATAAGTGGAATAATCAAATCATACGACTTGCATTGAGCTGGAATGTAGAGAGCCAGCCTTCAAGAAGTACAAATCTAGCATAGCACAAGGCTGGTACATAAACTACACAAGCTTGCTCCAGGAATCTACATAAAATACAACATGTATGAATAAAACAGTTTGTATATAAATTGTATATACAAAGTGTAAGACAGGCATAGAGCCAGAAAGGAGAACGTACAGTAGCCAGCTAGCATAGAACTGAAGTAGAGAAAGCACAAGACTAGCATAGAGCTGGAATCTACATAGTAAAATTTGAAATATTAATACCCCTATCTCACCTATGCGGTTTCGCGCGGTGGTCGTAAGTACGGTTCATCACGAGTCACCGCAAGTTTTCGCGCGGTGAACACGCATGGAAAAATTAAACATGTTTATTTTTTTTGGTGGTCCTCGCGGATGCTTGCGGACCTTGCAGAACTTCGCTGAACATCAGCGGAACGTCGGCGAGCAATCGTGGCCGCTCGCGGTGCCTAACACTGCATCTCACTGCGAGTCAAACCGCATAAGTGAGATAGGGGTATAAAGGACTAGCATGGAGCGTGGTCCAGATCTGGACGGAATGACAGTTCTATCCAGACTCTGATTTTTTTTTTTAATAAGTGAGAATAATGAATATTCCAGTAATCTATCACTTTTTCCCTGGAGGTGGGTGTGGCTATATGTGTATATATGTGTAACCTACAGTACAGCTATAAGCTATAATACAGAAAGTACAAAGCTACAGCGTGTAGCCAGGATCTAGGACGGACTCGTGACAGGCAGTCAGACAAACCAGCATATGCAGCCTCTCTCTCTCTCTCTCTCGCTCTCTCGCTCTCTCGCTCACTCTTCACCTGCTGCGACAACATTTTCTTTCTGCCAATCAATGCATTAAATCCCTCCTTCTACAGGGGTTCTATCCATATATTGTAGAAGATAGAGAAAAAGAGAGATCAAGAAATTAATCAACACACACACACACACACACGCACACACACACTTAGCAAGTTTATCACTTTGCAACTCAAAACATTTGCCATAAGTCTGAACATGGGTGTCGATGAATATTCAGGTCGGTGTCTGTTTTTTTTTTAGATATTAAAAAGCTAAGTGATCAAAGCTGCACGGTGAGGGAACACATGGGAGGGAACCGTGTCAAGAGACAAAGACATCAGCTTTTAAAGCATGAGTGATGTGTGTGAGGATTTATCTATTTATTTATTTATTTATTTATTTATTTGTGCCTATCAGGAAATGGTAATAATGACAGAAGGCTGTGATGCTCATCTGATTAGATTAGACTCTCATCTAAAACCACTGAGAGTTTAAAATATATTCCAGTTAATCCCAGTTTGACTTGAACGCACATTGTATGTGGCTATATGGATGTATGAATTCAAGTCAAACTGCAACTAAATGTTAAGTGTTTTTTTTTTTTAATAGTATATGTATGTTTGTATTATATTGTTTCATTTTGAAAATTACAGAATGACAATACAGAAATAAATACATCCTAAACTGTTTATTTATTGATTTTATAATTGATGTTTTTTTTTTTTTCCCCTTATTAAGAGGACATCGTCTTAATCAGAAACTGCGCTTGCGATGCCGGTACTCTTTTATGACCTTGATTTAGTTTCTGGTGACCTTTGTTTTTGAAGATGTAGCATCATAGCGTGTGCTGCATCAAGTGCTATTTCCTGCGCCACTGGTTTGGAAGCCGTGTTGTTCACCAGATTGGCAGTGATTAATGTGATCGCGTCTACAACAACTAGGACTGTCTCTTTTTTAGTTTTCATTTTTAAATAGCCTCTTGTCCTTATGTTGTTTGGTAGCACACTTGACAGTGAAGTGAAAAAGAAAAAAAGAAAAAACCTGTTTGTGTGAGATGGGGTTTGGCATTTCGCTGCGCTGCTATGTCAGCCGGTTTCATCTAATTAACTAAAATATCTGTTTAGCATAGAAATGTCTCGATGCACTTTCATGACATTTTCCTTTCCTGCCCTTCACGGAATCTTCTAAACAGTCTGTAAATAGCTCGCTGCTATCAAAAACAATGTTAATCAAGCTTCCAGACAGACGCCCCGTCTGCGTTCTGATGCCCGCAGGAAGTGAACGTACAGCCGGTTCTAGCTGTGTGTTTGTTCCGCTCCCTGGCTGAGGCTTCCTACCCCACAGAGCAGAGACGCCTGACAAAGTGTACACGTCCTCTCTTTTTCTCTTTCTCTTTCTCTTTTTGGCGCTCTCTCTCCCCAAGGGCAGGAGGAAAGTCATTTTCATGCTCTGCTTTCTCCATCCAGCACAGCATCTTTTGCCACTGTGAAGGCACCGTGCGTGGAGAGCTCTTTTGCAGGGGGTCAAAGCAAAATGATTCAATCTGGGCCAATTCGGGGCTGGATTTAGGAGTAGGACAGCGCTCACTGCTGAAGAGCTTGGATAAATACATCTAAGATACAGAAGTTGTGAAGGATAAGCTGGAAAATATGGGTGTATTTCCTAGACGAATTTCAATTTTATAGTTATTTATATGATAGATAGATACAGTAGATAGATAGATAGATAGATAGATAGATAGATAGATAGATAGATAGATAGATAGATAGATAGATTAGATATTTTATTAATCCTGAAGGAAATTTCTAAAACCATATCTGCCTTATGTAGAAAATTCAGGTAAAAAAAAAAAAATGCAGAAGAAATTGTATAATTTTAGCCAAATACGGAAATAAAAAAAATACAACATACCATATTTTAATTAATTGAATATGCTGGTGAAAATAAATATATCAAATGAATACATAAATAAATAATATACATGATGTAATAAGTCAAAAAGAAAATAAATGAAATAAAAATATAATAAATACACAAAAAAAATACATGATGGGCTAAATGAATACAAAAAAACATAAACATAAACAAAATAATATGAAACAATTTAGAAAATGTAAACCAATAAATGAATACATACATACATATCATAAACAGATAATGTATAATGTAGTCATATTAAACAGTAAATATAAAATGCCAGAAAATGTATATATGAAGGGATAAATAAAGAAAGAAAGAAAGAAACAGATGAATAAAAACGCAATAAATAAACCAAAATAAATGCATCATGCACTAAATAAATTAATAATAAAAAAACATAGATAAATTAAAAAATGAATGAAAAATAACTAAAGAAGAGATGGTGAATGAAAAGATAAACATACAGAATAATATTAAATAGTGTACACTATTATATAAATAGATAAGGTATTTTCTTTTTCCCTTTTAAATTGATAAAAAATAGTTTTATTTTTATCAATTAACTAAATGGAAAATAAATGGAGAAAAGAGAAATCCCCATCAGATCAGTATGTTGTGTGTCCGCTCTCTGCCTGCGAAATCAGAGTTGCCATCAAGTCGCCTAGGTACACTTGCACACAGTTTTTGAAGGAACTCAGCAGGTAGGTTGTTACAAACATCTTGTGGAACTAACCACAGATTTTCTGGATGTCGGCTGCCTCAGATCCTTCTGTCTCTTCATGTAATCTCAGACAGACTGGATAATGTGGAGATCAGGGCTCTGTGGGGGCCAAACCATCACTTCTTATTCCTCACTACTCTGAAGACAGTACTTAATGACTGCATGTTTGGGATTGTTGTCCTATTGCAGAGTGAATATAAGATATATACTGTGTATCTGCTTGTACACCATTACGTCTGACAAAGTCTCCAACGTAATTTGCAGAAACAGTTCAGAGCGCCTGCTGCCACTTTCCTGCATACTTGAGTCACTAAGCAATGTTTCCACGTTGGAGGTTCGGTTCTTGTGACTTCTCCAGACATTCGATGGGAGTACCTGGCTCCCACTGGTTTCTGCCGTTCCCTGCTGATGGCCCTGCTGGGCTTCTTCAGATGTTGAAACGTTTTATGCATGATGTGTCTTTCATCTGCTGCATTAAGATTCTTTGGCCAACCAGTGCGTCAGTGCTTGTCAACATTTCCTGTGTCTTTGTGCTTCTTCAAAATGCCATGAACATCCCATCTTGAAACCCTAGTCTGCTTTGAAATCGCTGCTTGGGGTTGACATTGCTGATGGAGTATACCTACCTTGTATCTTGATAGTGTGCTCAGTCTGACCATGGTGTACAGTATGACGTGTGACAAGACACTGTTTTCGCCAACCTCACATTGGCAGCAAGCTTGGTTTGCTAGTGGATAAAAAGCGTCAGTGAAAAAACAATGTTTTTTTTTAATACACACCTTAAAGCAAGTGAATTGAATTTGTGTTGCCCACAGAAAACCTGTAGCATCTGATATTCCAGAAAAAAAATGTACCCGCGGTTGATTGTAAATGCTCATCGATCCTGAGAGATGTAGATTTCAGACGTTTTCAGAAACAACAATTAACGAGATGTGCTAACTCGATGTTCATTAAATTCGTAAGTTTTGTCGTAACGAAAGAAAGGAAAAGTGTGTGTGTGTGTGTGTGTTTGGGGGGGGGGGGTATGAATGTTTGTGTGTATGTTTCCACACACATTAAAAGCAGAATTGCACTGTAAAATGTTATAAACGACCCGATTCATATTACTGAAGCTATTACTAGTCTGACAACACAAACACTTTAATAGGAGGTGAAGACGTGTGTTTTCTTGCGGAGATACGCGTCTGACCGGCGATGCGCACAGCGTGATGGGCCTCGACACTACAAGATGAGAACTTGTCAGTCTTTGTTTGCCCGGCGTTGTTCGAACTAATTCATCACAGGCCATTTCGGAGCAGGAAGGAGAAATTGTGTTTTGCTTTGTGCAAATGAAAGGAATAAGCTCTCTATCTCCGCCGCCAGCCGCCAAGTGCCTTTGAGTGACAGAGATTGCCGAGGATAAGGTTTCAGACCGCAAATTTTTCCAGGCAGAAACACTTTGCAAATCGGGCTTACCGCTGAGGCATAAAGAAGGGGCTTGGTGGTGGGTGAGGGGGTGGGGGAAGTGACGAGTTTTCGCTCTTGGGGAAAAGTTTGCTTCACGAATCATGTTGGAGTAAAACTTTCCCCTTACAAGTACGTCACATTACTCTCAGCTCCAGTCTAAACATCCCACACCCCATATACATATATATATATATATATATATATATATATATATATATATATATATATATAATATAAAATAAGATAAGCAACTTTTTTTTAATGTGTCCATATAATTTAAACAGAGCTGAGTGCATTAGGTGATGACTTTATTGAACCTTATACAAACCAGAGGGGCACTACTTAAGCGAGTCTCGATTCTGTATATGATGAATCCCACTTACTGCGCCAAATTTCGAAAATAAATAAATAAATAAATAGAAAGGTCCATTAGGTATCGGACTGGTTTAGTAAATTGTCTATAAACTGTCAGATATTCTTCCATCATTAATGCACTATCCCCCCCCCCCCCCCTTCAGTAAATGAACATCAAGTGGAGTGGTTAAAAAAATGTCTCATTTTTACACACTGAACTGAAACACATTTAATGTGTTTATGTTGAAAGGTTCATGACATACTAAGTGATTCTGGTGCTAATATGTTAATCGGTGTTCTGCTTTCATTCTTCCAGTGAAAAATTCATATTTTGCGTTAAAAAAAAAATTTTAATCTGACCTCCGGGAAATAAAATAGCAAAGGCTGCGTATTTGAAGCATAGCGGTAATGTTGGAGATGTTGGTGTTGATGCTGAACTCAGAGTCAACGCAGTTTCACGAATAAGATATGAGAGGACAAGCGCGATGACGTTGATGGCGGTATTAGCCTGAAAGTTGAAACCGTGGAGGATGGTCCGTTTGAGCCAGAGGTGGAAGCCAACTAAGTGCATTTAGTTGATTAGTATACTTACTGGAAGTACAGTTTTTGCCTTTCTTCACTTTTATTACTGGATTTTACTTTGTTTACCTTTACTCCACTACATCCTGCAACGCATATCTGTACTTTCTACTTCACTACATTGGTACACATCTTTGTGTTGCAAACCACATTAGTGTGCAATATTTGAAATAGGAATATCCCCAGCTGCTGACTGTTAAATGTAATTGTGTGATTTTCCGTTATGCTATGATATAAAAGCCACTGTGAGCTAATACAAGCTCAGTAAATTTGTACTTTTGTCAATTTTGTCAAGGAGAAATGCAAATAGAGGACTTCTACTTTTACTTGAGTAATACTCCATCCATCCATCCATCTAGGAACCTCTAAGTACTGTAGTCCAACTAAGGACAGTGGAGGCAAATTATATTTATTCCTATTAGTACAACCGTGGTAGGACCTCACATTCACACACTATGGCCAATTTGGAAACGGCAGTTAGCTTAATCTGGAGGTTTTTGGACTGTGGGAGGAAACTAGAGAACCCTGAGGAAACCCACCAAGCACGAGAAGAACATGCAAACTCTAAATGGCTCGCAACGGCTTGGCTCACAATATCCATCCCAATTTATCCCAAAGGTGCTTGGTGGGGTTGGTTGAGGTCAGGGCTAGTCAAGTTCTTCCACACCCAACTCACCACACCACGTCTTTATAGTCCTTGCTTTATGCACTGGAGCACAGTGAATAGTAAAGGGCCTTCACCAAACTGTTGTCTGATGTCTTGGTATGCTGAAGGCATAAGGGACCTGATCGAAACACCTGAATTCAATAATTAGCAGGTTTGGCCAAATACTTTTCTCCATGTTTCTCCGTGTAACATTGCTTTTACTGAACTACAGAATTTATGTACTTTGTCCACCAGTGGTTTGAGCAGAGTGTACAAATGACAAATATACACATCGCTCATCGTATTTGTAACTTGGAAACTCAGAGTCCCCCAGATTTCCATGTAAATGTGTTCAAGTATGTAGACTGAAAGATGCTCAAAAAAACAACAACAACAAAAAAAGAACTTTCGGAATGATTTCTGTGTGGTTGGCGATGGGGAGTGATTAAGCCGACAGGTCAAGCTTCTTGGTCAGCTTACTTCCAAGGAAACTTCCAAAGCTGTTCAATCACAAGATCAAGTAGAAAATGATGCAAGTCAGGAGGATTACGAGCAAGTTTCCACGTGGGAATTCTGAAATGAATATTTTCAGAGTTCCGAGTACAACGGATTGCAGCATCAATCCCACCAGCACCATCATCAGCAGGTGGTTGAATAGCATTGTGGGTAATGTGGGAACCTAGTAGTCAAAGTGAAAACAGACAAAAGACAAAAGAAAAAATCTCTCAACACAACCCACAGCGAAATGAATGTTACACAATAAATCTCGGACACATTCATTATTCAATGATCATTAATAATGAATGTTTATTTTATTGTCTAATATGATAATGGGTCATTTAGATTACATTTTGTCTCAATTGCACATTTTTTAAAAGAAGGATCTACGAAGTCCAAAATCAACCGTTTCGTATCAGATTTGTTCCAGGAGTTGCTGTGTATTCCTACAAATTGAAACTTTACCATACCATAAAAATCCATTTCAAATTGATTATTAAAAAAATAAAGATTTTTGTTTATTATTATTATTATTATTATTATTATTAATACCAAAGAACTTAAAGTAGTTCATCCCATGCAGTTTTTTTTTTTCTTCCTGACCTTCATGTCCTGATTTCTCCACCACTGTGCATCGTCAGCCTCGAGCTTAAACCTCAAGCATCTGGCCCGTGTCCCATTTTTCTTATCGACTGAAAAGGAGGAGTGCGCTAATTGAGTCAATATCAGGTGTTAGTCATTAGAAGACAACAATAATTAACAGTGTGTGCTAGGAACATGAATGTTGCATCACTTAAATGAAAAATATGAAAGGGGAAAAAGTGATGCCTACATTATCCAATAATAATAATAATAATAATAATAATAATTCTTTTTTTAAAAAAAGGTTCAATATATTTCACTCACTTTTTATCTCAGTAAAATCTTATTAGATTTTTTTTTATTATTAAATAAATACATCAGACTTACTTTTTTTTTTTTTTCCCGTCCTGACTTGCTTTCAGCGTTCATTTCAAATCAGTCACAAGTGCATCTAGCTCAATATTGACCACCTAAACACTAATTCCCTTTTTAATATGTACTTTCCGAATTACTGTCAACTTGCATCACTAAGTGTGATAAGATTCGTATACCTAGGGATTTAATCTTTCGTAGTAATAACATCTCAGGCTGCGAGGCTTTGGATCTCTGTAGACTTAGCCGTAGCAACCCATAATCATCAGCTAGATTTAATTATTTCACAGCAGTTGAATGCTAATGTTGATCGGTGTTGTCAGTGTTAGCGCCGCGCATAAGCAGAGCACTTTTCTTTGACACGGTTTTCCGCGGATGATGCCGCGGTCGTAATAAAGCTTTGCAGGAGGGGCGGTAGATGATGGATTCCTCGATGTTCTACAGTACATGAGAAAAAAAGAAGAAGAAGAAGAAGAGTCCCACTGAAGCATTGGCAATTATAAAGGTAGAATCTCTCTGGGCTGTAATTCAAGAACGTGTTCAAGTCAAACCAGGACTTTTCGTTGTGCAAAATAACAGAACACAGTTATGAGAGTTTGCATTTTTACACAGGTTCACATCTGAAATTCTGGCCTCCCAGGAACTCCTGAAACATGTTTAAATGGCATGCAGCGGAGGTCAGGACTGTACAGGGGATGCGGCGATAACTCCGAGGCGGATTCCTGCAATGTGTAAGTGGTGCTGTGGGTTTGTCCGCTTTCTTGTCCTTGCATGACATCGCACAAGATCACTTTTGAACAAGTTCTCAGAGACGCCGCGGATGTCGTTCAAACCAGCCAAACACAGTCAAGTTGCTCAGTTTTGTATCCATGATGCCCTCGGGTGACATTTCTAAAACTTACAAAACTTTCCTATTTAAATAGTGAACTAGTTAATGTAAAACTTTAGCTGGGTGTGTATGAACATCCCTGGAGGAGTCATTATTATTCAGGGTTCTTTGCAGAAATGCAGCATCAGCCTGAAACTTTATAAACTCCGCTGAAAACGCACCAGACATGTATTCAAAACACACACACACACACACACACACACACACACATACACGCTGCTTGCACTCTCTCATGCACAATGTCAGCCTCTTTCTTTATAAAAGTGTACACAGAGACAGGACGCCTGCCAATTTGCTTTGACGACTTCCGAAAGCCAAGGTGGCAATTTGTCTGCGCTATATTTGCGAGCCGACACGAGAACACTCTTGCACTTTTAACACAGCCAGAGCTGCTTGACAAGGTAATCAGTGGCTGACTCAGCCGTGAATAAGCCTGGCCAGAACGCCACTAATACAGCAAGACATGTTCAAGGTTATTACTTCTGATATAGCGGCGCTCCTTCACAATTTCTCCTGTAGCTGAAGACCAGAACAGCACAGCACACGCCGGAGCTATATGAAGGAGGAGGTGGGAGGTGGGAGGGGAAGGGCTGCGGGTAGTGCCCAGAGAGTAAGAATATCACACCATCCTTTCATTCGACTCTTTTCTCATCTTCAGAGTAATCCAACAATGGCGTATCATAAAATAGGCAAGGACAGTGGAATCGAGCCTATACGGCTTTGTGGAATTTCTAAATTATATACTGTGAACTGCTCGGCTTGTTTTCGGAGCGCAGACGTGCGACTTGTTTCGAGGTCATGTGTTCTATATTGTATCACCCTCCTTTGAAAAGAAAAAAAAAAAAAAGATTAACTGAGGCAGCATAGACATTGCATTGAGTTTGAATTATAGTGATATTTTTTATACAAATTAGCAACAAAAAAAAATAAATAAACATGCATGAGCTAATCAACTTGTATTTTTTTCCCTGTTCTGATTTAATTAGATCAAATTGTAGAAAATCATTTTAACGTGACATTTTTTTTTTCTTTTAACAGATATTCTAATACATTACTATATAACATGACATTAGGAAGGATAAATATTATAATCATGCTTTATAAAGAATTATGCACATAATCCATGTATGAGAATTTTTATACAGATAATAATGCATTATTACTAAGATTATAATGTATTATTATTAACCTTAGAAGGTTATAATGTATTATTATTATTATTTTATTATTTAGATTATAATGTATTTATTATTTTATTAAGATTATTTAATATTATATTTATTATTATTATTATTTAAATATTAATATTATTAAGATCATAATCATGCTTTATAAAGAATTGTGCACATAATCCATGTATGAGAATTTTTATACAGATAATAATGCATTATTACTAAGATTATAATGTATTATTATTATTATTTATTATTATTATTATTAGATTATATGTATTTTATTATTATTAGATTATAATGTATTATTATTATTTAATAATCAATATTAATCATTAAGATCATAATCATGCTTTATAAAGAACTATGTACATAATCCATGTATAAGCATTTTTATACAGATAATTGATTATTACTAAGATGAATAAGATTATAATGTATTATTATTATTAAGATTATTAAGATTATAATCATGCATTATAAAGAACCATGTATAACTATGTATAAGCATTTTTATACAGGTAATAGCTTTATTATGTGGGTTGTACTGAATAACATTATACATGCATTTATCACGCATAATAAATACAGGATTTACATCAAGTGTTCTTAAGGCTATTTCTCACATTCAGATCATTATGCTCTGCTAATGAAATGAAAGTAATTGAATAGTAATGAAAAACTCTGCAGGTAGTCTGTATAATTAACCTTCAGCTCATAAAAAATAACTAAAATGTACACAGCAACACGCCCACAGGTAAAGGACATGGAAAGGTATGTCTTATAATTACATGCTCTATGTCTCTGCCTTTACCTGGCTAGTGGGCACAATTGCCCAGCGAGTCCTTTGAAACACTCCGAGACAGGCCAATTAAACAGAGTTAATTGGCCACTTCAAACCGAAAGCCTGAGGCACATTTCACAATTCACACTGACCTCTTCTGCTCTTACCGTGTAACATCAAAATACATTCTTTATGATCAAAAAGTATGAGCGTCGTTCGCTAAATTGCATGTTACACCAACATGTCCAGGTTTAATGGTATCATTAAGTTGTTAATAGTGCTGGACACAGGACCTCCATCAGCTACCCGGTCTAAATCTAAATGTACCAACAATGCTGAAATTCAGATATTCATGCAAGGTCTGATTCTTATGGAATTGTGAAGTCACATCTGGAGATTTTGACAATGCCATGGAGCCAAGGGAGCAGAATTGGCCATGATGTCTAGGTTGTAGTCTTTCTCCCCCTGTCAATCACAACAACACTGGACAATCATCACTATCTCTGAGCTCATGTACAGTATATAGAATAAGGTAGATACCACTTGCCTATGAGGACCCGGGACATTTCTAGTTGATATTCCTCATAGGATAAACCAGGATGTGCAATCATCTGTCTATATACAGTACTGTGCAACAACATGTTTTATCTTGGATCAGCAGTTAATGATGGGAAATATTGCACAAAAGGGTGAAGCTTAAGAAGTTATGACTCTTCGCAGGAGCTTTCTCAAACGTCTTTCAAAGCTATAATATGCAAAGAATACAAATAATAGTAGAAATAATAAGAAGATGATGAATATGGTGATGAAGAAGAAGAAGAAGAAGACAAAGAATAAAATTCACTCATAAGAGGTGGAAAAATTTGTTTCATGCAGAACTAATTTAGACCGACTATTTTGTCAGTATATTACACATATTCTTTAAAAAGATGGTGAAATAAATATGCAAATGGGACAGTAGCTAATGAAATACATCACAATTTGAACATTGCAAAATATGTGCAATAGAATGGATTCATTGTTCCAGGTATGATGTTTATGGTGCAAACTAGTCATGGAAAAAAAAGAAAAAAAAAACACCAGGAGTAATATATCTTACTTTCACAATCTTACCTCACAGCATGGGCCCAAAAAAAAAAGAAAAAAAAATCATGGCGTCTGATTTATTGATTTATTCCTAGGCATCCGCACCTTTGCTCCTATATTCGAAGAGAAGCCCAGCCTTGGAGACATCACATTAAGTTCATTTGTGGCAAGACCTAAAAAATGAGTGACACTCGGCCTCCCTGACTCACCCTGGACCTTGCGGTGAGACGTCCAATTTAAACCTCCGTGACCTTTCCAGGGAAAAGAAATACCAGGAGTCTCATTATCAACCTGTGCCGAAAGAGGGAGCTTTCAAGTGACAATCCTAATGGTCGCACCTCATCTGTATATGTCAGCGTATAGCTAATTATATACAGACACTTTATTCTGGCATTATGCATACTGAAAACGGGAGGGGATGAGAAAGCACGTTGGGGAAGCGGATGCGTTTAAATGAAAAAAAAAAAGATTGTGAACATATTAATGGTATGCTGTTTAGTTGATTGCTATTTTATTAATGGTACACCTAGCTGGAGTGTTCTTACTGTGAGATACTGAACCTGCTTTGGGGAAAATATGATTAAAAAAGGAAATCGCCTTAGATAAAAATCTTCCCTTCGGTATTATTAGACCTGTCTGGCATTTGGCCAAAAAGAAGTTCATCACTGGGAGCTACTCTATTTCTATTCAATTTCTGGTGTAAAGTTTCTTATGTTAAACTCACAAATTCACTTGACTATATAAGGTTTTATCTGGCAGGCAATGATCATTAATGACCATAGGATGAATGCAGGACAATGACCTTTAAACTTATAGCTATTGCTCTTCCACATATGAATTATGATAGTAATAAAAAAGTTAGTGTACAAAGTAGGTTTCCCTTTTTATTTTTATTTATTTATTTATTTATTTATTTTTTTGCAGCAAAGTTGGTTCTTCCTGCTGCAAAAGATTAAATTCTAGCTAACATCAGGTAACATTATCAGTAGAATTGCTACTTAAATTTAACATGCTAAATAAACTAAAACTTCTAGTGTAACTAGCCCTAAAATTTTGCTAGCAGATTTGTAATGTATATTTTAGTATGTTATTATGTATTTTAATATTACCTGATACTTTATGAAGAAATTTCAAGGTTGAATATGTGCTAAATTTAGAGTTTGTAAGATAATTGAACCTTATAATAGATTATAAAATACTATTCTAAGCAATATTTTAGAATTTTGAAAATTATAATAAATAATACTGAGATGTAACAAAATTTGAACAAATCGTTGGAATTTTGGGAGCTTAAATAGTTCCTCACCCCATGGAACCTTATAGTGCTAAAGTCAAAGTTTTTAAAATATGCCTACAGCTAATTTGTTTGAGAGAAACATTTGGTTCGGAGAAATATTTGTTTCGCAATTATGTGCTGAGCTTTACAAAGCACTACTGTTACTGGATTATATACCTCTGAGAGAGTCTAAACTAAATCTAGTGGCTTTTCCCTCCATTAAAACAGTACAAAATGCTGAGAGCGACAAACTCCTCAAAGAACCTGGAAAACAGGCAATAACATCCACTTAAGTGACATGATGTTGTTCTTTTCTCACATTTTCTGCAGGTTGGTATCAAGTTTCAGTATTGCTGTGTGAGCTAGGGCTGATCAGCATCTTAGCAAGCATCTTTAACAGACAGCTGTGTGGAAGGAAAGAAGGAGTTCAAAGGTTGCATGATGAACTAAGAAGGCAGCCTAAAGCGGTTTCAATGAAAGACATCTGAAGCATAAATATTCATTAAACACACACAGAGGAAGGGCGTATGAATCACCAATCTCGCCTTGATGAGGTCGCCTTATTCCAACAAGGAAATGGAAGATGTCCATGCTCGGATAGCTTGCAGGGAGATGCGGTGTTATTGTTGTTGTTGTTGTTGTTGTGTTTCCCAAAGTGAAAGATTTTTAATACTCAAATCATCACCATGGTGGACGATTTCCACACTGGAGAGAGATATGCATTACTTTTTTCTGGGCCACCGGCCAGGGCTGAGGACCTGAGGACACATAATGCTTATACAGGCAAGACAACGGCAGAAGCCTGTCTTTATTAATTGCACGCAACCCTGAGGTCTAAGGGCTAATTTGGCAACAGGGACAAATATTAACATGAAGCCGCTGGTTTGCTCCATCAGGATAAGCTCTCTTTTACTGACTGTTCGTATTTAAGTCAAAGATTTAATATGTAATATGACGCCTGCTTGGGAAGTTCAACACAGCATAGCATGGCCATAATTGTGATAATATGTTTCACTAAATAGGCACATTTACTGTGTGATTTAATTTATTTCGAATTAATCAGGGGGTTCAAGTCAAACCGGGACTTTTGATTATGTGCAAAATAACAGACCACAATTCCGAGAGCAGGAACTACTCTATATAATAGAGTTACCTTTATTTCTCTATATAATACCCTGCTACACTAAAATGGAACAGATCCATCGTTTCACTAATAATTGGATTTGATTAATGTCGAATTTATCTTTTTTCTAATCGGACTACTTGCTTCACGTCTGAAACACTGGCCTCCCAGGAACTCCTTTAATGGCCCAAACATGTGGAAAGGGCTTGGCGCGAGGTCAGGACTATATGCGGGATATGGCAATAACTCCCAGACGAGTTCCTGTAACCTGGTGGTGAATGAGGTTCAGGAAGTGGTGTTGTTGAATGACCGCGTGGACAGCGCCCACAAACTGGTGTGTCCCTCCTGCAAGTTGTTCAAAGGAATGACTGCAGTGGGCACTGAGCCACCTCTGCTCGGTTCGTCATTCATGGGTTGATTCACGGTCTTCTTTAAAATGTTTGCACCAACCATTCAGATTTTTTTACTGTTGCTTTAAGTTTCATCACTGGACTGAGCTTCTGTATGTGTAAATCAGTTATACACTGGTTTGACTTGTCATTGTATTCAAAATACCACCTGGGTCAAGTTAGCTTTTATCAAGTTAGCTTTTAGCAAAAAGGAAACAATCCTTAGGATTTTACCTGATAGTGCACGAAGCCGCCTGAGCTACAGTACAGGCATGAGGACAAGGACCTGTCCTTGTCCTCGCTTTGTGAAACTCAGGAATTGTTTCCAACTCGGATGAGATCAAAGTTTCCTCAGTGACACAACAAGCTAAATATATTACTGCTGAACAAGTTTAACTTGCGGTCTTTGACCAAAAACTACATTCAGAAGATGTATTGTTGTTGTTATTAAAACACTGAGCATGAGTATGTGAAAAATTTGCACATTGTCTTATAAATCTCTTAAGAATTCAACCTGACGGAAATTGTTCATCGTGGTTCACTTCAAACTGAAAAAATCTGAGTTTGCTTTTTAAATTATTTCCCATATGACCTGAAACTTCTTTTTTGCCAGCATTGTGTTAGAAATAAGTAATTGCAATGTATGCAGTGCTCCACCTACGAAGCAGCATGATATACTGACTCGACTTGGACACCCCTTGTAATGACTAAACAAATCACTCATCATCTGTACCACTTTATCCTGTGTACAGGGTTGTGACGGCCCTGAGACCTATTCTAATTCATCACAGGGTACACACCTATAAATATACACACTCACACACTCATTCACACACTATGGGCACGCCAATCAGCCTAATCTGCATGTCTTTGGACTGTGGGAGGAGACCGGAGTACCCGGAGGAAACCCACCAAGCACGGGGAGAACCTGCAAACTCCATGCACACGGACCCGAGGTGGGAATCGAACCCGGAACCTGGAGGTGCGAGGCGACAGTGCTTACCACTAAGCCGCCGTGGCAAATTTGCTTTAATTTAACATTATGGCTTCTACCAACAATATTTGGGAATGGCGAATGCAGCATGTCCTAATATTAAGAGCTTGATCTTGTGGCTTGTGCGGACAAAGTCTTCTCAGAGCTTGATTGGTTTTTGGTTCACCAACTGACCTGAATTAAGGTGTGGACTCAAGCAGGTAATTCAAAAATGCTGCTCAAGGTCTCCACACAAGGCGAAACGCTTAATTCCAGATGTATTTAAAGTAGAGAGCGAGACACAGAAATGGCTCCGACCCACTCTCTCCGCGTTAAAGTACAGATAACTGGCAGCGATTTTCTCCTGCATTTACTCCAAAGCCGATGGTAGAATTGGAAACGGCCGGATGCTGCACTCTGGGCTGAAGGCCATTGATTGGAAGCACTGCTTTATTGATGAGTGGATGATCTGCTGTGTCTATGCTATCTTTACCTTGACTGCTGTGATTGATTTAGTGGTATTCTCTCATAGGCAGTGATCAATGTGCAGCACTGATGAGCTTAAGATTACACGCCTGCCCCAGAAAAAAAAAAAAAAAAAAAAAAGCTTTGAGTTCAGAGCCACTGAGAATCTCTTTCTCGGTTTTCATACAGTAGGCTGTGTTAAAGCCTAGAGTCCACTCCCGGGTGGATTGCTTTTATTTTCTCGTTTGATGAAAAACTAATACAAAACTTTACTCAGTTGATGCGTTCTATTTAATAATAAATATGACAAATCGTTATATATTTGCTTCATATTATGGAGCTGGTGAGTTCTTCATTTCTTCTGCCCCATATGAAATGATCAAATAAAATCACATCCATCAGAGTTTTACGCTATTATAAAATGCCTTATATGGATTTTCTTTATATGGACATATACAAGAGGTTGACAAGAGGGAATAAAATCGACAGAGTGTTTCGGTAAGGTTTTCAGCCACTAAAAGTCACCAGATCAGTTTTTTTTTTTTTTGGGAATGAATAAATTAGAAAAAGAAAAAAAAAATGAAACTGTCCTTCATGTCCCTAAACATCCATACCTATATAGTGAAGGACAAAAGGGACGACAGTGGAGAATTAGACAACACACTGACACTCCTGGGTTTGCCTGGTTTTTCATATCCCTTCCATACTTCTCTCTTTGTCTACTTTGTCCACCAAATCAAATTCGGGAAAAAAAAAAAAAAAAAAAATCGGGCTTTGACACGACACGTCTGGAGATTGGTGTCGGGAGGGAAGCGACGCTGCCACCGGACCAGGATGAAGGAAAACGCCGCAGAATGCTGTCCGGCCGGAACACGAGAAGCCTGCGACTGAAACAACGCTCCCACTTGTACTGTATGAACGCCTCCATAGCGTGCCTCCAAATCAGCATTTTAAGCAAAGTGGAGAGGTTTCTGAAATCATCGCTGCTTCCTTTGAAGGCGCAACGAAGCGAAGCAGCTCGTCCTCCATCCTGGCATCGCGGAGGAAGAAAATCCACTTGATCCTCCTTTCCTGTCATTTGGCCACTGACCGTTCAATGTCAGGCTTACTTGGCAGCTCGAGACGGCGCGGCCGTCTCACCGCCGCGTACGACATGGAAATGACGCTAAGCTAGCGTGACTCCGGAGCTCTACAGCCATTTGGGAAGCTAATCCCACTTTGCATGTCCTTCTACTGTCTCGTCCTTTGTGCGCCAGGAAGCTTTTAGCTCCAGGGATTGAGAACGCTAAAAATATGTGTTCTGATTGCCAAGGCTGTAATCAGATTTGGCGCGTACTGTAGGATGCCACCTTCATTAGCATATTAGCGAAGTTGTCATGTCGTGCAATGAAGGTTAGTAATTTAAATGTCGCACAGAGTTCGAGGCGAAGGCACAGTTGCGGGATCGGTTCGGCTTGATTTCGATAGGAAATTAACTCTTTTTTTTTTCCCCCCCTTCTTTTCTTGCATTGCAATAACATAGCCCATCTGCCAGATACTGTAAATTCTGTTTCTCCGTCACTGTCTTGCTGTGTAGACATTCTTGCTTAAACACAGCTTGTATGAGCTCGGCAGGGGGAAGGCTGTAAGAGATAGTATGGCAGAGTGAGGAATAGGCTAACTAATGAGCCTCCTCATAATCCTGTGTCTTTGGCCTAATGGGGCATTTAAGGGAAGATAATGCATGCAGTCTAGCTTTCTCCTTACATCCTCATTTGTATCAAGTGGTAGTACAAGTGCTGCACATTTACCACAGGCTCCCTTGGCTTTCCTTTTTTTTTTTCTTTTCTGCTGACTTTGTTAGTACAATAAGAATTTCAGGTCTATTTTTATGCACCAATTATCCTACATCTATATTTGTGTTAGACTGTATATACAGGATATTACGCTGCTTCGTACAGTAGGTGGAACGATGAATTCATGGCTATTAATTATTCCTGACACAATGTTTGCAATAAAGAAGATGACGTCTCAGGTCGTTGGGGGAATAACTCGAACAGCAACCTCCAAGTGGAGAGGAGATTCCAAGTCGGAGCTTTGGTGCATCACAACGCAGGATTCTGTTTAATTCCTAAAAGATTGAGACGCCATGTGTTAATTGTTTATACACAATTGCCAGGCGCGCGAGGAATAAAACACTCTTTTCCAATAACACGATCTCTTGAATGAAGTGTTTTGTAAAAGAATGCAAATGTAATTAATAATTAATAGCCAACATAATCTGTTTGTCGTGTCACTGAGAAAAGTTTTGTCTCTCACAGGTTGGAGAACCTTCCGGGTTTTACAAAGCAAGGACAATCCAAGGACTCTTGCACTAAATGCTAAATGTTCAAACGTTGTCCTTGTGAAAGTTGCCGCTATAAAAATTACAGTATATATATATATATATATTTTTTTTTTTTTCAAAGCCAAATGTTTTATAAAATTACTGACTAAACGCGGTTTCTATTCATATACTGTATGATGCTAGCTAACGTATCTTGCTAGCATTTAGCCACTATGTTGCAAGCGCTCTCTCTCTCTCTTCGAGCTCAGCTAGCTTCGACGCTCTGTGCTCAGTCGGGTAAAATACTACGGATTCCTTCTTTTCATTTAGCTTGAAAAATGAACTATTACTTGTTCAAGTCAAGTCAAACCTGGACTGATGAAATTTCTAGTGAGTGAAGACTTCAAGCACGGAACGGTGATGAGACGCTTAGCAAAACGCAGTAAAACATTTAAACAGTGCGAACATTTTAAAGAAGGCCGTTGATGACGATCCTCACAGAGATGGCTTGGAGCTTGCTGCAGTTCTTCCCGTGAACATTCAGCCAGTAGAAATGTCTGAGACTTGGAAATCAATGAATAACTTTAGTCACCGGACTTGCAGAAGAGACGCATCTGTCTGTGGGAACTGTACGCACAATGACTCACCAATACCACTTGCATGTTACAGGAACTCGGATGCGAGTTTTTGCCACATCCACCGTACAGTCCTGACCCTCGCTCAAAGTCATTTCCACATGTTTGGGCCATTAAAGGAGTTCCTGGGAGGCCGGTGTTTCAGATGTGATGCAGGTAGTCTGATCGTGGCTCCGGTGTACTGCGAAAACTTGATGCTATCCAAGCATTAGTGAAACAATGGGATAAGTGAAGCAGCGGATTATATATAGAGCAAAGACGCTCTTTTCCACCTTCAGTCCGTATACTGTACCCCTGATGTTTACTTTCTTTCTAATCATGTATAATCTGCCGGCATTGGAGTTGTGACCTCCATCCAGGTGATTTAGGTAATCTCAATGTAAAGCCCACGAAGTGAACCTGCGCATGTGCATAACCCGACTCTGTGCACAAAGAACTTTCTCTACATAAATACTCCTGGAACTTTGGGACTCCTAGCCCAATGCTTGTATCTCTTTCTCTTGCTCATTCGAATATTCCAGATAAGCAAACTGCTGAAGTCCTAAATCTTTCATAAATAGCAAAGAATTAGCGCATATCGCAAGCAACCTTTCTCCATGTCCTTGAGTCTCACTCAGTTCCAGATATCTTTTTTTTTTTTTTTTTTTAAGAAAAGAAAAAAGAAAAAAGCAGACAGCCTAAAGAACAAGTATTATTCTCGCTATGAATCAAGCAGGCAGCCAATTAATTATGCTGTGATTAAAGCACCGGCTAACTAGATTGAAGTTAAGGAGATTGGGGTCAAAGAGTGTTAATTTATTTCTGCGAATCCCTATTTCTGACATTTTTTTCCCCCCTCATACACAAATTATCAAAGGCACCCTGCCATGTGCAAAGTGATTAATTCCGTCACCTAATTGTTTTTGTGTCAAACTGTTTTGAGGGAATGATGAACAATGAATCCATTTCCCTGAGTATCCTTTTCTTTCATTGCTGCTCCCTTTCTCGTTTTCCCCATCGCCCGGTTTAATTCGTCTACGCCAAATTAACGGGCTACAAAAAAAAAAAAAAAAAAAGAAATGCAAAATGACCTCACCGTCTTGCGAGAGAGTAATGAGAAAGCCGAGCCTCAGCGGCAGTCCTGAGAATGTCGCTGCCTGATTCCTGACAGCAGATGAAAGAAATGCAGGCCAGGGAGAAATGAAGAAGAAGAAAAAAAGAGAGCGAGAGACAAGCGGGGTAATGCCGAAAAAGAGACGACAAATCAGACGGAGAGGATGAGTGCCTTGTGATGTTGTTAATTGTGAGATTTCATACTTGTTGAAGCGGTGCCGCATCACCGGCTCGGCGCCCGAAGATTAAACTGAATTCTTCCTACATGAACCCAGAAGGCTAATTATAAAATAACGTGCTGGCTCGTTCTCTTTTTTATCCATTTCTCTTTTTTTCCGGTCTAGACCTCTATGCTTCATTATCACAGAGCTGCTGCTGGAGAGATCGCTGAACCGAGCTGTGAAAATCCTTCATACTTATTCGTACCTGATCCCATTAATACAGGATTACAGCACAGCAGCCATGTTTGCTTAACAGATGAAACGAAACAAAAACAATCTCATTGTTAACGATATACTGAGTTTTTTCAACTGTTGGATATTGCATAACCAGCGATTGTGGGTCTTTGTAAAAAAGGCAACTGGGACATCCTTCCTAGCATGCTAGCTGTGTACGTTTGTACATATGTACAGAACGGATAGATACACACGTGGACAAAATTGTTGGTACCCTTCGGTCAATGAAAGAAAAACTCACAATGGTCATATAAATAACTTTAATCCGACAAAAGTAATAATTAAAAGAAATTCTATGACCATGCTTCAACGGAATTATTTTAAAAAATAAACTCATGGAACAGGCCTGGACAAAAATGATGGTACCCCTAGAAAATCCTGAAAATAATGTGACCAAAGGGACATGTTAATTCAAGGTGTGTCCACTAATTAGCATCACAGGTGTCTACAATCTTGTAATCAGTCAGTGGGCCTATATATAGGGCTCCAGGTCGTCACTGTGTTGTTTGGTGACATGGTATGTACCACACTCAACATGGACCAGAGGAAGCGAGGGAAAGAGTTGTCTCAGGAGATTCGAAAGAAAATTATAGACAAGCATGTTAAAGGTAAAGGCTATAAGACCATTTCCAAGCAGCGAGATGTTCCTGTGACTACAGTTGCACATATTATTCAGAAATTTAAGATGCATGGGACTGTAGACAACCTCCCTGGACGTGGCCGCACGAGGACAATTCATGACAAATCAAAGAGACGGATAATCCCAATGGTAACAAAAGAGCCCAGAAAGACTTCTAAAGAGATCCAAGGTGAACTTCATGCTCAAGGAACATCAGTGTCAAAACGCACCATCCGTCATTGTTTGAGCCAAACTGGACTACATGGGAGACGACCAAGGAGGACACCATTGTTGAAAACAAATCATACAAAAGCCAGACTGGAATATGCAAAACTACATGTTGACAAGCCACAAGGCTTCTGGGAGAATGTCCTATGGACAGATGAGACAAAAATGGAACTTTTTGCCAAGGCACATCAGCTCTATGTTCACAGATGGAAAAATGAAGCATATGAAGAAAAGAACACTGTCCCTACTGTGAAACATGGACGAGGCTCTGTTATGTTCTGGGGCTGCTTTGCTGCATCTGGCACAGGGTGTCTTGAATCTGTGCAGGGTACAATGAAATTTCAAGACTATCAAGGGATTCTAGAGAGAAATGTGCTGGCCAGTGTCAGAAAGCTGGGTCTCAGTCGCAGGTCATGGGGTCTTGCAACAGGACAATGACCCAAAACACACAGCTAAAAACACCCAAGAATGGCCAAGAGGAAAACATTGGACTATTCTAAAGTGGCCTTCTATGAGCCCTGACCTCAATCCTATTGAGCATCTTTGGAAGGAGCTGAAACATGCTGTCTGGAAAAGGCCCCCTTCAAACCGGAAACAACTGGAGCAGCTTGCTCATGAGGAGTGGGCCAAAATACCTGCAGAGAGGTGCAGAAGTCTCATTGACAGTTACAGGAATCGTTTGATTGCAGTGATTGCCTCAAAAGGTTGTGCAACAAACTATTAAGTTAGGGGTGCCATCATTTTTGTCCAGGCCTGTTCCATGAGTTTTTGAGTTTTCATTTTTTTTATAATTCCGTTGAAGCATGGTTGAAAAGCAATGTCTGACTTTCATTGGTTAACATTCATAGAATTCTTATTTAATATTACTTTTGTCAGATTAAAATTATTTCTGTGACCGGTGTGAGTTTTTCTTTCATTGACCGAAGGGTACCAACAATTTTGTCCACGTGTATAGATAGATAGATAGATGGATAGATAGATAGATAGATAGATAGATGTGGACATATATACAGACAGAGACATATGGACAGACATACAGAGACATATGGACAGACAGACAGACAGACAGACAGACAGAGACATGTGGGCAGACATACAGAGACATGTGGGCAGACAGACAGACAGAAACATGTGGGCAGACAGACAGACAGAAACATGTGGGCAGACAGAGAGACAGACAGACAGACAGAGACATGTGGGCAGACATACAGAGACATGTGGGCAGACAGACAGACAGACAGACAGAGACATGTGGGCAGACATACAGAGACATGTGGGCAGACAGACAGACAGACAGACAGACAGATAGATAGATAGATAGATAGATAGATAGATAGATAGATAGATAGATAGATAGATAGATAGATAGATAGATAGACAGATAGATAGATAGATAGATAGATAGATATGAACAGACAGATAGATCATGTTGAAATCACAACATGAAAAGGATAAAGTAGTTTTTAAAAGTATTTTTAAGCAAAACAAAATTAAAATATACAAATTTTACACTTAGTCAAAACAGAAAGACTTTACTGTTTCAATGTACATGATGATTGTATTAACAGGTGGGAACTTAAGTCACTGTACATAAAGTGCACCAGCATGCTGAAATACTAAAGAAACAAAGAATGAGAGGCATGAGACACGATCATATCAGTGCAATGAAACAGAATGTATATGAGCCTATTTATAGTGATGTCAGTGATGCCTGACACAGCAGAGTTATTGTCAAGTCTAACTGCAGCTGGCAGAAAAGACTTCCTGTAGTGCAGTGTACCGTGTAAAAGTCTTGCACCCGCCTTGTCATTTCTTCATTTTAAATGAAATGATGTAGATTAAATTAAAGAAATGGGAACAAATGCTTTACTGTGACAGGCTGCAAGGCTGAGAGATGACTGAAGAGAACATTTTAAAATGCCTTGTTTGTTTAACAACTTCAGCAGCAGTGACCTCATTTCCCCTCTCGTCTGTTTGAACCACTCAGCATTCAGCATCAGCACCGGCCTGATCATCTGTCATCATCAGCACCTGTTTCTCACTGGTTCATGACTAAAGTTAGATGGCAGTTTTAATGCTTGAGTGAATGATTGAGGAGGTCACTGCGTGGCTTAGCAAACAAAAAAATATCACGCTGATTGACCTGAGAATGAGGGACGGAAAAAGTCCTTCGTGAAGCCCGGACAGAGCTATTTCCCAAAACTGCATTAAAATACAAGAAAGTTTGGAAGGAAAATATTCGAAAAAGAAGTGGCGGGGCTCAAGAATTGTACATTCAAACCTCTTTTGTGTCAAAGGGAGAGAGAGAGAAAAAAAAAAAGCTCTCTCTCACTTTCTATCTGTCTGAGAGTCCCTCGACGCTAATTGTCAGCAAATAAGCGGCACAGACTGTGAAATGTAAATCATCCTCTTCTTGTTTTCCCAATCTAATCATGCTTGGGCTGAGATAGATGTGCTCGTCTCGCGAGACGGCCCGGCTGAAGTAGCCCGTGCAGCCTATGATTCTTTGCCAATGGCAATAATGACTGCAGTACAGAAGGATGTAATTATATTTCGCATTACTCATTAGCGAGTACACGTTTAAGCGCGGCTGCATAATTTTCAATCATCAGGCGAGGCTTTTAACTTATTATTTTTCGAAGGCTTTGTATGTCTTTTCCTTCTGTCACAGTGATGCATTAGAAAAGTCTATTTTCGAGTGAGAGAACAACCTAATTAGTGTGAGTCTTTCTGTCCCTGTTTCAAAGTGTCCTTCTTTTCAGTGCGTCCACAGTCAATTATGATTTTGACCGTTATACTGTACGCCGACACGAGAGCTGTGTCTGTGGGGGGGGGAAATTTAATTCAAAAACTGATAAATGCTTGTGTAGAGCCTCAGTTTGTTGTTTTGAAGTCACAGTGAACAAGTCATCTCAATAAGCACCTCAACCCAGCAGGAACCCTAAACGTGGATGAAGGGTGTAATAAAGCCGTAATATAGCTGTAATATAACAACATTGCAATAACATTCAGTGTTGGAATAATGTTGTTTTTGAAATGATGTTGAATGCAAACATTCCACGGTTCACCAAGTTTCGAACAGAATTTAGAATTCTGATCAGAGATTGTGACGGATACAACAGCTTCCCACACACCGCGCGTGTATCTCATGTCGCACATCTCTAAGGCCCTGTCCACACGGAGACGCGTTTTAGGAGACTGAAGCCGCTATTTTTTGAAACCGGGTCCCAAGGTGGATAAATCTGAAAAACGCCACCCTAGCGGTTTCGTGTGTACAGCCAATCCGTATATTTTGTGAAACGATGATGTCATGCGCATGCTCAAAGTCTTCTTCTCCGTGGATCGTGTATCTCTATGGCAGAATTACAGCGCCCCATACTGGTCTGGCATATATGTACTACACCGTTTTCAGTGGTTTCGTATGTACGCAGGTATTTCTTGAGACGACGCCGAACGAGGAAAAAGAAAATATCGGATAGGGAACGCACTGGCTTCGTGTGGACGAGGCCTAACTGTCGGCTTTGTGTTTCATTTCCTTTCGCAAATATAACTGAAATATTAGGTGAAACTTAGCTCTCAGATTATTCTGCTGTGATATGGTCTTTATACATCATACTATACAAACCCCATCACGTCCAGTTTCCAAATTATTATATCAGTAAACTGCTATCAATTTTTGTGCCACTTTGGTTATGAATACACATTTACTAGCAACAGCAATATGTTCCCTGGTGATCCAGTTGTCCTGTCACAGCAACTGAAGTTCAAGTGTTGCTCAGGGCGTCTCGGTTTGGTGATATTACTGTAATATTGTTTTTGTTTTCTAATTTTGATTGTTTTTGCACCACTGTGCTAGAGTAACTTGTTCATCCTTATGCCTTAGTCATGTAGTCAACATTGATTTCTAACTTTCAATACAACCTTAAACCAACCTTGTCCGATTGACCATAAAGTTGTCAAATTAATGTCACCATGAGGTTTTGACAAACAGTGATTCCTTATGTGGATATACTATACTGTACAACATGACACAACATTGATTGATTGTTTATAACAGCGGCTCTGAAAGGTCGTCCAAGTGTCTCATAATGATTAAGTTTCATTGTTTTATATATATATATATATATATATGCACAGAGAAGGAGCGCCCAGTGGTTGTACTTTATAAAATCTATGAAAAGGAAAATCTGTAGTCTAAATAAGGACCATGGAGGCCAATGGTGACCATTGTATTTATTCACATTTTTACAACGATATAAAGAGAACTACTGGGTAATAAACAGTCATAGTTTCTTTATGTAAAGAAAATGATTCATAACTGTTGTTGAAGACCACCTGAGCTAAGTGATATGATATGATATGATATGATACTGTATGATCAGCAAAAAAGAATGTAATTGATTAATTGATTACTGTGTAAAAAAAAAAAGGAATGAATTTATTCAGGACATACTTCAGGATCATAACTGTAATTCCATTTCGTATCCCATCTCGTCTTAAGCTCACATTAAAATGTTTGTTTATTCTTAATGACTTGCAGTGGTACGTTCTGGGTATTTATGGAATGGCGCACCATGATTGACTGACTAAGTGTCTAGATTATCGTAGCCTATTTGTAGTAAATTCGAATGTGAAAATGATTCCAATCCTGGAATATGGCCCATGCCATCAGTAGAAAAAAGTGTCCATAGGTGTGATAACCTGGTCATTCAGTACATTCAGGTCGTCAGCTGACTTTATTTTATTTGCCACATTTAACGTTGCTGAGTCTAGACCTGACCAACTGAAGCAACCCCAGATCACAGCACTGCCTCCAGAGTCTTGTACAGGGGCATGATGGCTTCATGTGTTCCCCTTCTTCACTCTGGAATAGGATCCATCTGGAATCAGATCCCAACATTTTTTCTTTGCTCCGAAGTCCAGTGCTTATGCTCCCGAAGCAGATTCGAGTGTTTATTTTTCCTGATTAGTCTCACTAACAAGTGGTTTTGTTCTGGTCACACAGGTGTTCAGTCCAAAGCCTGAGAGTTTTCTGTCAGTATATCCACTTCACCACTGCATACTGTATGTGTATGCAAAAGAGAGAGCGAGAGAGAGAGATTCCTGTTAATATTTTTCTGAGTGTCCTTAATTCTGCAAAGTTTCCATTATCAAGTGGTGCCAAATGGCCCGTCCAATAAAATGAGCCAAAGTTATATCCATAAATTATTAACAAACTCATCAAATGCGGTTTTATAGTCTAGACCTACTTTTGGGCCATTGATGTAGCATGAATTGAAATGGGCAATAAATTCTGCTGCTGATGTCAAAGTGTGCAGCGATGGCATTTTTGCCATCTCCCCAAAGATGCCGTTTCTGTAGCACTTTAATTTGAAACAATGTCCCAGTGTGCTATAAGCAGAGAGCAGTCACGTAGAGCTCTTCTCCCCGGGGGAGCCGAGGCTCAGAGGAGGCCAGCTATTTGTCATTTGCTACCAGATATAGTGCAACCTTGGCAAAGAAGAACACAGAGAATCATCAGGAACTAAAGTTTGGGTGAATTCAATGACACGTCGGTGAGGTCCTTTAGCAGGGGAGGCCTCATTAGAGCGGAAGGACAAGAAGACTTAACGTATCCGTGTTAGTGGTGAGCGCCGAGGAGTTTCGGAGGTTCCTTATGCTTCTGTGAACATGCAGATGCCCGGTCTTTATACTTGCCAGGTGGGAGATATCGATTCAAACCTTTTCGACTTTGGATGTAATTGAAAGAGCAGGATTACACTCGGTCCGCGGAAAACAGCAGTTGGTAAAATGGCAAAGCTGTGCACTGTCAGGTAACAAATCTCGTCGCGAGCTTCATTAATAGAGGCGTGGGATTAATCGTGTTTCATTACTACGCACCCCCATAGCTACATTCTCCGCCCGTGGCTTCGGCTGAACTCCCATGTTAATCATACGGAACTTCCAAATCCCATCACGCTGATGATGAAATACCCACTCTGAGCAACAACAACAAAAAAAAAAAAACGCCAACCCGGCTATCAAAGACGGAAAACTAGCACTGCTCGTTAGCATAAAATTCTTATTACGCGACACCTAGCGCTTGATTTCTTTCTCTTTTTTTTTTAATAGGCTCAGCATAAATGTGTGCCTCTTGAAATGATATTTTATCAAAGCACCATCGTGGTGATTATAAAAGTACCACGCAAAGCCAAAACATCAACAACAACAAAAAAAACTCACTTGTTAGCATAAAATCCATGTTAACTGAGAGTATTCGTTTTTTATATATATATATATATATATATATATCAAATTCAATACATTTTATCCAAGCATAAAGCATAAACAAAGTAAAAAAGAGAGTTGATTAATAACTCGCCCTGCTTTTCAACTTTCCAACCTGCTTTTGAAAAGCTACCAGGGCCTGCTTAGCATAAAGTCCTAGCTACTAGAGAGCTGGAGAGCTTCGTGATCAGCCATATTGTCGCTGAGTGTTAGCGTTGTTGACATTTGCTTTGTTTCGTAGTGCCACCCTGGCTGACTAGCGGGACGAGTTAGCATAAAATCCCTGCTAACCGAGAGCAGATCTCCGTGAGTATGTGTGCGCGTGACCGAGTGCTCACTTCGTGCTGATGTTATTGTACTTACTCTTCTTTATTTCAGTTATTCTGATCCATTGGAGCGGAAAGAAATCTCAATCTTTAAGTATTTAATGCCGCGTTCGATATATACGGCTTTACACTAATTAACTCACTTCGCCCTTCACATTCCTGACTCCCAACATTCATCGCACAATTACTTTCGCCTCATGTAAAGGGTAATCCTCTAATCGACGACCGTCCCTCAGGCAAAGATGGTAGGGCATCAGACATTTCTGAAAGCATTAATCCGCTTACAATGGCTGGGTAAAGCGAGCGGACGCTGCCTTTTTCCTAGCAGACCAGACGCCGTCACGGGAGGCCAGATTGGAAGACTTTGCATCTCCCTTTTTTTTTTTGTTGTTGTTAATTAACAGATTTCGGGTGAATGGTGAAATCACAGTAGGATCTCTCTGCGCGCCCTCGCCCGCTTTTGTCCACATGCTTTTGTAAACCGGCGAAGCTGAGCCTCCGGAGTCGCAGCAATTGTCCAAACATCACACACTATAGAACTGGAACTGAAAATCCATAAATTGCCTCCTGAAAATTTAAAAAGGAGCCAAAATGCTATTCAAGTGTAAAAGATTAACCTTTTGCCCGCTGCTTTTCTGTGCCAACGCAATCTGTCGGCTTGCTGAAAAATGTAAGAATCCTGCAAATACAGGTAACTCATTTGCTCCAGGATTTTAAATCACAGAAGGTCGAAAGTTCACATTTTGGGTATTAACAACTTTGCAGCAGAGGCTCATGAAGGATGAAGCCGTCTCTCCCCGTTACAGAAGATTCCCATGCTTAACGTACCATTAGATCGTTCTGCATGTTGTTGGAGAGAACAGATCAACACGTTGTGCCCTGAAGTTGTGACACCTGACGTGGTGGGAAGAATATGTGACGCAAGCATAAATCATGCATTGTGCAAAAAGGATACACAAAAATCTGTTAATTGTGGATGAAAAAAAAATAACTAAATAAAACCTGTATGTGATGAACTGATCGTGTGTATGACAATGAGAAGGTCAAAACAAAAATTTGAAGAAAGGAAAAACATGTGTGGAACTGAACGAATCTGAATTGCTATGGCAACAAAAACAAATTCAGGAACAAAATCACAACAGACCAGCTGTGCATGCAAAACATTCACGTATGAATCATGAATCGTGTCTTTAGTAAAACATAATAAGCTAATTCAAATACATATATAATCTTATATGAAAGTAAATAATTCAAACATGAAAATGCGCATGAGCAAATGAATCGTGTCTAAATCAAAATGAATGAATCATGTGCACGAAATCGCAAGTATAAAGAAGTGAGTCGGCTGTATAACAAAAATCACATCAAAATTAAATGAAATGTGTAAAACGTGAAAAGAAAACGAGAGATTCTTGTGAAGGAAATCAAATAATCTTGCATGACAAACCATGTGAACAAGTGATGTGAAGGAATCATGTGCGAAAGCAAACGGATCGTGTGAAAGAATCATGACTCTTGTGAAGGTAAATGAATCATTTGCTCTATCAAAGAATATTCACAAAAATAAATCATGAAACCATTAACATGTGAAAACAAATGAATCATGTAAAAAAAAAGGGGGGGGGGGGGGAGGAATCTTGTGACAGAATCGTTTTTCAGAATCGAAATTGTGTGTAAAAAGAATCACATGAAAATAGCTGATTTGTGTCGCGAGAAAAAATGATTCATATTTAAAAAATATAGTGAAATTATACAAATCAAGGTTTTAATGTCATTAAAATAAATGATTCATGTCTCAAAGAACCATAAATAACACAAACGATTCGTGTGAATAATGGACATGTAATGATAAATGAATCAGGTAGAGAATAAAACAACATGAAACAAGTGATTTAAATAAGCACGTCGGGGCATGGTGCAACAAATGATTCATTTGTGACTTTTTGTCTAGGGGTTAGTGCAGAGCTTCTTGCCTCACAGCGAGGAGAGGAGGCTGAGTGACTCTGAGGACATCTCCGCTGTCAATCTGGGAAGTAATTACAGCGCGTGTCCAGCACGGTTTAGAGCAGAAATCCACTCGAACGGAAAGCGTCTAGCTTCATTTTGCACCTAAGTCCCCGAGATATGGCAGCTAAAGCCACAGAAGATGATCTGTCTTTGTTGTCAGCCACAGCCACTTAACGAGAAGAAAAATATCAGTGTAGCTCTCGCTCAGGGTGATCCGGTCTCTATTTACCGAAGAACCCGAGACAGATGGGATCGCGGCCTTTACAAGTGGCTCTGAGCGCCGCAGTTGGAATTCTGAGAGGTCTCACTCATCAAAACCGGCCCATTACACAGCAGAGAAGCATTAAGCAACGTCCACCTCGCAGGTGCTGCAGCCACGAGGATCCCGGCCGCTGATGGATGATCCCCGGTGACGCTCGCCGGCCTCGGCGCTGTTTATACAGCTGATCATCTCACGGAAGAGCCTCCGCAATCACCAGATGCTCGTGCACGGATATTCTAATCAGTGGAACAGAAAACCTCGTCCTCAGCTCCACTACACTCTCTTAGACATCAGGAATGCGGGTCGATTTACTGTAGATGCGAATTCTAATTACGATACTACTCTATTTCAATTGTTTCTATTCTTGTAATGAGTGGAACGATCTCAATCTACGAAGGAAATAAAGACGCGCCTAGACAAAAAAGGGGGGTAATTTTATAAGTACTGGATTAAAATAAAACCTACTATACATAATGAAGTCTATTACTGACCAATATAATGTGGTAAAAAAAAATTTTTTAAATTTAAAGAGAAAAAAAAATACATTTTTAATTTAATTTAAAAAGCATGTGAATCCTTGAGCTACTTTGACTGATTAAAAACAATTCAAAAAGCCATGAAGCTCCATGATGCAACTGTCTCTCATGATGAACCTTCCCAGGACAGCAAGAACCAAAACTGACCTCTGTGGCAGACGAGAACGAACCTCAAGCAGCACATCAGATTAGAGCCGTTATGAAGGATTTACAGCGCAGAAGTAGCAGAAACATCTCAGTATCAACTGTTCAAAGAAGATTATTGTGCATTTTGGATGCCTTCAGCATATAGAATGTTTGTTTGTTTGTTTGTTTGTTTGTTTGTTTGTAGATTTATTTAGCTGAAGTTTTTAATTCGTTGTATTTATTTTATAGCATCGGCTTATTGATGTTTTTGCTTTTTATTTTGTCATTTAAAAAATCGAGAAAATTTGTGAAAGCAAACAGCAAAATAAATAAATAAATAAATGAATAAATAAAAGATGTTTCTACTTAAAGTTTCGAGAAATTCTTTGTTTACTGCCTGTTTTCTCATTTCCAATATTTTTCTTATATTTATTTTCTTGCAGCTTTTTGATGTTTGCTTAACAATTTATTTAATCATTTATTTATTGTTTGTTTTCTAATTGTCATTTATTTTCTTTATATACACACGTGGACAAAATTGTTGGTACCCTTCGGTCAATGAAAGAAAAACTCACAATGGTCACAGAAATAACTTTAATCTGACAAAAGTCATAATAAATAAGAATTCTATGAATGTTAACCAATGAAAGTCAGACATTGCTTTTCAACCATGCTTCAACGGAATTATTAAAAAAAATAACGCATGGAACAGGCCTGGACAAAAATGATGGTACCCCTAGAAAATACTGAAAATAATGTGACCAAAGGGACATGTTAATTCAAGGTGTGTCCACTAATTAGCATCACAGGTGTCTACAATCCTGTAATCAGTCAGTGGGCCTATATATAGGGCTCCAGGTCGTCACTGTGTTGTTTGGTGACATGGTATGTACCACACTCAACATGGACCAGAGGAAGCGAAGGAAAGAGTTGTCTCAGGAGATTCGAAAGAAAATTATAGACAAGCATGTTAAAGGTAAAGGCTATGAGACCATTTCCAAGCAGCTAGATGTTCCTGTGACTACAGTTGCACATATTATTCAGAAATTTAAGATCCATGGGACTGTAGCCAACCTCCCTGGACGTGGCCGCAGGAGGAAAATTGATGACAAATCAAAGAGACGGATAACCCGAATGGTAACAAAAGAGCCCAGAAAGACTTCTAAAGAGATCCAAGGTGAACTTCATGCTCAAGGAACATCAGTGTCAGATCGCACCATCCGCTGTTGTTTGAGCCAAAGTGGACTACATGGGAGACGACCAAGGAGGACACCATTGTTGAAAACAAATCATAAAAAAGCCAGACTGGAATATGCCAAACTACATGTTGACAAGCCACAAAGCTTCTGGGAGAATGTCCCATGGACAGATGGAACTTTTTGCCAAGGCACATCAGCTCTATGTTCACAGATGGAAAAATGAAGCATATGAAGAAAAGAACACTGTCCCTACTGTGAAACATGGAGGAGGCTCTGTTATGTTCTGGGGCTGCTTTGCTGCATCTGGCACAGGGTGTCTTGAATCTGTGCAGGGTACAATGAAATCTCAAGACTATCAAGGGATTCTAGAGAGAAATGTGCTGGCCAGTGTCAGAAAGCTGGGTCTCAGTCGCAGGTCATGGGTCTTGCAACAGGACAATGACCCAAAACACACAGCTAAAAACACCCAAGAATGGCTAAGAGGAAAACATTGGACTATTCTAAAGTGGCCTTCTATGAGCCCTGACCTCAATCCTATTGAGCATCTTTGGAAGGAGCTGAAACATGCCGTCTGGAAAAGGCACCCTCGGAAACAACTGGAGCAGCTTGCTCATGAGGAGTGGGCCAAAATACCTGCAGAGAGGTGCAGAAGTCTCATTGATACTTACAGGAATCATTTCATTGCAGTGATTGCCTCAAAAGGTTGTGCAACAAACTAAAAAGTTAGGGGTACCATCATTTTTGTCCAGGCCTGTTCCATGAGTTCATTTTTTAAAATAATTAAGTTGAAGCATGGTTGAAAAGCAATGTCTGACTTTCATTGGTTAACATTCATAGCATTCTTATTTATTATGACTTTTGTCAGATTAAAGTTATTTCTGTGACCATTGTGAGTTTTTCTTTCATTGACCGAAGGGTACCAACAATTTTGTCCACGTGTGTATAGATTTTTTTTCTCTTCAGTTTTTTTTCCTTTGTTTATTTTTGTAATTACATTTATTTATTTATTTATTTGCTTGTTTGTCTGCTTTTTATTCCTTGTTTCCTTGTTTCTTTGCTCTTCACTGTTTGATTTTTTTACCAGGTTTTCTCTATCATTCATTACGATTTTCTTTCCCTGTCACTGGTGAGTATATTTATTTACATGAATCTTTGCCCTCGGTCATCTTCAGCACGCTCGGCGTGACGGTGGATTACCCCAGGGTCACCGGACACATGCATAGCGGTTACATCACTGCATCAGCTGTTAGAGTGTAACGTCTCTGATTTATAATGAATCTAACTGTTCTGATTAGACGCAACAGACAAGCGAAACTACCCTGCATTATCTTTTTAAATGATCCTGCTGCTTTATCGTGTGTAAAATATCGTCTAATATGAAATAAAATAATCCGCCCACGCAGCTGTAGTGCTGAGCGAGCGTCTGTCACAAGGTCAGGGATGAATATGCAGTCGGAGTAGACAGGCATATGATTTATATACAGTGAAGCTTAAATGTGTTTTCTTTCGCCCGAATGGTATTTCAATGGAACGGTTTTGACCGTTTCAGCTTCTGTAATCACCGACATTTCATTTACGAGTAACTCCTGGCCATATAACGCTCGAATGATCTCGTTCTTTTCATGACTCGAGGTCAGACAACCAAGTTCCTTAAATCTGTATGCATATCGCTTTATTTTTGGCATCTCTATTTTAAATTTACTAGGATTGTTTTTATGTTCTCTGACCAGCCCTTTCTACCATTGTGTCCTGCATGTGCACACACACACACACACACACACACACACACACACACAAACCTGTCACAGAAAAGAGACATGACGTCCACCTTTCCCCCTGACACAGCTAAGATTAATTGCGTTCCCCTGGCTCACGTCCTGTTCCCAGGCCTCGAGATGCTTCCGATAATTATATTTCCTTTCAAGCTTGGAGTAAATGCGAATGATTCCTACTCGGTTTTTTTTTTTTTTTTTTTTTCCTTTTAATTCTCTCTGGAAGAACAGCATTATCCCACCGAAATGGTTTTGACCTATGGAAACAGGAACCAGAAAAGCGAGTAAATGGTGAAGACTATCCAGGGTTCCAGTGTGCAACTTATTGCCTCTATAAAATGGGAGTAAAAGCCAAAGAGCACGGAGGACACACGGCCACATCAATTTCCCATCAGGCCCCCGAGTTCAGCGTTTAATTTGCTCGGTGGCATTGAACCCACGCAGAGGGGCAGGGGACAGATTGCACTCCTTTACCAGCCAGGGAAATGTCAATATTTACTCAGCGCCATAGCCAGGCCCTGCCAGTTCCTTTGCCTGCTGAGGAACGCCAGATTGGCTCAAGACCCTGGTTTCAATTAATCCTGTTGTTTACGACACTTGTTTTTTAGCCGCGCTCTGGACGAGGTGAAGGGCGGCCATATTGCTCCTCAATAAGCCGTAATAAAACGGCATCTGGCTCACCGGCGGTTCGCCGCGATCATTACAGGACCTCCACGCCGCTGGTGCTAACGCGCGCATGACGCTTCACCGATTTTTCTCAGATCTTATCGAAATAAACACGACTTCGGGTGCTCGACTGGCCTGCGAGTAGATCAGCAAGGTTAAGACTCGATTTTCACCAGATTATCATTTAAGCCTTTTGTGATTGTCGGGGGGGAAAAGAAACGATCGTCGCTGTAGTGGCGTCTTACACGGGGACTCATTTAACAGACGCCCCACGTGAAGGGATTTCACATTCCTCAGCCCATGTGATTACATTGCATTCATTTGCTTTAATAAGCCAACAGTGTGGCCAAGTCTTGTCAAGATATCGATGTAAAAAAAAAAGTAGATTTATTAACTTATTATTATTATTATTATTATCAAAATCTGGTTTTTGTTTTGACTGTCAATCATTGCCTTTAGTGCAGTCTTTTCATTTGTGTTTTTTTTTTTTTTTTAAACGCATTTCCTTTTGAACGAGTTTCCAGTGGAAAGGTTTTTGCAACACTCTGAATAAAGCCTGTGAGTGAACAATTCTCCATCTCAGAAATCAGAAAATAAGAATTCAACAATGAACACAACTGTAAATGGATAAAAAAAAAACATATGATGTGTCATTATGAATTAAACTCAATAGTGTAGTACCCTCTCTTTCGTGTTTTCGTGTAAAAAACATTAATCATCTGATTATAGTGGCTCTCAGTATTAGGCAAGTACAGCCTAAACAACAACAACAACAACAACAACCATGACAATACCACAAGGAACAACACCGTGTTATTATTTATTGAACAAAAATTATGCCAAAAAAGAATAATAATAATAATAATAATAATAATAATAATAATGTGGCCAATACTAAGTACCCCATGATCCAATACCTTATAGATTGACCTTAACAGCAATAACTTGAAGGAAAAAATTTCTGTATGACTTTATCAGCGTTTCACCATTTTGCATGAATTGTTTTTTTGTTTTGTTTTGTTTTTTACAACATTGCCCTAAAAAACAAGTACAAATCATCACCCCACCGTTGCCGTGCTTGACAATTGGTAAAAGGTGTTTCTGTTGAAATGCTGTTTGGATTTTTCCAATCATGGCACTGGCCATTAAGGCTAAGACCAACTCGCCTTTGGTCTCATTTGTCCATCGATTCTACTGCTCCAGAAGCCCTAAGGTCTGTTTAGATGCTTCCATGGTCTTTTTTTAGACAGAAGTAGACGCCTGCCAACCCAAACAATCCAAACAAAAAACCGGTCTACTTCTAATTTTCCAGGTGTGGACCATAACATTGACATACTGACTGAGGGCCTGAGATATACAGTGCTGTAGTTCTTGGGTTTTTGTATTTCTCTGAGTATGGTAAATGTGCCGGATCGTCCACTCCTGTGAAAAATCGTTCTCACTGTAGAACGTTGAACTCCAAATTGTTTGGAAATGGTTTTATAACCCTTTCCAGGTTGATTTGCTGCAACCATCTTAGTTTCTTCAATAAGAAGACCATTGCTTATGTCTTTCCTTCTTGGCATTGTGTTAACACACACCGATATGGTCCAGACAAGCAAACTGCCAAAACCTCTGCTTTTATAGAGGTCTGCACACCTGCTGATGATCAATTAATCAAGGCCTGATGATTAACAGCTTCTCGCTGACTTTGGAAGTAGTAAGGGGGTACTTAGTATTGCATATACAATATATATATATATATATATATATATATATATATATATATATATATTGTCCTCATTTTTGGTATATGAACAGATGATTTGGTATATGAAGAAGAACTTTACACATACTACAACTTCTGTTTTAATTAAATTCAATTCCGTTTTATTGTTTAGTGTTTTTAACAATGGTGATTTTCACAATGGAAACAATGTATGGAAATAAAATAGAACCTACAAAATATAGACTATAGCTATCAGTTTGTCCTTGGTGAGTAAGCTGAGGGGGAAAGTGACGAGGAACCTCTCCCTAAGATCACAATAAGAAGATACCTTGAGACTCAATACGGAACTTGACCTCGTTTGGGTGATACTGTATCGAGTATGATTTTTACAAGAGCAATAAAATGTATAAGGACGAGGCATTGGTGGCTCAGTGGTCCAGGAGGTTCGATTCCCACCCGATGCCCAAACCCCAGCCACTGGAGACAAGGCCAGTCCCGAGCCCGAACAAAATGGGAGGGTTGCGTCAGGAAGAATATCGGATGTAAAACCTGTGCCAAGTTGTATGTGGTTATGATGGTCCTCTGTGGCGACCCCTCGACGGGAGCAGCCGAAATAAAATAAGATATACAGTATGAGGACATCCTGGTAGCAATGCCTCCATTTCCACACACACACCACCTCGTCATTTTCCAGTAACATCTCCAAGCGTTAAATTCCTCACTCATGAGCCTCGGCCGAGATCGCTCGCATTTCTGGGTGCACGAGCCGTCATGATGTAACGAATAGGCGTGCAACCGCAACGCGGATAAAGCAGTCCGATCTTCTCTTCTCGTAAAACAAGTCTTTAATCATTTTCTAGGACGGGAAAATTATTCCCTCAAAGAGGATTATGGCTGATTCTGACCAGCCAGCCAGGCTGTCAGGGGGGGGAAGAAAGAAAGAAAAACGAGTGGTTACTGTATCTGTTCTTACAGTATATTTTTCGTTCGTATCTCAGTTCTATGAATTCTTTTTCTGCGAGTGTAGAATCGGGTTTTCATCTTCTTTTGACGCGAGCGGCTCTATAGGCCTTTTTACGATCGGCGTTCCGCCTCGTCTCGGTGGGGAATCTCCGGCGTCCCGTGCAAGCTAAAATGTTTGCCATGTTTAATGATGTGCAAAATGCTCCTGAGTAAAAGTTATTTATCTTTATCGCCGCCCTCCTGAAGCGCTGTCAGTTCAACGGAGCGAAATACTTGCTGACTGGAAACAGAGGCGACATCGCCGTCCGCGGAAACGGGACCGGGCCAGATCCTGTGATTTTATTAAATGAGGCTATGTTTAATTCTTGGTTATCTTTTGTTTTTCCAGGCTGTGTGTGTGGCTTCGCTAGCACTGATAGCCATGTTGACGTTGAATATTAGCACGTAGCTGCAGGAAGGCGTCAAAGAATCGGAATGAGTTCAAAACATGAGAATATATATATGTGTAATTAACAGCTGAGATATGAGAAATGGATTAGGGCTTGTCAATATTCCAGTTTTGGCTCATTTCTCCACAACAGGCGATACTAACTCTTCCCTCATTTTGGCGAATGAGAGCAAGGAGAGATGACTGATTATCTAATCACACACGGGTGAGCTGCCGCGCCATGCCTGCCCATTAATCATGCTATAGCCTGGCCTTTCAGTCGAATCAGCTCCAGTTTCCCAAATCCCCTGAAATTACCCAGACGCAACCTAATGCCATCGTCCGCGCACACTCGGGAGGCCACGGAAACCGATCGGAAGCCTCCAGAAAACCTTAACTCAAATCGTTTCTGGCGGTTTCCCTCCGCCTGTTTCGCTTCGTTACCGCAAAAAAGAGCTCAAGGCATCATTACCCACTACCGGATTATCAGCGCGGAAGTTTTCTTAATTCAGTGCTCAGTGTTTCATTGTACGACTGTCATCCCGAAGTATTGTGGGAAGCCTTCGCTTCGCCGTGGAGCGCGTGGGACTCGGGTCAAAAGGAGGTGTGGGTATATAATGCAAACGCAATCTTCTCACTCCTACTCCCACAACTCTTCGGAGAGCAACACAATACGCCGCGTGGGCTATTTCTCTCCGACGACGATCACGCTTTCTTTTGGGCGAAGATGCAGATCGGATGAAATAAACTGGCACGGAGAGTAGAAGCGAGGCATCGCGGTTACCGTGCAGCTCTCCAGGGTTTGAAACGGAGAAGTATTCCCGTCGGATGGAGCAGCTGAGCTCATTGCGCCCATGGCCGTGTTGGACCTCCATCAGAGAGAGAGAGAGAAAGATGGGGGGAAAAAAATCGTGTTGCGCTCATGCAAAACGATCAATACCGCACCTCATCATAGCGTGCATGAGAGTACGATTACCGAGAGATGAAAACAGGCACGGGAGGTTCAAATAGCAGGATTTACCGCAGTCAAGATTCAGCTTGAAAGAGGCTTTAGATATATAACGGAAAGTCTAATACAAGTCGTTTATTGTGTCTGCTTTTAAAAATCTGAATAAGAGAATGTCAGGAAGGAACACTGAATATATATATATATATATACTGTACTGTACTGCTAACAACACTAAAGTGTTTTATTCCTTCTTTGTTCTCAGACATTACATTTACGAAAAGCGGTAAAGAACTAAACCTTTTATTCATTTATACGACGATATATTAAGTATCATGAAACGAGTATTATTCAAAACACTAACCTCTCATTTAACTCTTTTTTCTCTTGTTAACGATTAAAAAAAAAACACACAGCTTGTAATGCTACAGAGATCTAATTTCTAAAGATTTCCAAACAATTGAACAATACAGTAGCTAGCAATCTCTCAGCAGACTTTTTGCTTTGTATCAACACACAAACTACAATTTAGACTTAAGCTATGATTATAAAATAATTAACAACAATGACAGACTTAAAAAGAAAGAAAAGAAAAAAGTAAATAAGAAAAGACATGTAACCTTTTGCATTTGTTCAGTGCACTTCATCTATTGGCCTCTGAGTCAGGAACAATTTTAAACTAAAAATCTAAATAAAACACTTTTTGTGTAACAGTAACACCAATGCCATGATCTGGGGCAACTGATATTTGTTTCATATTAATAAATTAAGAATTATAATTTTGTTACGTTGCGTGTACGCCTGGACGCCGTTCAAAACTCCTTTGAGTCAGTGGAAAGCAACATTGTTCACTAAGACAAATTTCTTTTTTTTTTTTTTTTTTTTCGAAAAGACGAATTTTACTTATTTATTTTTTAATCAGCAAAAGCTGTTTTAAAAGAGTCAGAGTTCAAAAGCTATATAATTTTAATGCATTTATTTTGGTAATATTGGTAATATTGTTGGGTGGCTGGAACGGATTATCAGCATTTACATGATGTCTTATAGGAAAATTTGTATCGCAATATGAATTGATCATTCGTATGCCGAGGTTAAAATCTGTCTTATAATCCATTGTTGTTTTGCGATTTTGGTGTTTTACTTATTTTATAAGGCATTGATGGTATCGTGAATCAGATTTATTTCATGAAAAAGTACATCTCTTTAGAGTGTCTTTTTAAACACCTCCACGGTCCGGGTTCAATACCCGGCCAGGCTCGAATCCCGTCTCTGTTTGCATGTTCTCGCCGTGCTTGCTGGGTTTCCTCCAGGTACTCCGGTTTCCTCGCCCAGTTCAATGACCTGCGAATTAGTCTAACTGCCGTTCCCAAATTGCCCGTCATGTGCGAGTGTGTGTATGTGTGTGTATGTGTGTGTGTGCCCTGCGATGGATTGGCACCCTGTCCAGGATGTACTCCGCCTTGTGCCCTAAGTCTCCTGGGATAGGCTCCAGGCCCCCCGCGGCCCTGAATACAGGGTAAAGCGGTATAGACGATGAGTGAGTGCCTTTTAAAGTATCTGGTCCCACTTTTATGTATGATTAGAGTAACAAGACATTTCCTTGAACTTGGCCTTTTTTAAAATAACTCAACCATTAAATATTGAACATTAAATTAAGAAAAATGGTTTCATGATAGAAATAGCGTACTATATTTTCTGAACAAGTACAAGTAATGAGTCTGTTACTGTATGTTAATTAAAATTATTTCCGCATCAGCAAAACTAAGTGACAGCATTTTTATAGCCTGACCCAACCATAAAAGGATTTCAATATCCAAACTACTTCATAACCCAGACTGGCTCAAATGTTTAAATGGATTCGTTCAATAGTTCAGCTTCAACTGGAATGCTTTTTGTTTTTATCCTTTTTGTTTTTTGTTTTTTTTTTTTGCACTTTACATTAAAAATGCTTGTGATGTAAATAAAAGTGCTACATGGCACAAGTATCACCACGGAAGATTTCACAGCAATGCCAAAGGGGGCGTGGTTAGACTGCTTCAAATTCGATAGGAAGGCTTGTGTAACTCAGATTGTCTCTGAACGCACAACAACATGCGGAGCACATCATTACCATACTTTGCATGCTGCCACAAATTTGGCTAGGCAGTGGCGGCTGAGGCAGTTGAGGCTCCGCGGTGCTGATCAGAGGGGGACGGGTTGAAGCCCCGCCACTGTAGGGTGCTCGGGCAAGGGCTGGATGGGAAAAGAGGAGGAAACGGGTAGTATCCTGGCCTCCATTGCTACAGAGACATCTGAACTTCTCGTCCATGCCTAACGCGCTCGTAGCGTACGGTTCACTTCTGGTCCGTTTCGGTTTATAACAGCAGACGGCTGGGTCCAGTTTCCTCAACAGACTTTTCCAGCAATTGTTATTCCATTTTCTCCAATTTGGCCATTTGCCAATTACCACCCACTAATCTCTCATCTAGCATGACAGCTACCATCCAGCATGTGCCTCCTGTGAGACATGTAAACCCAACCACTGAATCGCTTTCAATTCCGCCTCATGCTACAGTACATCACTCGATTGGTTAGCATCACTCTGATTGACAGATGAGAGAGGAGCGGCATTCTTCCACCGAGAGAGTACAGCTGTCATGCCATTCTGGTGCCTCCTGTTTCAAAAATCCACACACACACACACACACACACTACTTCCTGTTGGGACAATATACTGTACAATGATATTCCATGTAAATAATCTTTCTTGTTTACCTTGACTACTCATTCACAGCTTTTTTCTGCGAGTGTGTTTTAATGGGGTTTCCTCCAGGTACTCCGGTTTCCTCCCACAGTCCAAAGACCTACACATTGTGCTAAATGGTGTTCCCAAATTAGCCATAGTGTGGGAATAAGGGTGTGAATGTGTATATGTGTGTCCTGCAATGCACTGGCATCCTGTCCAGGGTGTAGCCCGCCTCGTGCCCTAGGTCTCCTGGGATAAGCTCCGCCCACGCGACCCTGAATACCGGGATAAAGCCGTATAGACTGCGAGTGAGTGAGGGTTTTGATGCTTCGTGCCTGGAACTCGTTTTTTTTTTTTCTTTTCTTTTCTTTTCTTTTTTTCTCTCTTTTAATAAACCGAGCTTTACACCTTTCTTGAACGGATGAGTCATTGTCAGGATTGACAAAATCCCACCCGTGAGGTGATCGCCGGCCTGCTGAGGGGCGCGGGCAAATTTAAATTCGATCGAAGAGCGCTCGCTACCCAAGCCTCCTACCTCATAAGGTCATCAAATGTGCAGCGAATTCGCAACGACTTAAACTAAAAGCACAGATAGAGACCGATCAAACTGTCATGATGACTGCGTTTCCTCGGAACCCAGAGGCTTCATAATTTAACATTCCGTCAAGCCGAGGCCGGGATCCCGTGATACATTGCTATTACTCACAGTCAGAGTTCGGCGGGAACACCGATGTTCCGCGCCGTTCAGATTTGTCGTCCCGCTCGCAGACGGCGAGGTCTGCACCGTGCTCTCTGTGTGTGAAGACTCAAAGTTTATTAGGCTCTCTACTTTCACAGACTGCAAAGCCCTCTGAGCCATATGCCTTATTTTGCCATTCCCTTTCATGTGAGTGGAATAAACTTATCAGTTTAATGCAGTCTTCCAGATATCACACTGATTCCCATTCCCCCCGGCCCCTCAGGAAACTTCGGCTGAAGATGAAAGCCGAGCGCGAGGAGAAGAATATGCACTTTTAAACACGCGGCTCGGCTCAAAAGCGGGTCCCGGCGACGTGTCCGGGTTCAGCGAGAGGTCAACGGAAGATTACAGCCACGGCGTGTCTGCTTTGAAAGGAAGAACCTCGGCGGATATTTGCATTACCGCGCGCGCGGGGAAGGATACAGCCTGCCGTCATGCATGTTTATCACTGTGTATCTAACGGACGAATAATACGTGTCGACGCTACATGTTAGGCTCTCAGCATTTTCGATTTCTGCTTAGCGTGCACGCCTTGCATGAAGGAAGAAAACATTCCCTCCAGGATAAGGTGCCGTAGGAAACGGATCATTGATGGAGGTCATTCCATCACTGTCATAACGGTGTCGTGGAGTCTTTTATTCTTCTTTTGCTACCTGACTGCCAGAGGAACATGACACCAGAAGAAAAGTTCAGCCAGAACAAAAAATTTAAAAATCCAACAGTTTTATCTAAATGCAATGAGTCAGGGCAGAATTCATTTCCAGCTATGGGGATAATATTGTTGCGGTAGAGCAAGTAATGACAGAAGCTGATCCAACCCAAAATCTGGGATTTTTTTTTTTTTTCTTGGATTCTCAGATGCTTGTTTTTATTTATTTATTTTTAATCAGCATATTTTCCGGCTTTGAAAAAGAATCGCACCATTAAATTTTATTGCGTCCCTGCCAAGAATGTCTGACACTGACAAAAAAAAAAAGTGTCTTGGCCCGAAATATGCTTCGTAAAACACAAAACACGCTCCTTGGCTTTGAAATCAAATGGCCAGTCTGTTTTTTCGGAGTTGCCGAGTGATTGGCTTGGCAAGTCAAACCCCCAAAAGTAAGCATTGTATTGAGACCGAGCTGAAAATTCTACTTGTTGGACCGAGTTTTGCTTTGACTGCTCCAAGAAACGCCTGACGAGCCTATCGAGCGGCGCGCACGGCATGTCAGCGTTCCCGGGTCAGTCAGTCGTGCCAGATGTCACTCCGTAGTGACGGCGTGTTTTTGAGATTCGAGCCTCGCTCCGGTGAGGTAATGCAGGCAGCTGGATACGGAATACGCCGCATCCGGTGACATGCGACTCAAACAAACGTCTAAATGTCAGGTGTAGCGGAACGTTCGCTGACACGGATCGGTTTCTTTCCCAGGAACGTCACCGGCCGGGTATTTCGGCCGCAAACGGGCGGCCAATAGGAGGTGAAAGAATTCAGAATAATTCCCTGATGAGTTATACAACAGCGCTTTCGAACTCGGTCGTCGGAGTTCTGGTGTGTCACACAGTGTTGCACTTTTAGTACACTTTGTTCGGCAGTTGACCACAAATGTCTAGGGCCAGTCAGTTCCTGCCCCATTAGTCATAAAAGCTCCATATATTTATCCATATTCATTTATTTTATATACTCAGGGTTGAGGAGGCCTGGAGACTGGAGCAATCTGGGGAGACCGATGAACCTAATCTTTGCAGTGTGGGAGGAAACCGGAGAACCCGGAGGAAACCCACCAAGCACGGGGGAGAACATGCAACACCATGCACATGTATATGGTGGCACGGTGGCTCCAGGGTTGATTCCTGCCTTGGATCTGTGTGTCTGTGTGCTGAGTTTGCCTTATATAAAACCAATATTCAAATCAGTATTACACCCCTCATTGCCTTGCGTGATAAGATCAGTTCATATCATTTGAATTAACCTCGAATGAACGGAGATCCTTTGCCTTGCGTATCTGCCTCCGAGTTTCCGTTCTCACTCAGACAAATCTCTGTGCGCGGAAAGAGGAATGTGAGCAGCAAGGTCAGAAGCACACAGCTGTCTCTCATCTCAGCCAAAGCAGCTTTAATCAACAATTCCACATCATTTGGACCTAATTCGTGATGAATCCGACAGTTTCTGGTGTAAATATGTACAGATCCAGGAGATGCTTATTTGCCGTTTTGGAAGGAGTCTCCAGTGTTAATGCTTAGAAATAAGAAGAAGAAGAAGGAGCTTAAGGCCTCCAGACTCCCGAGATCCCGATCCGATCGAGCCCCCGCGGGATGCGTCAGACAAGCGCGGCACCCGAAGGATCCGCTGCCAGACGCATCCTGGTGCCAGACGCCACGACACAGACCCTCCAGAGGGACTGCAGAGCTACTTGCCGAGGGCCCGGAGCACCTGATGATTTTAATATTGTGCCTGATCGCTGTCTGATTGCTATTCAGTTGCTAAAATAAGGACGGCCATACGCACAGAATTTTCCAGTTCAATTTGATCACTTATTTGCAAAAGGTTATAGGCTCGAGCCTCGATTTTCACATCAATTTAATGTGGAAGATTCCCATTGTGAAGTCCATAGGCAGTAATTTAATGTAGCTGGTATGTGTTCAGCCTGCTTTAATATACCGGCTTCTCCACTGCCGGTGTGAAAACATTGCTCCTGGCTGTGTGTGAAGCTCGCAGTATTTCTGTTTAATATTGCTGTGTGGGTTCTCAGGGGAAGGGAGAAGCCAGACTCTTCAGGCCTTGTAAATTCAGCTGAAAACGAGGCCTCGCTGGGCGCGGCGCACTACGCCCTTGCTACCACTTCTCAGAAGCTGCCTTTAGAAAGCAGTGTAGACAGAGGTTGTTGTTGTTGTTGTTGGGTTTTTTTTTTTTTTTTTTTGGTTTCTCACAGAAATGCAATATTTACTGGCTTCTGAATTATTTCACCTCTGTGATCATAAATGTCCAGCATTTCAAATACGATTCGAAACACATTTGTCTTTTCTTTTCCAGCTCGGGGTGATGCAATGTTGCTTGGAATTAATGTTACTTGTACGGGTTGCAATTAGTTGGGAATTAGTCGTTGCCCGAGGGTGCCTCGAATTATAAATAATATCATAATAACGAGACTCTCAAACTGAGGGAACTTAAAGTAGAGCCGAGTCTGGAGAATCAAAGGCGGCAGCCGAGGGAAGAAAAACATTTTCAGATCAATCAAAATGTTATTCTATGCAAGTTGTTAGAAATGTGGGGAAGGATCCCTGAATCGACCCTTGATGGATGCTTGCTTGTAGCCGTGAGTGAGTGTGTGTGCGCATGTGTGTGTGTGTGTGTGTGTGTGTGTGTGTGTGTGTGTACTAAGATCGATAGAATGATTCATCTCAAGAGCTTTAATGGCAACCCACTGTGGGTGCCATAGTTCCATGGACCTTTTATTTGCCAGTAATGCCATTTGATATGTTCCTTCGATTCACCCCGCATCCCCCCCAAGAGGGCTACAGCATTACAAGCCACCTCAAAGCAGACAACAAACAAGACCATTTATGATTTTTTTTTTTCCTTTTTTTTTCTCTCGCCACTGCCTGCTAATGCAAGACGGAAAAAAAAAAAATCCATGGGCTAATCGATACTGTCGCAAGCACATAGCCCCATAATGCAATGCCTAATTCATAACCGCAAAGCTAATGCATATCAACGCTGCAATAAGGTAATAACTCGTTTCATTTCTTTACCCCTCTTTTTAAATTGCACACTATGTTTCTAAAATGAAGTGAATTTAACCCGGTCCGTGAGCTTCGGCATGTCTAAGTAGCACACATGCTGGATTGCCTACTGATTTGGGCTTCGAAATATATCTGAGCCTCAGTCTGAAAAGCAACTATCGATTTCCTGTTTCATCCATGCAAACATTAGCAGAGTGATTAGCGGGTTAGCTTGCAGGCTAGAAAGGAAAGTTGTGCAGAGGCAACCATACATACTTGTGGTTAGCCTAATGATTTCGCATGCATTCTATCCAATCATTTTGACACGCATTCTTTTTTTAAGCACATGAGACCAGAACGGTATTGGCAAGGGTTATAACAAATGCTAGCCAAGTTTTGTTACAGCTAACATAGTGAGTAATGCATGTGTGTGTGTGTGTGTGTGTGGGTTGTGTGTGTGTGTGTGTGTGTGGGGGTTGTGTTTTGATAGCTAGATAATTAATAGCTGCTATAGGAGGTTATTTTAAAAAATGAATACAATGCAACGATCCACACCAGAACGATTATTCAAGTTGGAATTCCTAAACATGGGTTGGTGAACTTTAGCCCATGAAACTGCCACTGAATTAAAATATGGACATTCTACTTTGAAGGGATGAACGAATGGACAACAGAATGAACAGCCTTGTAAACAAACTGACTAACCAACCCATGTGTCACCTACTGTAACAAACTGACCAAATGACTGGAACAACCAATCAACCAACAAACCAACCAAAAAACATGAACAGATGAACCAAACAAACAGCCAAAAAAAAAAAAAAAAAAACAGACCAAGCAATAAACCACAAACAAAAAAAGCCATACAACAGAAAAACTAACTAACTAACAAAATAACCAGCCCAACTAAATAAAAACTCAACCACCACACCAACCGAGAACCAAGAACATCAACAGATGAATCAACTAAAAATGAAAGAACCAAACCAACCAAGCAACCAACAAAGTGATGAAGAATCATACAAATCAACCAAGAAACAAACAAAAAACAAGCAAAGGACAAACCAACCAACCAACCAACCAACAACACATTATTGGTTGGTTATAAAAGTCAACAAAACATGGTAACCTGTTTGGGTTGTTTTTTAATTGATCAAATCCATATCCATAATTCCTACAAATTGAAAAGTAGGGTAGCACGGTGACGTTCTGGTTAGCACTGTCCTTGACCTTGCAGCTCCATGAAATCTTTAATGTTCTCCCCATGCTTGGTGGTCTCCTTCGGGTCCTCCTGTTTCCTCTCACAGTTTAAAGACATGCCGGGCAGGCTAATCAGTGTTTTTTTTTTTTCCGAATCGCTCACAGTGTGTGAACGAGTGTGTGCGTGCCATGTGATGGATGAGAAGGGTGCACCCCGCCCTTCCCCCCGAAAGTCTCCCGGGATAGATGCCAGCCTTCCTGCAACCCTGTACAGGATAAGCACTATAGACAATGAATGGATGAAAACATGTAAGTGACTGATAAATAAGAGCTCTGTAAACAATTATACAAAAATCTCAGAGATCAGAGTTACTGGAGGTGGAGGAATTGTGGGTGAAATGGGTTCAAATTGATTTTGTATTAAATATATCAAGTATCAAATTTGAAATAATGAATATTGCATGTAGTGAATCGAGAAGCATCGGTTTTGTCTTTGGTTTAGACGTGTACGGTTTCAAATTCTGGCGCCGGTTGAAAACCGGCCTGAAATAAATCGACTCGGCTTTTTTTTTCTTTTCTTTTCTTTTCTTTTCCCAACATACACCTCTTGATTTGCGAGAAACCTGCTTCACTCTTGTCGTTCACCTTTTTTATGATGAATACTTCCTGCAGTTTACTGTATGTAAACCCTTTAGGTGTGTGATTCAAACCCAACACTTGGCGTCATGAAAAATAACACGTTTATTGCTCTCTTACTGCCGGTTATCTTATTCCGGCCCACTCCTGCCCAGTCCACTTAGCTGAAATGCTTTCTGAACATCGATATTTGTTTCAACAAGCTCCTTCTTTTTTTTTTTTTTTCTTTTTTATAGGTGCTTTATTTGCACATTTTGTCTAAGAGGCATCTTTACTTCATCCTCAAGATATAGGATAGAAAACTGTTCTGCATAGACGGAGGCCATAATGGAAGAAAATATATATAATAAATAAATAAATAAATAAATAAATAAAAAGTAATTGTGTATTTATAATTATACTAAAGGACAGTTTAATTTACGAAAGATTGGACCAATAACAGAAGTTCTTTAAAAAAATCTGAAAATCTGGTTAGTTGGTGCTTATTGTCTCTTATAATATAATTATAATAATTTAAAATAATTTAGTTCATTATGGCTTACATTTGGGGTCAAAGTTAGCAGGAAAACCTTTATGTCTTTCATGCATTTGGGTTAATCCTTCAGAAATTATTTGTAACTTTTTGTAGCTTCTTATGAGGTAATCAAAATGTTCCAAACTTCTTTTAGTTCATAAGTTTTAAAAAAAAAAAAAAATTGGACATATGAAATGCCATGTAACACTGTACAAAACGTATTTTTCAAACGCTAATTTGTATGCGCTCCAGTTGGGTTGAACTTTTGGTTTCGAAAATATTGTTTAACAAACCTTCTTTCAATTACTGTACCTGATTCGTAAAATAAACTCAGCTTTCTTTGACCTTACTGCTCTTGACTATGCGAAATCGTACAAAAGTTTAGGAAGGGCCATTGTTTGATTGGAAATAAAAGGCAGAAAGATGAATCACGAACCACTGGCTGTTGGGCGTTGTTCCAATTCAAAGCCAGAGACTGATACGGAAAAGAGATCGCCTAAGGAGGTTTCACGGTTTTTTGATGCACAACCTTCAGCATACATTTGAAGACTTAACTTTTCCAAGAAGACTTAAGGAGACTGAAGCTCCCTCAGCACCCTAGCTTTAAATAACCGTGTGGAACAATCTAAGTTTGTCATTGTTTAAGATCTAAAGCTGTCCTATTTACTTTGCCGTTACTCATGTACAGATATTAAATGAAATATTGCATCATTTACAGTGACCTAATTAGCTTCCCACAATGCAGGGAGTTGGGTTGAGTTTGATTCTCTCAATGTTCTCCACTCAGCTATCTTTCATGTCTACAGGTTGTAGTTCTCTAGACATCGACACAACATCAACCACCGGTCTCCTTCAGCCTTAGGGCCGTTTTATGGTTTCAGATGTGTTCTGGTCGATTCTATTCTACGCCTGATGATATCCTCAAAGATCTACAGAGTTGGTAGAAAAATATGAAATTGATCTTTGTGGTCGATCACGGTCTTGGCTTGATCTTGGGCTTGGGCTTGTCCTGGTCAGAGGTGGTAGGTATGTAAGTTAAGTTTAAGTTAAGTTAAGTCACATATACATTACAGCATAGTGAAATTCTTTCTTTGCGTATCCCAGCGTAACTGGGGTCAGATAGGGTTAAGGGCCTTGCTCAAGGGCCCAACAGTGGCAACCTGGCGGAGCTGGGGATCAAACCGCAGATCTTCTGATCAGTAACTCAGTGCCTTAGGTACTGTACTTAAGCACATATTTCATGTATCTGTTATTTTCCTGAGTAGTTTTATTACTGGATACTTTTTACTTCTGCCGTGTCCTACAAAAAAATATCTGTACTTTTTACTTCACTAAATTTCTGCACGTCATTGCACAGTTAATCTGCTTCCTAGTGCGTGTAACTGTATCATTGGCTTTTCTCTTCTCGGTCATTTAGCAGGTGTTTAAAACTGTAAGTGGAGCTGATTTTCTATATTTTCTCAGTCTCACGCATCTTCTATACCACTTTATCCTGTATTCAGGGGAACGGGGGGGTGCTGGAGCCTATCCCAGGAAGCTTAGGGCACAAGGACAGGGTGCCAATCCATTGCAGGGCACACACACATATACACTCACTCACACATTTGGGAACGCCAATTAGCCTATGTCTTTGGACTGTGGGAGGAAACCGGCATACCCGGAGGAAACCCACCAAGCACGGGGAGAACATGCAAACTCCGTGCGCACAGAGACGGGAATCGAGCCTGGCCGGGAATCGAACCCGGACCCTGGAGGTGCAAGGCGACAGTGCTAACCACTACACATGTTTTATTATTATTATATTCTTATTTCATGTTCCTTAATTGAATCTTTTCTTTTCATACTCTATTTTTTCTTTTTATTATCATATTCCTTATTTAGAACGCTCTATTTTTCTTTACATTTTTAGGTCGAGGGAGGTTCTTAAAACACTTCACTGCATACTGTATCACACTGTGTATGTGACAAATACAATTTGAATTTGGTTTGCAGGCAGATCAGGAAGCGCGCACACACACGCACACACACGCACACACACACACACACACACACAGAGGCTCTTTTACTATGAGCAAATAAAAGCTCAGTACTTCAAATATTTAAGTAAATTTGAAGGTGAGTCTTTTCGTACTTTTGCTCAAGTAGAAATATAGCGGAGGACTTCTACTTTTACTTGAATACTGTTTCACCTAGGGTATGTCTACTTTTACTTAAGTACAGGATTTGTACACTTTACCCAACTCTGGTCTTGGTCTTGTTTCATATTAGTCTTGATCTTTTGTTATTATTACCTGGTATTGATTTTGGCCTTGCCTGATATTGGACCTTGGTCCTGTCTTCGTTTAGATGCCTTCGTCTTGGTCCTGATGGTGTATGGTCTCTAGATTGCTATTGGTTTTGCTCTTGGTCTCGGGGTTATATATTATAGAAACCAATAGCTATCTAGACCAAGCGGTCTTGGATGCTCTTGCATTGCTCTGTGTTGATTTTGGTCATGGTCTTGTTTTGACGCAAGTTCATATGTTGGTGTGGGCTTGAACAGTGGGCTTGTTCTTCTGGCACCATCTCAGTGCTTCGACTGCATTCTGCCTCGGTTTTGTATGAATGCTTTTGACAAACGAATATAAAAGCCAGTGCAAATGCTCACCGGTGATGGACAAGTAAACTAGCCAGAGGGGACCGTTTACACGAGTAAACCGAGGAGCAACTCTCCTCCGACGAGCAGCTTCCTAAACACAGGTGCTGGACGCCATAATCTCAGAGACGGGCTAATTGAGCTGGAGAGATTTGAAATGTCAGATAATTACGAGTGACTGGGGAGGAGAGTCTAGTGCAGCGATAAGCCCCCCTGCAGGGCAAAACAGCCTGTTATATTTCATCCTGCACGTGTAGACTCACTGCACTCATCTTAATATGGAAATGGGAAGCAAATTACCTGTGAAGAAAGGACAATCATTCGGAAGGCCCGGAGCCGAGCTCCGCGTGATGCACGAGACGTTAAGACCCAGTGATTTGCGGGCACGCGATGTCTTCACGCTTCGATGGTTGACGGCTGAACCGAGGTGCTTTTGTGTGTGATTAGATTAGAAATATGCGGATCGGAAAATTGTCAAATGCAGGGCTCTCGGGACGGAATTTGCCATTTGTACAGCTTTTTGTTCATTTCATATATAATCAGCCTCAAAGTGACACCGGCGTACCCTTTCACACAACACCAAACAGCACTAGGAGGCACAATCCAGCCATCCTCTCATCGCCGTATCATCCTTTTTGTCAGTCCAGCTAAATGATTTAATGGGATGAGCGCTGCTCTTTCACCCCACCCGTCTAATAGGCTTTATTTACAGCCGTCTCTGTGAGGGACATATTACCGCCATACAGCCAAATGAGGACCGTTATACACACATCTCTTTCATTCCTTTGCCCGCAGGGTTCCTTGTTCCAGCGTGCCCCCCACAGGATGTTCCAGGAACGTTGCTCTGGTCGAGTGAATTACTGCTTGAGCTGGCTCGTATTTTGAATGACTTAATCCCAGTTACATCCACCACAACGGGAGCGCGTACAGTACGTCTAATGTGCATTCCTTTCTTTCCTTTTTTTTTTTATTGCAATGTTGCCAAATTACAGTATGTATCTGCCACTCAACTGTGCCGTGTTTACAGCTTAAGAGAGCTGAAAGACGTACCGCACCAGACGCCAAGGTCACGCACCAGAATTGTATACGATTCTAATTACCAACTGAAGTTCCTCTCGCTGTTGTTAAGACACAACACCCGGGGAATGTACTGCAAAGTTAGTTTTGCTTACCTGGCATCTAGTGAGAATAGAGAGAGGGGTGGGGGGGGGGGGGGGTCTGGGTGTGTGTGTGTGTGTGTGTGGGGTGTGTGTGTGGTTGGGTTTGTCCTTAAAGAAATTTGCCACACACCCGAGGTACTGTACAGATGCGCTTACCCGAGCTTCATCTACTGTGCAGACTGTGCTGCATGACTCCTGCCTCTGATTTACATTTCAGTATAGTGTGCTGCAGTTTATATGCTATACCTTCCAAAACAGCCAGAGGTCAAGTGGAGCAGCAGAGACATGCTGTACAGTACTTCCCATTCCACACCCCTACTAGTAAATATGCGGTTTCTTCAAATATATATATATATATATATATATATATATATATATATATAATATACAGTCAGGCAAAAAATTTATACATTTCAGGAAAGAAAAATGATATACGATGTATATCATATTAATATAATATTAATAATATAATCATATAAAACGTACAGCAATACATGTATTATTTAAATAGTTATAAAAGGATTGCTTTTCCGAAGTGTGTATACATTTTGGTTGACTCATATACAGTGACGTTACTTTTTAAAGTAACTAATTACATTACAAATTGACGGTCTTCAAAAAGTAATCCGCTACATTACTGCGTTACTTTCTGATAACAGTAACTAGTTCGAGTGCTTTTCCATTGCAGGAAATGAAAACTCCTTTGTGCTTCCTCGTGCATGTTGTTTTAGTCGAGACCTTTATAATTATTCTACCGTCATCACTCGGCGAAGGCTGGCCCATAATCTGTTAACTACTAATGTCCCTATTTCACCTACGCGGTTTCGAACGGTGGCCGTAAGTACGGTTCATCATGATTCCCCGCGAGTTTCGGCGCTGTGATTAGGTTTCCATCTTCCCGCGCGTCGGTCCTCGCATAGTCAAACCGCATTGGTGAGATAGGGGTCTAACAGACCGTAGGAATAACAGAGGGGGCTGGTTATTGGGGGCGGGGCTTGTAGGACGACACACATACACACACATACACACACACACTAACGGATTGGGAATGACTGCTGTCTGGCTCACGGATTACATAAATTGTCTGAATAACGGATTACATTTTTGAAAAAGTAACTGAGTACTTGAATGTGCGGAACTTAGATTTACTCGTTACATCAAAAAAAAAAAAAAGAAATCCGAGTACTCTAACGCGTTTTATATACAGTATACTGTATATATGGGCAGAGTTCGAGTCAAGCCAGGACTTGTGATGAAATTTGTGATGAGGAACGAAGGTACGAAAACATTGCCATTTGCAGAAGACTTCAGTATGTTCGGTATGTCGATGAGACTCACAGCTCCAGTAACACATGTGAATGGTGCAAGTGTTTGAAAGAAAGTGAACGTCTGTGAATGACGATCAGTGGTTCAGAGCCCACCGCAGTCGTTCCCAGGTACACTTAGTCAGCGCAATGCTGGATCCTTGAACATCGATGACAAGACACACACAAGTATTCCCCAACACCACTTGCACGTTACAGGAACTCGGCTGGGCGTTATTGCTACATCCCGCGTATCGTCCTGAGCTCGCGCCGAGACATTTCCACATATCCGAGCTGTTAAAGGAGGTCCTGGGAGGCCAGCGTTTCAGACGTGAAGCAGGTTCATGGCTGCTTCCGATCCTGGCTCCGGTGTACTGAGTGAACTTTCGACCTTGATGGTGTCCAAGCACTAGTGAAACACTGGGATAAGTGCATTAGTGTAGCGCGGGATTATAGAGAGAAATAGGCAGGCAATGGCAGGCTTGATACAGTATCAGACGTAGCAGCTTGTTGAATTGAATTTGATTAGTTTTGCACTTTTAATCACGAAAAAATGATGACATTGGCGTCCAAAGGGAATTTCTTCCACGCTACAGATCATGGTATTGAATTATATCCTCAGTTTATACCATCGTTCTTAAAAACGGCTACTTCTGCTCGATCCAAGACATCTATTTCTGCTTTTCCTCCTCCATTTTCTTCTTCGTCTTCTTCTTCTTCTTAGTTCCACCCCATTTGCACCATAGTTTTAAGACTTTCTCCGGATTTGTGAGACTTAGTGTAACACTCACTGTGACTATTGTGTGAAATTCATTAAAAGTTCAGGCTGTAGCTTAAGCGTTTCCGAGCTGTGCAGGAGTGGTTCAGCAGGGCGCGCTGTTAATCCTGTTTCCAAATTAGGGCCACTCGACTCGACTGTAAATCCGTTATTAATTTGTCCCCTGACAATACCTTCCCAGGATATTTCCAACCCGCTCGCATTAAAGTTTCAATCATTACGCCTAAGATATCCAGGAAAACATCACTCAGTCATCTCCTGCTGTCAGCCAATTGAATCTGCCGGATTGAATCTCCTGCGTCCATTCCGGATAAACGCTCGTTTCTGATTTCTGATTGGATCGGGAGGAGCCGGCGTCGTCGGACACGCTGACAGTCCTCCCTGATTTGATTGTGTCGCGGCGCTCATTTGGTTGCCGTCGCATCCGTGCTGAAAATCAATTTAATTTGCGACCGATAAGGAAATCAACACTAATTTCCTGTTAATGAGAATTTACATGACGAATGCACACAATGTGCCCGAGTGAGGTTCTTACAAAAAAAAAAGGAAAGGGGGAAAAATAAATTATACAAATTTCCTATTCAGCCCCACTGTTCTAACGGTGTTCCATCATGGCAGCATTTTTAATCAGGACCATATTGCCTGTAGCAGATGCTCTGAACAATGATCAGACTGCCGGATGGGAGATTTTCCGAGCTCCGGGCCGCACGGGTGTCGCTGGATCCGAATCGCGCACAGATGTTCGTAGCTGGATGTCAGACACGAGGTCACGCCGAGGATCCGAGCTCCTCCGTCAGGAGCGAACGGAAGCAGCTGGCGTCTTTAGCAGAAGCCGACGCCGTCTCGGCGCTGCAGCGCCTCATCATCTCGTCTTAGCAGCGCCATCACGCTCTTGTGGGAGAGGAAAGGCTGGGAGAACTGGACCCTGGCCAGGAGGAGAGGAAAAAATCGATGGCGGGAGGAGGAGGAGGAGGGGGAGAGGGAAAAGATGACACGATGAGATTTATCAGCAATACTTGTAATATAGGTCACGTTGCGTATACTGTACTGTATACAATTACTGGCTGTGATATAGAGTAGATTGAGATGTTGAACTCCAAATCTGTGTTCATGCTGTAGCTATGGAAACCAGTCACTAAGCAACGGGTCTATATCATTGGGAAGTATTTTATGTGTATTTAAGCGATTACGAGTGTCCAGGAGTGCATTATGATGGGAAAGAAGGAATGTCCCGCACCTCCAGGGTCCGGGTTCGATTCCCGCCTCGGGGTCTGTGTGCATGGAGTTTGCATGTTCTCACCGTAGTGGGTGGGTTTCCTCCGGGTTCTCCGGTTTCCTCCCGCAGTCCAAAGAGCCAAAATGGTAATTAACAATACAATGCTCACCACTGGCCTCCACGGTCCGTAGTTGGACTACGGCGTTTCCTAGATAGACGGATAGATATACCATGCCATATAACCTCATGGTGCATAAGCTTCAGTTGAAGTTTTTAAAGTTTGTATAAATTCTAAATATAAATGGAAGGATTGAGGAAGATGGAAAAACTGCTGAGAACTGGAAGTAGGGGAAAGACAAGCGATTGTAGCTGTGAGAATGTGTCTCTATGTGTGTTTGTGTGTGTCACACAGAGACAGAGAGAGAGAGAGAGAGCGAGAGGGTGGGTGGCACAGAGGGGAAAAGAAATGGGCCTGCAGCAGTATGTTTCCCAAGGCCTTAATTGCCAGCAGTCAAGAGGAATCTAAATCTTGTCAGCCAGGGTGAGTGAAGGCTGGAGTGGACGAGACTTGAAGGGCAGAGACGAGTGGCCTGCCACACACGGTTTCGACGCGGGACCCACAGCGGACAGGAGGAGGAGGAGACGGTGTGATAGTGCGGCAGATAAACAGCTCAGGAAAAGGCTGTCTGTTCTCCTGTCAGTCGCGTGGAGTGAGCAGTAGCCAGCACTGACACCATGCCTAGGGCATCTCCTCTCATTTCCAAGCCTGCTTTGATGAGAACATAAATGTGAGAGGTTAGGAGAAGCATACGCGGTAAGCACTTAGCTTGTCAGGAGTTTTACTCAAACGCTCGTGGATCACGTTTTTTTGGAGACCTGAGGCTTTACAGTATGTAGTAGAACTCTAGCTGTCTGGAGTGCTGGCATGAGGTGTGAATAAAAGGCCAGAGCAGATGTTCTTGATGAGGTATGTGAAGAGAGATGGTGCAAGATGGTGTTATCTGCAGGTCACATGTGCCATATACGTCTTCATGGCTTCCTCTATCAACGTCAGGCTATCGCAATAACACAACGATTCTCAACCTTCTACTCTTCATGATGGAATTCTCTCGGTTGTTCTACAGACTCCAGTGCCAACTTATTTAACTTTTCATTTATGTATACTAACATACTTAATATCTTTTTTTTTTTTTAATAAAATCAAACGACTGTTTGTATGAAGTAATTTGGTTTGCATTGGACAGTTGAAGTTACCTGTTAATTTTTGACTTTTTCTAAACATGTTAATTATTTAGTTGAGGTGTTTCAATCATCGAATCCCCGGTCAAGGACAATCTCAATGCTTCAGCATACCAAGACACCTTGGACAATGCTATGCTTCCAACAGTCTGGGGAAGGACCTTTTTCATTCCAACATGACTGTGTCCCCAGTGCACAAAGCGAGGACTATAAAGACATGGTCTGATGAGTTCGGTGTGGAAGAACGGTGACCCTGTGACCTCAAGCCCATCGATCTTTGGGATGAACTGGTATGGAGATTGTGTGCCAGGCCTTCTCGTCCAACATACACACACACACACACACACACACACACACACACACACACACACACACACACACACACACACACACACAATCACTCAGATTAACTCATTTACCTCAAAACATTGAGACTGTACGGATAAATCAACACACACACAAACACTCTAATCAACAACCATCAAAAAATTGTACACGCCAACCTGTAAATGCTCTTTTGCCCAATATTCATCATTTGTTAATTCATTTATATCTTGTTAATCTATTTAGTTTTTCTTAATTGATGTTGTTTGTAGCACCTTCATCCTGGAAGAACGTTGTTTCGTTTCACTGTGTATTAAACTGTACAGTGGAACCTTGGATTACGAGCATAATTTGTTCAAGAAGCGTGCTCGTATTGCAAAAAACACTTGTAAACCAAATAGACTTTTCCCATGAGAAATAATGAAAACTCAAATTATTCCTTCTACAGCCCAAAACAATGAATACATAAAAATAATTAATGCAACATATAAAGTAAAAATAAAACAAATTAACCTGCACTGAATATTAAAAAAAAGTAAAAAATAAATCCAGACAGTTAAGTGTTTCCGTTTGTGCGCGCAAAGTGTGTGTGTGGGGGGGGGGGTTACACAGAAGAGAGAGGGAGATGTTGATTATAAGAGACGAGCACTAAGACGCAGCAGGGGACTCTTATTTTGACACAGGGGACGCAGCAGGGGAGACGATTACCCATAATTCCCGCAGCGCAAGAGAGAGTAAAATCATTGGCTCAGTTGTGATCGCTTGCCGCTCGGTGTCAAAATAAGAGTCGCATATGTGATACATGATACTCGGAGCTCGTAAACTAATACTTGCTCGGTTTCCGATTAAAAATGTATTGAAAATCTTTGCTCGGTTTGCGGAACACTCGTAAACCACGTTACTCGCAATCCGAGGTTCCATAGTATATGGTTGAAATGACAATAAAAGCCTACTTGACTTGAAGTTGAAGTTGAACTCGACCTCATAAATGCTCTACAGAATGAATGGCCATGAATTCCAACAGAAACGCTCCACAATCTCGTGCACAGCCTTCCAAGAAGAGCGAGAATCTGTTATAGCCGCAAAATATTTATGTCATCATCGCAGGTTTGGTATTTGATTCACTTTATTAGGTTTGTAATATTTTATTAACGGGATTCGTCACACAACGCACCCCCTGGCCAAAAAATAAATAGATCAATTCAAATCACCGTTTGGAGTTAATGAAGAAAATACAGTACGTCACAATACAAAAGATCCCTTGATTGCATAATTACTGCAGCGATTAATATGTTTCAGCTGGCAACAATTCTTTTAACCTTAATTGATGGAATGAGCTCCGCAGTTCTCACACCGTCATGTATAAGATCAAAGAAAACAACGAGGCAGACTGCTGGTACGAGACTGGCGTTAAAAGGATCGTGCCGGACCCTTCGGACTGCGGAAGGACATGGATGAGTGGGATCGGAGAGCATTTCAAGGCTTGTAGAAATCAGAGCTAAGTTTAAAATAGATGAAGAAAGTTTTTTGTAACTAACTTGAAGCTGTTCTATTTATGGCCACGGTGCCAAAGAGGGCAGGTATCCTCCGAGCCATCTGTCTTGTTGCTAGTAAATGAATTAGTGCTCGGTGTACTATTGAAGCATCCTCTCACTACAGGTTTGTTCATCGATTAGCGCTCTGACCCTCAAGCTTTCTTCAGCACCTCTATTGCACAAGCTCAAACCCACACCGGGACGCGTTCGGCTGCAAACTCACAGCAAGAATGTTTACTCTTTCTCAGCAGTTTTTTTTTTTTCTTGTTGTTGTTGTTGTTTTTCCCGTTCCCCGTGTTGCTTTGCGGTGCACGAGTTTATCGTGGGAGTAGGACTGGTATCAGCTTTCAGCAGCGCTGTGCATTAAGTAGCTAGCGCATTCATACCAAGCACAAAATAGAGGGGGGGGAAAAAATCCAGATCTGTTTTTTATTTATTTATTTATTTATTCATTCTTGTCCCAAAGGAGACGGTATTAAATTCTGAGTGTCCGAGATGTCTGGGTTTTCCACACGATCACCATACATTCCCATCTCCGTGTTTGCCGCGTCAGCTTGTGATCGTCAATCTGACAATAAACCTGGATTTAATGCTTGTAACCGCCCAACAAGTTTCTCCCTGGAGATTCCTAAGAAATGCGGCGCGGTTTAAAACATCTGGGCCGTCCACGACGAACATCTTTTCCGCTCCTGTTTCTTGAACAGACACGTTTGCTACGCTGGCTGAATACGAGTCGACAATACCACAATGCTTAAAATAACCGTTACTCAAGGTCTTGGCTGAGTGTATAGGCCACTTCGGATCAATAGGGTGACTGAAAAGTGCCGTTGATGTTGTTTTGATGAATGTTTCCCCCCCCCCCCCCCCCCGATTCCCGAATTGTAGCTGCAATAAGTGAGATTGAATCAGGTTCGTGTTTTGGAGCTGCTGAAGTCTCTGCTGTGTCAGCATTGGAACTACCTCAAAAGAAAAAGGAAAAAAAAAGTTTGGTGTTATAGATAAAACTTCACTTTTACTTATGGATAGTGTTCATAGAGCTACATACAGTAAGTTCTTGATGGCACTGACATGAACCTGTATGAAAAAAAAACGTCATGACGACTGACAGGTGACGTGAATAACACTGATTATCTCATTACAATGACACCTAGGGTACAGTATATTAGACAACAAGTGAACATTTCGTTCCTGATGTTGATGCGTTTTCCAGGCAAATGAAAGGATTTGCGTGACTTTGACAAGGACCGAATTGTGATGGCTAGACGACTGGACCAGAGCAACATGTCATGTGGGACGTTCCCGGTCTGCAGTGGTCAGGACCTACCACAAGTGCTCCAGAAACGTGAAACAGGTAACCTGGAAAACAAGTCAAGTCTCACTGATGTGCATGGGAACTGAAGGCTGGCACATTTAGTCCAATCCGATAGATAGAGCCACTGTAGGTCAAATTGCTGAAATGTTAATGGTGGATCTGATGGAAAGGTGTCAGTATACACACTACATGATCATTTGCAGTGTTCGTTGCTGAGTAGCTACAGACCAGTCAGAATGCCCATAAGGACCCCGTGTCCACCACCAAAAAGCGCCTACAATGGGTGTGTGAACCATCAGAACTGGACCAATGGAAGAAGGAGGTCTGGACTGATGATTCATGTGGAATGGATAGTTGTGTGTGTGTGTGTGTGTGTGTGTGTGTGTGTGTGTGTATCATTTTAATGGGAAAGATGCACTATGGGAAGATATCAAGCTGGTCCATCTCATTAGACGTACCTTGGGCAATGTTCTGCTGGGAAACCTGGTGTTCTTGTGGATGTTGCTTTGATACATTGACCAAGAGCACTCCTTAATGGAAACGGTATTCTCTGATGGAAGTGGCCTTTTTCTGCAGTACAATGCAAGAAATCCTGGTACACAGGGGGGAAAACAATGTCTGTTGTATGATCAGTGTATAGTGGTGGAGCAAACTCAACAAGGTCAGGGGCTAAAGGTGAGGAGGTGTTTTTAAGAATCATAATTCTTTACATAATGGTTGTGTTCATATGGCTACATAAGCGCTTCAGGCACAGAGACGTAAACCTGCATGAATATTTGAAAAGACTGCTTTCCTTGTGACATTACAAATGAATTGAGGTTTAAACTTAGGATAGTGCAGAGAGGCTCGTTAGCATCCAGACGTTGACTTTGGAAAGTTTTTACAGTATAAAATCGGAGTTTTGTTTACTTGCGGTGATGCATAAACCATTTGATTTTCAAATTCCGCTCGTAACCGCTTTATGAATGTGTATAACGAAGCAATAACACTTCAATAGGCTGCGTTTAATTAGACTACAATGTGTTCTGCCTGATCACATTCTTTTTTTAGCCTCTAAACTAATCCTAAAACTAAAATACGTGGCTCATGCTTCATTAATTTTTAAATGATCTATCGGATATAGTACAATCAAAACATCTGTTTACAATATATTAATTGATGTATGAATAAGCAGATTTATTTCTTTTATTATTATTATTTTTTTTTTACAGTTTCCAGGAACTGCTGGACTTTGGTATCTACATCACAAATTTGCTAAACAATTGAGGTCAGCCTTGCTAGCATTTGCTTAGTGAGTAATATCAAGTCTTAGATCAAAGCTAATGTGACGCTTTTATAGAGTGAGGCAATGAAAAAAGAAGAAGAAGAAGAAGAAGAAAAAAAAAAAAAAACCTTTCATGTGTTGAGCTAAGGAGGCGTTGTTATTGCCTGAACTTTATAGTCCTGAACTCAAGCAGGAGGCTGTTGGTTTTTATAGTGTGCACTAAAACCCGGCCCATATATCAGGCTCAGCTGCTGGTGCAACGAGTCCCCGGAGCGCTCAGGAGCCGCTCGCTAATGAGATAATTCACAGCTAATGGCCTCGCCTTTATTTGAAGGTGACGATTTGACTGACGTCCTGAGAATAGCCACTCCACTCCATTCGTCTCTTTCTCTTTCCTCGGTGTGTCGTGCTGGAGGCAACGGCTGCCCTTGCCACGTGTTGGAACTCTGGTTAAGTTAATCAGCACAGATCATTTGCTCACTGGGTTTAAGACGAGGCCTCAGGGTTCAGGCGTGACTTTGCTGGGACGGAACTCTAAAAGAGGGGGCTAAAATGGGAAGGGTTCATTAGGAGAAAGACTCATTTCCATTTGTTTCACACACACTGACATGATAGAAACTTAAAAGGTTTTGCAACTCATTTGTAGAAAACCCTCAAGATTAATACGGCTAGTTAGAATTTTGTATGATATTTTAATCTGAACTTTATGTGAGCCAAGGTTGACGAGCCGGAACCCTTTCATCTCTTTGATCTTTAAAACAAAGACAAAACAATAACAAATACGCAGACGGAAATAGAATTTTTGAATTTCTCTCCCCCTCTAACTGTTCAGCCAATGTTTTCCGGATATTTCGGTTCGTTTTGCATTCTCAATTCTGATCGATCACAAACTGGCAACATCAGCTTTGTTCTAACGCTGACGCTGCTTGGCCAAAAAAATTTTTTTAAAAATACAGTAATTCAAGCAAAGTAAAGAAACAATTCAAACGAATGCTGAAATGAAGAAAAGTCTAATAAAGTACATAATTTAAACCTTGCTGAAGAAATGTGGTTGAAAAAAAAAAATCTATGATCAGTGATCATAACTCTGGAGAAGTAAAAAGATCAGTTTTTCTTCTTAGATTGCATGTTGCTCCGCAGTTATTTAACAAAAAAGTCAGAAAAGTCAGAAAATCTTTAAGTTGGACGGTTTTGCAGTTTTCATGGTAACAATCTGACAGTTTTACAGCGTTAGCTCTAACTATAAAGAGTATGACATTTCAATCATTATTAAATGAAAAAAAGAAACTATGATGACGGAACATAAGAGGAATAAAACACCGCGGGACGTTGCTCCACTCCGCATTAGGCTGCACTGGTGATAGTTTTCCTGTAACAGCACACCATGTCACATTTCATTCCTTCCATAATCAATCCCATTAATCCATTCTTCCTGCCTACAGTTAACCATATGCACGCTGTTAGCTGGGCATGCTGGTGTTAGACCAGAAAATAGCTTACCCCAAGAGTTTTTTTTTTTTTTTTTTTTTGAAGAAAGGTTTTAGATTCATAGTGACAGACTGACATGTGAATTTAGGAAGTAAGAGATGATGGAGAAATAATCAACGATTACCAAACGTTCAGGTCAAAGATCTGGTATACGAAATGATATTCCAGCTGCAGTCAAAGCTTAAGCCTTTAAAACTGTCAGGTCTCACATGTCCGCCCAAGCGTGACAGGACAGGAGGCTCCCAAGTCCAAGGTGGATGCCCATTACCTCACCGAGAAAAGAAATCCAGATGAACTCCAACTTACTGCCAAAAACATTGAACCGTCTCAACTTAATTTCAGTTATTGGATCTAAGTCTACTGTCATTGTCTCCACTTTTCCTCCATTTATTATATTTGCTTTCTGTTGTTTCGACATTGCTCTGGCCAAGTGTTTAGCTCTATGTATGTTTGCTTTTCCTCTCATGAAGTATTTCATTTACTTGGTAAAGATATATCCTAAACATTCCTCATGTTGTGTGTGGCTGTGATTCCCGTCTTATCCTGTCCAACCTTTCTTTTTTTCTTTTTTTTTGCTACACTCTTAGAGCCTGTCCACACGGAGACGCGTTTCGCTGTATACCTATAAATTTTTTATCGTATTGGCGTTTCGTCCACACGGATCCGGCGTTTTAGGAGACTGAAGCCGCTATTTTTTGAAACCGGGTCCCAAGGTGGATAAATCTGAAAACGCCACCCTAGCGGTTTCGTGTGTACAGCCAATCCGTATATTTTGTGAAACGATGATGTCATGCGCATGCTCAAAGTCTTCTTCTCCGTGGATCGTGTATCTCTATGGCAGAATTACAGCGCCCCATACTGGTCTGGCATATATGTACTACACCGTTTTCAGTGGTTTCGTATGTACGCAGGTATTTCTTGAGACGACGCCGAACGAGGAAAAAAAATGATGGGATAGAGAACGCACTGGCTTCGTGTGGACGGAGCCTTAGTAAAAGAGTTTCTTAAGCCTTCTTTGGATTGTTAACAGTGTTACTCTAAACGGCCACTAACTGGAATCTGATCTGAAACTGAAATCCTGTGTACATAGAACTGTAAAGGAGTTTCCTAATATGGAAAAAAATACAAATAAAAAAAGTCTAGAAGAGAACGACTGAAATCTTAAACTAAATGCATTCTGAGAATGTGTGACAATTTGGCAGATTATGTTTAGTAATTTAGGATTTGGCATATTAAATGCTTCCACCTACTGTATATATTTTAAAAGATATACACCTTATCATCAGGTACGCCTGTTCAGAGGTGGAAAGTAACGAAGTACATTTACTCGCATTACTATAATTGAGTCATTTTTTTGTGTGTGTGCACTTCTACTTTTTAAAGTAGTTTTTAAAATCTGTAATTTTACTTTTACTTAAAAGTAAAAGTACTTCATACTTCAAGTTTTGTTTGAAGTATTGTACTTCGCTATATTTTAAATCATATTCGCTACTGAGTAGCAAATAAATTAATGAAAATGAAAAAAAATTATAATAAAAATAAATAAATAAATAAATAAATAAATTATAATAATAATAATAATAATAATAATAATATAATAATAATAATAATAATAATAATAATAATAATAATAATATGGGAAACCACTGCACTGATTGATTGACAAAACAGATCCAGTGATGCAGACCCAGCTGAAAGCGAAACGCCATCAAATTCCTATGAAGCAAACCCCTGGTCATATTTAAGCCACCACTAAGATTTCAAGCAGAAGAAAGGCAAAAGCTTTATTATGCAAAGGTGTTCCTTCAGTTAAAAACAACTAGTTTGGGATTTATATCCGCGTGACTTTTTTTGGACTACACTAGAATCCCCCATCCCACTCCCGCTGTAAAAAAAAAAAAAAAAAGTAACTCGGTTACTTTTACTCTGAGTAAATTTTTAATGAGCTACTTTTTACGTTTACTTGAGTAGATTTTTATAATGGTTGAGTGCAGAATTTTATTACTCTTCCCACCGCTGCACCTGTTCAACTGCTTGTTAAGGAAGAAAATCTAATCAGCAACCGGATGCATTTAAGCATATATACTGTATATGGGCAAGATGATCTGCTGAAGTCACAAAACATCTCGCTACTAACGAGGTATGTCGAAGAGAATGTCTGAATGCACAACACATCGAACACTGAAGCAGAAGACCTCAGTGCTGTCGCGTACCACGTTCATCGCCTGTATGAGCACAGGATAACGCTCCATGTGACAAAGCTAAAATCATCTCAAAATGGATTCTTGAACACGACAATGAGGTCGCTGTATTCGGACGGCCTCCACAGTCACCGGATCTCAATCCAGTAGAGCTGTTGTGGAACAGCCTGCAAATCTGCAGCAACCCCGCGTGATGCTCTCATGTCAATATGGACCAGGATGTCTCATTCTGGACATTCTGCACATTCATGGACACCATGGACGCTTATGGACATTTAAACATATTTCTGTTTCATTTCTGCTCGTTGCACATAAGCACGTTCATGCACATTTGCACACTTTCCTGTTTAAATCGTGTCTGTTTTCATCTCAACTCACTGAGGTTTATTATATTTTTCTATATTTGTACAGAAAAAAGAAAAGAAAAAAAAAACTTTTTTCCCGGTATTTGTACAGCTACTGGTATTTGTATAGCTTTATCTTATATAGATATATTTTCCTTAGCAAAAGTTTTTATTCCATATTTATTTCCTATTACGGTCACGGGAGGTCAGTTAAGCATTTGGTTACATATCGTCCTGTGTATGACTGTGTATGTTTGAAATAAAATTTGAATCTTTCCAGCACTTTGTTGAACGTATGCCTGCTCCTGTTTGTTTGGTTGCATATGCTTTGTGGAACATTTCCCCATTCTCTGGGATGAGATGGATGAGTTCATGTAAGAGTGTCTGGAATCAAGCATTTCTTAAATACCATATAGTAGAGATGTTATTCGATAAAACTAAAATATGGCATTACCAACGTACCGCTTCAACTCCTGTTCCTTATAAGCCGAAGTGTAGACTTGAGGCGTTTTATAAGAAAAAACAAATCTTTTCCACAAGGCCAGAGTGGTCCAGAGTGTATCCGTGTATCCGTGAGTGAGGTTGGAGACAAAACACTGGAAAGGAATACCAGGGTGTTTTCGGAAGGTTGGAGGAACCCAGACAAGCCAGAGGAAACCCATCCAGAGTGATGTAATCTCTCGGATCAAACCTGGGACCCTTCAGCTGTGAGTTGGGAATGATGGACTTTGCACTACTGTGTCATCCCAAGTAAGCACATCCTGTCCATAGTCTTTCTGTTGTAGAAAGAGTAGACGGCCGTACCATCAAGGTCTGGTAGCAAAATCTGTAAGTAAATGTTGTTGTCAACGCACAGCCTCATTACCTGGTTTCAACAGAATTCAATAGAGTTTTGTTTTGTTTTGTTTTTTTAATCAGGGTGTGGATTGAAACTCGAAGAGATTTATGCCGAGATCTGGATTCCAATAGCGCCCCCTGGTGGCCACTATACAATACTTTATATGCAGGGTAACAAAAAAAATAAATAACAGCGCGAATGAGACAGAAAGAGGGACGGATTCAGACGACAGACTCAGAGGAAGAAAGAATCGCACCAAAGACAGACTTGCAGACAGATTGAGATATACAGAGACAAAGAGAGGGAGAGCGCGAGAGAGATACAGAAGACAGAAGACCAAGTGAGAAAGAAAGAAAAGTTAGAGAGCTATAGCCAGCCCGGGAGGAAGACAGGAGTTTCAGAAGCCCGCTTCACCACTCTTCTTCATTCCTCCTCCACTCTCTCCATCTCTCTCGCTCGCTCTTCCCTGCGAGCGCTGCAGCTGAAGGCCTTCGCTTCCTCTATATTCTATCCTCATTATTTTTTTTTTTTCCCCCAGCCCGACAAAGATTGTCACTTTGGCTTCGCATGGTCAAAAATAAAATGCCTGATGTTTCCCTTCCTCTCACTAGCGCTCTTTTCCCTCTACACACCACAAAGTTTTTTTTTTTTTTCTCCCTCAGACATCTTCATTACCCACAGCCAAGTATGTGTGTGAGAGAGAGAGAGAGAGAGAGAGAGGGAGAGAGAGGGGGCAGGAGACACCACTGACAGTCACTGAGGTTCATGAATATATTCAAGATATGTGAACGTATAAAAATAAATCATTTAAATACAAGTTCAAGACAAGCTTTGAAAAAAAAAATATGTGTCTGAGAACCTAATGAGCCATAATGTTCTTCAAACTTTTCTTCCTTTTTTTTTTTTTTTGCCCCCCCCCCAATGCAATGCAATGCAACTGGAAGGTAGGTTTTCAAGTGCGTAGCATGTTGCGAACGTTCCCGCTCACACCTTTTCCACGTACTTAACTGAAATTTTAATTAGCATCGGCTTGCAGCTCGGGTCACTCATGTACTCGATATTTAATTAAACAGCTCTTGCTTTGCGCTGTCCTCCCCCCAAACACATTCTTCTCCCACAACACCTTTTCCGCTAGCGTGCGTCTTCATTAATCAGATCAGGGCTTTTAATGAGAGATTCTGTAAACGTCACTCGGACACGCTTTATTTAGTCTAGAGAGAGAGAGAGAGAGAGAGAGAGAGAGAGCGCACATCGCGTCAGTGTCCAATATCCTCCTGAAAGGATGCTGACTAGCACACTACTGTCAGATTTAAAGTCTGAGTCAACTAGCGAAAACTTGATGCTTTGATGCTAGCGTGAACATGTTAGAAAATAAAGCATTGCTTATTAAGCACCAAAGACCACAAAATCAGTGTTCAAATTAATTGGAGAAAATGTTTTTTTTAATGAATTGTGAAGGTTTATTTAACTATTTCGATTTTTTGTTTGTTTGTTTGTTTGTTTGTTTGTTTGTTTGTTTGTTTGTTTTAGCCCCGCCCCTCAGTTGATTCACACTTCTTTGATGTTAAATGTTAGAATACGTCAGATCTTAGCCACCTTAGACAATCATGGTCGTTGGTATTACTAATTAAATGAGTATATCCAGCAGCATGTACAGTAGATTGTGATCAATTAAAGTGTACATATTTCAACAACAATATGTTGATATGATATTTTTATGATACTTTTAAAATATTATGATATTTTTTCAATCCATAAATGCATTACTAAAAGAATTGGTCTCACTGATACGGTGCAAGTCAAAATTATATGGTTATCCAATGTAAATCCAAATTTGCTCACTTTACTTTAAAGTCTGTTCGCGTTCCAAATTTTTCCTACAACAAACTTGAACTCAACATCTGTTTGTACACCTGATGCTTAACCTGAGAGTTAATACTGTCCTCTTACATTCAACTGACTCAAAACGTATGTTACTTTAACAAATACTGTTGAATTCCACAATAAAATTTGTAAAAGATTTTTTCTTCTTTTGAGACAAAAAAAAATTCTCGTTATGTTAAAAAAACAAAGGAACATTATTCTAATTCCTACATATTCCATATATATATATATATATATATATATATATATATATATATATATATCTTTTGAAGGATTGCCAGTTATTTTAGTCAACTATTGAAATATATGCAAAATAAGAAAAACATGTTTATCAAAATCTAATTATTTAAGCGAAATTCTAGCCATAAATTTGAAAAACTCAAAAATCTTAACATTAAAATGCGTATCAAGCTGGCAAAAAAAATCAACATGTGTGTTGAGTAAAGGTACAATTTTTATGTCATTTTGATAGTAAAGGAATTTGTGCATATTTTTTGTCAAAGAGGAATTGTGATTTGGCGAAGGGCGATTTCCAATCAGTGGACAACTGATTGGAAAGTCCTAAGTTCAAAACCCACCACTTGCTAGTTGCTACTGTTGGGCCCTTGAGCAATGTCCTCAGCCCTCAAATGTACAGTACAACGTCACTCTGGATAAGGGTGTCTGCCAAAATTTTGTAAATTGCAAATAGTAGGATGAAATATTGTGTGAGATATAATGCCACAAAAAAAAACATTATTACACAGTATTAAGTAAAAAAATAACATGATTAGGCTGAAATTAAACACTGTATTTAGGAATTCTGGTATTTTAAGTATGTTCCTAGTAGTCTTTTACTTGAAGTTGAATTTTCTCATACTTTTGACTTTCGAAGTCTAAAGAAAAATTTGTTATACACATTTTCCAACCCGGTCTTACAGGAAAAAAAATTATATCACGCAACTAATTTGTAGCACCTTCTATATTTATGCATTTCTAATATTTCATTGTGTATCATCATCACCTGATAAGAGCAGTACCCTTGCCAATCCTTGCAACAAAAAAAAAAAAAATTGTTATGTACATAACTTTCCTTTTTTTTTTTGTTTGTTTGCACACATCGACGATGTTATTTTTGCACACACCTACCACTTAAATTGGTGAACCTGAACAGTACTGGATTGGATCCTCTTTCGCTTTCAGATCTGCCTTCATTCTTTGTAGCATAGATTCAACAAGATGCTGGAAACATTCCTTAGAGGTCTCATTTTGGTCTATATAGACATGAGAGACTCAAGCCGTCGCTGCAGATTTTCTGGCTGATGTGAATCTCCTGTTCCACCACATCCCAAAGGTGCCCTATTGGATTGAGATCTGGTGACTGTAGAGGCCTTTTGAACCTACCATCCGAATGGGGCAGTAGAAATCGAGACTCATTAGACCAGGCAATCTTCTATTGTCTAATGTTGGTGAGCCCATGTGAATTGTAGCCCTAGTTGGCTGTTTTTAGGTGACGGGAGTGGCACTTGGCACGATTTTCTGCTTCAAGGTTCGATGGTGAGTTTTTTTTTTTTCAGAGATGCTCTTCAGCATATCTAGGTGGCAACAAGATGTTATTTGAGTTACTGTTGCCTTTCCATCAGTAGATTTTTGGAAATACTCCACCAACCAGCATGCCACATTCAAAGTCACTTAAATCGACATAGTTCTGCATACTGATGGTCTGATTTAAACTTGATCAGATCATCTTGACCACGTCTATATGCCTAAATGAATTGAGTTCTTGCCTTGTGATTGGCTGATTAGACATGTGTGTCTAATAGGTGCACTTAATGAAGTTCTACAGAAATTGGCTGGTTGATATTTACTAGCAGTAGACTACTTCACACGCAAACTTGCTTTTTCCGCCCGCAACCCATCGTTGTTTGGGTAGATACCACGACATAAACAGTAACGCTGATTTCAGGTGGCTTGGCTGAATGCTGATTTACCCCGCAGACGCATCAGAGTTGCGCAATTTCGCTATCCTTCCGACATCAAGAAAATTCAGATTATTCACAGAACCCACAGGGACCCGAGCCGGTGCAAAAAAGCCAGGGAGTGATGAAATGGGAAAACGTTTATTTGCCTGTCTTATTTTAACACTTCCTGTGAGATATGCCACCTTCAATAGGACGATGGCAGAATTCAAATGGAATCTTTCTGCCTGTTTAATGTGCTATTATTTTCTTCTTCTTCTTTTTTTTTCCCCCCACTCACACACCTCTAGACTTGGGGAATAAAGTCGATCTGCATGCAGCCACAACTATCTGTCAAAAGACAAAGTATGTAGGCAGTAAGCTTTAATTTCTGTTATAGGCGTTCTATTTCACAAGCCTGATACTTAGGTAGAAATGAGATTGTCCTCTCCTGCAATTGGTGTTCTTCTGCATATAAAGCAACTCTATCAAATGGATATGCTATTTGCTCATCTTGTCTCGTTAATACTAGTCTTCCAGTGTGCTGGATCTTCATTTCGAAGTTTTAGTGGGACCAGAATCCACTTATCTTGCTGCACACATAAAAAGGGACATTCAAGTCAAACCAAAAACTCATGTAAAAGGGAGTTCCTTTATTTCTCTATATAATCCCCTGCTACTGTACACGAATGCACTTATCCCAGTGTTTCACTAGTGCTTGGATGCCATCACTGTAGAAGGTTTTCTCAGTCCACCAGAACCGTGATCGATCTGCCTGCTTTGCTTCACGTCTAAAACGCCGGCTTCCCAGGAACTCCTTTAAACATGTGAAAATGTCTTGGAGCGAGGTCAGGACTGTGCCGCGGACGTGGCAATAACGCCCAGCCGAGTTCCTGTAAGGTTGGTGAATAATCGTTCCCACAGACGGATTCCTCTCTTCCGCACATTAATGACACGTTATTTGTCGATTTTCAAGGATCAAGCTGCGAAATGCTCACGGGAACGATCACGATGAGCTGCGACCCTACATGGCCCGGGGTTGTCATTCGCGGACATACAGAGTTCTTTAAAATGTTTGCACCATTGAATTTCTCAGTCGCATCATCGTACTGTGCTGAAAGCAATAATTTTATGCCTTGCCATCATTCGCCAGAAATTTACATGTTCCGGTTTCATAAGGCAGCGCGGTGGCTTAGCGGTTAGCACTATCCACTATCACCTTGCACCTCAAGGGTCCGGGTTCAATTCCCACCTCATGTTCGCCCCATGGTTGGTGGGTTTCCTCCCACAGTCCAAAGACATGCAGAATAGGCAAATTGATCCTACCATGATCATAAAAACGGGAATAAATATGGTCTGTAATTGGACTACCTAGATATATATATATGTGTGTGTGTGAAAAAAAAAGCATATTATTAGTCAGGGAACAGCATATCATCATGGCTCATGGGTAGTCCAGCATGCCTGTGCTGCTCCACTTGACCTATGTATAATATAAATCTGTTTTTCCTCTTGCTAACTCTTGTAGCGATAAAACTAGCAGGGAATTGAGATCCTATAGGTCTCATTAAACTCTGAGGTATAATATTATATCATTAAAAAATATCTATCATAAATTGTTGGGTTTAGCAAAAGGTGACTCTACCGCAGTGTTTAATCTTAGCAAATAGATCTCAGGGGTGTACTTCAGGTTAAGCCACTGCTGCTAGGAGAGAAAGATTTCTTCTTTATATCAGGATGTCCTGAAGCCCTGAAACACAGTGCAGGAATGAAAATACAATTTCTGTCCTGCTACAACAACCAAGTCAACAAATGTCATTAAATTCCTCTCCAACGCTTCCTTTGGACGCTCGCAGGCTTAGTCAGCTCGAAACGTCTGCTGATGCATCAAATCTCATGGAGGTACGTCAATATGAAACCTCTGAATCCATCTTATTATGTATCATCGTGGAAAAAAAAAAAAACATTGTCAGGTTGATGTTATTGTCAGATTATTGCGTCGGAGTTAGAAAGGTTGCAAGAAAATAACTTTTTTAACATTAACATTTTTTTTCCCCTTTGCTAAATCGCTCAAGAGATTAATACATATACAGTATGTGTGTGTGTGTGTGTGTGTGTGTGTGTGTGTGTGTGTGTGTGTGTGTGTGTAAATCCTGAACACAAATATTTCTGTTCTCTGGTCCTGTAGGAAATCTCGGTAACCTCCGAGAGGTAGGTGGGAGCTGTGCAGCTCAAGTCAGGTGAAAACATCCCTGTCTAAGGCTAAGACTCGCCGAGAGCAGTCACTCAGTTTTCCGCTAAATTGCACCATCACTGGAAAAGCTGCCAGAATCTCGGGCCACTGCTTCTTCTACTCTTAACACCAGTCATAAAGCATAAAAACATCCCGGGAGACTTCAGCCAGCCACAGGCGGTGTCAGCTTGGAGTCGGGAAGGGGAGAGCTGAGAAAAGACAGGAGGAGAGGAGAAGACAGGAGGAGAGGAGAAGACAGGAGGGGAGAAGAGGAGACAGAAGAATGGGAAAGATATATAAAGCAAACGTAAAGCGTAAGGGAGCTTTAACGGGAGAAGAAGGGAGGAGGAGATTGTGAAAGGTGAAGTGGGGAGAAGTGTGGAGAGAGGAGAAGAAGGGAGGAGGGGAAAAAAATCAAAGGAGTGATGAGAGAGGAAAGGTAGAATGGAAGAGAGACGAGGGAGAACAGAGAGTAGACACGATGAAAGGACAAGAGGAATGGAGAGGAGTATGGACGTGAGAGGGAGAATGCAAATGCAAAGAAAGGGGAGAAAAAGGACAGATAATATAATGGTAAGTTAAAAAAAAACATATAGAAAGAAATAGAAAACGGGAAAGAGGATGAGCGAATGGAAGAAGATATATAAAAAGTATAAGGGAGCTTTAAGAGGGTGGAACAGAGCTGATTTTATGGGAAGGAGAGAAGAATAAAGGAGTAGAATTCAAGAGGAGAAGAGAGGAGACAATGGAGGTGAAATGAGACAAAGCACAGAGTAAAAAGCAGGTAAGAAGGCATGAGAGGAAAGAAAGAAAGAAAGAAACCCGAAAAAACGAGGAGCAAAGGAGAGTGGAGGGATGGTAAAGATATCTAAAAAGAAGAAGAAAATGGAGAAGAAATGAGAAAAAATATGATTCTGTGATGACGGAAGAAGAAGAAAAGAATAATGAGATGAGGGGAGATGAGGAACTGAGAGCGAAGGAAAAGTGATTAGAAAGCGGATGAGAAGAAAGGAGAGAAAGGAGAACGGAGAGGATATCAGAAGAAGAAAAAAAGGAAGAAGAATGGAAGTAGAAAGAAAGTAAAAATAGACGTTAGTGAATATAGGGCAGGAGAAAGGAACGGGACAGGCAGAAGGATGAAAAGGAGAAAATGTAAAAATGGAGAAAGGAGAGAATTATCTTTGAAGAATAGAGAGAGGATTAAAAAAGGGAAGAAAAAACGATGCAACAAAAAAGGGAAGAAGTAAGAGGTGGAAAAAACGAATAAGAGAAGAGATCAAAATGAAAGAGGGAAAGAGGAGAACGTGGAGAGAACTTAAGATGAGACGGAGAACAATAGGGAGACAATGAGGTGAGGGAGGAGAAGAATGGAGAGGAAAAGCGTTACAGACGTCTGCAGGACAGCGGAGGACTGTAGCGTCTCGGATTCACCAGTGCTGTATGGCCACCTGCCGAAGTTTCCCGTCCGATGAACGCTGACCTTCTGTAGTATCGCCGGCGTGCGCCGTCTGGGCTCTCGTGTCCTTGACATGGTGTAGATTTCCCGAATCATTCATATTAATTCCCGAGGCTTCTGATTGTTGTATTAAATGAGCAGCGGGGAATGGGGGACGGGAAATTGTCTCATTATCATTTGAAGATCGTGGTCAATTTATCTGTCGAATAACGGATGAGGGTTTGAATGAGGGAACAACGATTACGATAATTAGACACGAAAAGATTAATATGAATCTAAAATTGTCGAATATATTCAGGCGGGTGAATTTTAACGACTCGTAATCTTCCGGAGATCGTTTTTAACAGCCGATCTTGTAATTGGACCGGGAATTGTGCCTTGATTGTGTGGACAACTGATTCCGGGCAGTTGTACGGTATTTCCGCAGTTCTATGATTTATCAGCACGAAACGCAAGATTTCCTTTGTTCTCTTTTGATGTCTTCAGAATTTGATATTAAGCAACGTTTATAGGAATTCTAACCACTGGAAGTAATGTCTTTACCTTTCGAGTAATAATAAAAGCAGATCCTTGATGTCGCAGCCTCGCTTCTAGCCATAACCATCGCAATTTATTCTCTTTGACACTCATTCATTTGGAAGATTGAACGCATTTCTCAGTTTGCGAGTTTCAGTCCAAGCGTGTACTCTTGAAAAAAGATTAATAATAAGGGTTAGTTCCTCTTGGAAATCCTGTACGTAAAACCCCAGAACAATCTTTTTGCGTTGTAGAGCAGTTACATTGCATCATTTGGCAGACACCCTTATCCAGAGCGACTTAAATTTTGATCACATTCTACATCTGAGGGTTAAGGGCCTTGCTCAAGGGCCCAACAGTGGAAATCTGGAGAAGATGGGGTTTGAACCTGGGACCTGCCGTTCAGTAGTGCAATAGTGCCCGGAGTAAGACGTGCCAAGGTCAGAACCCTAACCGTTGGTGTCTTTTCTACATTCCCTTTAGCATCTCTGGTTTGTTTCTCTAAAATCCTACATCAATGGGTTTTCTATCCACATCTGAAATGTTTTTGGAAGTTTGGAACACTACAATTTTTCTAAAGAAGCACTGGGAAACCATTTTTTTACATGTAGTGCAGAGCAGATCTCACTTAAGATTCCGGACTGGCAGTTCGTTGACCTTCTAATCACAACCTTAACCACTGAGGTCCGACAATATAGCACATTTTTTAAAAGGTCCCATATTTTACTACTTCTAAACTATAGTCTTATCTCACAGATCCCCCAAAGTGTGTGTCATATGTCTATGATAAGGTGTTTTTATTTTCATTACAATGTATTTCACTCCTCTTTCATGTCTGGTTATGTGAGGTCACAATTGGGGAAAAATCCAATTAGCATTTTCCAAGAGACAAAAACAGGGATTTTTTTTTTCCCCAAGTGAAGACACGTGTGAATATCTAAAAATAAATAAAAAAGTCCATTTTACATAATAGGTCCCCTTCACATGTCTCTTTATTTTGAATGCAAACCTTGTTTAGGATTCTTGGAACCCTCAACAGTGAGCAGAACGATTCACAAGCCATTTTGCTATGAGGTGTTGAGGAGTTAAAGGTTTTGCTCGACAGCGGGTTTCTGGCGGTCCTGGCACTTGCTTTTACATTTAACATTGAAACCACTAACTGTATAACCATTTAGGTTTTGGATTCCCTTTTTGCGCCACTGAGGCAGTTCTGGCTGCTTGGGGCGTGGCTCTGGAGGACCTCTGGGGGTGTGGCTCTGGCACAAGGACATTGGCAGCAGATCCTTCAGGTGCTGTAGGTTGTGGGTTGGGGCCTCCATGGATCAGGCTTGCTTGTCTGGAGCATCCCGTCAGTTTGGGATCTGGGATGTTTTGAGGCCTGGTTGGAGGCATTTCCGTGGCAGACTTTGGTGTTTTAGTGCCTTTCTACTGTGGCCAGCATTGATTTTGGGATCGGACCGGACAGGCTGGTCCTTGCAGGCATGGATGAGCCTTGAGTGCCCCTGATCCGGTTGCCAGTTTACTGGTATACAGTTGGTGATCAATGTTGTTCAAATTACCCAGCGGTGGTGTTAGTGTTAGTGTTATGGTGTGATCAGTGTATATTAGAAATCATTTTAACCGCAATATATATAGAAAAAATGTGAATAGACAAAAGTCATAATGATGAAGATGAATACATCTGTAACTGTCAGAGCATGTCCTCAAGCATGGACTTGTCTATTTCTGTAACTTCCTTTCAGACTGTATCACCTCATAAGACGTAAATACAATATACCTCTTACAGCTCTTACACATGCACTGTATTGCTATAAAAATCCACGGTGTATATGCAGGTCAATTACACATCCAGATCTAGACGGTGAACACAAAGAAGGTTAAAGCTAAATGCAGGGTGTGCAGATTGACCGAGAAGCAGGGACGAAGAAACCGCCGTCCCGGCCTAAATTACGCCAAAATTCATCTCGCCGGAGGAAGTCGCAATCAGCCTCAGAGCATCTCTCGCCAATCGGCTGCTATTCAGCACCGCCCTGCAACTCTCTGATGATTTTAGCATGCTTTTTTTTTTTTCTTCTTCTTCTTCTTCTTCTTAAATGAGACACTTCACCATCCTCCTTTTTGGTCCAAGCGGGGCATAATTGCTGTGAAAAAGGCTCCATACGGCAGCGAGGGAAAAGCACGGTCCGTGCTCGCTGCTATGTTTAAAACCGCAGCTGCTAACACTTTGTGTAAGTGTATGAATTTGTTTCAGCGCTCTCACAGAGGAACCGGCGGCGAGGGTGAAATGCGACGCGCACACTCGCCGGGCCTTGATTGGTTTGAACAACCTCCTGTGAATCGTGGAAATGTGGGGAAAGAAGAGGCATCTATTTTCAACTCTTCTTTACGAGAAGGTATTGAGACTGCGCGAGGGGAAGACAAAAGTGTTAACAGTACGAGCGCTACGGGGTGATGTCTTGAAAAACAAATATTACATGTCTTCGCTGCACTGTTTGCTAATTTGTATGCAGGAAAACAGAATTCCTGACACCACGCAAAACATATTCAAGTGTATAATTAACTTTCTTTTTTTCTTTCTTTCTTTTTTTTTTTTTTTGCTTTAAAAAGCTAAGAAATCTGTGCTTGGGTTTGTGTCAAGGTTTAAGTTTCAAAGGCAAGGAAAAGGGATCTGGAAAAACTTAGCCAATATAAACTTTCTAGATTGTATTGACTTTCTTATAATGAACTCATCAGAGGAAAATCGAGTCAGTAAGAAATTGCGCTGAGGTTAAAAAAAAAAAAAAAAAGCAAATAAAAAGCCATGCCTTGTGAACACAATTCATATTACATTTCACACTAAAAGGGCAGACTGTGTGTGTTTTTCTGGCTCTAATCGGAAAGATCTTTTTACCGGTGGCCCCATGATGGATGTTAGCCGGAGCGCTTGCAGTCTGTGGCTTTTTGACGATTGCCCGGCCTTTTCTTCCATAAAAACCAGGGCAATCATGTCATGAGGGCTCTTGCCATTTTTCACAGAGATAGTGTTTTGATCGCCTGGGAAGAAAATAGTACTGCTTAGCGCCAGCCCACGTCTTTGCCTTTAAACGGCCGAAACGCGCTCCTATTGGGCGACGACTCCAGACTGAACACATAGAGTCTCACGGCCTCCGTCTTCCTCGCTGGCACTTTCAGGCGAAGCTTCATTTAGCATAAGGGGGATAGAGGGGCCCAGTGTGGCTCAACAACTCCAGAATAAGATACTCAAGTCTACAGGAATGTCACAAAACACTTGTGATAAAGTGCATGTCTTCCACAGTCCGAAGAGCAGGTAAAGATTAATCCTGCTTCACCCCGGCACCCGGCCTGTGCGTACTCAATGTTGAAGGTGGCATTCCGAAGCTAGACCTCATTTCCCCTCTCATCACTGCCCTGCATATTTAAGTGTTTTCCCTGCTCTACCACACCCATTCCAATTAAGAAAAGGCTGTTAATTAGGTGATTAGTCAAATCAGGTGTGTTGTAAGGCTGTTGGAAAATGAGAGCAAAAAAGGCAAAAATTCCTCAAGACTACATTAAAAATACAAAAACGTCTGGCTTGTTGCCGTAGTTAGCAATTCCGCTTATAATATGCGACTTTGGGCTCTTTGAAGTCGCTTGGGAAAAAATGATAAGAACCATGCCTTTGGCCACTTTTTGGGGGGCTTATTTTTAAAAATGTGGCTGTTTACATTTACATTTATGGTCACATGTTCCCCAAATTCATAGTCTACATAGCCTCGCACTAATCAGCACTGTAGCGCCCTCCTACACACCCCCATGGGGACCTGCACAGAGATCACAGAGATCCTGCTCCCCAGTGCCGTTATGAATCTGCAGCCCCAATCTCCTCTCCCCCCTGAGGGAAAAAAAAATCACATCGTTCAGGCTTGACCTGCTCATGTTTCCTATGAATGCCGCCAACAAAGTGGTCCAAGTATGGAAAAAAATATAAAAAGTCAAATAAGAAAATTGGGAAAGGAAAAAGGCTTTTTTTTTTTAGTCATACATTTCATAGGTGACAAAAACAAGCATGACATACGTATATACGAATATTAGCTGACATGGTTCTGATATTTGTTTCCACTCCAGTTTGTAGGCTCACTCCTGCCCTCTTCATTTCCTTCTCGCATTTTTCCCGTTTGTGATGAATGAATATCCCTTAGTGGTTAGTACTGTTGCCTTGCACCTCCAAGGTCCGGGTTCGGTTCCCGTCCAGGTTCATCTCCCCTCTTAAATGCAGATAAAGATACACACGTGGACAAAATTGTTGGTACCCTTCGGTCAATGTAAGAAAAACTCACAATAGTCACATAAATAACTTTAATCTGACAAAAGTAATAATTAAAAAAAATTATATGAATGTTAACCAATGAAAGTCAGACATTGCTTTACAACCATGCTTCAACAGAATTATTTAAAAAAAATAAACTCATGGAACAGACAAAAATGATGGTACCCCTAGAAAATACTGACAATAATGTTACCAAAGGGACATGTTAATTCAAGGTGTGTCCACTAATTAGCATCACAGGTGTCTACAATCTTGTAATCAGTCAGTGGGCCTATATATAGGGCTCCAGGTCGTCACTGTGTTGTTTGGTGACATGGTATGTACCACACTCAACATGGACCAGAGGAAGCGAAGGAAAGAGTTGTCTCAGGAGATTCGAAAGAAAATTATAGACAAGCATGTTAAAGGTAAAGTCTATAAGACCATTTCCAAGCAGCTAGATGTTCCTGTGACTACAGTTGCACATATTATTCAGAAATTTAAGATCCATGAGACTGTAGCCAACCTCTCTGGACTTGGCCGCACGAGGAAAATTCATGACAAATCAAAGAGACGGATAATCCCAATGGTAACAAAAGAGCCCAGAAAGACTTCTAAAGAGATCCAAGGTGAACTTCATGCTCAAGGAACATCAGTGTCAGATCGCACCATCCGTCGTTGTTTGAGCCAAAGTGGACTACATGGGAGACGACCAAGGAGGACACCATTGTTGAAAACAAATCATCAAAAAGCCAGACTGGAATATGCCAAACTACATGTTGACTTCTGGGAGAATGTCCTATGGAAAGATGAGACAAAAATGGAACTTTTTGCCAAGGCACATCAGCTCTATGTTCACAGACGAAAAAATGAAGCATATGAAGAAAAGAACACTGTCCCTACTGTGAAACATGGAGGAGGCTCTGTTATGTTCTGGGGCTGCTTTGCTGCATCTGGCACAGGGTGTCTTGAATCTGTGCAGGCTACAATGAAATCTCAAGACTATCAAGGGATTCTAGAGAGAAATGTGCTGGCCAGTGTCAGAAAGCTAGGTCTCAGTCGCAGGTCATGGGTCTTGCAACAGGACAATGACCCAAAACACACAGCTAAAAACACCCAAGAATGGCTAAGAGGAAAACATTGGACTATTCTAAAGTGGCCTTCTATGAGCCCTGACCTCAATCCTATTTAGCATCTTTGGAAGGAGCTGAAACATGCTGTCTGGAAAAGGCACCCTTCAAACCGGAAACAACTGGAGCAGCTTGCTCATGAGGAGTGGGCCAAAATACCTGCAGAGAGGCGCAGAAGTCTCATTGACAGTTACAGGAATCGTTTGATTGCAGTGATTGCCTCAAAAGGTTGTGCAACAAACTATTAAGTTAGGGGTACCATCACTTTTGTCCAGGCCTGTTCCATGAGTTTTTGAGTTTTAATTTTTTTAATAATTCCGTTGAAGCATGGTTGAAAAGCAATGTCTGACTTTCATTGGTTAACATTCATAGAATTCTTATTTATTATTACTTTTGTCAGATTAAAGTTATTTCTGTGACCATTGTGAGTTTTTCTTTCATTGACCGAAGGGTACCAACAATTTTGTCCACGTGTGTACTACTAATATTACAATATATTCCAACACTATAATCATATTTTACATATAAAAAAACAATGAAAACATTTAGAAAAACATGTAAATGAAGTAAAATATTAAATAAACAGTCATTAAATCTCACCTAACCTTAATTTATGATTGCTCTTGGCACCGGCTGTTTTAAAAACAGAACTGAACGCGGCCCATCCTTGCTAACATTCTTGAGACCCATGGCGCTGTCTTTACTAAATCTTGCACAAAATGCAAAAAAAATGATGTAAATTCGCTTCACTTGGCTTTCCACTGGAGCAAACAGGTTTTGAACAGTTCCCGGACGTGCGCACAACTTCGGCAACCGGCATTCACTTTGTTTCCGTTCATTCGCTCAAAAATGCCTCGCATGCCAGGGCAAATTTCTTTCACAAGTTCATTCATTAAAAATGAAAATTCATGAAGCAGGGCGTTCATCTTCTGTGGAACCTCTAGACAAGTTTGGATAAATTTTTTACAGTTGTGATTTTAAGACATGAAGGTCAGCCGGTCTGGAACAGCTCCTGCCGGAACAGTATTGTGTGTCGAGTGCATCTGCGAAACCCATCAAGCACCATGATGAAACGGTCTCTCATGAAGACCTTCCCTGGAAAGCGAGACCAAAACTTATGTAGCTCTGCTGCAGACGAGACGTTCATTTAGAGTCACCAGCCTCAGGAATCACCAACTAACCTCAAACAGCAGCTCAGATTAGAGCCGTTATGAAGCTTCACAGAGCAGAAGGAGCAGATATACGTCTCAGTATCAACTGTTCAAATTTTACAATGCCGAAAGAAGACTCGGACAGGATCGTGGAATTAGAAGGTGTGTCCAAACTTGTGACTGGTAACATGTTTATAGGACTCTCTGTAGTTTGAGATTAATATTTTGTTAATATTAGTGTTAATGTCAACTTCGTGGAAATAACATGCTATAATGATATTGAGCTGCAAAATATGAAGAAATGAGCGAGAGTACTTTTGCGCAGTACTGTACACCTCAAAAAAGAAATAACACGGTTTGTAAAGTGCGTAATGAAACAATCTCCAAAAATATACGGAGATTTACAGAATTGAACAAGGTACTTGATCAGTAATGAGCAAACAGTATGTCACAAATGGCTGTTTTTTGTATTCTACGTCTTGTAAATTCTGTAAACATAATTAATTATTGGGTTTGTTATGTTCCGAATCTAGCTTTAAGACAAACGAAATAAACGAATAAAATTTTTAAATTTGCCCCAAAATGGATGCACGAAAAAGACACACCTAGTTCGCGAGCTTCACTAAGCATCATCGGAACCACAAGTTGAGCAAGTCATCATCATACTGAAAAACAGACACTTAAACAGTCTGATAAACCGGACACCACTGTGTAAATGAATTACTGCCTTTTATTATGGCTAATATTCCAGAGATACTCAAAATTAAAAACAAAACAAAACAAAAAAAAGACGGCCTTCTGCCTATTAAGAGTAAGAAAGTCAAAAACATTAAGTGCACTTTAATGAGGCAGATCAAGATTGTACATTTCAGATTAAGTGGACTGGAAAATATTCAACATTCCCATTTATTCTTTATAGATCATCGGGGTCGATGCATGCGGTGCTGCCGGCGTTATCGATTTGATTCCCCGCCCTCATCGCTTCATCTTGTGCTACGATAATGTTTCACAGTACCATGAAAGCGGTGTGATTTTATAATTGCGCTCTCCTCTGCAGCCGCTTACACTTGTACTGCAGATGGTGATCAAACGGGCATGAGTTTCCGCAGATGCGAGACCAAAATAAAGCAATTTCCTCTTCGTGTTCGTATTTTTAACGTGCGAAATGAGGGAAATTGTTTTAGCTCGTTTCCCAGTGCGCGCGAGGGCACATCGTCAAGAGGACTCGAAAACAATGCACACTCAGTCATAACAGTATTTTCAAGTCCTGCCATTTTCCCTGACATTTTTTTTGTTTTTTTATTATTTATTTACTTTTTTTGCTAGCATTTCTGCTTCGAATTAGCCGCTTGTTTAACGTCACTCGGAAGTCGTGTTCTCCGGGAGCGACTTGCGCGTTTTTGTTTAGAGACCATATTTCATCCTGTAATGAGACCTGGGGAACCTGTCATCCCTGCAATTACCGCCAAGTCACCTGCTTTAATAATCGATATGAATGAAAGTGCAGCGCTTCCTCTACGCTTCTCCACCTGGTCTCGCCCCGGTTCTGCTTAACATTCCACCCGTGCAAATCTAGTGGTAATTAATTCCTAATAAGTGTTAGAAATTACTTAATTGCTTCTCGTGCCAGGTCCGGTCAGAAGCAAAGGTGCTAATGATGCTCTCTCTCTCTCTATCTTGTTTTCTCTGACTTTCTCTTCATGTCACTTCTACCCAGAAAAAACAACACTGCACACACACACGCACACACACACACACACACACACACACAGGATCTCTGCCTTAGCCAGTGGCTTTTAATTAAAAGCTGCGTGCAGTATAGAGTCCTCATGGCATCCTTGCTTTCGCGGCCTCCTTTGAGGTTTGAGCCCATGACAATGTGGGCTGTCCCCTTTGGAGTTAAATTAATTACAAAATGTGGCCTACTTTAGTCTGGAAGAATGAGAGAGCACGAGATAAAGCACGGTATTACATGCACATTTAGTGCTTGCTCTATGCTCCTTTTACAGCGAGTCAGCATTTCCTTAAAACACGTAACGTCCCACTGATTTTACACCGGCATTTTCAACATTATTTAAACAACTAACGTGCTTCATGGAGAAAAAAATGACGTGATAAAACAACAGCCTGGTGTAGAAATACAGGCCCTTAAGAAAGTATTGGAACCAAAAAGGTAACGCTTTTGATATTTGCTCTATACCATGAGGACCATGAAAACATTGTTTGTCTCATTAGCTGATGATGTGTTCTTTATTTGAACCTCTGGGTTCCTTGAGGTTTATTGAGGTGTATTAGAAATTTGCCCAATGCATACAGCATGTAATGGCTCTGCTCAGTCTTGTGATCAGCTTTTAAGTGGCTTGTTTTTTTCCCCCATAGGCAGCTCTCTGGTCGTCATAATGGTTTACCTTTTCAAACAACAACTCCAGCTTCTTCAGGCTCAAACCAAGGCTTAGACATTCAAAGCTTTCAAAGTGTTTTAAGAACCAATAAAGCAGCGCGCACCTTGGCAACAAAAACACCTCTCAATCATCACTCACTCATCATCTATACCGCTTAATCCTGTATTCAGGGTCACGGGGGGCCTGGAGCCTATCCCAGGAGACTTAGGGCACGAGGCAGGGTACACCCTGGACACGGTGCCAATCCATCACAGGGCACAGACACACACACACATATATATACACTCACTCATTCACACACTACGGGCAATTTGGGAACGCCAATTAATCTAACCTACTTGTCTTTGGGAGGAAACCGGAGTACCCGGAGGAAACCCACCAAGCACGGGGAGAACATGCAAACTCCATGCACACAGAGACGGGAATCGAACCCGGACCCTGGAGGTGCAAAGCGACAGTGCTAACCACTACGCCACCGTGCCAACTCCTCTCAATCATCTGGTCCAATATTTTTTATTACTTGGGGAAAATAAGTAATCTTTACGGAAAAGGCGCCATTTATTTATTTATTCATTCATTCATTCATTCATTTGCAACATTCGGCAGATGTTCTTATCCAGAGCGACTTAGATTTCATTTCGTTACACAGCTACCGTACAGCAGTTGGGGCTTAAGGGCCTTGCTCAAGGGCAAAACAGTGGCTACTCGGCCGTGCTGGGATTCGAACCTCAGACCTTCCGAATAAACGTCCAGTGATCTCAACCCCTCATTGGTCTCAACCCCAAATGTCCTCATTGTATAACAAAAAACAACTGTTCCGATACTTTCAAACAGGACCGTATGATTACTAAAATACATGAATGTAAATGTTAATTGTTTGAGACAAACTTTTTCTATATTTCATAGGTTTTTATTTTCTTAATGCATTTGGAATCAGAAATCATTTGGAGTATTCAGGAAGTCACATGAGTTCATCCACATGGGGCCACTTTCAGAGTAAATCCATATTATCGACAGTATATGAAAGTAAATTATGGCAGCATGGTGGCTTAGTGCTTAGCACTGTCGCCAGGGCCCGAGTTTGAGTTTGCATGTTCTCCCCGTGCTTGGTGGGTTTTCTCCCAGGTTTCCTACCATAGCCAAAAGACATGCAGACTAGACTAATTGGTGTTCCTAAATTGCCTGTAGTGTGTGAGTGTGTATGTGTGTGAATGTTGACTGGATGTCCTACCACTGTCGTACAAAATGGGAATGAATATGATGGTAATCACAATTGGCCTCCATGGTCCCTAGTTGGACTACAGAGGTTCCTGGATGGATGGATGGATGGATGGAAGTAAATTACCAATTAACATCAAGTGTGAAGAAAAACTATTAGAATGTCCTCATCTCATCAATAGCATGGATGATCCAGTAGTTAAGCACATTTTGTATTTGCGAAACTAATGCTTTGCTAAAAACTATGCATTTATGTGAGCGTCCAGTACAATGTAGAATGTCGAATGTTAGCAAAGAAAGGTTGCATTAAATAAGATGTGTTAAACAGTCAGAATGATGTTTTCTTAGATCTGATGAAAAATACATTTCATCCCTGATCATCAAATCTTCGTCCCTTTGTCACTTTTGTCACGATCGTCTCTAACCTGTGACATTTGGAAGGATAATAATTAAAAAAAAAAAGACCTTCCTGATTGCGCTTGATGGGAAATCATCCGGACCCATTGTTTGTTGAAATAAAAATGTGTGTACGACGTGGCGGCAGGAAGAGATCCTTTCACGGTTCTTTTTAAGGACGACGTTGATTGGGGCAATCCTGACTGGCTTCAGGTCAACTAACACAGGAGGGCTTGAAGACAAATCCGCTTTGTCCGTTTTCCTGCTTTAGAGCCGTTGGCTCTCTTCCATCAGTCGTCTCATCCTGACACTTCCTTTGTGTGTGAATAATGAGGGGAGTCTCAGCACTTTGAAATTGGAGATATGACAAACAAAAGTGGCCTTTCTCCTTTATCTCGCTGTCTAAACCAATAGAAAGACGTGATAGGATTATGCTTTTAGATTTAAATTGAAAGCGAAGCTCTTTCAATAACATTCCATCTAATGCCTCCTGGACGTTTCTCCCTATCTATTAGGCCCCTTAGTTTCGTGTTATAATGGAGACGGTCAACAGAACTAATTTCTTCAGAGTGTAATTTTTTTTTTTTTTCTTTCCCCTCGGAGTAAGTGTCCTAATTGGTGGAGCAGTTGGTTTTGATCCAACTTCACAGTCATTACACATTTAGACAGACTTTTAAACAAATGCCGTAGGATTTATTTGAGCTGTCAGGCCGCAACTGGTCAAAATTCACTTTTTTTGTTCTTTATTATTTATCGAAACTGGTCGGTCATCTACCTAGGATGAGAAATGATATGAGACCAGTTTCAAAGAGCTCTGGAGAGCATGGTGGCGTGGAGAGGTTTGGAAGGACAATTGAAAGTTCAGGAATTAACCAACATAATAACATATCGGTTCATTTAAACTTTGTCAGTGGCTATTTGCATCTTCAACCTTCTTCAATCTTCTTCTCAACCCTTTTTGTTGTAGGGATTTCAGTACAACATGTCTGGGATCCCCATGAGCCGACTGAGCTTTCAATGGCCCCAGGAAATAAATATTATAGGCGGATTATAGAGCAAAAGGCAGAAGTTGGGATCTGTAATTAAAATAACCCAGGTTTAGGAGCTCATGTTAAACATTAAGGCGTTTAAGTTAAACCGAGACCTGTGATGACATTTGTGTAAATCAAATTGGCTTCAAGCACGGCAGGGTGATGGGACTCTTAGCCGCAGTAAAACATTTAAATTGCGTGAACGTTTTAAAGAAGGTGGTTCTGAGATGGTTCACAGCTCACTGGTTTACATCTCCAGCGACGGATCCTGGAAAATAACCCAGGTAGAACTGTAACCAGCCTGCGGCAGAGATGCATCTGCCTGCACACAGTCATTCTTGAACGCCACTTGCACTCGGCTGGAGTCAATGCCACATCCCCGTACAGTCCTGACCTCGCCCAATGGCATTTTTACAAGTTTGGGCGTTTCTTGTTAAAGGAGTTCCTGGGAGGCCCGCGATTCAGATCAATGCATTAGTGGGATTAGTGCATTAGAGTAGATTATATAGAGAAATAAAAAGGTTTGTTTTGTTATTCTGCACAATCGAACGTCCCTCTTTGGGGTTTATGTATTGGTACAAGGTGGCACGGTGGTGTAGTGGTTAGCACTGTCGCCTTGCACCGCCAAGGTCCGGGTTCGATCCCCGGCCAGGCTCGATTCCCGTCTCTGTGTGCATGGAGTTTGCATGTTCTCCCCGTGCTTGGTGGGTTTCCTCCGGGTACTCCGGTTTCCTGCCACAGTCCAAAGACATGTAGGTTAGGTTAATTGGCGTTCCCAAATTGCCCGTAGTGAGTGTATGTGTGTGTGTCTGTGCCCTGCGATGGATTGGCACCCTGTCCAGGGTGTACGCTGCCATGTGCCCCAAGTCTCCTGGGATAGGCTGCAGGCCCCCCGTGACCCTGAATACAGGATTAAGCGGTATAGATGATGAGTGAGTGAGAGTGAGTATTGGTACAATAGGCGGTGTTTAGGATCATTAAGACAGATAAAAAAATATATATCCATAGGACTGCTGAAATACCAACTGTGACTATTTATCTTGCAGAACTGATTAAATGCTAATGGACCGGGATGTAAACCAGCTCATAAAAAATGATAAGCTTGGGCTCAGGACATCGGTAACTATGCCAGAGTTTGAGTTGAATAAGGATACTTCAGGTAAATCAGGTAAATATCCAGGGCTTAAGCCTAGGCTTGGGAATTCAGTGGTATTCAGCAGTAATGACTGTGATCACCGAGAATATTAGTAAAGCATTACGAGCATTCATTATGGCCGTTTTAAAACCGATAATCATAAGAGCAGATTGAAACTGATTCATTAGGTGGTTGTTTAGTCCCATAGCTAGGGCTTAGGAGCTAGATCAATTTGCCAAATCTGTTAAATACATCGTTAAAATCATCAGGGTTTGGGGAATAATCAGCGAGATCATTGTGACCAGTCATGTAGTTATGCACGGTATAAATACGGCATCCTGTACATATATTAACACAAGCATATGCTCTGCTGTTTAAAGATGATCCGATTGCTAATAAATTGAATTCTCTAGTTTTGTCACCGTCCCAAACGAGGGCTACGGTTGCTGTTTCGGGCTGCGTGTGCGGAGTGATCGATAGCGCAGCCGAGCTAAATTCAGGACGCAACATCAGGCTACCATCTGTGCTAGCGTCTAATTGACATATATTTTTGCACAAGCAGCAGGGTAAGACAGTGTGCTGACAAAGAGACCATCTTGCCGCTTCGTCCTCCTGTTGTGTGTGTGTGTGTGTGTGTGTGTGTGTGTGTGTGTGTGTGTGTGTGTGTGTGTGTGTGTGTGTGTGTGTGACCCTGAGGGAGCCACACAATGCTCTACTGCTCTAAATGAGATTCATTGGCTAATCTAATCGAAAACAGTTTTTTTTTTTTTTTTTTTTATCTGACCAAATTACTCGGATCTGAGTCTCAAGACAATCTCAAGAACCTTCTGGACCATCAGCGAGCCGAACGAACTGCACTCTGCAAATCAATTAGTGGCTTTCCAGGTTCAGCAATGTGATTGAACCTGGGTGTAATGGAGAATCCAGGCTAATTAAATTGGCGGGGAAGATATTAGGTGGAATTTAGAGATTTTTGCGAGGAGGCTGTTACACGAGCAAGACAGAGCTACTAACAGTTAAACAAGTTTATACCGCAGCAAGGTGAAATTCTCAAATCTGTTTGGTCAGAGCAACTTCCACACGATTCACATAATCTAAATTAACACTTTATTTCATAATTTCTTCTATAATGATTTGATTTCATTTTATTTATGTACTTTATTTTATTTGTATTATATTGCTATATTATTTTATTATTTATGTGAAGCACTTTGACCCATTCTTGTTGTTAAAGTGCTATACAAATACAGTAAAGATGAGTTGAGAGAGTTGAGAATGAACGTGGTATTATCTATATAAAAAAAAATGTTTTAAGGTTTTGTCTGTACATTGGTCGCTCTTTCACTGATATCTTTATGTTTTATACACTGGAGGACTCGAAAACCAGTCTTAGAAAAATTTCCTGCCAGTGTGTGTGTGTGTGTGTGTGTGTGTGTGTGTGTGTGTGTGTGTCAGTCCCGCTAGATTTTGTCACAGCATCCGCTTGGTGTCTGCACAGAACTAAATGGAACTTTATGGAACAGTCCTTCGATATTTGCCTGAAATTAAACCTGTGTCATAAATGAAATCAAAATGTCAAGTCGAAGTTAGGAAGAGTTATGTGGCAGTGTAGTACAGATGCGCCAAACTGCCGGCGCGTCTTAAATCGACAGCTGAGTTTAATGAAACTTTTGCAGTACTTAGATATCTACCTGGGCCCATATTCACAAAGCTTCTTAGAATTCTCTCAGAGAGCTCCTATCTTTGCTTAAAAGGTCCTAGCTGGGAGTCCTAGACTAAAAGTGATTTAGGAAACTTTTTAGAGCAACTCTGAGTAAGGAAAGTAGAAAAACGTTTATTTTTCTCAGTGAGGAGGTGTGGTCGGCCCCGTTGCTAGGGATGATGCAGTAATTCAAGGACTGTGATTGGTTAATAAAAAATCACCTCTGACCTCTGCAAAGGTTTTGAAATGAGCTCTATGTGAAAACAGAACACATGATAATAGAACCAACAGTGAAATCATAATTTTTTGTATATGAAGAAATTGTATCATCATGACTACAGGCTACTTTATGCAAAGTTTCTGTTATTGGCTAAATGTCTTAAAGATAATTAAACAGCCAAATGTTGAAAATGTGTCGACTTTTGAAGCAACCAGTTTCCACACAGTAGTTACTATATTTAAGTTCTCACATTTATTTACTGTACTGATTTTATTACTTGTGATCCATTTCAGATTGATGGAAGCAAAATGTCTCAGCTTTTACAATGTACATGATGGCAGGACAGTTTATTTTAGTTGCACTTTCGGATGGTCTGTAGCCAACAATCCACGAGAGCTGGAAGGAAGTAAAACAACAAGAAAACCAAATTGGACAGAAAAACAGTGTTTACTTTTAGCTTTACGTTCAGTGTTTGGAGAATATTTCTTCTTTCCGCCATTTTGTCCTCTTCTATAGAAACACTTAAGCCTCTTAAAAGTCCTCCTCTCTACTCTTAACAATTTTTACCTTAGGAGCTGTTTTTAGGGCTGAGATGTTTTGTGAATCTTTTTTTTTCTTTCTTTTCTAAGATTTAGTCCTAAATTTATGGGGAAATTCTAAGAAAATGTCCTAATTCTAAGAATTTTCTTCGAATTTTGTCACTAGGAGCAACTTTTCGGCTTAAGAAGTTTTGTAAATACGGGCCCTGAAGTTTAGCTTGGCATTAACAGTTATGTGATGGATTTAATAATCTACTTTAAAATAAGCTACTAATAGACTTATTTTTAATTAATTAAAAAAATCTAAACTGTATATTTTTACTGGGAGTAGTTCATATTTTCACTTTGGCCGAAATAACTGAAGTGGTATGAGTGAATTTTAACGCAGGAATCATTTTAAGACAAAACTCATCTTTATCCAATCTACTTTCTCTCTCTCTCTCTCCTCTCTCTCTCTATCTGTGATTGCCGAACAGGGAGTGTATTTGTCTGACGACGAAAGAAGTACAACAAGGCATAAGATACTCACGTTTTATTTAGTTGCATTGGAGAGTTCTGCAGAACTGCAGTACAGAAAGACAGACAGACATGCACGTGGGCTTCAACCTGAAATAATAATAATATCACTTTTTATTATAATTTATGATTAAATCATTTTTAGCTTTAAAGAAAATTCTTTTTAAAAATTTCTACAAACTCTTTTCCCATCAATGACAGGTACTACTGGTCATTATACAGATAGGAGATGTTAAGGTTTAAGGAGAAATGAAGGTTTTTGTCTCCGGCGTCTCAGGTTGTTTTCATTCTGATTTATATTCAAAATACTTTTTTCTTCCTTACTGAAAATATTCGCAATCGTTTCATATTTCAGCTGTAACCTGATATACATTTAGAGAAAATGATTAGACCTGCGTAAGAGACGACGTGCCATCGATTGGGGTTTCGCTCCACTGTAACATCCGTGTTTTCTTGACAATGAGGTGTGATTCCATCAGCGCCGTATCGACTTCCTTACACAATGCGCACACCCCAGGCCTGACAGCTCCTCTTAAACGCCCTGATTTATGGCCTTTGTATAGAGAAGCGTCGAGGCAGTGGTGGAGGTGGAGGTGGGAGCGGCAGGGGATGAGATTCGCACACTGCACGCAGCCACACATGAAGTAACCGATTCGGGTAGCGGAGGATGAATGATGAATGCGCAGTATCCATCCCGCCTCAAAGCCTTGCAGAGACTCTCCTTTTCCTGACCTTTGCTTGGCAGTTTTGCTGACGTGCTACCCCGTGAACGCGTGTATAAATGAATCTCAATTTCCATTATTAATTTTCCATGTCACTACTTATTTGTTTGTGAGCCGTCCTATGCTGGTAATTCTGCTGTGTACAGTAGAACACTTATTAAGCGGGGAATGTTTTTAATACCCAGGTGGGTCAAGCGGAGTGTACGGCCCCTAAATAAAGTTGCTAAATAAAGTAAAGGCACCTATTGTGTCCTAAGAACAGCTTAGAGCAGCACTTATATTTACTTATTTATCAAATGTTTTCCAAAGTATTTCCAAAGTTACTGTATAACTAAGAAAAGGTGAAAATGTGAGCCCGTACCTGTGAAAAGTTCATACACTCAACAACATTTAATTACATGACTGTGGAGATCATCCCCTCAGTCGTCCAGGTCAAGGTTCTCCCAAAGGTGCTGTTCAGTCCTGAAGTTCTTGGAGATGACTTAACAACTCTGCGGATTTTATAACCCTGCCAAGCGCACTGATATGCGTGCCTGAGACAAAAAGTCAAAAGTACAATTCCATTTTTTTTTTTATATATAGCACTTTTAGGAATGGCCAAAAGTGAATGGAAAGAAATATCTATAAATGATCAGTTTGCCCTGATGAGGCAGCCAAGGGCGATGGTGGCAAGAACAAATTCCCTGCGACTGCAATAGGAAGAAACCTTGAGAGGAACCAGACTCAACAGGGAACCCATCCTCATTCATGTGATAGCAGATAGCAGCGATTGATCTGCAGTCATACTGTGTGTCCAGTAGAACAGAAGAGGCATTTACGATAATACAGAGTCCGCTTTCATTGTCGGAGGCTCAGATACAAAACTGTTTGTGGGAATTTCAGTCTAAACTATTGAGCGACTGCAGTCACAAGCCATCAGAGCAAAACTGCATGAATCAGCGGAGTCCAAGTCCATCTTCATGGTCAAATGGAGCCAACCCCAGTCGCCACACACATCCCGAGAGCACCACACCAGGCCACCCTCGGCAGCAAGCCAGAGATCTCCAGTCAGACGAATCAGACAGGTCTGGAGGGCAGGAGAGGTCGGGTTTGCTGGCAACTCAGGAGTGCCATGTGTAGCTCAACAGAGAAAGAGAGAGATAGAGAGTATACTCGCCGTCTCATGACGGATAAGGTCAATGTATTTTTGTGCAATATGACAGAAAAAAAAAAAAAAAAACTAAAAGGGAGAGCCAGAAGAAAACCCAGATATGAGTGATCTCTGGCGAGTAAAGCACCCAGTCACTTAAAAAGAATCACCCTTAGAGGCCTTAAAGCAGAATTGCTTTACTTAAACTGACAGGATGGCTTGTATAGCTCCAATAACCACTCTTTACAACCGGGGCAGGCAGATAAGCATCTCAGAACACACAAACCTGAGACGGATAAGCACCATCAGCAGGGGATCACAAAAACCAGACAGGTGAAGGCATTGCCTTACCTTTTTTTTTTTCAGTGAGAGTTGGATAATTCCAAGACTGATCGGGTGTACGGGTGTTCCAATCTAAACCACGCCAGATAGTCTACACACTATATGGACAAAAGTATTTGGCCAATTATTTCATTCAGGTGTTTCAATCGGGCCGCATATCCCCAGTGAAGGGCGATCTTATTGGTTAGCCCACAAGACATCTTGGACAATGCTATGCTTTGTCTAACTCTGTGGCGACAGTTTGTTAAAGACCCTTTTATATGACATGTTTCGATGAGTTAGCGCCGAACCCCGACCTCAACCCCATCGAGAACCTTTGGGATGAACTGGAACAAGGCCTTCCTTCTCGTCCAACATCGGCGCCTGACCTCATAAATGTTCTACAGAATGAATTCCCACAGAAACACTCCATTGAGGAAAACCTTGCAAAATGAGTGTAGAAGCTGTTATAGCTGTAAACGTGGCTCCAAGTCCATATTAAAGTATATGTATTTGGATACAATGTCATTGCAGGTTTGGCCAAATACTTTAGTCTATATCTTGTACTGTATATAGCTACATCCTGAAAATCTTGCGTAAATGCATGGAACGTGAAAGCCGTTTAGGGACGACTGCTGCAGTCGTGGTTCGTTGTTGGTTTGGAGGCAGTGTAGGGTAGAGTCTCGCTATTTCAGGGACTACGTAGGACGTAAGTGACAGCTGCGCTTTGCACAGATGCAACTGCTGTTTTGTGTAGTTAGTGTGTCCTCTGTGTTTGCTGCACCGTGCTGCGCTTGTCATTCTACAGAATCACTGCATCTTTATTTAGTAGAGTAATACAGAAGGGTGTACCGAGCTCCTGTGTTATCTTGTTCTGCATGTCACTTTTCTCACTTCTACCCCACTATTAAAACATGAAAAAGTCCTGATTTGATAAGATCACCATTATAAAGACTAACTGCCTTGCTTAATGGAACAATGACACACACATTTCGTACAGAAAATCTACTGTACATGTGAAGAGCATGTACACGTGTGCGTCAAATATTAATCGTATATATTAAAAACAAATTAGGTTTAGCAACAAATCTCAGGAGCTTTTAAACAACAACAAAGTCGGTGTAAATTGTCACATGTTTTATTGATCAACTTTCATTCGTACAATTAGGGATGAGTTACTGTACATTTATTTAATGAGTACTAATTTGTTAATGACAAAGGCATTGTATATTTTATACATGATTAGAAATGTTGTGATAGATAGATAGATAGATAGATAGATAGATAGATAGATAGATAGATAGATAGATAGATAGATAGATAGAAGGTTTATTCGTTTGAGATGAAATTTCACATATTACCACCGCACAGAAAGTTATAAATTATACTAAGAGTAATTTAACCATATATATATTTGACATTAAATAAGAATATATATTAAAAAGAATATTGCAGTGTGGCAGCGCAGTGGTGTGTAAAAAATTTATAGTGATGATATAAGTAGCAGACTTGCGTGGAATTAAATTTAATGGTGAGTCGGTGAAGAAAAAAGTAATGGTGCCCTATGAAAGAAGGAAGGGTTCATTTGTGTCTATGGCACGAGATTATTTTCACACATTCTGTGCTTTCATTTTGTCATTTTCAGATCTCTGTGCGCTTTAGATTTAAATCAACTCATACCTTGATGGTATCTCAAACAACTCTTCTCTTATCCGGCACAATCGAAAGTCCTGGTTTGCTTTAAACGCCCCTCGTACCTTGCTGTAAAAAAAAAAAAAAAAAAATAAGCATAATTTCTAGAAAGGAAGCAAACACAAATTTGATATTGTTTCCCAGACAAACGCTACCTTATATCGTTTTCTCTATTATAGCCCCCCCGTATTTTTCAAACGCTATAATACAGTATGATATACAGTTATCATCAATCAAAGTTCGGAGTTCTGAGACTGTAACAGTAAAAATGTCTGTATAATAAAAGTGCCAACTATGCGATGCCTCCAGTGCCTCATTTCCATACCGTAAAGCGATGTGATATCATTTTACTCTTGCACATAGCCATGTCTCGTACACCAGTCATCAAACCCGTTAGCTGTCAGACCGCAAGAACTATTTTTTCCACCCCCCCGCCCCCCCCACATCCTTCATGGCACCAGACAGGCTACCTACCTGACATACACCATCCTGGCTGGCATATTAATTCATCAATTTCCCAGTAGCCGCGGTAAACAAAGCAAACAAAACAAACGGCTGAGGAAAGAGGAGGGAAAAAAAATCCCTCTGTGTCAGCCTGCGGCATTATCGCATAGCCAAAAATCTGACCTAGAAAAAAGGGAGAGAAACAGCAATCAGAGACAGAGAGAGAGAGAGAGAGAGAGAAAGAAGGAAGGAAAGAGAAACAGGGAAAGCAATCAGAGGACGAAGGCCTGCGAGAAAGAGAGAGAGAGAGAGAGAGATCCAAAGACAGAGACAGTAATCAGTAGGGGGAAAAAAGCTAGGAAGACAGACAGAGATTAAAGATAGACAGAGACATAAGGAGAGAGACGGAGAGAAGAAAGAAAAACGCCAGGGAGAAGAGAGAAAGAAAAAAAAATGAAGCCAGACGAAGCTATGGGAAGAAGAAAAAAAAAAAAAAAAGAAAGAACACCACAGAGATAGAGAGACAGACGAGTGAGCCAGTGTGAGAAAAAGAGAGGAAAGCCCGAGAGAGGTAAGGTGAAGAAGAATAACTTTATTTGAAATACGGTGACATGTTTCACTCAAGCTGCCAGACTCCTCATTACGGGCACCTCCTTTAACGTCAGCTGTCATGGTTCATCAGGCTACGCCGGGTTAAGGGCAAAAACAAACAGCTGCCGCCGCTCTTGGCGGGGAGCAGTGCAGGTAAACACTGAATATTATTCACTTCCCCTGCATTTCCACAGTGAGCCTCCATCGCTCTCCAACTCACCGAACATCTCCAGAATGTGGTATTAGAAAGCAACAAGAGGCAACCAGACCAAGGGTATCATAGTCCTTCACCTCACCTTTGACCCTGGGATAAGGACTGAGATCTACAGCTACAGTAGCGGCCCAAGGTGATGCAAAAGTAGAATGGAGAGAAATGAAATCGAAGGATATTAAGGTTTAGCTACGCTACTGTAGCTTTCAGCAAAGAATAACATGGTTGAGGATTAGCTAACCTTTTTTTTTTTTAAAGTGTTGAGTATTAACATTTTGAAGTTGAAGATTAAGAAAAAATTCTTTAAAGTGTTATGAACCTTTTAAAAATTTTTCGTAGATTGGATTAACTCAACTAAAATTCTTTAGTTTAATTAGCTAAACATGTAGAAACAGTACTGAGGATTATCTAAACATCTATATATCACTCAGAGCTAGCTAAACATTTTTAAAGTGTTGAGGATTAGCTGCATATCTTTTAAAACAAATATTAGCTTAATGTTTTTTATTAGTTTTAAATATTAGCCTAACTTTAAAGATTAGCTAAATGTCCATGATATAATTCAGGAGTAGCTAAAAACAGTGTTCGTAGCTGACTTATTGTCCAGAAACAGAGCCCATCGTACTCAGCTAAACATTGTTTTCAAAAATATATAAATAAATTGAGGTCTAAAACTTTGTCTATGTTTTTTTTTTTTTTTTTCAACTGTGTTGATGATCTAAATATGTTGAAACAGTGTTGAGGATTAGCTAAACATCTTCTTTAGCTAAACATTGAGCTAGTCTTGATATCATCATGTAAAAACAAGTTAACTAAATGTGTAGCTACTGAAGTGAGAAAGGGAGGGAGGGAGGAAGAGGATTACATAAAAATAGCTTTTTAGCTAAATTTGATGACATCATTCAGAACTAGCTAAATACACCAATACAGGGTTTAGAGTTTACTTAAATGTCACTTAGCTAAGTGTAATTTCCGATTACACGTATCTAAACATTGATTTAATTAATACATTTTTTAAAAGATTGAGGTTTAAATAGACTTTTGTGATTAACTTTGTGGTGTTGAGGATTAGCTTATCATTTTTAAGTGTTTAAGATTAGCCAACTGTCTTAAAGGTGTTGGAGTTTAGCTAACAATTTTTCATTTGCGTTTTGAGGATTAGCGTAGCTTTCTGTTTCTCTATGTTGAGTTGGAGGTTTAGCACCTGCAGTGAGCAAGCAAAGCTAAACATAACTAAAACAAAGAACGACCATTGAAGACTAGATCATCTTGAGGATTAGCTAAACATTTTTGACAGTGTTGAGGATTAGCAGAACAACGGTTGATAGCATTCAGGATAAATGCATAAATGGTATGTTGCAAAACACATATAAACAAAGTTTTTTTTTTTAATCTGTTTATGATTTTGTTGAGGTTTAACAGCGTTGAATATAACCTTCGATTCAGTGCTGAGGCGAAACATCTGTATATAAGATATTGTGGATTAGTCAGGAATTTGTAAACAGCATTGAGAATTAGCTAAACGCGTAGAATCAGTGTTGATTAGATAAACATCTTAAAACAGCATTGAGGACAAGCTAAACTTATTTAAACAGCGTTAATGTGTAGCTGAACACAATATTGATTGGCTAAATATTTAAGAACAGTGTTTGAGTTTTGATTGAGTATGAGCTAAAGATCTAGCACCAGCGTTGAGCATTAGCTTAGCATTTGTAAAGATTTGCTGAGGATTAGCTAAATGTTTAGAAAAGGGATTTGCTTTATATTTATATACAGATTTCAGGATTCCGACTGTAATTAATTGATTCATTCATTTTGTTTTTCCTTCCTTTTAAACAACACTTTGAATATTATGACAGGTTTGAATGGAAATCTAGCCATCGCCATTGTTTCGCAAGCTCAGATAATTCGCTTCCTCAGAGAGCAGTTGTTTTCTTGCAAAGCAATGTGTTTGGATGATGCAAGAACATGAGTCTGGGTGCAAAAGCATGCCAAAATAGACAGTGTTCGGTCTTCGGTTTGGATCATTGAACCCGGTCCTTATAAGCTACTGTTTTCATGATTCTCATTAAGTTGCTTTAAAAAGTCGGTACTTCCGTTTCAAAAAGCAATTTCACCGAGATTGGCTTCTGTTTAATGTACAGCTTAACTAATTCAACTAGACGATAGCTTAATGAGCTACATTATCGGAATAGCTCCCCAAAAACAGGTAAACAGCCGATAACAACCGGAGACGGCAAAAACAGCGGCGGGAGACGTTTACTGAAATTATGTTTACATTTAAATTCCCCACAACTCGACTCTTCTTCACAAGAGCGTTTGGAAGTAAAATAAAATGCAAACTTAATTACCAGCCATCTGAATTTTCTGATAAGCGTGCTTGGCGATGTCATCAAAAGTCTGGCAGATAAACACGGCCACAGGCAGTATATTTTAAAGCTTTTATTAAAAGCACATTTACTGTATCATGCCGCATTTCGAATCGTTACCTCAATAAAGACGATTCCTGAAGACGATTATAATCATCATAATATTTTAAGTTTTAATCATTTCCAATGAAGTATTAGAATGAAAGAAGTGGTTACATATAGAATAACTCATATTTCATTAAGTTTAAAACAACAATGTGCACAGGTGAAACAAACAATAGCGCGATCAGTGATTGTTTGTTGGGAATTATGGTGATCAGTGATTGGAAGTTGAGAACAATGGGAATCAGTAATTGGTCTTTGAGGACAATGAGGATCAGAGATTGATCTTTGGAAAAACTTGTATAGCCCCTGGAGATAAGGGTGATCAGTGATTGATTAATGGGAACAATGGTAATCAGTAATTGGGAATTGGGAACAGTGGTGATCAGTGATTGGTTATTGGGAACAGTGGTGATCAGTGATTGGTTATTGGGAACAGTGGTGATCAGTGATTGGTTATTGGGAACAGTGGTGATCAGTGATTGGTTATTGGGAACAGTGGTGATCAGTGATTGATTATTGGGAACAATGGTGATCAGTGATTGATTATTGGGAACAGTGGTGATCAGTGATTGGTTATTGGGAACAGTGGTGATCAGTGATTGGTTATTGGGAACAATGGTGATCAGTGATTGATTATTGGGAACAGTGGTGATCAGTGATTGGTTATTGGGAACAATGGTGATCAGTGATTGGTTATTGGGAACAGTGGTGATCAGTGATTGGTTATTGGGAACAGTGGTGATCAGTGATTGGTTATTGGGAACAATGGTGATCAGTGATTGGTTATTGGGAACAGTGGTGATCAGTGATTTGTTATTGGGAACAGTGGTGATCAGTGATTGGTTATTGGGAACAATGGTGATCAGTGATTGGTTATTGGGAACAGTGGTGATCAGTGATTGGTTATTGGGAACAATGGTGATCAGTGATTGGTTATTGGGAACAGTGGTGATCAGTGATTGGTTATTGGGAACAATGGTGATCAGTGATTGGTTATTGGGAACAATGGTGATCAGTGATTGGTTATTGGGAACAGTGGTGATCAGTGATTGGTTATTGGAAGCAGTGGTGATCAGTGATTGATTATTGGGAACAATGGTGATCAGTGATTGGTTATTGGGAACAATGGTGATCAGTGATTGGTTATTGGGAACAATGGTGATCAGTGATTGGTTATTGGGAACAGTGGTGATCAGTGATTGGTTATTGGGAACAATGGTGATCAGTGATTGGTTATTGGGAACAGTGGTGTGCAGTTTTTGGTTGTTGATTGCAGTGGCGATTAGTGGTTGGTTTTTGGGAACAATGGGTTCCAAAATGAGCATTTAATAGGAACAATGATAATCAGCGATTGATTATTAGGAACAATAATGATCAATGATTGGTTGTTGGGTGCATGTGGTGATACTGCCACCAAATTACTACTGTACATTGGCAACACTTGTCCTACTGTGAGAGAAACTTTTATATTACATTACATTCGATTACATACAGTAACTCATATTCAGTTATAAAATTCCGCTACCTCCATGATACCCACCATGCCCTCTGCAGGTCTGGGGAGAACAAGTCAGCATTTCACCCCAGACGCAGACAGTTAACCCTGAAGACCTGCCGCTAACGATGTAACCATAATCCCACCAAATTCCACTGTGGCCTGAACACCTGACCCAGTGGCACTGAAAGGAAATGAGTTCCCTGCTATGTGAAGATTCCGGCATGACAGAAAGCTTCTCTTAAGACTCTTTTTTTTTTTTTTTTACTCATCTGCTTCTTTTTATCACTCTTTCCCTCTCTCCTAAAGGGCACAGGAGGGTGGAGATAGGCAGAGGAATTATCACAAATAACAAGAATGTCCTTGCTCCATGTCTGCCCGGAGTGTGGAGGAGGCAGCGTTCGGCTCGGCAGATATAGACGTTAGCCAACTGCCTGGTCCTTATCCTGTTTGGCCAGACTCAACCTGTTTTTCTTTTTTAATTCGCTCTATTTTTTTCCCCACATAGTCTTATTTTCGTGAGACTCTTTTTAAACGCAGTGCTTCTACTTTCATTACGAAGGGCACTCTTTCCTTATCACTGTCCCTGGCCGGAGTGCCAGTGACCGCAAATAAAAGAGGGGACTTGTTTTTTTTGTTTGTTTGTTTGTTTGTTTGTTTTTGACAGAGGGGTAGAATTTTCCCAGACAGACTGTTTGGTTTCATCTGTTCTAGTGTTCCACAGTGCCGGATCCTGGTGATATTAGAATCGAGACTAAAATCTAATATCTATCCTTTTTTTCTTTTTTTTTTCTCCTTCTTCTTCTTTACAACCTGTACTTGGTTTTCGCGGGAAAACATTGCTTGTTTATCATCATAATAGTAATCTGATATGGATGAAATCTTATATTCATGTCTTTTCATTTGTTAAAGAATTATCGCTGCTAGGCCATTTATAAAAGCCTCCGTTTTGTTTGTTATTCCTGCCGAGTTCTTCTGTTATTCCTGTTTGTCATTCCGTACACTTAGGAATTCCAGATCTTAGACATAATCATGTGCTTTGAAACAGCCCTCTCTATATCAGCTTCCTTATCTCGGCCGAACGGCGAGTCATTTCTTTTCAGGGTTTGACGAAAAAAAAGAAAACAGTCGACCTCTGGGCTGTGTGGATAAAGCGAGTGTTTACAGCGCAAATCCCGGAGGATGGTTTTAAAGAACTAATCTACTGCTCTGGTCACCGTCCGCTTGGCATAAATCACCTTTAAAAATGATTTATTCTCTTTGAGATATGGGGCTGCATAGTAAATGCAGCAGAACAAACAAAGAGAACAGTGTATGTGCGTGTCATAAAGAGCAAAACTCCGGAGCTGGAGCGTTTCGAGCAGGCCCGAGACTGATAATGGTGATACTCTGGCCCCCACGACTCATTACCAGACGTTCCACTATTCTGCCACGGTTCTGGTCTCGAGAGCGTTCGCCATCACATCATTACAAGAACACTCTCATAAGGCCCTTAGCAACTCCCTCGACAAAAAGAAAAAGTAAATAAGTCGTAAAAAATATATATATATATGACTCGGTCTGGGCAACAAAAATAAATAAATAAATAAATAAATAAATAAATAAATGTAGTCCCCCTCCGACTTTTATTTACACTCCCATCGTGACGATCCCCGCCCGAGCACATGAAAGAGGTTCGGGGTTCTGTTTCCATTAGTGGACGTTTTATTACTGTATAAACAGGGCTCATCTTGTACTGATTCAAATGATGAGCTAGAAATAAAAGCGCTTGACTTACAATGGAAGTGAAATGATTAGACTTTTCATTGCAGCCTACAGTGACGGCTACCTTCATGCATCTCAGTGACTCAGTCGCACAGAGACCTGTAACAAACAACAAATCTGCTCGATAGGCAAGAGCAACTCTCGTTTGGATTTAAGCGATATTCCCAAATTAGCTCCTTTTTTTTTTTTTTTTCGAGTTATGCATTAGTGTTTCTTCTCAGCACACCAAAAAAAATGAGATGGATTTAATGAGCAAAGAGATAGGAATTTTAATCGGGGTGAACTTTTTTCTCAGACTTAACACAGATTCTGGTTAGAGATGTTGACAACTTAATATTACAAAACTAATGAACCACGGACAAAATTTTAATCTGGCATGCACTATAAAATCCTATTCATCAGCGATTCTCAATTCTGATTGGTCCGAAGGGGAAAACTGGAGTCTCCAATGTCAGTGCATGCTTTGCGCCGTTTACTTGGTAACATGACAAGCTTCTTAAACAGGCTGATTTAAACAGGGCTCGTTCTTATTAATATACTATGAGGAGCGTTCAAGTCAAACCAGGACTTGTGATGGAATTTCTTCTGAATGGAGTCAAACTGACACTTACAAAAGATTTCCAGCAAGTTTGAATGGTGCAAACTTTTTTTTTTTTTTTAAAGAAGGCCTGAAAGGTTTAAAATGCCTGAGCGATGATCCCAGCCGACCCCGCATTCGTTCCATTGAACATTCAGCCCCTGATTCCTGAAAATCCAAAGTGCAACTTGTCGTCAACTTGAAGGAGTGACCTGTGCACCCACACAATTATTCACGAACACCACTGGCAAGTTCCGTGAACTCTGCTGGCAGTTATTGCTAACGTCCCGTGAACAGTCTTGACCTTGCTCTAAGCAATTCCCACATGTCTGAGCTGTTAGAGGAGCTCCTGGGAGGCCAGGGTTTCAGACGTGAAGCAGGCAGTCCGGTCATGGCTCCGGCGCACTGAGAAAACGTTCTACCTCGATGGTACCAAAGTGTTTTTTCACTCTTACCGAAGTTTTTACTCTTGTAACTGTGTTCTGTTTTTGTGCACAATCAAAAATCCTGGTTTGGAGCCCTCCTGTGGTGCAGGCTAAAGCACTCGGCCGATTCCTGGGTCACATCAGTCATGGCTCTACAGCCAATCACGGGCATCTGGAAGCTCACAAAGGCGTTAGGTCTGGACAGCGCTGTCCTCTAAGTGTGTTACGCCGCTGCCAACGTTGCGAGCGCTCGCAGTTCGAAAAAAGACTTTCAGCAGTTTGTGGTTTCACTCGACTCGGAGGAAGCACGTCCTAGTCTTCGCCCTCCCTGGCCAGTGGGAGTAACGGTAGCACTTGGTTCTGATTAAATTAAAAAGAAAATGGCAAGAGAACAATGCCATGGACTGTACAGCTCCTGTAACATGAACGATAACAGGGATCAACGTGGAAGGTGGTGGAAGCAACTCCACTCTACACTCCACTTTTTGGTTTATTTTTCGCACACTGTAAAAAATAAACCGTAAATTTTACGGTAAGAAACTGGCAGCTGTGGTTGCCAGAATGTTACCGTAAAAATACGGTAGCAATGTTTTTGGTCTTTACGCGATTGCATTCATTATACTGTATATTGTACGGATTTAATTGTTTATTTTTACGGTTTATAACTGTACAATTAGCATGTTTATGTTGTTATAAAAACAGTTTATACCCGGCAAAATCCAGGGTTTCCATTCTAACAAATACGGATCATAACCATGTTTTTTACAGCTCAGAACTCACTCACTATCTATCTATATAGCTTTATCCTGTACTCAGGGGGGGATGGAGCCTATCCCAGGAGCACGAGGTGGGGTACACACTGGACAGGGTTCCAATCCATCACAGGGCACACATACACACATTAAGGGGAACACCAATTAGCCTAATCTGCAGGTATTTGGACTGTAGGAGGAAACCAGAGTACCTCGAGGAACCCACCAAGCGCAGGGAGAACATGAGAACACAGGGACAAACTCCATGCACATAGAGACAGGAATCGGGCCTGGCCGGGAATCGAACCCAGACCCTGGAGGTGAAAGGCGACAGTGCTAACCACTACACTACTGTGCTTGCTATGCGATTATTGGCACGGTGAATTAATTCTGGTATTCTTTACTTTTAGATGTTACAAATAAAATAAATTTTAAATAATTTTTACACCAGATGCCGTTCCGAACACAGCCCTCCAATTTTTATCCGAGCAGACCAGGAATCGAACCCGGGTCTCCCGCATGGCGGGTAAGACACTTACCACTGCGCCACAAGTGCTCTAGAGCTTTACATTGGTGGAAGTTTTACTTAAGTTATTTAAGTTACATCAAAACATCAAATTTGTTCAGCTAATTTAAAAAGTGTCATTTCTACAAAAAGGTCTGAATGCTCGAAAAGGTCTATTAATTTGACCTCATTGCAATTATTTAAGTGAACAGTACTCAATGTGTTTAATGACTTTGAGCATTAGGGTTTACAGTGCATATGGCAAAGCGAAACACCTACTGTACCACTGAGGCACCAGTGCTCTGGTACTTTAGGGTGCCCAGATTTGTAAAGATTATACTTACAGCCTTACAGTATGTGAAGACAGACCAATTCACCGTCTTGATCAAAACAATTCAATGTGGGCAGTTTACATGTGCATTGATGGCGTCAGACACAAAATCGCTGAACGATTTAAAGTTGGTGGAACTTTAAGGAGACAGTTACGGTGGCTTAAAACATCACATTTGTTTAGCTTGAAAAGTGTCGTTTCTACCAACTCATGAATACCAAAAAGTTATAAATACTTCATTTGAACTAATTGTAATTGTTTAAGTTAACAGTACTCAATATGTTTAATTTTTTTTTGAGCATTAGGGTTTACAGTGCAGCAAAAACAATATTTAAATTCTCAAAATCAAATATACAAATGTCAGGGTGGACATTTTTGAAGCGTTTTAGGAAGACAATCTAAGCACAGAAGGGCTGGTGAGAGGCGGTGGCAATGAGAAGGCTGGAATACCGTTCACGACTTTGAAGTCCTTGGGGCGCGTCCCATTGCCCGGCTTGCGTGCCGCTCTTCCTCGGTTTCCCCGCGTCCCCTGCACAACGTGCACGCTGTGTTTTATAGTGCGGGGAGTGTAGCAGTGTAGTAGTGCGTATGCACTAGGTTTCTATTTTTAAAAAAGTCTAGACAGATATAATTCTGATTTGTAAACTCTATCAACAAGGGTTTAATAAAGCGTAAACTGATGCTTCGGTATATTAGTAACAAATACCTTCTCTGAGAGTTTACATGTTACATCCGTGAGGCATAATGTCGTATTCATAATGCTTATGGAAAACTTGCAAAGACAAAATAATGTTTTCCTTTTTATAAATACAGTGTATCGTAAATTTTACTGCAATAAACCATATTTTCACGTTTTTAACTGTTAAATTCAAGGTCTTACTCTGTAACACTAATTACAATTTTCCACTGTAAATTCTACGGTAATCACACGTTTTTATCCTGTGGCGTTGATACGGTATTTTACTGTTAAATTTACAGACGTTTTTTACAGTGCATAGACACCCAAGCTCCCCACACCAAGTGTTCTATCCCTTTCCAAATAATAGAGCACATTACCTTTAGGAAAAGGAGACGACATCGAGGTGAGGGACGTGAGCGTGTTGCACAAGATCAAGGCTGTGATTGGTCAATTGTTTTTTTCCCCCAGCAGCGTTAATGAACATAGTCAGCCTCGAGCACACAGTACAGATGTTGAAGTGTCCCCGTGAACATATTCAATCTTTATTTAAGTAGCAACTCTGTCCTGATGGGGATATAACCATAACGAATAACATGAACCATAACGTCTGGAAGAAGAACCCGTCTCGGAAACGACTCCTGACCCAGGATCAGCTGCAGTCGGGCTTTCTGACCCGCGGTTTCATGGCCTCGTTTCCTTTACAACTGGATGGAAGCGACCGCTTGCGGTTTGCAGCGATTTTTGCTTCCCGGCGCGTGTCGTTTCGACCACTTGCAGTTTACGGTCTGCTAACTTTTCCCGAGCTCCAGATAGTCTTTAGGAGATTGTTCTTGCAGTAAGGTTACAGCAGTTACATCGAGCAGAAACCTGCTGTCCTTTCCAAACAAACGCTGCATGGGAATCCATCAGGCATGGACGGTTGCTTCGGTGTGTGTGTGTGTGTGTGTGTGTGTGTGTGTGTGTATGTGTGCGTGTGTGCGTGTGCGTGCAGGCTTGTTCTTTTTGCCTCGCTCTTATCTGTTGAGATGATCAATGACCTGTGATCCTGGCACTTATGTGTATTACTGTATCACTGTTATTGTGGAGTATTACTGCTATTACTGCAGTTTAGCGTTCTTCGACTTGCAAGATCGTGCCACTGATTCGTGACTGGTGTTCAGAGCGCTGGGACTCGCTCTGACCTTTCCATTTAATTGCACTTCTGTCAATTCTTCCATCTTGTTCCTGGTGACTTTTACAGACGCTTAGTTCTGCCGCGCTCTTGACGCCGTCTGCTCTTTTATTAGCTTGATACTTTGCTTTCGACTTCCCTTCTAAGTCTCACCGGATAAAAGCCTAAAAAGGCTAAACGGATAAATGTAAATCCGAACGTTATATACGATTACAAGATTCAGCCCGAGACACCAGTGTTGTCATGGCCCGGGCTGTGATGGAATTACTAAAGATCAGAAATGTATCCAGGAGATAAGCCTTGAAAAGCGATCCCAGAAGAAACGCGGAAGGTCTGTCGCCACTTCGCTTCCCGGCCGGACGGCGAGCGCCGCTCCGATCCGCCTGCATTTAGTTTTGTCTGCATTTAAGTATCTTCACATCGTTAAGGGGAGAGAAAAAAAATAATAAATGCCCCAGCACTTCAGTAATATCCCGTCTGCCATCGTTTGGCAGGTTCATAATGAGTACACGTGTCGGCTAAAAGCCCCGGCATGGAGAACCCGTGATGCGACATCACCTTTCCAAACAGAAAAGGTCACTCGGATCCTTTCTGAGCTATGACAAATGATCACGGTAGTGAGACGATGGAGGCGTTATCTCAGGCATCTGTGTGGTCCGCGAAAAGGCATGACTCGTTTCCATGTATCCCCGAACCCCCCGGTGAGATCCTGCTCGCGCCCACCACCACTTATCAAGCGTGATGTCTTCCCAGCCCGGGCGGAATGATCCGGAAAGGTCAGTCTCAGCTGGTCGCCGTGCTCAGCAGTCAGTCTGCGCGACAGCGCAGCCGGCCTCCAGCTGAGAGCGCCAACAGCAGCTCTGTCACCCAGCTCTCGCTATACGACAGGACAAGACACTAACACTTTCCTCTGAAGGGCAAATTCAGAAATGTCCCGGCCGTACGCATGCTTCTCGTGCTGCTTAGAATAAATAAATAAATGAATGGGCGCTAACGGGGAAATAATACATATATACTCCTGCTAATAATAATAACAACAACACATTATTACACATATGGAAATATGATTCTTGTTCTTGACTGCTATTAATTATTGATATTTTTACTCATTAAAAATAATACTTATTGTAAACAGTATGGTTCTTATTATTTATTTATGCATAATTAGTCATTAATATTAGTGGATTTCTATTAGCACTAGCAGCACTACTTTTATTATTATTACTACCTCTACTACTACTGTGTATTCTACTTCTACTACTATTAGCTTTACTTCTGCCACTACCTCGAAAATACTACTAGTACTATTATGACTACTACTAATGCTACTACTTCTAATACACATAGCAGTATTACTATTATTACTACTCCTATTAAAATGTCTATTACTCTATTAGTAGTGTTACATTTACTTCTGTCTCTATTAGTTTTCTAACTCCATCTGCTACTAGTGTTATTTCTATGACCTCTATTACTTTGCTACTTTTTGGGGTCAGGCGTAGCTCAGTGGTTAAGGCATTGGACTACGGTTCGGAAGGTCCCAGGTTCAAGTCCCACTACCACCAAGTTGTCCCTGTTGGGCCCTTGAGCAAGGCCCTTATCCCCAACTGCTCAGATGTATAATGAGATAAGAATGTAAGTCGCTCTGGATAAGGGTGTCTGCCAAATGCTTAGATGTAGATGTATTACTTTTAGCTCCACTTCAACTATTATTATTATTATTAGTGTTGTTAATACTACTGCTACTACCACTATTACTTTTAGCACTACTAAATATTATTTCTACTACAATTAATATAACTAATAATGATGATGATAATGATACAATTACTGCTAATACTTCTGCTTTGACTTATATTAGTCCTAACAGTACAGTTATTATTATAGTAGTAATAGTAGTAATAATAATAGTAGTAGTAGTACTGTTAGGAGTAATATTACTACTAATACCTTTATTATTATTATTATTATTATTATTATTATTATTATATTATTAACTACAGTAATTAACTATTGCTATTGTTGTTGTTATTATTATTATCATTATTATTTATATTATTATTTTTTATTATTAAATATTACTATTATTATTTTTTACTATATTATTATTAATAATTATTATTATTATATTAATAACTATTGCTGTTGTTATTATTATATATTATTATTTTTATTATTAAATATAATATATTATTTTTTATATTATTAACTATTGCTATTATTATTAATATTAATCATAACTATTGCTATTTGTTTTATTACTACTATATTATTATTAAATATATTATATTTTTACCATATTATTAATAACTATTGCTATTATTATTATTATTATTATTACTGCTAATAGTAGTATTGTGTTTTCTACTATTACTGCTACTTTTTTACTCATTGCTCAGAAATGATTACTACTTCAACCTTTGTTACTTACAGTATATGACTTTTAGTACTGCTATTAATTCTACTTCTATTACTCATCATTGCGATTAATACAACTGCCAATTGTAATATTGCTACCACTACTTAGCATTACTACTAGTGTTGCTTCTACTAGTATTATTTTTTACCACTACTACACCTCTTACTATTATTGCTACTTTTATTAATCTCTGCACTACTATTATAACTAGCACATATACTGTACAGTATTACTACTGTTACTGTTGCCATAAATATAGTATATCACAATTACTACTGTTACTACTATTACATCTATTACCATTACTTACTTACTACTATTACAACTACTTATAATAATAATAATAATAATAATAATAATATATAATAATAATAATGAAACATTAATTGTTTATTTTTGTTATTTACATCACATTATTATTATTAATATTATAATAATTATTATTATTACCTTGGTGATGTTGTCACTGCTGCATATAATTTACACACAACAATGAACTCTGAGTTTCTTAGTCCAAGTCTGCCCCCCCCCTCCCACACACACACACACACACACACACACACCCACACACACACACATACATACACACACAAAGGTGTAAACTCACCTTGTGTGGTCATTATTTACACTCTCCTGTGCGAGCAGGCCATTTTTCATCCTCTTACGCTGCATGTCTGAATTTGAGCCAAGCTGTGCATACACTCGTAAAAAGCAGCGATATTCAGTTTATAGGAGGGAAAAGAAAAAAAAAACATCTTCTCTGGGAAATAAAAAACTAAAATGTGCAAATAGGGCGAGGTGTTTTCATTGAGAACATGAGAAGGTGCTGCTTCTTTTCTAGTAGAGACAAAAAATGTCCTTATGGGGACGGGTCGAATATTACCACAAGGATAGGAATATCTGATCGATCTCTCTGTCTGTATGTATGTAGATGGTTTAAGGTGTAAAATCTAAAACACTCACACACACACACACACACACACACACACACACGCACACACTGTTCCCAGCCGCACTATTTATGGGAGGCGTGTACATCACATTTATAATAACGGTTAGCTGGGCGGTATGTTTTACACTGATTTATTCTGTCTGTCGCATAAATTCAGAGCAAATGAACGGGCCATTTAGGTAAAGTTAAAATGATTTACCAAAACTACTTCGCTCCAGTTCCCCTGATGCCCACTCTGTTTTTGCCCGTCCTGGTGTCTCGCAGGGAATTGCTCTACTTAGGCTTTTGAAAACGATCACTTTGGGGCTTTTTTTTTTTCTTCTTCTTCCTTTTTTTATTTTTTTTTTCCCGTGTACGCTCTCCGATCAAGCAGCATTAGTCTTATTTACGACGCGGATCCTCGTGACGTCCGTGCGCTAAAAACCGAAGACGGATGTTGGTCAGGTGCGAGAGTGTTACACGGCATCAATCTCAGAGCACATCCAAAGCACCGGGCCAGTGCTGATGCGTGCGAAACAAAAAAAGCATATTAATGGAGGTATACTAATTGCACGAGGAAGGCATGCATGCCTGAAAATTTGTGCTGCTCACGTTGGGCCAAACACTTAATCATGGACAGGATGCCTCCGAAAAGGAACGCTCAGTCCCGAAGGAAGTGCATTGGGGGCGGGGGGGGGGGGGGGGGGGGGGGGGGGGGTGTTGGGGAAAATGCTGAAAGAGCAATAGCACCACTCTGTGTTAGAAGAGCATGTTGCAGCTTGAAAAGGCCAAGATTTGCTTGCTGCTGTTTCCTGGGCAGGGAATATACAAGGTGGAACAGGATGAGATGGGAATCAAGTCTCACAACACACATTTGTGAAAAAACGGTGCACATGAGAATTTCTGTCAAAATGTATTTCTGCCAAATAAATACGAAAGTTCGATTGTATACAAAACTCTGCGTACCAGAAATGGAACGCGCAGGTGAGGCTGACAATGACGACTTATCGTGTGAAACCTCTGTAATAACAGCGGCTGTTCAAATTAATAGACCTTGATGAGTGTTTAGAACTTTTTGGTATTTATGAATTTGTAGAAATTACACTTTTTTTTAGGTTAGCTGAACAAATGTGGTAGTTTAAGTAACTGTAAGTACTTAAGTAACAGTAACTGTCACCTTAAAGTTCCACCAACTTAAAATCTTTCAGACTAGCGATTTTGTGTCTGACGTCATCAGGGCAATAGGACTCTGGTGGCTCGGTGGTACTGTAGGTGTTTCGTCTGCCATGCAAAAGGCCCGGGTTCGATTCCCAACAACTGGATGAAGTTCCTGTCCCAAGCCCAGATAAAATGGGAGGGTTGTGTCAGGAAGGGCATCCGGTGTAAAACCTGTGCCAAGCGTGTGTGCGGACCGGATTGTCTGCTGTGGCGACCCATCGCCGGGAGCAGCCGAAAGTCCAACAGCAATTTATTTGATTTACAACATCTAAAAAAAATATATATATAATTGCTATTAAATAGTATGAGTTAGGCTACTCAATAATACAAGTAAAGAACGATTAATATGAATGAGTACAACAAACTCAAAAACTGATAGTTCTGTTTACTTAAAATTGGAAACATCATTACTTTAAAAAATTTGATGTAACTAATTACCTCAAATTTTTTGAGTTTTGCCAACTTATTCATGATGGAAAAACGGATATGAGGATATGTTACTCTGTACTGCACAACCCTGAGCCCTGCATATGTTCAATAATAAAAAAAAATAAAATAAAAAAAACAGGTTTAAAAAAAAAAAATGATAATGGCTAAAAAAGAAATGTTCTAGGTGTTAAGTGCCGTGGAGACATGATTCCGATTCTCTACAATAAAGTAAAGCTGTACTGAGCATGATGGTCATTTTACCATATCCGTGCTCTTATTGTAACTAAATTATTAATTAGATTTCAGGTATTCATTACAGTACAATTTTTTTTCTTTTTTTTTGGTGTTTGTTTTTTATGTCAGTGCTGAACATGCACTAATATTCCTTTTTTAATATTGTCCATCCACAAACGTCCATAAACTCCTCTTACTTTTTCATTTTTTTATTAGTTCAACATTATCTGAGGAAAATGTCTTAAAACATGACACAGTAAAATGACTTCATGTAGCCAGGAATGTCTTTTTTTTTTTTTTCCTTTTTTTTTTTTAAGAGTGAACCATTTACTTCGAAATACAGTTTTTGGATCATCTTCCGAAAAATGAAGGACATTTCACTTTGCCTAGAATCTATTTGCTTGGCATATCACAGTGAACTGAATTCATATTGAAAGAATGTAAAAAAAAAAAATTATTAAAAAAAAAGATAGATAGAGCTGCAGTGTTCATTAGTTTGTATATTGCAGCTATAAAAAAAAAAAAAAAAAAGAATGTTCTATTTTAAGAGCAAGAAAAACCTTCCAAAACATTACCTTAGTGCGCTCACGGCCAGCTCAGCCCTGCATTTCATACACGCCGCCTTCTTTTCTGATTTTTTTGTTGTTGTTTTTTTTTCGTTTCCATGTGCAACATAAACCACAACATAACATGTCAAGCAATGAGGCAAATACGTTTTGACAAAGCTACTTAGCTACTCGGATGTAATCTCCTATCAAAGTAAACACACTGGCAGGTGGGGGGATTGTCTGTGATGAAGATAACCCGGCAACAGGCAAACAAACACCGCCGGCTCGGAATGCGGGTCCCTCGCCATATGCCTGCGTGTGCCGCTTCCTCTCAGAAGGTCATGGAAGACATTTTTATGAGCCGTTCAGCTCAGTCATTAGATCGGATTATTGCAGAGGGATTTGGATGCTACCTGCGTGCGCGCGCCGCCTATTAGCGTCACACCTTTATAAGTTGTAATGCGATGAGGTACGACTGCCTGGAGGTTTTTTGATCAATGTTAATCATTTGCCCGATTACAGCTCAGGGACGAGGAACTAAAAGCAGACCTCAGTGTTTTTACAGTATATTTCAGGAACATTACTGCTGCACGGTGGCCTTAATTAACTCACAAATAACGGATTTTGTATGAACCATAAATACTATCCAGAATAGTGCTTTTGGAGTTGGTCTCTGTAAAGTCAAATAACTTCATGCCAAATAACTACATGCAAATAAAGTAGATAATGTGGAATAGAAATAGTATAGAAAGTCCAAATCAATCCTTTTTCCTCTCTAGTTTTGGTATTGGCCTGCTATCAGATTTAATTCTAAGTTGCTGTGATAGTAGTGATAGGTAATTACTTATTTATTTTTACATATATAAATAAATAAATAAATAATAATAATAATAAAAATAATAAAAACACCCACCATTTTCCATCCTCCACACTAACGGTGATATTAATAACAATCTGTCATGATTTGATTGGTGTGAAGCTAAAAAGTGTTTAGCGTCCCTTGCTATAGTCCTGACAGATCTAATTGGTTAATCCTTTGGGTTTTTTCATGAAGACAAATCAACTCGGACTGGCTTCCCCTCATATATATATATATATATATATATATATATATATATATATATATATATATGTTGTTGTTGTTTTTTTTTGAAGAGTGGTGCACCATGTTGGCTTGCACCATCCATAAATGGTCAAATGGTTGAAAGAAACAAAGCCTGGCTGTTGGTTGGAACCTGCCTACAGTACCTAACCACAAGCTACAGTAGCTTGCTAACTTTGCTTATAATTTTATTGTCTATACCACTTTATCCTGTATACAGGCTCACAGGGGATCGGGATCCTAGGTAAGTTCATCACAGGGAATGAGGCAGGATACACCCTGAATGGGAAGCCAATCCATTGCAGAGCACACACACACACATACACACACACAATTTGTGAGTGCCAATTAGCCTAATCTGCATGTCTTTGGACTGTGGGAGGAAACGCACCAAGCACGAGGAGAACATGCAAACTCCGCAGGCGTGAATCGAACCCTCGACCCTGGAGGTGCTAAGCACTAAGCCACCATCGTCCACTGAATATAAAATGCACTACAAGGCCTAGTTCACTGATTTCAGTCAGCTGGTTAGCTAAAATGCTGCACAGCAGACAGCTAGCAGTTTGGCAAATTGGCCACGCCCCTAATTAGGCCTAGTTTTATGGCTCAATGTAATTTTAACTCATGAGTAACATAAAAAAAACAAACTCAAAACTGTACCAGGCTGCAAATGTTTATTTCTGTCCTAAAGTTGGACATTTTAAAATGGAGGTCTGTGAGGATTGACTCACTTTTTTGGAGCCTAGTGGTCGTTCGAGAAACTGCACGTTTTGGCACTCTTTTTTTTTTCAGTCGACGGTAAGGGTGCATTACCGTGTATGGCCACATATTCACCACATAACATTTATGGGGGCGCTGTTTCGCTCACTGTAAAATTACTCGGTGAAATGGTAGCAACAGCTCAGAGGAATTTATTTCCAACACAAAAACTGGTAACCGACATGTTGTTATTGTTAACATTACAAATACAGTCTGAAAAAAAAAAACAGGGTTTTTCCCATTTATCCTCCGGAAGAAAACTCCACATTAGGAGGAAAAAAAAAACATATAATGTGAATGAGCCGTCTTCGAGCTGGATGTGCAGCGCCACACTTCAGTTGTACACGCAGAACCCGGTTCCTCTCAGGTGGCCTGGTTTTGTTGTGACCAACTGCTGGTCGAGTTTTTCCAGAGCTGGTGATTAATAGGGATCATATTCAGCTGTCAGCAAATGATGTTTGAAATTCTGCGTTTATTTTTAGACCACTGAAGTCATGCATTCAGGTTACTGGGCAAATTTGATTTGGTAATAATTTTCTTCATTGTCGCAAGTCCCAGGGCCCGGGGTGGAGGGCACAAGGTCACCCAAACCCTCAAGATAAATAAATATACTCAATGGAGTATGAACGTGTACCTGAGGGTGTATGATTAAGCAACCCATGACTAAGTATCATCAGTTCTTTTTTATTTTTTATTTTTCCTCAAAAAGGACCAAAATTTACTAAATAAAACTGTTACTTAATTGATAAGAGTTCCAACACTTGGAGTTTTAAATGTTTGACAGTTTATTATTATTATTATTATTATTATTATTATTATTATTATTATTGTTGTTGTTGTTGTGAATGAATATAGAAATACATACAATTTTAGTTTTTTTTTTTGGTGTATGCTTATTATTTTTGCTGATGTTATTATTATTATTATTTTATTTTTATTTTTTATTATTATTGTTGTTGTTGTTGTTTTGTTGTGAATAAATATATAAATAAATCCATATATTCTTTTTGTTTTTCTTCATGAATTCTTATTGCTATTGCTGATATTGCTTATTTTTATCACTATTATTATCACTATTATTATTATTATTATTATTGTTGTTGTTGTTGTTGCTTTATTTTTGTGAATAAATATAGAAATACATAGTTTTTCTTAATGTATTTTTATTGGTTTATTGTTTATTGTAATAGTCTGTTGTCTATTGTGTATTTTTTGTATAGAAATTTATAGTTTTTAGGTTAACTTAAAAATGTTAAAATCTGCGTTGTAAATTTATGTTGTGTTGTTAATTTATGTCGTCTGCATGTATGTAGCACCTTGGTCCTGGAGGAACGTTGTTTTGTTTCACTGTGTACTGAACTGTATATGGTTGAAATGACAATAAAAGTCTACTTGACTTGGCTTGACTTGATATTGTTTATTATTATTATTATTAGTGGTAGTAGTCATAGTTTTTTGTTTTGGTTTTGCTGTGAATAAATATAGACATATCTTCATTTTTCTTTTTGTTATCTTAATGTATTCCCATTGCAATTAATGTTATTTTGTATTACTAGTAGTAATAGTACTAGTACTATTGTCTAGACACATTTGTCTCACACACTCCCATAACTTTTCTTTTCATTTTTGTGAAGCTGCTTTGAGACAATGACCATTGTTAAAAGTGCTATAGAAGTAAAATTGAATTTAATTGAATAGTGGAATTTGTTGTTGTTTTGTTGTTGTGAATAAGCATAAAAATACATATTTTTGTTTTCTTTATGCATTCTTATTGCTAAAATAAATATAGAAATACTATGTATTCTTATTGCCATTGATGTTATGATGATGATGATGATTATTATTATTATTATTATTATTATTATTTCAGCTTTTCGTTAACGTGTTAACTTCTTTGCTTTTTGTTAATTTGCTAGACTCAAAGAAAATATAAATAAAAAATAAAATATAAGCTCAATACACTAAACACTACACAGAATCTGGTTTAATGTATACACACACACACACACATACACACACAATGACAGCACGATGTAGTGCGTGTGTGTGTTAGTTGAGAAAAAGGGAAAGTGATTTGCATGTACTGTAAGCGTGTAACCTTCTGCACGCACACACACACACACACACTCAGCACTGTCAGCTGCACATCTCCAGACGAGCTCGAGGGGCTGGAGCGAGTTCAGGGCCACGTCTCCAACGCACCGCATCGCCCTGTGCACGCGCTCTTACACGCGGCGCCTCATAAAGCCTCGCGCGCACTCCCTAGCGCGCTACTTAGGGAATAGGTGGCGGTTCGCGAGGCGGCCGTGCGCGCGCCGCACAGACAGGGAGCGCACACTCACTTCCTGGAGCTCCAAAAAAGAAGCCGCTTTTGCACCGGGGGCAGAAACAACACACACGCAGAGAAACACAACAACAACATGGGGGGGACGAGTTGAAGTTCGTGCGGGTGGTGGAATGGGTGGAAAGCCGTGTGTGAGACGGAGAGACGTGTTGAAAAAGAAAACCCAATGTCGGGGAAGCTGTGTGAGCTGTGAGCTAAGCTAAGCTAAGCGGCCTAGCAAACTAGCTAACGGCTCCAGCGCGCATTATCGGCTGTCGCTTTACTTTTATTCAGTTTGTGTTTCCGGCGCAAAAACAAAACTCCATCTGTTGCCTTTTTAAACACGTTATTGTACACCGACAGCTAGCGTGTCTGTCTCCTGCCACGTCCTTCGCACTTTGTTTTTAAAGCTAACTTGTTAGCCCGGTCCTGCTATGCTAGCTTGTTAGTTATTTTGCTAGCTCGCGAGCTAACTTTCCAAAGTTGCTGCAGAAAGCCCTGTCGGTGTGTCCGTGTCTGCGTGTGAGATGCCCGGCCTGGCGGGACAGCCTGGTCCCTTGCTTGTTTCCCCCACAGGACACGTCCTTTTCGCTGCCTACTGAATGTCCCTAGCGTTTGGCCGGAAAGCGTTTATATTTTCCACCGTCGTGTTTTTCATGCTTGGTGTTTGTTAGCTAGCTAGCAGGCTAGCCATGTCTGTCCCGTCCGCAGAAATGCTCGAGACGCCTCCTGGGTATCCCTTCGAAGAGATTGAATATGCAGACATTGAAGTGGAAGAGGTGAGATATGATATCATGTGATGTGATGTGGTGTGATGTGATCTGATCTGAAAATTGTAAAAGCGACGTGTTTTTACTGCACTGTCTGGACAGAAGTGTTTGTCCCAACCTGTTTATTATTGAATTGAGGTGTTTCAAGCAGTCAGGCCTGATCAGTGAAGGACCATCTTAATGCTTCAGCAATCCAAGACATCTTGGACAATGCTATGCTTACAGCAGTTTGTTGAAGGCCCCTTTTCTATTCCATCATGACTGTGCTTCAGGGCACAAAGCGAGGACTATAGAGGACACGGTTTGATGAGTTCGCACCTCTGGGATGAACTGGAATTGAGATTGCGAGCCAGGCCTTCTCGTTCAACATCAGCGTCCGACGAAGCGACTGGCCACGAATTCCCAAAGAAACACTTCTAAATCTTGTGGACCTCCTTCCAAGAAGAGTGTAGATGTTGTTGTAGCTGTTAAAAAAAAAAAAGTGGGGGATCCTCCTGAAACCCGGACTCTGCTATTATGTACATTGCGATTTTTACTGGTTGTTTTTTGTTATTAATAGCTGATAACTATAAATTTAATCAGTTGATGTCTTCAACTAGGACGAAGTGCGGCAAAAGAATTATGCCGAACAGTTCTGAGGAAAAATCTGTGAAAAAAATGTACATACATACACATCGTCTTCATCAACCCACGCAGTTAGTTTCGCGGCCTCAGTTAATCGCGGATTTTTCCTCAGAACCTAACTAATGATTCTTCGCGGAAACATGCTAAGATCCTCCTCTATTTTTTTTTTTTTATTCCGTGGCAATATATACTTTTAATGCTAAACTACTGGGAAAAAAAAACTATATAATTTACTAATTTTGTAACATAAATGTCAATGTAATTTCTGCTAAATTTCCATATAAAATCTAATACTACAAGATTTTTTTTATACTGTGGAGAGAACACAAAGAGGAAAGCGTGGCTTGGGATGATGAGTTATTATTACCACACACCAAAGAAAAAAACACTTGCATGAATTACAGCATATATAGAGGGGTAACATTGGTGTTTTACATTTTAGCACTGTGGGAGACACCGCAGTTCAGTACACGGGCTTACCTTTACATTGTAAAAAAAAAATGTAAGGGTAATATATTAAGCTGAGTTTGAAATCAGATTAAATGTTTTGGGAGCAGATTTAGGGTTTAAACTATAATGGACAACATCAAAAATTCAGTTTTTCACAATTCGCTGGTGCTTTAGAAACATAATCCTGCAAATTTCGGTGGTTTATATACACAGTTAGCCAAAACTTCCTGAGTTATATACACTTCAGGAAAAGAAAAGCGTGTCTGAATATTTTAATACTATATTTATTGCTGTACATTATAATGTGATGTACATCATATTCATATAATAAAATTATATATCAATATATTTTTATTTTCCTGAAGAGTCTGTATAAATTTTTTTCGCTGACTTTGCATGTCTTTTCGAGGACATTTTGGTCTCAGGAGGATATTGAAGTATATCTTTTTGGATACAACGTCATTGCAGGTTTGGCCAAATACTTTTGTTCATATAGTGTAGCCAGTCTGGGAATAAATCCAGCTTCGTCCTGTGGAATCATTCACGTTAGACAGAAATTTATTCATCTTTCAGTATGTCTCTGTAATAAACAACGGATATTTGTTCTGCACTCGTTCCTTAGTGTCATGGAAATTGATGTAAGATTTGTAACTTCAGAGGCTCAGGGAAAAAATACACTTTCTTTCCTCGATGACTCTTGCATCTGTCCAATGAAACACACTCTAGTGGATGAGCCGCGCAACCCTCATGGGTGTCTTTATCTGCAAGGACGTTTTCGCGTTCGGGACCCGGGATCCTTTCAGAAAATCTGGTTCATTTTGATCAGTCAGAAAACAAACGTTCTGAGTTTAACACTATAATTCCCTTCACACTCACCACCTGGGACCCGGCCACCCTTAGCACTGGAGACCCCCAGGGTTGTATCCTGAGCCCCCTGCTGTACTCATTGTACACCTACGACTGCCTGGTCACTACCAACATTCCAGAATCTCGAATTAGTTGCTGTACTCTATATAGAACATACCATCTGTCACATTTTTTATAGAATAGATTAATTACTTCATATGAAGTAATCTGAAGGGGTGGAGCTATGCTAACGTGTAGTAATGAGGAGTGAAACTCTTCCACATTAGGCACAATCGATTTGTACCGTTCCTTTGGACTGACTCCTCCCCTCTCCTCAGCATTCACATTGTTTTTGTTTTCCATGCTTGTGTACAGTTGTGTAATCTTCACTCTTCGATACAGCAGGTGGCAGTATGGACCGACGTGGCTTGTGAGCCATCATTAAACACAAAAAGAAAAGAAAGTTAACTCTTGTGCTATGATTAATTTTTATCTTAATTATTATTTTTTTTTTTTTTAATTAAAGTTTCCCGGGGGGGGAATAAAATCAAAGCAACGTTGTCATGTCCTGTCCTGCTGTATCAGCTATGAATGTCTAGTTTGCAGACGATAAGATGATGATATGTGCGTGCTGCTCGTCACACTGAGATTTCGGAGCAGACCCACTTGCGTGCTCAGATACGGTCAGCTTCCGTGTCTGATTCGAGAACCGGTCTCGAGCATGGAGCAGTTGTGTTCTCACTGATCAAAGTGGACCAGACTCTGTGGGTTGGAAATGATCCTTGGGCATTAATGTGAAAACACCCTTAGAGATCTATTGCACCATGAGAACGTAGAAACAGAAAGTCCAGGCTCTGGTGCTATCCGTGTCCTGTTGAAACCCTGTCTCACAGGACGCTGTAGAGGACAATACAACAGCCCGAAATGCACGGACCTGTCTTCTGGTCAGACTCCACCCAGGTGTAAAGAGCTGGAGCAAGTTTGGCTTAATTAATTCTTAAAATTAACACTCTTGTCTTTTTTTTTTTTTTTTGTTCCCCCAGGTGGTGGGCAGAGGAGCTTTCGGGGTCGTGTGCAAGGCCAAGTGGAAAGGCAAAGACGTGGCCATCAAGACCATAGAGAGTGAATCAGAAAGGACTGCTTTTGTCGTAGAGGTACGATCCGATATAATCAGACTTAAGCCGCTTCCCTTTGAGCTCCGTCGATCTCCACGTAATCCCGGTTTAATCCCGACGTCTTTCTTACTTTAGAGCACTCTCTCTCTTTATGACCGTAAAGGAAAGCTGTACCGTCAAAGATGGCCTTTGTATTCAGGTGTTGGTTTGATCCAACTAAGTGTAGAAGTAGTGCAGATTTTTTTGTGAATCCCAGAATGCATTGCAACTGTAGTTAGTTACAGCAGAGGCTTGGGGCTAATACGAGAGGTGTTCAGGTCAAACCGGGCTTGTACAGGATACAGTTACGAGAGTGAAACTCCCTTTATTTCACTAATGTACTTATTCCAGCGTTTGGATACCATCAAGGTAAAAGGTTTTCTCAAGACGGCATCGACATAAGTTGAAGATACGGGGGATGGCGATGAGAGAGCTGAACAGGATAAAGCGTCGCTGAGTCATTCTCTCTTTTAGTTCTAACTAGTTCCCAAAACGCTTTCTGCTTAATGTAGGGAAGATTTTTATAAAATACAGTGTGCTGCAAAATATACAGTACTGAACTGAAAAGACAAACCATATTACCTCGTTGTCATCTTGAGTTTATTTCTCTTTAAAAAAAAAGTAAAATACCTGACGTTCCCGACTTATGAACACGGTCAAGTTACAAATTTCTGCAGATACGAACAGATTGTGGTTCTTCTGCTGCAATCATGGAATTGGCTCACGTGAATTGTACAAAAAAAAAAAATAGACCCTGCAGTGCACCAGATACCAATATTTACAACTGTATGCAATATTTTGTGTGTAAGTAAATGTATAAAATGTCCAAAGTCCCGTATATTGTGCGTGCGGGAGAAATGAGTCGGTTTCAATGAATCAGTCAGGGAGCGCCATGATGGAAAATGTCTGTCCTGTAAATCTGTCCTGATGGTGATTCATTTCCTTTGGTGTGGTTACGATGCTTGCCACATGATGGCGGTGTGGTGAAAGGGGACAGATTTAGTCAAGTGGGTTTCTATGTTTTACATTGTATATTCATGACAAAGGCATATAAGAGTCACTTTGTCGGACTTGAGAACAAATCAAACTTACGAACGTGCTCCCGGAATAGAACTTGTTTGGGACAACCTGTGCGTAGTGTTACCATGTTGATTTACCACGGTATGCATAATGTAAGTGTTCGAGGTGTGTGTGTGTTCACCGCCATCAGTGGATACTGATGAATCCACTGAAAGATTTGTTCAATTGACCCGACTTGTTTATTCATTCTGTCGTTTTCTTCCCCTCCAGCTTCGTCAGCTGTCTCGTGTGAATCACCCCAACATTGTCAAGTTGTACGGATCGTGTCAAAGTCCAGTAAGTCATCGTTTTTACCCTTCAGCTAACATTTATATATCCAGGATCCATTTTTTTATTTTTATTTTTTTCTCTCTGAGTCATGGTTTATAATTTTATCTATTTGTTTAGTTAAGACCAAAACGGTTAGACCTGATGTAGAATCATGCGCTCGGGTCCTGATTGTTGTTTAGACGTTGGCACTTACTGGAAATGCGCTTCTCTCCGTAGGTATGTCTGGTGATGGAGTATGCAGAAGGGGGCTCTTTGTACAACGGTGAGTGTTTTAAAATCGTTCAGAAGAAAAGTGGATGCGAAAGGGAAAATAAAGTCATCCTTGTACACAGTCGGTAGTTGAAATAACTAAAATCCAATTACTCTTAAAAAGGTGAATTGATAATGCACGAGTTGCTCAATATCATTTCACAGCGACTCCTACAACTTTCCTCCTCAAGTTTGGAGATGTAAATGAAAACTGGCTTGTGAGCTGTAATTGAATTATAAGATTAAAATAAGAGCGATAACCTCTTTGCTGAAGAGATGGGAGAGAGGGAAAAAGTTAGCAGTTTCTCAGCAGCAGGAGTGAAAACTTATGCAATCTTTTGCAATCTCATTATTCAGCAGCTTGTGCTGAATAATTTCGCAAACTATAGGTTGCAGACATTTTTTTTGTGCAGTTTTATGTGAAGTATAATCCTAATTAAATCCGTTTCATTTCCATATGAAATGCAGACAGGTTCAAGCCGCTGTTTTTATATAATTCCACATCATTTTTCTTTTTCTTCACGCTTTTCCATCACAGTGCTGCACGGCGCGGAGCCGCTCCCCCACTACACGGCGTCGCACGCCATGAGCTGGTGCCTGCAGTGCGCTCAGGGCGTCTCGTATCTCCACGGCATGAAACCAAAGGCGCTCATTCACAGGGACCTCAAGCCACCCAAGTAAGGGCTGCTACACTCACTCTCTCACACACACACACACTCAATCCATTCAGTTATGAGTCGCGATTCTTTTGTGTGGTGATTGAGGTATCGATCGGTCACTGACATGAATCGGCTGTTTGTTTGTCTTTTCAGTTTGATCAGCTGATCGTAGTGATGGTGAGGTGAAGCTTCATTTAAGGGTTCATTAAACTGCCATCTAGTGGCCAAATTCTGTGTAGCAACTAGATCATAACAGCAAGCAGCACAATTAATATGGACACGAGCTGCAAGTAGTGTAATGTTATCAAGAAAACTGTTCAAGAAAATGTTTATTTACATGATCACCATCTCTGACATTAACTGAAGATCTAGAATGGAAATGAAATGTGAAGAACAAATAGAAAAGTCCTTTTCTTTCTTTCTGCATTTCTTTAATTAATAACATGACATGATCCATAAATAAATAAATAAATAATCTTGATTTTATTAATTTAAGTACAAAAATCTCCACTGTAGTAGTCACGTGATTCCGGCAAACACGAGCCTTTCGTCTGTCCTCGGTCATGTGACTCTCAGAGAACCGACACACGCCCCGAAGCGAGGCTTCATTGGTCACAGTAACATCACTAGCTAATCAGCCTCAGATGTAAATGATTCTGTACTGAGCGCAGAAGATTCCGAGTGGCTCAGAAATAAATATTTTATCTAATACAGTGGAACCTTGGATTACGAGCATAATTCATTCAGGAAGCGGGCTCATGTTCCTAAACACTCGTAAACCAAATCGAATTTTCCCAAAAGAAATAATAAAAACTCAAATTATTCGTTCTACAGCCCAAAACAATAATTACATAAAATTAATTAATACAATATATAAAGTAAAAATAAAACAAATTAACCTGCACTTAACATATTAAAAAGTAAAAATAAATCCCGACAGATAAGTGTTACCTGTTGTGCGTCCATTTGTATGTGTGTATGTATGTGTGTGTGTGTGTGTGGAATTATCCCCTTCCCTCGCCTCGTCTTACACAGTAAAGCTCCTCCTCCCTCCCCCCACCTCGCTTTTTAAGTTTCACAACAAACACACACAACGGAAACACTGCTTCAACAAAAGAAAAAAATAAATAAATTTCCCTTAATCACACTCGCGTGAGCGCATACTAACGGAATCAATGCTGTTAAGTAAAACAAACAAACAAATGAACCAGCACCTTACCTTTGAAAAGAATCGCGACAGAGCAGAGTTTTCTGTGTAAAGAAAGCATGTGCATGTGTCGGTGTTAAATTACGCGCGTGCATGCATATAGGAGGAGAGAGAGAGAGAGAGAGAGTGTGTGTGTGTCGGTGTGCATGGGGCACAGTATCAAATTTCGCGCGCACGCACACAGGAGGAGCGATTGAGTGGGTGTGTGTCGGTGTGCGTGGGGCACAGTGTCAAATTATGCGCGCGCACACAGATAGGGGGAAGGAGATGTTGATTATACCAGTAAGAGACGAGCACTAAGACGCAGCAGGGGAGATGATTACCCATAATTCCGCAGCGCAAGAGGGAGAGAAAAATCATTGGCTCAGTTGTGATCACTTGCCACTCGGTGTCAAAATAAGAGTCGCATGCGTGATGCATGATACTCGGCACTTGTAAACTAATACTTGCTCAGTTTCCGATTAAAAATCTTTGCGGAACACTCGTAAACCACGTTACTCGCAATCCGAGGTTCCACTGTGGTTGATATTTTATGTAATAGTTGTCCTGTGAACAGCTTCTCCCACATCACTCAAGAGTTACCATGAGCCCTTTTGGTTTCTTCTCTGATTAACCCTCTTCTTGCTCTGAATGTCGGTTCAGGTGGACGTCCATGACTTGATCATATAGTCTGCAGTTGTTCTGTACACTTTCCATTTTCAGATGATGGGTTGAACAGTGCTTCGTGAGATATTCAAAGCATAGGATCTTTTTTTTTTTTCTTTTTTTTTTTTCTTTTTTTTTATATAACCTAGCCCTGCTTTAAACTTCTCCACAACTTTATCCCTGACCTGACTGGTGTGTTTCATCGGCTTCATGATGCTGTTTGTTCTCCAACAAGCCTCTGAGGGTTTCACAGAACTGCTGTATTTATACTGAGATTAAATAACACACAGGTGGACCGGTGTATTTACTAATTAGGTTCTAAAGGCAGTTGGTTCCATTGGATTTTAGTTAAGTGTGTCAGAGTAAAGGGGGCTGAGTACAAATGCACACACTTCCAGATTTTTGTTTGTAATTTACATAAAATCCCAATAACATACTTTTATGTTTACGGTTGTGTAACGTGACGAATGTGGGGAAAAGTTCAAGGGGTGTGAATACTTTTTCACCGCACTGTGTATATACCTTTGCAAATCTTGACTTAAGTTTTTTTAAATTATTATTAATTCTTATATTCAAGTTAGTATTCATATTAAAACAAGTAAAATATTTAGTAGTGTATGGCGCAGTTTTAAATTTAAACACCACACACACACACTTTACACAAGAGTTCTTCTCGCTCACCCCTGTCCTCTGTATTTTATATCTAGATTAGATGGAGGAGTGTATGTTGAGTATGTGGCATGGTCGAAGTGTGTGTGTTGCTTGTTATTTAAAGGCAGTGATTAGAAAAGCCTCTGGAAACTTAAGTGACCAACCAGCTGCTCCTTTTCCACCACCACCTCCGTGTGTCTGTGTGTATATGTATATATATAAAATATACCGGACTTTAGACATTTTATACATTCGCTTACACACTGAAAATATTGTATATAATGTAAATATTGGTATGTATAATGTTTGTAGAACCGCATCGATGAATGAAAGACTTGTGATTCGTGTGATGATGTCATTTCCTCAGTCTGCTGCTGGTCGCCGGAGGCACCGTGCTCAAGATCTGTGACTTCGGGACGGCGTGCGACATCCAGACCCACATGACCAACAACAAAGGCAGCGCAGCCTGGATGGCTCCCGAGGTGTTCGAAGGTAAAGTAGAAGAGGAAGCACATGTACACGCTCACACGGCGAAATCAGCATCTCATTGTACATATGATCCGTCTGATCGAAGAACAGAAACGGCGCGCCTGGTCCCGGTCTCTCTCTCTCTCTCTCTCTCTCTTTCCATGCTTCGTTTAAGACGTGCCGTTTAAATGGATCGTGTCTGAGGAACAATAAGCAGCTTGAGGGTCTGAGCGCAGGAGAAAATGCAACTATTTGTTAGAGATCTGTCAAAAATAAATAAATAAAAAGGGGGATCAGATTGTGACACAGAGCTGCGGGACTGGTAAAAAAAAAAATACAAAAACATCAAAGGATGAATGATTCTCGTTTCTGATCGAGTTTGATTCTGGTTCGCTGTTGATAAAATTTCCTCCCTAGATTATTTTTCTAGGCCCCGAGCTGCGTTGTTCCTTATTTAGTTTTGAATCATCTTTTGCAATGCAACACTGCAGCTGTGCTCTAAACGCTAAAATAAATCACTTGTAGCAGCTTTAATGCGCAGCGTTTGATGAAACAGGTTCGTCATAACATGAGTTTAATCGTGTTTATTTAAAAAAATAAATATAAAAAAAATCCCCCATCCCCCTCGTCATACTGTTCATGAACTACGGCACACTTAAGATGTTATTAGAGATCTAATGAAGAACATTTGCCTGAAGTGCAATTAGGCGGATGGCGGTCTCGAAGGTTAACAGACGCGTTCCTTCCCGCCAGCGTTTGAAAGAAGTCCACGCGCTTGATTTCAGCTTAGGATATTAAAGAAGGAGGAGAGAAAAAAAAAAACAAGAACGAGCTCTGGGTTGCGAGAAGGTCGTTATCTTGTTGTTAATATAGGAACAGCCCTCCCATGCTATTCGAGCCGAGGCTCATTAGAGGGAGAGAAGCTAACACCGCTCATTTGTGTTACTGATAAACGAATTAGCAGAAGACCTCGGAGCAAAAGGGGGAGGGAAAAAAAAAAGACTGCGTGCGACAAGTGATGTATTCCAGGCATAATAAGAGAGGGGTAATTGAGCCTCTCTGAGGTACCATGAGAGGAAATTGCCTCCCGCTTAGGAGAAGGAGGCAGATAGAGCAGCGCTAAGGTGCCGCGGATTATCTCGAGTGTGCTCGGTGTAACGTGAGTTCATTTGTCAGTCTGTCATGTCAGGCCGGTGATTTGTATTAATTTTTTTATATTTATATTTCTGGTATGTCTTGATCCCATTTGTGTGTGTGTGTGTGTGTGTGGCACTTTATAGGCAGTAACTACAGCGAGAAGTGTGATGTCTTCAGCTGGGGTATTATTCTCTGGGAGGTGATCACACGCAGGAAGCCCTTCGATGAGATCGGAGGTCCAGCTTTCCGGATCATGTGGGCTGTGCACCGCGGTGAGTCCCACACACAGTGTCTCACACAGGTCTGAAATACACTCGCGGTGGTAGACATCAGAACGCGCCGGCGCATATATATAAATGAATTGAATCCCCAAATTTTTTTTGTTTTTGTTTTTTTAGACCAAATTCAATTTTTGATTTTTTTTTTGTTTTTTTTTTTTGTTTTTTTTTTTGCTTGAAATAAATAAAAATGGGGGCACAAACAGACAGTATAGGGTTTTTTAAATGATTTATTTAAGCAAAACGATATAACCAAACATGAGCTGCTTATTTGTTTTAAAAGTATATATATTAAATCACTTAAACATTACATGCTGAATAAAATCAAACAGGAGCCTGATAGCATTGTACATGTTTGTTTGTTTTTTAACTGTGTATATGGGTATAATGTCTTTAGCGATATAACACGACACAACATCAGTAATATCTTTCCATCGAGGCTCTTATCATATGGGATACAGTGGGGAAATGTGCTCGCTGTTTTCTCCTGGCTTTTAGCCGCTGCCGCTTCAACAACGCCAAGTCAACAGTGTGTCTCTATTTGAGGTGCGCGAGGAAATTAGTCGTGCTGAGTAAGTTAGCTTCCTTTAGTTGCCACAAACTTCCGACAGAGTTTACACCGGGCTTTGGCTTGTTCAATGTGTAAAGTTGCGAACCCGAACAATTTCCATACGACCGAAGAAACCGCGCCTCTGTTGGACACGAGCTCTTTGGTTTCGTCAGCGCACTGCCATGTTGTATCTCGTATTTCCCACGTGTGAGTCACACAGGGGGCGTCGCAGAACTACAGAAGCTTGCGGTGCCGCACCAAAGTGAAACTGTACAACCTGTTTCCATTTTTCAAAATCGACATGAAGCATAAATTCGAATTAATCGAAAATAACAATTAAATCGCCCAGCTCTAAAATATATATATTGTGACTTATCCTTTTTATTTTCTGCACGACTCGGGCAAGATGATCTGAAGTTTATTTCATCTTAACTATACAAACATGACAATTTAAAATAATGGGTTGCATAGGCAAAGAAATTGCACATTAATCAACACACACAATTTAACAAACACTGCCAGGACTTATGTATTACATGTTTTTTTTTTTGTTCAGTCAGTTTTTTTGTACAGCAGTCGAGAGCCGTTAAACCAAACAGTTACACGTAACTGCATTGCTTGAGTTTTAAGAGTGTATTATGAAAAGAATGTATATATATTTAAAAAGTGATTGACGGACACATGCACGTATACGCCAGTACGCCATTCTTACACTTTTTACGGCAGCCGACGTCCGCTGCACTTCCTTTATCTCAGTACACCGCGTTTGTGCTACCGCTCCTCTCCCTGTTTATTCTGCTAGTTCATCGATCCCGGATGGACAGAATTTTTTTGTTTGTTTTTAAAGGGTCAGCAAATGAACTCGGGCGCTGCTCTTACAAGCATAAACACGTTGTAACTGCTTGGGAAGTACACAGATGACATTTTATTAGATACACCTTCTGTACAGGTGCGAGGCATAGATACTAGGGTCTGTATCAGAAAGATCTAATTATTTTCCCAAAACGCAGTGTTGAAATTCAAAGCTTTCTTTAATCATCATAAGGTCAGTTGAAATGGATGCCCAAGGTAGTAAGAATAATCACGAAATAAACAATGCATACAAGGAATCTTTGCCCACCCTTTTAAAAAGTCTGTCGGGGAGAACGACGCCGTCCGTGATTGATTAACTAGTAGTTCCCTCTCTGTGTATTCTGCATAAGTATAAGACGGGTGTACTGACAGTCGCACACGCTTGTACTCTCCGGAGAAACACACTTTCACATGGGAGACAGGATCCTCTTTAAAAATAAAATAAAAAAAACACTTTAAAACTTAAGCAGCACAGTGCCGGGGGGAAAAAAATTGTTTAATTCTTCATTTTTTTACTACTTGGTCTTACTCTTGACATGCGGGTAGAATGGAGTCGAGGTCTAGTAGGTCGGTAGATCTCTGAAATATGAAATAAATAGAAATATTATTAGTAATTATGTAAATATTGTCACACATATTGCTTGTTTGTTTATTTATTAGACCTGACTCAAGTTTATTTCATACCTGTGGAGAAACGCTGAAGTTTATGCGCAGTGTATTAATATCCACCTGATGTAATGGCAGTTTGCATGAATAGATAAATTTACATGCCATTTATCTGGTCTGTAAATGAACTTGTATGCCATTAACGTACCTGTGCATGTCTATATTTTATTTCCCGGTTGATTATTTATTAATTCATAGATTTCTTTCTTTCTTTCTTGCTTGTTTTTGATGTGCTCAGGAACTCGTCCTCCTCTCATCAAAAATCTGCCCAAGCCCATAGAGAGTCTGATGACTCGATGCTGGTCCAAAGATCCCTCACAGCGGCCTTCCATGGAGGAGATCGTCAAGATCATGACTCACCTGATGAAGGTGGCGGCGGTGAATCACTTCTTCTGACTGTAGCTTTCTAACACACCGTCTAATCTCCCCCTCTCTTCTCTCCTCTTTCGCCTCTTGCAGTATTTCCCGGGGTCAGACGAGCCTCTGCAGTACCCCTATCAATATTCAGACGAAGGCCAGAGTAACTCCGCCACCAGCACAGGTATAAACACACAGAACAGACTAAGAGGAGAAAATTATTTTAATCACATCGTTGAATGTTACATTGGAATCTAATTTTGTAAGATCATTATACAGTGAAACCTTGGATTGCGAGTAACTTTTTGTTTAAAATTAACAACACCTTTTATTTTGATAAATGTGCGAGGTCTTGAGTAATTCCTGAAGATCTTTTCTCTCTCTCACTGTGGGATTGTGGGGAATCATCTCGAAAGCTTGGTCTCAGTGGCCCTGCGTCACTCGTATAGTCAACAAGTCGGTGTGCGTTTGTAGTATTTACTACAACATTGTGATCACGTGCGTGCGCGTGTGAAGCATTTAATTTTGTGTCCAAGTGCAACAATGGACTCTGTGAAGGAAAAAAAACAAAAGGTTCAAGTCTGTAATTCGCGAAATCCTCAAAAGTTAACAGATTCCGGCTTAGCCGATTGAGAGCAGTGATTCTATTAGTTATACAGACAGCCGCGATTCTTTTTAAAGGTAAAGTGCAGCTTAATTTGTTTTGTTTTTATTTGATGTTTTATGTTAATCTTGTGTATATGCATATTTCTGGTTTGTGGAACGAATCATCAGAGTTTCCTTTATTTCTTATGGTGGAATTTGCATTTATATACGAGTGTTTTGATATACAAGCACGCTTCCAGAATGACTTGTGCTCTCAGTCCAAGGTTTAACTGTAGAGATGCACGTGAGATTAAGATTAAATCACTGTTGTTGTTGTTGTTGTTAAGAATAATAATAATATTATTATTGTGGGACTGGCATAATGCTCTTAATTCTTGAGTATTTAAATACAATTTATAACGTTATATACTGTGTATATTTTTATAAATTCTCTTATGGACGAGTAAAAAAAAATAAAATAAAAATTTACTGTTCTCGTTTCAGGTTCCTTCCCAAGCATGAGCAACAAGAACGACGGGAGCATGGATCACGGCACGCCGGCCGGCACCAACGACACCATCAAGACCATCGAGAAGTTCGCACCGTTCAAACCAAAGGCAGGAGTTTATGGGATTGTAAATGACTCTGTGTGTGTGTAGGGATAAACATCTGTCGATGTGTAAACACTCCTGACCTGTGCGTACTTGCGTGTAGGCTGACCCACTGAGACCCGGGCATTCCCTGTCGAGAGGGGGCAGCGTGGAGAGTCTGTCAGTGCCAGGCAGGACACACTGCCTGCCCTCAACCGACAGCAAGCGAATGAGCGCCGACCTCTCCGAGCTCAGACAGGACGACAAGATGCAGTTCTCACTAGGTAAATCACACACTCGCACGAGGATCTGCACACGTTCTCAATGAACCCAAGTATGTTTGAGCAAATCTCTTCAAAACAATCAATATTGGGAGATAAATATCTTCATTATCATTACACTTCTGATTATTAACTCATTTATGAATTTCATCCCAGAAGACAATCACTGAATTTTAAATACCCATCACTTTTTTTTTTTTCCCCCCCAACCTTCATCCCTAACCTTGAGCTCATTTGATATTTTGCTCTAATGACGACTAGTTTTCGAGACAGTACTTTACCTCTGGCTACTGTTTCCTGCTTCTGTTTCCTGCAAGCAGCTGTTGAAGTCCATCAATCAGTTTGACTTTTGAGGATTTGAGTTGAGTTTCAAACTTTCAAACACAACTTTCTAAGCCGTGGAGTTTTGGTGGAAGGGTTTGTTACGTTCAAACAATTCAACAGGAACCCAAAGCACTATTTGAATTAACTTTAAAGGTTCAGTAAAAAAAAAAAAGATTTTTATTTTAACATCCTTATTCGTACAAATAAACTGGCGGATGGGTAGAACGAACATGATGTAAGCTATATAATGCAGCAGATTAAAGCCGTAACCTTGGTTAGGAATTGTTTATTATCCCACCAGGGAACGGTTGATTACAATATTATCACAATACCCACGTGCCAACTAGATTTCTGTTGCGATCCTGCTAGTATCGCGATTTTATAAATATCACGATTTATCACCGGTAGTCCCCGTAACTAACGTGTATTGTACAAAAAATAGACACTGCACCAATATTTACAATTATATACAGTATTTTTAGCGTGTAAGTTGAATGTATAAAATGTCTAAAGTCATATATATATATATTGTGTGTGTGTGCGCGCGGGAGAAATGAGTCTGCCTCACCGGTATCGATGAATCAGTCCGGGAGCGCGATGATGGAAAATAACTGTCTTGATATCCTGAATAATCCTAATTTCGGAAAATCCTCAAGAGTTTGCAGTCCAATACAGTGGAAAACAACTTTGAGACAAAAATGGCCACACGATGGCAGTGTGGGGAAAGGGGACAGAGATTTAGTTAAGTGGGTTTCTACACTTTTATATTGTATATTCGTGTCAGAGCATACAATACTCACTTTGTCGGACTTGGGATCGAATCCGACTTGGGAATGTACTCGTAACAGAGCTAGTTTGTAAGTCAGAGACTACCTCTCGTTTAGACCGCCACTGACAGGATTATAGACGAGCTGCAAAATTTTTTCAACACTGTTTATTTTTTAATCAAATGAAAAAAATCTATTTTGTCTCTAATGATAAACACTACACTCTATAGGTTTTGGAGGGAGGAGCTTTGTGAACAAAGGTTAGAATCTTGCTTACTTTAAAACTAATAAATGATTTTTCCTTTTGGGAAATCTTTTAGGGGTGGTGTGGAGAGACCACCTCACAGCCAGGGTCTTTGGGTTCCTAAGGCTTCCCCAAGAGTTTCCACTTTTCCTTGTACCAAACCGTTCCTGTAGATTCATCAGCTGTTCAGATTCCTGACGTCGCTGTGATGCTCAGTTTGTTCACTGTAATTCTGATAAGGATTTCAGAACGGCTCAAATTGAAGGATTTCAACAGCTGGTCCTGTAAGTTAAAAAAAAAAAAAAAAGACAATTATTTAAAAAAAAATCCTAAATAGTAGATAGGTTGAAACAAGCTGGGATATTTCTTCTTTCTTTCTTTCTTTTTTTTTAAAGAATGTTCCACAATAATGACCAAATTCACCTGGATTCTTTCCTCATCCTGACTTGCTAGCGGAGGTTTCACACCTCTCTCTGTCTCCCGGCGCGTCTCGAGCGCTCCCGTTCCTCCTCTCTCTCTCTCTGTCTCCCGGCACGGCTCCCGCTCCGGCTCTCTCCACCAGCCCCGCGTTTTGGTTTTGCATCCCGCATGTCTGCACGTGTCCCTTGTCTCTCCGTGGACGCCCTCGTGCCTTGCATACCTTTCCGTCTGTCTCCCGTCCATCAGCTTGGCTAATGTAGGTGTGTCTGTGTGAGGACAGTCTGCATGTCGGTGTACGCAGCTCTGTATGTTGTTTTTGCAGCTCGGCCGCAGTATAAACGGGGCCACCGCAAAACGGCGTCGCACGGCACCATTCTGGACATTCCAGAGATCGTCGTCACAGGTATCGGAGCCCCTGCCGTGTCGTGCCCCGTCTCATTCCGTTTCCCCCAGGGGCTCGTCACTGCCTGTGGCAGAGCAGTGTGGACGTGATGAGAACCACGGCTGTCGCTCCAGGACGTAGAAAATTTTTTTAAATATTAAATTAATACTAATGTATATATACAAAATCATTTTAATCAGCCTGCTGTTGCATTTTTGTCCTGGAGTAACACCCGCTGGTTTTCTCTCTCTCTCTCTCTCTCTCTCTCTCTCTCTCTCTCTCTCTCTCTCTCTCTCTCTTTGATGTCTCAAATCTTTGATGTTTTTTTTTTTTTTTTCCTCTTCTTATATGGCTGTTGTGATGTGATGGCTGATCCTTACTTTTCTCCCCTCCCATTACAGACTTACAGACTTTTCTTTTAAAAGGTGATTAGTTCCCTCTTTTTCCCTCCCTTTTTTCGTAGTTTTAATGTCATGACCCAATCGGTTGATTATCAGCCAGTCTTACCTTCTTTCAAATAGAGCTCTAAGGGTGTGTGAAAATTAAAACAGCACTCAGATCTCTTGTCTGAGCAGACACGACGTTTGTGAGCGTTCCCCGAAAGTTATTTGACGTTATATATAAAGACAAGGCATTTTCAATGCTGGATTAATTGGAATAGCGCCACCTACAGGACTGAAGCACAGTGTTTAGAACCAGATTCACAGAGCGAATCCTCACAAATGTCGCCTCTGCATTATGATCATTTATGATCGTCTTTTGTTGTTGCTTTAAGGATTTTTAGTGTTTCTTTCTTTCTTAATGATTATCCAAAAGTCTTGAGTGTCTTCCAGATTTATTTTCTCAGTTACAGTCACACTTCTTCAAACAGCCCATGGCAGAGAGCTAACCTTCAGCAGTGCAGGAGAAAGAGAGAGAGCGAGAGAGAGCACTTCATCACATTGATTAACACACAAGTGCTCACTTTATTCATTCCACTCAGACCAAAGGCTCGTCACTATTGTCTGCATTCATGGTAATAAAAAGGCTGTCGAGGAAGAAACAAGGAAACGGACGTTCTTACTGCGGCGCACTGAAGATAAAACATTCACGACTTTCACTCACTTTTAGCTGCTTTTTTTTGTTCTGCATCAACAAGCCAAGACACAGAGCAGAATGAGAGTGTGTTTGCTTTTTTTGTTGTTGTTTTTTTTTCTGCAGTATATTTTTCAGTTTGCCTTTTTATTACTTAATTTCATTTTTCTTTTTGGCCTGCTCAATCCTTTATGTATAATTTTTTATTTGCTTTCTTTTTGTGCTTTGTTTTTCGCTTAATTTGGTTTTCTAGCTGATTTGGTTCCTTTTGATTTCTGTCTTGCTTGTTTTTTTTTATTCTTTGATAACAGCCAATGTTTTTTTTTTCTTGCTTGCTGGCTTAATTTCTTTTTTTTATTATTATTATTTCATGCAATCTCTCTTTTATTTATATTTATTATTCTATATATTCTCTTTTTTCTGCTTTGCTTGGCTTTCTAACCCGTTTGTTTTTTGTTTTGCTTTCTTTCTCTTTTTTTTATTTTTTTATTTTTTGCTAGCTTTCTGTCTTTTTTTCAGTCATGCTTGATTGTTTTGTTTTAGCTTTAATATTATTATTTTTGTTGCCATCTCCTTCACGTTTGTTGTTGCAGTGTTTCTTGCTTTCTTTTGCTTGCTGTTTCCTCCTTCTTGTTTTCTTTCTTGCCTGCTTGCTCCTTTCCTTCCTTCATCCTGGCTTCCTTCTTTTCTGTTCTTATCTTATTTTAATTTTTTATTTATTTATTCATTCATTCACACGCCGTTGAACTTATTCCCCATTAATAAGAGTTTAGGAATCGCTCATACAGTTCATATCTCGTTCACTGTCTGACTCATTCAATGCTGACTCACTGCTGCTTAAGAGAAGGGCCTGGTGTGTGTGTGTGTGTGTGTGCGTGCGTGCGTGCGTGCGTGCGTGCGTGTGTGTGTGGTTCCTACTTCTTGTTTAGACTATTGGTGGTCATACAGTTTGGTGATACAGCCGCTGTCTATTCCTCTTTCAAAGAAAATCAGACGGTGTCTACAGATAATCAATGCTAATCCGTGACACGAGCGATCAGAGCCATATGTGTGTTCATGTTAGTTAGTGTGTGTGGGGTTTTTTTTTTTTTTTTTTTTTATTCAAGTGACGTTTGGGCCACGTACTGTATGTGCTTGTGCTGTTGATACATGTGTGCTGGTGCTCGAGGTAATTCTGTGCAGCTGTCCCTGTGTCACACACACACGTGCACACAGGCACATTCCTCACTCCTGTTGCGCCTCCAGACTCACTCCTCATTCTCCACTCTTGCTTTCTTGCTTCTCTCTCTGACTGTAGCCTCCTGCGAACTTAGACGGAGGTCAATACAGGACATCCCCGCCGTCTTCCCTGGAGACACAGGACCGGTAAGAGTCTTGCCTCCTCCAGTGCATGCATATATATATATATATATATATATATATATATATATACACACAAACACAGAGTTTGCGATTTTCTCTAGCATCTGGGTAAAAAAGAAAAGAGAGATTTTAAAGTTGTTTTTGTTTGTTTCTGTTTTTTGTTTGTGGTCTGGAGATCATTTCTAAATATTTTTATTCCTGATTCCTAATATGCAGGAAAGCAGGAACAGCAGCAGGTCGTCCAGTCCCAGCGTCAGGATGATCACGTCCGACAAAAACAGATGCTACGTCTATTCACCCGACGAACCTACAGGTAACTTGCGCTTTCCAGGGAATGTGCGCTGTTTCTTCGTCTTTTTTTTCTGTGTGTGTAAAAATCAGAGTTGTACAGCAGCGCTCTCAGGTTTGCAGACATCACGTAAGCCTGATCATCAATCTAATTAGCGATGGTGAGTCAGGGTTATTTGTAGACCGTGTGTGTGTGTGTGTGTGTGTGTGTGTGTGTGTGTGTGTGTGTGTGTGTGTGTTTGGTCATTCAAAGCAGCTTCTCCAAGTGCGTCTGTGTGTTCAATAAACAGCACAAAAATATATATATATAGAATAAAAAAAAAACGTAATCTCAGTTTAACTTGCACACACAGATGTGTATATATCGGCTGAACCGGAATCTCTTTGTGAGACTTAAACACTGAACCGCTCTAAAACACTCGTCTTTGCCTCATTTTGAGGATTTCACAGAAACGGATTCATCTCCTGCACTGACGGACTTTTTAACCTTTCTTTTCTTCCAAAGGGCCGTTGTTGTTGTTGCAGTACAGTTACTAAAGTCACTATACAAAATAAAACAAATGCACACACACGTGTTAACAAAGCGCACATGTAATACGGTACTCGTATACATCAACCCTCAGTCGTTTAACAAGTTTTTAAAAAATAATAAAATGTTTTCTCTCTTGCAAAACGCTTGCAGCTCAAGTTACTCACAGTCCACGCTCCTGCAGTACGTTACATATTGATGTGTATTATATATTGAGGTATTATTATTAATATTATATTGATATGATGTACGTCATACTATTTTTCTTTTCCTGAAGCGTGTATGCATTTTTGTCTGACTCTATCTATATAAATCGTAACCATTTTTGTGCTTTTTCTCTGTTCCACAGACACTAATGGCTCTGATAACTCCATCCCCATGGCTTATCTGACCCTGGATCACCAGTTACAGGTACACACTCGTCTCCCAGACGCCCACGCTTACGTACACTCATACTGCAACAGCGACGCCCCAAAGAAAGCACTTTGTTTTTTTGGGGGGTTTGTTTTTGTATTTTTGTTTCTTTGTTGTTTGTTTTATTTTTGTATTTTTGTTTCTTTGTTGTTTGTTTTATTTTTTTATATATATATATATATATATATATATATATATATATATATATTTTTTTTTTTTGTTTGTTTGTTTGTTTGTTTGTTTTGTTTTTCCCCTCCCCCCCAACCGTTCATATCGTACGTGTGTTCAAATATTGTTCAAATAAAGAACAGAAACACCTCACACTACAATCACATCTGGTGGCTTTACTCCCTAAACACTGCGCACACACCATTTAATGTTTTCGTCTCAACAGACTACATTCGGGTCATCAGCGAAATGTACAGAGGTAAAATAAAAAGTGAAAGGAAAGAAAAAAAAAACTTTCCTGGAAAACCTGCGGTTTTCATTTCACTTTCAATTAAACAGCGTCGCTTTTGCGCTCGCCTCGGCGTCCGCCTCGCCTCGCTCGCTGCCAGAAGCACGGAAAAAGACAGCTTCAAACCCAATCAAGTCGGGATTACAGCTCGTTAACCGTCGCTCAGAACGATGCTATTTACACTCGCGGAATGTTGTCGCGAACACGTCGCTGCACCATGGGTCTGGTGGGTATTTTTAAAAGTGATATAAATACACAGACTAACCAGCTTTAAGCTGTGAAGCCGATTAATTAAGGCGTCTCTGCGCGTGTGTGTGTGAGTGTGTGTGAGATTTATTTGTTTTTGTTTGTTTACGCAGCCGCTCGCTCCGTGCCCGAACTCTAAGGAGTCGATGGCGGTGTTCGAGCAGCACTGCAAGATGGCGCAGGAGTACCTGAAAGTGCAGACGGAGATCGCCTTGCTCATCCAGAGGAAGTGAGTACAAACGTTTGTGTTTCTAAGACTGAAGCCTGCTGGGTCACGTTTAAAGAAAAGACAAAGACGCTTCTCTCTTTAATGAACACGACACGTCCTCCACAAGACTTTAAGGAGCTCGCAGTGGCGCGAGGTCAGCAGCCGGCTTAGTCCAGACACTCCAGCTCAGTAATAATAATACAATCAAATAAGCTTATACGTATATAATAAAAACGAGTGTAACTAACACGGAAAAAGAGTTTGTAGAAGGAGTTAAAAGCATCTCCTTTAAGTCTTCACTTCTACCACTTCAGCGCTGTTATTTCATCTGTGAAAATTATGAACTAGTCCCAGTAAAAATATTCAGTTTAGCTTTTCTAATTAATATCTATTGGTGAAGGTGTTTGTTTACATTGAGCGAGTAGCGCATTTTAAAGTAGATTATTGAATCCGGCACATAAATGTCCATAACATCGCTTCTGCTCGACATTTTGATTTGGGCGAGTAACACTGCCAGTTCTGGTATTTTATGAGACAAACAAAAAGTTTAAACATTTCCGCTGAAAGAATAAATATGCATTGATCCGTCCAATCGTCTCTGAATACATCATTTTCATAAGTTAAATTCGCTTTGTTTGTGTTTTGAGTAAGTCATGCTGTGTCGTGCATTTGTTTGTATCCCGTGAGGATCTGGGCGCTTCGTTAGGTGCGTTATGGTCGTTTCTGTGTCTTCCCACGGTGTAGTTACTGTATGCTCAGCCATCACGTTGAGTGACTCGTATAGCTACGCCCACTTTGAGGGCAAAAGTGTTGTATTTGTCTGACAAAACCTTTCTTTTATTTATATATAAATATAGTTAATTATATGCTTTTTTTATCAGTAACAATTATAAACTTAATTGTTTTTTTTTTTTATCTTCTTTTTTTGTGTGTAAATTAATTCACTTAATTTACTATGGTTTATGTTTGTAATGTGTCTACACTGGGAGGGCAGGGAATTTCCTAGTTTAAAACTTGAAATTTTGAAGTTGTAAGTCGAAATGTTTGAGAAAAAAAACAGTGAAACTTTTGAGGGGAAAAAAAACTGAAATAATTTTTAACGGAAACCTCAAATTTTAAGAAAAAAAAACTCACTCAACTCGAGCTTTCAAGAGCGACTCAAGTTTCCTTGTTACTCAATTCAAGGGGAAAGTTAAGTTTGTAAGGTTGGACAAACATCACTTGTTTTACATTACGCCTGAAGTGGAAGATCTAATCAAAGTATATATGCAGATACCTTTGTTGATAAGGGAAAAAAACACTGATATTTGAAGAAAACTCTTTTAAGGTTTTTTTTTTTTTTCTGTTTTCAAATTTCAAGTTTTTTTTTTTTTTTTTCCTTGAAAAATTTGACTTGCAACTTACAAATTTAGTTTAAACCTTTTACATTTCTTGACCCTCCCCTTCCAACTTGCATATTTTCCAGTGATAACGACAATGTGCTGTTGAAATGTCCACCCGGAAGTGTTCACCTCACTTGAAAACGTGATTTTTTTTTTTTTTTTTTTTTATGTGTGTGAAAGGTCTCTCCCCGCCCGCCATAAGATGTGGCACATACTGAACATTTTGTGAAATTGGATATGAAATCTATATTAGTTTGAAAATGTTGTAATTTTGATGAAATACGTTTTTGTTTTGTTATTTAACAGGAAGCGTATTTAATTTCGTTTGCATCGGACGTGATTATAGATCTCCAGGTTCACTGGAAACGCTTGGGGCAGTTAGCAAATCTAGCGGTATAGTTTTGTGAGATGGGAAGACACTTTGAGGAAGGGAGAACATGATGGAGTATAAGACCTGGCGCTGGGCTGGTCATAATGTTTGTCCTGACTTTACTCAAAAAATTTTATTTTTTATCATGGATCTATTTCACGAGTTACTCTCACGTTACACTCATATAAAGAAACGCTAATATACAAGCTGTGTTTACTAATTTGCTGTGTGTGTGTGTCCTGTCTAGGAACGAGCTGATCGCCGAGCTCGATCAGGACGAGAAGGACCAGCAGAACACCTCTCGTCTGGTCCAGGAGCACAAGAAGCTTCTAGAAGAGAACAAGAGCCTGTCCACTTACTTCCAGCAGTGCAAGAAGCAGCTGGAGCTCATCCGTGCACAGCAGCAGAAGAGACAGGGCACGTCATGATGCGTCGTGTTACAGCACGGAAAGAAAAAAAGAAAAACACACACACGCACCACAAGCCCCACACGCAGACTGGCTCGCCTCTGTTTTTTATTTCATTATTCTTTTCAGCCCTAGTTAATCATGATTTCCTCCCGTAGCAGCCTGCATTTCGACGCCGTGGATCGAATAGGCCAAGACTGTACGCGAGCGCATGCTGCCTCCAGAACAGGATCCAGAGCATTCGATGAAATACCAGTCGTCTTTTATTACAAACAAACAAAAAGAAGAAAAAACAATCTGTGTGTGTGTATGTGAGAGAGAGAGCGCGTGTTTGTGTACATGCACGAATGGTCCTGACGAGCCAAAGTTTAGCCTTTTTATGTTTTATTTTATTTTTTATTATTTTTTTTTAAACAGCAGATTCATGGCCTTAATGAAGGACCACGTCTGTGTAAATCCCCGTCGGTTCACAGGGACGTCGGTCCGATCCGCCACCCCCGTCCTCCTCACTCCGCCACCCCCAAACCCCCCGGAGGATCACGCGTTTGCCGTGCCGGCCGGCGCTCCTCGAGATTGTGAACAGCGGTTTTACAAGTTACACGGATTCTAAACTAGTTTTATTTTGTTGATGTGTATATATTATATATATATATATTATATATCTTAGTTGATATCTTATTTTCATTTTTAAACCTTATGCAAAAACTACATACCTTTGACGATATTTCTCGCTAACGTTCGAAAAAGGGGGATGTATTTGCATATGCCTTGCACGTCGTACCTTCAACCCAGCGCCTGTGACGGACGAAATGAGGGAGCCTAAAGAGAAAAGGAAAAAAAAAAAAAAAGATGCAATATTTTTAAATTTTTCCTTCTTTTTTTTTTTTATTTTATTTTTATTAATCAGCCGTCTAGACAGATTAACCCAGCTCAGCAGTGTATAAGGTTACGTGATTGTGATACCAAGCCAGCTAAACAATGTTGCAGTGTTCTAGTTTTTATTTGTATTTTTATTATTATAATTACCCTTTTTTTTTTTTTTTTTTTTATATCCCCCCCTTGTTTATTTATCACATCCGCTGACGTCGTACAGTGACTCTTGCACACACAGGTGTCGATGGGGTCGAAGCTGTAGAATCACGCAGGCTCGCTCCTGCCTGATCTGTTTCTGAATTTTATTTGTTTCTTTGTATTTAAGTATTCTTTAGTTCACATGTTGCCTTAGAGGTTTAATCGCTTGCGTTTACTTGCGTTTTAATAAGGCAGACTCGTTAATTGTAATTAACAGTATAACCAATTGGTGTGCGTGAGTGGATTTTTTAATTTTTTTTTTTTTTTTAATGCAAAGAAACAGAATCCGGAAGCAAATGTGAAGCCAGATTTATTTTCTAAATCTGGTGTGAGATGAGTTGTTGAATATGCTGCAGAAATCGCTGATCGTCACGTTTTTCATTTCATCAAGTCGTCAGTTACATCTCATCCGAGAGACAGAGCGAGCGTGAGAGAGATTCCCTTTGTTTGTGCATGTCTGTTCAACGCAGATGACATCATCTCTTCTCTTTCCTCTTTCTGAAATTTGTCCACTCCAAGTTGGTTTTTTTTTTTTTTTTTTTATCATCCCCAATGCACAGTCACCTTGTTCACTTTTGTTACATCTCATTCACCAAAAAAAAAACAAAAAAGTTTGAGCACGGAAAATTCACAATCTTCATTTCTCTGTGGGTTTTTTTTTTTTTCCCATTTAATTGTTCCGTATGAATTTGTTTAGTTTCTTCCTCGAGTTGAGTTTGTATGATGAGTGTCTGTACTATGCGCTGTACATAAGATGTCTGATTTCTTAAGCTATGGGGAGCGGGATTGCACAGAAAAAGTATCGCATCTTGAAATAAAAACAGACAGGTGGACATCGTGAAGCCTTTACTGTCTCTGCCTCACTCAAGTGACTCTCCTCAGCGTTCATCGCTTCCATTTTACGGCACCAGACGCATTTCAAAGTCACAAAGCCCGGGAAGAGTGCTAGCTTACACCAAGTTTATAAGGATGTACAGTGGGTCCTGAAGGAATCCAGATGACCTTAAATAAATGTAGAGGAGTATTCAACTCCCAGTTTCACTACTTCCGGTGCCGTAGAAGCTCCTTTAACAGCTATAGGGCTTCTTGCACAAGTCTCTACAAGCTTTGGATTTGTCCAGGTTCTCTCATTCTTACTGGTCGATCCTCTCAAAGTCGAGATGAGGTCTCGCTGCTGGGCTCAAATCTGAATTCAAGCTGAGCAACCAGTCCAGCATACTTTTTGTTTTAAGCTACGAATTTACAATTTAACTGCTTGCTTGTTTTTTTAAATTTATTTTTTATTTTAAATACAAGAAGCAGCCCACAACGAGATCTTTTTTTCTCGTCCTCATGCTGTTGCCGTCTCTGAGCTGCTGGTGCAGTGTTTCTGAGATGGTTTAAGTTCTGACAGTCTGGTAAGAAAATAAATAAAAACATGAGGTTCTTTTGTCACTTCCATGATCAAAGTCCTTCCAGCTTGGTTACTGAGTTTGGCAGGACTGACAGATATACAGAGGTTTCTTTTAATTTTACAGTAAATAAGATCCTCTTCACAAAACAAAAGTTTATGGAGGGTTATTATTTATTATTATTATTATTATTATTATTTAATAATTACTAGTTAGATTTATTTGGAGACTGACTCCAGTCGAATTCTCTAGGCTTCCCAAGATAATCAACAGATGCAAAAACCGAAGGGGTCAAAACTTTCCGAAGCTGCTGTAGAGTCCACTTTGAACGAAGCAGGAGTTTTCATTGGTTTATTGATCGTTTGACACATTCTTCTCACAAACAAGCTTTGATCGAGGGGGAGAAAAACATTTGGCACATCCTTGTTTTCTTGTGTCATAAAAATGTTACAGCCAGTCATGCTCCATTATGCAAATTTAGGCCACAAAACAATCTATGTTGATGTTTAAAAGAATTAATAATATGGTTTTGTTTTGTTTGTTTCTTTAATAGTAAACTTAAAGAATTTTAAAAAGAATCTCTGCAAAAGCATATGTGTAATGTGTACAGACACCACAGGGGGGCGGTAGAGACCTACACCACGCTTTGTTTCTACATTTCTTGGTCCAACAGGTAAAGTTTTAAAGATATGTGAAGAAAAATAAATAAATAAATAAAACCTCGAGTTTAAAGTGGACATCAGGTCCCAGAGATGAACAGTGATCGTTTTATATTTCAGGTTTTATTTTTGTTGTACACGATTGGGGCGTTCTTAACTACTGTAGGCCCGGTCCCCACTTTGGGGTCACGCCGGGTTGTGTGTGTTAGGATACGAGTTATGAATCATCCTGTGGGCAGACTGCATCATCGAACGCCTGTCTGATGCGCACCAGCTTCAAGAATAGAAGTGGAGAACACGTTGGCCTTTCACAGGGGAAACCCCAGTGTGTGTGTGTGTGTGTGTTACATGCTAGCCTCATAGGGGTTTTGTTTACTCAGTCCTATTTTTAACCCAAACAATACTCATCACCTTTACTTTGACTCTTTGATGCATCAATCTCTTTTCATGGAAGCATGATGTAATCTACCGTCCCGCCCTTTTTTTTTTTTAAGAAGAGGTTTTGTGTCCTGTGTGTGTGCGCGTGCATGCAAGTTTTTGCCATGAGAGATTCTTGTGCTCAAGATTTGGACTTGAGAATACTACAAGGCATTCATCATTTCACAAGCAGCAATAAAAGATTGGTCATAGTTGTTATATAAAAAGGAGGACCACACAAGCAGTCGCTGACTTTTATTTATTTGTTTCCAGGTGCAGTGAGTTTTTTTTTTTTTTTTTTTTTACAATTCATTAATTTCTCCCATGTTTTTAAAAGGGGGGAAAAAATCACATTGCGATTATTTTGACTCGTATTGCGATTGCAGTTTAAATTGCAATGTGTAAATATTAAACATACCATTTCATATTCAATGGTGTAACGGTACAAATGATCTCATTAGGAGGAAGTTTGCTAATTATTACCTCAGATTTATTTTTTAAAAAGTAAACAACTAACTTATTGACATTCTACAAGAATTGCGTATTTATTACCTTTTTGCAATTAAATCATTGGTCCATATATATATATATTTTTTTTAAGTTATTTAGTGCATGTCTTTTTATTATGTCTTTTTAACAGGATTAGTGATTAGGATGATATAAATCAGCTTTCTTGAACAGATAGTTGTTTTATATATATATATATATATATATATATATATATATATATATATATATATATATATTATATATATTATATATATATATATTATATATATTATTTATATATTATTTATATATATATATATGATATATATAGATAGATATTTATTTATTTCATATTTCTTTTTTTTATCACTTTTAAAGACATTTTTTCTTTTTTTTACATTTTAAAACGCATAAGTTTTCCATCATTTTATTCTTAGTATTTTTTTCTTATTTACTGCATGTGCTTTCTAAACTTTTATTTTATTTTCTTTAGCTACCTTTTCGAATAATAATAAATAAAAAAATATGTACGTTTCCACGTACAATCTAAGAGATTTATTTTCACAACCTTTCCCCCCCCCCACATGATGGGTTGCTTGACGCCTTTGTTCTACTTCTAACCGACTCCCTGGCTCCTCCCACCTGATTATCATCATTAAGTCCGATTACAAATCCACAGAAATGCACAGATACCAGTGACGCGTTCTTGAAGACGTTTTCGATCTGAGTGCTCACGCTTGAAAATCCTTTCAAGTTGGTGCCAATTTTTCCTTGCGTAAATTTTTTAGGGTTGTAAGTTGCTCGATTTGAGTAATCAGCATAGTTTCCGCTTGAAAAACGTTTCTTATAAAATCCCTGTGTGCCGATCACGTAGTGAGTATTGGGGATGCTGACTTGTAACTTTCCGTTACTGCTGAATTTCCTTTAACCCGTTTAGTGTTTTAAAAGACAAAAGGGAAAGCGCGAGAGGGAGGATTTTTATTCCAAAATCATCTCGTTTCTTTTCACGTTGATAAAGACTCTGTTTTATTCAATTCAAACTTGGATGCATTTATGTAACTTGCGTTGCATTCGAATTTGTAAAGAAAAATGTGATGGTTTATTTAGAGTTGATGCTTCGGATATTGTGATGGGTTGAGTTTGCTAATCGGGGATTGATCACTACACGACAACAAATCTATCTACTATATGTCCACACTTGTGTGTCGATCAGCATGTCCCTGTTCCTCTGTGGCCTGCGTACATGTTTGAGACCCGTGATCGTGTCCCAGCCCGCACTGTAGAGCAGATGAGCGGGACAACATTCCTGATCGACTCCCAGTACTTCATCTCCTGCAACGTGGAGTCTGAGACTAAAAAAGAAAAAAAAAAAAGATAAAAATGGAGCGTATGGGAGATGTCACATCCGTCACGCTGACAAGCTGCTGCTCCATGGACGCGTCGAAAGACCAATCAATACGCGAGTTTTTAAGATTCATCCGCGTCGTCCTCCTAAGCGTAAATGACATGTGCAAATCGACTTATCGATCCTAAGCTCGTCTCTTCCGCGAGCCATTTTGAGCGCAAATGTCACAGCAGCCGCATCTTGAAAGATGGAACGCGTTCCATGTTAAAACGTCCGAAACGGGCAACTTCGCAACTTTTTAGTGAACGTCCGGATGCGTCGGTAATGTGAAGAAAATATGTATGTTCCCTGATTTTTGTGTTAGATTTCCCCCCCTGATGTGACATCATATAAGGGAAGCTCTGCTGTTTCAGCTGGAACCTTAACACACACGAACTTAACTTGTAATATATGGGACCTTTAATGATTGTGACTGTGATGAACTTCTAAACAAATGCTTTGTTCAAGATAAGAGCATCTGTAGGATGATTGCATTGAAGGTTTTTACCGATGTAAAACAGTACTATTTTTAATTGCAAGGCGGCTGTGAATGTTTCAAGTTTCTCTGTTTTATTAGCTTTAGTGTCCAGAAAATCAGAAATTCTAACCGAACCAATCGAGATATTGCGACTCGAGGTGGCAATGCAACGTAATGAACATTTTCTTAGACGTTTCAACTCTGAGCCTTTTCACCCAATGCTGACTCTACCTCAACTGTTGAGAGTAAAAGTTTTCACCCCCTTAATGGTTTTAAAATGGGCGGTCTAGTTTTTTTTTTTTTTCTCCCACTCTTTTTTTTTTTTTACTTTAGTCAATCCTTTTAAAAGGGCAGACGTTATGATGACCTTTTCAAAGGTACCAGATCTGCTTGGGGCGCTGCACCTGCTGGTGTGACGTAGGGCAGCGTGATCACCTGTACGATACGACATGATACGATGTGGTACATTATGGATTATGATCGACTGTACGCTGCGCCCCATCTTCCAATCTTTACATTTTTATGCCTTCCGAATCATGGCCCTTCTGCTCTCGGGTTTGATGGTCAGGCTGTGATGAGTCTGATTTAATAAGAGGACGTGTACAGGGTGATTCGTTTAAAAGAGGCCCCATGAATGTTCTGTAAAACTCTCGCTAGGCTGAAGCGATCTGCATGAAACCCCAAATAACCGTTTAATGTCGTACCCAGAATGTTCAGGCCCCTTTCGAGTGATTAACCCTGTTTTTCCTCTGTAAAAGTCCTCCATACTCTCTGATGTCCAGACAATTACAATATGCCCCATCTGACCACGTCTGGTACCTACACCAGGAAGGCAGTTTTGAGGAAACTGAGCGACCTGAAATCCATCTCAGAGACTTAAACACATCAAGTCACTAGCTTGGTGCACTGGATTTCTTTTTCGTGCCATGTGCACACAGAGCGTTGCAGCTCGGAAACAAAAAATGTTGACCTGCGATGTCGACACGACCGTATATGAACACGGAAAACTTTTTTTATTCACGGCAGCTCCCTGGAGCATCAGAATCAGCTGCTTGGTTAATTAATCACCGCCACCTGTCCAGTCAGAACCGAGTACGGTGCTATAATGACATTCTAACTGGCGCTTTAAGTGTCCCCTTTTCCTCCACGCTGCATTTCATTTTCTTGCTTTCTCCATGGACAGTATGGTGCAATCGTAAAAGCTATATTGATCGGTGTGATGCAACCTGAGTGTAAGCGGCGCCGCTTGAACGCTACGGCCTTGTTTGGGTGTGTGTTGGTAGTTTGCACACACTGCCGCTTGGGTTTGGCATGCTTCCGACTACTTGTGGAGAGCCTCGTCATCATCTTTCTTTTCTTGACAAGACAAAGGAAAAGTTCACTCGCAAAATTTGCATAGGATCTTCCCTCCCAACCTCCCTCTTTCCCCACCCCTCCCTCTGTCTTCTCTCTTTCACTCCTTCAGTAACCATGGCAACTGCCTCCAAGTAGGCTAGCGGCGGTTGGCTTTTTTTTTTTTTGCCTTTTTTTTTTTTTTTTTAAATAGCAACGGGCAAAATTTGGGTCAGAATATCTGTAAGTCTGCCTATAAATTACTCCGTGTTCCAGATCTGTTGTTTCATTAATCAGGATGAATCCCCGGCCAGCTGTTGGGATGCGGCCAAGGCGCCGGAGAATGAATGGCTACACACACACACACACACACACACACACACACACACACGGCACACAAAGAGCTTGTGAAAGACAAAGAGCTCGTGCCACCAGAGGTGTTGCTCTTTATTGCAGCAGGAGTGGAAATCTCTCCTCTGTGGAAGCAGTTCAGAAAGTTAAAGCGGTCTCTAGATGATGTCATGTATTCATCATTTAATTCTCCGATGAGGAAATATTTCTCTTCATTTTATTCTTCATTTAAAGCCCCAACTTTGGGTGTGTGAGGTGTTCAGGTGTTTACATTTACGCATTTAGCAGACATCCTTATCCAAAGCATCTCGTACATGTGAGCAGTTGAGATTTAAGGGCCTTGATCAAGGGGTCAATAATGGTAACTTGATGGTTGTGGGGTTTGAAGCTAGGACCTAGGCCAATTCCTTAACCCCTGAGCAACCCCTGACCTGTGTTTGCGAGCATGTTCATCAGAAATGAAAGAAGTTGTTCAGAACTAAAGTTTTTGACATATTGAAAACGTTAATGGTCACACCACCCACTTTCTTGGAGATCCACATTTCCTAGAGACATCAAAAGTGACTTACGTTGATCTTATTTTAGGGTGCCTTCACATTAGGCGCGATGGCGATTTGAACGATTTGCCCTCCTCACTCACCTGCTTGGTTTTTGTTCTCCGTACTCGGGTACATTTAGTTTTTATTTGCGCTCTCCGACACACCAGGGGGCAGTATGCACTAACCTGGTTTGTGAGCCACCATGAAGCACAGAACAAGGATGTCAAGTTTCACGTTATGCCCAATGTCAGGAGTCGACTCTTATGCTAACGATGCTCCTATGCTTGTATCAGCTGTGGCTGTGTAGGTCATAACAAGTGTGCTGTGTACTTTTGCTCTTCAAGCGTACTCGGACCATTTTCCAAGCGTGGAACGATTGTGTTCTCACTGATCAAAATGAACCAGACTTTCGGGTCAAGTCTTCTCAGAAGCCATCCCCGGGCCCTAACGTGTAAACTCTTGCTTTGCTCAAGGGCCCAACAGGTGCAGCTTGGACTCACAACCTTCTCATTTAGACCACCCACATTTCTGAGACACAAATAATACAGGTAGTCCCCGACTTACGAACAAATGACACACACACAATATATACCAGACTTTGGATATTTTGTCCATTCACATAAAAAAATATCGTATATAATTGTAAATATTGGTATCTGGTGTCAATAGAACCGCGGTCCGTCTCGTATCTTTGGAATTTCGTGACCCGAATGTTCTTAAGTCGGGGACTACCTGTATTTAAACCAGAGGTGGCGTTCGATTTCAAGTTGTCCAGGACCGCAAACGTTCCTTCCTGATCCGTTGTGATTCGTCCAACTGGCTCTGTGAGACATATTTTCAACCAGTCGTAGCGGCGTCAGTCACACTGGGTCTTGCATCATCTTTAACGTCATAATTTCAGACCTTTTGAGAAGGTCCCATATTCTGCCAAGCGGACACGGGTGTCAGATCTCCTCTCTATGCGGGTGAGCTACGGCCGAGCCACACCCCTCCAGAGTACAGCACAGCTGAGCAACAGGCCAGAGGAGGGGAGGGGCTTTTCTTATATGAGGTCACACTAGAGGGGGAAAACCAAAAAAAAAATTGCCTTTTTTAAACCCTGTTTAAAAATGAAAAAGGGCAGATACTGGAGAACTAGTTGAATGTCCAAACATGACAAAAAAAAAAAAAAAAAAAAACGGGAATTTTACGCAATACGCGCCCTTTAATTTACAGCACAGTGTTAATCCAATTGTGTTCATTTAATATGACATTCCTTTGTCTTCTTTATTCAGACTAAAGCGACATCAGTGTGGTGGTGGTGGTGGTGGTGGTGGTGGTTATGGGGGATTGGATTTGGGGGGGGGGGGCGGGGGGGATGGGTTAAAGCAGAGACGGAAGACTGATTGGATGAGTGAGAAAATGACAGGAGAGGACGGACCTCACAACGAGTGCAAAGGTAAAAAGCAAGACGTCTGTGAGGGAGAAAATGAAGTGCAGCGGAAAAACAAGGGATAAATAAAAGAAGGAAACAAAGATTGATTGTGTGTGTGTGTGTGTGTGAGGGAAAGAAAAAGTGTGTAGCATGTCATTCAGTCCTGTAAGAAGAAGAAAAAAAAAAACAAACACAGTGTGTGTGGGTGTGGAGGAAAAGCGGATGAGCCTCACAGCACCGAAAAACTGATGAGTCATCTTTCACACCCTGTTTGTTTTACACCGCCGTCACATTCTCTCTTTCTCACACACACACACACACACACACTGATGTGGTGCCTGCTTTACTTTGCACTTTTAGAAAGCTAATTACAGAGCGTGTATGCAGGAATTCATCCCACTAATCCTACTCAGGCCGTCTGCTAGTAAACAGATTTGTGACTCGACTCCGCTTCTGTATAAGCTGAGGGCCGACTCGCCGCGTCTCTCACACACACACACACACACACACGGCTCTCTCACTCACTCGTGCAACAAATCCTGAAATATTCATAAACAAGGGATTTATTTTTTTTCAAGCAAGTGCCACTTGAACTGTGTGTATACAGTGTGTTCACTGGTTTACTTTTCCTCCAGCGTGGTTCTATAGTCAGGATGAAGAACTGTCGAAGAGTCGCGCTACTGTGTATAAATGACGAGGGCCCGTTCAAGTCAAACCGGGATGAGATTTCGGATAAATGAAGGAGTGAACGCGCTTGACATTTCCAGAGGCCTTTAAACACAGTACGGTGATGATGGGGAAACATTTGAATTGAACGCAGATCCCGACTATGGAGTGTTGTGAGCAATCAGCTAGAGCAACGCCGCATCCTTGAAAACCGCCGTATGACTTTCAAGGCGCGGACGAGACGGTGTGAAGTGTGCACACAATCGTTCACCAGCGCCGCTCGCACATTACAGGAACTCGGCTGGGAGTTACAGTCCTGACCTCACTCCGCGCCATTTCCACATGCTATCGGCGTTCCTGCCAGGCCGACGTTCCAGCCTGATCATGGAAACGTTCTACCCTGATGGTGTCCAAGCACAAGTGAAATGCTCTATAGAGGAATAGCGGGAGTTTATATAACCGTCATGAATGTTATCCTGCGCAATCAAAAGTCCCGGTTTGACTCGGGCACCTCGCGTATACAGACGATTGGTCATAAAAATCGCTCGCGAGCTTGTAAAACAGACGCGATGAGGGCGAGGGCGTCGATGTAAATAAAAGAAACCGCGCAGATGGAGTTACTGTCCGAGCTTCTGTTATAGAAAATGAATCAACGCGGTTTGGAAGTTTTGGTGCAAATATCACTGGTTGATAAGTTGCAAAAAAAATACCTGATACACTCATACCAGTATCACACACTCGGTGTGCTGTAGTAAGTAAATTAGGCCACTCAAACTTCACAGCAGCGGTGCACACACACACACACACACACACACGCACACACACGCGCATCCATGCAGAAGGATTGTCTGCTAACAAAACAATCTCATCGCTTTAGCTGATTTGCGGAACATACTGTACGATTGAAGAACACACTCTCGGGTGCCAAAACCAAAACTTTGAAATCCCTTGAATGCTGCCCACCTACACACACACACACACACACACACACACACACCACTCAAACACCCGCGTACAGAGCTGCCTACGACTCCACAACCGCCTACACGTGCCCTCGCTTGAAGAATGTCAGATAACAACCTGTCAGGCGTGAAAGCCAAGAGCGTTGCGTTCGAATCGAGGAAACGACGTCAAACGGCTCGATTTGTACTTGTCAGCGTTCAGGAGAACGTGAGGCCGTGCGTGAACATTTGACCTCTTGTTTCAGGGTATTGCCTGCGTGTGTGTGTGTGTGTGTGTGTGTGTGTGTGTGTGTGTGTGTGTGTGTGTGTGTGTGTGTGTGTGTGTGTGTGTGTGTGTGTGTGTGTATCTGTGTCTGTTTGTGCGCGCATCCTGTGTGACTCACCCTGGTCTGTGCGTTGGGTGTGGATCTAACACCTATACATTTTTTTTTTTCTCTTAAAACACTTCACCCAGAAATCAAATGAATCACACACAAACAAACAAACAAACAAACAAACACATGTTAGTCTCTTATGAACAAGCTTTCATTTCAAAATTATTGGCACGCTCTGTAAAACGAGTAGAACATAACGGAAATTCGAGATGAGATGTTAGCAAGACAAGATGTAAAAAGTCAGATCTATAATAATACAATATGAACACTGATTATTTTTGTTTTTGTTATTATTATTACATCACATGGGGTGGCAATAATTTACCATTTTTTAACTATAGTTTTTTTTTAAGGATGTGGTCTTCTGAGATTTTTGTTTTTGTTTGTTAAAATATATACAGTCAAGTAGTCTACTGTAAGAGGTCCAATACTCCAAAATACACAGCCTGGCCAAAAGAGAGGAAAAAAAGTTGCCATTTCAGAAGGGTCAAAAATTATTGGGCTGCATCGGGCAAAGAAAACAACTAAGCAGTTGAACTTGGTTAAGAACCCTTCAACACATTAGCAAAACCTGGAAGGATAGTGCTGAACCTCAACTTTGTGGAAGAAATGTGGCTGGAAAAAAATCATGCATGGAGTTCGCTTAACCACTTGGTGATGTTCCATGGTGAAAAAAAAAAAAAAAGCCAGAGCTATGTTTAATAGTGAAAGTAAGAGCATTTCCACACACACACACACACACACACACACACGATGTGATGAGAATTCAGTCGCTCAGGTTTAGGTTCAGCAACATTATGAGAGAATAAAATGTAATAATAACTCATCTGATGGCTTGAATGTACTGAATGAGCAGGTTAGCACTTCTGTGGAGTTTTTCATTCCTGATTGCATGGGGCACATTCCAGGACCCAGATTGTCAAAGAGTGGTTCTGGGAGCATGAGGAATCATTTTCACACATGACCTGGCCCCCACACTGCATGCTGTAATCAAACCTAAAGGTGATGGAATGAAAACTGTGCTGCCTATATCCCATAATATAAACAGTCCAGTAGTGTAAGGAAGTAGTCTATATCTCAAAACATAAACAATCAAGTAGTCTAAGTTGTCTATAGCCCATATGCTTACAAGCCTTGGAATCTGTGGAACAGCGTGGCAATGGTTTGCTTCTTACCTAGAAGATACAGTAGGTCGTGACATGGAGGGGATCCACAGACTCTCTACTGGTGTACCACAGGGCTCAGTACTTGGTCCTCTTCTGCTCTCCCTCTATACCCGGTCTGTTGGTAAGGTCATATCATTGTATGGATTTTCATACCATTGTTATGCAGATGATACACCACGTAAGTAAGACATTCATCCAGACTCATTTCTGTTCTGGCACCTAGGTGGTGGAATAAACTTCCTCTAGATGTCCGTATATCTTTAAATGATAGCTCGAGACGTATTTGTTTCTTCAACATTTGCACAGATCAGCTAGCACCTGTGTTCACAGAGATATTCAACATCTCCTTATCCCAGTTGGCAATCCCATCCTGCTTCAAAGAGTCCATCATTGTTCCTGTCTCCAAGAACCCCATCCTGCTTCCCTCAACGATTATCGCCCTGTATCCCTGATCTCAGTAGAGATGAACTGCTTTGAGCGGCTGCTTCATCATTTCTTCACTACCTGACACACTTGACCCTTTACAGTTTGCTTACCGTCCAAATCGTTCAACTGATGATGCCATCTCTCACCTCTCTTCACACATCTCTCACTCACCTGGACACTGGGAAGGGCAATTATGTTAAAATGCTCTTTGTCGACTACAGTTCAGCATTTAATGCCAATTCCCTCCACACTCACCACCAAGCTGGAGCACCTGGGACTCAGCCCAGTGTCAGTGGATCACCAATTTCCTAACTGGCAGACCACAGGCAGTAAGAATGGGCGGACATGTCTCAGCCTCCCTCACTCTCAGCACTGGAGCACCACAGGGTTGTGTTCTGAGCCCACTGCTGTACTCTCTGTACACTTATGACTGTGTGGCTACTACTTACTACCACCATCATTAAATTTGCTGACAACACCGTTCTGGTGGGCCTGATCTCTGACAACAATGAGACGGCCTACCTAAATCTGGAGAACTGGTGCCAGACGAACAACCTCCGTCAAAACGTCAGAGAGACATACGAGGTGCTAGTGGACTTCAGTACAAATCAGGAGAGGAATTACTAGACCCCATCATCAGTGAGATCCCAGAGGAGAGAGAGGACAGTGTTCACATCACGCTGGACCTGTCATGGTTCTGTCACATCAACAGGCCCGGCAGCATCTCTACCACCTCAGATGCTTAAGAGACTTTAGACTGCCCCTCACTGCACCATAGAGAGCATCCTGACGGGAAACATTGTGACCTGGTTCAGGAACAGCACCATGCAGGACAGACAAGCTCTACAGAGGGTGGTGCGATCAGCTGAGTGTATCATCCGCACCGAGCTCCATGACCTGCACTCAATCTATAGCAAGCGGTGCTGGACAAAGGCCAGGAAGATCGTGATGGACCTCAGCCTCCCCAACAATGGACTGTTCTCTCTGTTGCGGTCAGGAAAACGATTCCGCTTCCTGAGGGACAACACAGCGAGTCTGAGGAGGAGCTTCTTACCGCAGGTGATTTGGTCTCTAAATCAGAACATCACTTAAGACATACTGTAGCACATTCATGGACACCATGGACACTTATGGACATTGCACACCTGCACATTTACACATATTTCTGTTTAATTTTTGCTCATTGCACATATTTCTATTTAAATCCCACTTCATCTCCACACTAAATTTTGTATATATTTTCTATATTTGTACAGAATTAAAAAAAAAAAAATTCTGTATTTGTACGTATTTGTCTTTACTGTATTTTATAATTTGTGTTTGTACAGCTAGGTTTTTCTTACATTTTATATTTTGTTTTATCTTCTATAGATTTTTCTCTATATATTCTCTATATTTTATTTCTTATTTTATTCCATATTTATTTCCTATTAATAATCTTTTTAAGGTCATGGGCATTTAAGCATTTCACTGCATAACGTACTGTGTATGACTGTGTATGTGCCAAATAAAATTTGAAAATATATAAACAGTCCAGTAGTGTAAGTAGTCTAGTTCCAAAAATATAAGCAATATAGTAGTCTAAGTAATCTTTATCTAAAAACATAAACAATCCAGTAGTTTATATCCCAAAACATCAACAATCCAGTAGTTTATATCCAAAAACATCAACAGTCAAGTAGTTTAAGTAGTCCAGTAGTCAAAGTAGTCTCTATCCCAATATATAAACAATTCAGTAGTCTAAGTAGTCTATATCCCAATATATAAACAATTCAGTAGTCAAAGTAGTCTATATCCCAATATATAAACAATTCAGTAGTCTAAGTAGTCTCTATCCCAATATATAAACAATTCAGTAGTCTAAGTAGTCTATATCCCAATATATAAACAATTCAGTAGTCTAAGTAGTCTCTATCCCAATATATAAACAATTCAGTAGTCTAAGTAGTCTATATCCCAATATATAAACAATTCAGTAGTCTAAGTAGTCTATATCCCAATATATAAACAATTCAGTAGTCTAAGTAGTCTATATCCCAATATATAAACAATTCAGTAGTCTAAGTAGTCTATATCCCAATATATAAACAATTCAGTAGTCTAAGTAGTCTCTATCCCAATATATAAACAATTCAGTAGTCTAAGTAGTCTATATCCCAATATATAAACAATTCAGTAGTCTAAGTAGTCTCTATCCCAATATATAAACAATTCAGTAGTCTAAGTAGTCTATATCCCAATATATAAACAATTCAGTAGTCTAAGTAGTCTATATCCCAATATATAAACAATTCAGTAGTCTAAGTAGTCTATATCCCAATATATAAACAATTCAGTAGTCTAAGTAGTCTATATCCCAATATATAAACAATTCAGTAGTCTAAGTAGTCTATATCCCAATATATAAACAATTCAGTAGTCTAAGTAGTCTCTATCCCAATATATAAACAATTCAGTAGTCTAAGTAGTCTCTATCCCAATATATAAACAATTCAGTAGTCTAAGTAGTCTATATCCCAATATATAAACAATTCAGTAGTCTAAGTAGTCTATATCCCAATATATAAACAATTCAGTAGTCTAAGTAGTCTATATCCCAATATATAAACAATTCAGTAGTCTAAGTAGTCTATATATATATATATATATATATATATATATATATATATATATATATAGTATGTATATATATATGTATATATATATATATATATATATATATATATTATATATATATAACATATATATATATATATTATTTACACGTACATATAAATAAAATAACATATCAAGGAGCATGTAACACGGGCAGCACTCACGCATTTAAAATTCAATTAAATTTTGAATTTTAAATTCAATTCAATTTTATTTAACTATTTTCATCATCACAAAGCAGCTTTACACAATCAAAAGAATTATTTAAGTTTGTATGGAATGTGAATGTGAATGTGTATGAATCAGAATGGTCAGACATTCCGTGGTGAGCAAGCCGAGGACGACAGTGGCAAGGGAAAACTGCCTGAGATGGCAGGAGGAAGAAAGCTTGAGAGGAACCCAACAACTCAACAAGGAACTCATCCTCATCTGGGTGAAACAGAAAGCAGGGATTGATCTGCATTCATACTGTGTGTTAGGTGGCAGGCAGTTCAGTATAACAGATGTTAACAGATGTGAATTGATGTTAATATGGAGTCCAGGTAGTTATTGGAGGCTCAGGTAGACTTGTAGGAAATTCCAGTCCTGAACTATCGAGCGACTGTAGCCAAGAAACAGCTGTCAACATCAGTCTAGGCCAAAACAGTCTTCATAGTAGAGTGAAACCGTCCCCAGACACTGGACGCATCCCAAAGAGACACACGGGACATCCATGTGACAAGATCTCCAACCAGAAGTGGGGCACCAGGATGAGTCAGGCAGGTCCAGAGGGCAGAGGGAGTCTGGGTCAATAGCAGCTCAGGAATGACATGTATATCTCGACAGAGAGAGGGAAAGAGAGAGAGAGAGGGAGAGAACAGGAGAGGGGAGAGCAAAAGAGGAGAGGTAACAGTTAGGTGTGGTGACAGACACATAATGTATAAAGTGAATGTATATTTAGTGCAGAGTGCAAGCAGGGACTCCGACAGGACTAACTATAAAAGCATAACTAAAAGGGAGAGCCAGAAGGAAACACAGACCCATATATCCCAACATATAAACAATACAGTAGTCTATATACCAAAACATAAACAATCCAGTAGACCCAGTAGTCTATATACCAAAATATAAACAATACAGTAGTCTATATACCAAAATATAAACAATACAGTAGTCTATATACCAAAATATAAACAATCCAGTAGTCTATATCCCAACATATAAACAATCCAGTAGTCTATATACCAAAACATAAACAATCCAGTAGTCTATATCCCAAAATATAAACAATCCAGTAGACCCAGTAGTCTATATCCCACAGTATAAACAATCTAGTAATCTACAGTAAGTAGTCTATATCCCAAAATATAAACAATCCAGTAGTCTATATCCCAAAATATAAACAATCCAGTAGTCTATATCCCAACATATAAACAATCCAGTAGTCTATATCCCAACATATAAACACTCCAGTAGTCTATATCCCAAAATATAAACAATCCAGTAGTCTATATCCCAAAATATAAACAATCCAGCAGTCTATATCCCAAAATATAAACAATCCAGTAGACCCAGTAGTCTATATCCCACAGTATAAACAATCTAGTAATCTACAGTAAGTAGTCTATATCCCAAAATATAAACAATCCAGTAGTCTATATCCCAACATATAAACAATCCAGTAGTCTATATCCCAAAATATAAACAATCCAGCAGTCTATATCCCAAAATATAAACAATCCAGTAGACCCAGTAGTCTATATCCCACAGTATAAACAATCTAGTAATCTACAGTAAGTAGTCTATATCCCAAAATATAAACAATCCAGTAGTCTATATCCCAAAATATAAACAATCCAGTAGTCTATATCCCAACATATAAACAATCCAGTAGTCTATATCCCAACATATAAACACTCCAGTAGTCTATATCCCAAAATATAAACAATCCAGTAGTCTATATCCCAAAATATAAACAATCCAGCAGTCTATATCCCAAAATATAAACAATCCAGTAGACCCAGTAGTCTATATCCCACAGTATAAACAATCTAGTAATCTACAGTAAGTAGTCTATATCCCAACATATAAACAATCCAGTAGTCTATATCCCAAAATATAAACAATCCAGTAGACCCAGTAGTCTATATCCCACAGTATAAACAATCTAGTAATCTACAGTAAGTAGTCTATATCCCAAAATATAAACAATCCAGTAGTCTATATCCCAACATATAAACAATCCAGTAGTCTATATCCCAAAATATAAACAATCCAGTAGACCCAGTAGTCTATATCCCACAGTATAAACAATCTAGTAATCTACAGTAAGTAGTCTATATCCCAAAATATAAACAATCCAGTAGTCTATATCCCAACATATAAACAATCCAGTAGTCTATATCCCAAAATATAAACAATCCAGCAGTCTATATCCCAAAATATAAACAATCCAGCAGTCTATATCCCAAAATATAAACAATCCAGTAGTCTATATCCCAACATATAAACAATCCAGTAGTCTATATCCCAAAATATAAACAATCCAGCAGTCTATATCCCAAAATATAAACAATCCAGTAGACCCAGTAGTCTATATCCCACAGTATAAACAATCTAGTAATCTACAGTAAGTAGTCTATATCCCAAAATATAAACAATCCAGTAGTCTATATCCAAACATATAAACACTCCAGTAGTCTATATCCCAAAATATAAACAATCCAGTAGTCTATATCCCAAAATATAAACAATACAGTAGTCTATATACCAAAATATAAACAAAACAGTAATTTAAGTAGTCTACATCCCAACATATAAACAATCCAGTAGTCTATATCCCAAAACATGCGCTATCCTAAGTATATATATCACAATATATCACAATATGTAAACAATCCAAAACATTATTGGGATAGACTATATTTTAAACAATCCAGTAGTCAATAGACTAAATAGTCTATATCCCAAAATATAAACAGTTGTTTATGGAATCTAGAGCCCAGAATATAAATCACTGAGTAGCCTAAGTACCTTGCATGGCAAAATATAAACAAACCAGCAGCCAAAATATTAGTTTTACCACAATGTAAACATTCCAGTAGTCTACATCCCAAAATATAAATCCTAAGGCAGTCTAATTTAAACCCCTCCAACCTTGACCATGCAGTGACAAACAATGAATAAATGAATGCCACGTAGTCTTTCTTTGTCCCATGAACGTCATATCGGGCTTCTCATGGCCCCCGTGATAGTGAAAATCTTCTGCTCTGTAATTTTTATCGTACTGTCCTGCAAAAACATGGGTTTGATGCACACCTTTAGTTCACCCGGATGCTTTGTGAAAAAGCACAGTAATTTCTTCATATTCAGTTACATCCCTATCACACACACACACACACACACACACACACACACACACACACACACACACACACACACACACCTGGGTGTGCAGGGAGGGAAGCCTTGCTTGAATTGTAGGTAACTTGAGCAGGCTGAGTTGGAGCTCGGTGTTGTGAATGGCGGTTAGCGTTGTTTCCCTTGAGGCTCTTCAGTAATTGACGTAATCTCAGTCTCTGGCTTTTAAAAAATCCGTCTGGCACGACTTTCCTCGTATCTTTCGGGCCTCTGTCAAGGCCTGCCTCACCTAACCAATGTTCTTCTGGCATGCCGCGGGTTTCGCTGCAACCGCAACGTCAATTAAGCTCACTCTGAAATGAGTCATCGGCGGCCCAAGCGTGACTCCATGACCGAGAGCGCGCTGCGTTTGTCTTCTTTTAAGGAGCTTGTTTTGATTTTACACCAAACCTGAACGGTATGAGTCAACTTCTTTCGGCTGCTGCAGGATTAGACACGCAGTGACTGACTTCTGCAAGCATACTGTGCTCTCGGGTTTACAGTGCACCGATTGCCCTGAGATATGAGTGTCATTCATATTTCTGTAAAACCCAAGCATTACTGCGAGTTTTTACGATTCACACACTTGTCTTGCACCATTTGAGTTTGACGTCCATTCGCAGGCATGTGGAGGCACGGCGTCTCATCCGACTTTCTATGAGAACGTGTTGACAGTACATATCTTCCTGACAAGTTCAAAGGGCACAAACTGTGTTAAAGAAGCTGATTAGCCCTGGGCGGTATTTGAGAAAACACAACTGTTCACTTTTAACTTAGTGAAACTACGTGGTGGGTGGAAGAAATTCATGCAGAATTATTCGTTGAGTTTTTATATCAGGTTTTTTGATAGGGAGGAAAATATGTAACCCGTGATCCAACATCTGGAGCATGTGAGAGGAATCTCAATCTGGTTCTCATTCAGAATGTCATACGTTCGTATCATTGCATTATGGTTTCTCACAATTTTTCCTGTTTCGACTCAGGTTTATTTTGACTCTGGACCATGTGCCTTTCTTAAACCTATATTTAGTTGTTTTAATAATAAGTCAAAACTGAATGTAGGTAAATTTGGTTTGTTTTATATTTTTCCTCAGAATTTAAAATGTTTCAGCCCAATACTTTGCAAAATTGCTAACATGATTCCGAAATTACTACACAGACTGAAAATACCTGACTTTCATACAAAATTTTGATGATGTCTGTATAATAAAGGAAGTATGAAGGAAAGGAGAAGTAAGGAAAATGAAAAGAATGCATAAACAACGTGGTCATATTTCCCCTCGCGTACAAGTCGACACGTGTCCACTATAGGATTTAGTGCTGCTCTAGGTGGAATGCTACGTGCATTTCAGTGTATTCGTCTGGGAGACATCGGATTCGACTTAAAACAGAATACAATTACTGTACATAAAATTGCTAGCAATATGTCTAGCTACATTGTAGCCATATATACTCACCAAAAGGATTATTAGGAACACCTGTTCAATTTCTCATTAATGCAATTATCTAATCAACCAATCACATGGCAGTTGCTTCAATGCATTTAGGGGTGTGGTCCTGGTCAAGACAATCTCCTGAACTCCAAACTGAATGTCAGAATGGGAAAGAAAGGTGATTTGTGAAGCCACAACACGCACAACCTTGAGGCGCATGGGCTACAACAGCAGAAGACCCCACCGGGTACCACTCATCTCCACTACAAATAGGAAAAAGAGGCTACAATATGCACGAGCTCACCAAAATTGGACAGTTGAAGACGGAAAAATGTTGTCTGGTCTGATGAGTCTCGGTTTCTGTTGAGACATTCAAATGGTAGAGTCAGAATTTGGCGTAAACAGAATGAGAACATGGATCCATCGTGCCTTGTTACCACTGTGCAGGCTGATAGTGGTGGTGTAATGGTGTGGGGGATCTTTTCTTGGCACACTTTAGGCCCCTTAGTGCTAAATGGACATCGTTTAAATGCCACGGCCTACCTGAGCATTGTTTCTGACCATGTCCATCCCTTTATGTCCACCATGTACCCATCCTCTGATGGCTACTTCCAGCAGGATAATGCACCATGTCACAAAGCTCGAATCATTTCAAACTGGTTTCTTGAACATGACAATGAGTTCACTGTACTAAAATGGGCCCCACGGTCACCAGATCTCAACCCAATAGAGCATCTTTGGGATGTGATGGAACGGGAGCTTCGTGCCCTGGATGTGCATCCCACAAATCTCCATCAACTGCAAGATGCTCTCCTATCAATATGGGCCAACGCTTCTAAAGAATGCTTTCAGCACCTTGTTGAATCAATGCCATGTAGAATTAAGGCAGTTCTGAAGGCGAAAGGCAGTCAAACACCGTATTAGTATGGTGTTCCTAATAATCCTTTAGGTGAGTGGATGTGCCTTAGTGGTTAGCACTGTCGCCTTGCAACTCCAGGGTCCAGGTTCGATTCCTGCCTCAGGTCTGTGTGCATGGAGTTTGCATGTTCTCCCCATGCTTGGTGGGTTATCTCTGGGTACTCTGGTTTCCTCCCACAGTCCAAAGACATGCAGATCAGGATAATTGGCGTTCCCAAATTACAAATCCCGTTAGTGTGTTAATGAGTGTGTGAGAGTGAATGTATGTGTGATGGATTGGCACCCTGTCCAGTGTGTACCCCCTCTCATGCCCCAAGTCTTCTAGAATAGACTTCAGGCCCCCTGCAACCCTGTATACAGGATAAAGTGGTGTACACAATGAGTGAATGAAATGCCGAAGGAAAAAATTGTGAAAATAGTGAAAGTAAGTTCATTTCTTTACACACACAATGGGATGAGAACTCACAGGATTGGGATTAAACAGATGTGTGTCCATAAGAAAACCACTTGTTAGTGAGACTAATGAGGAAAATGGCATAAACATTATATGTCGGAGCATTGGAAAAACGTCATGTGATCTGATGAGTTCAGATTGTGCGTGTCAGGGTAAGATCTGATGATGCATAGTGTAACACTGGAGACAGTGTTATGATCTGGTGTGCTTCAGTCGGTCAGCTCTAGACTCAGCAACGTTATGTGGCAATGAAACGACGTCAGCTGACGACCTGAATGTACTGAATGACCAGGTCATCACGTCTATGGAGTTTTTCTTCCCTGATTGGACAGACAGTGGTTCCATGAACTGGACACCACAAAGCTAAAGGTGATTGAATGAAATCTTGGCGTGTGTTTGATTGTTTTTTTTTTTTGGCCAGGCATCATATTTACCCACCACTACCCGACAAAGCATTGGAATAACTTTTAAAGCGAGGATGACAAGTCTGTGGCTAGAACTTGAACTTCACTTTAAAATCACAAGCCATGTAATGTACTGATGGGTATGGAATACCATGACGACCGACAAACTTGAAAGAAACGTCTTGACACATTACACAACTCGTGCACTCAACTATAGCGGTCAAATTTCAGCTCCTGAATGCCGCGTTACTCAAAGTCAAATTCACACAACGTGTATGAGAGCATCTGCGCTGATGCACGTACGTTATTGAGGTAAGCGCTTCAATCCGGGTGAAATCCCCCGGCTGGTCTCGTCTTTATCTCTGTCTTGCTCTCGTTATTACTCTCACCATCTCAAACACTTTCTCTGCTCTCGAAATGTCAGAGACACTGCATGCCTTTTGCATTATCACTAATTACACTTCCTGGCGTAAAAAAAAAACTTGCATTCATCCACCGGCGGTGGGCGCAAGTGCGAGACCTACTTTGGGTTTTTCACTCTCTCCTCCAACACACACGTGCATGAATGGGTTTGTGCCTTCATTCACCTGGTTTTACCTCAGAGGAAAGGTCAATGAGTGCAGGATGGACTCTGTTCACCTATGTGTGTGTGTGTGTGTGTGTGTGTGGTGAGGATCCTGCTGATTGACTTTCTAATTCACTAGAACATCCCTTATCCGCTTTATCTGTCACTAAAAAATTGCCTAATCCTGACCTCACCCTGTCATTCATCAGGTTATAATCTCTATGCTTTTTTGTTGTTGTTGTTCTGAGCTCCTCACACTGCTCCAGGCGACATAATTTCCACCCTTCGCACCACTCACAGGTCTCACGGCAGACCTCATCTTCACCAACACCTCTGTTTTTCAGTAAAGTTGTTACTTGCTTCTTCTTTTTGGTTCCTGATCTGAAGGTAAGGCGAGACATGCTGGATGGTTTACTCTCACAGGGTCGCTCACAGGCAGGAACAGGAAGAAACACACACCATCTCGTATGCCACTGGATGATCACACACACGTATCACAGGGGAGGGGATGTTCACACAAACTAGACATTTCCCTTCTATTTTTTTGTGCCGTAGGAGCCTGTGGGCTAGTTTTACAACTAAATAAGTCTGTATGTGTCCCACTCCCCCCAAACACACACATACACACACACTAGCAAGAAGTTTATTTTTTGCTAATTTGCATAATTAGTAATTTATTTTAACATTTATTTTTGTATTACATTTCGTAAAGATGTGTTATAAGAGAGGTATAACATTATTATTATTATTGTTATTATTATTATTTTTATTTATTTATTTATTGTATTATTTGTGTATTGTTATTATTATTGTCCATTGGCCCTATTATTATATATTATATATAAGCTGTGTATTTATATTTTATATAAATCAAATATATTGCTTATAAATTATTAAATCACAAAGCATTACTTATACGAATAATTCAGCTTACAGCTTCATTTTACATTCCATTATTATTATTATTATTGTTGAAATAGGTTTTGTTTGCATAATAATAAAACACGATGGTGCATTAATTTCACAAATTCATACACACAACAATTAATGTATTATTATTATTATTATTATTATTATGTTATAAAGAAAGTATAATGTGTAATGTACAAGAAAGATATTTGCTATTTTCTTCTTCATTTTCTTCATGTTATTATTATTATTGTATTATTATTATTATTATTGTTGTTGTTGTTCTTGTCACTGTCGTTGTGAAAATAAATTTTAGTAAGACAATAAATATGATGAATTTCACAAATTCATACACACAACAGAAATTAATTTATAAATGTATTATTTTCATTTTTCATTATTATTATAATTATATGAGAATTTAATTGACCCTTAATAGTATATGATATTATAAATATTAAAATATTTACATAATGTTAAAACACAAGCATTACTGACAAGAACAACCACACACACATTTAATTATTATTAATATTATTATATATATATATATATATATATATATAATATATATATATATATATATAGTATTATATTACTAGTACTATTATTATTGTTATTATTATTATTATTATTAGAACAACAACGCCCGTAATAGAAGAGTAGTAATAACGATACTACTGTACATTCCTATCTTGCTATTTTGGTTACTATTAGGCTAAATTATTTTTTGTTGTTTTGTTTTGTCTTTTTAGGAAACGCACAGTGATATCAGGAGTTCTGAATGAGTTTAGCTCTTTCCTGACTATCACTCGTTTATCTGATTTAATAAGGAGCCTCTGTGTTAATTAAAGATCTTAATTGTACTGTTTTTTTTTGTTGTTGTTTGTTTGTTTGTTTGTTTGTTTTTGCGCTGGCTCAGGGTGCAGTTACCCCCCCCCCCTCCTCCCCCCCTCCTTTCTTTCCTTTCTTGTCCGCGCGCGCTCCCGCTACTCCGATTCTCTAAGCTCGGTTACGCGCATTCCTCGGCGCAGGCGCTCGAGGAGCAGCTTGTGAATGAGCGTAGCGGTGACGTCACTCGGCGAATGTCAACAATGTAGCGATTGAGAGGAGGAGGAGGAGGAGAGGGGGAGTGAGTGAGGGAGGAGGAGGAGGTGTTTCGCTCTGGTGTAACAAACAGAGGAGACGGAGCGGCACGCCGCATACGATCCCCCGCACACACACATACACACACACACACACACACTCGCACACGCATACGCGCACATGCGCGCGCGCGCTGACGTCTGAAGAACAAAAACAACGCTCTTATCAAAAATCCAAACTTCCTTTTTGGTCTAAAAAAGCAAATTCACGGGAGGAGAATCTCTCTCTCTCTCTCTCTCTCTGGTGCTGCACGGCTGAACCGCAGCAGCAGCAGCAGCAGTAGTAGTAGCAGTAGCAGTGTGCTGGTGCTGTTTCTCCCCCTGCAGCCCGGCTGGGCTTTAGGAGCGCGCTGGGAAGTCATCATGTGAAGAACAAACAACAACAACAAAAACAAGAAACAGAAGAACCTTTGATCTCGGACAAAAAACAAACAAACAAGCAAACAGGGCTGGAGCGCGAGGAACCGAAAGTGTGAAGGTGAGTGTGTGCTTTTCTTCCCCTTGAACACTTACAAACTTGTGCTTTGTGTGCGTGTGTGTGTGTGTGTATGTATATATGTCTCGGTCGCGTCCCAAATCGCATGCACGCTGCAACGTGTCAGAATAAGCTCACTAATGCATAGTGTCAACAACGGGACGCGTCCCAAATCACACAGGGCGCTTAAAGAGTCTACTTGGGCTGAGGTGTTTTGATACACACCAGGGGTTTGGGTTGTTGTGTTTTTTTTTGTTTTTTTTTGAGAGGAAAGAGGAGGGTTAAGCATGGCTCTTGTTTTCTGGTGAGAAGAAAAAGTAGCTGTCAAATGAAGAAGGAGCTAAAGAGGACACAATACAGGGACCCAAGACCCCTCCTTCTCTCTCTCTCTCTCTCTCTCTCTCTCACACACACACACACACACACACACACACAGCATGAGCCAGATTCCCACCTCCTGTTTACTTCATTCTACATCATTCATCCTCTTCCCTTTCAGCGGCTCGAGATACAGAATAGAGGGTGTAATGTTTGACTTGTGAGTAAAAGTGCTCAGTTAACAGGGTGCACTGACTAGTAGGTGGCGGACTCTTTAACATACAGGTGCCCAAAGTGCCCCATCAAAAATGTACTGTTCTTTAGGAACCGTTTACGTTTCCTGCAGTTGAGGAAGAACCCTATCATTCAGGAAGCTTTCCTCAGACCCTTCTTTTGTTTTCATGCTTCTTTTGTTCAATGCATCGTTCTTTAACCACTTTCAAAGGTTCATATATTCAATACGAGGTTCATATATTTATGCATTTACATAAAAGAAAACATTAGTACTTTCCCTTGTCAGTGATGCACTATACCTTTCTAAAGATATTCAACAGTCTGTTAGAAAAAAGATCCTCATTCAAAGTGACAATAGTACAGTTCAGTCCCTATCTCGTAGTCCTGTTTCTGGTACTCACGTTATAGATGTTTAAATTGCTTTTAGAAACCGGTTATGTCTTCAGGAACATTTGCACCAAGGACACTTATCCACCAGGAACCTTTTGTTGAACCATTTCACAATCCACAAGAAACCAATGCAAAAAAAAAAAACATTTCACTGTACACATGTGAGGACAATGGAAGTGTTGGTTCCTTCTTCATTTTTGTGTGTCTTGTGCCATTAAAGATTCTTTGGAGAACTCACTCATTCACTCACTCATTGTCTATACCGCTTTATCCTGCCTAAAGGGTCACAGGGGCCTGGAGCCTATCCAGGGAGGCTTAGGTCACGAGGTGGGGTACACCCTGGAAGGGGTAGTAAACCATCGCAGGGCACGCACACTCACACACTCATTCACACACACTACGGGGGAATTCTGGAAACGCTAGTTAGAATAATGTGCATGTCTTTGGACTGTGGGAGCAAAGCGGAGCACCCAGGGGAAACGCATCAAGGAAACACAAACTGCATGCACACAGAGCCCAAGCGTGGAATCGAACCCGGACCCTGGAGGTGCAAGGTCACAGTGCGATTATTCACCACGCTACTGTGCCACCTCTTTGGAGAACCTTTGGCCAAAAAATTTAAATCTTATTAGAGAACTTGTAGACTGTTGAAGGCCCCTCCAGGGTCCGGTTTCGATTCCCGTCTTAGGGTCCCGGGTGCATGGACTTTGCATATTTTCCCCATGCTTGGTGGGTTTCCCCGTAGTGTCTGAATGAGCATGTGAATATACCTCGTCTGGGTGTACCCCGCCTCATGCCCTAAGTCTCCTGGGATAGGCACCAGCCCCCAGCCAATCCGGATCGGTTGTGGTGACCCCTTGACGGGAGAAGCCGAAAGAAAGTATACGCATGTGAGGGGTGTTGCGTATACTTCTTCTGCCAAACCTGATTATATGAATAAAGAGGAAAAGTCAGTAGAAATTGCAATCTATACAACAGTAGAGTCCTGGGGGAGTCTCAGGAGAATATACTAAATAAATAAAAACTCTATATCCATGTATATAATAATAATAATATATATTAATAATAATAATAATAAAATTATATTAATTTTAAATGTATTATTATTATTATTATTGTTGTTGTTGTTGTGCTGTTTTATGAGCGATAGCGCGCGCTACCCCCTGTGCACTGAGCGCGCGAGGCGGCGCGCGCTCTCGCTTTGTTCCTTCCAGCAGCAGTGCGCGCGCGCGCGGAGCCGCGAGCGTTACATTCCATTAATCCGCATTATTAGATCAGCGGAAATGTGTCTCTGTGTGTGTATGTGTGTGTGTGTAAGCATAAGTGTATGAGAGGGGGGTCTTATTTAGAGCTGTCGCGAGACGGGAGGATGGAGTTAAAGAGCCGCGCGCGCGCGCCGCCATTTTAACATAAATAAAGCCAGTGTCGGAATGTCGCGTGCTGAAGGCACGCAGGTGTCGCGCGCTCCGAGACGAACCGGTGAGCTGCAGATATCAAGCGAGGTTGCCAGGTCGGGAGGGTTTCCCCTCACCACCTTCGTGCACGTGGTATATTAGGAGGGAAACAAACAAACAAACACATCAGAAGAAGGTTTTTAATGCCAAGTCAAAGATGAAATGCATCTATTCATGGAAAATTTCAATATGGAGCGTATGGTATGTGGCACGGTGGCGTAGTGGTTAGCACAGTCGCCTTGCACCTGCAGGGTCCAGGGTGCGATTCCCACTTCTGGTCTGTGTGTGTGTGGAGTTTGTGCATGTCCTTAGTTGGTTTCCTCCGATTACTCTGGTTTCCTTCCGCAGTCCAAAGTCACGTAGGTTAGGTTTGTCACCGTTCCCAAGTTGCCCTGTCGCGTGAGTGTTGACTGGAGGTGCTGAGACATTCAACCGTGATATGAAACTGTCTTGTTGTTTTGATTGGAGATGGTTTGATTTAGACTAGGCTGGCACGGTGGCTTAGTGGTTATCGCTGTCACCTTGCACCTCAAGGGTCTGTGTGCATGGTGGGAATCGAAGCCGGACCCAAGGCGACAGTGCTAACCACTACGCCATCTAACACTGAATCAGCCGTGCTATAATTTGATCACCTCTCACTGCTCGCAACTCAGCAACATCAGCTTGGCTTTTGTCTTCAATCCATCGAGCTCCAGAGCACTAAACCGCTGCACCTACTCTCTTAACGTGTCACCAATTAACTATGATCAGATCGTGATCAGACCTGGTTGTTTGTTTGAGCACGTGTGTTTTGTGTGTGTGTTCTGTGTGTGTGTGTGTGTGTGTGTGTGTGTGATGTGCAGAATGTGCTGACATTCCTCATGCGGTGATGCAGCAGTTCGCCGTGCCTTCCTTTGTCTGCCTGCTGCAACTGAATCCCTTTATTCTCTCCATCCACACAATGTCTTATTCCTTATTTTGCACGTCGTGTGAGAGGTTGAAGTCTGTAGACGTGGCTTGTGATATCACAGCATGCTTTTTTTCTTTCTTCTTCTTTTCCTTTTAGGTTATGAGATCATGCTTTTGGATATTGAAGGCACCTCGGTGCATGCCAACACATGCTGTACGTTAAACGCTCTGGAATGTACAGCGCACTCGATCCGCTTGCGTGAAGAAGCGAACCGCTTGCTTTTGCTCTGAAATAAACAAACATAACATGTTCACACACACATGTAAAATGCCTCGCTTTTTTTTTTTTTTTTTTGGCCTGTGACTCAGATACAGAATATTTCTAGTGACGCAGCAATTTGTGGAATTTCATTAATTTTTTTCATTTATGTTTTATTAATGACTGCAGCTTGTGCTTTAGAATTAAATCGTGAACAGGTGTGTGTGTGTGTGTGTGTGATGTTTGGTGCTTACATTTAGAGCTGTTGAGCTCGCGAGAGCAGTTTCATATAGAGGCAGATGCTGTTTTCACACTAACTCTCTCTCTCTCTATCTGTGTGTGTGTGTGTGTGTGTGTGTGTGTGTGTGTGTGTAGTCTTCCTACAGAGCTCTGCAGGAGCAAAGGTATTAAACAATACCCAAACGGCGTGCATTCACACTCCGAGCAGTTCTTGTTCATTAAAAGCATCTCACACAGGGTGCAAAACGGATACACCCTGACACATACACAAACACGCGCAAACACACACACACACACACACACACACTACCCTTTTAGTCCATTCATCAAAGCTGAGAAGATACATTGCCATATTTCCTGTTTCACCTTCTCTGAGCAAAAGGTTATTAACTGGTTATAAAGTGTACTAGAGTGGTGTATGTTGGAAATAGGCCGTGTTGTGTTGTATCTTTAACGCTTAGCGCTCGGGTACCGTCAAGGTAGAACAGTACGCTGCCTGCTTCACGTCTGAAGCCCCGGCCTCCCAGGAACTCCCGAGCGGTGCTGGCGAACGATCGCGTGCAAAGTTCCCGCGGCTCTTCCGCAAGATTTTCAAGAAGTTCCATCTTCTGTGAATGTAGATCAGTTTTACACCTTAATTAATGCGGAAGTTCATCCCGAGTCCCGGCTTGACTCGAACGCCTCCTCAGTCATACGCCGTCCTGCTGTAGGGGTTTACTATTATAATACATGTGACTGTAGTGTTTTGCTCAGGATGCAGCGTGTGTGGAATCTGTGTGTGTGGGTGAGACTGCACTCATCAGGTTTAGTCACCGGTTTATTTCGGGCGCAGTGGTGTCTGTAACACACACTTCTGCAGCCCCTTAAAATACACCAGCGTCTGTGTGTGTGTGTGTGTGTGTGTGTGTGTGTGTGTGTGGTGGTCCTTCATGTCTGTGTCCAACGACTTTGCAGCGTTTGTGTGCGCAAAGGTCACATGTGAAGCGATCTGCTTCCAACGAACATGCTACAGTGACGCATGTAATCACACTCCGGCGCTTCCTCCGATGCCACACACACACGCACACGCACACACACGGACGTAATTTCATTACGCTTACCCGAACCCTCTTAATTTATCTAGAGCGTTCAGGTACCCAGTCGATCGTTTCCTACGCTGATCGATCCTGTCGTCCAGTCTCCTCCGTGACGTCCTCTCAGGCTTTGCGAGAGCTCTCTCCCGTTTCTCTTTCAGCTTAGGCGCTTAGCGAGAAGTTCTATTAATGACCTGCAGCAGAACAGCTGTCCTAAGCAGAAATATCGGCTCCCTCTGAGCTCGGGTTCGTAAAAATAAAGCATGACTCAACATCTTTTTATATATCGTTCATGATGTAGAGTTTTATATTCATGGTTATATATATCCGGGTTTTCAATTTCAAGTAGACCAGAGCCACTCTTTTTACAATCCTGGAATATTCCCCGCGCCATCAAGGGAAAATATGATAACCTTGCAGTCATTCGGTACATTCAGATCATCTTCATTTTATTGCCTCGTAAGGTTGCTGAGTCTAGATGAGAGCGACTGAAGCACCTCCAGATCATAACACTGTCTCCAGAGACTTGTACAGTGACCCTGTGACAGGTGCATCGCTTCATGCGCTTCCCTTCTTATCCTGATCGCTCTGGAAAAGGATCAGTCTGGACTCATTAGACCACATGACCTTTTTCCATCGCTCCAAAGTATTATGTTTATGCTCCCTAGCAAAATGAAGCCCTTTTTTTTCCCTGACGTGTTTTTCTTTAAAACACTTACGCAGCTGTTTAGTCCCAACCTCGTACTTTTTTTCCCCGCAGATCCCAGTTAGGAGGCTGGTGTTGGAGCGCAGGGTCATATGGGGTTAAGGGCCTTAAGGGCCCAGTAGCAGCTTGAACCCCTGACCATCTAGAAACCTCTGTAGTCCAATAGTCCAACTAGGAACCTCTGTAGTCCATCTAGGAACCTGTGTAGACCAACTAGGAAAACCTTTACTCCAGTAGTCCAACTAGGAACCTCCTGTAGTCCATCAAGTAACCTCTGTAGACCAATTAGGAAAATCTTTAGTCCAATAGTCCAACTAGGAACCTCCTGTAGTCCATCTAGTAACCTTCTGTAGTCCATCTAGTAACTTCTTTAGACCAACTAGGAAAATCTTTAGTCCAGTAGTCTAACTAGGAACCTCCTGTAGTCCATCTAGTAACCTCTGTAGACCATCTAGGAAAATCTTTAGTCCAGTAGTCTAACTAGGAACCTCCTGTAGTCCATCTAGTAAAAGTCTGTAGACCATCTAGGAAAATCTTTAGTCCAATAGTCCAACTAGGAAACTCCTGTAGTCCATCTAGTAACCTTCTGTAGTCCATCTAGGAAAATCTTTAGTAGAATAGTCCAACTAGGAACCTCCTTTAGTCCATTTAGTAACCTTCTGTAGTCCATCTAGTAACTTCTTTAGACCAGCTAGGAAAATCTTTAGTCCAGTAGTCTAACTAGGAACCTCCTGTAGTCCATCTAGTAACCTCTGTAGACCATCTAGGAAAATCTTTAGTCCAATAGTCCAACTAGGAAACACTGTTATCCAACTAGGAAACTCTTTAGTTCAGCTTGAACCCCTGACCTTCTGATTAGTAACTCGGTAACCCACAGCCTTAACCATTTAAGCCACCGCTATATGCTATTTATAAAGGCACCACTATTTCCCCTGTAAATGGGGGCAGTTGCGGCTCCAGGTGTTAAGGCTCTGCGTTACTGATCGGTAGGTCGGCAGTTCGAGTCCCATCTCAGACAGGATGCTGATGTTTTCTGCCTCAGGGGTGCTGTATCGTGGCTGACCCTGCACTCTGACCCCAGAGTGACTATGCTGGGATACGCATAGAAAGAGTTTCACTGTATATGTGACGAATATCAGCTTAATTTTTTTTTTGATCGCTGATAAACAGTGCTGTGTCGTTGTGGGTCAGTTTCCTGTCATCGTAGTGTCGGAGTGTGCCATGCGTTACTGTAGTGTACATGACAGTCCGGTGATATGCATAACTAGTGTAAGTTTGTTTTTTGTTTTGTTTTTTATCAGTCTACCAGACTCTTTTAGGTTGAGTTTCGCTTATTTTGGGCGTGCTCCAGGTCAGATCGTGTAGCATATCAGTTCTGCTCAGTCCCAAGGAGCACGCACAAGCTGAGCTAAGCAGACACAGACATACATAGCAGAGACAGTAGGACTAAATATGGGCCAGACACAGCCTGGGGCTATCCCAGATACACACACACACACACACACACACACACACACACACACATGGTCAGTTTCTGTTACTCGCACCCATCCTTCATACTACGTATCACTGACTCCATGTAAACAAACAGATGTAAACAGACGCACAAATCAACCCATGCACACACACAAACACACACACACACCCACAAACAGACAAGAGTTTCTGGGGAAATCTTTGGGGGAAACAGCGGTGTCACTGGTCCGTGTTGGTACAAATGACTCATATGCAGCTTGGCTCTGTAATACTAGGTTCCCTCTAAATATAACATACACACCGCACTGCACAGGGCAGTGAAGCGCACACACACACACACACACACACACAGGAAATAAACAGAGCATGGTGCATGCTCAGAAGGAGAAGACAAGAAAGTCTCTCAGTTAAAATCCCACTCAACGTGATAACAAGGCAGTAAAAGTCTGACTCGAGGGTTTTCCCGGCGTTAATCATAGAACCCCAGAACGCTCTTTTTTTTTCTTTTCTTTTTTTTTCTATTTTGGACAGCTCTTGGGGAATTTATACACACGTATTTGTTTTCTTGTGCGCAAATGAATCACGCTTTCACCCCCGTTGAGGTTTATCCGGTTGAACCTACCACAAATATGCACGCGCCCGATATCTCCACCCATCCTCACTTTCACTTGCGTTCACTTCATTTTTCAGTCAGAGTCACCCGTTTCGAACTTTTTCGCTGAGGGCGAAAACGAGAAATGACAATAAGACAGGATCGTGGCGAAGTCAACGGTTCTTCCGAACGTGGCGAAACTCCCAGGCGTTAAATGTGTCACGACTTCTTATATGACATCATCAGGGATACGCAGATGTTTGATGAGGTCGAAAACTCTGTCGCCTTATAGGAGACACACAAAAAAAAAAAAAATGGAAGAGGGTGTAAAGAGGAAGGCATCTTGGATTTATTTACATACGTAGTGTCTGTTTATGTTAATTCGGATTATGAGCACCTTAAAAATACAAACTCCACCATGGTGACCGGTTTCGTCATCCAATTCTCCGGCCTGCAGCCAAAGCCTTGTTTTTTTTTTTTGTTGTTTTTTTTCTCTCTCCCCGTTCTTGACCTGTTTTTCCTTTCAGTCTGGGCCGCATTAAAGCGCCCGGCTAATTCGGAACAAGCCCGAGCGAACCCGCTTTAGAAACGACGACGTGACGTTCCATGCTGAAGGCTGTTCTCCTGTTCCTTCCTTCTCTCTCGCCCCACCACCACCCCCTCTCCCTCCATGCACGTTTTCATTCCTGAGGCGCTTGGGAATGAGCTGCGCAGTCACTCGGGTCCAGTCCAGCGCCAGAGTGGAAGGTATTTCAAACAATCAGCGGATTCCTGGGAAGAGGATGAGATCATGGCTTCACAGAGAGAGAGAGAGAGAGAGAGAGACAGGGCTGGAGGAAGGGTGGGAGGGATCGAGAAAAGGAGGGAGAAATGGAAAGAGATTCCTGATGATGTGTGAGAAATGTTTCATGAGCGACTAAAGCGAACATCCCCGCTGCGCGTGTTTAAAGGGAAACTCAGGCGTCCAAGTGAAGCCCAAGATTTGACAAACCATGGAGGAGTAATGATTGCTTATCTAACAGCAGAATAAACCAACCATCAGACGCGTGTGATTACTCACAGACGGACTCTTGATATTGTTATAGTGTAGTACGAGATCCGAGTTCTCTACTTCTATCATCGCTGAAAGGCTTAATAAAGGTTTGTGCAGGTGTGTAGGTACAGTGTGAGAGCTGAGAGCATCAATCCTGGATAGACGTTCATGAAAACTTAGTCTATTCTTTTTTTTTTTTTTTTACACGAACCTCACAAATCCATTGGCAGATTCTTTTGTTCTAACACTTATAAAACATTCGTGTCAAACTGGAACTTGTGAATGAAAACAAATGTAAAAACCGATTTGAACATTTGCGGAAGACTTCAATGACTCGCTGCGACTAATTTATGTATGTTGTCTCAAGTTTGGCTGAAGATTCTGTTTTGATCATGTCATCATACCACCAGTTTCATCCATCCATCTAGGAACATCTGTAGTTCATCTAGGGAACACTTTAATCCAACTAGGAAACTCTTCAGTCTGATAGTCCAACTAATAACCTTCGTAGTTCATCTAGGAAAATCTTTAGTTCAATATTCCAACTAGGAACCTCCTGTAGTCCATCTAGGAACCTCTGTAGTGCATCTAGGAACCTCTGTAGTATATCTAGGAACCTCTGTACTCCATCTCGGAAACCTCTGTAGACCAACTAGGAACATCTTTAGTCCAATAGTCCAACTAGGAACCTCTAATTCATCTAGGAACTTCTGTAGTGCAGCTAGGAAAATTGTTAGGACTAGGAATAGTCCAACTAGGAATCTCTGTAATCCATCTAGGAACCTCTGTAGTCCAACTAGGAACCTCTGTAGTCCAACTAGGAACCTCTGTAGTCCAACTAGGAACCTCTGTCGTCCATCTAGGAACCTCTGTAGTCCAACTATGAACCTCTGTAATCCGTAGTCCAAATAGGACCCTGTATAGTCCACCATGGAGGCCAGTGGTGATTGCCATTGTATTTACTTCCATTACCTCCGGGCAACATTCACACACTACGGGCAATTTGAGAATGCCAATTAACCTAACTTGCATGTCTTTGGACTGTGGGAGTACTCAGAGGAACCCAGCCAGCCAAACTCCACACACTCAGACGCATCGAACCCGGACCCTGGAGGTGTGAGGCCACAGTGCTAACCACCGTGCCACACACCACCGGCTACGTCAACTTACTTTCATGAGTCTCGAAATTCCCCTCATCCTCTGAGTTTCATTGGACGACACCTGTGTGAGCTATGAAAGCCTACATAGACATTTACAAAGCCTTAATAATAATAATAATAATAATAATAATAATAATAATAAAAACTGGCACAGCGCAGTCATAACATGAACCTGAGTTTTGTTGAGATACGGTTGTGTTATGATGCGTCCTGAGCTGTCTCTAAACATCACTGTACTCCCAGGTGTGTCAGAGACGAGACTAAGCTTCTGTTTTCTGTAAATATTCATGACACAGTAATGACATATTTTCACTTATGGTATGTAGTTTCTCTGACCGGACAAATTTTTTATTTTTTTTTAAAGATTTTTTTCTTTTTTGTTTTCTTCAGGTTGGTTCAAAACAACACAAGCTCTTTATGACAAAAACACCTTAACATTAACTACGAGCTGTACCTAAACAACAACAAAAAAAAAAGTGTTGCTTTTTAGAGAGTGTAGAAGATTAAGGTGAAGCGCGCTAACAGTTTCCTCAGCTTCGGGTAAGCTAGTGATTTCTGAGGCGATGAAACAAAAACAAGCGAGATATGCGGTTTTACTCATGCAGCTGGAGGTGTAGGTGTGTGTCTGCAGGGCGGTTGTGTGTTTGTTTGAATGTGGGTGGGTTGATGATTGTGCACTGTGTGTGTGTGTGTGTGTGTGTGTGTGTGTGTGTGTGTGTGTGTGAGTGTTTGTGTGTGAGTGTGTGTGTTTGTGTGTGTGAGTGCATGCATCCTGTGGGACTTGCGCAGGTGGCACGGGGTTTGGGGAGCGGGGTGGAGGGGTGAGCGGTGGGCGTGGAGCTTCATGACCACTTCCTGATTGACTACAGTAAGCTACATGGCAGCGTTCCAAGGTTTGCACATGTGTGTCTTGTTATGGCTGATGTTATGCACAGAGTATGTGTGTTTTTTTCCTCGGTTGCTGATTTCGATTATCGCCAATAGGGCAGTTATGCGTGATCAGTGACGTATTGACGTGTTTGTTTGTGTGTGTGTGTGTGTGTGTGTGTGTGTGTGCATCACAAAGGCTCTCATAGAGCTGTTTCGTATTGCATGCTGTATGGACTCATTTTATAGCTGAATACAATATTTGTGATATTTATTTTTAAAAAAAGGTAATATTTGTATATTATGAGCGGTGTTCAAGTCAAACTGGGACTTTAAAAAATTTATTTAAACACTTCGAGAGTAAAACCTCCCTTTATTTCTCTGAATAATCTCCTGCTTCACTTCAGCGTTTCACTAGTGCTTTGATACCATCAAGGTTTTTACATTTCTTTGTACAGACGTACATCCTTCTTTAACTTCTTTGACAAGTTTGCATTTTAATCGGATTAATGCCTTTAATCTCCTCAAAAGTTCCAGTTTGACTTGAACATTTGACCAAAACTCTTATACTTTGAAGGGAAATTATCGATCACTAAGGAGTCATTACTTGTTTAGAGTAATTAATTGTATTGCTATTATTAACACAAATAATCATTTATGCTGTATGGTGATGTATAGATAAAAATAAAAAAAATTCTGCATAGGTGTTTATTTTATGTTTAAAACCCTTAAAACTCAAGCGGCACACAACAATTTAAAAAAATATAAGCAGTATATGTGGTTATACAGAAGCTTTGCCGGTGTGTGTGTTAACTGTGCAGCTGGGTTTTTCGGATTTGTAGGAAGGTAGATTGAAAGTTAGGATTACTTTTATAACTGGACGTTTTACCACTACCAGGATATGGGAATGACATTGCAAAAATGTAGAACTCTTACAATTAGCGTATTATTATTATTATTATTATTATTATATAATGAGCTAAAATTCAGTTCATCATTTTCCTAGGTTTTGCTGTAATAAGGGAGATGTGACTCTATATTACGCAATCCTGAGCATTATACTGTATATGTTAAAACCCAGCAAAACAGAAGGAGTCTCAAGTGTCAGAGCTCAAGCTGTCATTCTCGAATCCGGATGAAGTCATTCGAACGCTCGATGACATGCAGGTCTGTTTTTCCCCTTTCGGAGCACGTCCTCACACGACCCCACTGTCACCGACAAGACCTTTATTAATATTTACCGCGTACATCTACTGTACATGCTAGGCACATTCACATTCAAATGAAACCAAGTCTATACGTAGTCAGGGTCTACGAACGGTTAAATACATGGACCGTGTCAGAGTCTGCATGTGTGTGTGTCCATGATTGAACTTACAATGAGGCTTAACAAAGCAAATGAAATAGAAGAGGATTCTTAAAGCTTACAGCATCCTGTTTTCATTTGCCTGCCAACACGACCCAGACAACTGTGGTTTGTGCTCATTAGCTGCATCTTTTATCTTTGTTTTTTTTTTTTCTCTCTCTCCATAAATGATTCACTGGAGAGAGAGAAAAAAAACAGCAAATATGATTTTTCTGTAAAAAAAAAAAAAATAAATAAATAAATAAAAAAGTTATGTTTTAGCCAAGGTTAGAGTCAAGGATACTTCATGGTGCTTGAGGAATGTAAAGTATTAAACACCATCTCTCTGAATTCTCTGTCACATGCTAGCATGGAATGTTGCTTTGCCTTGCCTATGTGTGTGGAGTGATGAGGAATGGGTTTATTTATTGTCTAAACCTGTCCCAGCTATCATAGTTAGCAATAGCATCTGCCTGTAATCTATCCTGTAGATTATCAGTAACGCTAACGCGCCGTTCGGAAAGATAATAGCAAAACAAATTCATTAGGATTAAACAAACAAAAATGTTTTTTTACTAGACAGTAAACATTGTAAATAGTAACCTTACTACATCATACTACAAACAAAGCTAACTATTAAAATAATTACTTGAAAAATGTAAGCCTAATGGATTGTAGATTAATTGGGTTAATTAGTAAATTTTAAATTCACTAGATAGCTAGCTTTTCTAAGTAATAACCTTAAAGCTTAAGCTGAAGCTTACGATATAGTTAGCTCTGCAAACAGTAATCATTGAGCTGTCTCCTCATTAAACGTAATCATTGTAGTTTTGTAGTTAACCCCATTTTTATAAGTATTAACTTAGTAGTAACTTTATTAATAAACATCCTACATACTTAGTTATTCTGAATAGTAACTTGAATATAGTAATAGTAACCCTAATAGTTACCCTGCTAGATAGCACTTACAAAATCAATCAATAAATCAATCAATAAATAACTGGAGTAAAAAAAAATTTTATCCTAGAAACTGCAGTTATTATTTTTAAGTCTGACTTTATAAATATTGTTTTTAATAACGTCAATAGTAAACATACTACGTAGTTAGTTTTTCTAAATAGTATCCCAAATAATCATCTTAATCTAGACTTTGCTATGTACTAAAGCTTTGTAAATAGTATCCTTGACTGTAACCTTACTGGAAATATTGAATAGTAAGATTTAGTCTTTGTAAACTTACTAGACAGCTAGACCTTTTAAATAATAACCTTAATTTGTAGCCTTGTAAACACTTACCTTAATATTAACCCTAATTGTAACCTTTCTAGATAATCAACTTTGTAATTAGTCCCCTAAATAGTAACCCTGATTGTAACCTCACTTAGATAATCAACTTTGTAATTAGTCCCCTAAATAGTAACCCTGATTGTAACCTCACTTAGATAATCAACTTTGTAATTACTACTCTAAATATTAATCCTAATTATAACCTTACTAGATAATTGGCTTTGTAATTGGTATCCTAAATAGTAACCCTAACTGTAACCATACTAGATATTCAGCTTTGTAAATAGAGTCCAAAATAGGATCCCTAATTGTAACCTTACCAGATTTTTGGCTTAGTAATTAGTACCCTAAATAGTAACCCTAACTGTAACCTTACTAGGTAGTTGGCTTTGTAAATAGTGACTGTAATAGTAACCCTAATTTTAATCGTACTAGATAGGTGGCTTTGTAAATAGTGACCTAAATAGTAACCCTACGTATAACGTTACTAGATAATCCGCTTTGTAATTAGTACCTTAAATAGTAACCATAATTGTAACTGTACTGGGTAGTTGGCTTTGTGAATAGTGACTGTAATAGTAACCCTAATTTTACTCTTATGAGATAGCTGGCTTTGTAAATAATGACTGTAAACCCTAATTTCAACATAAGTAGATGGTCAGCTGTGTAAATAGTTACCATAATAGTAACCCTAATTTTAACTTTACTAGATAGATGGCTGTGTAAATAGTGACTGTAATAGTAACTCTTATTGTACCCATACTAGATTACTAAAAGCTTAGTAAGTGGGGCTCTAAATGGGAACCCTAATTATAACCTTACTAGATAGTCAGCTGTGTAAATAGTAACTTTAGTATCAAATGTGTTATTAAACTTGCTAGTTATTCTTCCTAAATAGGAACCTAAACATATAAGTAGTTTTATAATCAAAAAGTAATCATACTAGATAGTTTGCTTTTCTGAATAGTAGTATTCTTAATTGTAAGCTTCATAGATGGCCGGTGTTGAAACCAGTAACCTTTATGTTAACCAAACTAGAAAGTTGGCTTTGTGAAGAGTAATTTTAATAGCGAACTTAACAGTAAACATACCAGATTTACTACAATTTTGCCCCAGAAATTCTCCATGCATAGCTGCGAGTCTCTATACAAAAAGTGCAAAATTACACCTTTTTAGCAGAAATGTAGCTTTATTTCAAAACATCCTCTTCTTTGTAAACAGACACCGAGTCGTGTCTCCCACTCATGATGAACTCGTGTTAACACGTCTGGTGTTTTGTATATAATTGCACTTCAAATGTATTCTTCTTTTGTCGAAGGCATTCGTCAAGAGTATCTGAAAAGAAGAAAAATAATATAAAGTAATTTAAAGTACGGACAAATTTTCAAAGATATTTCGCTAAAAAGTATTAATCACACCCCTGTTAGAAATGTATACACGAACGAGATGGAACTTGCTGCAAGGTTTATATTGAAATTAGACAATGAGTAGACTTGTATGAATTATCCTTTCTATATAATTCATTTGGCCAGTCTGAACTTTTTTCCCTTGATAATACAGCAGTTAGCTTCACTTGTCAATTTCCAGATTACAGTCATTACAATGCTAAGTTAAATGACATTTCGAAGCTCAGACGATTACCTAGATTTGTGCAGGTTGATGATATGTAGTTCGAATTTTGCCAGTGCATAAAGGTCATTTGATATGGCACTGATATACAGGGTTCATTTGGTAGATAACATTTATGCACACACTTAGACACTGAAGGTCGAACTATATAGCAACCCTTTCCACGTCTGTTGTCCCAGGGCGAATAGTGCTCATCTTTTAGGGCACGAACGATAACCTCTGCATGTTTACATGTGTGGAGGGGTGTGTGGGTGTATGGGTTTGGGTTCTTATGTCAGATTATCCATGTGTGAGTGTATGTAGATTTCCATAGAGTGTTACCACGTAAAAAAAAAAAAAAACAATAATATGTGGATTATTTTAGTCTTTAATAAACTAACATAAGTAACCTTGACTGGAACTAATAAATCGATGTTGAATGCTTCCCTCATCTACTGCAGTTTTTATATTAGGTACTAATATAAAAGGTTCATCATATTACCTCAAAGCCTTAAAAAGGCAAAATTGCTAATAATGGAAACTCCTTCTAAAGTTACTAGATACTCCACAAAGAAATCTTCACATTATTAACATGTATCTGTTTTTTTTTTTTTCTTTGATCACATGGTCCATCTGTCCATGTGGTGCATGTTCCTGTAAAGGTTCTTGCTAAGGACTTCAGCAGTGTTCGTCCTTAAAACTCATTAGAAATTATCGGTGACACTTTAAGAACGCAGATAAAAAAACGTCACATTGGAATTTGAAGTTCATAATCAGAAGCAGAAAGTCTCGTACAGACCCGCGTGATCCGTTTAGCCTTGACGTATTTAATGAACATGACAGGAAATCTGATCAAGGTTTATCGTAGATGGATGAAAAAGAGAACCCGGTCACACCAGGTAGCTGCCAGTCAGGAGCTGTAGCACACACTGAGCTTCGCATGAGTCATACACACACACACACACACACACACACACAAACACATGCTGTGGCACATCTCTACACGTGTTAGTGTTGCTGAAGTAGTGAGTGTGAGCACCGTACAGAGCAGCAGCTCATCGGAGGGAACTTCTGTCAGTCCTGTGAGTTACACTTATTTCACTTGCTGTACCTTATTGACATGTAAAGAAAGGATGCTTGTTGTTTTCTTCTGAAATAGTGTTTGAAGATCTGCTGGCATGTTGAAGTGCGACAAAGATGAAACAGGACGAGGTTTATGTTTGTCATCCTAAAGAGTGTGATTTTATTGAGAAGGACGCATCTAAAATGAGGAATTATTGGAGTTTTATGTAAGTGTGTGTAAGTACGAATGAGTGCGAATGTTGTTTGGCTTTAAGAAGTCATCAGATTTTAACTTTTACTTCAAATAAATACATTTAAGAACTTCATCTTTTCATTTTTTTTTTTTTTTTTTATATATAGAAATTTGTTTCGACGTTGTTTTAAAATCTTTGACGTTTTACGAGAGATGCTGTGACACCTGAGAAACGCAGCCGTTGTCTTCTCAGGACACAAGCCCTTGACTTTAGCCGCTCGTCTGATCTGACTTTTGGGCAGGTAGGCCTAAAAGTCAGATCAGATTAAGCATCGCTTCTGCCAGCGACGGGTAAATCTTTAACGGGAGCCGCGTGACCTTGTGCCACGAGCGACCCGCGGAAAGCCGAGAACAAAGACCTGGGAGTCGAGCTATCGTGAACAGATCTCCATCGAGCGTAGAATCCTGTCCCAGTCAAAGGCGTGTCACCATCTGAAGCTGGTGCGTGGAGTGCGAGCTGAAAGCGCGAGAGATTTTGCACAATAAAGATACACAAAAGACGTTTTTCTCACAGGAAATCGGGCTTCCTTTTCATGACTTCCTCTGCAGGTGCAACAATATCAACTATCCAAATAAATATTAACCTCTGGGCTAACTGAACTGAGCAACGGAACAAAGTAGTGTGACGGTTTGATGAATTTATAGCACGGGTCGTATACAGCGCGATATCATGGCGCGTCCTGTACTTCAAATGATGTATAACTCTGCAGTCGCAAAAGAAACACTACATTTGTTGGTTGATCTGGAACGTCTTTGTAAATGTGCAACATTTCCTAAGAAATGATCCTTGGATATTTCCCAAACAGGTGGCACGGTGCCTTAGCGGTTAGCGCTGTCGCGTTGCACCTTCAGAGTCCGTGTTCAGTTCCCACCTTGGGGTCTGTGTGCATGGAGCTCGCATGTTCTCCACATGCTTGGTGGGTTTCCTCCATGTACTGTGTTTTCCTCCCAGTTTCAAACGTTCTCGCTGGCTCACTACCATGCTAACAACTTAGCAACAGCACAGTGGTTTAATGGTTCATTTTACCACTTAAGCGTCTATGCTAAGACTGAAATCCCAGTGCTGCCAGAAAGCCACTGTCTGGCGCTTAATCATCAACTTTTTTCCGTTTTATGCTTTGGAATAGACTGACTGCGAGTGCCTTCGTAAGTGAGCTCTGATAAAAGCACCTATCAGCTAAATGTAAATGTGGTAAAGATCCAGATCGCTAGCCCTGGCCTTAAACCTCGGCCACTCCGAGCTCTTCTTTCACAGACGCCCGGGAAAGTGCTAGTTTAATGGCATGCTGTGAAAAGTTACTCCACTTGAAAGCAAACGCTTGCTTCCAGCGTACAGACAGGTCAGAACACTTAGTCTGACTAAAGATGGAGCAAGATGGAAACAAGGGGAAGCAAGGTGGGGGCGATCTACTGTATCACCGGCGTATGTTCTGCGACAATTACCAAACATTTGGCTACATATAGAAAGTAATAATTTAAATAAACCTTTTGAGAAATGTTTAACACTTTTCTTCAAAACATGTTTATAATGACTACAGTACATTACTCATAACAAATGACAACTGGCATACACGTCTCTAAGAAAGCTGAGTCAAAAATAGATAGGTGTTACAGCACCCTTTTGTCAGGGTCACATAAGGATAATAAAGTGATATAACTTGTCATGCGACACTACTGTACATCATACAAGAACGGATATAGTGAAGATTTTAACACTGACCGTCATTATACTGTAACGACAAAGCTGTGTATATAAAGCCTTGATAAAAAAATACCTAACATTTTCTGTTCTTATATTAAATAGTTAAAAAAAAAATTTTTTTTATTAAAATCTAATTATTAACTACAACTAGAGTGAAAAAGAAAAATCTGTGAAATATTTACGTGAATTTCTGACTTCCCCTTTTTTCCTTTTGGAACAGACCCCAAAAATTTGTGCCAAACTTTATTATTAAGTTTAGATCAAATCCACCTGAATACGTGATTCGCTTCGACACAAAAGGTTAGACATAAGGAAAATCTGGCAAATCTGGAAAATATTTTAAGGAAACTAGAAATAACGCAGAATCTTGAATATTAAATATTCAAGTTATGGATCTTTTTAATTTTTTCTTTTTAAATCTTTTAAAATCCCAAAACTTCTGTGAATGTCTAATTAAAATAATAATAATAATAATAATAATAATAATCATAATAATAATAAAGTACTTTTAGAGTTTTAAAACCTTTCCTCCTCAATCTTTTAAGTAAAATTTCTCATTAGCTTCCAACAATTTTAGAACTACTTAAGATGATAGATTTGTGTACATCGGGACTTTTATTAGTGCGTTTCTTTCGCTTTCTGTCTTAAACCATTTACTGAAATGATTAACATCAGTTTCTTTTATTTAATTTAAAGTTTTATTTAAAGTTTAATTTTCGGGGCCTCCGAGTGGCGCAGTGGTTAAAGCGCTCGCCCTATCATCCGGAGATCGCTAGTTCGAATCCCTGGTGATGCTGTAACCTCTCGCAGCCGGAGGTCTAGAGAGAGCTGATTGGCCGAGCTCTCTCAGAGGGGAGGGATGAGAGGTACATAGTGCTCCGACATTAATCACGGCTCTACAGCCAGTCAGGGGCGTCTGTGAGCTCGCGCAGCGGAGGGAGCGGATAGCGCTGTCCTCCGAGTGTGTTACGCCGCCCCCAACGGTGCGCGAGCGAGCAGTTCGAAAAGATGCGGTCGGCTGGCGTCACGTGGTTCGGAGGAAACACGTGATAGTCTTCGGCCCTCCCGGCTGAGTGGTAGTAGTAGCCCTAATGTGGGAGCCCCCTAGTGACGGGGAGGAATTGGACACCACTAAATTAGGGGAGAAAATCGGGGAAAAATCAAAAAAAAAAAGTTTAATTTTCTATAAAAAAAACAATGACTGTATTATGTTCTTTTAACACATTATATTCCCTACTGCCTTCAGTCAGTATAATATTTAATAACTTATATTACTGATAAAAAATGCTTATCAAACATACTTTCACTTTGTTAATGTTTACCGTCACTTTGTTTAAGTTGTTGTTAGTACAAAATGAAAGACCTTGAAAGATGAGTACTGTGATGTTCTTTATACTGTATACTGGAATATGTACGTATACACCATTAGTCAAACTTTTGTAAACCCTTTTTATTAACTTTTTGGGGTAAATTTACAGAGAGTTAAATACAGTGGAATTAGATAAAAGTGAAGTAAGATTATGACTTTGACTTTTACTAGAAAAGGTCACTATAGCAGAGCTCATTAAAATTGCCATTTACACCAAAGTCGTACACTCACGGCATATCAGCTTTTACATTCTGATATGATGTATGTTTAACTAAAATAAATTATGTACTTAATCCTATTTAATGACTTTAACCTGAACATACAAATGTTTTAGCATTATTAAATTTTTTGTTCAACTTACGGAAATTCTGCCCTTAATTTAAGCAAGTTGCTAGATTACTCTTTTTCTCAGTGTTAAAATATAAACCAAGGGATAAAGCTATGCTAATAGTAATATACTTAAAGTCTTCTTTAAACTTCGCGACATTATCTGAACATTATACTTTAACTGTAATAAAAGCTTTAAGCTCCGCCCACATCATTGTGCTAAACATGTCAGTTTTCTTTTATTAATGTTATAAAGTCTACTCAGTGGAGTGGAAACACAGTAATCTACATTTTATATATAATTTTTGTTCTTTCCCTGAAGATAATTGTTAATATTTAATATACTTATAATCAAAAATCTCAGTTTGTAGAAGATCAGAGTTCATGAAGTTCTACTTGTCCATTCCTGTCCCTATGTAGAAGGAAATTACGGCAAATTTACCAAAATGTTAAAGTTCGATTCTTTAAAAAATAATCTAAGATGGTATTCTCTTAATTTATAATAACAAATTATTTCCCTAATGATTAACACAACATTTAAAAGGCGAAATTTTAATGTTTAGACTTCTTCATTGAGAAAGACCTCATTAGAAAAAAATCTTTTAAAAATGTTTGAATATCAGCAATCAGCTAATAACAACCCTAATAACGTTTAATGTCTTGTGCATTACCTTATATGTAAAGATTTAGCTATTTGATGTAACATTTTTTTTTTTCTTTTATGACTTAATCACCAATAGTGGATAAACTGTACTTAACAGATCACCTGGCAATGATGTTTGTAGTTTTTCCAAATGATTTTTGCAGACGGTTAAAATTCCACACAGACCCTTCCTGGTATAGAGTAACTTTAGTCTCATAATTGTTTCATATTTTTCCCCCCAAGGTTTTACACGTGCACCTGGCTTGGGCACCGAAGCTGTAAGTAGTACCACATGCACGGGGTCACTCGAAACATGTGACTCTGTAAAGCTGAAGTGACACGGCATGTGTGTGAGCTCCAAGTATGCGGTGTGTGAGCTGTCCTTTGGTCTATCTCCCAGCATGCTCCTGGAGTGTGTGTGTGTGTGTGTGTGTGTGTGTGTGTGTGTGTGTGTGTGTGTGAGAAGGGGGACTTCATGAAAGAGGTCATTGTGGATGTCGTAGTGCGGCATGTTGCATGCACTTATAAGTCGGAGTGGGCGAATTTCCCCCATCACGCTGCAGGAATGTCTTTGAATGAGCAGATTGTGAGGCAAGAAAAGCAGCGGAGTCACTCGCTGACTTTGTTTTCCTTTCAGAGCCCCTCAGAACCTCGAGTCACCACGTAACCTTGAGAATAACGCGCCTACTTGTTAGCGTCCATGAATGCCATTTTCAGAGCGCCGCTCACGCTCGAACTGCAGATGGTTTGCATTAAATCGAGCAGCTAGTGGAAAAAGCGATTTGCGCGGCGTAACGGCTCGGAGTCACCGAGGTGCAAGGAGAGCTCTCGGGGTCAGCCTGGTTCTCATTCCCCCCCCCCTCCCTCACAAAAACAGTGGGGCGTTCGAGCTCGGTGACTCAGAAGGCCTCGAATGCGAACGACGCGTTAAGACCACCTCCGGAGTGTGATTCAGACCTCCGCGCTTCAATCCAGACTTCGGCTTCTGCCTCACAAACACAATGAGGGCCATTCAAGATTCCTCTTTGCTCCATTCTTCCCGCTTGGATACCATTGATCCAAGAAAGTTCACCAGTAAAGGATTCCACCAGCCCCGAGGGCTTCCCTGTCCGCGATGATGTAATGCTTTAAAGAGCATTAAACCCGAAATATTACAGCATGTAGTGTTGCGCACTCTCAGGACTGTCTTTAAAAGCTTAAAGGCTTCCAAAGAGACAAAGAGGAAATGCCGACGTGTGTTTCATCACATTATATCCTGCTGAAACAGATCGAGCAGGCTGTCCAGACAGGTATTTAGCAAACCATAGCTGGTTCACGTGAGCATTTAAAGTGTACCTATCTGCGAAAACAAGTTCGAGACTGTATGCCTTAAACTATTCTGTCAAGGAAAAGCGGCAACATGACCAAAAGCCCTGCCAAAAGTGAACTCAGAAGCATCGTGTATCGTATTCCATCTCCTTCCCACAAAGGTGAAATGCATTTAGAAATTAAAGCCAGCAAATTAGCAATCTGGTCACGAAGCCTGCGCAGGTTCACACTGTGACGTCAGTGTTTTAAAAAAAATAAATAAAGTTTTGCGGCTGTATGGCATTTTTATTGTTTTCGTACCCTAAAACAGCTTTCTTTGATCGGACACGAGACGACTTTCATTCGAATGCAGTACCTCATCCCCGAGATCAGACACTAATATTTTATAGCTGAGTGTGTAACATGACAACTCGCTTTGTGAGCTCAGGACTCGCCGTTTGTTCGGCGCTATTCTTTCTGTCTGCCCTGTGAGAAAAGAGCAGGACGTGATACTTCTTCAGCTCTGGGTGTGTTTCGGTTCCACTTACTATCACTCCGACCTCGCGGGCCGTAACAGGAGCTCGCGTATCGTAGGCTATATTAAACAAAATAAGCTCCATCTGCCAAGAAAGGGAGAGAGAAAGAGAGAGAAGGAGGGAAAGGGAAAGAGCGGTGGAGAGAAGAAAGAGAGAGGTGTCTATTTTTGACCCTGCTGTATCATGTATCGCCTCCTGCCATTTTGGTCTTTTGTCAGGTCAGAGCCGAGGATATTTGTGGACGCTCTCGGGTAACCTCCTCGTTTTTTCCACCTCCGAGATCTATCCTCTGGTCACTACGCGTGTCCATAAACCTTTTCGTGGAGGGCTTACGTAACTGTCATTTAACCCATTCTGGCATAGCTTGTATATAGATGTACTTTAGCACGATGAAATAAAAGCATGTACAGGTACGGGTCTACTGTAAATGCGAGACAGAAGGAACATGACTGGTGGTAAAATTAGCCCTTTGTTTCCCGTATTTAAAAAACGATGGTTAATTTGTAACACCTGATGTGATGTATTTAGTGATTGCGGTGCTAATTTGTTGTGGAGTGCTGTATTTTCATTATTCCCCAGCGGTCGTGCTGTGCCAGCTGCGGCTAGTTCACGATCTAAGAGAACAAGTGGATGTGCTGCTTTGCGCATTTTCCTGCTCCATATGTCGCACTTGAGACATGAATGTTTGAGGTACTGAGTGGACCTTTAAGGTCAGAGAATCCCTCCTTCCCTGTAACCAGGGCATGTCTGTAACCCGGGCTGGAGATTCCAACACATCTGTAGCTGTAGCACCAGACTGAGGCCAGATGGGCTGGCGGAACGCGAGTACACGACTCGGAGAAGCTGGCTGCACATCTGGAAAATGGCGAGGAAATATTTAAGCGAGATACGTAGTGCAGGAATGAGGCATCATCATCATCATCATAATCACCATGTGCACTCGAACGCGTTTTAAAACTGGAGCTGTGGGCGCGCACACACAAACACACAGCGGGACTTGCTCGGTTTTACTTGCTGATTAATACAGTCTTAGTAGTAGAATAAAACATGCTATATGTATTTCGTTAAAGCAGAGGAATAGTACAGGATGGCATCTCTAAGCGGAAAAAACTTCTGTTAGACACCGCATCATTTATTTACAATAACGAGTATGAGAATAAAGCATTGAAGTTTGTAATGTGCTTTGATCTGTTCCTGGCAGCACTGCGGAGTAAAACAACCAAGTCAAAACAACTTTTTAAAGTAGAAATTTGCAGTAGTGCAACCCCAAAGGCATCACCCATAAACAAGGATACTTCCCTGAGTACTGCGACTGCAAGCTTCTACCCTTTTACGCTTCAACCCAGGATCTTCCCACTACGATCGCTAACGTGTTGTGATGTGATCTGACCTGTATGAATTGGCTAGAGAGGTGTGTGTGTGTGTGTGTGTGTGTGTGTGTGTGTGTGTGTTTGTGTGTGTGTGCGTATGTGTGAAACGCGAGATGGAGGAAGTCGAGGGAAAGACAAGGGATTCCCGCTCAGATCTTGGCCTCCGTTTGATCATTTATCCCGTCTTGTTTTTCCTCCGCTCCTTCCCTCGTCGTGCTCGTGCCATTGGGAGAACGGAGGAATTCGTTTCTGGAATGCGACTTGTCCGTGCTCGGGATTCGAACGGCTGGGAAACAAAAGGCCGAGGTGCAGAGGGTGACTGTGGGGTGCAGATCGGGTCCCTGTGAAAGGGGTCCCTCGTTTATCGAGCCGTCGCGGATGCCCGCTTTCTTTTATTTCCTTTTATTCTCGGGCCAAATCCATCAGACCTGACAGGCGCGTAATCCGAGCTAACACTGAGCCAGTGCTCCAGAGCCCGCTCTACTTCTCTGTCTTTCTCTCGATCTCTGTCTGTCTTTCTTTTCTGTCTGGGTGGGATGGAGGTGAGCCGTATCCCCCTACAGACTTCCAGATCGTCGAGTCATGCGAGTTCATGTACACTCTGCATTCCAGAAGACGGAGCAAGAAAGTGTCAGATGGAGGCAAGGGGTGGAGTTGTGAGAGTTGGGGTCAGAGAGGAACGGACTGAAAGAGTGCCTGAGAGAGCGAGAGAGAGAGTGAGAGAGGTGGTCTGCTCCCTAGTGAGTCTTGTATAAGGTAATGTCTGGTGCGTGTAAAGGGGAGGCACCGATTTATTTTAACACGCACCAGCCATGCAGAGGGCATGGGAGGGGACGAGGTGACTGCCAGCAACTCTTTCTCTTAGTCCCTCGCTCCCTTCCTGCACAGTTCAGCGTTCACAGCAGACAGGATCATAACTAAGCAAAGCAAAGCCAGAACGAGCCAGAATAAGCCGAGCAAGAGGCAAGTGTCCGTCCCCACTTTGACCTATTAACCCTGCATGCTTCTGTGCGTGTGATTAGCCGTGTTAGCATGGCCTGGCCAGTTTGAGCATGCCTGTTCGGCGTGCGTCGTTAAAGCCCGGCGAACAGATATGGCCGTGTTACGCTGCTTCGGCTCGGCTGACGAGGCCACGCCAGAGCCCTAAGATGGCTGCGTGTCAGCCAAGCCGCAGTGTCATGTTTCCGTCCAGCTGCAGAGTCTTTTCCAGGAGGTAAATAAAGCGCAGTGTGACGAGATGAGTCATGCATCGCAATAACTGCGAGTTGATGCACATCAGATGTCTACAGCAGGTCATGAAGCTGAAAGACACGAGTGGTGGTGTACTCTGACCAGTTCTGTGCAAAACAGTTACATTCATGTAAATTTATCACTTGTGTAATATCCGTCTTGATCACCTACGCTATGTCCCTCCTACAGTATGTGTGTCAAGTGTTTATCATTCGGCTCTTAATGGAAACTGTTGCAGCCGTATATATTGTTAATAGGTTAATGCACCAAAACATACAGCCACCACACACAAAAAAAATGGTTTTAGACTTTGTTTCAACTAAGATTTTTCTGGTGGTTAAAGATACAGTATGAGGAACACGGTTCTGATCTTAGTGAGGGGCGTTCAAGTCAAACCAGGACTTTTGATTACATAGTACATAGTAAAAACTCCCTTATTACAAAAACTCTGTTATTGTAATGCACTTATCCCGGCTAGTGCTTGGATACCATCAACATAGAAAGTTTTCTCACTTTTATTTATTTATTTATTTATTTATTTATTTTTATCAAAGCCATGATCAGACTTTGTCTGAAACGCTGGCCTCCCAGGAACTCCTTTGATGTGTGGAAAATGGCTTTGAGTGAGGTCAGGACTGTACGTGGAATGTGGCAGAAACTTCCCGCCCGAGTTCCTTTAATGTGCAAGTTGTGTTTGCGAATAATCGTGTGTACAGGTCCCACGGACAAGTTGGCAAAAAGTTATCTGTCACCGATTTTCAAGGATCAGGCGTACCGCTCGATGAATGTTCAAGGGGGCTTCGAGCCACCTTGGCCAGGATCGTCATTTATAGTTGTACAGCTTTCTTTACAATGTTTGCATTATTTAAATCTGGCACTGTGGCTAAGAGTCTCATCACTGTACTGAGCTTGAAGAAACCTAATTGCTTTTACACCTTCCTGCACAACAAATTTCAATTTAAGTCCAAGTTTCACTCGAACACCCCTGGTATATAGGGAAAATAGTTAAATGTCCACCTAATGATAAGTTGTCATGTTGTTCATTGCTTGTTATTACATTCCTGGCTTTGCAGTCACTCCCATGAGGTTTATCAACGGAAATGAGCTTTCAATACTATCGTGTTTTTTTCTTTTTTTGTTTATAATCAATTATTATTCAGACCACCTCTATATTTCCAGTCCTACAAATAAGAGTTGATGGCATGCAACCGGTCTAACAAACAGTTGTGAAACGCAAGTTACGAGTGACTTTGAAGGAAAAACTGCAATAGGCATAAGTGTGTGAAGCTGTTCCGTGCCCACTTCTGAGTCTAAGGTTCATTTGCCTCTGGATATGTCCTTGAAAAGGACATTATGCACAGTGTATGTGTGAGAGAGAGAGAGAGAGAGACTGCTTGCATTTTGTCTCTGGGTACACGAGGACGTAAAAAAAGCAGGTTAAGGAGAAATGGGGCAGAGGCGCACAGCCCACTTTGAATCTAAATTTGATCATGGCATGTGAACTCATGAAAGTGGAGAGGAAGAACAAGATTTCCTGGAACCTTAGAATGATAATTTTACAGAAGAGAACTTATCACAAATGTTTACGCGGTTATCTAGAGATTTGTTGCCATCATCACGTAAGCTAGACACTGTGACTCTGCACTGAGGAAGGCGTGTGTTTAAAGTAAAGCTACTGTATGAAACGGCAGCACATCCAGACATCACCTCAGAATCCACACACGTATACAGGGTTACTAATCATCAATTAACCTTCGTGTTAAAAGGTAAATAACGACAGCTCCTTCAATCACTGTTCATTTGTGCTCATGGATATTTAGTGCTTTAATGGAGGTGGCACAAAGACGGTGTTGAAGGCAATCGTTAAGCAGAACTCTACCTGATAAAATTAGCTTGATCTTTCTAGACGCACACACTGGTTGTTTTAAACAGGTTTGTACAGAGCTGACTATTCTGGGAATATGTAAGGCATGCTAGGTGTGATTTAATGTAAACAAAAGACCATGATATTCACCACAGTGCAGTGGTATACACCATAGTACTACCACAGTACCCACTGAAGTGCCATAGTGGTGCCTACCATGGTAATGCCTGGGGTACCGATGTTAGTCTTTCCGGTGGTTCCATCGAGGGGTTTCCAAAGTGGACCATCCGAGTCGCACACAACTTTGCCACAGGTTTTGCACTGGATGCCCTTCCTGATGAAAACGTCGCATTTTATTCAGATTTGGGACGGACACTGCAGTGGATAGAGTTTGGGCATTGGTTGGGAATCGAACCCGGATCTTCCGCAAGAAACCCACCATTGAGCCACCTGTTTCTGAGGTACCAGTACCTTCTTATGTGGTTCTGGTCATAATCTTCATTTCATAAAAACAATATAAGAATACAATTATTACTCTCATACTTCCTAAATCCTGTTCACTAAATTCTTTAACATCTTTAACCTCAACCTCATCCTTCTGGTTTTGTGTTCGTTGTATCTTATTTCTATATCTGGGTGATAGTTAGCTCCTGTCACGCAAGTCAAAACTAGCTAACAATGACACTGCGTTTTCTAACAAGAAAGACATGGACACAATGATGTTTTGGAGGTTTGTTAGTACACACTTTGTTTTAATACCTCTAGACAACATGAAATGCTAACGTTAGTCAGTTGTATGCTATCTGGTTTATTGCTACTTTTATAAATGTTATACATTTATCACAGAATGAACAAATGGTCCTTTTTAAAGATAAACTCACGTTTTCACATTTCATTCAATATTCTTTCTTTTTTCCCCCCCTCAATTAACACTTGTTTTTCCTCAGTTAACACTTAAAACCTCCACTGATTAGCAATAGCGTTTATTGTGCAATCAAGCTGCTTGTAGCTTAGCGACTTACAGTACAGTCAATTTTTCTGTAAGGACAGTGTCAATGTGGTTAAACTAATATTTGCTAATTAGCATACTTGTAGCTAATTTCAGTTCTAAAATAGCTTAATAGCTTAAACAGTAGTTAAAACACTAGAAGGCAAACATTTAAAGCTAGCTGCTTAGCTAATAAGTTGTGTTTCTGGTTGTATTTGTGATTTAATTTTTCCTTTTGAGTTTTATTTGTTTGAGGTTTTTGTCCTTCAGGTGGAAATATAGGCATAAAGTTATCGGTTTTAGTTATAGACGCCAGCATTTCCCTCAGGTCATATTTACGGTCCAGCTAAGCTAAGCTTGCTTAGTCTTGTTCTTTTCATTTGCTGTATGAGCGATCTGGCCAGATGCCTATCCTCCACCACCCCCAGCCCCCCCAAAGTATCGATCCTGCGTTCCTGCTGTTATTTGCACTTTGGTAAGATAAGGTTTGATTCAGCAGAAAGTGTGAAGAGCGCTGCTTGCACTCTGTTTGACGCTCATTTATTTGTTAATTATTTCACAGTCAGGCGTGTAACGAAGCACAAAAGCTGCTGGAGCTTCTCCAAAGGCATAATACGAAAAATACACTCAAACAGTAAGACCCGGAAACGCTTTACCATATGATTTCCAACCCTGTAACCGTATCTGGAATTAAGCTTGGAAAATAGCCATTGCCTAGTTAGCACAAATCTCCTGCTTCTTGCCAAACTGTTTGCTGTGGAAGTGGCCATGCTGAAGATGTCGCGAGCCTTGTCAATTCCCCACTGTGTGCTGAAAAGCCAAAGGATGAATGGATTCCCATGGGAAACCGGCTATAGGAGCCTCTGGGGACTTAGCCAACGTGCAAGGGCAAAGACAGCTCAACAAGGAACTGGGAATGTAAATATAAAGAAGACGACTAGAATACAAACAGGAGAATTCAGCAGAACTAGTACGGGTTACTGGAGATTGGTCCAGTTTCACCACACGGCACTGTATCCATAGTATACAAAGATTTTTTTCCTTCTTCTAGACTTTTTCTATTCTGACGGATAAAAAAAGATGATGGAAAATATATTTACGTTCTGTTTTGTAATTTCCTTTGACTAGTCGTGACCATAGGTCCTCTTTTTTCTTATACCCAAGACCAACGTGGAGATCTGCATTGTTCCTTACGTTTATCTTTAATGGCAGCCTCAGCTCCAGAGTTGCCATCACCATGGTTACGGCTATATGCGGCAACCGGCGACGTGGCAGATTTCTCACCCGAGGATGTGTTAGCTGTCTCCAAAGCCCCCACATGGATCCTGTCAGACCTTCTGTGAGAAATCTTATTTAGGTGTCATCTGGGTGTTAATTTGACTACCTTGGCATACAGGTCGAATGAGGCTGGACGGGTGGTGGCATGACAGAGAGTGAGGTGTACACATGGGCCCGTTGATTGGCATTTTGTTGTTGCATTCTGTTATGTTGCCTTGTGCAAGGCTCATAATGCCTCATCTGCTTTCTTCAGGCTACGACGTCATGACGAGAAGCTCTGAACGAGCACATGCGTTCGTGTTGCTCCGCGGCGCTCGCTTTAAGTGTCCATTCCCAGAATTAAATTAACTTCATGGCCTGGAGGGCAAAGCTATTGGCTGTTGATGACTCAGACTGAACTTATTGACTGGCGAGGGAATCGAATGCTGAAGCTTGAAGTAAAGTAGTAAGTAAAGTAAAGTAAAGCCTTTATTTTGTCACATATACATTACAGCACAGTGAAATTCCTTCTTCGCGTATCCCAGTGTACCTGGGGTCAGAGCGCAGGGTCAGCCATGGTACAGCGCCCCTGGAGCAGTTAGGGTTAAGGGCCTTGCTCAAGGGCCCAACAATGGCAACCTGGCTGAGCTGGGAATCGAACCGCCGATCTTCCGATCAGTAACTCAGTGCCTTAGCCCTCTGAGCCACCACTGCCCCTTGAAGTCAAGGACTGTGTGCCCTTCTAACGTACAAATATACATGCGCTTACACATATGTAGAGCTGAAGAAAGCCAGTGACCTCGAACGTGGATTTGTCCACAGGTTCACGAATGCCGGTAGTTCTATTTATAAACCGACGACTCAGAAAAGCTGTCTCTGGAATCAATCACTTTCCTTCGAAAATGAAAGAAATGTTCAACAGCATTGGGGATTGAATGCGCCGCAAAAAGCTAGCTTCAAGCTAATATTTAGGAGGTGAAGAGAGCAAGTAGCTCCTCCCACCAACCCAATACCCCTTTAAGCTATGCTTACTGAAGATATGCAAAAAATCTCTAATACCCCATCTGGCTGAGGTGATTAATGAAAGCTAGGGCAGATGGCACTGCAGCTAGTTTCCTCAACGCTTCAGGGGTATAATGATTTGCAATCATGCTCCCCTTATAGCCTTGCATCACTTGCTTTGTTCTGGAAGCTTTGCAAATCACAAGGCTTATATTTCGTATCGATAGCAAAGAACATCCTCTTTTTCTCACACCGAACTTGTGTCCCTGTTTCCGGCATTGGAGCCTGGGGCAGGCCAGGTCCCTAGGATGTTTTTGTTAGGGACCAAAAAAGAGGCTGTGAAACGTTCCCTCCCCCTCAATAGGCAGCCAGCGGGTGTGGAAATATTGACATTCAGACAGAGAAAGAGAGTGAGGGAGGGAGGGAGGGAGGGAAGGAGGCCACAAGGGGAGTCGGGATCACCCTAAGAGGAGGCATGATGGCAGGGCAGCTTTTTTGGCTAAGATACAGGGGAAGAAGGGTGGGCCTGAGTCAGCAACTTCCTATCCACCACCTCAACCTTATTCTGTTACTCTTTTTTTTTTGTCTTGTCTCAACTTCATTCTTGTATTCCTTTCTATCAAATCTTTTCGCCTGTCGTAAATTGATCGCCTAGATGAGCGTCGAAACAGGCCCACCCTTGCCCACACCCACCACCCCAGTAATCCCAACCACTTATCCTGTTAAAAAATAAATGATGGAGTATCCTGACTAGCTTGTAGAAAGATGTACAAAGCAGCCACAGTAGGAGTCGGTGTTGCTGTGAAGGAGGCGTCCCACCATGGTAGGACAGCTTGTTGGCTCAGATGGAGAAAAGGAGTGAAAGAGGGCGTGTCTGAGTCGGCAACTTCTTAACCGCCGCATCATTCGGCTCTTCTCTTTCCCTCTCTCACACCCCTTGCCCGTTGATTTGATCAGGACTTACTAAACAAGGCTACTTACACGTGGATGTTTGATCACCTCCATGAGTACAAGAACAACCCCGATTCCCATGGTGCCAAGTCTGGCTCATCCTGCAAGAGGTGTCATGTGCAGCTTATTGATTTGGAAGGAGGTATTGAGGGTACCGTAAGTAAATATTCAAGTAAAGATGATACAGGGTGCCCTTACACATGCCACGACTGTTGAAAAAGGGCTGGCTTTGTCAAGGTTGGGGGCTCAGAATATTAGGTTTCAAGGAGCCCAAAATCTCATGCATTATTGACTTCCTAACCACCACCTTCTCTCTTTCGCTCTGGTCTCACCATCCTTTGTACAGTCCTGTTTTCCTTGTCTCCTACTGTATATCGAACGAAAGAGTCTCACTAATCGAGGGTCAGTGCCAGAACAGGACAGCCCACCCATGTCCCACATACCTGCCACCCAATCCACCCATGTGACCCCTCCTGTCTACCTTATAAAAAAAACAGGTCACCGAAGCCCCTAACAAGCTTTGCCAGTGATACAAAGCAGCAAGGCTTCACCTCATCATCATTCTGAAATAAAAATTTTCAAAACCCACACACACATTTTTTTAAGTCTAAGGCAGAGCTGTTTTTCATCCCACACTGATACCTGCACCACACGAAATGTCTGTACTAGATCCAACAGCTCCATCTTCACTGAGATTGAAACGCCAGAGTTGAGTCTTTGTGAAGTTAATTAAAGACATTAGCTCGGGCTGCATCGCATCCAGATGTGGATGGATGAGAGGCACGGCGGCGTAAAATCAGTGTTGGATCAACCTCTACGCTTCTTCATGCAAGAATGATAAAGCACCTCCTGAGTTCCTCATGTGGTCTTGAATGGGCCAACATGGAAACCTTTGAATGTAGGAGAAGACACATTTGGCACACACACACACACACACACACACACATATATATATATATATATATATATCTCTGCATGTGCGTGTGTGTGTGCTTGACTGTACAGACACATACAGTAAAGAGAGAAAGATTTCTATTCATTAGCGTTTAACTAAACCCTTACGATTCACCCAAGAGTACAAGATGACCGAGTTTCTCCAGTCACCTCGTGTAAAGATAGGATGATCAGATTTCTCCATCCAAACACGCACACACAGAGACAGACAGAAGAAATCAATAAACCTTAGTGTTTCCATCACCAAGACAACTGCAGTCCAAATATAGCAGTGTTACATTGGTATACATTATTTCTATTTCAATCCTGTGCATGAAGTCATAGTGATGAGATCAGTGTTGAAACTCTCAGCAGGAAGCACCGAGAGCGTCAGGAACTTTTTTTTTTCCTTTTTTTTTCTAAAGGGTTGCATGATGAAGGCAAAAAAAAAAAAAAGGTTAGTTGTGTTGCAGCGTAATAATGTACTGCAATAAAACCTAACATGATTCGAATGAGGTGCCATGTGTTCATTTCATAATAAGAAACAATAAAGCAGAATCGTAATAATCACTGAGTCACTAGAATGAACGAATCAGTGATGGAGCGAATGAGTAGTTCTTTTTATTCGGGTTGATTTTTCATTTTACACGGAGTCACATGTTTGAGTCATACTGAGTCATATTTGTAACTGTGCGTAATCCGGATCCGATTAACCTCCCACTGCGCTCTTTTGTTTATGGTCAAGATTCATTCCTGGCAATTTTTGCAAACGTTTGAATCAGTGATCCGTTCAGCGTGTCAGCGAGTGTACATACAGTAAGTGCATGTGGAAGTCTTATGTAATGTGCATGTCTTATGTCTTATGTAATGTGCATGTTGTTTGTTGGTGTGAGCAATAATGCATCTAAAAAAAAAAAGCGCTGCATATTTGAGCGAAACCGAATGAATCGTTTAACGAAAGTGACTCAGTTGATTCAAACATGTATGTCAGCTCTACAGTATGTTCTGATCTTTCTTTTTTTTTTTTCTTCTTCTTTTTCGCATGAAGCCGGAATCGTGTGATTAAGAAACACTTTTGTATCTAGGTCTTTAGATTTACACCTGTGTGACGCGTTATGTGTGTGTGTGTGTGTGTGTGTATGTGTATCTGTCAGGACGTGTTTTTGTGTTTGTGAGAAAAAGGTCAGAGAGAGGTTTGTGGAGAGGTAAAGAATGAGGCAGCATTTTTTTTTTTTTTGCACACACACACACACACACACACACTCAGGCAGAGGCCTCCTGCTTCAGGAAGTCCGCTGCAAAGGAGACGTTAAACACTCAGTTCCTGTTTGGCATATGATTCCACTGAGACACACACATATACACACATGCACACACACACACACACACACACACACACACACACACACACACTAAGCCAATCTTACAAAAAGGTGACAGGTCTCTCTTTCTAACTTTCCATCTCTCTCTCTCTCTCACACACACACACACACACACACACACACACACACACACACACACACACACACACTCATACACTGTGTTACGAAAAATCCGCCACCATTTTCAGTTGAACTGCTCAGTGACCCGTCGCTCCCTCCCCCAAAACCCCAAATATTCGGCTGACGTGGTTCAGTCTTGAGTCCGTGCCCAGAAAAATTTAAGCAGTGAGATGGAACACACACACACACACGCACACACATACACACACACACAGACGCACACCATCATGTCTGGATTATGCCTGACAGGTACGAGCGGATACACTAATCCCAGCAGAGCTTGAGGCATTTCAATCATTATTCTTAAACGTAACTGCAAAGCTCCGGGAAAAATAAATAAATAAATAAATAACTAAATAAATCAAACACGCTCTGGAGGGATTCCATGATCAGGGTTGCATTCGGGGCAATTAAAGCCTTCTATCAATTTTCCGCATCTAACAAAAACACACCTTCAACCGTTCGAACGCGTAACGAGATCGAAAGTAAGATTATGTTCTGTTTTTGGAACGAGCTGCGCCCATGCGAACGCTGTGAGGGTATGAAGAACATTTTATTCATTTATTTAAGCCTTTTACGATTCATTAGAAATATCGGATTGATAGCCTACTAATAATAATTTGATAACGCTGTGGTTTTATTTTCCAAGCAGTCCCCATACCTGCGTTTCTTAAAACACGGAACATGCTCATGAGTTGTTGAGTTTCAAGCGTCTTTTACTTTTAGATGGAGAGAAAGTGCGTATCGGTGCGGCGCTCTAGGATCACAGGACAGCAATTACCATCCGAGTGAGCGGCGTGTCCTATCCGAGTCTAAAACTGGTGGTTAGAGTAATTAGATTTGGGGAAAACACGAGGGCGGGTGCGTTTACTTTCCTCCGAACTCTTGCTGAAATAAAGAAGAGGCGAGCGGCGCAAATCGTTCCCGAGCTAAACACTGTAATCGAGACGCAGTTCCTACGTCGAGCCGTAACCCACACGCTCCCCATATCAGTCAGGTTGTAATCTGCGTCCACGAGGACGAATAACTGCAGCGGTACGCGTGAGAAACCCGTTCCGGTCCTCCTCGGGTTTCTGGTGATGTCATCCTGGGTTCTGGCGCTCCACCGGGATCGATTCGTCTGGATCGCGTTTACCTCGTTTTCCCGTCCGAGCCAGATTAAATCATTGGCTTCTCAGTCACTTCTCAGGCGTCCCACAAGCCCGTGCCCCGGGCTCAGGCGAGGTGTATATTTAGAAACCGGGATTGTGTGGCGCGTCTGACGAAACACGAGTGATTTTGCTCGTAGTGCGCTTTCACTGAGATGAAATAGGAGCTGGTGATCTTGCACTGATGGATAAATGGAGGGAAATAGACGTGCGGCTTGTGCCTAGGGCGGGAATGATGTCACTCGTCAGCTTGAAGAAAGAGAGAGGGAACACGGAGAGGAGGGGGACAGGCGAACACCCTGCGCAGGAACAGAAGAGACGAGTGTACTCGCGCGGTGACGACTTCTGTAACGTTTACGGAGGGGTCTCCGGTGTCAGGCGGTTTACAGCCGCTGTAGTGTCAGTGACGCCGATGAACACGAGGGCCGTTCAAGTCAAACCGGGACAAAGTTTGCTCAGGACACTGGAACCGTTATCAGACTGCCTGGAACGCTGGCCTCCCAGGAACTCCTTTATTTTCAAGGCGCTAGATGGAACCATTGCTTGATAAAAGAATATAAAAAAAAAATATCCATAGAGCAATAATTATACATTTTGAATGAATTCATGGATTATAAATGATTCAGAGGTCGTTTATGATCGTTGAACATGTCTTTACCTAAAAATTCGAAATGCCATATTTTAGCGATTTATACGTTACATGAAGGATAAAGTCGCACGAAAATACGATTCGGAATTCCATTCATGACTGAATGATGTTGTGATCGTGCTGTTGTTGATACCAATTTAAAAAGCGCTGCATGTATGACTCTGAAGGTTCCACATGCACACTTCTTTGCACTGACGCACCCGTTCCGGACTCGTAGAATGAGCGGTGATTTGACTCAGGAGTTTCTGAGCAGGAAATAAAAAGTTTCCGCGGGCACTGAGAAACACGACGCCTTTTCCCAGCGTTCCTGCCGCGCGGTGGTTTTGTCAGGACGTGTTTGCGGGAGGGCGGGTTTGTGCATAAGAGCATGCTCTCAGCCACGCCGCTGATTAATACATGAGCCGAATGATGCATCTCTTTAAGGCTGAAGTCACGCCAATTAGCTAATTAATTCGCTCGGCCATGTTCGAACCGGGAAATCGGTAAGCTCCAGCAGCCTTGAATTTATTGCTCTGGCATCTGTGCGAGCCGTCTGGCTTCCCGTTGGACCGTGTTCGTCGATGCAGCTCAGTCCTGGATCGATTTATAGAGTGAACTTTTCTCTGAGTGATGGCGTGTTTCCTGGTAAGCGCCCCCACTTTCGGTCCTGAATACAGCGGGTTGATTTTCTTTAGAAAGTCGAAATGAAGATGCAGGTCCATCCATTATCTATAACACGTATCCAGGACAGAAGAGGTGCCAGTCTATTGCAGGGCACAAGCATACACAAACACACACACACACACACACTTCATGAACTAAAAGCGATTTGGAAACACCAATCAGCAATCATAAGTTTCATTTATTCACTGTGCAAACAAAGATAATATTGAAAACTACATAGTAGCTCTAATAGTTTAGATTATACTGTATAGTATACGGTACAAAGACCTTGTTCTTATTAACTATAATTGAATGATGTCGAAAATTAAATGATGGAAATGGGAACAAATGATTTACTGCAACAGGCTGCCTAAAGATGCAATTGAAAAACGGGCTGTTTATGTACCGACCTCAGCAGCGACCTCATTTCCCCTCTCGTCTGTTCCAACCAATCAGCATTCAGCGTCAGCAGTACACTAACCACTAACCGGCCTGATCATCTGTCATCGTCTGTACCTGTTTCTCACTAGCTCAACAAACAAAAAAGCATTCCTCTGAAACGGGTCAGGATCAGGAACAGGGACTGGACTGTAAATGAGAGGCGACGCGGTCGTTCAGGACGCCTGCGGAACTGTTCCTCAAGAGTACATTAAAATACAAGACTTGACTTTTGCACAAGCAAAAAATACAGTCCTAAAGACGACCAAAGACTTAGATTTACTCAGCTTCAGACTGTTACAAATCTTTAATCGTTTTGTTCTGCACACTTTTTATGAACTCTGCATTCCGTATCATACGTTTGTTACAATGTCTTCGTTCTGACATGGTGACAAGTTCGAAAGAACACGGTGTCATACTTGTGTCAGAAGTTTCTGTACGGACATTTATCATGATCATGAAATCACAGATCATTATCTGTGGGACGAGTCTCCAGTACCACGGCTCTGTGGCTAAAATGTTAAATGTAATAACAGGAACTAACTATCTGCAGACGTTCCTCAACATTAACTGTAACTATAAATGGATCAAAATAATGATGATAATATTTTTTTTTTTATTTAAAAATTTTTTTACATTATTATTATGATGATGATGATGATGATGATGATGATTTCTAAGCTTGATCTCATTATGTTTTATTCCTTATTTAAGAAATTCCAATGATTTTTGCGCTGTAGAAAGTTGCAAAAGCCTGGCAGTTTTCATCTATCTTCATTTTATTTACTTATTTATTTCCTTATTTTTTTTTCTTCTCATACTATAAAATGCTCTGAAGAAAATCTGCACTGAAGAGAAAAAAAAAAACAGTCATCTTTTCCCTATTGCGTGCAGCCAGCACAATATTTCCCTGATATATTTTATCGATATTTTTTCGTCCTGACATGGCGAGAGGACCTTCTGAAGAACATGATGACGTGTGCCGTACTTGCTTAGAGAAGGACGTTGATCATTATCTGGGGTAGGATTCTCCAGTGTCAGTGCTGTAACAGTATAGTGAAGTGTTTGGACATACTGTATTTTTGCAGTTTAATGGTGACACTAAGCATTAACAATGAAGAAGGAATGACTGTTTAAAAAAAAAGAAAAGTGTAATAAGAGGAACTTACTGGATCTGCAGACCTTCACAACATTAACTGTAACTTTGAATGGATAAAAAGAATGAGGAATAAGTGAATTATATCTTTTTTTTTTTTTCATGAATGAAAAAATTTAAATATCAATGAATTACATACGTAGTATACAGAGTCAACCAAAAATGTCTACAGAAGAATTTATTGAGACATCATGATGTTAGTTAAGCTACATTTGGTTTACATTTCGTCTGGTTAACTACATTTAATACAAAACATGATCTGGTCAAATTCCGGTGCTTTTTGCTTTGTAGGAAATGTAAAGAATTAACAGTTTTTCTCGCTCTTTAATTATTGACTTTATTGTAACAATCAATTTATTGTTCATATTTTTTGCTTTGGGAAACCTCCCGTACTGTAAAGTAACTGCACTGAGACCCGACCCCTGCACGGTGCACAGTAATCTTTTCCCTTTTGCGTGCAGCTGGCAAAGTGTTTTTTTTTTTTTTTTTGCATTTTTTTTTTTTTTTCACCGCTCTCATGGAAACACCGAGGCTGAGCGGCAGCCCACACTTCCTCTTTGAATTATCCTCCTTTTATTTCTCCGTTTATTAAATGTTACCGAGGGCGGGTGCAGAATTTCCGTACCGTCGCGGTGTGCCCCGGTGCCTGAGGTTTGACTCATTTGTTGCATGCGTGCTTGATATTGACGTGCTTGATATTCGACAGGGATGAAAAAGAAAGAAAGAAGAAAAAAAAGCTTCTCGTCATTTTCAGGCAACTGCTTTTTTTTTTTTTTTTTAATTCCCGTAGAACAAATGAGCGAAAACTTTTATGCGGCCTTGCGGAGTGGGTTTCTGAGAAACCCGAAATTTGCATTTCCAGCTGTATGTGTACATGTGTGATGCTGATTCTCACACTCAAGTTCCTTTTAACACACTCGGCACGGCTTGATTTCATCACACGCGGTTATCGATGCGGAACGATTCCTGATCGCACTGTATGAACATGAGGTGCTTTTTTTTTTTTTTTTTTATCTGCTTCATCTCGAGGTTTGTTTTTCCCTCTCGAGCTAAAATGCCTCGCGACAACGTCTCGTCTTTAAGCTGCCGCGGAGGTGCAGTAGTCGGGTGCGGGATGGGTCACGGCGACGGGTTCTTGCGTCTACGGACTCGGGTTCTAGCGGAGGACGATTTCTTAAGTCTGAATGTGTTAATCACGGCGTTCTCGACCTAACGCGGTTGCGCACGCATGAGGCGCTGCCCTATTTCTAGCAAATAATCTACAGATAATTCCCACGGAAAGTGAGAGAAATTGCCCACTTATCACTGATAAGGGTGTGTAAAGAACTCTTTCTCGTGTAAGATATATAAAGCAAAGATTACTAGCGAGGTTAAGAAAAAGATTAATTACGAGCTTATAGTCTTGTTAGCCCGTAATGAAATCGGCGATTTTCACCGATAACTGCGTAGAGAAGGTGTGGCGTGGTGGCTAGCACTGTGGCCTCGCACCTCCAGGGTCACGGGTTCGATTTTACCATTTCTTCAACAAGTTAACTCAGGTCTCAGTGTGTGTGTGTGTGTGTGTGTGTGTGTGTGTTTAAGCTCCAGCTGAAATACCTGGTCAGGTTTTGCATTTTCATAGCTCAAACTATCTTTATTTCATACCTCCTGCAAGCGCCGCGTTTCAGTGTCTACACAACAATGAGGTCCCCGTTAAAAAAATCAAGTCCTCGCACTGGGAGCCACCAGTGTTTTGTGATAGTGGCATATTATAAGTACTTGTACAGTACTCGTGCTTGAAATCACATGCTGCTGTTACAGCTTTAAAATTGAGAAAAGCGCCTCAGTTCTGTAACAGAAGCGCACGTGCACTGTGAAAGCTACCCGGCTACCGTGGATGCAGCCGGCATGCTAGAACGATCTCTCCATTTCGGCTGTAAATGGATGATTCATTCGCGTGTCAGGTTAAATAAACGGACAAGGCAAGCGATCAGAGCCATCATCTTGGAGAGAGAATAGGGAGACGAGTCCGATGTGATCCGTTATCCGTCAGTCCCCGCCCTTTCTTGGACCCCATTGTGTTTCCTCGCCTCTCCTGACCCTTCCTGGAGTGACCGGAACTGCCACGGGAACTGCGACCCGGAGCCGGAGAGGGCGGCAGCACCGAGGGCCACGCTCGCACCGCCCGGCTTTAACGTGTAATGATGGAAGTGTGGCGTTTTACTGCACCGTAAAATGAATGTTTTACCCCAGTCAGCCGTTTTGTGGAATGCGGTGTGTGTGAGGGCAGGAGACGGTCGGTGTGCAGGAACAGGACGTTCCAGAACATGAAACGTAGCTGTAAAAAGTACAAGGCGTCGTCGTTTAATAACGTTAATAATGATCGGGCTGTCGAGGAGAAAAACCGAGTCATGAGGAGGAGATACGATGAGCCCGAAACTCCCACGTGTGTCCGCGTACAGACAGGTGACTGCATACGGCTTTTGGTTTAGTCTGGTTAGTTTAGATTGGACTATTGCGGGAACAGAAACCGGCTGAGCACGCATCTTTTCGTTGAACGGAAAGCACGTTTTTTTGTGTGTATGTGTGTGTGTGTGTGTGTGTGTGTGTGTTATCTCTCCTGGTTTTACGTCATAAGGTTTGGAGAACACCCTGAGTTCTCCTGGGATTCCCGGAGCTGGTGGAAGTCTTTGAATCGTTCAACAGTTCCTCGACCTCAGCTACATCACCCGATTTAACACAAAGGCTAATTTGCATGATTAACAGGTGGATGAAAGAAACCTCTCTCTTTCGTTCTGTCTATCGCTCTCTCTCTCTGTCGCGTCTCACATTTCAACGAACGCATCTGTACGAGTGTCTCTGGCGTTGGTTCTGTGAGCGCGTCGCCGTCCGGGCCAGACTAGACATGAGCGAGAGATCCGCCGTCCTCATCAGAGGAGCGCGGGAAGGCCTGCTCGGATTACACGGCGCGCGCGCGCGCCTCTCCCGCTCTTCCTCCGCCGTGTCATTTCAAAAGATTTCGATTAGCGTCGTCTCCCGGCTTTGTTCCGTACGCGTGACGAGAAGTAGGTTAATGATGTAGAAACTGAAAATGGATTACCTTTTGTTACAACTGCACAATACAGTGGTAAAATATGGCTAGCGTAGCTGAGAGGATCATTCATGTGGTACGCTTGCGAATACATCTCTGCGGTTCTGGAACATTCTCTGACTCATCTCAAGCATCCGCTGCAAAACGATGACTCAGAGCAGGAGGCCAGCATTTCAGATCTCTCTTTGATTCTGCATTCTCTCCATGCCTGTGTGTGTGTGCGCGCGTGTGTGTGTGTGTATGAGAGTGATTAAGGGGGGGGGGGGGGTGAGAGACTCTGTCTGTATGTCTGTAGATTTCCATCAAAGATCTTGGAAATAACACGTTCCTGAACATGACTTTTTGTTTTTTAGAAGCCTTCTGATGCGTTTCGACCTCTTTCCATAAGCACAAAGGTTTTCCTTCTTTTAAATATATATCTATATATGAAATATTAGTCAGGCCTCCAGGGTGATCACCTTTACCTCACTCAGTGTGTGTTTGTTTGTGTGTTTGCATATGTGTGTGGTTTTTCCATGCATGCTCGTGCGTTTATGAGTGGGCTCATTCCTGCATCAGCTCAGTGTGGGTGTGTTGGTGTGTTCATGTGTGTGTGTGTGTGTGTGTGTGTGTGTGCGTGCGTGTGCTGAGTTTATGAGCTGCTTTGAACAAGAGCTGTGGTCCTAATGACGCCAGAGACCCTGCGTTCCACATGCTCCATGCACTCTATTGCTTAGCCTTAGGGAATCTTTCCACCCTAATCCCTACTACCCACACGCTTCCACTATTAATCCTTTATCCCGTGTAAACAATAGGAATGTGTTTAGATACAGTATAGAAATCTACGTAAAATCAGGAAACTATTTTAAAAATAGTGAACAAATAATGCATTAATGCAGTAAATAATGTTTAGATTATAATTCCTGCTTATTATTATTATTTAATCCAACTCAATGCATAACACAGCTAATTTTCTGGAATTCAATAAAAGTGTAGTATCATGTTCAAATAATACATGTAATATAATTAAATGCACATGTAATAATTCAAATTAATACACGTTATAGTGCATAAATTATATATGTGTGTGTATTATACAGGTGTATTATTTTAACATGATACTATACTTAAATTAATCAAATCGATTAAAGAATGATGTGTGTTAATGCATTTTTTTATGATCATTTTTAAATGTGTTTAATAATGCAATCATTCTATATATATATATATATATATTCAAAATATTTAAGGGAACAGTATATATAAATTATAAACACATATCCCTATTTAGCTGAATTATAATATGATACATATGAACATCCCTCATATATCTGTAAAAACTTTGAACCTATAATTGATTTATATTAAATTCCTTTTTCTTTTAATTAGGTTTAATAAAAAATAATAAATAATAAAATCATCAGAAAGAAACGGATTATATTTATTTATTATTTATTTATATATAAAGTCAATATTTTTAAGTATTATTTTATTTTTAAAATAAAATATACTGTATATTATTAAAAACAAACAACAACATTTTTATATATATATATATATATATATATATATATAGAAATATATTATATATATAAAATACTGATTTTATATATATATATATATATATATATATATATATATATATATATATATCAGTATTTCTATTTCTGTTGGTTAACTTTTAGTCCCTTACAGCTTCAGCCATAAAATATAATATACATAGTATTTCATTTAGAGCACTGATACGCTAAAATTAAAAAGAAACTGCTCACATTAATTGCAAAGTTATCATGAGATCTCAGTGAATTGAGCTGATTATTACAGACGTAAAAAAAAAAGCCAAGCTGCACCTTTAATTTAACTAGGAATTACGCCGCATGTTTGCAGGTCCGTGCGTGGTTATTACAGGCCGTAGCAGAAGAACAACTGCACATCTGCTCGGCAGCAGCAGCACAGCCCGGTCGTGTGCAGGTGGTTCTGAAACACAGGTTATTCATTACAGCTCTCTTCAGGTGACCTCAGATTCCCCGAGACTCATTCAGGGAAAGTGTAGCATGACTCACCGTTCAAACGCTTCAGACAGGTAGAGAGGTTAAAAAGTGTCGCTTTTAATAAGCGCCTTACAAAAACACCTGTCATAGCCCGTTGGAGGATGAGTAAGAGTTGGCTCGTCGTGCCAGTTCTCAGCATTCCTTTCAGGGACACGCGCATGTGTACAAGCACAGGCTTTTTGTTCGAGAACGATTTATGGTTCTGGATTCTAAAGGCGTTCTCGAGAAGTCGTAGTTTAACTCCGGTTTGCCTGATCACACGCTAGCGATAGGGGTATATTATATAATGATTGCAGAGCAAAACTGCCCAAGGTACAACCATGCGTAGCAATCTGTGAAAAGGAACAGCACTTAACTGTACTGTATAGTCTATTGCTAAGAAGTGGCAGGTGTGTTTTTGATTTTTGATTTTTTTTGTGTAGCACACTAAAGGAAACATTTGACCGTTAGCCACGCCCCTCAGCTCAACCTTAACCACTGATTTCTCCGAAATGTAACACTTTTTGTTTTAACCAACGTGTTTAATGTCTTCTGTGTCGAAATGCATTATGACCAAGCGCTCTTGAATCCTTGCTTGTGATTGGTCAGAAGGTTTATACTGCACTTTATTCTAATACCTTATCGTATCTACAGGAACAACTCACTCGGCTGTATAATGGATGCACCATCTAAACAAATTTGCATCAAATGTTCATTATTTTCTATAAGGAGAGTGGCCTCCGTTCTCATTTCAGTGATTAATTATTGCCCCCGGTCTTGACGATTCCTACTGTGGGAATTCACATCCCTGTTTAATAACGGGGCGGTTGATTACGGGAAAGTTATCTGAGTGGTAGAGTCAAACGGTAAACCTGTGACCGTAGCACAAATTCAAATCCTTAAAGGGCTATTTACTGATAATTCTCAACAATGCTTTTTTTTTTTAATAGTTTTGGATTATGAAATGATGGCAAATTGTAAGCAGTCAAATTTAAGTAAGAGGATTTTCTTAGTTAAATAAATTAATACATTAATTAATTAAAAGATATGAAAAGATTTTCTAAATAATCAGCAGGGATTTCCATTTACATGTACATTATGATTTGATCCAGTTTGATTTGATCCTATCTGAGTCATTTTGATTTGATTCCACTTAATTCGGTTTCATTTAATCCCATTCGATTCATATTGATTTGATTCATTTTGATTTGATCCCAATTAATTCAGTATGATTAGATTATATTTGATTCTGTTAGGTTTGATTCCATTTAATTAATTTTGCTTTGATCCCATTTAATTCACTTTGGTTTGATTACATTCGATTCAGTTTTCATTTCATTCAGTTTCATTTGATTTGATTTGATTACATTCGATTCAGTTTAATTTCATTCCAGTCGACTGACTTTGATTCTATTCGATTCAGTATTATTATTATATTATTATATTATTTCATTAAATTCAGTTTGATTCGATTTGGTTTAATTCACTAGAGCTGGCCGCAAGATATCATTTGAGGGAACGATTCTTTGTGCATCTTTATTTTTCTTGTTTCTTAATTTTCTAAAACATAGTTTCATCTTGGAATGTTAGAGGACAAAACATGTTTGGTAAGGGTTCTTCAGATTGACAGGGGTTCTCTCCTTCTTAAAGCAACTTTACTTGAAGCATTATTGGATAAGGAAATTCTAAGGACAAACCCAGAAATCCTTAAATATCTTCAAGGTTCTTCATGGGTTTCAGGAACGTTTAACATTCCAAACCTTTCCTAAAAAGGAAAAAGACTGCTAAAGGACTCTACAAAGGATCTTTAATGATTGCTCCCAAGAAGTAAGTCTGTAACAGCATGTGAAAAAAACAGAAGCCAAACTAATAAAATCCCTCAAGCATTTTGAGTTTAACCGTTAAGAAAAAAACTAAGGGTTCCCCTTGGAATAACGGTTCTAGCTCTCTAAAGCAGCTCTAACTGGAAGCTTGTCTGTATGAGAAGCCCACCCACTGTACTGGGGTTCTACATTAAACTTTCAAAGGTTCTTACATTTTATTTTAAGAGTGGACACTCAGGCCAGGACATTGGACTTTTTATAAAGGTTCTTTAGATGTTTAAGGGTTCTAGCATTTGAAGTATTTATTACTTAGAACTATTGACGAATATGAAACCACTTATTCAGATGGTCACATTTAACAACTCTTTGTAGGGTTCTAAAGAGAACCTTTAAGGGTTCTAGCCTTCTAAGAGTTTCATCAAAATGGGAAACCTGTGGTATGGTTCCTCATAGAAACTTCGAAGGATTCATCCAGAGGAACAGCTCTGTTTTAGAGTTATAACTGGGACCTTTTCTTGAAGGGAAACTATTTATCATGGGTAATCTATTCCTAAGGATTCTTGACAAGTGAACGAGTTCTAGCATTTAAGTGGACTCTACATGGCCCTACTACTATTCTGAGATCTCCACAAAACCTTTAATGATGGAACACATCTTTAAAGAGTTCTACACAGAACCTTTCAGGGTTTTTCATTTGATAAGATTTAAAATATCTAAAGTTTCTGCTTAGATTCAAGCTTTCAGAAAAGGTTCTGATGAGAACCAATTTTTAAAAAACGAACCTCATGGGGTTCTTCATAGAACGTTTAAGGGACATGCCAAAGAAGCATTAAATAGTCTAGAAAGATTTCTTCTTTTTCTTCTTTTTTTTGCAAGTCTAACTGGTTGCGTTGCACATTTAAGTGTTCAAGCATTCAACCACTTCTGCTTCTACTTAAGACCTGTTCTGAAAGTGAATCCATTTGTTTTACATAGCGCCTTTAACGGTTCCCGAGTGGTACGCGTTGAACAAGTAGAAATCTGCACTCTGTGGAAGAGTGAAAGAATGGAAAAGTGTATAATCTGTATTTTACATCCATAATGATTTTAATTCTTGGCATTTCCGTTGGAGATCTTCCATCGTCTTGGAAGTTTCACTGTGGAACCCTTAAAGCAAATGAAACAGATTTTCCTTTTTTTTTTTTTTCTTTTTTTTTTTACGTACAACCTGTTTAGAAGATTGTAATTATCAGCACCTCTTACTCACCAAGCTCTGTGCCATTGTGGTAAAAAATAAAAAAAAACTTTTCCATTTTGGTGTCTCCATTTTAATCATTTCAGTGTTCCTCCTGTGTGTCGCTTTTTTCCCCCAGCCAGAACGGTTCACCATTTGACCTGAATGACTGTTACTCCCTCTCATCCTCACTAATCACACCCCTTGAGCAGATTTATTCCAGATAATATGATGCTACGAAGCTAAATTTGACATCGCCTTTAACCTGAACAAGCCACTTAACGTAGGACCTTCTGCTCCACCCGGATATTCCAGCGCCGTAAATAACGGCGGATTAGATAAAAACCTCTGGTATGTGTTTTTGCATCATGCACCCATCCCCTCCCCACTCACCTTCTATCTTGCTATTTCTGCTATTAGTTTTCATGTGTTTTGTCTGAATCATTGGAAGGATTTAGACGGCTAAAAGCAGGAGCTTACGCAGCGCTCTGCTTCCTCCACAAACAAACGCGTGCGCACGTGTGGACAGCGACTCGGCCAGTCCGTCTGGCTTTAGCTACAGGGAATAATTTGTGGCCTGCGGGAGGCTGACCTCGGGCGGACGCCCTCGATTCAGCACTGGCTGCTGCTGAAAGTCCTGTTCAGTACTGATTTCATGGCAGCACTATTTTTAACACAGTGTTACACCACTGCGCTGTTGAAGTTTCTAGAACAGCAGATCTGACAGCAGCGAGAAACCACGGGCTTATATTAACGTTCTCGTCGGTTTCTATAGCAACAGCTAATTCATAGGGACCTGTCTACAGCATGCATGACATAATCTAAAGACATTTATATGCTGTAGGATGTAAGTGCAATATGTATAAAATGGTGAAAGTTTCTGTATTAAAGATTTGGAAGGAGTCTCCAGTGTCAGAGGAACTAGCCTTAAGACATGAAATATACCTGTGAATGGATTGTAAAGTATTACTTTTAGTCCTTGTTGAGTAACTGTTATGGTTTAAGAAGACTTGTATATAATGCTATAGGAAAATACTTTGGGATGGTGACAGCAACATAACATTGTTGATTATTTTCCTATAACTGCACAGCCTAACGTGTTAAGTATGGTGTGAGTATCAATAAGAGATATAATATTAATAATAATAATAATAATAATAATAATAAGGATGTGGTGCTGTTTGGTAAAAGTGTACAGCGCATGAGAGTCAGAGGCCTGCGTGAGTTCAGTCGAGTTGCAGGATCGCATGTGGACTTGTGTAGGGAACGGACGCGGGTGGAGACAGGGCTGGCCAGATGTAGCGTCTCAAACCGCTGCACTGCTGGTTCACTCATCCACAAATAGCAGCGGAACACATTCGTCAAACGAGATGCATCCTGCCATGCCCCGTCCACACCGTGGACTGATTTTTTTTTTTTCTTTTTTTTTTTATCCGTGTCATATACTGAGCAACCACGCACACACACACATACAGAGTGATAATGAGCTAAACTATCGAGTAATGACCTTCCACAGGCGCTGAAGGGAAAGTCCAAAACGTGTTCAACCATTACACACACACACACACACACACACGCACACACACAAACATACCACATGCAGGTGTTCATGCACAGTCATTTTAACACACACCCATTTACATTTAAGATGTAGAATCTGCTTTTCATGTCTAATCATCCTGAGGCAATGCTAATACGCTAGTAATATTTTGATATCATACGTTTTGCCAGCTAGTGAACTTGATAGCTGCTATTAATCTGGTGGTGTGATTTAATACCGCAAAAAAAAAAAAAAAAAAAAAAAAACCTAACATGTCTGGAACAGAATGCTAATACATGATGAATACAGAGTATTCCTGGAGGAAAGCTAGCATCAGTGTTAGCAAACATGAGTCTAAACCTGACTCTGACTCTTGCTCTCTTCCTAAACTATTACATTCATTCATGTTATGTTGGCTACAGTAATCCAATTTCAGTCACATTCCGTCCGCTTAGGTTTGCAGCGTTTATAAATGAATCAGGCTACACCTTGAAGGATTGTTTTCGCATCAAGCGCTGAAGCATAGCCTGATGGCTCTGAAAAACAGCAGGCTTGTCAGGAAGTGGTTTCTTTCAGCTATGAAGTGAGGAGAAGAAATACCCCTGTGTTTCTCAGTGAAAACACTGTAGCTGGCATGCCAGCGGCTAGCGGTTAGCTTGGTTCGCTCGGTGTTTTCGTTTTTTCAGCGGTGACTAATTTCAATGATCAATTATTAGCATGTTGATTTTCACAAGCGATGAGTCACCGTGAGTGATGGGCTATGATTCAGTTCAGGCATCTTTAAATAACTGCTTGGGATTTTAAAATCACTGCTTTATATTAATGATCTGTGTCAAGTGTTTTTTTTGGATCAACATATCTGTGATTTTAGGACTGAATCGTGTCATGTATTGTTATGACATGTCAGTCAGCTGCACGGATTTACTGTATTATGACCGTATATACTGTAATACATATATTATTATTTAAAAAAAAAAAACCACCCTCCCCAAAGACTGATGGTATTTAGTTAAAGTAACCCAGTAACCCAGTGTAAGGATCTATCCAGGCAGTCGCTCTGGATATGAGCTTCTTCAATGTAAGTAGTCCAGTTATGCATTCCCAGTTAGATAATAACTGCATTTAATTGGCTTTGTACTTGTACTTTGCACCATGACAATAAAGTTGAATCTAATCTAATGTAAACTAATCTAATCTAGTCTAATCTAATATAATATAATGAACCAATTTTAGAATTTAAATGCCCTTACCTACAGTAGCTTTTCCATATTAATATAATGCCCATGTTACTATAAACCTGTATATATAACAAATGAGGTTATGAGTTCATATGTACATTTTGATTGTACATTCCATACAAACTTGAATAATTCTTTTGATCGTGTAAAGCTGCTTTGCGACAATGACAATTGTTACAAGCGCTATACAAATAAAATAAAATTGAATTGAATATGTACAGTACGGCGGTGTGAGTGTATCATCTATAGAAGGTGTATAGTAGGTATTAAAACTAGGGTATATATATATATATATATATATATATATATATATATATATATATATATATATATATATATATAATAAATTTAACATACAGTACCAGTCAAACATTAGGGCATTGCTTCTAATTCCTGAGTTTTATTTCTTTCTACATTGTAAAACAATACTGAAGGCATCCAGAATATAAATAATCTCCTTAAACAGTTGATATTGACATGTATCTGCTACTTACTCTCTGTAAAGCTTCATAACGGCTCTAATCTGAGGTGCTGTTTGAGGTTAATAGGTGACTGTAACTCATTCATTTAGGCTGTAACTCTAAATGAACTTTTACCTCTACAGCAGAACTATTCCAGAACAGCTGACTTGTATTAACCAGCACTTAAACAAGCCAATCAGATTTCCTCCCTAATATGGCTTAATATAAAACTAACCCCTCCCCTGGTTTGTTGCTCAACCCTGTTGTACTTTGCAGGGCCGTGGCTCAGCAGTAGCTCAAAACCACTGAATGGCATATTTGGAAGAGGAGTGAAATAAAGGGAATTTGAGGTTTGAAAAAGCTGGACCTTTACAGATAATAACAGGAACCTAGGTTTCGTCCTCTCTGAAACCCAGAGAGACTGTAAAAAAAGAGAAACGTCCTGAGAATTCCTTATATATATATCAGGGAAAGGTTTTATATTATGCTAACTCAGCATTGTCGGTGGTGTTGCTCGAGAAAAGGAATCGGCTCCTTCTGACTGACCAATCAGAATTGAGAATTTAACATCACTGTGTTAATTGCACAGTAATTTTTGGCAAAAAAAAAAAACAACAAAAAAAAAAACAACCCAGCACTGAGGTTGTTATCTCTCTATTTAAGCAAGACGCCGTGTTTTTATATCCCGTTCTGAACACATGTAAAGTGTTTAGGACGACTTTGTACAAAAGCAGCGAGAGCTCTCGAGTGAACTCAGCGGGAGCAATCCATGAAAATTAGCAGTGAAGCGGAAAGGTATCTTTTCACAGCAGACTCGGCTTCATCTGCATATTGTGTGTCATTTCTTTCTCTGTCTCTCTTTTTTTTTTCTCTCTTTTTTTTTTTTTTTTTTTACTGTGCAGGTGCGTACTGGCGATTCGTGTTCCTGGAAAGCATCAGGAGTAATGTAATTCAGCTTGGCTGCCTTGGTCAGGCTTTTTAATCAAGATATATTCGATATGCTGCCAGATACTTATCGATTTCTCAACACCGAGCGAGTCATTCCTTACATGTCTGAGTGGCTCTGCGTAATGACTCCCAGTGAAACACGGTCAGGTGTAAAATAAATAAAATAAATAAATAAAATTTAAAAAAAGCCTGGATCTGTGTTAATCGTTGAGCAAAAATAAATACTTTTAAATTGTTGATGCCTATTTTTTTAGGAATTAATATTTTTGCAAAGAAGGACTTTTGTTACATTGCCTTAAAGTTTTAAATTGAGCGCAAAAGTTTGTGCACCCTTAGGAACCAATTGATTTAGAAATGTGTATTTTATTTAGTGTTCTTATATAATCGTTTGTATAATTTGACAGCAAAACGATCCTGAGATAAACTCCATTTTCCAGACTTTCGTCACACATTTTTTGTGAAATTATTATCCGCAGGCAATTTGCCATGTGGTTGCCTATAACGAAATAGTTTTTTTTTTGTTGAATATCCCCATATACTAGCACGGGGGTTGCTGCATTTGGGAGCCTTGATGCGCTTGAGTACTTACAAACGTGATATTTACAAAAGAAAGCTATGCAGAGAGAACATCCTGCTACATGTTTCACAGTCGCTCTTTGAGGCTTGAGATACATGTGTCATGTGGGGCGGGGGCGGTGGGGGATCTTTTGCGTTTAGTACGCCTGGATATATCTCCAATCTGGATTTCTGTCCCCTAATATACCCTTATGAAACCACAGACATATACGCAGTGAGTTAGGTGCAATCAGATGTTATACAGCGCAGCCCTGTACCATGATAATGTGCTGTCTTCAAAAAAACAAAGTGAAACTGAAACTGGTAGAGGAAAGAGGCTGATGGTGTCAACACGACTATTGATCTTAGAGATGGAGGAGTAATCGATTAAGTCTAATGTATCATGATTCTTGTGATGCAAATTATGTCACAATATAGATATTATGACACATACAGTATATTGATGATGTGCCATAAACTATTCATACATTGCTAGGTGGCACAGTATCTTATTTGATGGGGGGGTGGGATTGAAATGCAAGTTGAATCTATCGTGATAATATTGTATCAGTTGGTCCCTGGTCATTCCCATCCCTGATATTAAATGACATGTTTACACAAGTACAACTGCAGGCTGATTTCTCCACTGGATGAAACTGTGGGAAGTATAGCATTTTGCCAAATCATGCAAATTTCACACTCATGAAAGTGAACCAATTCAGACGTAAACGTGTGATATTTGCACTTTTTAACACCTCGTGACAGAGAGAAAGGTTTCAATTAGCTTGTGATACTTCTTGATTCTATTGAATAAACTTTTTTTTCTGGAGATAGCTCATTTTGCAGTCATACTCTTTGTACAGTATGTAAGAAAACATGGTTGATTATTAACTTTTGGACTATTAAGATCTTTTTTTTTTTTTTTTTAATGTAAATTGTCGCTTTCCTTTTTTATGTTATTTAATAGGTTAAACGGGGAAGAAAAAAATGCACATCAGGGAAAGAAAAACTATAAATATTTTATTATAGAATTTATTGCTATATTAATACAGTATAATATACATCATACTATTTTACTTTTCCTGAAGTGTGCATACATGTTTTTGGCTGACTCTGTAATGTGAATTATATATAATGTATATATTTTTTAAATAATTTGTATACTACAAAAATCCTACTATAAGTACAAGCTTTCTTTCTTTTTTTTAAATTAATTTTAAGCTGGATAGATTTATTTTATTTGAAAAATTTTTTATTTTATTTTCAGTATTCATTGCTGGAAAGAAAGTGCCAATAGAATAAGAAAAATTTACGCATGAAATGAGTAGCATCATATAAAAACAGACTAAAGAATCTCATATTTATTTGGTTTATAATCAGCTTCAAATATGAAAAATATGGCTGGTTTTCCCATATTGGAAATATGTTACATTAATGACTTTTATTTTTTTATTTGTTTGTTTGTTTATTTTAATGCCTACACATGATATCATCTATTCTGAATGAGCCATCACCAATACCGCAAGTTTATTAGTACCTTGTGCCAATGTGAGTCAGTGTGTACGTGCGTGTTTCTCACCTTCGATAAGGAATTTCACAAGCTAAACATGAACTGGGTCTTACATTTGCATAACCCAGATATAGAAATAAGGCCATCTCCATCACTTTCGTCCCAAACGTCCCCCAGTGAACAGGAAACACGCACCATAACAAAGCTGGTAGTGGGCCGAGACCTCCTACATGAGTGAGGCACTCGATAAGGTTATGCTTATCTAAATATTTCCATTGTGCGCACATATATAAAGAAGTGTGTGTGTGTGTGTGTGTGTGTGTGTGTGTGTGTGTGTATGTGTGTGTGTGTGTGTATGTGTGTGTGTTTGACAGAGAGAGTTTTCTCCTCTTGTTATGACTCACCCATAACTCTCGTGTGTGTGTGTGTGTGTGTGTGTGTGTGTGTGTGTGTGTGTGTGTGTGCATGCTAAACCCCAAACCCACAATGTTTCTCAGTTGCGCAGGTTGGAATTCTAACCTTTAAATTGGTAATGGTGTTCACTCTAGGCGTGCACATAGATACACACACACACACACACACACACACACACACACATGCAATTAAAGTAGGTTTGATTTTTGGATATTTATAGAATAGCTTTATTCAAATAACAGTATTTACCTCACCCCAGGTTTGGGTGGGGGAAAACAGGCTGTACTTATGCTAGAAATTCTGCCCCTTTAACGTGACCTTTGGCGCAACCTATGACGTGCTCGAGGTGTTGATGCGTGACGAATTTGAATCAGACTTTAACATTGCTGTAATTTGTAATTTTGTCTGATTTCTGCCAGACAGCCGTGAGTCATGCTGGAGGTATTGGCTGAATGTCGGTGTGGGGAACTTATGCATCACGGTGCATTCATCAGCACTGAGACATCAGGACAGTTATTTGATTCAGTATGAAAGATCGTAAAATCAAAACATCCGTGTGGACTGGATCGTGAAAATTGGGCCTTCACACGTGGACCTAGTCTGATATCAGGGCGCAGGTAGCAGGGCAAGAAGGAGAAACAGGTCGTGATATTTTGGTGATCATTTACAAATGGGAACTTTAATGGAAGAAACACAAACTGTCACGTCTCTCCTTTCTAATCCTTGAGCTCTTTTCCAATCCCGGTTCAAAAAAAAAAAAAAAACTATTGGCTGAGTATGGAAATTGGCAGTAAAAACAAAAAAAACTCTACAACAACTCATTATTTGATGATTTGCCTTGTGAATTTAATTGTTTGTTCAATATATGGACTCATTTCAAATGTGGTGGCTGCAACACCCTCAGAAAAAAAAAAAGCAGGGGAAGTTGACTGCGTACCACTTTGTAACACTGACCTTGCTGTTACTTATACTTTTTAAGCATTTTGGGCATTTAGTCAAGTTTAGCTAGTGGCGTTTTCCCCCATTCCTCCATTACGCAGACCTTCAGATGCACAGTTGTACAGGGTCTCCGTTGCCATATTTTGCACTTTATTATGCACCACACATTCTTACTTGGAGCAGGCAGGCCAGTCTAGCACCCTGTACTCCGTGTGTAGCAGGCGTGCATGTGTAATCCGAGCACAATGTGGTTTGGCGTTGTCCTGCTGGAAAATACAGGCATGTCCCTGATGACAGCTCCAAAATGAACATATATTTCTGCGTTAATGGTGCCCTTACAGGTATGCAATTTACCCATGGCACCGGCACCGGCACACCCCCGTGCCGTGACTGATGCCGGCTTTTGGACCTGCCGCTGATAACAGCTTGGATGGTCCTTTTCATCTTTGACCCAGACAACATGAGGGCTGTCGCTTCCAAAAACTATTTGAAATGTTACCTTGTTGGACCACAAAACACATTTCCAGTGACTTTGACGCCTCTGCATAGTTGCATTTGTAAAAGCAGCAACAAATGGCGTTAATGGACAAAGGTTTACCCAAGTGTTCATCATGATATCCACTATAGAAGCGTGACGGTTTTTAACACTGATGTCTGAATGATCGGAGCTCACTCGTGTGGTTTTCGTCCTTGCCCTTTTACGCTTTGAGATTCGACTGGTTTCCTTGAATTTCTTGATGATATTGTGTACTAACATCAGGGAATTTTATCCTGAAACTACTGGATAATTTGCTTGTTGGCAAATCAACGAGCGTCGTGCCATGGTTGCTCTAGAAGTACTAGACCTTACTTTGAAACTCCTAACGTAATGGGGTCACCTCTTGAACCTTGTTACTCATCACCTCGTGATTTCTACTTCTCACACTGTTATTCATCTTACATTGGACATGCCACTGCTTTGCTTTGACCAAATTTGAATAAAGTCCATATTTTCAACAAACAATTAAATTCACGCGGTAAATGATCAACCTTAAGTAATGAGTTTTTGTCGTGTTTTCAATACTGTACAAGCTGAAGAGACTTTACAGATAAATGGGGTTGTCGCTGGGTTTTGAACATGAGCTTCAAGGCGACATTGTGTGATTTCCCGCTGACTTTTGAAATGAAACCTTGAGCGTTGTTCTGCCCTCTTGTTTAATTTTCAGTTTTTTTTTTCTGAGCGTCCAAAGATTTGAGAATCGAAAAGCTATCCAGCTGGTTTCATGAACACATTTAAAACCTAAATGCAAATATTTAAAATATTAAACTATGACATTTTTAAAGCTAATTGGGGTTTAAGTTGCATCTCTGAATAAGCTACTCTTTACACTAAATTTTGAATCGAAATTTGAAATATATCTTCAGAATGATGATTCCTACCCCCCCTCCCCTTCACCACACACACACACTTTTTTTTTTTCATTATATATTTATCATACATCGCTTTGTGGACTGCTTGAAATCCAGGACTTTTTTTTTTCAGTCCGATTCACTTCAGCTGATGGAAACTGGTTGCTCCAGAACTGATTTAGGGCTTTCCCAGGAATGGGGGGGGGGGGGGGGATACTTATGCAACCTAACAATAATTTAGCAAATGATATGGGATTTATGACTTATGGTAATCCGTTCTAACACTAGATAAAACCCCACTTTTTTCCACTAATAAAACGTGGAAAGAAGTTGAAGAATACTTGAGCAAGATGCTTTATCCAATCAGCCAATCACGTGGCAGCACATAAAACATTAAGATGTAACCTTGGTGACGTGGCACCTTTGTTGTTCTCCCTGGCTGTCGGTCTGGTTTAGGTATTATACAGCTCTTCTGGGATTATATTCAGACTGTACAAGACGAGACAAACCTGGTGCAATTCTTATATGTGCTTTCATATATATGATAATATTATGATAATAATATGGCGATATTACTAATATTATACTTTCTTGTCCTATATATATTACCTGTAACGTCTATCCCGTTGTCACATGGCGTTAAGCAGGAAATTATTATTATATAAGTGATTATGGGCTAAACGTGGTTTTAAATAAAATGTCGATGGGAACTTCACCAAGCTTGGCACACGAGCAATCAGACTCGTCTACCCCGTCTGAAACAAGTTGTGCACTGGGTGTGACGGGGTGTGCACTAATCCTGCTGGCACTTTTCTACTAATTCCACCGAGGGCAGGGCATTGCCAGCGATCCCAGGCCTCTTGTCATGACACGCTGCAGCCATGTTGGGCTAAGTCCTGCGCTTAGCAACAGCTTTAGCGGCCCAAAGGAAGCTTTCGAAACTTAGAGTTGTATCGACGGAGGATTAGTGATGAACGTTTAAACGTCGCTAATATTTCCAGTCCTAAAAAAAAAAAATCTTTTGAAAAATGTAAAAAATGTAAGGGTTAGCTAATTTTTTGTTTTATTTATTTATGTATTTATTTATTTATTGCTGAGGATTCCGAAAGCTCTACTCCACTAGCGCAAGGATTTCCAAGCTAAAGCTCAAGCCTCGCTACGAGATAATTCCGATCTTCAGACATAATAAACCACCTTTCGCAAACAAAAGAACTAGACGCTACATCACTAGCGGCAGTGAAAACATATCTGATATTTGACTCATCACCTTTTTCCGAAAGGATTAAAAGGATTTAACGAAGGTACACACGTCGACAAACACCACATTCCAGACAGTGTGTACGGTTTTATAAGCGAGTGATTACCGAGGCGTGGCGCTGGCACGGGCTCCAGCACGGACCTGAGGGGTTTATTAAGTCTGATCATTCTGGGATTGGAATGAACTCACGTTCACTTTTCAGCCTGTAGTGCAGAGTCATAACCCAATGTCCTGACGTTACACTTGTCCACGTGAATCAGTTGTTACTATAGAAACGATAATCCGTGCATTCTGACCAATCAGATTTAAGAGGTCAGCGTTACTGACTAGTAATTCCTTAATAATGCTTGACCTGCAGCTATGAACGTGATTGTTACATTCTGCTGCACGCAGTCATACATTATACACACACACACACACACACGCGCGCGCATGCGTGTGGGAGTGTAGTAGTAGGCGGTTTTATGTGTCACTTCTTTCCTATGGGGAGATTTTCCATCAGTCTCTGTTTCCTGTGCCGGGGTTTTGAGGTTTGCTGTATATATGCAGGAAAATGTTATTACTTTTTCATGCATCCACGGTACATTTTTTTCTTCTTCTTTTCTAGCATGCCTGAAACATGCCGAGGTTGAAACCCATGCAATAGTCGTGCAAGAGCAAGTGCAACCCTTAGACTCCAGTCAATCACTGCTCATCTCTTTGTCCTACCCTTGGAGTCCTTGAGTATTCACAGAGAAAGAAAAAATGTTGCTGATGTATGGTTTATGCAGGTATCCTTATGCGTGTGAGTGGGTGTGTGGGTGGGTGTGTGGGTGGCTTGTGGGTTGGGTGTGTTAGTTTTTGCAGGGGAGGCTAAAAAAAAAGAAAAGAAATGATGCTCGAGGTAAGGATTAGCTTTGTTGATCGCTGCTGGTTTTGAAGACCCGATTAGACCGTTTCCTGAATGCTCAGCCGGAAGGCAAGAATTTTAAAGGCAGTTTGTTGTTGTTGTTCTTTCCAGTGTAGTGCGTTTCTGTCGGATTCCGGAGATCTGAATACATCTGTCATTCAAGGAGTCAATCAATGAGTGGTGTGACTGATAGGTCATGTAGTCAAAGACGTACATCATCATACATCACTTTGTGGTCATATTTATGGCCTGTGTGGTCCTAGAACTAGTGTCTGGTGGTTAAAAATTCTTGTGTGACATAGGAGACTTTGCTCAGACTGTCTCTCTCTTTCTCTCTCTATCTATCTATCTATTTCTCTCTCAGGCAAGTCTTTTCATAAAGCCCAAAATCCAAGTACGTCTCTGTGGGCTTTACAGAACCTTAGCGATTGACATGGATCACCCACAGAGATGAAATTCCACTAAATCCTTTTAAGGAAAAACAAGGGAAGAAACCGCTGAGAGGGATCCCACTTCGGTAATGTAGGGTGGGTGTGAACAAAAATTGGTGATGGTTATAAAAACAGTGATGATTATTTTTTTCTGTCGGGCCCTGGGTGGCATGGTGATGCCCTGAATAGTGATACCGCCTCACAGCTCCATAATCTCCAGGTTCACTGAGGTCACTGTTGGTTCTGAGTGTCGTCCAGATTCTATGTTTTCCTCCTGAAATACTTGGTGGATTGGATATTCCAAAAATCCACTGCAGTAGGCTTGAATGTGTGTATGCATGTAATGAACATGTGTCCAATCCAAGGTGTTTTCTTGCCTCGTAGTTCCCCATAGGTTGTTCCCGGTATAGGCTCCTGATCCACCACAGCTCCACCACAACCAGGCTAAAGCCTGGCACGGCGGTGTCACGACTCTGTGCCTGATGTAAATCTAAAAACTATTCACTATTTATGTCCACCTTACATTCCTAAAGCTCCTGAAGGTTCCTTCCCAGCCGTGTCTCAGTGCCATAAGTTTTAGGCTTGGGTTCCACTGCAGAACGCTAATTTGGATGGAACCACAGGTATGCAGGTTCAAACTTCAGGACTTCCAAAGAACTTTTGATCAAGAAAAAACTTTTTGGTTTTAATCTGCAAACCTGTGGTTCTATCCATCCATCTAGGAACCTCTGTAGTCCAACTAGGGGCAGTGGACGCCAATGGTGATTGCCATTGTATGTATTCCCATTTTACAACCGTTGGTAGGACCTCCATTCATTCCATTCCTCCGTCAACATTCACACGTGCATCCACACACTATGGGCAATTTGGGATCGCCAATTAGCCAATAATATGCATGTCTTTGGACTGTGGAGAGAAACTGGAGTACTCGGAGGAAACCCACCAAGCACAGGGAGAACATTCACACACAGACTCTGAGGCGGGAATCAAAATTCAGACCCTTGAGGTGCAGGGCAACAGTGCTCACCACTGAGCCATTAGAACTGGGAAATTAGTGTTCTGTAGTGGAACCCAAAGCTGGGAGAGAAACTTTAGGGAGTTTAGGATTGTAGAGTGGGCGTGAACAAAAAAAATGAATAATTTTTAGATTGAAATCAGGCACTGAGTAGTGACACCACATGGGACACCCCATGTCAGATGTTTTGGAGATAAAGTCGAAGAGGCCAGATTGACTGAACATGTGGTTTGGACATGTTCAGAGGAGAGCATATTGGTAGAAGGATGCTGTGGTTGGAACTGCCACGCAGGAGGTCTAGAGGAAACCAAAGAGGAGATTTATGGATGCAGTGAGAGAGGACATGAAGTTAGTTGGGGTGAGAGAAGAGGATGCAGAGGATAGAGTTAGATGGAGGCAGATGATTCGCTGTGGCGACCCCTGAAAGGGAACCGCTGAAAGACAACGAAAACTGAGTAATGACACCACCTTACAGCTTAAACTCCAGGTTCACTGATGTTCCTGTAAGTTCTCACAGTGTTCCCCTGGTTCTCTGTTTATCTCCTGAAGTACTTTGTGGATTGTGGTCCCACGGCTATGAACAGGATAAGGCATTTACTTTGAACCAAATCAGATCCTTGAAATGTTATGAGTAAAAGATTTGAACCCACATACCTTCGGGACAGACATTCCGAGTTCAGAATCTGCACCAGCTCCAGAACCTGTCCTTGGAATCCTAGGTGAGATGCAGGAGCACACTCTGCATGGGATGTTAGTCCGTGACAGGAGACAGATTGAATGCGATTGAGTCCTCAATCCACCTTGTTTTTGGACTGGAGAACCCATGAAGAACATGAGCTCAGGATTGAACCTGGGACTCTGAAGCTGTGAGGCATGAGTACGGCTTGATGATTTTGTGCATGCTTGCGTTCAAAAGATAGCTCGACAGATAGGTGCGTGTGGCTCGTGTGCTTGTGTGTATGTGCGTCACATGTTCTGTCTGTTACCATGTTAGAGCGACGTATGAGTCATGCCGCTTTCTGACCTACAAATGTGGGAAGTCATGATTCACCCGAGCTGCTTTTAACCTTCCTGAGGCCAGCTTGTCTTCCTCCCCACACACACACTCACACCCAACACACACACACACACACAACATACATTGTGACACCAGCAGGCTTTTCATCATTCTCTGTAGGAGCTATAGCGTGCACGCTGCTGCTCGGGTTGACTAAGGGGGCAGCATGGACTTTTTTGTCACTCACATCTGGAATGTCTCAGCCAGTGCTTTAACCCGAGTGCCTGTGTAACTTTCTGAGGTAACCGCACATCTGTCTGTCTGTTTGTCAGTCTGTCTGTCTGCATAATTACAAAGCTAACAAAGGAAGTGGCCTTGCTTTTGTGTGATATGTGTGTAGACTGAAAACGCATTCACCGGCGTCTCGATGCCATGTCGACTGAAATCTAGAAACGTTTTGCGTAATGCTTGATTGCGGGAAGGAAAAATGATGAACGTGCAACTTTCATCATATTCAAGCGATATGTGTACGAAGGGTTTTGACCGTGTCAGGATATCCTAGAGCTGCAGGTAATGACAGAGATAACATTTATAGCCATTTACGTTGCACTAATCTATTTAATCACAGCTTTGTACTTGCTGTGGAGTTGAACTGCCGCGTCTTTGAGACACAGTGGAGATGCCGAGGCCTTTCCTGATGACTAATTCCGTGCATGTATTTAGAGATAATGTGTTTCATTTAGAGAATGCGTTTATGGTATGCCGGCACACGCAGCTCTGATTTGAAGGACGTTGTTTGTGGTCGGGGAAATTTTTTTTTTTTTTTTTTGTATGATAGCATCCAAAAATGAAATACCTCGTCTGTGGCAGAGTGATGGCATTAAAGTGAATCTATCTATCTGTCTGTCTGTCTGTCTTTATTCCTACTGACCCATTGTAGAGTAGATGCATTATAGCATTTTTCTTTCCCTGTTCAGTCCAGCTTCTTTGTCTGACCTGTAATTTCACAGGTAAAGCGGGAGGAGAGCCGATTAGGCGGACGACTCAGACCCTTCTAGTAATTACACAGCTTTGATATGGCTTGCACAGGCAACCGGGGCCAACTGAAGCTTCACCGATGAATATTTTATAGTCTCAGGAGAAATGGTGCCTGCTCATCCCGATCACAGAAGTGCAGCCAGACGATCCGATTGATTTTTCACCCCAGGAAAGGGGCACAGGATTTGTTTCAAGCTGAAGCCTGGGTTCAAGAGCAAAGGTGATTTATTAGGAGCTTCTTCTTTTGCTAATTCTTGATTAGTCTTACAGCCTTAAAGTGTAGGCTCAGTCAACAGAAAACAAAAGACTATATCGACCCATTGGTTTGATCTCGGTAACCGCGGGGGACATCGGGTTCAATGAATCTGACGTCACTTTTTTTCCTCTAGAGCGAGTCGTAATAATGAACACTATTGCTTCTCATCTCACCTTATTGCTCAGATAAGCTTCTCTCGTATTTTCTAAATTTAATGTCACAAACGTTCAGTCACTAATGCAGCACACTGACCACTAAACCACCATGGCGTCTGAAGCTACAGCTCAGGAACTTGCCGTCATCTCCGCCACTAAAAATAGCCAGCTGCTGCATATTTACTCTCTCTAACAAGGGGCCTGAAATGAGCTAGCGTACACAGATCACCCATAACATTACAAGTGCTTGTTTAATATTGTGCAGGTCCCACTTATGTCAAACCGGCTTAGATTCTACAAGATCTCTGAAGGTGTATCATGTTGTCTGGCATCAAAACACTTGCTTGGCAGCTGTAAGTCCTGTAAGTTTTAACTTAGAGTCTCCAAAGATCGGATTTCTTTAACCGGAACTTACCACGGATGCCTGATTGGATTGAGATCTGAGGAATTTGAAGGACACCTTGAACTTCATCATGTTCCTCAAATGATAGGGAACAAGTTGGAAGGGTATATTATCCTGCTGAAACAGACCACTGCCGCCAGGAAACACTGAGGTAGCGCAGGGGCGCAGTATGGGTGTACGCATCCACAATGGAACATCCACAGGAAGGGTTTCACAGCAGAACAATGCTCAGGGCATCACATTGCCTCCATCAGCTTGCCATCTTTCCATAGAGTAGAGCATCCCAGTTCCATCTCTTCCCCGGGTAAGAACACACACATATGATGTCAAAGAAAATGGGATTCATCAGACCAGGCCACCTTCTTCCACAGCCCTATGGTCCAGTCTGATGCTTGATCATGAGCTCTTGTTGGAGTTTTCTGTGGTGGACATGGCTCAGCATGGAGCTGTGATCGGTCTGCAGCTACAAAACACCATACACTACAAGCGACCATGAACTGTGTGTTCAGATCCAGCATTCACTTATTACATGCATCAGTGAGCCTTGGCCACCCATGACCTTATCACTGTCCATCCTTGGCTCGTTTTGATAGGAACTAAAGTTTGCTACACACGAACAAACTTTTGAAGATACTAACATGAGTTACATCACATATCCGGTGTAGATGTGATGTGCATGCAGCGTGCATCCCAGGATGCAGCAGTGATTAAGCTGGTACTTCTAAGAAGCGCCAAGCGATAAGAATGGAGACAAAAGTGAAAATAATTAACAGAACGAAGCGAGGAGAAAAGATGCTCGTTCTTTTAACATGAATCGTTGAACCAACGGCACGATTCTAAAGAACAAGGACGAGATCATGTAACGTGTTAGTTTTATACTGTGTGTAGCCAATTGTGTTAGTATCCTAGCACCTGGACAATGCTTGTTCAAAGTTTGTTGAACGGAACTCGTTCGTATGTTGTTGACTTATAGACAAACTGGCTTTTGGTCCTTGTGAAAGTCACTTATGCTTGCTCATTTTTCCTGCCATCTTTCTTCCCATGATTCACTTGCTGCTTAATATATTCCACTCCTGAACAAAAACGTCAATTGTATTCCCCTGCCAGTGGCTTTAACATTATGACTGTTCTGTATCTATGTACTGTATTTGATGGATAGTTTAAACATATCTGGAGCTCAGCCTTCTCACTCTATCGCGGTATGCACTAATTTCGACAGGAAGATCTTGACATTACCCACTCATCTCACAATAAGGTCAAACAGTAGCTTCTTTGATCAGAGATCCCACTTACGTATTTGTGGTTGACTATCGTGAAATATCGCCTGGGGTTTGAGCTGATAAGCACTTTTCAATTGCCGCGCACTCAGCTGGTTGTGCGTTCAGCACACAGGAAAGAGCGCCACATTGATATACATCACCTGCTGATCAGCACTATGATGAGAACCGAGGAACGCCCCCGTGCGCACGAGAAGAGGCTGCTTATTGGGCACAAAATCACGAAAAGCACTAAATCAGTGGTGACTCTGCGTAGCTCCGTGTAGATAACCTAAACACTGACATCATCTGCTGTTTCTATGGCCAACATGGAAAGTCCCAATGAAATGTGAAATACAGTAGCAAATTCAATCAAATGTGTGCTTCTTTTTTTTTTCTTTTTCTTCTTATTGCTACTCTGTTTTCTTATTCTCACTTCCTTTTAGTCTTTCTGCAGAAATAAAACATTTTCATGACATAATAGCATAGCGTATGATGTTATGATGATTAATCATAACTGTTATAGCAGTCTAGATGATGTCATAAAAACATCCCTACAGTAAATGAAAAATGGTACATTTGCATCACATTGGTCTTTCTGGGTATCTTTGCCTGCCTATCCATCTGTCTATTCTATATCAGTCTGTCTGCCTTGTTTGTCTATGTGACTGATCTGTCCAGTTATGTTTTCGTCTGATTTGTAAAAAAAAAAAAACAGAGAAAAATCCGTATGGTTTTGTTCTTTTGATTCGAGTGCTTATTTGCCGTGGCGGATTTTTGTTCTTTGACCCACAATGTCGCACTGCTTCAGCTACTGAACCACAGCTGTTTATCACTTCCCGCAAACACATCGCTTGACTTCACACATGCTTTACTGTAGTCACTGCTGGCTTTTCTGTCATTTATCTAATCCAGGTCTGAACCTCATAAGCAGAAATCACTGCACTCGGCACACTGATTCTGAAACAACAGCAGCTGTCTTGTCGACAATAGCACTGCAAAGAAATGATGTAGCCATTAAGGTGAATAATAATCTCCGTCCCTCATTTGAGTCAGCACCAGTGCTCGCGTGCGTGCCGAGACACCGCTTTAATGATCGTTTGTGAATGTACTGTCATAGTGCCCGGTCAGTTTAATGAAGCTTTGATTAGCCTTTGAGTGAATTTATTGAGGTATACTAGATCGACACCCTTGCATTCATGTCAGAATAAGTTGTTAGGGGAAAAAATGTCTGAAGGCAATAAATGTCAATGCTTTTTCCATTTTCTTGTCCCTGACCTTGTAATCTCTCCTGACCTTTATGAAAACGAGAGCGCTGGTTTTGAAGTGTGGGAGGCAAAGCTGCAAAAGAAAGCAAAACAATGGAAAAATTAAAACAGCCATGATGAGTTCCCTCCCCACTAAAGTGAATTTTCTAGCTGTAATTAGTGTTAAACATCATTTCCTTAGATTCATTACACCCTGAAACATGTCTCATGATTTCCCCTGGCAAAGGGCTGCTTAGCTGTAGAACAGTTACCCAGAAAACAGGAAAATGTCCAGTGAGTCTTTTTAACCTCAGGATTATTGCCTTTAAGAATCATGTGAGTTCATTAGGCATGCATAACTATCATAATACTCTGGCATTTTATTTACAGCAGTGCATGTTAAACTGTTGCCAAATCAGCTATATATGCTATTAAATAGCTAGCACAACAGTAATGGTGCTGTAAAAATCTCCAAGTTTGAAATATATATGAAGGGGTGTTCAAGTCAAAGCAGGACTTTTGATTGTATAGAGCAAACCGAACACAGTTATGAGAGTAAAGGCTCCCTTTAGTTCTCTATATGATCCCATGCTGCACTAATGCACTTATCTCAGCATTTCACCCTGCCTGGCCCCCCAGGAACTTCTTTAATATCAAATATATCTGTGGAAATGGCCTGGAGCGTGGTCAGGATTATACGGAAGATGTGGCATTGTCATTGTCCTGCAAAAACAAAATGTCTTTAGTGATCAAACCAGGCAGGTTTTTTTTTTTTTTTTTCATTAATGTGAAATGACCATTAAATGAGTTCCAGGAAGGCCAGCTTGTAGAAGAGAGTCCGATCTTTCTACATTGATGAATACTGAATTAAGTGTATTAGTGTAGCAGGGGATTATACAGAGAAATTTAAACTGGTTTTTACTCTCATAACTGTGTTCCAATCAATAGTCCCGGTTTCACTTGAACGCCCTTTGGATTTTGCACCAAAAAAAGGAACAGTAAAATTTTACGATTTTAAATATTAATGGTTTAACCACTATTTGCAACCAAATTTGTAAAAATGTAAACATTAACAAACAAAAATATAGATAAAGGCAGTATGTCACAGTATCGATGTATTGTCATATTGTCCAGCCTCTGCTCGTTTCTACAATTATTAGTCCAATTTAAGCAGCAATAAATGGAGCTAGTGTCATCTTAGTAAGTAATGAGATGGGAAAAAAAAAAAAACTTCATTACTCATTTAGTGCATAATTAAAGATATCTGACAGAAAGCCCAAAATATATGTGGTCGTAATTTCTTCTTGTGGTGTTATTTGCTTAAAGGATGACATTAATAAAAGCACTGCTGAGAATCGCATGCTCATAATTCGTCCACGATTTTCCACACAAACCCGACAACATGCAAATGTGACGCGTGAAGGTGCGTACACCTTCCCGAAAAAAACAGAAATCTTCAATATATGTGCATATGTGCCGTGAGTTTCAGCACTGCATTTAATGAGGCTTGATTCATTACTTTTTGAACCCATTAAGTTGATTTGTCATCTATTTATAAATTCAGCATCTATTTATAATTTATTTATCTGGCAGAAGGTTTTGCGGAAATGAATACCACTCCATGCTCAACAGCGGGTTTGTAGCTCACAAACGTCCAGTGGTATTCATTGCCTTTTTATGGCTGATGCATTTAAAATTTTATTCCAACTTTGTGATGTTCCTGCGTGAAAACATCTTGTCAGACTTAGCATAATTATGAGACTTAAAAAAAAGAAATAAACAAACAAAAAAATACATTCACGTCTTCATCATACATCTAATATCTACTTGGGATTTTTTTTTTTATGTCATGACTTGTCTATGTTACAGCACATTGTGAATACACGAGATAGAAAAGAAAGAACTAGCAGTGAGACCTCAGAAGTAATTAGGAGTATTGTATTAAGATTTAACCCTACATTAGTCTGTTAAATATTCTCTATCATTTTCTAGTAAGGCATTAATTACAGATCAATAATTGAGTTATTGAGCTTTAAAAAAGATGTCTTAATTTCTATGTCTAATCTTGACATATAACACAATTTCTGAGGAATTTTATGTCGAATTTGTAAATATGCTACTAGTCAAACTAACTAGTTATCTAACTAACCTGGGCTAATGAAATACATTATATACATTTTGTATGTCTGTTTTTTTTTTTTTTTTTTTAGGATATCCATAAAAGTTAGAATTAGCTAGCTAACGTGACAGGAATATTATTTATGCTATCCAGTGCTAGCATTAGCCAGCTGGCTCTGAGCAAACCTGAGAGGATTTCTCAGAGTATTATTATTATTATTATTATTATTATTATTATTTATAAATGCTAATAATCTTAGTCAAATTTATAATTATCTTTCTAACAAACAAATAATTTCAGTTAGCCTGATCTTGTCTGTCTATCATTTTTGCTATTTTCCCTGCTAATACCTGCTAGCTAATCTTGGCTCACCTGACAGGAATTCTGAGCAGATTTATGTCATATTTACAATTTTTACCTCATTTCCTGCTAGCCTGCTAGGATTTTTGTCATATCAATAAATGTTTCCTGCTCTCAAAGCTATAACATCTAGCCAGCTAGTTCTGCTAGCTAAATAATACAACATGAAGATTCCGCAGATTTTTCCCCCACTGCAAGCTAACCTAAAGGATTCCAGTGAGGAATATTGTTTTATTCAGATGCTAACATAAGTACCTGTTGTTGACCGGAAAAAGAATTTGTAGAAATAGTTAAAAGGTTAAAGCTACAAATAAGCTGATCAACTTTAATGTAATCAATAATATTATTATTTCAGGTTGAAGCCCTGCTTGTCTTTCTACAGTATATGGCAGAACTCTCTGCGTAAAGATTAAATCCGGCACTTAACCGTTCATAATATCCTCAACATTTTGTTTTTTACTTAAACTTCAGGCAGATATCTAACTACTGCGAAAGTTCCATTAAATTCTGTCCAGCTGTCGATTTAAGACGCGCCCACAGTTTGGTGAACAATCTAGTCTCCACCATCAGAAGACCTCTTATTATGCCAATAAAATGTCTGTGACATGAAGTAAATCCTTTACTGATACATAACTATGAAAAATTTGAACTCCCTCCTGATATATTTTATTTCCGTAACTCTTTTTTCCCCCGATTCTCTCCCTAATTTAGTCATGTCCGATTCCTCCCTGCTAAATTAGACCTAAATTATGGGATAAAAAAAAAAAAAACAAGGTTTTGAAACGGCAAAAAAAAAAAGTGTTACTTTCACTTATATTTCTGTAGTGAGAATACGTCACACATCCAGAAAATCATATATTTGCAAAAGCAGTTGAAAGGAAAAAAGTAAGACATCATGTCTTTGGCATACACACACAAACACGCTCATAAAAAATTCATAGAGTCATAAATAAGCAAAGTTATATGATTTAAAGCGGCGGATGAGGTTACAGGGTTGGTTTAGAAGAATGAACCGGTTTAGAAATGGGAAGCGAGGTGAGGAAGACGTCCAAGACAAACACGGTGTCTAGACTGTAAACACTGGAGCGCTCTAAATAACATTTACCCAATATTATAGACCTACTGTTTTATACACTCTGCGCTCTAAAGCGATAAAAACTGATTGCGTATGAGATACTGTGATTAGAAAGCTTTCAGGCCCGTTCACTTTCCAGGACATTTGTGTGTAAACTAATAGCCATGTGCATAGAGGCACGTTCGGGTTCATTATAATCATGCCGCAGCAGCACCAACATTAGTGAGTGAGCATTTTAGCCCGTGTGTATCTGTGTGAAGCACAATATGACGAGCCATTAAAGAGACTTCAGGGACCAGAGAGAGCTGAGCTGCAGGACGCCCGGTGTTGTGTGCGTCTCTGGATCGCATCACTACACACCGCAGGAGGGCTGCACTCAAGTACTCAGAGAGACTTATCCAAGGAGGCTGTTGTCATGGCACCCCTGATGGGGGTTGGGAATCGAGTAAGAAAGTGATGGCACATGCGTTTGATGTCGGTCACATGGGCCGTGCGTGAGCATCGGCTGCTTTGTTCTGTCAGCATCGCTCTGCTCAGTCACACTCGCGGCCCGTCGGGGTTGGGGGGGGATCGTATCTCCAGGCGCATCAACATTCTGTCACACACACTCTCGCTCCTCAGGAGACGCCTCACTCTTTACGGGTGCCAGTTCTGCTCATCAGAAGAGATTTAAGCCCCAAATAGAGCAGAGGGAGTTTCAGTCTGCAGTCGCAGCACCTTCAGCCTTCAAACACACTCACACACTTCACACAAACACAGCATAATCTAGTTGAAAAATCTGTTTGAAAAATGCATATAATATAGTGTAATTATATTATGTACAATGATATACAAAATATCGAGTGTATATTTTTATTTATTTATTAAAAATGAAAAAGCTTTATTAAATATTTAAATAATGTTACCATTCATTCATCTATGATCGTTAGCATGTATTAATAATGATCAGATCCACTAATACACAATGATACTAATCATTTCTTTAATGGCTTGTAACTAACAAGAGAACATTCAAAATGCCATCTAAAACTTTCTAGATTATTTACTGGTCTCTGTGGAAACCATTAAAGAACTACTGAAAGGCCTTGTGCATCAATAGGCGTCAGATTTCTAAAAGCCAAACCCATTAACAAGCATTCAACAAAAGAGAGCACCTCACACGTCATTAAGTGTTACACCTTCTCCTCCATAAGATTACTGCATCCCCCCGAGAGCGAGAAACACGTACTGCCGTACTCAGCTGCTCAGGGTAGCAGAGAAGGAAAAGATGCCCCCCTCGCCTAAGAATAAACGGGATGAGAGAGGGGGGGTGGGGGGGGAGCAAGAACAACATCTTTGCGACACTCAGCACTTCTGATCAGAAAAGCTAACCCCAAACCAGTCATTTGTGGCGAGCGCGTGTGTGTGAACGCGTTGTCCTCGCGTTCCTCGGGAAATGCTCCGGCACGGAAAGTGCATTCCGGAGCCGAAACACTGTGTTTGGGCTCAGACGAAGCTTGCAACCACATCTGGAAACATTATTCTTGGAAGGCAGGTCATTATGTGTTTTAAACAACAGAGCGAGAAAAGCACGAGGGGAAAAGGAAGACAATGGGAAAAACAATAATTGGAGAAATTAGACGAGCAAGTGGCCACAACAATACCGGCTTTATGTGGACGAGGAATTCATAACAATAGCTGGAATCAGATCTGTGCTGAAGGCAGCAACTAGTTCCGTAAATCTACAAGGGGTGCTCAGTGTCGGAGCGGGACATCGATTGTGCAAAATAATAGAACACAGTTATGAACACAGAATAAAAACTCGCTTTATTTTCTCAATATAATCCCCTGCTACACTAACGCGCTTATCCCAGTGTTTCACTCGTGCTTGGATACCATCCAGGTAGAAGGTTTTTTTTTTCGGTACGCCGGAGCCATGAACGGACTGCATGCGTCATGTCTGAAGCGCTGGCCTGCCAGGAACTCCTTTAATGACCCAAACATCTTGTCTGATTTAAAGTTAAAGGGGTATTGAATAAGTTCCTGAGAGGTTGAAGCAGGCAGTCCGATCATGACCTTGATGGTATGCAAACACTAATGAAACACATCATACCAAAGCCCTGCTTGAGGTCTGAAACGCTGGCCTCCTAGGAACTCGTTTAACGGCCCAAACATGTGGAAATGGCTGTACTGGGAACGTCTCTTCTCTATTAAAGTGTTCGAGGAGTTCCTGGGAGGCCAGGCCAGCAATTTAAACATGAAGCATCCTGTCAGATCATGGCTCCAAACATGTGTTCTCTTGTGCTGCACAATCAGAAATCCTTTTGACTTGAACGCCCCTTGTACTGTAGTTAGTTCCTAGACTGTAACTATGCCGAGCATCCACCAAACATACATTCCGTAAGATGTTGCCATAGAAACGATGATTTATTATGAAGTCATGAGTTCTATGGGTGCCAATGTAGCATTTCCAAACACACCGACTTTTATTCATGTAAAACGAACATTTAATCAGAGATTGTAAGTGAGAATGTGATAATTTTATAAGAAAATGTCTACAATTACAAAGCGAATATTTATTTATTTATTTTTAATAGAAAGCTGTACTAAAAGGATGTACAGCATGGTGGAACATTTCTTAGGATCACTATAACGTGATTCGCCACACCGGAAACCCAGCTCTGACTGGAGCAGCAGCCGTACGTTCGCTGAGACGCGTTTTTTCCTCGGTATATTAGTCAGCAGAAACGTGCAGTAAGCAGCTCTAATCTCATGGCTTCTCTGCGTGTTTGTCTAGTAATGCAGTCAGCTACAAGCGCAGCCACCGCAAGCTTTCTGCTTGTGTTTGTCCTACATCAAGAAACCACATTACTCCAGCTCACACAGCACACACACACACACGCACGCACTGTCTCACACACACACACACACACACACACACACACACTGTGCAGCTTGCGATCTCTCAGCCCTGTGGTTTTGGGGTAGACTCGGTGAGAGGAGAGAGACTGGCTCGTGGGCCTCTGGTTCCGTTTCTGCAGTGCTGGAGTTTCCGTTAACGGGTGCGAGTTTCCGGCCCAGCGTGGTTGGCGTGATGGGGTGGATGGGACACCTACAGCCAAATATACCAATGACGCTCAGTCTTTATTTAATCTTCTGGGACATCAAGTGCTTGTGGGTGGAGCTTAACTGATAAGCCACGCCCACACAACCCCAAGAACCAAACTCAACCTCATGTTGTTGTTTGTTGTTGTTCTGTCCTTCTCTCTTTCTTTATCTCTTCACTCTGTTCTTCTTCTTCTTCTTCTCGCTGTTCTCTCATATTGTATTTCTCTCCTTCTTTTCCTTTTCTTTTTAATTTCTCTCTCTCACTCATTATCACTCTAAATCTCTCTCATATTTATGTCCTCCCTTTTGCGCATCCCCACTCTTTATGTAGTTTCTCTCGTTTTCTTCTCGCTGACTTTTCTCCAATTCTCATTCACATCTCGACACCGCGCTTCCCTCACCCCATCCTTATTATTATTCCTTCTCTCTTTTTCCTCACTCGGAGTCATTCTTGAGGTCTCTCCTATTTCTCTTCTCTTCGTGATTTCTCTCTTCCTTTTCTCTCCTTTTTTGTTCTTTCTCCTGTCTTTCTTTTATGACTTTATATCTCCTTCATCTCTCTCTTGCTCCTTTGTTCTTGCGTCTCATATTTTTTGTTTGTTTCTCACTTCGTCTCCCTTTCTCTAACTTTATCTTTTGCCACCGCTCTTCCCTTCATCTCTTCTTTCCGCTCCATTCTTGTTCTCTCTTACTCGTTCTTCTTGTCTGCTATTTCTCTTCTACTTATTATTTCCCTTATTTCTCTATCCACAGTCTCATCCTCTCTTTCACTTGGCTTTTATGACTTCTTTCTCACTTCTCTAATTTTTCCTCTTCTTCTCTCTCTCCCCCTCTCGTTTTTGCTCTTGTTTTCCTCTTCTTCTCTCTCTCTCTCTCTTTTGCTTTTTCATTCTTTCTCCCATTCTCTATCTGTATCTTCTCTCCTTTTTTTATCTGTCTCTTTTTCATTCTCTATCCTTCTTGATGCCTCTTCTGTTTCTCTTCTCCTCACTGTTTCTCTTCTATTTCTCTCCTCAATCTCATTCAGTTTTCTTTTTCTTTCTTATGGCTTGTTTTTTTTTTTTTACATCCCCCTCTCTCCGTTCATTCTTGTCCTTTTTGTCTTTTGACATGGTTTGTGTTTGTCCACCTTCTTCTCACCTTTCCCTTCATTCTTATGATTTCCCTCACTAGTTCCTCTAACACCTCTTTATCCCATCGCTTTTTTATACTTTCTCATTCTTTCTCAATTATCTTTCTTTCTTGTCTTCTTTCACTTTTTTCTTTTCCGTTTTCCAGAAACACTCTCATTTTCTTTTCTCCCCTAAAAAAAATAATAATAATAAATATAAGAGTGCATTTCTCCTTTTAATGTCCTCTCTTCTTCTCTCTCGGTCTCCTTTTCATTTTCTTCCTTTACTCTTTCTTTCTGGTGTTTTGTCTTCTTTCACTCATCTTTCGTCTCTCACAAATCTTTTTCTAGCTCTCAGTTTATTGTTTTTAACATGTCTCTTGTTTCTCAGTTTTCTTCTTGCATCTCTCCTTCTCTTTCACTTTCTCTTTCATTTCCCATTTCACTTTATCTTTCTTTCTTAAATATTCTTTCTCTTTTTCTCTCACTCACTCATTCTTTTTAATATCATCTCTTTCTCCATGGTTTTATCCCGTCTCCGGTCAGTCTCACTTCATCGTCTCACCTTCTCTCTCTCTCTCCTCTCTCTTTCTCTCTTTGTCTCTTTTCCTACCTCTAGTCTTCTTTCACTCTCTTTTTTCTTTTTCCATCTGTCTTTCTTCATCCGTCTCTTGTCCTATTTCCACTGCTTCTTCTCACATTTATCTGCACTTTCTCTCACTCTTTCCTCATTCTTTCTCAGCATTTATTCCTTTTATTTTCAACCTTTCACTTTTACTGTCAAACCTGTATGTGTGTGTTGGGGGGGGGGGGGTATAGGCCAGCAGCATGACTGTTAGCAGAGCATCACACAAGGAAACAAAAAAATACAGACACACACACACACACACACACATGCATGCTGAACAGATCACCATGTTTCCTTGAAAATAAAAAGGAAAAATAAACAGACGTTGATCCTCAGGTTCTGTCTCGATTGTTATGGGAATTTCACTCACCTAATGCTGAATAGATGTCATATTTATAGGCACCTTTTGATACCAGTGCAAGTGTGTGTGTGTGGTGTGTGTGTAGAGCATATGTCTATATATATATATATATAATCTATATAATATATAATATAGTTATATTATAATATATGTGTGTTGTGTATTGTGTGGTTGTGTGTGTGGTGTTGTGTATATATGTGTGTGTGACACGAAAAGTGTGAAAGCATCTGAGCGCTGTAGAGAACGCGAATGCGTGTGCGTGGTGTGTGTGCTCACATAGAATCAAAGAAAGCACAGTTATCTTTGTTTTTCATGAGACATGGTGCATATTTATACACGTGGGTGTGCGAGTGGGTGTACGAGTGGGTGTGGGTGTGTGCATCTACAGTTTGTGTGTTTAATTTCCTCTGTGTGTGGTGCTGTTGAATGACCTCATTTTATTAAAAAGTTAGTTAAGTAATCAGTTTGACATTGTTTACCTCGTTACCAGGCTAGTTATTACACAGCGAGTAAAAAAAAGAAGAAGAACTGTTATAAGGAGCGCATTTAGTTATATTAGGAACAGACCCAATATAAGAAGGATACAGTGTGTTTGTGTGTGTGTGTCTCTCTATTACTTAAACAGTGTGCATTAGTTTGACTAAATGTCATAATTTCCAATCTCCAACTAGGGCAAAAAAACAAACTAATTCCTACTCTAGTACTGCAGGCTTCACCAAATATCAATTTCTCAAAACCTTTAAAGGTCCCGTGTTTGACTCCGTCTTTAACAAATTAACGCCAAAGTGTCTGTGTTTACCTTTTTTTTCCCCCTCTGTTTCACTCCTTTTCCAAACACTCTATTTTGGTGTCTATGTAAATGAGGTACTGCTGAGCCACAGCTGAGGCGGGGGTGGGTTGGGGGGGAGCTGTTCTTATATGATGTCACATAAGGGGGTGGGGCATCTAATTGGCTTGTTTAAGCGCTGACACAAATAGACAGAAAGAGAGGAATTTAGTTTTTCTCACTGGAGTGTCAAAATGAATGTCTAAATGTGTCCATTTTTCTCCCGCTATGTCTCTGCATGTTCAGTGATTATACACTACAACGTGACTACGTGAAGCTGAACAACACTATTAAAAAGGTGTATGTATGTATATGTACTGAGGTTTCTCGCATGTCTCTCGCAGGGTGTGTGCGGTATGTCCGTGGATGTGCAGCCGGAGGGCCCGATGTACGTGTATGAGTCGACGGTGCACTGCTCCAACCTCCTGCTGGGCCTGAACGAGCAGCGCGAGTGCGGCCTGCTCTGCGATGTCACCGTGCAGGTGGAGGGCAAGCAGTTCCGTGCCCACCGTGCCGTGCTGGCAGCCTGCAGCGGGTACTTCCGGCAGGGCCTGGTGGCACATGGTGACAAAGAGCTCATCCTCACCATGCCCGATGAGGTACGAACCCACACACGTACTGTAGAGCAGCACATAGACCTAAAGAACCGTATATATATATATATATATGAGGAATAAGGACGGTATGGTGGATTGTGTTGCAGTATTTTATCCAAACTGGATCGTTGTTTATGGTTAGATTTAATGTCGTTCCACAAAAGTACACCGTACACACAACACTCTAATCCAGGAAACACATTTCGCTGTGTCGCACGAGTCTGCCGAGAGCTCATTAACATGCATAGTTATCACACAAAAGACGTCTGTGTTGCTTTTCATCGTGCTGCTAACAAGGAGGTGGGGAACAAAAAAAAAAACAAAAAAAAAATCCCTTAATAAGCTTCCTCCTTCTCTGAATCCCGAGCTAACGTTTATGCGTTCGTCATCCTGCAGACGTAACCCCGGGGAGGACGGATCCCTCCTGTGAAATATCCTTCCGGTTCCGTGCGCCGCACTTTCTCCGACGCCCGGGTGTGAGTGCGAACGACGCGGAGGGGCCGGGTTGGGGTGTGATGGGATGAGTGACACGTGATGGGCAGGCAGGGACGGTGGGAAGGGTATAATGGAGACGAGCGGAGGAGACGAGCTCGTCCTCACCTACAGCACGGAGTGAGAACTCGAGATTCCAAGAATCAGAAAGACAAGAGCTCGTCAGCGTTAACCCTCTGTAGACTCGAGTCGCAGAGCGCAGCCTGGCTTGGAGGAGATTCATATGATCGTTAATGCTGAACGCTCGGAGTTTCCTGCGCGTGGAAGGTTCGAATCCCTGAGCTGCCGAGAAGACATGGTGGAGCTCAAGCAAGGTTCCTGCGTAATTTTAAAACTGCATTAGCAGTGACGCGGAGTTACTGGTACTAATCTTTCTTAGAAAAAAAAACGCCCCGTGACCTACGAAAAGAAAACTCCAGAGACAGTCCTTCTGGTCACTCAGTACATTCAGGTGGTCAGCTGACTTCTTTTTATTGCCACATAACGTTGCTGAGTCTAGACCTGACCAACTGAAGCAACACCAGATCATAAAACACTGAAGCTTGTACAGCGGACACGATGCATGATGGCGTGCATCGCTTCATGCGCTTCCCTTCTTACCCATCACTCTGGAATAGGCTCAATCTGGACCACATGACCGTTTTTCATCACTGCTTATATAAGATAGAATCTTTATGCTCTCTAGCAACTTCACCAAATAATTCCCATTCACGTTTTTCTTTTTCTTTTTTTCTGATCACATTTCCTTCGCACTATCCTTCCAGGTTTTAATAATGCAATGGACAGTCCTTAACCTAGTTCCAGTCATTTCAGCGATATCCCTAGTTGTTTTTTTTTTGCTTTATGCAGGTCAAATGATTTGCATTGAATTAAAGTGATATATTAGAAATTGGTGATAAATGAATAAATGATATTGTGTATTATAAAACCAGATCTGACGTTGTTTTTCTCCTCTTTTATCGGTTGTTGATTAGAAATGGGTCGCTTCCAATTCAAGTAGAGCTTTTTATTTTATCCTTGTCTTACACCTATAATTTCGTGTTTTTGGAGTTTTGTGGATGCTTTATGTCCCTTATTGGGGTGGTAAACAAGAATACTCTCTCTCTATCGCTCTCTCTCTCTCTCCCTCTCTCTCTCTCTATCGCTCTCTCCCTCTCTCTCTCTCTCTCCCTCTCTCTCTATCTATCTATATCTCTCTCTCTCTCTCTCTCTCTCTCTCTCTCTCTCTCTCTCTGTCTCTGTCTCTCTCTCTGTCTCTCTCTGTCTCTCTTTCTGTCTCTCTTTCTGTCTCTCTTTCTCTCTGTCTCTCTCTATCGCTCTCTCTCTCTGTCTCTCTCTATCGCTCTCTCTCTCTGTCTCTCTCTATCTCTCTTTCTCTCTGTCTCTCTCTCTCTCTCTCTCTCTCTCTCTCTCTCTCTCTCTCTCTCTCTCTCTCTCTCTCTCTCTCTCTCTCTCTCTCTCTCGCTCTCATGCACACAAACACACACCATTAAAAATGTATACGTTCAAAGATGTATGTCTTGTACGCAGACTAGCAGAAAAGCCCAACCTACATGAAGGCTGGGGGAGAAATATCTACTGCAGATGAAATGCGAAACAAAAGACCAAAGACCGAATGCACCCCTCCCCATCATCATGACCTACTGAGCTCTCTCTCTCTCTCTCTCTCTCTCTCTCTCTCTTTCTCCGAGATGACCTTGTTTATTGTTGAATGGAAGGGGCCGCATTGGACTGGTGACATCATCGGTGTTAGCCAGAGTGCGTTAGTGCAGAGACAGAGCGAGAGAGAGGGACAGAGAGAGAGAGAGAGACGCTATTAACCAGCTCTTTGTTCGAGTCTCAGCAGAGGCCTGAATCTTCAACAAAAGAACATAAAGGCATCCATATAGATTTCCTTGGAATTTTCTGTGATGTTACACAGCCAGGTTTTTCGAGGTTCAACATACAAAAGGGGCTGTTCAAGTCAAACCGGGATATAATTTATATAATTGAGTGCAGAATAACAGAGCACTTTATTTCTCTGTATAAGCCGCTGCTACACTAATGCTCTCATCCCAGCGTCTCAGATAGTAGTGCTCGGATATCATCAAGGTAGAACGTTTCCTCAATAGTGCCTGTCTGATTCACGTCTGAAACACCGGCCTCCCGGGAACTCCTTTATATTTAACTACAAAAATATGTAAATGACGTGGAGTGAGTGAGGGTCAGGACTGTGATGGACGAGTGATGTAACCCTCAGCGGAGCTCCTGTACAGTTCCCACAGACAGATGCGGCTCTCCCGCAAGTTATCCGCCGATTTTCAGGGATCAGGTGTTTTACTCGCTGGAACGACCGCAGCGGGCTCCGAGCCACCTCGGCCGGGATCGTAATTCTCAGACGTATGGCCTTCTTGAAAAGTTTTACTGCACCTAAGAGTCTCATCCGCATACTGTGATTGATGTCTTGTCAGTGGCTTAAAAAACTTATGAATCACAGGTCCGGGTTTGAGATCACCCCCAGCGTAAATAAATATTTTATATATAAACATTCCTATATTATATATAGCATGTTATGTGTCTCGTTGAAATAAACTGGTAATTATTCTGCATTCTGCTTAGTCAGAAAGTGTTGATATTTTTTTTATAGCAACGGCTTTTATAAAACAGCTGCATTATAATTAGAGATTGAGATTGATATGGACATCGGGATCGGGGAACGACTCTCCAGTTTCAACGCTCTGGTTTCCAGCATCTCTGTAACCTGACACGCCACTTTTTTTTTTTTTTTTTCGCCTTGCCTTACCGTGTCCCAGAAACCGTATAATGCACCGTTTGCAGCTGTTTTCCAGATGTTCTACAGCATTAAAACATAACAATACATGGATTAAAAGAAAGTCTGACCTGCTTCTGTTTAGTAAATAAAACATTATAATCATCGTGCGGTATAAGAGCAATAAAACACTTCAGGGTGTGCTGCGACGTGCACATACTGTATTCATGAGGCTTTTTGCTCTTAGAAGGAGAAAGAGATAGCGAGAAAGATGTGTGTGTGTGTGTGTGTGTGTGTGTGTGTGTGTGCGCATGTGTGTGTGTTTGTGTGTGTGGTATGCCACAGTCGAAGCTTCTTGGCTAAGCTGTGTCATTATGATTCAGCAATGTTTGGGTGTGTGTGTGTGTGTGTGTGTGTGTGTTTGTGGTGGTGGGAATGATTCAGCACTGGAACTCGATATACAGACGGCCACATGGATTCCATCACCACTCAAACACACACACTATATTGTTTGGACAAAGGGTTTAGCGTTGAGCTCTTGTAGTAAAAGAATGCAGAAGCCTGAGTTTAACCTCCATAACCAAATTCATTATTGAGGTTTTTGACAGTTTTTTATTTAATTTTTTTATCTGAATGTAAATCATATTTGGCGAGGGGGTGAGGTTGTTCTTGGATGTCAGGGATTTTCCTCCCTGTCAAAAAAGAGAACATTCTTCATCAATTAAAAGAGTAAAACACGCGCCCGGTTGCGCCACCTTCACCCTGAATCATGGTTTGTATCTTCTGTAATTCTGCACCGCTAGTACAGCGAGCCCTAGTTTAGAAACGTGCACGTTTAATCTGCGTCACAGGGTTGATCAGGATCTCAGACTGAGGCTTAGTAGGAAGTGTTAAAACGTACAAAAAGATGCCACAGTGCTCTGACCTGAAGCTCGAAACGCTTTCACACTGTACATTGGTCACGCGCCACCAAAAAGAGTGATGCATTAGTGAGGATCAAAATTCTAATGTCATTCTGTAGTTTGCGTAAACATTCCTATAGACGCTGAAGCTAGACTTTTACGCTATCGGCCAAAACGCAGTACAGGTGCTGATTTACTTATGTATTTATGTATTTATTTATTTATATGTTATGCATATAATACAGAAAACGTGTGCTCCAACGAAGCTACTTCTGAAGTTACGCAACGTAGAATTGGCCGATCCTGCTTCCCTAAATATTTAAAGTTGTTAACTGCAATCGTTTTGGAGAGATGATTTTATATGTGCCCCATATATATATATATATATATATATATATATATTTTTTTTTTTTTTTTTTATGTTGTTTTTTAGCTTACACCAAAATTGGTGTAAGCTTCTAGAAGCATATGACCTGTAAAACTTTAAACATTGATTAAATTGTCTTTTTTTTTTTTTTTTTTTTATAAAAGCTTAAAAAGCAAAAAAAATCTGTAGGGTCCGTAACCATGTCACATTCATGTTGCGATTTCTTAACAATTGTTCATTTTAGAATAATACACTTTCTTCAGGTTTATGTCCTTTCATGTGAAATCCCAATCGGCCGAGTTTCATCTGAATGACAGTTAAGACCGTTGAAAGATTTGAATTCAAGAAGGTTCCGGACACTACAGACATAAAAGGGCATGAAAGTGGATTTACTGTAGCAAATGTGTTTCTTTTTATCTGATAAAAAATATAAATGTGTATGCGTATTTACAAAAAGTGAAGCACGGATCAGGAGATAAGAAGCATTAAATATTATGAAAAGCGGTGTTATACAGTATGATCTTATCTGAAAATTCCACTTTTTCACCTACAGTAGGAGAGCCACTTTTTAGCACCAGTACCATGTTTTGGCCGTGTACTAGCGTGATGACTCCATACTGTAGCTCAGTCTTAGCTGATCAGTTTCTCTAATGCACACCAGTGTGTCAGAGCCGCGACATCGAATAAATTGCTATTAGTGTTGAAACGCTCACACACTGAGGTTTGGAAGTGTTACTTCTCACTACCAAGTATTCAACACTCAAAATCTCAGTCAAGGAAAGTTTTTTTTTTTTTTTTCAATTTGTGCCATGCTGAAGTAATTATCGCAACCCAGAGACGTGTTTAGTCTTTGCATATTTTACCTCCCGTGGGTGTAAAGTGACTGAGAGGTGCACGGGAAAAGGAGGGAAAGAGCAACATCACCTTTTACATTAGCCCTAAAACTGGTTGTTTTTTTTTTTTTTTTTTTTATGGAAGTGGCAGGATGCGGTCACGCACGCACAATCGTTGAGTTAAGCTAAGGAATCGTGATTCTTTTTCGAACTGATTCCACAAGTCGATTGGAATCGTTCTGGTCCTGGTTTGAAACGTCTAACAATCTGAGAAACCTCTGAGAGTGTGTTTATTAAATGTATAGAAACTGTGACAGATCTATGTAAAAATGCTCACATTTTACAAACATTATGATTTTTTTTGTTGTTGTTGTTACATTTTAAGATTTGATTTGATTGAATCGAACATTTGATTCGATCCGATTTGAATCATGACTAATCCAGAAGTCTTTTTGAGATCGCCTTTCTCTGTAAACTCAGAGTTTTTTGTTCCTAAAGACAGACAGCTGAGTTTCCGCCGGATCTACAGTGTGTGTGCTAGTCATTAAACCGAAAGCTAACACTGACTGTTGTCCGCTCGTCAGCTTCGCCCGAAGCACGTTACATTACTCATTGGCGGCGGTATGGACGTGATTAGCGCCGCTATTGATGACGAGCAGTGGGTGTGTGGTTTTTTAGAGTAACCCGAGGCCACGACTCGGTCAGAATAATTAAAGACTAATCCTTTTCTCAAGTCGGTCTGACAGCCTGGCCTGATTTGGATGAGAAGTAGTAGAGGCTGAGGATTTAAGGAGGGATGAAAAGGTAAATGGTAGGCAGGTATTAATGGTTCACACACACACACACACACACACACACACACACACACACACACACACACCAACAGGTTTCTTACTTAGTGGGTTAAGATCTGTAATCCTCATGACTGAAGCACATACTTTGCCACTAAGACACTTACAGCGAGTACAAAAGGTGATTTGGTTTGGGACATTGCGGCTGTCATGGTGATTTAATAATATAATATAGATATCATGTTTAGTTATCTGAAATCATTTTATGACAATTCCAAATATATATATTTATAACAATAATTGTAAAGTGACTAGAAAAGTAAGTGATGTGACAAACTTTTCTACAAAACATTTACTTAAATTAATAGGCCTCCGAGTGGCGCAGTGGGTAAAGCACTCGCCCTATCATCCGGAGATCGCCAGTTCGAATCCCGGGTGATGCTGTAACCTCTCGCAGCCGGAGGTCTAGAGAGAGCTGATTGGCCGAGCTCTCTCAGAGGGGCGGGATGAGAGGTACATAGTGCTCCCACATTAATCACGGCTCTACAGCCAGTCAGGGGCGTCTGTGAGCTCGCGCAGCGGAGGGAGCGGATAGCGCTGTCCTCCGAGTGTGTTACGCCGCCCCCAACGGTGCGCGAGCGAGCAGTTCGAAAAGATGCGGTCGGCTGGCGTCACGTGGTTCGGAGGAAACACGTGATAGTCTTCGGCCCTCCCGGCTGAGTGGTAGTAGTAGCCTTAATGTGGGAGCCCCCTAGTGACGGGGAGAAATTGGACACGACTAAATTAGGGGAGAAAATCGGGGAAAAAAAAAAAAAAAAAACATTAATACTACAGCGGTACCTTGGCATGCAAACGCCCCGCGTCATGAATTTTTGCCATTAAGACCTGAAATCTTCCAAAAATTTTGGCTTTTTTTTTTTTTTTTTGCATTCTTTGCAAGATTCAGTGACGTCACAGCACCGTGGGTCCCAAGAATGTTCCGAGAGCAATTATAAATTAAGGTTAAGTGAAGTGTAATGTCTGTTCATTTCATATTTTACTTCATTTACATTTCTGTTGTGTTGGAACTTGGTAATATTGGTAATATTTTTTGGGCGGCTGGAACGGATTATCTGCATTTACATTATTTCCTATGGAACAATGTGTTTTGCAATACGACGTTTCGCCTTAAGAACTCGCCTCTGGAACGGATTAAATACGTACTGTATGCTGAGGTACCGCTGTACCAGCCTCCGTTCCATGCCCACCTCTTCAGCCTGACACTGCCACAGCTCACCAGCTTCGTGCCATCATGCCCCTGACACACACTTGCAAACCCCCACACCTTTTTGTTTTTTTTTAATTCTCCTTTATTTCTTAATAAAACATCCTTTATGGTGAAAAAAAAAAAAATCTAATAAAAATTCATAAAAGGTTAGTCAGCCAAGAATTGTATACACACTTCAGGAAAAGAAAAACTTGTATAAATATTTTAATACTTATTCATTGCTAAATATTATATACTGATCATGATAATATTATAATTATATTTGTAATACTATGTTAATATAATATACATCATACATACAGATATATACATACAGTATGCTTCAGACATTTTCTTTTCCTGAAGTGTTTATAGCTTTCTATGTATATATACATATAAATTTACAAAAATCCAAAATACAGATTTTTTTTTTTCTCTATTTCGATGTGAATGTTGAATTTTGAAAAATAAAGCATTTTATTTTGACTTTCGACTCCTTAAAAACAACAGTGCAGCTCTTTGATGGAACCCTTCTGCAATCATTTACCATTTTTTGTTTCGTCTGCAGCACTAAAAGTGAATAAACAGTAATAAAACATAAGAACGTCCAGGTGCTGAAAAGCCCGCAGTGTTTATTTACAGAGCGAGTTCAGTAGACGGATAAAGAAGGAGTAAGAGACACGGGTGACTGGAGAAAAAAGGACTTGGGTGGGGGGGGAGCAAAAAGAGAGGGAGAAGGAGTCTTTCTCACACACACACACACACACACACACACACAGTAAGCAGCTGAGACAGGAAGGACGCGTTTCTGTGCTAAAACAAAAGCAGTACCGGTGGGTTTCTCAGAGTGCGACCCCTCGTGAGGTCTCCGGAGACACCGAGGAAGTCCTTATTTTGGCAACGCCGAGGTTGTGACCTCTCTCCGTCTGTAGCACCGCGGTAAATCTACAGTCTGGAGGGATTATTTATTACACTCTGATTTAATCCACATAGCCGCCACCGGGCCAGTGTGACACTGTGTGTGTGTGTGTGTGTGTGTGTGTGTGTTCATTAAAAGGGAAATCACGCTCCTGAGAGAATTGTCGCATGTGGTGCTAGAACACAAGACATTTTACTTATTTAAAGCACAGCATAATATCTGACCAATCAGAACTGAGAATATAAGTCGATAAACAAATTTAAACATTAAAAATTTAAACATCAGCACCGCACGGTTACCGTTTTTTTTTATTTGAGATCCTGATCTGGTTCCATGGTTGATCCGAGTCTATTATTATTACCGTAAGTGTAACTTTAACTTGAATCCCTGCTAATGTATAAAATCCGAAGAACAAGTGACACTGGAGGTGAATTAGAATTTTTTACATGGTATGTGGGCATCAGTGGCTCGGTGGTGTGTGGAAGACCTGGGTTCGAATCCTGCCCAAACCAGTGAAACATCAAGCCACTGGATGCAGTGCCGGTCCGATGCCCGGATAAAATGAGAGAGAGGGTTGCGTCAGTAAGGGCATCCAGCTGTGCCAAGGTGCCAACCTGTGGCGACCCCAGAACGGGAGCAATAATGTACTATAGTAAATGTATCTCCTTAACATACTATAGTGTTAGTGTGGTTCCCGATATTTGCCATGATGTTCACTTAAACAATTACAATTAGTTCACCTTAATAGACCTTGATGAGTATTTAGAACTTTTTTGGTATTTATGAGTTTGTAGAAATGACACTTTTCAAATTAGCTGCACAAGTTTGATATTTTAAGCCACAGTAACTGTCTCCTTAAAATTCCAACCAACTCAAAATCTTTCAGCCGAGCGATTTTGTGTCTGACGTCATCAATGCACATGTAAACTGCCCACATTGAATTGTGGTGATCAAGATGGTGGATTGGTCTCTCTTCACATGATGCTGTAACTATAATCTTTGCAAATCTGGGCTCCCTAAAGTACCAGAGCACTGCTGGCTCAGTGAAAAACATGCGAAGTCCAAATGGAGGTCTAAGGCAACACTGTATATATTTTCTTTTATGATGAAGGAAGTGCCACGATTTATTTATATAACTGTTATAATAAAATAAGCTAGTGGTTAACACTGTCGCCTTGCACCTGCAGGGTCCGGGTTCGATTCCCGGCCAGGCTTGATTCCCATCTCTGTGTGCATGGAGTTTGCATGTTCTCCCCGTGCCCGCTGGGTTTCCTCCGAGTACTCCGGTTTCCTCCCACAGTCCGAAGACATGCAGATTAGGCTGATTGGCGTTCCCAAATTGCCCGTAGTGTGTGAATGAGTGTAAATAAAGTACCCCGCCTTGTGCCCTAAGTCTCCTGGGATAGGCTCCAGGCCCCCTGCGACCCTGAATACAGGATAAAGCCGTATAGAAGATGAGCGAGTGAGTGATAAAATAATCAGTGCGTAAGTCAATAAGAAGAAAAACGGTCTTTACAAGCGTACAGCATTTCACTTGGAGTATCGATTAGTTATAGTCAGTTCGCTGTAACTACTGACAGCGATGCCAGAGCTGTAAGCTTAAATGGATGCTGCCCTTATATTATACAATAGACGTAAAACTCTTACGAGAGTAAAATAAAATGTCGCCTCGATATGTAGTTCATATGTACTACATATATAAACATATATATAATACCTGAACGGTAATTAATGCGTCATTTCGGGATGAATTTTGTCTTTAAAGCGCATCCGGAAAGCAGTGAGACGAGACATGCTTTATTATTGTGTCTGGATTTGAAGTCTAGTCAGGTTAGTCAGCAGATTTCCTGTCTCAGACATCTCCCAGTTTGTGTGCTCTGTGTGTGTGTGTGTATGTGCGTGTGTGTGTGCACATAAATGTGCGCGCACATTGAACATCATTGTCATGCGTGGTGCCTCGCACTCGTTAGTATTCATGACATGCAGGAATTCGCCCGAGCGCATTTGCATCTATTAGACGTCTCTGCTATAGAGGGTTGAAAGGGTGATGTAGGAGAATGGAGGAGTGCACGGGTAGCAAGGGTAAAAGTATGTAGAGTGCCCGGGAGGGGAGAGATGATTGTGTGTGTGTGAGAGAGAGAGAGAGAGAGAGAGAGAGAGAGAGAGAGAGAGAGAGACCTGAGGGTCGAATGCGTTCCATGACCGGAGTGGGATTCCTGCTTGTTTTTGTTTTTTTTGTGTGAGATCATTTTAGATTATTTCCTCCGATGATTCGACCACTTAGGGGGGAAAAAAGACGGGTGATGACAGACTGAGAAAGAGAGAGAGAGAGAGAGAGAGAGAGCAGGTCTAGATTAGAATAAATGACCCAAATCTGTCACGCTGATGTATGGGGGTCTTTGTGTACGTATAGTACTCGCTGTTTAAAGAGAACGCCGCTTCATATGTCAAAGTCCTTCTGTTAATGAGCCTCGCTTCCTTAATTTCCCCACTTTCCTTCAGTAATCGTCTTTCATTTCCTCGTTCTCTCTCTCTCTCTCTCTCTCTCCATAGCGATCTGTGGCTGCCTTTGTCTCTCGATCCTTCTTTCCTCTTTTATCCCTTCTCCTCATCCTTCGTTTCGCATCTCTTATCTCAGTCGGTGCATCTGGATAGAAAAGGTGGAATGTGTGTGTGTATATATGTTTCATAGTGTGTGTGTGTGTGTGTGTGTGTGTGTGTGTGTCACAGATGGTGCAGGCTCCGTAGTGATGTGCTGATGTGGGCTGCAGCTGCTGATGTCAGCTGAAAGCAGATCCAGCATGCGCTCAGCACTTCTGCTCACCGACAAAGAGAGATCGGATAAAAAAAAAAGAAAAAGAAAAGAAAGACAGATAGAGAAAGAGAGAGACATGCACTTTAAATGGATTTGAATTTATCTAGATTTTTCCATCCTTGTTTTTTTTTTTTTTTTTTCCTAGCTCCGTCGCATGGTGATGTGCATCCAGTCGGAGGCTCTTCCCTGCCCCCTTTCTACACTCATGCATGCACACACACACACACATGCACATACACACTTCCATCCCCCACCAGAGATTACGAGTCAGCAGCTTCCTCTCAACAATGACTGATCACTGCTACTGCTTTCTCCCTGTCTGCATCTCTCTCTCTCTCTCTCTCTCTCTCTCTCTCTCTCTCTCTGTCCCTCTGCCAGCTCCTACAGTTACCAACTGGAAGCCAGACAGCCCTGCCCGTCTCGTTGCTCTTTATTGCCCATGATATGTGTTTAAGCCTTATAATTGTCATGTACATCGGAAAATCCTCCGGCACGCCGCCGCGCTGCGATCTCTAATTTCAGGAGCGAATTTACAAACAGGACTGAATGTACTATTAAAGTCCTTCCATAATGACATCATCCCAACCCACTCTGTTTCCCTCCCTCAGACACCCACACACACACACACACACAGACATATTTCTTGCACTCCACTGTAGGTATCCAGCTTCACATCACAGATTTGCTTTTGAAAACAAGTCCGTCTCCATCAGATAACATCGCACACACGTGCATGGCGTAGAACACGTGTGTGAAATGGAATCACGCGGAGATGTTCAGATTCAAGATAACAGCGCTGAAAAGTAAGTTGTCGATGCGAGCACTACAGCGAGGTAATTAGTTAAGGGATTGAACGCATTTTAAACAAATTAGTTCTCTGCTTATGTTATAGCAGCGATAAACGTTCTTAAAAAAAAGTAAAAATCTAGACAGAAAAAGGCGGCACAGTGGCGTAGTGGTTAGCCCTGTCACCTTGCACCTACAGAGTTTGGGTTCGAGTCCCGCCACGGCGTCTGTGTGCATGGAATTTGCATGTTCTCCCCGTTCTTGGCTGGGTTTCCTCCAGGTACTTCGGTTTCCTCCCACAGTCCAAAAACATGCAGATTAGGCTAATTGCCGCTCCTAAATTACCCATAGAGTGTGAATGTGTGTGTCCTGTGATGGATCGGCACACTGCTCAGGGTGTACCCCTGCCCCATGCCCTAAGTCTCCTGAGATAGACCCTGTATACAGGATAAAGTGGTAGAGACGATGAGATCTAAATGTTTAACTCTTGCAAAGCAGTGATGGAGAAGACTCATGATTATTAGTATTAGACGTTTCAATGCCGTGCAACTGAATCGATGATGCCAGTCTTGGTCGATTCAATTCATTGGTTCAAAATCAAGTCACGTTTTCTAAATTGAATAAGTAAACTTACTACCGTCATATTGTGTCAACTTGATTACGGTTTGGCAGAAAAGACAACCCGCTTGCATGTTGCACAAAGTACCCTCGCAAAACTCGGTGCAATTACCGCCACCTACTGGACTGGAGTGTGGCGCTCAAGATCGGCAGGAATAAAAAACGATTTTCGTTTTTCTATGAGAGGTGTGATTTTTAAACAAATAACAATGCAAGTTTAATGGCTATTAAAATACTTTTAGTCGTTTTTAGTACTTCAAGATCTGTATGAAATATAGCTGCTTGAAACGAATCAGGTGATAAATGAAAATCAACTAGATTCAAAGCTCTACTCACCATGTTATACACCTTTCTTGGTTAATTATCAACACATTTAATGTGGAGGATCGGCTATAATTTTATTTAAGGAATAGCGGTAGCTTCAGTGGGTTTAGGCAGATCAGCAGTTCAAGCCCCGCCTCCACCAGGTTGACATTGTTAGGTCCTTGAGCAAGGCCCTTATTAATACTTATTAATCTGGACTCTATCTAGGATCTGGGTTCCATTCCCATCTCTGTATGTGCGTGGAGTTTGAATGTTTTCCCCATGCTTGGTGGGTTTCCTCCGGGTAATCCGGTTTCCTCCCACATTCAAAACCATGCAGATTTGGCTAACGGACGTTCCCAAATCGTCCTTAGTGTGTGGATGAGTGTGTGTGTGCGTGTGCCCTGCGATGGATTGGCATCCAGTCCAGCGAGTACCCCTCGTGAACAAACCCTCTTAGGAGAGGCTTCAGGCCCCCTGTGACCCCTTACATGGGATAAAGAGCTATAGATGATGAGTGAGAGAGTGAGCTTGCAATCGCAATATGTGTCAAAATAATCATAATGTGATTTTTTTCATGTTTTTCAACTTTTTATCCAGCCCCAATTTTCATTTTCCAGTTTTAAGTCTGTAAGTTGGTGCTATTTCTAATAGAGGGGTATAAAAGGTATAAACTCCTAGGTATAAAATATCTAGCAGCAGGTATCAGTTTACCCTAAGAAATCAAACTGCTATAAAAGTCATGTTCACATAATGAGGAATTTATGGTCTGACCGATATTAAAGGACCAAAAAGGTTTATTTGGGCTTCTCCTTCTGAGCATTTTTGAGCAGGATTTGTTTCTCATAGCATCCCCACAGCATCTGGTTTGCCCCGAGTGTGTCCTGTCCTGGTGTAAGTCATGTTTAGACACATATCTCTGCAAATGATTCACCAGGTTCAAGCATTCTCTTCGGCCTACGTCTGGCCTTGTACTCCATCCAAATTTGCATCTTTTTCCACATGGAAAAATTCACACATGGCAACCGGTGCAGTTCATGGGGCTTAATCTTTCCAGATTCAGGCTCCTAAGGACAACCTCCTCATCCAGAGTATGCTTGTAGTGTTCATGGAGCTTTCCCATGCACCGCTATCTGTGCAAACAATAGATCTAAACAATGAATGAAGACGGCTTTCTCCAGCACCATTCGGAACAAAGTGTTTCTCCAGTGCTCTTGAGAGTCTGCACCGAGATAAGTCACATTGCCAGATTTTATGTCACGCCGGCAGAAAAAAGGGACCGCTTTGTACATGGAAACAATACTGGCCCAGATCAAAGTTGAGTCATTGCGATACTCTGTGGAGTAGAGAACACCTAGTGGTGTGTGTGTGTGTGTGTGTGTGGCTCACAGGAATAACCCTTGGGCCAAAACATGACTCACAACTCAGACAGGCAGAGCCAATGTCAACTTTATTGTCATATAAATTGTACACATTTTTTTGTTTTAGTATAATTCAGTTTACTTATTATAAATTCCCGATGTAATGGTGTTACACGAGAAGTGACCGATTAAATTATAAGAATCAATAATTTACCTTCAAGAGGGGCAACAGGAAGGAAAAAGGTGGAGAGCAAAATCCAGAGACAAAGGAACAACTGCTTTTGTGGAGCCTAAGTCTTAACCCAGCTTCTCATTAGTTCTATACATAGACAGGTACATTGTACTGTAACGCAGCAGACTCAGCTATTTCACTGGTTCAAAGGGTACGCTTCAATCTCTGTCCTTTCCTCCCTTCTGTTTATCCATCTCTCATGCCCAATGCATTTGGGCTGACAGTGCCCAGACAGTCCCATATGGTCCTGTGCTCCTTGCACTGTCATACCACCAAGGCTAGGCAGGGGGCACCATCTGTTCAGCCAGTCTGAGGATGAGAAAGGCCAGCCCAGGACAGAAAATAGTCAGTCTGGGACAAGAGGTGGAATTTGGTTTATTGTTACTTGCTGGTATGATACTGCTATTTTTGGCCTTTTTTCTTTTTACGGTAGAACTTTCAGTGCTGACCCAACGTAAGATGACTTTTTTTGGTTATGGTCATTAGAGCTGGCAGTTTGCCTCGGCACACTCCAAGTGCCAAGAACAATGGCATTGCTGATGGTATCGTTAACATTTTCCACTGTGTTTTGTGTGTGTGTGTGCAGGTCACTGCCAGGGGCTTCGCTCCATTGTTGCAGTTTGCCTACACAGCCAAGTTGCTGCTCAGCCGTGACAACATCCAGGAAGTGATACGCTGTGCCGACTTCCTGCACATGCACAACCTGGAGGACTCCTGTTTCCGTTTCCTGGAGGCACAGCTGCGGAGTGAGGAAGACAGGGCACTGCCCTGCCCAAAGGTGGCACCAGAGAGCAACCATTCAGAAGATGAGATCATGCAAGCTGAGGCATCGGCCATGACAACGAATGCACCAGCAACTTGGGCCGCTTCTCCACGCTCTCGCCGCTATCCAGATGCCCTCAATGCTCTGCGGCGGCCAGGCCACGAGCGCCTGGTACCCAACGCTGACTTCCCAGATGGCCAGTTGGACTCAGATCAGCAGGTCTCCTCGGATTTGCCACGATGCCCCAAATACAGGAAGTACCAGCAGGCTTGTAGTAAGCACAACACCAACGAGAGCGCCTCACATACCAGTAGTACCTCAGGTTTCCCAAGCACATTGCTCAGCGGGCCAGCTGTGACTCACATCAAGCAGGAGCCGCAGGAGGGCGAGGACGAGCCCATCACACTGGGTCTGTCAGGCGATGAGGATGACGGCAGGGACAAGGACAATGGCACGACCGACATGGAGTTGGATGGTAATGGTCTCTTGAAGCGCGGCCTCTCGGACTTATCCAACACTTCCCAGCAGCTTAACGCCAGCAGACTGGCCTGTTCCCAGGTCAAAGAAAGCACTCAGGGAGAGCACAAAAAGGACTACTGGCCTTCACAGGTGCCTGTGGCCTTCCCCAAAGATGCTGACAGCTTCTCCACGGGACTGTCTCAGAGGTCGGCATCATGTGATGGTGTGTGTAAACAGGAAGGAGAGATAGACCGGCGCAGTGTCATCTTTTCATCAGGAGCCTGTGAGCAGCTGCCCACACCTGCCCATTCCTATCCAGGCAGCAACTCCCATGACAAGGAGCTGGTTGACCACCTACCCAAAGGACAGTGCTTTAGTGGTAGCCAGTCGCTGCCGAGCTCACAAAGTTTTTCTTCCGGTGCTGCTTCCGGCGAAGTTCCGCCACTCCACTGCCGCCAAAGGCCCAACACCAGCTGCCCTGTGCCCATAAAGGTGTGCCCACGCTCACCACCCTCCGAGACACGCACCCGCACCTCCAGCTCCTGCTCGTCGTACTCCTATGCCGAGGATGGCAGCGGTGGCTCTCCCTGCAGTCTCCCGCAGTTCGAGTTCTCCTCATCACCCTGCTCCAACATGACTCGTTGCATGCCAACTGACCCTCCAGATCTGGGCCCAGGTACTGATGGGCTGTTCGGCCCAGCAAGGCCAAAAATCAAATGTGAGCAGGCGTACGGAACCAACTCAAGCGACGAGTCTGGATCTTTTTCTGAAGGAGACAGCGAATCCTGCCATGTTCAGGAGCAAGGAACAGAAGTAAGTGATCTGTCTACTACTGATTTAATCTGCCAGGCAGACAGTGGGAGCAGCAAGCGGCTCGCTGCTTAGATTATGGTTTTGCAAAGGTCACTGTTGTTCTGTTTATCATTTCTGTTTACCTCCTGCTGAACAGATGATTTAGCAATGTCCAGCGCAGTAATTTACGATGTGGCGATGAACACAACAATGATAAGTGTGTCTATAAGAGATCCTGGTGAAGACGTGATTTACAGTGGTATTGTGAGCGCCTAGATATTTATCTGCAGTCTGTGAGGCAGGTCATGTGCGCTGTAAAAGCCCGGTCATGTGATGGAGTCAAGCGTAGGCTGAATGAAGCTTCTCACGTGTTAGAAACGAGTAGGAGGGCGGCTTCTCAACAAGTGCTCCGATTGGTCGAGGCGCCATCTTTTATCCTGAGAGCCTGGCTATGTCGGATAGAAAAGGAAAGAAGACAGATCTGTGATATTTTTCATAGCTTGTTACTGAAAGGTCTTAAACTGGCGTGTCCTTTGTCCACACACCAGTCTCTGCCAAGTCACAATTAACCTGGAGATTATAGGATTGTTCATGTGGTGTGTGTGCGCGTGTCATGGATATGTGGGTAGCACCTTTGCTTCTTTTGGGACTTGCCAAATATGGCATTGCCACCTTGCATGGTCCCTAGTTCAATCCTGAGCTCACGTTAATATCTACGTGGAGTTTCTCCAGGTGGTTTGATTATGCACAATCACGTCTAATTGAACGAAAGTGTGAATGCATGCGTGGGTGTGACAAAAATATCCCCACGAGGACAGGAAAACGTTACAGATTTGAACATGTGTCAGTTTACGGCTGCAGGTTTTATTCTCAAACTAATGTATGCTTAGTTTTTTTGTCTGATAATTAGGTCCTCCTAGGGCTATGTGTGTGCGTATTGCAGTATATTAAACATGCCAGTGTTTTTTTTTTCCCTGACTGATGCCAATCACACACACAGCTGACTCACTATAAATTATAACAGTGGTGCTTGCTAGTATTAGTGAGGATGACAGCAGCAGCTTCCTCTTCTCTCTCTTTCTCTCTCTCCTTCTGTTTTACTTTCTTTCTCTCCTCCTCCTCCTCTCTATTTTTGTCCCTCTCTTCCTCCTCTTTTTCTCTCTCACTCGCTTTGCTGACACAGATGGATGACAAACCAATCCTCTCATTTTGCAGTAATCCACCTGACCAGACGCACACACACACACTAGCTCAACCCTGCTAAGTCCTCGACCACACACATATCCATACACACACACACTCATCATTTAAGTCATATAGTTTCCTTTCATTTATATATCAGTTCATCTAAATTCTCTCATTGTGCCTTGCTGAAGAACAGGTGCTTCGGGTCAGGATTAAACCTGATCGATCAAAGCGTTACGCAGACGATTGATTATAGGAACGAGGCACGAGACAGATGAGTCTGTTCTCTTAAGGAAAAGAATGAATTCCTGCAGTCTGAATGGAGAGGGGTTTGTGAATAAGAAATGGAGGAGAAGAAAAGGAGAGAGAGAGAGAGAGAGAGAGCGCGCGCTTTCACATGATCGGACCTCGTGTAATCGTACGCGTAGCAGGGGGCTGGGCGGAAAAGCAGCTGGCACGTTGCCACGGCAACGGGCGCCCGTTAGAAATGAGGCAGCTCGTTTTTTGTCGGGGTGACTCACACACACTCTCTCACACACACACACACACACACACACTGGGGTGATGACCAGAGCAATAGTGCATTAACACCACTGAAGGAGGAGACATGAACCTGGAAGTTATTAGGCTTCTTATTTTTGTAGGTTTGTACCAGTCAGGCAAAAAATGGATACACACGTCAGGAAAAGAAAAACTTATATCAATAAATGTATATATTAATATATACATTTAATAATAGAATGAAAATTGTTTATAATTTATAATGATAATTATGATGTATGTTATGTTATATATAATATACATCATACTATTTTCTTTTCCTGGAGTGTGTATACTTTTTGTTTGGCTGACTCTGTGTGTGTATAGTCTATTTAATGTTGCTAATGCTGATTTTATTATTTTGTATTATACATATAATACAGAAATTTAGTGTGCCAAAGATTCCAAAGTTTAGAGATGATGTGCCCCAAAACCGGCCCATTTTCAGCATCTCACTTCAAACAATAATCCAATTATTCAATTCATTCTTCCCTGAGTATTGATACTAAAAGAAAAATTGGGTGTAAGCTTCTAGAAGCATATGACCTGTAAAAAAAAAAAATTGTTGCTTAAACTAAAGCATTCCATGCGAAATTAAGGAGTCTTTTCCCCAAAATAATCTGTAGTGTCTGTAACCTTGTCAAATTCATGTCAACGATTTTGCGTTTTAGAATAAAAACACTTTTTCATGTTCATGTGTCTTTTCAAGTGAAATCTACAGTAAATTGGCCAAGTTTCATCTGAATGACAGTTAAGACTGTTAAAAGATTTAAATTCAAAAAGTAACGGACACTAAAACATAAAAGGGCATGAAAGTGGATTTAGCAAATGTGTTTCTTTTTATCTGATAAAAGTATAAATGTGTATGCGTATTAACAGAAGAACGAAGTATGGGTCAGGAGATAAAAAGCATTAAGTGTGTATTATGAAAAACGGTGTTACAGTTTATGATCTTATCTGAAAATTGACGTTTCCACTTTTTAGGAGTGACAATTTTCAGCACCAGTACTATGTTTTGGCTGTAAACAACTATAACTAACTCCCGCACCGTGGGCTCCTGACACTGGAGACTCCTTCCATAGGAGCATCCATATTAATAATCAGCTGTTGATGAAACAAATGTGAGAAGTCTGACAGTCATGTACTGTAAATGATAATAATATTGTGTAGGGGAAAAAATCCTGAATGATACTTGCTGATTATTTCTTTCATAAATAAATAAATAAATAAATAAATAGGTAGATTAATGTGTTGTTATGTTCTAATCTCATAGGACCGCATTCTTGCGCATCGGTGTGACCTGTCTCACACTCTCGCTCTCTATCATCTCCCATCTCTCTTGCTCCTACATGCTCTCACTAGCTTACCTCTGTCACAAAGCACGTCTTGTCTAATTACCTTGAATAAAACAACCGTAAGAAGTCACTGTGATGTGTACGGCTTTGTAAGGAAAAAATAAAATGAACCTTATGTTCCCTAGAGGATCCTCTCTCTCTCTCTCTCTCGCTCTCTCGCTTTCTGTTTCTTTATGTCTCTCGGCCTACTTTTCCTATCAGGCTCAAGAAAAAGCGCTCACACTGCCGCTGTGTGTTTATAAAGGAAATAGCAAGAGAGAGAGCGAGCAGGAGAGAGAGAGAGAGATCCTGAGAGGACCTGAGTGAAACACGGCTTTAAAAATAGCCCCAGTGGAAACAATGAACTTTAGCGAAGGAAGGAAGGAAGTTGTTAAAGTGTAGACTCATGGGCAGGATGGTCATAGTGCGAGGCGAAGCGCAACACGTTTGCTGACTAGTTCTAGAATTCAGCGTTTTTTGGGGTACTTTATGAAGATGATGCACTGATGGAGTCTTGTCTAGGACTGATGAGGCTGAATACAAGTCTGACGTATTGCTTCATAAAACAACCTATATATGTCATGTACACGGCCAAAGCATGGCATCATGGTGCTAAAAAGTGTCTCACCTAGGTGAAAAAGTGAATTTTGAGACCACCATTTTTTTAATACTTAATGCATATTATCTCCTGATCCATGCATTGTTTTATTTATTTTTTTGTAAATACGCATACACATTTATATTTTTTTATCAGCTATAAAGAAACATTTGCTAAATCCACTTTCATGTCAATCATCTGGAAAGGGGCGGGATCAACACAGGTAGAACAGGAGAGCAACCGATCAATTTGCAGGAAATGGCAGAAGATCAAGGGAGAGACACACCCCCAATCCCATCACCAGCAGAGACGTGTGCAAAAGCACAAAATGCAAAGAATCAATATCGGAACACCCTTTTATGTCCGAGGTGTCCGTTATTTTTTTTCGAATTCAAATCTTTCAAGGGTCTTAACTGTCATTCAGATGAAACTTGGCCCGATTTAGATTCCACATGAAAAATGGTGTAAAAAGTTAATTTGACATGGTTACGGACACTACATGTTTTTTTTGTTTGTTTGTTTGTTTGTGGCACATAATGCTTCAAAATTTTAAGCAAGACTTTTTACAGGTCATATGCTTGTAGAAGCGTACACCAATTTTAGTATCAATACTCATAAAGAAATATGATTACTTTGAAACGAGACAGTATGATGTCATTTTTTGGGCACATCTCTTCAAAACGGCTAAACGTGAGCAACTTGAAATTTTTAGGGAAGCAGGATCGGTCACGTCCACGTCGCATAAACTTCAGAAGTCGCTTCTTTCTGTATTATATGTATATAAAATCAGCACCACTACAGTTTTTTTGGCCGCCATACAATCCTGGGCAAAAGTCTCCTTGTGTTGTTTAGAACAAACTTTGTTATAGAAATTTGATTTTCTGACCTGAGTCAGTACAAAATTCCTAATTTTCAGGAAAATATTTTTTATGTCAGTAAGGAAAGTAGAATATTATATAAGTGATCACTTTAAAGCCAGAAAGGATGCTCAGGATGCTCGGTAAATAAGGTTTTCCTTATAAACCTGCACAAATTGTCCCTGAGACTCGAGCGTCTTCAAAGCGCCGTCACACCAAATACTGACTTTGCCTAATTAATTACAGTTTTCAGGGCGTTATAGGGGTTTTTGGAAGACAGCACTTATTTGCATGTGCGAACACTAAGACTGCAGATGCGAAAATCATCAATCATACAGTCAGTACACATGCTGAACTAGGATTGAACTGCAACTCATATCACAGTAAAATGCTTAAAATACAATTACACAAAAAGCAGATGTTAAACAAATAAGATAAGGTTGTTTATTTACGGTCTGATCCACTTTCCATTTGCTTCACTATGGTTTCTTCTTTGGTGGAGCGCTTGTAGGAGGCGTCCAAGCGGCATCGTAGTCAATATATATATATATATATATATATACGGTCCGCGATCCGTCAATTGCACGGCTGTAAATATCTGATTCGTGAGTCCTGAGTTTGTGTGTCTGCACCTCAGCCCGTGCGCAGTATCGATATCAGCGCGTAGGCGTGATCAGAAAGTGCTCTTTTGGCTTGCAAGATAATTTAACCCCTTAAGAGCTGCTCGGAGGAAGTGAGCAGTGAAGTCGATACTCAAATAGAGCTTGACGGCGTTCTCGCTATGAGCCTGCTGTGGTCTCGTTATTATTGTGCGACGGCTCTTTTGGTTAAGAAAAATCGGAAAACCGCACCAGACCGCGTGCCAGAGAGCTCGCGCTAAATGCGATTGCAAATCCCAGGCGTTGTCTCAAGATTGCCTAGGCTTAACCGCATCGTCTGCATGCGAGCTGATTTCGAGAGCTGGTGGAGGCGACAAGTGATAGAAGAGCGAAGATCGTAGACGCGATGCTGTTATGATCAGGAAACCTGAACTAGAGACGAGACCTCTGGCTGATCTTTACATTTTGAAAGCCTTTATTCGTGAGATACCGTATATATACATTACGGCGGAGTGAAATTCTTTATTCTTTGCATATCCCGACTTCTTGTTAGTAGGCCGGGCTCAGGCCAGGAGCGCAGGGTCAGCTCTTGTACAGCGACCCGGGAGCCTTGCTCAAGGGCCCAACAGCGGTAACATACTGTAGGGCTCGAACCGCCTACCTTCCCACCCTTAACGCACCGAGCCGTCACCACCACCACCTCCAGTGAAGTTCCAGTAAAATAAGAACCTCGTTGGTGACCAATCATGTGCGTACATGGTGCTCCCATTAGTCCCATTAGTCTCTAAGCCTTGACTGAAAAACCAGGACAAAATCCGCCCACTTTCTATCTGTGTCACAGTGAGCCTCGCCTCGATACTGAAACCTGTGCACAGAAGCAGAACGCCGCTCATCTGTTACAGAATCCCAGGCTGGAGAGACTCCCGAGCCTCCGACAGGTGTGTTACTCACAAACCTCATGACCTTCCTGGTCCGCCATCGCATTCCCATAATCCCTCATTTGTCCAAGCTGTAAGAGAAAAATGGGCCAAGATGCTCGGAGTAACAAACGAGACCTACTTTTTTTTTTTTTTTAGTCTAGACCCATTTCCAGAGCAGCGGTCCTTTGAGAGAATGGTGTAGGAAGCGTGCGAGAACGTGCGGCGGGTCTGAATTTATGAGCGCCGCTAGTGTTCACTCTGTCATCTCTTGAACTAAATACAGACTTCCCTCTGACACACGCTTGAACGATGCGTCTTCACGTCTCGCTATGGAGAGGTTGTCCTGCTGGAGTTGGTGCAGGCTTATAAAAAAATTCATTAATTAATAAATAAATTAAAAACATAGAGAGACGACCGAGCTTCAAAGCTTATTATGGTTGTTACAGGTAGCAGTAATGTTCCGTAAGATACATTTTCATACCTGGAAAATAAAACACAATGAATTCTTTTAGTCGTGAACACATTTCAAAGTCTGTCCCGGAGAACACTCGTCCATCCACGCTCCATACAGATGTTAACAGCGCTCTCTCCTCAGTCTTTCCTTCTCTTCTTGTCTGTCTTCCGGTGTGAGACCTGCTGGAAACAGAACGTTCTTAAATTTATTCATCTTTATCCTGTGTACAGGGCTGTGGGATGGCCTGGAGCCTGTCCCGGGAGATTTTAGGCACAAGGCAGGGACACACACACTCTGAATTTTTTAATTTTTTTTTCATGGAGGAAACAGCACTTAGCCTTTCTAACTTGCATATCTTTGGACTGTGGGAGGAAACCAGAATATGCAGAGGAAACCCACCATGCACATGCAAACTCCATGCACATAGAGCCCGAGGCGGGAATCGAACCCTCGGCCCTGGAGACGAGACGCGAGGCGTTGGCGCTAACCACGACATGCTTAGGATAAGGATTTTATTATATTTCCCAGCGTTTTATGTATGAGTCTGTATGGATGCCGGTGTGTGTGCGTGTGTGTGTATGTGTGTACGGATGTGTGTGTTCGTCATATGGTCAGACAGACTGCGCCGCCAGCCCCGGTAGCCCCAGCTCGTTAGCGGTACGGATTTGCATACTCATCCCTGCTAGTAATCACCCAGCAGGAGCGTGAATGAGAGACGGAGGAAGAAATGAGTGAGCCAGCTGTCTCTCCGCTTCCTGTTACCGGCTGCTGTCTGCCTCAGTCACACTGACAGATGGAGAGATGCTCACTTTTCTGTCCTTTTTCTACCTCTCTCTCTGTCTCTGTCTCTCTGTTTCTGTTGTCTGTCTCTCCCTCATTCTCTCTCTCTTTCTCTCTCATTACCTGTGAGTTAGGATTACATGATTAAGGTGTGATGATTGGGTGTGATAACTCATTCAAGTTCAGTTGAGATTTGTGGATCGCTGCTGCCATCTAGTGGTGGGAAAAGTGATCTGCAAGGGACAAGCTTTTACTCCTTGGAATTGGATTCTGTTCGATTTAAACTTTTCATACTTGAGCGTAAATATGATTTGGGTTGTAAGGAGGTTATGGATTCAATTTGAAATTGATTTTTAGATATAAAAAAAAAAAGTGAGAAAAAGCAAGCTGTATAGTAAATTAGAGTAAGTATCTCTTTAATGTCACTGACCATTAAATAGTTTGTAGAAATAGTTTATTTCAGCCAAAATGAAAATAGAACTTAATCCTAGTAAAAATATTCAGTTTAGCTTTTCTAATTGATATTTATTGGTGCAGGTTTTTGTTTAGATTGAGTAAGTAGCTTATTTTAAAGTAGATTATTGAATCCGGCACATAACCGTTCATACTGTAGCATCGCTTTTACTCAACATTTCGATGTCACTTATGGTGCAGGTTAAACTTCAGGCAGATATCTAAGTACTGCAAAAGTGCCATTAAATTCTGTTCAGCCGGTTTTGTGTGATGCTGTGACGAAATCTGGCTGGACAGACATACAGACAGACAGACAGACAGACAAATTTCTGAGACTGGTTTCTGGTCGTCCAATGTATGAAACGTAAAGATATCATTGGAAGAGTGAGTTCTGACCAATGTACAGACAAATCCTTTCTAGTCTTTACATAGATGTTTAATCATCTGTTCACGAAACTAATTTAGTCACTGGTCGGAAGATCGCACTCTTACGCATCTTTGTCCCGTGGCGCTAGGCCTCTCCGTTCGGCCGCTAGACGCGGTGGCGTTCATCATAGCGTTTAAATGCCCTTTCTTTGATATGGCGTATCTCCGCAACCGTTGGGGCTAGAGCGGCGAGCCTGGTACCGTTGGATGCGTCCAGTCCAGCAGAAGAAGGGCATCTTTGGGCCTCCGAGTGGCGCAGTGGTTAAAGCGCTCGCCCTATCATCCGGAGATCGCTAGTTCAAATCCCGGGTGGTGCTGTAACCTCTCGCAGCCGGAGGTCTAGAGAGAGCTGATTGGCCGAGCTCTCTCAGAGGGGAGGGATGAGAGGTACATAGTGCTCCCACATTAATCACGGCTCTACAGCCAGTCAGGGGCGTCTGTGAGCTCGCGCAGCGGAGGGAGCGGATAGCGCCGTCCTCCGAGTGTGTTACGCCGCCCCCAACGGTGCGCGAGCGAGCAGTTCGAAAAGATGCGGTCGGCTGGCGTCACGTGGTTCGGAGGAAACACGTGATAGTCTTCGGCCCTCCCGGCTGAGTGGTAGTAGTAGCCTTAATGTGGGAGCCCCCTAGTGACGGGGAGAAATTGGACACGACTAAATTAGGGAGAAAATCGGGGAAAAATCCCCCCCCCCCCAAAAAAAAGGGCATCTTTGTCCCGTGGCGCTAGGCCTTTCCGTTGAACATTTTGTGAGTCGAATCATTAATAAACTGAACCGAATGAATCGAATCTTTACAGTGGAATACTGTACTGCATGTTCAGTTATATAACTGGATAGTTGCAAATAAAGGGTAGGACTAAGAAATTCTCAGCATCATTCACGTTTGCGTGACGCTACAACAAAGCGTAAGAGTAACTGAAGAGTAACTAACCAGCGACCGCATGTCTCGTTGCAGATCAAGCTTCCTTTCCCCGTAGATCAAATCACAAATCTTCCACGCAACGACTTCCAGATGATGGTGAAGATGCACAAGCTGACGTCAGAGCAGCTCGAGTTTATTCACGACGTGCGGCGACGGAGTAAAAACCGCATCGCTGCCCAGCGCTGCCGGAAGAGGAAACTCGACTGCATCCTCAACCTGGAGTGCGAGATACGCAAACTGGTACATGAGCGTTCTTTAACTGTGGTTTTAATAACTAAATAAAAGTCATAGTTGCATCATAGTGGGATGTTTCACATGTCGTGTACTTATCTGTGTGTGTGTGTGTGTGTGTGTGTGTGTGTGGTCAGGTATGTGAGAAGGAGAAGCTTCTCACCGAGAGGAATCAGCTGAAAGCGTGCATGGGCGAGCTGTGGGAGAATTTCTCCTGCCTGTCTCAGGAGGTGTGCCGGGACGTCCCACTGAGCCCCGAGCAAGTCCAGTCTCTCCATCACTACTGCCCCGTCCTGCGACCCGCCTCTCCCGCCCACCCGCCGGCTCAGCCCGCCAGCATCGACCTCACCATCCGCTCTGGGGCCGGCACGCCCGAACCCGAATTCCTCAACCCGCCCGCCGCAAACGACACGCACCAGACACCAGCATCGTCCCAGTGTCACATAGGGAACGGCGACGCGGAGGAGACGACGCCCGGCTCGGGTTACCTCGACACGGGCCGGTCGTTAGAACAGTCCAATCAGACGGTGACGGTAGACTTCTGTCAGGAGATGACCGATAAATGTACCACTGACGAACAGCCGAGAAAGGACTGTACCTAGTGACAGTGTTTTGTTTTTGTTTTTTTCTTCTTGTTTGTTTTTTTTTTTTTTTTTTACCTTTTTTATTCATTTTTTTAAAAATGGTTATTATTTAATTTCAATTCATCTTCTGACAAACCCCTGGAATTTCAAGGGGTGGTTAAGATGGTCTCTGCCAGTGTTCTATGAATCTTTTAATTTTTTTGGTTTGTTCATTTGGTTGCTTTTTATATATTTATGTCCTTTCATTTTGTTTCTTTTTTTATTTTTGTTTTTTTATTTTTTTACGGTTGACACTACAGTTGTCTTAACAGCAGCAATACTGTTACTCCAGGTTCTCTCGGGCTCAGCCACAGCTGAAGAAAAAAAAACTGAAAAAAAAAAAAAAACCCTCTCTCAATGGTGCTACACATATTACATAATCCCCCGCCCCACCCCCCATCGTCCCCCACACGCTGTCCTCACCGGGTCACAGTCCAGTTCAAGGGGGTGGGGATTGGCTCCAACCACATCTAACATCCATGCCTCTACGGACCTAGCAGCAGCTCGATATCCCTCTTCTCTCTCTCTCTCTCTCACTCTCTCACTCTCTCTATCCTTTATTTCTCTTCAGTAAGATCAGCAGTGTTAAATGAGCACCTACAGTGTTACAGTGTAAAGCCTTCACCACTGTGAGACTGATTTATACGGTGGCCGAGAAGCGCAACACAAAATAACTAAACCGAAAACAAAATGAAAAATCTGGGAACAAATGAGTTTGCGAATGACATTTCTATCACTGATTAGAAGAGACATCTGTCACTCAAGATATACAAGAAGTTCTGCAGACTCACGGCATTTAAATGACCTGTATTTTAACTTCCTGTACAGTTTGAGTGACGGATGTCTCGTCCAGTCAGCGGTAAGAATCAGCAAACTGAAAAAGGTAGATGTGGTTTGTGAATGATGTATTTTTTTTCTTTTTGAATTTGTTATTTTGTTTTCGGTTTTGTTATTTTGTTTTTGAACTTGTTATTTTGTTTTAAAAAATTGTTATTTTGTTTTCTGTTTTGTTATTGTTTTCAGTTTTATTGTATTTTTGAATTTGTTATTTTGTTTTCTGTTTTGTTATTTTATTTTTGAATTCGATATTTTGTTTTCAGTTTTGTTTTTTTTTGTTTTTTAACTTATTTTGTTTTCTTTTTTATTTGTTATTTTGTTTTCGTTTTTTTAATAAAATTTTTTAATTCGATATTTTGTTTTCATTTTTGTTATTTTATTTTTGAATTCGATATTTTGTTTTCGGTTTTGTTATTTTGTTTTTGAACTTATTTTGTTTTTGAACTTATTTTGTTTTCTTTTTTTATTTGTTATTTTGTTTTCAGTTTTATTTTATTTTTGAATTCGATATTTAGTTTTCACTTTTGTTATTTTATTTTTGAACTCATTATTATTATTTTATATATATATATATTTGTTATTTTGTTTTCGGTTTTGTTATTTTGGTTTTCACGTCTCGGCCACTGTATTTAACACCAGTGATTTCTCTCTCTGTTTGTCTCTCTGTCTGTTTTCTCTCTCTCTCTCTCTCTCTCTCTCTCTCTCTCTCGCTCGCTCTCTCTCTCTCTCTCTCTCTCTCTCTCTCTCAGTGGCTAACTCTTTCTATTTCTTTCAACGCCACGGCAAATTCAGGAAACTCAGGAAATATTCAGAATGTTCGCTTATAGTAATTCATGAAAAGGATACAGTTTATGTACATGACAGATTTTTTTTTACAACAGCTAGACTGTAATTGTTCATATGCAAAAAAAACAACAAAAAAAAACAACGTCTTCTGTGTTACACATTAGTAGTGTCTCCACAACACTTAATTTGTACAGTCGGTCCTGTCCGGAATAGAAATGGAAAAAAAAAACATTCCTCTATTGCCTTTGACAGCACTGAAACAGAGGAGGACGAAGAACAAGACAAGAAACGATCGGATTTAGATTTTACTTTTTTTTTTTGTCATCAGCAATACTCTTGTGTTTTTGAGAATTGTTTTTGATGGTTACGTATAAAAGTGCTTGCTGCGCAGAACGAGTTTTGTATATAGTCCGGAGCATGGCGAGTGTATCAGTGACCCTGTACAGATAGTGCTTTAGGTGTGCTCTTTTTTCAATTCTTTTCCTTTCTCTTTTTTTTTTTTGTCACAGCTTTCGCATTTTGGTGCAAAAGCGCAAAAAAAAATTCCTTTGCTGTTTCCTGCGACAGTGCGTGTGCTAAAAACTCAGGAAAACAGCTTTACTCTTACACACACATGCACACACAAACACACCACACTCTCTCTCACTCACACACTTAGAGCCCCTTTGCATAGCACGGCATTTGGACTTCTGCAGATTTGCCCCGATGAAATGTGAAAAGAGCCGCATTTTTGTTTTTGTTGTCAGTATTTAAGACGCTGCGTGTGTGTGAGTGTGCATGGTCACGAAGATCCCAAAGCAGCTTCTTTTAAAAAAATTTCAGTGTTTTTTTTTTTTTTTTTACTTTTTCAAAACTTTGATCGATGTATTAAGAGTTCCTTCAGGAACAGGAAATGGTGCACGAGCTCTGCTAAACAGTCACTTCTGCCCCCTTGAGTTTGCTTTCTGCACTTACACTCTCTCTCTCTCTCTCCGTCCCATGATCAAGCTGGTGTGCAGCGTAGGTTTGCTTCAAATGAAAAAGCTCCTCTGGGTTTCTTCGAACGGTTGTCAGGAGCTTCTTAAAAAGTTTCTGATATGCTCGTCAGAGAACCTTTAGAAGGACGTTTCAAGGTGCTAAATGAAAAAGAGTCTATGTGGTTGAGTCCAAAACGCCAGAGTCCAGTGCTAACACAAAACATGCAAATCTATTTACCTTTTGTTTAAAACTGTACTCATGAAATTTAAATAGTGAAGTATTAGAAAATACTCATCCACCTGTATGATTGGCTGTCTTCCCATCCTGGGTTGGATCCCGTCTTCGCTCTCAACGTTCCTGAGATCACGAACAAATGATTGTCCTATGGCCGCGCAGCCGTTTAGTGCCGTTGTGTATGGAAATGCTCTTACTCTTACTCACTATTGAACATACTGTAGCTCTGTTTTATACTATCGATTGTTTAACAATGCAACTTCACCAGCTGTTTAAGTGATCCCTGATGGTGAAGTTGACGGCTTATTTTCCCGACGTTTTGATTCAACGGTGGACTCTGATTGGCTCTGGACCTTTCTCTACTGTACTGTGCTCTACATCCACTTGATCATGGGTTCCTGTTAGTTTTTTTTTTGTTGTTGTTGTTGTTGTTCTTGGTGCACTCTTCGACCATTTAGCACTTCCTCAAGGGTAGATTTCACTTTCAGTACCCTAAAAGTCTGAAATTGAAGCACTTATCGTACGCACTTAAAAGTGCTCCTCATCCTCAAAGTCCATATCCAGGAACTCACAATTGGAAGGAAAAAAAAACCTAAACACTACAGGACAAGAGAGTGTCTAATTCATGTTACTGATCATTTCTGAGTCTAATAAGCTAAATTTGAGCTCTGATTCAAATCTTGAAAAGAAAGAAATAGTATAATTTTTTTTTTCCACATTTGCTGGGATTTCGCATCCCTTTAAAATCATTCTATATTTGCCCTGAGTGTATATTTGTTAGAGATTCATATCCATGATAGGATTTGCATGCTGCCTGTATATTTTCTAGTTTGTCTAGTCATCGGGGTGTTTCAAAAACCTAAATCCTGAAGGAATGCAATTATTTTTCATCACCTTTTCATTGGTTGACTTTTACATCATAAAATAATATTATTATTATTAATAATAATAATAATAATAATAATAATTTTCTCATATTTGGCTGGAATCTTAAATTCCAGCACTTTCTCATGATGATTTGGACAATATAAGTTTCCAAAAACGTACTTATGCTGTTACGTAAGTTTCCATGGATTTTTTTTTCTTGTATATTTAATAATAATAATAATAACTCTCTGATTTTTGTGTGTTGAAAAAGATTTTTGGTAATATTTTTCCCCTGATACACGTACACACACACACTCTCACACACACACACAAACACACACACATTAATACTGAATGGAGTGCTCTGTTGTAGCAGTTTAGATCTTAGAGACTTGTCGTGATTGCTAGTTTGTGCTCTTTTTTTTTCTTCTTTTTTTTAAAGAAAAACGTATTTTTTTCTTGTGTACAAAAACCTTTTAGCTTTGCTCCCTCGCTCCCTCTTTCTCTCAATTGTTGACAGTATTTCGAAATTCTAATCAGGTACATAACTAAAGAACTAAACTTACAAGAAAAAGAAATAAAGAGGTCGGAATGGACGTTTGTGCCCGCATATGCAAATCCTCCCCTATAAACGAGCCTCGTCGTCGTGCTACTTGTCGCCGAATCGGTAGAGTGCGCGTGGAAAGCATGACGCTCCACTAGATATGCACATTGTGTCATTATGTCGACTTTGTTGTTTTAAGGAAAAATACAAAACGTTTCCAGAGTGAATTGGAATTACATTTTATAACACACATTGTTGTGTTGCTCCTGGATTGTACTGTAGGTGGTATTTCTTATTGACTTCTGCTGTAAAGGTATAGAAGATCATTATACCATTATTCCCTTCAAACTTTGCTTTCGTGACCTGGATAATGAAAATTTTCTTGAATTGAAAACTTTCAAACTTGCACTTTTTTTATTTGATCTGAATGACACATTTTAAATGTTTAAAAAATGCAGAAATGTTTAGAAGTGAGTGGTTTTTCAAGATTTGCGACTCTAATGTCGATATCTCGTTTATCAGCCCAAAATATCCACTACGGCGAAATATTTTAAATCTATTTCTCTTTCGCTAAAGTATACTCAAGTAAAAGTAGAAGTCTAAGTAGAACTAGAAGAAAGTTGCAATATGCAATATGCTACAGACCTACGTCAAATGCTACAGACCGCTGTTGTTATGTAATGCTTTAATGTAGTGAAGCGGAAAGTACAGATATTTTCTGTAGAATGTAATGGAGGAAAAGTTCAACAACAAGCTTTCCAGACGCATTCTACCATGTACGCAGATGTGGGAGGTAACCAAGCACATTTACTTTGTCGCTTCATTACTGTACTTATATTTGTATATGCAATTTACTTGAGTAGTTTTATTAGAGACTATGTTCAACTTTTATTCTCCGACGTCCTACAGCAAATATCTGTACTTTCTGCTTCACTACATTAATGCGTTTCGTAACAGAAGCGAAAGGTCTATTTGTTCACTAAAGACTTAAATCACTATTAAACGCTGAGCAGCGAGCTCCGGAAAGTTCTAGAAAATTCTTCAGGAAAATTCTGGAATGTTCTCAGAAATGGGTCGTTTGGAAATGTCATTGGCCGGGTCACAGAAGCAGAGTTTCAAGTGAAAAAAAAAATCATTTGTGAAATACCACAAATAAGAAAACGTTAAGAAGAAAAATTGACCTAGAGTTATTGCGTTGCCTGCATTACAACGCTGTTTTGAACACGTCCAGGTCGTCTTGGTCGAGCTCTGCTTTGTGGGACGAGAAAAAAAATATTATGCAGTATACCAGATATCAAGCTTGAAGCTCATTAGCATAAAGGTGTCAACGTTTAGAGTTGAACATGAATCAGAATTAGCCTGGCAAAAAAACCTCAGTTCACAGGCAGGTCATGTTTTGTTTCGACTTTTAAAATTGATCGGTTAGCGTTGCTAGGATTTTCATGCTAGCAGTGTTTGACACCTGTGTGTGACATGTTTACAACGTTTATTCATTAACGTTTTGAAGAATATCCTACAATTCTAACCTGAACGAGTGAAATTTCCTATTTTTGAAACGACAAACTCAAATTGGGAGTCCAGGCTTTCATGGCCAGTACTGAAGGTTTTCCTGTGTTCGTGTGCTCTGACACACGCACGTGATTAGCTGAAGAAGTAACTCAGGTGTGCTGTTCAAACTTTCAAACGTTCAGACTTTCAAATGTCCAGGATTCAGTCTTTGTTTGAAATCTCTGCTTTTTTTCTATTGACTTGTACCGTAGTTAGAAATCGTTCCCTCATCCTGACGCCTTGTGCATTCCCACGTGCGGCGGCGTGTTTAAAAACAGTATTGCAACGCAGGAACTGTGTATCTCGTAGGTCGCTTGGGCAGCACTTGAATGCGTAGCATATTTCTGGATTGCGTGTACACGAATTTCGCTTTGCCTTAAGAGCTGAGGGTCACTCCGGTCTGAGGGATCGGCATTCTGACACAGGCACGGAGCTTCCACGCCTCAACCATAACCGCATCTGTACAGGCTTAACGGATTTGTCTCTGCTTTCCAAACATGTCTGGCAGCATGGTGTCTTCACAAGCCTGTTTTTTTTTTTTTTTTTTTTTACACATCAGCAACCTCAAATCCAATAAGCTCATCGGGTTTCATCTCTGTTGTCTTTCACATGCACGTCGACCAGCTTTGGTGTGTCTCATCAAGACTGGATCGGCAAAACAGTGACACATTTTGCTCTTGTATCTTGTCTCAGGGTGCGTGCCAATGACTTTTTGTTTTTTATCTCTACATTCGCTTTTTTTTCCAATAAAAGGTAATTTCATGCTTGTCTTCTGATGAAAAAGCTAATGGGTCGTAAATCTGTTGTTGTTGTTGATGTTGTTGGGATTTTTTTCTCTCAAAAAAGTTTCTAAGCTAATAATTGACAAATCAAAAATTGATTTGCACAAAATTTCGAATAAAAAATTGAGGGCTGCAGATTCTCAAAAAAAAAAAGGTTCCATTGTTGAACTTTAAAAATTGTTTACTAAGCTTTTAATCTGCAGTTAATAAACTATGTCAATGCAATGTTTGTTTGTTTTTTGCATTAGTATATAAAAGCTATAAAGGAAGTACAAGCTAAGCTTTTGTTTGAATGTTGCTAGGGTTCATTTTTGGTTTGTTCTGTGCTGCTTCTTTGAAACATTGACACTGGCTCTCCAAAGCTTTCCTCATCAGCGAAAAACGAAAGAAGGAAGGAAGGAAAAAAAAAAAAAAAAGAACGTTTGCCTTTTCATCCGCAATCCGCTCGACTTTATACGTGATCGTTTATACGTGAACGAGGCTGAGCTCATTCGAGGAAAAGTAGAAACAGCAAAAATGTTTACAAAGACAAGGTGACACGTTTTTTTACGAGTCAAATCAAACTTGCCATGTATATAGTTATTGTGAGTTGTTCCGATTGGATAGCTAGGTTTTAGTATTTGTTTTTATCATTTTTGTATGTTTTTTAACCAAAAGAAAAACAAATGTCCTTTGATATAACTATGCGTACTTCTTCGAGGTTTTTTTTTTTTTCCCTTTTTTTTCTCACCCGACTGGGATGTTTCAAAGTAAGACGAATAGAAGTGCACCTCCGACTTTTTTGCCTTAGAACTTGCAGAGGCCATAGTTCACCTTTGACGTGAAAACGTGTGTATGCAGGGGTCTCCGGGCCCCCCCCCCATCTCTCGACTAGCAGAGCGGACTCTCTCTCTCTCACTCTTATCTACCTGTGAAATCCTTCATACCTCTCATAACTGGTCAACGACTGTATCAGCAAACCACATCAGGTGTTTTTCTACATGCTTTTTACACAGATTATTGTATTAGTAGATTTCGGTGCATCTTTTTTCTTTCTTTTTCTTTTTTTTCCTAACGTAATAGCTCTTCGGCTTGTAGTTTTGTTTGTTCTTCTTTTCTTCTTTGTTTTTGCCCCCATCCCTTGCTTGCTCTCTATCTCCCGTTTTTTCTAGTTGACTGTTTTGTGTTAATATTGTCGAATTTGGGAATAGCTGTTATAGAGTTTTTACCTTTTTTTTTCCATTTCTAAATGCTACATGAACCTAATGAATTTTAATGACGTAACCATTGTAAATACGGTATTGTGCAGAACTCATTTTCATGCATTTCAATTGCTAGTGTTATATAAAATGACAGATTTTTTGTCAAGACACCATTTCTGTTTATGAAATAAAGAAACTTATCATGTTTCTGTCTTTCCCTTTTCATATCCATATAAAACATAGACAGCAAAGTACACTTCATTTATACAGTACGGTGTATAGAGGATGCTGCGGTATGTATCTGTACACCGATCAGCCATGACCTTAAAACCATTTGGGTTCTTCTCCTTGTTCCCCATGGGGTGTGGCTCTGCAAGGACTCTCGGGATGTTCTGCTGTCGTTGGCAGCAGATCCTCGGATCCTTGAGAGCTGTGGGTTGGGACTTATTCGCCTGGCGCTTCCAAGAGGCCAACGCTGCTGATCCGTGTGTGACCAGCTGTGGTGCATTGGTCATAATGGAAAGGCAGCATAACAGCCAATGCATTAGAGCTGGCCACGCATGGAACATTGACTTTTTTCACCAATTTGTGCTGCATTGGATCTTCTGTGGGATCGGACTGAACAGGCCTTTGGTTACCATGAGCATGGTTGAGCCTTAGGTGCCCAGGATCCCGTCACCAGTTTGCTGGGGTATAAATGGTAATCCATGGTGTTCAGTTCACCTGACGGTAGTCATAACATTATGGCTGATCAGTGTATATCTCAAGCATTAAAACACATATTATGTAATGTGGCAGACAGTGACATAAAAACTTTTGAAATAATGTAGGATCTGCCTAAAAAACAGGAAACTTCATTCAATCAAGTTACTGACGGTTAATGGTATATTTTTGAAAGTTTGAATATTAAACATAGCTATTACAGCTGACAGTTACAGTTACCTTATCTGATATGTTACTGTTTGTATAGCAACAACTTCCACAGGGACCACCACTTGCACATTACAGGAACTCGGCTGAGAGTTATTGCTACATCCACCGTACAGTCCTGACCTCGCTCCAAGCCGTTTCCACATGTCTGGGACATTGAAGGAGTTCCTGGGAGGCCAGAGTTTCAGACGTGAAGCAGGTAGTCTGATCATGGCTCTGGTGTACAGAAGATTTTCTACCTTGATGGCATCCAAGCACTAATGAAACACTGGGTCCATCAGTGTAGCAGGGGATTGTAGAGACATAAAGGGAGTTTGTAATCTTATTAATGTATTCTGTTATTGTGCAGGATCCAAACTCCTGGTTCAACTTGAACGCCTCTCATATGTTCACGATGCCCAATATCAATCAACACTGCTGTTCAGACGACAGTTATTGATGACTGGAGCTAATTCAGAATGTTACATGGTTGTCCCAAAAACCTTACAACAGGTCAACAACTTGCAGTCTGATGCTTTATACAATGCTAAGTGCACTCATTGGTGTTAAATGCCATTTTAGAATGGGAGTTAGTATTGGACAGTTTAAAACCTGACCAGTGTGTTAGAGAGAGAGAGAGAGAGAGAGAGAGACGGAGAGAGATGTCACTGCCAACATTTAAAAAAATAAATGTAAAATGCAAAGATGGTAAAGCATTGTTCTTTTTCTAAGAGAAAACACACCATTTAAATGAACTCCGATTAATACTGTCCACCACCAAGATGTACGTAGAATTATTGATTATTTATTTAAGTCAGTCAAAATAAAGGAAGTTAAGGCCTTGGTTAACACGTACAGTTGTGGTCTTAAAGCATGAATTCACTGTGCCCATAGGCTCAAGTTTCAAAAGTTCAATTATGTTCAATTAGTTTGTGTCAAAGCTAGAAATAAAGTTCATCTGTATGTATAAGAATATTTTGATTAGGGAAGCTCTATGCAGTTGGACAAACATAAACCCATATACTGTATATAATATTTCACTAGTGGTGTAACATGTGAGCAGCAAAGCCAAAGTGGTGACTCAAAATTTTCTGAAAAGCTGACGGTTCACTTTTTCATGATCGAAGACAACTCCAGGATCATGCCCTGAAAGGGAAAAAAATGTGAAAATATATTATTATTATTATTGTTATTGTTATTATGACACACAGATCAGCCACAATATTAAAACCACAAGATTCTGTGCCATGTTCCCGGTATGCAGTGGTTAATATACTGTATACCTAAAGTAGTACACGGAAAGACAACCAGAAATACGGTCATGGGCAGCCAATGCTCACTGATGCCTGTCTAGTCTGATCTCACAGAACAGCTACGGTAGCTCAAATGCTCAAATTTCGGAAAAGGTTAACACTGGTTCCGATAGGAAGGTGTCAGAGTTATCATAGTTTGTTGTGTATGGAGCTGCGTGGCATGGAGATCGGTCAGAGTACGCATGTTGACCCATGTTCACCGCCAAAGGCACCAAGAATGGCAGCATCAACAGCAGACCTGGACCGCAGAGAATTAGAAAGGTAGCCTCATCCGATGAAACGTTTCATCGGATGATTTTGGGTTTTCTTTTACATTATGTGGATGGCTGAGTGTGTGTGTGCATCCTTTACCTGGCACCAGTATCCACTATAGGAGGAAGGTAAGCCAGCCAAGGCTGTGTGATGCTTTGGGTCATGTTCTGCTGATGTTACTGTAGCACCTGCTTAAACACAGTTGCTAAAAAGAACAACCCTTCATGGAAACAGCATTCCCTAATGGCAGTGGTCTTTCAATGTTTGAGGAACAGGTCAACAACTTGCAAGACTTGCAAAACTTTCAAGACGTTGACCCTGCCTCCAAATCCGCCAGATCTCAATCCAATCAAGCCTCTGTGGGACTAACAAGACCGAGCCATGGAGGCCCCACACTGCGACTCGCTGGACTGTTGCTAACATCATCGTGCCAGATAAGGGGCTATATGTCTGTTGTTTCTGTATCAGTTATTTACAGGTTTGAGTTGCTAGCTTGAGGGCCAGTTGTGTTTAAGCACTTGGGGTGAAGGACCTTGCTTAAGGGTTCAACAGCGACAACCTGGCACCAGGGACCTCCTTGTCAGCAGTCCAACAACCACAGAGCCACCCCTGCCCCATTTGAACAGGTACCCTGTCAGTTACAAATCAATGACGTTAAAGCACTACAGTAATTTTATTTAGAATTACATTTTAAGAACTAATAGACGTTTTGTTAGATTAACAAGGGGTCTTTAGCTGAAGCAACTGATTGTTCATCAGGTGCTGATTAATTTTCTGCAACAACAACAATGATAGTAGTTGTGAGAAGTATACAGTACATACTTGTTCTTTGCTAAATGAAAAAAAAAAAATGTAATAGTCACTCAAAAAGTCACTCCGTATGTGCAGTTATAGGACAATAATCAGCTTCAGGTGGTAACTGTAACTCAATATCAAGCCACATCAAATGAAAATGTTGATTAATTTCCAACAACAGTATGCCCCTGTTGTGTTTTATTCCTTACTTAACTCGCTGATGTACTCTTATTACTCCAAGATATATCTTCTATTCATCGTCAAAAACTAGGTTCTTACCATTGACATGCGGCGCCCACTGGCAGGCGGTGGGGTCGTGGCAGGGCTTTCACTCCGAGTCAGTTGTTGGGTTCCTGACTCTGAGCCACTTTTGGACATAGGGCTCTCCAGTGGAATGGCCAGCCTGCTCTCAGAAAGCCCTCTTGACATGAAGCTAGATTTCCTACCAGTGGAGTGATGTTCTGCTGAATCACTGTCCTCACTCAGGTCCTTGCAAACACTCACCCGACTTTGCTTGCGTGCAAAATTCTGAATTGATGCTGGGATCTCAATGTTGCTGGCTCTGAGGGATGCTCGAGGTAGCTGACCGGCCCCCTTCAGAGGGCAGGATAACTTGGGTCCAGATTCTTCACTGCTAGAAGTGTGGCCGCGATTGTCCACAGTGGAAAGCCGCTCTGTGGCCCCTAGATGACGGATGGACTGGATCTCAGGCTGACTCAGGATACGCGTCTGCTTTGGCTGCTCAGATACAGGAGCATCACTGGTTGGTGCATTTGAAGAGGGCAGAGGATTGCTAGTGGGCATGTGGAATGGCAAAGCTTCCACCTGTCCATCAGTCACTATGGTGTACGATGTTTGGGTAATATGTGCAAGTTTCTGTGGCAGGCAGTCTGTAAGGACACACGACTGCTGCACCATGGAGTTTTTCTTTGACCTGCAAAGACTTTCTTCATCTCCACCATGCAGATTGCCATATATGCTCTGCTTGATCTTTTTCACTCCCAGGTGAAAGATCTCCATGATGTTTAGGAAAAGGGAAACCCCAGCAATGCCTAGCATAAAGATCATGAAAATATTCTTCTCTGTTGGCCTGGACACAAAACAGTCCACAATGTTCGGGCAGGGTTCTTTCTCACACTTGTACAGTGGGGTCAGTCCAATACCGTAAAGGGCATACTGACCCAGGATAAAACCCACTTCCAACACTGACCTGGTTAATATATGGAATATGTACGTACGCAGTAGGGAACCTCTCAGAGGGGCCTTCCTGACTCGCTTTTGTTCTTCCAGTTTCCTCAATTCCTTCTCAATCCTTTTGTGTTCATCCAAGGTGCCCTCCATCCCCTCCAGCTCAACCTTGAGCTGGGCTTTCTTCTTGTGTCTCTCCTTCTCCAGAGCACGCAGCCGGTAAAGTGCATGGCCCATGTAGACCAGAGAAGGTGAGGATACAAAGATGATCTGCAGGACCCAGTACCTGATGAGGGAGATGGGAAAAGCTTGGTCGTAGCAAACATTCTTGCACCCGGGCTGCTCTGTGTTACACACAAACTCACTTTGCTCATCGTCCCAGACATCCTCAGCAGCAACTCCAAGCACCAGCATGCGGAATATAAAGAGGATGGTCAGCCAGATTTTGCCCACTATGGTGGAATGGACATGAACTTCTTCCAAGATGCTTCCCAAAAGGTTCCAATCACCCATATTTGGTTTAACATTGCCTAGAATTGTACGAGAGTGCAAAACACACACTTAAGATACAATCTGGGAGAAACCCTTACAATGTTTCTATGTAATACCCAAATTTCTTTTTTTGAGTTAAATGCTCCTAGAACTAATAACACCCCAATGCAACCTTCAGAAATCTTTTTTAGAAAAATGAACAGGACAGAAAAACTTACACTGTGAGGATTGTCTTAAAGAAGTCTCAGCACTGATTCGTTATTCTGAAGAAAACAAAGCTAACGTTTGCATTTTTCCTTTCTTTCATAAAGCGGGTGAGCTCCTCTCTCTGGGCATCGCTTCAGTAGATGAATCCCAGACCTATTGCACCCAGCGAATTAATACAAGGTTTCTATTGATCTGTGGATGGCTGGACAGCGCCCGCAGGGAAATAGCTGGCAGAACTCGGTCATCGACAACATGAAGGGAGGGGTACTTACTAGTCCCAATACCATGCACTGTGAGAATCTTCTTTATTGAATGTATGAAGTATACAAAATGCAATTAAACAAGGATATTTAAGAGTAACCCCCCAGAGGAAACCTGTCTTCCTGTTTCCACCCACAGCGTTTTTCCTGAACCAGCTATGGACTTCTAAATAATGTAAGTTTATACATCTAAAATTAACCAAACTACAAATTTCACAACTCTATATAATCAGACCCTCAAAATTAAACGAATGATGCTTAACCTAACCACACAAGGTTCAAACAGTCTTCTAACCTGCTGTAGTCTAAGACATTTGCATTGGAGCCAAGATGTATTCTGAGGTGACTTAGCCAATGACTTAAAACATTCGTTTTCAATATTTCATGACTGCCACAGAATGAATAAAAACTTTCAAAATAATGCAGCAAACACTTGAAATAAATTAACTTTATTTTAAAAAGTGAAAAACTTTCCTGCATTTTACAATATTTACAGAATATTAATTCAAAACAAGAGGTGCATTTAGAACGAGAAAAAAAAGGTATACATTTATTGAGTGATAAAAGCCTTCCAACAACTTTCCTATTTTTCATATATACAAAAAACCTGCAGACCAAGAAATAATCTGAGAAGAAAGAAAATAACTCTGAACTTGGATTTAAAACAAACAAAAATTTCAAATAATCACTTTTATAGGGACTATTATGAAATGTCATGAATAACTGAACAAATGTTCACTTGGAGGCTTTGAGATATCAGTTTCCTCTGCTTTTCATTTGAATTGCTACGATTTTTGGAAGATAATTATATGCAAACAAGGAGAATGAATGTCTGTTTGGAGACATTTAAAATTTTCTGGGTAATTAACGAACACAGGTATATGGTCTGTCAGGCTTTATGGCCTCTCACACTTTTTTCCTTCTCGCTCAAGCTGCTTATTCCGGTCTCTTAGAGGTAGATACTAGGCTAATATTACTCCAGCGTCTTTAACGGAAAGCCATTAAATCACCTCAGGATCTGTTCAAAACCTTTTTTTCGGGCTGTCATTCATTTGTAACAACTGATCTTTCACCTTCATTTAAAACAAATGACTTTAGGAATAGACAGGACACTGTAAACATCTCCAAATTTTGGCTGATGCTTAGAATCTAACATAATGACCTATAAACTAAACCGAGGTGCCAAAATAGAAAAAAGTGCCTCTCAAACCATGGTACTGCAGATCTTCTATCTTGCAGTTTTTTTTTTGTCCAGAAAATAATACAGTGTAAAATAACACTGAAATAAAGGGGAAAAAAATCTCCATCTTATCAAAATCCAGTGACAAGAACATTACGCTGGTTTCTTTGCTTGTGGTACAAACAAGATTAAGAACGGTTAGACATAAAGTAATTATGGGCTCGTCTGGCTCTCAGGTCTCCATTTTCTCTTTCTTCTTAAAGAGTTTCATGAGCTGGGTGAACCGCTCTTCAACCTGTAACAGAAAAGAAACAATGTTAGGTAAAGCCTTGGCCTTTACGTCAGGTTATAGTAGGGGTGCTCCGATCAGGATTTTTGAGGCCGATCACCGATCTCTAGAAGCTGTATTGGCCGATACCGATCACAGGGTCTACTTGAAGCCTTATCATGTAGCATTATTTATTAAACTATATCTAGTATTGAAATTACAAGAAGTGGAATATCATGAATTGACAACTGTAGTTATTGGCAAGCAACATGTGCAACACGCCATCTTAAAACATAGCAGAAACAGCTTAGAGCTTAAATAAAATAATGTATGTATTTAAAATTATTTAAATGAACAATTTATTTAAAATTTAACAAAAAAAAGCAGACAAGTAGGACGCGAGTCGCCGGAAGTTCTACCAGGACCGCAAGCATCCGCAAGGGCCACAAAAAATTCAACATTTTTCAAGTTTAAAAACTTGTTTAAAAATTAAACGTTCGACAAACATGTTTAATGTTTCGCGCGGACAGATGGAAAGGTAATCACAGCGCCAAAACTCGCGGTGAATCATGATGAACTGTACTTTCGGCCACCGCGCCGATCAATCGGAGCATCCCTAGATAATAGTTATTTAATCAGAAATACCATGAAAACACCAAAAATACCTGCGCTTGTGATTTTCTCAACTTGGATGACAGAGTGGCAAATGTTTTTGAGGAAGCGCCTTTCGTTTTGAGCGCAACAAGAATATCTCGGTCTTCCTCCCTTGAGATAAGAAAAACAAAACAAAAAAAAACAGTATATTAATCATTCGCAATGACCATCTGTGTACACAATTTTGATTTATAGCAGAAAAGCCTAATATATACTGACCTGGTCCAGGTCACTACTACTTCTCCTTTTTTCCTGATTACGTTCTTAGCAGAGAGACTGTTAGGAGACAGCTGAGGAGACGGTGTCTTGATCTTCTTCACAGGAGTCTTCTCGTTTTTATCCTTAGATGATTTCGATCTCTTTTTGTGCTTTTGTTTTTCTGGCTTGTCTTGAGATTTATCCCTTCTAGAACGCTTCGCTTTTGGTGCTGAATGATGCTTCTTACGCTTCCTGGAGACCCTGTGGCACGAGTTCTTTGGCCCATGCTCAGAGTCTGTGGCAGCAGTAACTCCTGTGGCAGCATCTTGAGTATCTTCATCACCAACTTGCTCGATCGGGTTCTCTGTGGTTTGCGGCAATGCGGCGGCATCTTTTGAGGTGTTCATACTTGGTATTTCAACTTTGCTTCTTTCATTTGAGGTGACCTGAAGCTGACCTGCTATGGTTTGCATGGCCTCACTTTGAAGTGAGGACAAAACATTTGCAGCTGGCAGTGTTTCTTTCCGCTCCTGTTGGGGCTCCTCTTCTGTGCCTAGAGACGTATGTCTGATCCGAACTATAAAGTGATCGTTGGACTTCTCCATCACCTCTGCCTGCATAGGCAAGTTTGGCTTGAACTGAAACACGGCAGGATCCGACGCCCCCCAATTTCCGCTGGCAGTCGATGGACTGCTGGAGTTGTCTGTTTCGAGAGACAGGTGAATATCTTGCTCGGTGGCATCTTCCCCATCAAGGAGCGCATCTTCGCTGTAATGGGCGCTAATGATGGTGGTTGGCGTGCACAGCTGCTGGTCGTTAGCTGGGTGCAGAAAGCTCAAGTGGCCATCGGACTTCAATGGTGAGGGTATGGTCAGGGATACAGCCAGATCTTCAGCCAAAATCGAAAAAGGCTGATGGGAAGTCGCTGTAACCACGGCCTGGACAGTTGGGTTAGAAGGAACTTCCAGCATGCAATTTTCATCAAGGAGAGCTGGATTCAATGGCATTTGATACTTGTACGGTGAAATAGATGTCCACGACGTGAGAAGCTTCTGTGGTGTGATCATCTTGCTGGGCGTCATAATGCCAATGAGACTCGTTCCGGCTTGACAGTCTTTCCTTGGAGTGTTGAGAGGCCAGCTGTGATTATCAACGCTCTCCATCAGATCGGATCCTTGCAAGAGACATCTGAAGATATCTCCCATTTGGGAATCTGACACCAGATTAAAGGTCAAACTCGATGCTTGCTGTTCAGTCAGAATTTCAAAGTCTGATCGATCGTGTGTCGATCCACTGTGAGAAAGACGACGGGCATAGCAGGAGGTCCTGTTCTCGTGTACAGGAAGAACTTCTTGAAGAGATTTCTCAGAGGATGAAACCTCTTGTAGCTGATTAGACTGGTTATTTGTGGGTAACTCTGATCCATTGGGCCCCTCTTCCATGGTTGCCTTTATGTTTTTACCACTGCTCCCAAGGCCTCTACATGGCACACTAATTAAAGAAGAAATTTTCTCCTGGACCTTTTGGTTCTCGCTTTCGATTTTTTTTTCTGGTCTGTTTTCAGTTGTGCTCAAAGGCTCTTTAGGTTGTATCCTGCACAAATCTGCATTCAAAGCTTCCTTACCGTTAGAATTTGACTGCTTTCCTTCTAAACAAGGTTTGTTCTTAGGAAGACCTGCATCGCTTTTAAGGGCTGCCTTTAGTTCCTTGAACAGGAAATCAAACTGGTTGTCTACGAAGTTCCACAGCTTCTGCTTGAGATCTTCGGCTCGTTGCTCAAAGATACGGTTCACGATGCCGTTGTTCGAGACCTTGCTCGTTACGGAACAGATGATCTTGTTGAGCTGAGATTTTACTTCGTTTCCTTGACAGCAAAATTTGTGAAAGTTAACGCTGTCGACAAATTCCGTGAAAGACGCCTGAGACATTTCGATAATGCAGCAAAAAGCGGGTTTGGTGACGTTTTTATGAAGTTTCATGTACTTCCGTCTCAGCTCTGAGCGTATAAATGATAACATTTTCATAAAATCAGCACAAGAGGAAATTTTCGCCTTGGGTGGAACGGTCACGGTTTTGAAGCGCCTCTTGTTCGAGGACGGACTGCCTTTAGAAGTGTTGTTCTTCTCTTGTTCTTTGCGGGCAGGAGGAACAATGGGTCGCATTTGTGATTTTTTCTGTAACTCTGGTGATCTGGGACTACACCTTAAACCTGATCTTACTTCGTTTGGAGGACTCTGAATGACTAGCGTCCCTTCCCCTTCGCTCTCACTGACAATTTCTCCTTCTTCCAAGTCTTCTTCGGTAGCGGTAGAAGAGAGAGCCTCTTGCTGATCATTTGGCAGGCTAGGCTTGGCTACAGACTCGGGTCTCTTGTTTTCTTTGTTCATGTCCATCTTGACAGCATCTTTATCTGCCACACTGGCTGATATAGAGAAATCTTAACCAATGAAAAATAGAAAAAAAACATTATGTACATAATGTCTAAACAGCTTACCTGAAAATCACTTTAAAATGTAGTTCCACATTTAAAACAACATCATACATGTAAACTACATGAACAAATTTATTCGGGCCAAACCTGTTAATTAATGAATTGAGGAGTTTCAATCAATCAGGCCCCTAATCTCCAGTGAAGGGCAATCTTAACGCTTCAGCATACCGAGATATATTTAACAAAGCTATGCTTCCAACTTTGTTGCAACAGTTTGGGGAAGGTCCTTTTCCATTTCAACATGACTGTGCCCCAGTGCACAAACCAAGGACTATAAGGAGCGGAGGGGACATTGCAACCTAGAACTTCTCGTCCAACATCAATGTCTGACCTCATGCTCAACAGAATGAAAGGGCGTGAATTCCCACAGAAACACTACAAAATCTTGTGGACAACCTTCCAAGAATGAAGAGCAGAAGCAGTTGTCAGTACGTCATTGCAGGTTTGGCCAAATACTTTTGTCCATATACATACATAAATACTTTTTTTTTTTTTTTTTTAAAACCTTAGCTCTTTTTAAATTCTCTTAAAAAAGATAAATAACTTCTTGTACTGTCCTGCACCTACTAGACCCTATTGGACTTTCCATAACAATAAAACACAGAAAACACTGACCTTTGCTGAGACTTTTGATATGTGTCTCCTTTCCCAAGCGCTGCTGCTGGGATTTCTTTACCTGGCGTACGGGACTTGTAAGAGGACTGATCGCTTCTGGAATTACTTTAATGTTGCTCAGGGTGAGCATCATGGAATCTTCATCATGAGGAACTGCTACAGACTGGGGAGGCCTGGACATGACCTCCATCTCGTTCTCTGTGGAATCAGGCTCAGATGAGCTTGCTTGTTCAGGTGGTACTATCTCCTCTTGGGCTGTCGTGTTGACGTTAATCGTCTCAGCGCTTGGCTCTACTAGTGAGCCTGGGCAAGGATCCAGGTTCTCAAGGCTCTGTGTGATCTCAGTGTCTGAACTAGTAATGGTTTCTTGGTTGTTTTCCACAGTAACAGTACTAGACACAACTTCCAGGGACACAGCAGAGTCCATATTTGAACACATAATGGCTGGAGTAGTTTCGATGACTGAGGTGTTGACTTCCTGCTGAGATTCCTCATTTTGAATTGATGCCTCTGGTTTATTATTTGTTTGGCCATCTTTGCTAGGATCCTCACCATCGATTCTTCTGATCTCCTTATCCTTCTTTGCAGAAGCCTGAGGATCATGAGCTAAAGGAACAGCGGGACTGGAAACCGGTTTAGCATTTTCACAGAGTAAAGAAACTTCAGAATCGGCCGCTACAAATTTCTGAGAATCGTTGGTAGGACACACATCTGCGGCATTTTCTTTGGAAACGGATTCATCTTCTTGCATTTCTGAGTCTGTAACACTCGCCTTCCCAGATGGAGTTTCACTCAGGTCCTCATCAATCCTTTGGGGTAACTCAGGTTCCTTGACCTCCAGGCTTGCTGATGGTTCTTCATCACAGGGTTGTGTGGCTGGATTTGCCGAGAGCACCAGGGTGTCATCCTTGATCTCATCAATGACGCAGAACTCTTCTCCTATGTCGAACAAACTTCTTTCTGTTGTTGAATTGCTCACTAGGGTGTCCTCAGAGTGAAGTGGATGCTCGGAAACTGCTGCCTCGTCGACTCGTTCAAAGTTGTGGTGCTTTTTAATCGGGGAGACGGTTAGGTTCAGGGTTTCCATAAAGGTTAATTTCCTCTTCGGACTGCTCTCCTCTGGAACGGGCAAACCATCACTGTTGGTGGTTAACCTCGATGGAGATTTTCTTCCTGCGCTTGCAGGGGTGTCCCCTTGGACGCTCTTGTCCTCATTCACTTTGGGGATTCTTGCATCATCTGGACCGGTCGTTGATCCTTTGTCTTTGGCAATTTGTTTGTCTTTATTACCCCTACCGCTCCCTTTACCTTTTATACTCTCTTTGCCACTGTCTAGATAAGAACTCACACCTCTGCTTGATGCTTTGCTCCTGGACGACTCTTCCTGAACGGTTCTTCCAGATGTTCTCCTTTTGTCTTCTTGATCTTTTCTCTGATTTTGAGCACTGCGGTGGGGTTTAACGGGCTCAGCGTGGTGTCTGTTCTCACGCATGTCGGTGCGGCTCCGGACCTTTCCATCGTCAGAACGCAATTTGTCTGCTTTATGTCCCACCCCCCTGCCAGCACTCGAATCTTTGGCGCTCTGCCTCTCGTATTCTTTGCCAGTCTCGGACCTGGTGCTTCTTCTTTCGGCTCTATTGCTATTCTTTTCATCCGATTTATGTCTTTCCTCACTGTGAGTCTTCTTATACTCATACTCCTTGTCACTTCTGGTGCGTTTCCTCGTGTCCTCTTGCCTCCTCTCCTCTTTTCTATGCTGCTCCCTCGTTTCTCTTTTCTCCGTCGTCCGGTGCGACTTGTCCAAGCTGCTCTTTTCGCTTCTCCCACCGGACACCTCTGTATGCCTGCTCTGTCGTTCCGGTCCTCGCTTATGCCGGAGTTCTTCTTTCTGGTTCTGCGTGTCTGCGTCCGATCTAGACGGCTCAGGTGTGGACGAAGACACAGGACTCCTCGAACGACCGGATCTCCTGAGTGGTATCAGATCGTCATGCTGCTGATGTTGACCGCTTTCTGAACCACAGCTCCCTTTCACAGATTCCCTCTGCTCGGTTACTAATCTGTTTTTATGCATTTTGGTTTGAGATTTTTCTGAAACACCCTTCTCTTTCGGGGTGCTCCCTTTCCCAGATGGTTTCTCTCCCTTCTTGTTATCAGTTTCATCACAAGTATTATGCCTAGTGCTAGTCTCTGAATTCGAGCTTGTGCTTTCCCTTTCTTTGTTACTCTGGACAGGCCTGTGCTCTTGTGCAACAGCACTAGACGGCGAATCCAAACTACCAGAATCCTCGTTTGGCCGATTTAAAGGACTCTCGTGGTTGCATGTCCGAAGCACTACAGACAACTCCGGTGCGCCAGCCACCGAGGACGAATCACCAGGTTGGTTTAAAGTTCTACCCTGGGACACTTCGGCTGATACTTTCTTAAGATCTGGAGACTCCTTGACAGGACCGACAGGACTGTTCAAACCTGGCAACCTCCTGCTGGAGGCATCCTGCCTTCTTTCCCTTGCATATGGATGAAAACCACCCCAACTCGATCTGCAGAAAAAGCAAATACATAAAGACATGTTATTTTTGAATAGATGGCGCACACATGTCTATTGTAAACACAGCAAACAGCTGGATCACTTACCTTTTGCTTAATTTGCTTATCTCCTCATCCTTCCTAACAATCTCCATCTTAGCAGTTTTGATAAGTGCACATATGTTTTTCTTCAACAGTGTGTTCTCTTGGTGCAAACTTGAGTTCTGTAAGCATTAAAAAAAAGTCTTATCATTATATCTAAATATCTAGTAGTCTTTCCTAATAAATTGTTTATCCATTATTATTAGTACGCTATAAATGCAATAGTAAATCTCATAGGAAATAAAAGAAAAAAAAATATGAATGTCCAGTAAATAAGATTTATGTAAAAATAAGTTGCAGTTTCTCTATAATCCTGTAGGTGGTGTGCTCCAAGCTATACACATATTGGGCAGCAGCAAATTACTTTTGAAGTTTGTTTATCATTACAGCATAATAAAAAAAATCATAATACTAAGAGACACCTGATACAAATCGAATCGCCACCTAGGTATTGTGATATTGTATTTTATCAACTGGTCACTGGTGATTCTTGTCCTTATTCGGCAGAAGACTTAAAGTATGTGTCTTAAAGTTGTGTATATATAGCTAATACATTACAACTTACAGTTTGAAGTTATTTAACATTAATATCAACTGATAAAAAGTCAGTCTTCAATAGAAATGCTACTGTAATTAATAATAAATGGCATAGCGTTATTGGAAAACATTCATTTCAGCATCACAAAGATAACAGTAATTCTGATTCATCACGTTTTCCCACCATTCATGAGTTTCCTCGAATAGCACAGCCCACAAGTGTTTTCTCCCTTGTGTGTCTTATTTTGATATTAAAAAAATATATACCATAAAAAGGTCTACAAGGAGCATACCCTATCCAGTCTTTTAAATATATTCTATTCTATTCTACTCTATTCTATTCTATTCTATACAGCAATCAACATTTACTGTGAACCTCTTTACTCTTCAAAAACTGCTGGATAAGGCTGGGCAGAGTGTCAAATCAACATCTGCATTACTCTGGTGTCACTTGTCTCATCTATGGCTGCTTGATCGCTTCCTGAAGATCATGTACAGAAGCCGGTTTCTTGACTGCTCCTGCCTTCTTCACCATTGTCCAACAGTTCAGGTCTTAAGATGACCCAGGCCAAGAAGATGACTCCAGAAACTGAATACCATTGTCACATAGCAAGTTTTTTTTTTTTTTACTTGTTTATTAGCACAACTCTTTAGCCAGATAGGCTCAAACTAATTAGTGACATCACCTGTTCTGTGCACAGATAAAAGTATAATACATGGCATAATACATGGCATGTATATATATATATATACACACACACACACACACACACACACACACACTTTTTTCTTTTAAACACGTACCTTAGTTTGCATCTGCTGCAATTTGGCGAGCAAATCCTGCACTTGGTTTTGTGCTGCGACAAATTTACCTTTCAACTGCAATGGAATCAGATAAGAGGTTACTCGTTATAGGTGTGAATAAGAATCAAATACAGGATGACAAAAAGAAAACTATTTAAACCTCATTATAGGTTGCGTCCTTCTCCTCCTGCTCTTCGGTAATGAGCTCCTCGTACAAATCAAACGACTCTTTCACCGTGTTCGGTGAAAGAAAACTGCCGGCCTTGCCTGAGGAGAAACAAACAGATGACAAAGTAAGCAAAAGTCCAGGTCTAGCACCAGCGTTAGGAAAATGAACAAAAACGAAGAACCTCAGTGTAATCACGTGTCTACTTTTACTAATGAAAGCAAGCATAAATAAAATTAAAAAAAATAAATAAACAATGCACACTCACCATTGTTTTTGCTTTTGCGGGGACTGTCCTCAAGTCCTGAGTAAATATCCACAGAGTCTTCATCATAATTGAGGACGGAAACTAAACAGAACACAGGTAAGGTTAATTTATTTTATTATTCCTACTGGTTAAGATAAGAAATAACAATTAAATTAATGCATTATTTTTTTTTACATTTACATTCTTTTAACTTAGTTTAATAAATCCTAAGTGGTTTAATAGATATCTGTGGGAGAATTAGAGCAGATGATGACAACAACATAATGATATCACAATAATAACATGACGATGATTACTACTACATGATGGTGATTGTATGATGACAACTACAAGACGGGAATTATTACGATTACATGATGATACCGGCGATTAAGAAGGTGATGGTGGTTACATGACTGTAATCACATGATGATTACGGTGATGACTGCGATTGCATGTTAAAAACATTTCACACACACACTTCATGATCCACATAATGATGTTTTGGGTTTCTTACCAGGATGCCCCTGACCCAGATCACCATACAGCTCATCTATGGCACTCATCTCCATCACTGTGAGCTCGTGCACACCTTACATTTCTCGAGAGGTCTGAATGAAACACAGTGTGTTAGTGATCAGGTAAAATTTCAGCATAATATCTGAAGCCATAACAACAAAGGGAAGCAGGCTTGCACTTGTTCTAGCATATATTCTAAATATTCGCTAGAAAAGCACAGATCCCGGCAGAAATGTGTCACTTACCAGCTAATTAGAATAAATAGTACAATACGGTGCATTTTATATGTTTATATGTATATTATATTACACGTGATTCCCTACATAAGAACTCAGACTTAGCTGACAACCTGTTCGCTAACATCCAGCGAAACTAGCTGCACACTGGCTGTGTCTACAACCGCGCTGCCTTGTCTCCTAGTGTACTATTGCACAGGGTGCACGCGCCGTGCCGGAGTACGCTCGTGCAGGGCGCAACGAGCCGTTTGGGATACCGCGTGATTACACTTAGCATACAATAGTACACTAAAGCGAATAAAAACAACTTCTTACGAACATTTCAGCAGAACCCTGTGTAAACTACTAACGCACAAAGCCGTGACAGCCGATTCACGCCGGGCACTCATGAAGAAACCGTTCGTTTGGATGTATTTTCTCCGCTTACCGAGTGAGACCAGCTCTGCTCCAACAACAACCGCGCCAACCCGACCCGCTCCGCAAAACAGGAAGTGACGACATTTTCGCGCGGTCTCGAAACTTCCGGGGTTTCAGTTTAACGGCAAGAGAGTAAAACATGTGGAGTGGGTGTGGTTTAGTTTTATTAATCGCATTGTAACAACTAAACCTGTACTGATTACAACCTACATTGTACAGCAAGCTCAAATGTGAGACTATTTGTTATTCTTCTTCTTATTATTATTAATTAAATTAATACCTTATAAAACGTAGACATGATATATAAGTACATTTTAAGTAAATTTTTGCTCTGGCCTTATTTAAGCATTGTAAAATAACAATGATACTAATATTAACAGTAATAAGAAAAAATAAGCTATTGTTATTATTATTGTTTTGGAATAATAAAATACACATAGACATGCAAAACAAAAAAAAACATTAAAATAAATGTTTGCTCTGGCCATGTTTTATTTAATTATATCATTTTTAATAATAATAATTGTAAAATACAATTTAAATTGAATAATAAAATAAACATTATATACAGCATAGAGATGCAACATGCAAGTACATCTTAAATAAATGTTTGCAACAATAACTTCCTTTATTAAACGTACTGTATTGTAAAATTATTATGATTGTTATTAATAGATAGTAGTAGTGTATAATTAACAAAATGAATAAAATGTAATTAAATTGAATGTTGTTAGTCATTCGGCTGCTCAATAATAAACAATGTATAAAGCACAGACACAAAATAAATACAAAATTAGAATGAATTAATCAAATGTTTTTTCTGCCGTTCATTCCACGATAATTACTTTTATTAAATTTATCGTAAATTTATCATTCTCCCATTAAACATCATGAACTACTAACCTATTTAAAAAAAAATAAAATCTTCACTCGACATTAAATATAATATTAAATAAGTACAAATAAAAAGTAAAAAAGAAAACTGTTGTTCTGTCGCGAATGACCCGGAAGTGATCCACCTTCTCCACTCACATGTGCACGGGCACTTTAACACTGTCGGGAACGTGCTCGGTGATGTTGTTGTCATCCATCCATCCCGGACTGATCTGATTTGATCTGATCCGGTGATGAGCCTTCTGATTTTCTTTTACACCAAATCCATAATCCGGTAAACTCTATACAATTAGAAAAAGAAAAAAAAAATCTGTGCACGTGTCCCTGAGACCTGCTGAGGCTGCTGTCCCTCCGTACACGCGCGGCTGGATGACGGCATGGAGACGGTGGAGCTGAGCCTGGCGTCCCTGACCGCGATCTCTACACACACCGGGTCGAGCCGCGCCGAGCTCAGCGAGCGTCTGACCAAGCAGGTGAGCCGCGCGCGCGCCTCAACAGCGAACACACGCCGACCGATTGCCATAGTAACCTCTCTCTCTCTCTCTCTCGCTCGCGGGGATGGCCGTTAACGAGAGCTCGTGTCGCTGGGGCTCGTGCGCGCTACAGTTCTGCATAACGGTCCTTTTCTGAGTGTAACAAATATATATGCTTTTTGCGGCAAAATGAAACTGTTTATTTGTTAATAATGTATTAATTCATCATCAATTAAATCCTGCACGTGTTAGCTTAGGTTAGCTAGCTTGTTTACTCCCATAGCTAAGTAACATTTATAAACACCTGATGGATAATATTTATTTCAAAATGTTTAACATTCAGCACTCACACACACACACACACACACACACACACACACACACACCCAGTGATGTATGTATTTAACAGCCTTTAACAGAGTGATACAAATGTTAATATCCTGTTTAATGTCTGTATCAAAAAGTTTCGAGACTAGTTTTGTAACACACCAAGGCAGTCACAAGGATCTCCAGCCTTCATGAGAGTGCCAAAAGACCTCGTCCTGTGGACATCGGGATCTGGTGCTATTCTGTTCTCAAAAAAACGAACTTGTAAACGAACCTTTGGATACCCTGTCGCATCTCACTCACATTTTGATTTGGTTAACCTCATTTATTAACCATCCTTCTTTCCTTTAGAGCTGGAGCCAGCAGGACAGACAAGCCATCCTATCATGTTTGGCTCAGCTCCTGATCGAGAAGGAGTACACGCTCCTGGTCGCCCGGCACCTCCGCCCTCTCGTGCTCGACCTGCTGGAGAGGAACGCTGAGCGGATCAAGAATGACGTCCGCCTCAACCACGACCTCCACGAGAGGCTGTGTGTGGCGCTCAGCAAGCTCCTCAGCGTCAGCCCTGATGCTCAGGCGTAAGCACGTCTATCATTCGTCACTCACGGTAACATAAGTCACATTCTGAAGTCGTTTCTGAACGCAGCCGCTTCCTTTCCATGTCCAGGTTCGCGGCGAGGTACTTCACCCGCGCGCCGCCCGTCTTTCAGAGACTCTTTTTCACTAGCGAAGAGGCCGCCTCTATACAGTACGGGCCCAGGCGCATGAAGCTGCGCGACCTGATGGGGGCCACGCTGCGCTTCCTTCAGAGCGACTGCGAGAAGTTCCGTGTGCTCTGGGACTGGAGCGTCTGTATCTCCCAGCTGCTCACGAGTGACGTCTTGGTCCGAGGGTACGCCTCTGAAACCTAGCCGTGTTCGTTTCTGTCTTTCTGACTTTGCACCCTGCACGATGTTCATCCTATGTTCATCTTATTGTATTTGATTAAAGTTACACAGCGCAGTGCCTTGCCTTGGTGTCCCACATGACCGACAACCAGAAAACCATCTTCCTGAGGAAGGTTCTGTCCAGTGATGAGATTCTACATCTAAAAATGAAGTAAGTCACGCACACTTGAATGTTTTAAATGTTAAACTCTTGTATTTGAAGTTAGATTGTAGTGTTTAAATGCTGCATTTGGTGGGAAATCTAATTAATTAATTAATCAGTAATCCACAATTAATCAACAAAATCAGGGAAAATTGTAATATCGACTCGTGCTATTTATACAATCGTGATACTTGGATAGAATCCCAATATGAATCTAATTGGCAGCGAGGTAACGGGTGATTCCCGTCCCTACGTTGAAGTGTGTGCTCTTGGGCCTTAGTCGTCTCTGTTTGTGCATCGTCAGGTCGTTAGAGGAGACTCAGCAGCTGGAGGTTGAGCGAGCTCTGGTTTTAGCCAATCGGGGCTCGGTGATGTGGCGAGTAGAAATGGAAAATAATCTCACCAAGGGTTGGATAGGAGCGGCAGATCTCTCGCCGTGCATCACCGCCGTGTGTGGTGTGATCTTGCCCAGGCTGACGCCTCGGCAGGAAGAACAGGTATCCTCAACAATAATAATAATGATAATGCAATGCTTTTATAGTATTTTTATAGCAACGGCTCACCATATGCGATCTCAAATCCTCCTCCGTTGTTTGTTGTAATAGTGTTCTCGCTTGCAGACGTCTTTGAAAACGCTGGTACTGGTCGACTCCACGTGTCGAAGCCTAAGGAGGCTCGCCATGGCCGTGGCATCCCAGAAGCCCGTTCTTCTTGAAGGGCCTATCGGATGCGGGAAAACCGCTCTTGTTGAATATTTAGCAAATGCTACGGGGCACATTAAATCCCCCAACATCCTCAAGGTTCAACTGGGAGATCAGACCGACAGCAAGGTGAGGGTTCCGTTTTTTTTTACATTTTTTTATTTATTATAATGTTTTTTTTTTTATGTCTGAATCCGACTCAAATGATGTCTGATTTCTTCGCGTGCGCTCCAGATGTTGCTCGGGATGTACAGATGCACGGACGTCCCAGGCAAGTTTGTGTGGCAGCCCGGGTCGCTCACTCAGGCCGTCTCCAAGGGGTACTGGATCCTACTGGAGGACATCGACCACGCACCGCTGGATGTGGTGAGACTCCAACCTAAACACAAAGGGCCTGTCAGGCTTTTTTTCTCCCCCTGACAGTTTTTATAGAGTTCTCGTGTTGTCATGTGTTCGCTGTTCAGATATCCGTGCTGCTGCCGCTGATGGAGAACAAGAAGCTGACCATTCCAGGTCGGGAAGACTGCATTCAGGTTGCTCCTGGCTTCCAGTTCTTCGCTACGAGACGGTAAGAAACAGTAACGGAGGAAAACTAATGAGGTTTTTTCATGATGAGTAAGACTAGCCAATGGCAAAAAGTAATGGCACTTAGGAAAAAGGAGGAAGCGGTAGTAACGTATCTGTGGTAGCCGAGCTGCATTACAGAAAGATTCGTCACTTATCCAATCCCAAACCTAAGGGTTTTTTTCTTTTGTGGTGTTTTGTGAGGATCGTGAACAAGCATTGCCATGAATCGTCTTTGGTACTTAATGTGTTTTTATTTTTTTTAATTTTATTAACATGGACACCTGTGTCGGGAAGGTAAGCAAAGTAAGAGTGTTCAGTGCAGGTATTAATAGGTATGTGAGCTACTGAGAAATATATAACGCAAAACAAAGCTTATAGGTTATTTTCTAAGTTTTTACCCCGTTAAATTCTCGTAACTGATCATTAACATGCTTAATTTGCTTTATGGCCGATCGGTTTTTATCAACCCAGACACCTGGGCCTGGAAGGTAAGCAAAGTAAGACTGTTTTACGAAAGCAATTTTTAAAATTGACAATTATATCACCAGCGTTGGGGAAGTTACTTAAAAAAAAAAAAAAAAAAATTAATCTACTACAAATGATTAATTACTACTTTAAAATTTGTAATTTGATTACATTACTGATTATTGCAGGTAAAATGTTACTTTTATGTTACTTTGAAAACATCTGTCACGGCGTGTGCCTCAACCTGTTGTCGCTCCTCGCTCACTCCCCTCCCCTTTTTCCCCTCCCTCCCTCCTTTAACCCTCTCCTTCCTCGTTTTCTAACTAAAACCACCCTTTTCCCGCATGACCTTGTCTCGTCTCCGTGTGTCTGTGGTGCCAACAGTGCAAAAAGAGTGAACCCGTTATAACATCAAATGTCAAACTACAAAGCTCTTATTGATTAAGGCGCATGCTCGTTAACTGATGCTGCCACGCAAAACGTGATTTTTAAATGCATTTTGAGAAATTTTTAAACACTACATGTGTAACACCCCAATGCAATGTGCTTGGCATTGGTAACTGTAATCAAATTACATGCATTTAAACTATAACACCTTACAATACTGCGTTATCAGGAAAAGTAATTAGGTTACATTAGTGCGTTATATTGTAGCCAACTCTGTATATCACTGATAAAACCGTGCATCGGTGGTGGTAACAGGAACGCAAGTGCTCCCTCTGGTGGTGTGCGAGGTAATATACGTTTATATGTGAACAACTGAGAAATATTATGCAAAACAAACTTTATCGTTGATTTCTATGCCATTAATTCACTATGAATCATTTTACTTTCGGTTTTTAAAAAATTGACAATAATATCACTGATAAACCAGTGCAGTGATGCGTTCCGGTTGTTATTCAGGGTTTTCCACAGCGGCGGAGTGTGGCACCGGCCGCAGAGCACCCACGCGGCTCTGCTAGACAAGTACTGGAACAAGCTTCAGATCGGGAATATGACCAGAGACGAGCTCAAACAGGCACGCACTAATATATTCTGATATTGTCACAGTTATATACTTGTGTTGTTCTTGTGTTGTGTTGTAACTTTCTTTTTGCTTTCTCGTAGGTTGTGTTAAATAAGTACCCTAACTTATCCATGGTGGTGGATCGATTACTGGATATTTATTGCCAACTGACTGGAGAACGACACCAAGCCGCCGTCCCCGGCTCCGGCCCACAGAACCCGAGCGAGGACCGGACCGCGCCGCTGGAAGGCCGAGAACTCTGTATGAGGTAAAGTTAACACGAAAAAGCACTTTGTGACACTGAGTGACCCTGAACTGGATCTTGCTTGGACTCCCTCCAGAGTTGTACCGATTTATTTGTTTTTTTTTAGTAAAGGAGAAATCAATCTACACCAACGGGGGTGATGTATCGATCAAAGCCATTATGTGGCCCAAAAAAAGAAAATGCTGTGATCTTATGATACCTTGATCTGATTGTAGATCTCTCTCTCTCTCTCTCTCTCTCCCTCTTTCTCTAGCCTAAATATATAGATGAAACATATGAATGAAATACGGTATATGGTACAGGATTACTGTGTATGCTGTAACAATGTAGATAAATGGATTTCGAGTGTATTTAAGAGTCAGAGGTGTGTGTCGTGAACAGGGATTTGCTGAAGTGGTGCGAGAGAATATGCATGAACTTTGACAGCTCCTCCTCCAACACGGCGCAGAACGTCTTCCTGGAGGTGAGTCGGACTTTACCTGATTATATGGTTTATATTTAAAAAATTTTAAAGTGTAAATCGAGGGACGGTTTTGAAAGAAATTTAATTTTATTTGGTGTAGGGTCTCTGATATGACATGACCTATCAAAAATCTATTAATTATTTATATAAACAAGACGCTCCTGTAGAACCATGCTTGCTAAATATCCACGGCCAGTACCTGAAATGCCAGTGTACATGATAACACTGTAGGTATGTGAACTACTGAGAAATATTGTGCAAAACAAACCTTATCAGTTTTAATCGTTCAATTCACGATTAATCATTAACATGCTTTATTTGCTGTCATAAACCCTGTTTACGTAAAAGAAATCCGATTCATTTGAGCAACCGGTTTAGAGTTATTGAGCGGTTGAGCATTAGAGTTACCGGTTCAGTGCTCCGTTAGCACTGGTTCAGTGCTCCGTTAGTTCAGTACTTTACAAACTAAAGGAGCTGTGGGGTGAAAATTTTAAATGTTAAAATGCATAATAATAATAATAATAATAATAAATGGGGCAGTGAGAAAAGGAAACGCATGATGGTATTCATCCCTCCCGACTGAGTGGTAGTAGTAGCCTTAATGTGGCGCCCCCTAGTGACGGGGAGAAATTGGACACGACTAAATTAGGGAGAAAACTGGGGAAAAAATCCCAAAAAGAAAAACAATAATGATAAAAATAATAGTAATTAGTTTGTTTGCTGATGTTAAAGACTAATTCTTATCACTGTTTATGTGGGTGTTAATAAAATGCCGTGTGTGTGATCTAGGCTCTGGATTGCTTCACTGCCATGCTGTCGAAAGTAGAGAGCCGACTGAAGCTAGCCGAGATCATCGGCATCAGGCTCAACATCTCCAAAGAGAAGGTAAGAATAATAAACAATAATAAAAACACATAAAAAAATATATATTGCGATTCTTCACACAAATAGATTCTGTGCAACAAAATATTGAAATATCACGAGCATCCATGACCGAGACGTTTAGCAAGTTTTAATAAGGCGCAAGTGTGTCCGGCATCCTGTCAGGTTTTTGGGATGTCCATGTCGGATATCTCACACACTTATCAATGTGCTGTTTCAGGCTCAGCATTTCTGTCAGATGTACCAGCCTGCCATCAGTATCACCGAGCTGGAGGTGACCGTAGGACGCGCCATGTTGCTGCGGAAACAGAGCGACGCCGTGCGCCTCGATGTGTAAGAGCTCATCTCACCTCAACTCACCTCGTCTCACCCCACACTTCTCTTCATCTCCATGTCTCTCTCTCTCTCTCTCTCTCTCCCCCCATCTGTCTCCGGGCTATTATGGACAGTTTTGGTTTAGGTGCCAGCCGTTTTCCCCCCTGCTGGTAAATTGAGTAAACATTGAATTGATCTCTCGCTACATCGGCACAGCCCTCAGCACATTAAACAGACGAGGCAAACGTGCTGAACGGAGGCTTCCTGAAGCCCAGGGTTGTTTCAGGAGCTCTTTTTATACCGATACGACAACAAGACTCTTATGAAACACCAGAAATCGTTCGCTAAGGGTCATAACGGGATAAATCGGCATCAAACTAATGTTTAATTGACTGCTAAGAAAGTATGTTAGTGTGTGCAAAATTTGTATTGTATAAGTCTTTTTTTTTTCATATTTTCATTTGATTATTATTATGATAGTCTAAATCAGTTACCTATAAAGTGAAATATTTCAAGGTGCTTCTGTTACCATGGTAACGCACGGAGGGAACCCTGTGAGGTACACTTCGGAACGGAGCACATCTGATGTCATTACTGTGTGTTGATTGGTCAGACAGCTGCCCTGATCCGAAGCCCATAGAGCATCTACGCTGTATTATCAAGAGGAGGATGAATAATCCAACAATATAGACGAGCTGAAGGTTGCTATCAAAGTAACCCGGTCTTTAGTAACGCCTCTGCAGTGCCACACACCGATCGCCTCCATTCCATGCCACATTCATGCGGTAATTCATGCTAAAGGAGCCACGCCCATGTAGTAGGCGCACATTCACGCATGTTTTCCTTACAGAGATAAGCAAACGTTTGCTGCTACGCGTCCTTCCTCCGTGCTCCTGGAGCAGCTGGCCGTGTGCATCACGAAAGGCGAACCCGTGTTGCTGGTTGGAGAAACAGGCACCGGGAAGACTTCCACCGTGCAGTACCTTGCCGGATTAACAGGCGAGCGGGATTGTCTCTTTTTTCAGCTTACAGTTTTGATGAGATAGAGGACTGGATTTATAATAAATCTTTATTTGTTTTTATTATCGTTGAATTCAGGACACAAACTGCGTGTGATCAACATGAACCAGCAGAGCGACACTGCGGATCTCTTAGGAGGGTGAGTGTGGGGGAGTTGTACAGTAAGATATAAAAGTTCAAGCATCAGGAAGGAATTTTTATTTATTTTTTTAAAATTTTTTACTGCTTACTGTAATATCACTTACTGTACATTGCAGCATCTTTATTTATTTATTATTTTTTTCATTACAAAACGTCTGACTCCTTCCATTAAAAAAAAAAAAAAACATCTTACAGACCCATATCAACTCCAATAACGAGTATATGATTTTGCTTTTGTAAATAACAACAACAAAAAAAATCTGTTCAATTATGAGACATAAACGTTACTACAGTAACCTATTAAAAAAGATCACCTGTGGTAATGTGCTCGCCCTATCATCCTGAGATCGCGAGTTCGATTCCCGGGTGATGCTGTAATCTCTCGCAGCCGGAGGTCTAGAGAGAGCTGATTGGCCGAGCTCACTCAGAGGGGCGGGATGAGAGGTACTTGGTGCTCCCACATTAATCACGGCTCTACAGCCAATCAGGGGCGTCTGTGAGCTCAAGGCAAATGGCCCTCCCGGCTAAGTAGTAGTAGTAGTAACCTTAATGTGAGAGCGCCCCTAGTGACAGGGAGGAATTGGACATGACTAAATTAGGGAGAGAAATCCCCCCCCAAAAAGAAGACCTGTGAATTGAGTTATTAGAAAATAATGTTGCGTGTGTTTCAGGTACAAACCCGTGGACCATAAGCTCATCCTGTTGCCCCTGCGCGAGGCGTTTGAGGATCTGTTCTCTCAGACGTACTCGCGCAAGCAGAACCTCACCTTCCTGGGTCACGTGCAGACCTGCTTCCGAGGCAAGCGCTGGCAGGACCTGCTCAAGCTCATGGACCACGTCTGCAAGTCGGCTCTCACCAAGGAGCTACAAGACAAGCCCAACGGTAACCCGAGTCGGTCCCGACACTTTAAACATGTTTATACTGTATGTGTGTAAATAAAAGGAAGATGGGTTACACGTGTGTGTGTGTTGTTGTTGTTGTGATCAGCTGCGATACTGCAGCAGCAGTGGGAAGCACTCGCTCTCAGACTCAGTCAGACTCAGGAGCAGATCCGAGCTCGGGAATCGGCGCTGGTGTTTGCCTTCGTCGAGGTAAAAGCACAAAAACTGTACGCTTCGATAAAAAAAAAAAAAATGTTTCGGTACGTAAAAAAAAAAAAATAACTCGTGTCCATGTTGCGTGTTTAGGGTACGCTGGCGCAGGCGGTCAAAAAGGGAGAGTGGATCCTGCTCGACGAAATCAACCTGGCTGCAGCCGAGACCCTGGAGTGTCTCAGCGGCCTGCTGGAGGGCAGCGCCGGCTCTCTGGTGCTGCTGGACCGAGGAGATACGGGTGAGCCGGGAAAAAATGCAACGCATGATCGCTGGTTATCTGTTTTTACAAAATGACCGACACTAACACGAAATCGCGCGTGCAGAGCCCCTGGTGCGCAACTCCGACTTCCGCCTGTTCGCCTGCATGAACCCGGCCACCGACGTCGGCAAGAGGAACCTGCCCCTGGGACTCCGCAACCGGTTTACCGAGCTGTACGTGGAGGAGCTGGAGAGCGAGGGCGACCTGCGCATCCTGGTCTCGGATTACCTCAAAGGCCTCAACCTGAATAGGAGCACCATCCAGGGAATCATCAGGTTTGCGAACCGACCCGTTTCATTTGTAGTTCTAGCAAGCGCCGCTGTGCGAAAGTGAAAATCTGCTTTTAAACTCCAAGGCTCTTCTCATTTGTTTGTTTTTTTTGTGCAGCTTTTATCTGGCCATCCGTAAGGAGGCGAAGTCGCGCTTAGTTGACGGCACGGGCCACAAACCTCACTACAGTTTACGCACGCTGTGCCGTGCTCTCAAGTACGCCGCCTCTAACCCCTGCTACAGCGTCCAGCGCTCTCTATACGAGGTGAGGACGTCCTTTCTTATTCTTTGTCCCAGAAAAACTGTTTTCGGTATAATTTTGGAAAATATTTAGTTTTGCATTCTGAACTAAAACTGTGCTTTTTTGTGTGTGTGTGTGTGTTCAGGGTTTTTGCTTAAGCTTTCTAACACAGTTGGACCGCAGTTCTCATCCCGTGGTGGAGAAATTGGTACATCAGTACATTTTGGGAGGAAACATCAAGTGTCTTAAACAGGTACCAGTGTACAGAGTTTTAAAACCTTTAACAAGAAGCTGCGATCGTAATTGTTTTTACGATCAATTTCTCAGGAGAAATGAGTCAGCCTCACTGTTTTCAACGAATCAGTCCGGGAGCACGATGATAGAAAATGTGTGTCCTGTCAATCTGTCCTGATGGTGAATAATCCTAATTTCGGAAAAAAGAGTTCACGGTCCAAAACGGCTCATTGCGTCACTGGGAATCCCCTTGTGATTTGGAGGCGCAGTGTCACAAGAGTATAATGTGGAACTGAAACTCCAAACCTCTGTGTTTGTTTGTTTTTTATGCTTTACCTTGTGTATTTGTGTAAAAATTGTATAAGACTCACATTGTCTGAGTTACGAACGAATGCGACTTATGAACTGAACTTGTTTGTAAGTCGGGGACTTTATAATCTTTTAATAATATTTGTAAATTTAAGGCTAAATTTGTTCTCCTTTGCCCGGTGTCCATCTCTACAGCCGATCCCCGAGCCCCATGCTCGTGGTTGCCTGCAGATAGAAGGCTACTGGTTGGGTCAGGGCGACATGGACCCAGCACTAGACCCAAGCTACATCCTCACTCCTTCTGTGCGCCTCAACCTGCGGGATCTGGCTCGCGTGGTGGCTGCTGGGTAATCACGTCGCGCTCTTACACACCCCTTGACACACCACTGAGTAATATTCCGGCAGAGATGCCGTGTTAGAGGAACTAAACCAATGTTGTTTTTTATTGGTGTTCAGCATCCACCCAGTGCTGATCCAAGGTGAAACATCGGTTGGGAAAACCAGCCTGGTCAGATGGCTAGCGGGCGCCACGGGGAACCAGTGTGTGAGGATCAACAACCACGAGCACACGGACATCCAGGAATACATTGGCTGCTACTCGTCCGACGAGCACGGGAAGCTCGTCTTCAAAGAAGGTGCGTAGGATTCGTTCGGTGTCCGAGTCAAAGTCTGAGATCTTCATACGAATATATAGTGTGTGGTACAAGAGTTTGTGTGTTCCGTAGGCGTCCTGATCGATGCCATGCGCAAAGGCTATTGGATCATCCTGGACGAGCTGAACCTCGCCCCCACCGACGTCCTCGAGGCCCTGAACAGGCTGCTGGATGATAACAGGGAGCTCTTCATTGCCGAGACCCAGGAAGTAGTGAAAGCCCATCCGAGATTCATGCTGTTTGCTACACAGAATCCCCCTGGTCTCTATGGTGGCAGAAAGGTACCGAGAGTGTTTATGAACAGTTTGTGTTTTGCGTTTCTTGTGAAAGTTTCGTTAGCTGTAACGTATAATCTTGTAGATCTCCATCCTAATTTCTGTCTCGTCGTAGGTCTTGTCCAGGGCGTTCAGGAATCGCTTTGTGGAGCTGCATTTTGACGAGTTGCCCAATAAAGAGCTGGAGACCATCCTTCACCAGCGCTGCAGCCTTCCTCCGTCTTACTGCACCAAACTGGTCAAAGTCATGCAGAACCTTCAGGTGAGGGCCACGGACTGACAACAATGACACGATCGAAAACTAGTTGAAGAAATGTTGAACAAGACCTTTTCGCTCGTTAAGAAAATCACATTCAAGCAACGTTCTGAATAATTTATAGTGCTGCCTAAAAGCTAAGGTAGTCCTTGACTTACGAACATTCGAGTTACGGATTTCAGCAGATACGTACGGACCGCGTACATTCGTAGATGCGACCAAATCACGGAAGTAGCTCATGTGGATTTTACAAAAAAGTAGACACTGCAGTGCACCAGATACAAATATTTACAATTATAAATAATATTTTCAGTGTATAAGTGAACGTTTAAAATGTCCTAAGTCCGGTATATTGTATGTGGGGGGTGGGGGGGATCCGTTGAATCAGTGAATGAATCAGTTCGGGAGCACGATGATAGAAAATGTCTGTCCTGATCCTAATTTCGGAAAATCCTCAACAAAACAGCTCACAGTCCAATACAGTGGAAAACAGCTTTCAGACAAAATGATGTCTGGGATTCACATCATTATTTTAAAGGGGCAGAGACAACTGTCTCACTGTGAGATTCATTTCCTTAGGTGCAGTTCCGGTTTTTGGCCACATGATGATGTTGGGGAGGGGGCGGGGCGGAAGGGACAGATTTAGTCAAGTGGATCGGTTTGCTTATATTGTATATTTGTTTCGAAGGCGTATAGGACTCACTCTGTCGGTCCCTGACTTACGAGCAAATCCGTCTTTACCAACCTGCTCTGAAATGATTAACATGTGGTTGTTTATGGTAATGGTCAAAACCTGATTACAATTTTTTTTAAAAGCACCGTCACACATTGGTTAAATCCTGTGTTAAGGTTTGTTTGGCACAATATTTCTCCATAGCCCATTTATCTGCTTATTTAACTCACCACAAGAGTTCATACTAATGAATTTTTAATGAACCCTCCAGGGGGCTTCGGCCCACACTTTCGTAACACTGTGTTAAGTTTGTTTTGCATAGTATTTCTCCGTAGCTCATGTATATATTCACATGTGTACCACAAGAGGGCGCACTTGCTCAGTTCGTTTAGTCAATTTAATTTGCTTCACATAATTTTTTAATAAATAAATAGTAATCTCCTAAAACATTTCTGCGTGTGTGTTTCAGTCCTTGCGGCGTGGATCCAGCGTGTTCGCCGGGAAGCGTGGTTACATCACGCTCAGAGATCTGTTCCGATGGGCCGAGCGCTACAGACTGCAGGAACCGAACGACTCGTCACGCGACTGGCTGCAGCATCTAGCCGACGACGGTAATCTGGCATTTAATGAGAGTTAATTTGCGTTAATTATTTTCCCGTCTGTTGAAATTGTCTTTGATTTTGATCCGAGTTGTTTTCCGTCGTAATCAGGGTATATGCTGCTGGCGGGCCGCGTCCGTAAACCAGAGGAGGCTTCAACCATACAGAACATTCTGGAGAAGCACTTTAAGAGGACGGTTAACCCGGATGCACTGTTCTCTGAGGCTCTGGTCACCACCCAGTTTAGTAAGTTCAGCCCAGGACGTGCATTTGTACATGTTGTACTTTAGAAAGCAGTTCCTGATTACAACACAAATTATATGTATGTATCATGGGTTAAGTGAATTTCCAGTTTGTCATTGGTTAAAGCTGTATATTTATATGTTTGTGTGATCATCAGATCCATCTGTGGCTTGCATTGCTGGCATGCCGGAGGAGTTCGGTCACGTGGTTTGGACTGAAGGCATGCGGAGGCTCGCCGTGCTGGTGGGTCGCGCCCTTCATTTCGGAGAGTCTGTCCTGCTGGTGGGAGACACCGGGTAAAAACATTATCTCCAAAACTCTTGCTCTTACAGTACAAGTTTGTCCACAAAGGATTTTCACTTAAATATCATGTGCCATATTTTGTTTTTGCTTTGTTTCCCTACTCGTCCAAACACACTGTTTACTGTTTATTATATATAGATAAATGATGACGTATATGAAACCCATGACCATACAGTCTGAATTGTGTCTCTACAGATGTGGTAAGACCACAATTTGCCAGCTGTTCGCCGCTCTGGCGAGACAGAAGTTTTTCGCTGTGAACTGCCACCTGCACATGGAGACATCTGATTTCCTGGGCGGTTTGCGGCCGGTCCGACACACGGGAACAGGCCAGGTAAGATAAACGAGCACTGACGGACACTGCGCAGTCAGTCAGGCAGTCAGTCAAAAATCAGGTCTGGTATAAACCGGTATGAGCACCTAGTTCGAGGTTTTTGTTTCTGTTTTTAAGTCGGATGCTGAAGACGGGCGTTTGTTTGAGTGGCGCGACGGTCCCCTGGTGCTTGCAATGAAACAGGACGGAGTGTTTTTGATGGACGAGATCTCGCTGGCTGATGACTCCGTGTTGGAGAGACTCAACAGGTGGGGGGAAAATAAATATACGCACTTTTGGATTTGTTCATTTTTCTCCTCCTCAACTTGTGTATAAAATGTTTGTTCCTGTGTTTCTGCAGCGTACTGGAAACAGAGAAGTCTCTGGTCCTGGCGGAGAAAGGCAGCGGCGATGACGACGACGTCGAGCTCATCATTGCCGGGAAGAAATTCCGCCTGGTTGCCACAATGAACCCCGGTGGAGACTTCGGCAAGAAAGAGGTTCGTCAAAAACAAACCAGCTGAATAGATTAAGGAGAATTACATGTTGGTTGTTTAATTTGGTGTAGTGGTAAAGTGCTCGCCCTATAATCCGGAGATTGCTAGTTCGAGTCCCAGGTGAGCGGGTATAGTGATAGGAGCGGAAAGTGCTGTCCTCCGAGTTTGTTACGGCACCCCCAACGGTGCGTTGTCGAGCGGTTCTGAAAAGGTGAATCGGGCTGACGTCACGTGGTTCGGAGGAAACTTGTTATGGTCATCAGCCCTCCTTGACCGATTCGTAGTAGTAGAAGGTTAAATTATTGACGAGGTGGAATTGGACACGACTAAATTAGGGAGAAAATCTGGGAACAAAAAAAAAAATGGATATACGGTATATTTTGTGTAAAACTGTATCTTCTCGTATGTGCAGCTTTCCCCAGCGTTGAGGAACAGGTTCACGGAGATCTGGTGTCCGCAGTCTAACAGCCGTGGCGATTTGATCAAGATCGTCCAGCACAACTTGCGAGCGGGACTTTCCTTAGACCAGCACGATCACCAAGGTGGGAACACACCTTCAAGGCACTTCATCAACACACTTTTTTTTTCTTCCCAGCGCCCACCTATGTCCTCATCTCTTCCTCATCTTGTCCAGGTAAGGACGTCGCCGAGCTCATGTTGGACTTCATCGCCTGGCTGACCAATCAGGAGTTTGGAAGGCGATGCATCCTGAGCGTAAGGGACATCCTGTCGTGGGTGGACTTCATGAATGCCGTGTGCGAGAAGGACGAGGACCGGAACGAGAGCAACTTCTTGGGCTTGGAGGAGACGGAGGAGCCGGAGTGGGACCAGAGGCTGGACACGGTCACCGCCTTCATCCACGCCGCCTGCCTCGTTTACATCGATGGCATCGGATCAGGTGAGTGCTGAATAAACATGATATTATTACAGATAATCTTGCTCTATGATGGTTTATGTAATACTCCGATTCTTCCTGCTCTTCAGGGACGACGGTGTCGGCAGCAGAGAACGTAGCGACGGCGAGAAGGACATGTCTTCATTTCCTGGAGAGGAAGCTACGCAGGATCACTAAGCTGGACGATAAAATGCAGGAGGCTCTGAGGGTTTACGACACCGCCCTACTCAGGGAGCCGCGCTGGGGCGACGACTTCTTCGGCATCGAGCCTTTCTACATCCTGGCTGGTGAGCGGTGCTCTCTTACTAGCAGCGCTAACATGTGCTTTTAAGGCATTGCTTAAAAGGAATGTTGCTTTCCCCCTCCGAGATCCTGAGAGTGAAAGCCGCAGTGTGTTGGACTACGCCCTGGGTGCAGGCACGACTGCCGTCAACACCATGAGGATCCTACGGGCGCTGAAGCTCCAGAGACCCATCCTGCTGGAGGGTTCGCCTGGAGTGGGCAAGACCAGCCTGGTGGCCGCACTCGCCAAGGCGTCCGGGAACCAACTCGTCCGGATCAACCTCTCCGAGCAGACGGTATGCAACCTCGTCATTGTCTAGTTGAACAACTTTTTCCACATTGTGTGGAGCATCCCATAATATTAAAGTGGGGGGGGGGGTCATGTGTAGTCAAAATTGCAAAATTATTTCCCTACTAGCTGTGCCAAGTCCAATTTGATTGCACGCTCATAAGCGCGTATTAAAACCTTCACAGCGCCATCTGTTGGATTTTGAGATGAACTATTGATTTTTTTTTTTTCAAGGTCGATTACATTTTTTTAAATTTTAGAGTATCATATGTTCTCCTGTGGACCGATTGTGACGAAACAAAACCTGTGTGTTACCTCAAGCTCGGCCAAATACACCTGTGAAAACCTCCATATAAATCTGTTCAGTAGTTTTTATGTGATGTGTGCACAAACAAACAGACAAATGACAAAATCCTGATGTGTTCTATTACTCATCTCACATCCCCACAAATGATTTTTTTTTTTTTGCAAATATTCCAGCAACAATTTCAAACAGATATAGATTTCATAACCGATTTCACAAATGTACAATATGTGGCACATGTTGATGTAACATTCAAGTTGCAACAGTGCATTCTTGTCATCACTCACTGAAAGAAAAAGTAAAAAAAAAAAAAAGGTTAAACATAACATTTTTCCTTGTATTTATGGATTAGAAAAATCTGAGAAAGAAACACAACACTTTCTCAGACTGAAAGGAATTTGCCACAAGCACAACTTGTAGGTCGTCATTGACAAACCGCGTAAATGATGATTTTCCCGTTTTGTTCAGGATGTTACAGACCTGTTTGGAACAGACCTTCCAGTAGAGGGCGGTAAAGGAGGAGAGTTTGCCTGGCGCGACGGTCCTCTCCTGGCTGCTCTAAAGGCTGGACATTGGATTGTGCTAGATGAGGTAACCTCAAAACTTATCACGTGATCCAGATGCCGGCATGTTGTTGTGAAGGGTATGGATTTAGCGAGGTTGTTTCTGTGCCGTGCAGCTGAACTTGGCGTCTCAGTCGGTGTTGGAGGGTCTGAACGCCTGCTTCGACCACCGAGCGGAAATCTACATCCCCGAACTGAGCATGCGTTTCCAAGTCCAGCACGAGAAGACCAAGATCTTCGGCTGCCAGAACCCCTTCACGCAAGGAGGAGGTCGCAAAGGTCTGCCCAAGTCCTTCCTCAACAGGTTCACTCAGGTGCGCGTCCCTCATGGAGAATTTTACCACTTTGTTTTGTTTTCCCGCTTTACCTTATGATTTCGGATTCTTGCAGGTTTACGTGGACCAGCTCACCTGCGAGGATATGCAGTTCATCGGTAACTCCATATTCCCCAACATAAGTGAGCAGATCATCTCTAAAATGGTCCAGTTCAGCAACAAGGTACGATTTCTTTGTTTCTAAATACACTGCCCCGGCCGAAATAAAGCAAACCAAGCAAATAGTTAAGAGCCTTCCATTGAAAAATTTAGCAAGCTGGAATCTTGTTTCTTAAACAACCATTTCAGAAAGCATATCCTGGGGGAGTGGCAAAGATGTTCCTCTGTTTCAGAAGGGTCATATAGGGTGCATCATGTTCAGAAGGGTCATATGGTCGTGCATCAAGGAGATTGCGGAAAAGACAAAATTTGAGTTAAGAACTGTAAAAAAAAAAAAAAAAACGCATTATTAAAAACCTGGAAGGATGGTGCTGAAGCATCTTGGAGGAAGAAATGCAGTCGGAAAAACATCCTGAATGTGAATCTGTAATGAGAGATCACTTAAAAGCTTGAAAAGTGAAACAAATCATAAAAAAAAGACTAGGTCTAAGAATGGACTGTGTAAGAATGGAATGTGAAGCGTTGTCAGGATAGGCAGAAGTGATGGACTCCTCATAATGACTTGTTGTTGGTCAGGTCCAGGCTCAGCAACGTTATAGGCACAAAAAATGAAGTCAGCTGACGACCTGAAATTACTGAATGACCAGGTTTTTGAATTCAATTCAGTTTTATTTGTATAGCGCTTTTAGCAATCATCATAGTCACAAAGCAGCTTTACACAAACATAAGATAATTATGGAAGTTTATGTGAAGAAGAAATGTGAAAAAAGTGTCTCTGATGAACAAGCCGAGGACGACGGTACTGAGGGGAAAAACTCCCTGAGATGACAATACAAAGAAACCTCGAGAGGAACCAGACTCAACAGAAACCATCCTCATTTTGGGGATAACGCGTAGCAGGGATTGATCTGCTCCATTCTGTGTGTCAGGAAGCTAGACGTTCAGTATAACAGGAGATTTTAAGTGTTTAAGTTAATATGGAGTCCAGTTCATTATTGGAGGGTCCGGTAGAATGGAGGAAATTTCAGTTCTGAACTATCAAGCAACTGAAGTCATGTCCTCAGAGAACAGCTGTCAGCATCCTGTCAGGATTCATTGCACATAAGTTGTGAAGCAGTGCTTCAGGTGGCATGAGACGTCATCTTCATGCATGAATCGCATCATCAGTACGAGATCTTGGAGAGAAATTAATGCGACTCTGGTGGGAACATTGCATAAGCTTATTAAAACGATGCTACGGTCGTACTCGAAGCAAAAGGCAGTCCAATAAAATATTAGTCTGTAGGTTTTTTTTTGGCCGGACAGTGTATATAAATATGTTTTATGTTTGTAAGTAAATTAATATTCTTCTTTTTCCTCCTGCTTCCAGCTTGTGGCTGAGGTGACTTTAGAGAGGAAATGGGGTCAGAAGGGAGGACCGTGGGAGTTCAACCTGCGAGATCTATTCCGCTGGTGTCAGCTGATGCAAGCCGACCAATCGCCAGCCTTCTATAACCCGGGCCAGCACGTGGGACTGGTGTACGCAGACCGGATGAGGACGGACACGGATAAGGCACAGGTATCCGTATCCGCTCCTGTTTATATATCGAGAGAGCGCTTTAAGTAAGTTGAAGTGAAGTGGTGTTTAACCACGTATGTGTGACGCTGCTGCAGGTGCTGTCCGTATTCAGGAAGGTGTTTGCTGAAGACTTCGAGCCTTACTCAGGCTCCAGGCAGTTTCACATCACTCCTCTGAATCTTCAGGTTGGACAGTAGATATGATAAAAAAAAAAACTTAAATGAAGCTGATGTTATGGTTAGTTTGCATGGTGTCCCAATCTTCTTGATTTGGCTCCGTCCAGGTGGGCTCGTCAGTCCTCCAGCGCAGCGGCGGAGCGCCCGTCGTCATGGATCCCCCGCTGTCGATTACTCATCAAGCCCTGCGGCCACTGGAGTCCTTGATGAAATGCGTGAAGATGGGCTGGATGTCCATACTGGTGGGCCCGAGCGCCAGCGGAAAGAGCAGTCTGGTGCACCTGCTGGCCTTGCTGACCGGACACAGGCTGAGAGTGATGGCTATGAACAGCGCCATGGACACCACCGAACTGCTGGGCGGGTTTGAACAGGCGAGAAGACAGAAGCGATACTTTTGAGAATCCATTATGGTGTTCTCTTTAATAACAGTTTTCTCTTTCCTCGCTCAGGTGGACATCATCCGGCCTTGGCAGCAGGTCCTGGAGAGCATGGACTACGTGGTCGCCATGGTGACACGGCGCGGGCTGATGTCCCTGGATGGAGCAGTTCAGGACACCGAGTTCCTTTTGACCACGTGGAGCACGTTCCGGCGCTGGCTGAGGGACGAGGGACTCGACACAGCCGACGGCACCGTGACGTTCGAGGCCCTGAACAAGCTGGAAGTCATCATCGTGCTGCTGCACAAACTCAACACCAAGCTCAAGGTGTTCACAGGTACAGCAGGAGGAAAAGAAAACAAAAAAACTGAAGGGTTGCATGACTGACTCTTACTGCAGGAGACGAGTCGTTAAACCTCGAGTCGTGTTTCCTTTTGCCGCAGACATGTCGAAGCTGCAGATGGACTTCACGCTGCTGAAGGAGCGCCTGGCGCAGATGGAGGACGGCTGGAGTCATGGCGGGTTCGAATGGCTGGACGGCACTTTGGTCCAGGCTCTGCAGGCTGGAGACTGGCTCCTCATGGACAACGTCAACTTCTGCAGGTTAGTCAACAGCTGCTACTTTAATAATCACCAGTTTCACCTGAATGCTTACATTTAGTTTGATTATTATTAATTATTTTTTTAAATATATATTTGAGATGCCATAATACAACCCTGACAAAGAATAAAAAGTGTACGTGCTATGATGCATGACATCATCATAATGTGGTCTTTTTTATTATTTTTTATTTTTTTGTAGAACGGCATTTTCAAAGTGTTTTATTGCTTTTATACTACATCAAGTTAAGATTTTTCATGTGTTGTTTCGTAGCCCGTCTGTGCTGGATCGCCTGAACGCGCTCCTGGAGCCAGGCGGGTCTTTGACCATTAATGAGCGCGGGGTCATAGACGGCACGACGCCCAGCATCACTCCACACCCTAACTTCAGGTATTATAATAATAACACGTATCTCTATACAGGTAGTCCCCGACTTACGAACATTTCCACAGATACGAACGTACCGTGGGTCAATCACGGAAGTAGCTCCAGATACCAATATTTACAATTATATACAATATTTTTTGTGTATAAGTGATTGTATAAAATGTCCAGGTATATTGTGTGTGTGTGTGTGTGTGTGTGTGTGTGTGTGTGTGTGTGTGAGGGGTGGTGGGGGTCGTCCTCATTCTTCACCGGTTACAATTAATCAGTCCAGGAGCACGATTATAGCAAATGTCTATCTTATAAAGCTGTCCTGATGGTGAATAATCCTAATTTTGGAAAATCCTCAACAAGACAGAGTTCACAGTCCAATACAGTGGAAAACAGCTCTGAGAAAAAATGGCGTTCGGGATTCCACTCACGATTTAAAGGCGCATAGACGACACTGTTACATTTCGATGTGAGATTCATTTCCTTAGGCGCGATTACAGTTTTTGGTCACATGATGGCAGTGTGGGGAAAGGGGAAAGAGATTTAGTCAAGTGGATTGCTATGCTTTACATTGTATATCCATGTCAAAGGCGTATAAGAGTCACTTTGTCGGACTTAAGAAGAAGAACATGTCCGTTTGTTTGTGCATCACATAAAAACTACTGAACAAATTTGAATGGGTTTTTCACAGTGTTATCTAGCCGAGCCTGAGGTAACATACAGGATTTGTTTCACCACAATCAGCCCACGGGAAGAGAATATATGCTACTTTGAAATTTTAATGGAAAACGTTCTTGTGTCATAAAAAATTTTATTTGAAAAAAAATGAGTAGTTCACCTCAAAATTCATTAGATGGCGCTGTACATGCGCTTATGAGTGTGCAATTGAAATCTACTTAATAATCACAATCTCTCACCTTGAGTCCAGATGTAACTTGATTGACGTCACTATCTAACGTCTGCTTCCTTTGCTTTACGTTCCTCCAGGCTGTTTCTCACCATGGACCCTGCGCATGGAGAGATCTCCCGAGCTATGAGGAACCGTGGTGTGGAGATCTACATCCCGGGAGAGAACGAGGGAGCGTGTTGGGACTCTCTGGACCTGAAGACCATCTTACACACTCTAGGAGTGACCGGCGACTGCGTGTGCGACCTGCTGTCGACCGTCCATTCAGAGATCAAGGCGGCTATCTGGGGTGAGCGTTTTTCAAAATGGCGCTCCGCATAAGGGCGTGCCGAGCGCGTGCAGAGAAATAACTGGTATCAGAATCCCTAAAAGAGCTTGTCGCGTTTGTTGTCTCAGACTCGCCGGCGTCTTCCGTGTCGTCTCTTCTGCACGCGGCCGCGCTGCTGTCCAGTCAGCTGCAGAGAGGTGTGGATCTGCCCAGCGCGCTGCTGCAGGCGTGTGGGGAAGCCTACGCCCTCTGTCAGCGCACCACCTCCAACCAGAAGGTACGCCATGCACGCATTTTATTAGGCATTTTAGATGTGACATCAGGTCTCATAGTCGCTACTTTCTCCCGTGTCTTCTTTCCCCAGCTGGCTCAGGAGCTGATAGAAAGGCAGTTGGCGGTGTTGGACTCGGAAGAATGGGGCAGTGGGCTGTTGTGCGCCGGCGTGTGGCCGGATCGCGTCCCTTCTGCCTTGCAGTCCACAGAAGACTCGTGCTTTTCCAGTGTCCAGAGGGACGGCCAGGTTCTGCTCTACTGTCTGAACACGCTCAGTCTGCACAGCAAAAGGTCAGACTCGCACATACAGTACATACATGACAGTATACATGTATTTAACGATACCATCGCCATGTGAGTAAACACCTACCTCTAACCTACGTGTCCACACAGGAGTCGACCGCTGAGCCTGACCGACCTCCAGAGGGCGATGCAGAGCGGCGCAGCGCTGGAAACCCTGCAGTTCTCTCCAGAAAGCAGGGCGTGTGACGGGATCAGTAACGCCCAGCAGCTTCTTCCGACGGCGGTGCGGATCCTGACCGAGAGAGCGTCCCACAGTGACTGGGTGCTGCGTACCAGCTGGCTCTCACACCTCGCGAAAACCTACAAACACGTCCCAGGTACGGCGACACGCAACCACAGCACGGAACTCCGAAGTTGTTGTTTATTAAAGTGTAACACCTTAACTTTTGAAGGGGCAGTTAGTAGTTTTTATACCTGGGATAATTGTATAATTTTACCTAGGAAAATTATCCAATCACAGAAGTAGCTCATGTGTATTGTAACAAAAATAGACACTGCAGTGCACCAGTTACCAACATTTACAATTACAGTATATACAATATTTTCAGCGTGCAAGTATGTCTAAAGTCAGATGGTGAATAATCCTAATTTCGGATTCAGATTCAGAGTCCAATACAGTAGAAAACAGCGCTGAAACAAAATGGTGTCCAGGATTCCTATCGCGATTTAAAAGGTGAAGAGACAACACTGTTGCATTTGATCTATGCAAGATTAATTTCCTTGGGTGCGGGGTTTGGCTTGCTTTATATTGTATATTCATATCCAAGTTGTATAACTCTCTGTCGGATTTAAGAACAAATCGGACTTGCAAACATTCTCCCAGAACGGAACTTGTTCGTAAGTTGAGGACTACCTGTATTATCTGCATCAGTTTCCCTGCAAAAAAGGATGTTTTGTGATTGTACGTTTTTCAGAAGCAGCACTGATCCAGCTGGAGGCAGAAAATCAGGCTCTCAAAGCCGTCTTCAACAGCAAGCTGGTGGGCAAGGGCAAATACCTGACTGAGCATCTTCAACCCCACAGCACGGGTACGAGAGGCTCAATACACATTAAAGCATATTGTGAATAAACCACAAGTTGGCGCTGATTATTGATGATTCCTTATTCCTGTCTTCAGATGACTATCGGATCCTGGTAGACATGCGCTGGAACAAACAGTACCTGGACATTTTGGCTAACACCTGTAACTTCGAGGACGAGGAACGTTGTATGGAGTTTATGGAGGCACTTTATGCCGTCGCCAACAGGTTCGATTCATGCTCCGGTATCGAGTTAATGGGTTTAAATGGCTAGACGTGTCTCATAGTATATATGTCATTCTTTCTCTCTTTTTTTTTTTTTTTTTCTAGAATCATCATACTGATGGACCGCGAGGAGAGAGCAGCTGTATGTAGCAGCACAGGAAATACATCACCTAGTAACAGTGCACTGAGACTGGCCACTGCCTTTACTAAAGGTATTGGTATAAAGTCAAATATTAAAGCAAGATTCTGATAGATATCAGAAAGATTATGTATATACAAGGGGCGTTCAAGTCAAACCGGGACTTTAGTGCAGTAAACTACAGTAGCTTTATTTCTCTCAACAACAAAAAAAAAACAAATCTCAAAATCTGTATTTGCAAGACAAGTCAAATGATAATAAACTGATATAGTACAATGAAAATCCAAGTCACAAAGTGAATTCCCGGAAAATCTGGGTTTCAAGCCTAGTCGAGTAAGCAACAAAATTTATCAAAAGTATTCGCTCACCTGCCGTCACATGTATATGAACTTGAGTAACATCCAATTCTTAATCCATAGGGTTAAATATGATGTTGGAGCCGCTCCCTTTGCAGCTATAACAGCTTTTACCGTTCTGGTTAGGCTTTCCACGAGATTTACTGTAGGGGTGTGTTCATGATCATTTTTGAGTATTCTTCCAGAAGCGCATTTGTGAGGTCAGACACTGAGATGGCCCAGCTCATAGTCTCCGCTCTAATTCATCCCAAAGGTGTTCAATCTGGTTAAAGTCCAGGCCAGTCAAGTTCTTCTACAGTAAACTCGCTCGTTTCTTTAGACGTTGTTATGGACCTTGCTTTATGCACTGATGCGCAGTCATGAGGGGACGTTCCCAAACTGTCCTCACAATGTTGGGAGCATGGAATTGTCCAAATGTCTCGGTATGCTGAAGCATTAAGAGTTACTTTCACTGGAACGAAGGGACCGAGCCCAACTCCTGAAAAACGACCCCACACCAGTTCCAACATGACTGCTCATAAAATCATATTAAACCCTATGGATTAAGAATTAGATGTTACTCAGATTTATTCTATACAGCCTTTACTACGGGTTACATTAAGAACCATGCTTTTATTTTAAAGGAACGGTAGATATCGCGCAGCTGCCGCATCCGGTCCTGGTTCACCTGCGCTCTTTCTTCGACCTGTGGGACTCCTTCGTGCTGCAGGCCGTGCAGTCGGATCAGCCGAACATCTCGGACCACCTCATGTTCGAGGTCAGCAGCTCTTTCCTCTTGTCTCTTGCGTGGATGTGTGTTTGAGTTGATTTTAAAACTCTTGCTTGTTTTATGTTTTGTGAAGATCCTGCAGCTGCTCCGGTGGCGAGACCATTTCTGGGACGTCTGCAACTCCGTGCCTGCGGACGCCCGCGGAGTGTGTGTGCTCTCCCTGCACTGGCAGTGGGTTCACAAGCACCTCGTGCTACGCCTGCCGCAGCTGCTGATGGGAGACGGAGACTACGAGTAAGCATTCGTAAACACCCTCTATTATGTGAAATTTTTTTTTACAAAAATTATGAAAATAAAAAATATTTACGTTTGTGTTTTGGCAGAGGACAGCAGGAGCTGCACACCATCTCCTCAGCGATCCAGAACACACTCTCAAGCTCGGTGTCTGTCGCTCTGGCGCTGAAGAACATTCAAAAAACCCTTGGAAAGCCTCTTCCATTTAAGGTAAATGTAACGCCGGTATAACTTTTGACGCTGACAGTTTGCGAATAAATGAAATGTGAACGTGTCATCCATTTCTCCATGTAGTCGGAGGGTGTGACCGAAAGCTCCGCTCAGCTCCACCTCTTCAGCAAGGCTCTCGACGTCAGGGACTTGCGTCTGAACGACAGAACGGCGTCGCTGTGGAAACAGGAAGTGACCCGCCTCCGGGGCGTCGCCATGAGGACCGACTGCAAAGAAGCCCTGCTGGAAGCGTGGGGTCTGGTCCTGCAGGCTAACCTTCTCCTCGATCCGCAGAGTACCGGTAAGGCTGCATTGTAACTCGACTCAGTTACTCGTCTCAGAGTCCGCGTTTCTAAACGAGCGCTGGATGTTTCAGGTGCGCTGGACAGATTACGTCTCAGCGTGGAGCAGCTGCAGGGACACATGGCCTCCTGTGGCCTGCTGGATACACTGTCCGAACCCGAGAACGAAGACGAGATGGGAGACGCTGCAGGTCCAGATCGCGAGCTGGTACTTCGACTGGCTCGCAGGGCTCAGCTCTGGCCTGTCCTGGAGAAACTCGCCATCCTCAACCAGATGAAAGTGACAGCGGATCTGCTGCAACAGTCGATACACAGGTACATGAGGGTTGAATTAGGAAATAACGTTGCACCTGGAATTATTATATAAGATCACTATGGTAGTCCCCGAACATTCGAGTTACGCATTTCTGCAGATGCACACAGATCGCGGTTCTACTTCTACTTCACTCATGGAAGTAGTTTAGCTTTTTACGCCAGGGTGGCAGATCCAGGCTATGTGCAGATCCAGGCTGTAGTTTTATTTCACTGTGCGTTCCTGACCTGGTTTTGCTCCATTTTTGTTCCACAGAGGAAGCAAACATGAGGATGAAGACCTCAGAGGATCCCTATCCAACCACCTGCGCTTCTGCATACAGTCCACCCCGATGAGCGTCCGTCTGCTCCAGCCGCTCTGGTTCCTCCACAGGACAGAACGAGTGCGTGTAAATCACTTCTGTGTAATTTACACCAATTTCGTCCGGACATGTAACTTAACTTTAACATTTTAATACTGTCTCCAGCCTCTAGATGAGCTGCCATTAGTGTGGTGTGAGCTGCTTTCTGAGACTCTGGCGGCACTCTGGAGTGGCAGCGTGACCTCGGACCCCGAACGCTGGCTGAAATGGAGCCCTCTGAGCGAAGACGACGACGAAGAAGAGGAGACAACGAAGAACTTCCGATCGCTGCTCGGGCCATCTGATACGGTGCGTGACTGAGATGAAGTGATTTCAAGAAGCCTTAGAAGCATGACTATAGTTGTTGCGTAATATTTTATTTATTTATTTATTTATTTTTGCGCAGGGTCCAGGGATGCTGAGTCGAGCTGTGTGGTCACGGTGCGTGCTGGGAGTTTTGAGCGGCAGTGAAACAGGCGGTCGTTGGGACCCGTCAGGAACTTCCTTCCTGACCTCATCACGGGTGACGCTGGGCGAGTGGAGAGAGAGGATCGGGCAACTCCAGGACCTCAGTGTCGTGCTGTGGGACAACCTGGCCATGACTGAACTTGCTGATTTCAGGTAGATACGTGTGTGTGTGTGCATATCCACACACTACTAAGTTTCTAACATAAGTAGAGGTAGTCCCTGACTTAGAAATATTCGAGTTACGATTTCCCGAAGATGCAAACGGACTGCGGTTCTACGAACATTCGGGAGAAATGAGTCAGCTTCACCGGTTTCAATAAATTTGTCCTGATGGTGAATAATTGGAATTTCGGAAAATCCTCAAGGTTCACAGTCCCATACGGTGGAAAACAGCTCTGAGACGTAATGGCGTCTGGGATTCCCCTGGCGATTTAAAGGCGCAGAGGAACACCGTTCCATTTCATGTATGAGATTAATTTCCTTAGGTGCGATTATGGTTTTTGGCCACATGATGGCAGTGTTGGGAAAGGGGACCGAGTAAATCAAGTGGATTGGTATGCTTTACATTGTATATTCATGCCTGTTTGTTGGACTTAAGGACACACCGGACTTAGAATGTGCTCATAAGTCAAGGACTACCTATATTTGTTTAAATGTCATTTGAGGGGTGAAAAACGTGTTTTTATTCTATCTCTCTAGATTAACAGACCGCAGGCTGCAGGGTCTGGTGTTGTCCCGGCAGCTGCACGCGCTCTCGGACCTCCTGTCTCCAGGGTTTCAGGAAAGCTACGCAGAATCCTGCGACGCTCTCGTCGAAGGCAACAACCCCGCCAGGGCCGCGCACAACATTCAGATCGCCCTGAAAAACGGCCTGTCTGAGAATCTTCTCCCGGAAGGCTTCCTGGAGACCTTGGTGAATTGCCTAAATCAGTTCTCCGGTAACCGTGCGTGTGACTCGGTCCAGCTGGCGCGGTCCGGGGTGTTCTGGGTAAACATGGGCCTGCTGCAGATCCAAGTCTGGGTTCCGCAGACGATATTTGACCCGGCAGTGAAGAGGGCGTACAAACTCAAATACGCACAAGACGAGGTGGGGTGGCGGACTTTTCAAAAATATATTTTGTTTATATGTTCTATATGAATGCAAGTTTGTTTTTTTTTGTTTTTTTGGTTTGTTGGTTTTTTCAGCTTGCTTTACTTCAAGATGAATGGGATGGGCGGAGTCTGTCCTCTCAGCTGCTCACAGGGGTGCAGCTTGAAGAGAGCAGCACCACCGATGCTTTCCAACACCCCCGAATCAGGTAAGTCTACGTTTTTTGTAAAAATGTGTCGTGTCTAAACTAAACACTAGAAAGCGAGGAAGTGACGGCTCTCTGTGTGGCAGGTACCTGTGGATTCGCATGCAGCAGGTGAAAGAACAGATCTTCGAGCTCGGGCGTAAACAGGCATGTCGTCCCGCCGAGCCGCAGTACGGACGTCTGTACCAGGAGCTCCAGCACTACCTGTGCAGCATCGGCCAGCCGGCAGCGGTCGGCGACCTCCTGTCGCATCTTGTCAAGGCCCTTCAGGGCTCCGGCCCCAAATCCCGTACAGGCGTTCAGGGCCTGTTGAAGGAGGAGGCTGTGTGGCAGGCGTCTCAGCAGCGCTTCGCCCAGCGCCTGGTCGACGAGTACCCTCTGTACCCGGACGTCGTGGTGCCCTTGCGCTCGGCTATTCTGCAGCTGCAGCACGGTATGCGTCTGCTGGCCTCCCAGGTTGCGTCCACACTGACCGCACTCCCGGGTCTTCCCCGCCTCGTTTCGATGCTGCTGGCTTTTCCCGCACCCCCATTGACCTCTGACCTTGAGCGCGCCCAGTACCTGTGCTCTCGGACATGCGTGGACACTCTCAGGGGATTGGAAAAGCTGCTTCCCGACGCCGAGGTGCAACGCGTGGTCCCAAAGCCTGTCATGTTGCTGCTCAGCGCTCTGTTGTGTCTGCAGAGTCACGCCATGATTGCGGGAGAGCTCGGGGCCGAGGCGCAGAATCTCCTCAGACACGTCTGCCAGGTGAGGGTTGAAGCTGATGCAAAATAAAAAATGATGACAGTTGAACCTTGGATTCGTTCCAGAAGCATGCTTGTGTATCAAAGTGAATTTCCCCCATAAGATAAAATGAAAACCCTGATGATTTCGTTCCATAACCCAAAATATTCATATAAACATGATTTAATACAAAATATACTGAGACCGAGCATGGGAGACGATTACCCACAATCCCACAGGGTGAGAGAGAGAGAGAGACGATCCATTGGCTCAGTTCTGATCATGTGACTCGGCAGACAAAGCTTACACGTATATCAAGACCTCACTCGTTTATCAAGTTAAATTTATTTAATTTTTTTGTTCATCTTGCAGATCAAATTACTTGCAATCCAAGGTCCCACTGTAATTTTTTTCTGCACTTATTTATTTTATTTATTTTGTTTGTTTCAGAGCGCTTACATTTCTGTGTGTGTGTGTGTGTGTGTGTGTGTGTTCAGGCTTTGGTGAACGAGTGGGATGAGCAGGAGAGGAGAGTAAGGGAGAAAGAGCAGATGGAGGCCAGTTTGTACCGAAGGCGCTCCAAAGTACACGGAGGAGGCCTGAGTGAGGACCAGCAGGAGGAGCACGATTTCAGGCGCTGCTTCCCGACATATCACAAAGTAAGCGCGCCCTCGATTTCTCTAGATATTACAGCCAACACTATATTAATGTAGCCCAAGCATTTTTTTTTTTACTTTTGTAGTATTGTGTCTACGCAATATTTATTGTTTTCAACAAATACACCAACATTTTTTATTTTTTATTTATTTATTTATTCTTTTACTCCTCTTTCAGGATTTTGCAGATATAACCACAGAACCCAGTCTGGATCAGCCAATCATTATTGAGGACGATGAAGAATGTGACGGAGAGACAGAGACCTGTGACAACAGCATCTTACAAGCGTCCAGCTGCCAGAACACCATCGTTCAGGTGCATCAGAAGCTGTGCCTGGCCTTCGCTCAGTCGCTGTGGTACCGGTCAAATCCGCCGGTCAACCGGACCAAAGAGCACCTCAGGACATTGGTGACGTCTTATCAGATCACCGCACCTCTAATCGCACGTTTCTATCATCTCCTGGGTAACGCACAGTTTGAGACTTTATAATCCACAAACTTTCTTTCTGTAATCAAGGTCATGTTTAACACCTCTCTCTCTCTACAGACTCTGAAATGGACCCTGAGCTGACGGGCTCTCAGCTGCTGCTCGGCTCTGTGCTACAGAACACGGTCCGGGGCTCCGGCGGTCCGGCGGGTCTTCTCCTCCAGAGCGAAGGACCGTACGACTTCTACCAAGAGCCCAACATGTGCCAGGCCCGGCTGTGCCTTCCCGCCGTCGAGCAGCTGGCCCACGCCGTTCGCCGGCGTCTAGACGACTGGCCCGATCACCCGGCGCTGGTGCAGGTGAGAGCAGGAGATGTGTAGAGAAATTAACAGGATGTTCTGGTGTGTGTGGTTGTTTTTAATGCTTTGTTTTTTTATTCTCAGATCACTGTGGTGATTGAGAGGATATTGGCGTTCAGTCTGTCCAGCCCACTGGCCAAGTTTCTTAACGGGCTGGAGATCCTGCTCAGCAAATCACAGGTGAGGTTTTGTTCGTCCGTATGTGTTATTTCGTAGATTTGAAATCCTCAGTGTTGTTGTAGAATGTAGAAAATAAATCACTCAACAAAAGACCTCGAATTAAAAGGTGTGTCCAAACTTTTGATTGGGATGATACGAGACACGGCATGATGCTCATCATCATCATCATCTGATAACCTTTTTTTTAATTATTATTATTTTTTTGTGCAGGACTGGGAGAATCACGCCAGTCGCTCCGTGTCTCTGAGGAGCGAGCTGGAGCTGATCACACAGCTCATCATCCAGTGGAGGAAACTCGAGCTTAAGTACGTACTGTAGAAGACATTCTACTACGGGTGTTTGTTTATTTATTTAAATTACTTTAAATGCACTGAAATACTGCTTCAAAAAGTCAAAAAAGTCACAAAGTCTGAGCTGTGGGGAAAAAAAAAAAAAGTCAATATTTAATTTTTTTTTTTTTGCGTTTGCAGTTGCTGGTCGAGCAGCCTGGATAACGCTCAGAGACGGCACGCGGAGAAGTCCAACAAGCACTGGTTCTCCATCTACCAGCTGATCGAGGGACACCTGCAGGACAAAAGGACCGACGTAAAACCTGGTAAGAGCGTCCGTCGTATCCGTTCAGAATTCTTTGCTGATACGTTTATCAGTGTCTCTCCGACCTGCATCTGTCCCATTTTCTCATTTTGTTTTTAGATGTCGCGGAGTTGCCCCTTCCTTCAGTTTCCTCCACACTGCAGGCCTTCATGGAGGGATCCACACTGGGAGAATTCCACACACGCCTGGCCATGCTGCTTGCTTTCCACTGCCACGTGCTTTTGGCTCCTGAGCAGGAAGGACGCGGTGAGGGGCGCCGCATTGTCTCCTAGTTTTTTTTTTTTTTTTTTTACAGTAATGCGGCAAAATATACAGTACTTAAACAAAAAGATGAACAATATTGAAGTTCTAATTTTATTAGTTACGTACACAGTCATACACAGTGCGATATGCAGTGACATGCTTATACGACCGGACGAGACCTTACAAAACAAACAAAAAAATTATCAGTAAGGAATAAATTATGCAATAAATTAAGAATGAAATATAAAAAAAACTTAGCTGAGATGCACGAGTTTCAATACTGTATATTTTATTTTATAATCTCTCTCTCTCTGTGTGTTTTTCAGCCTCGCTGTGTAGTTTGCTGTGGAACCTACACAAGTACTACTCTCAGTTCTCTGACAGCGTCCAGGCCAGAGTCACACAGCTGAGAGCGCCCATCGAAAAAGAGCTCAAGGCAAGTGCCGAGTGTCTGCCACTACAAAAACACAGTGCTTTTACTTTAAATTATTTCAGTTTGATTTCAATCCTAATGGAAGTGTTTCTCATGGTAGGACTTTGTGAAGATCTCCAAGTGGAATGATGTCAGTTTCTGGGCTATCAAACAGTCCGTGGAGAAAACGCACAGGTCAGGAACGCAGACAGTTCAGACGTTGCAGACGTCTCCTAGTATAGATGTGCGAAAGAAATCCAGAAATAAATACTCTGTGTGACGCGACTCTTAGGACTTTGTTCAAGTTCGTGAGGAAGTTCGAGGCGGTCCTGGCCGAGCCGTGCGCTCCCTGGCTGGTGGAGCAGAAAGGCGGCGGCACGGACAACCTGGACAGCGTGGACGTTCAACCGGAGGACACACCACTGCACCAGCTCCACTGTGCACTCAAGAGCGCCCTCCCAGGGCGGGGCAGAGATCTACAGGTGTGACGCAAACTATATATATTTCAGCATACTCAAAAAGAACGACTTTTTTACATTTTATTTACAATATGTATAACATTTTTTTTCCCCCCAGAGCGACGGTCCTGACGAGGCCCGGGCTGGCTCAGACCCCACATCTCTGCAGGCTCGTCTGCCTTCGCTGACCAAGAGAATGAGGAAGATGTGCGTGCAGCTGGTGAAAAAGACTCGCGTGCCCGAGCTGTCGGAGGATCTCGACCAGTTCACGTGTAATGACAAATGAAACCCAAGTCGTTTATATAATCCGTGATAAAAAAGGTCATGGTGTCGCGCCACTTCATGCTGTCTTTCTGCTTTGCGCGTTCCTAGCGGAGATCATCGCCAATGTTCAGGCGCTGCAGAGTTTGACGGTGGACCGGTCTCTGGAGCAGGAGAGGCAGAAAGCGGAAGCCAAACAGATCCTGCTGCAGAAACAGCGCGCTTTGGCCGACCTCTTCAAGATGCTGGCGCAGATCGGTCAGTGCGGCGATAACTCGCTCGATCGAGAGGTTTCCTGATTTTAAACGTTCTGTTGCTTAGCAACCGATGCTTACAGTTAACAGGCTTCAAGAATTGTTAATTGTCAGTGTTGTTATTAATGTCTGTATTATCTCACAGATACAGACAATCTGTCTTGGAGCAAAATTACACTAATAAATCAATAATTTGGATTTTTTTTCTTGCTGTTTTTCAGGTCTGTCGTATCGTAAGGGCCTGACTTGGGCTCGTACATCAGATCCAGAAGAGCCGCTGTTTTTGCAGCCTGTGGAGATGGGAACAACACTGGCCGCACTAAGAGCACAGGAACACACAGACAACATGTACGTTCTCACTCTTGCATGCTTTGCACACACACACACACACACACACACACACACACACACACACACACACACACACACGCGCACACTCAAAAATAATCGCACTCCAGTTAGATTGAAACTTCTGTTGGTCTTATCAGCGCTTTGCTTTCGAGGCTGCCACTCTTCAGTCACCGCTGTGCGGGCGTGAATGCGTTACATCGGTTACTTAGTAACCGCGAACAAAAATGGACGCCTCACTTGTGATTTGTGTTTTTGTTTTTTCGTGGCCTAAAAGAGCATAAACAGCTGCATTTGGATATCTGCAAACCCAGTTTGGAGTGATACTCTAAGGAAGACGAGACACGGATTCACCACTACGAGTCTGAGGCTCAATGGCAGCGTACGGAACGGAAACATCCTCAATCACCTACCGAGAAAAAGGAAAAAAAAAGAAAAGAAAAAAAAAAAAGTCAACCATCAGCTGGAAAATTAATCAACGCTTACAGTTTTCTGGGATTCTCCAGGGCCAGAAGTATTGGAACCCGATCAGGAAAAAGGTTCAACAGTCGACAGCGCTCGTTACAGCGAGACGCTTATTATCGACGAGCTGAAGACTAAACTTTGGATTAAACACAAAGGACTGCTGTCCAACATGACGATGCACGTCCACTCTGTCTTCCCACACTGTCGACACGATCTTCTTCATCTCGAGGTGTTAAGGCGTCCTCCCTACAGTCCTGTTTCCTGATCTCGCTCCATCAGACTTACACCTGTTTGGTCTCCTGAAAGCAGAACCACGAGGATGAAGAGTAACTTCTGATGAAGAAGTGAAGACGGCGAAAAAGGAGAAATTTAAAAGTTAATGAAAATAAATTCGACAAGCACAATGGGGAGAAATTCTGACTGTAGAAGTTCAACACCATGAGGGAGTGCATGACCTGCATTGTCCTGTCCAGTATGGACTAAGCACTGAGGGACACAGACAGAGATGACGGTTTAAAGGAAAACAAGTGCTCTTTCATTATTACATTGTGGGAAAATCGGGTTAGATCAGGACGAACTGAGACTGCGGTCTTGAAGGGTGCTTGTCTCAGTGTAGGGTGACCAGTGTGAGGCTTCCTCCAGGAGGGCGTGGCAGCACAGCTCATTTTGGTTAGGCGGCATCGGATTTGACCACATTTGCGAAGTGCAGCATGAGTGTCTGTTCCAACTGTCTCTATTTACTTGAAAAAAAAATGGATAAAAGTTTTGTCCTCGCCCCTCCTCCTCTTCTCTAGGTTGTTTGCTCAGATGATCAGCGCATGGGACGGCTGTCAGAAATATTTCTACCGCTCCTGGGCGAGACGTAACGCCATGCAGGCCGCAATGCAGGCAGCCGTGAAGGTTTGCAGAGATTTTATCTTCTCCAACGTTTTTAAATTTTTATTTCATTTTATATTTGTGAGGAAAATGTATATATTTTCGCATACATACAGAGTGCGCTCAATATTGCAGTAACGCAGCTCGGCCGTTACATCACTTATTTCTAATTCTACAGGGCGCCAATAGTTTTCTTTTGTTCACTGATGGTGTTAATTAAATAACAGTATGTTTTTTTTTTTTTTTTCAACCTTGTAGGAGCTGGGTTTGGGGAACGTGGAGCGGTGCCGGGGGTTCTCATCTCACCTGTTCAAACTCCTGCTCAGGCAACGGCGGCGACTCGCAAAGATAAACAAACACTTCACGGATCTCAGGTCGCGCCCCTCATCAGATCAGATATCTCTCGATCCTAACCATGTCGTCTGACCTCCCAGTTCAGTTGTGCATTTATTTTTGTCCTCCTGCAGGAGATTGATTGACTGCGTACAGGACGTCCGGTCTCAGATCGCTTCGGGAGAGGACGAGGGGCGCTGTCTCCCGCCTCAGAGCGCCCTGAGCGGCTGGGTGACGAAGGTGCGGACGCTGGCGCAGCGATACTGCGTGGCCCTGCAGCAGTTCTCCTGGGTGCTGCGGTGCTGTCCCGAGGTGTCGTCCGGGGAGGGCGAGGCCACGCTGAGCCACTCTACACCCCTGCCGGCTCACCTCCAACCTCGGGCGTGCCTGATGAGGCGGGGCGAGGCGAGCTGGACGGAGGCCATGGAGAGCGCCGAGGCTTTGCAGAGCGAGAGCGCGCAGCTGAAGGACAGACTTAACGCCCTGGGGCAGGAATCCATCCTCAGTGCCATCCAAACCAGGTCAGACTCCGGTTAGTCGCTTTAAACGTCGCCGTACAAACTGATGTATCGGAATAAAAGCTCAGAGTGCTGGTTATTATTTTCCCAGGAGGCACCTGGAGGAGTGCTGCTCGTGCGTGCACGGTCTGGGGGCGCTGGCGACCCGGGCGGCGTCTCTCGAGCGCCTGTTTGACGTCGATGCGCCTCAGTCGCGGTCGTTTCTGACTCGGGGCCTGCATGCCGTCACGGTGGAGGTGGACACGTGCGTCACGGAGTTCACCGCCTGGAAATCACAACTGCCACCGCTCAGGACATCGTCCAAACGTGAGGACACGAGGAACTTGCATTTAAGTGAACTTCATCAGGATATCAGCGCGCCGGTACAGAGGAACTACTACAATTTTTTTTTTTCCCTCTCGCAGGTTCTTCGACGTCGTTCCGGGCCGAGATCGCGGAGCAGGTGGAGGGAACCATCAGTACGGTTCTTTGTGCCGTGCAGAGTCTGGTGAAGAGGAGGGAACGGGAGCGAGAGGAAGAGCGTCCGGAGGAGAGCAGGAAAGGTGCGCAGTCGAAACCGAACCACATGCAGGCTTCCTGTTTTAAATATAAAACGATGTAGAATATAAGTACGCGGTACGGTGGCGGAGTGGTCAGCACCGTCGCATCGCACCTTCTGGGTCTGGGTTCAATTCCTCCCACAGTGCAACAAGATGCAGATTAGGCTGATTGCCCCGTAGTGCAATGAATTGTCACCCTGTCCAGAGGTTACCCCGCTTCGCGTCCAAGGTCTCGCGGGATTGGCTGCAGGCTCCCCAGCCAGGATTTTGTTTAATTGAATTAATGTTTTATTTGTGTAGTCCGTTGTGTAATTTATTAACTGACCTAAAACAAACCGCGTCTGCGTCCGTTCCAGAGAGCGACTCCGAGGTGGCCGAGGAGCTCCTGAAGCCCGGACACATGAGCCGGCTCCTGGAGGAGGACCTGAGCGAAGACGTGTCGTGTCTCTCCCTGGCGGAGGTCATCGGGGTCACGGAGAGGCTGCTGGAGAGGCTGCGATCCTACAGAGACGCGTGCAAAGCACGGCACCTGGGGGTGAGCTTGTCCTTAGTGGACGTGTCCCAGGAGAAGACAAGAAGTGCACCAAAAACTAGAAATCTAAAATAAAACTATTGAAAGCACTTAAGCTGAAGTTTAAATTAATTAATCAATTAATTAATGATTTGGTTTGGTTCCTTCAGGAGCTGCGGGAAGCCTGCCAGGATCTGGTTCGCCTGGAGCCCATGCTGTGTGTGTACTCGGAGCTGGTGCGCTGGTACGTCGCGGTGTGTATGGGCGCTCACCGCAGCACGGGCAAACTGTTGTCTGTCCTCGCCAGTGTCTTCACCGAGCTCGCTCAGAAGGTAATGCTGCAGAAACGAAACAGGAATTTCAAAGTCCAAATGTTAATGAATATATTTTTCTTAAATGACATTTCTCTCTCTCTCGCTCTCTCTCTCTCTCTCAGGGATTTTGTTTGCCGCAGGAGTTGATGAGTGGAGGTGAGGGTGAAGGAGCCACGCAGTTCCATGACTACGAGGGCGGCGGGATTGGAGAGGGAGAGGGCGTCAAAGATGTCAGCGACAAGATCGAAAACGAAGATCAGGTAACGTCTGTCTAAATCCTGTTCGTTTGAAGTAGAGGACAGATGCTTAAAAAGAAATGAATGAATAAATAAATAAATTAATTTTTACACATTTTGCTGCAGGTCGAGGACACGTTCCGGGAAGGACAAGAAAAGAGCGAAGAGGAGCCGGACAAGCGAGATATCAAGGAGGAAGACGATGCCATCGAGATGTCCGAGGACTTCGATGGAAAGATGCACGACGGGGAGACGCGAGAGTCGGGTGTGTGAGCAGACCGAGTTCATGTTGCTAATACCCTCGGTCATGCAACAATTCCTCTGCTCATCATATTTCCCTATAAAAGACAGAGTTGTACTGTAAAGCTGTTAAAACGATATTTCCGTCATCACGTAGCTTCATGTTTAATTAAATTAGTAGGTGCCAACACTTCTGACCGGGGTTTTTATTTATTTATTTATTTTCCCCCACATCCAGGTGATGAAGACGACTCTGATAAAGAGGAGGACGAGGAGCTGGATAAGAAGATGGGAGACCTGGGAGACGGACCAACTGACACCCTGGATGAAAGAATGTGGGGTGATGATGATGAAGATGATGATGATCAGGACGGCAGTGACAAGGAGGACGAGTCCGGGCCTGGAATGGACCAGGTAGTGACACATGACAGAAGGAGACTTTTTTTTTTTTTTTTTAACTCCTCTCCTGTATTTATTAAGGAGTTATATAGTAAAGGTCATGACGCAACTTTTTTTTTTTTTTTAAATGTAAAGCTGATGGAGAATAATCCTAATTTTGGAAAATCCTCAACAAATCACAGTTCACAGTCCAATACAGTGGAAAACAAAGATGGCATCCGGGATTCCCCTCGCGATTTAAAGGCGTGGAGATAACCCTTACATTTCACATTTCCTTAGGCGCGATTCTGGTTTTTGGCCACATGATGGCAGTGTGGGGAAAGGGACTGAGATATTTAGTCATGACACTTTACATTGTATATTCATGTCGAAGGTGTATAATGAACGAATCCGACTTATGGACTCGCTCCCGGAGCGGAACTCGTTCGTAAATCAGGGACTACCTGTTTTGATGTGATACTTGTGTACCAATTCGATTTGTACAAGTATGGCGACTTGATAAGTAATCCCGATCCGATATTATACTTTTTTTTTGTTTTTGATTTTGTTGAAATTCAAAACAAACTTGGGACATAATTCACTCCTACCATACAGTAAATGATGCTGTGCTGTTTGTCGATGTGAGAGTGCCACCTGCAGGATTATAGAGGGACTACAACATTTTCTACCCTCAACCACAAACATACTGTATATAAATAAGTAATAAAAAAACATAATCCAACCACCGACTACTAGAAAGATTTATTTTAATCTGTTTGGATTCTGCAGGGAGAGTCCGAGTTAGTCGCCAAAGATGACAATACGGAAGCCGGCAATTCGAATAAAGACAAGAAAAACAAGGATGAAGACAATCCGATGGACAATAAAGATGAGAAGGAGAAAATTCATGAGCAGGTTGATGAGGTAAGTGTTTTTATTTTTTCCTCCTAAGCATTAACATGTATATCATTATATGCTGTGTTAAATGTCTCACGTGTCCTTGTGTACGCCCGCAGCGCGAGTTTGACGAGAACGAGGTGGATCCCTATCACGGTAAGCAGGAGCAGAAAGCCGAGGCAGAGGCCATGGATCTCCCGGAGGAGCTCAACCTGGACCAGGATGAACAGGGGGGACAGGACGAGGAGGGAGAGGAAGAAGGAGACGGTTAGTGTGGAAAAACAAAAACAAAAACATTTTGATCCATTGACAAATCTCAAATCACACTATGTCTTAAAGCAGTGCATTTCTTTCTTTTTTTTAATTACATTTTTTTTTTCCTCCTTCTGTAGCTGAGAACCCGTATGACATCGAGGACAAACCAATGGAGGTGGACGAGGCCGAAGGAGAGGAGGGAGGAGAAGGGGAAGAAGAAACAGAGAAAGGTGAAGAGATGATGGGAGATCAGCAGGACGCTCAAGGTGAAGAGGAACAGGACGCGGACGAAGAGATGGGAAGAGAAGGCATAGACGAAGATAAAGACGATGAGAGAGGAGAAAATGAAGAAGGAGACGGAGATGAGGAAGAGAAGGAGAATGCACATGAAGAAGGTAGAGAGGAGGACAAGGCCGTTCCTGCCGATCAGGGCGAGAAACCAAAGGTTTGTTTTACAGTTTGTTGTTTTAGTTTATTTATAACAGGGATGAGAATCACCAGGGGCGACCCGATTACCGTATGATCACGATCTCGATTTGTATTGCGATTCTGTAAATATCACGATTTAATAATTACCTAAAAAGACTGATCATTTTTCTTGCGCTGTTCATCAGGACGAGGACGAGGACGCAGAGGAAGACGACAACCAGACGGAATCTGCCGAGAGGAAGGAACACGCGACGGACGGGCAGACGGGCGAGGAAAACGTCCAGAGCGACACGGCAGTGGAACTGGCAGGAGCCGCATCCGAAAGAGACCAGGCCAAAGAGGTGAGAGTGGTTTACTTCCCTGGTTCGTCAGCAGAAGGACTCGAGGTCAATTCTGACACTTCGTTCACTCATCTCCTGCAGGAAAACGGGACCGGGTCGGCCGACGCCAGTCAGGCCGAGGGACACGACTCCACGCTGATGGCCAGGATGAGCTCTCAAAGGCAGAGGCACAAACAGACGCAGGTCCGTGTCTGAAAGTCAAAAACTGTGTTAAATTGTGTAAATTAATTGTTCGTGATGACATTTTGAGACGGAGTATGGTTCAGGGACGACCTGATTCGATATTTTCACGATATGAAGGTGCCGATTCCATTTGTATTGCGATACTTTAAATATTACAATATTTTTTTTTCTCTCTCTCTCTCTCTCTCTCTTTTCAAACTTTGTTGAAATTATGAACAAATTTAGCGAACAATTATCTCCTTGTACGCCGTGTTGAGTGTCGAGTTCAGAGTGCTCCACCTGTAGGATCATGGAAGAACTGCAAGCTTTTAATACAATAAAAAAACAAAAAAAACACGAACACAACTCAAAAACCATTCACGATACACGTTCATCACTGTATAAAAAAAAAACATAGTGCATGAATCTCTATACAAGGGAATCTTGACATGCAACCCAATGTTTTTTTTTTTTTTTACCTCATCTCTAAGATAAAGCATTATTAATCTTTAGTCCTGCTGCTGATCATACATATGCGTGTGTGTGTGCATGTGTACAGAGTTTTAAGCGGAAGCCAGGCCGGGCGGATAACGAGCGTTCTTTGGGCGACGCCAACGAGCGTGTGCACAAGCGTTTGCGTACGGTGGAGAGCGCGGAGCGGAGAGAGCAGGAACACACTTCCGGCGACGCCCAGCAGGAGTCTGACATGTACGAGCACGTCAGACACGACGAGGACAAGTATGACACACAGACATACGGTGAGACTCTGATTAGCTCTCCTGCTCTCACAGACCGTCATAATTCACTCAGGATCGAATAAGAAACATCATTATCAGGAATATTCAGACTGGTTCATTTGTATCCGTCTTTAGACACAGCCAGTGCAGAGCAACAGAAACCAACGTCCATGAAACAGGAGGGCGACGATGAAGACGGTGATGCTGATGATGTTGCTATGGAGACCGATGAGGAGAAAGAGATGCAGGCAGTGGACGCTCCAGAGCTAAAGCCGGAGAAGATGGACAGCTCGAAGTCCTCCCAGAGAGGTAGATGTACAGCACATGTCCCGCTTTCTTCTTCTGTTTTATGAAGTGTGTGATACGTCTCACTTTCTACTGTCTTTGATTTTTGTTCTCTCTCTCTCTCTCTCTAGGTATGGAAAGTGGAGACACCCAGAAAGGTGAAGATAAGGAGGAAGAAGAAGAGGAGAAACCAGAGACGGAGACGAGTCACGATGAAGAGAAGACGAGGGAGAGGAGCAGAGAGTCCACTATACACACCGTGCCGGAGTTACTCACGGAAATCCTCAAGGTGCCTTGATTTCAGCTTTGAAACACACATGTTTCACTGTCGAACATTTTTCCTGAACGTGTGTGTGTTTTGGTGTGTGTGTGTGTAATAGCTCCAGGTTAAAGATCCAGACCTGCTGAGAAGAGATTTAGAGCTGCAGTTGGAAGCGTGGCACAGTCAGCCTCTAGGAACTCTGGAAGAGGTGAACAAGCTACGATATCAAACTTTTTTTGTTCCACAAACGGACGTTATGAATTTTCTCTGACGACCAGATGGTGACCTGCACATATTACAGGTTTACAATTTAGGACTAAAGTCAAGAACAGTACAGCGAGACCTCGGCATACGAACACCCCGTCTCAAAAAAGTCAAGCGAAAAGAGTTTACAAATTGTAGTTTGGGTATTTTTTTTTTCGGTGCAAAGAGGAATCATGAATTAAGGTTTAATGACTATTTATTTCATATTTTATTTCATTTACATTTTTATTTGTAATATTGGTAATATTTTTGGCCGGCTAGAACGGATTATCTGCATTAACGTCACTTCCTATGGAAAAATGCGTCTCACAAGACGACATTTCACCTCGTCTCAGAACAGATTTAATTCGTACGCCGAGGAACCGCTGTACATAAGCTAAGATCCATAAGTATTTGGACAGGAATCATACTTTCACAGTCAAAGTGTAGACTTTGAGCTGTTACGTGTTCAAAATAAAAAGTCATGGAAACAGCCAACACTATGGATCCCCCGATTTTATCAGGCTCAAAAGTAATCAGACTGTAAAATGTACAATTTGAGACACAATGGAGGTGGAGAAACGATGGAGAAAAAAACTTTATGTATTTATTTATTCATCTATACATTTTTTTTTTTTTGATGCATGATCTTCAGGATTAAAAGATGCTCTAGTTATTTTTGGCTTTACTCCTCTTCCAAAGTGTGACCCATCCCATCAAATCCGGTATCGAGTCGCATTTGAGTTACGCGTATCTTCAGCCCCTGGTTTAATTTCAGCAGAGACTTGGGAGGGAAAAATGGTCCAAATCATAGAATATTTAATCGAGGATTCTTTGTTGGTTAAAGTTATTTAACCAGCTGTGCGGATTTATAGCAAGGGGAAAAAAATGGCATGTATTTCTATGGCGACTAGAGTAACCAGTCATTAAAGTGCTTTAAAACAAGGTTTAAACGTTAGAATTTTAATTTTGCTGAAGAATCAGGAAGATAAGTTTTTATCAACCAAATACTGAAGATTTTACTCTTCACCTACGCCACTCTATTGGACGTAGCGGAAAAAAAAAACAACCTGTGCGAATTAATACCGGTCGTGACGTGATGTAACATGACGGCTCTCACATAACCAACATTACCTGCGGAAGAAATACAGATGTTTACAGATTTTTTTTCTTCATCATAATATTTCTCATTCTTACCAAATACTAATCTCAGATCTTTCTGAAGTGAATTGCTCTCCTCTGAATGAGAACAGCACGATGCAAACGTGTGTGTGTGTGTGTGTGTGTGTGTGTGTGTGTGTGTGTGTGTGTGTGTGTGTGTGTGTGTGTGTGTCGCAGGAGAGTGCAGCGACAGCCATGTGGCAGCAATACCAAGCGCTCACCTCGCCTCTGTCGCAGCAGCTGTGTGAGCAGCTTCGCCTCATCCTGGAGCCCACGCAGGCCGCCAAGCTCAAGTCAGTCCCGTGCACCCCCTCTCCCAAACACATCCAAATCTATTTCTTTTCTTCCTTTTTTTTATTTATTTATGATTTAAGTCTCCTGGCTGATGCAGTATTTGTGTGTGTCCTGTCCAGAGGTGATTACCGCACAGGAAAGCGTTTAAACATGCGTAAAGTCATCCCCTACATCGCCAGCCAGTTCCGGAAAGACAAGATCTGGTTGAGGAGGACGAAGCCCAGCAAGAGAGATTATCAGATCTGTCTCGCCGTGGACGACTCGTCCAGCATGGTGGACAATCACTCCAAACAGGTACACTGATTGATTGTATTTTTATTTTTTTTGAACAGATGTTAAAATAATTACAGTAATACTGAAACGTCTTGCCGTCCTGCAGCTGGCGTTCGAGTCGGTGTCCGTGATCGTGAACGCACTGTCCCTGCTGGAGGTGGGACAGGTGGCAGTGTGCAGGTTAGTACACTAGGGGTGACATTTGTCCTTTAGGTCCTCATGTCATTCTCATCAGCGTTTTGAGACCGAGAGGGGTGATGATCAAGGGCGTCGGTATGTGTGAGACGACAGAGAGCATTTTCCTTGAAGTGTGTGCTCGCATGTGTCTTGGAGGAAGTGTCTTATTAGTCTTCAGCCTCTCTGCTCAGTGGCTGCCGTGTGATAAGTGAGAGCTGGCTGGTGGGAGGAAAATGGCCAAACACTGCCCCAACAAAAACACACTGGTTGAACTTTTGTTTTTGTGTGATTATGGTTAAGGCAGCTGTTTATTGGTTTTGTTTGTCTTTTCTGTTTGTTTTTTCTTCAGTTTCGGGGAGAGCGTGCAGCTGCTCCACCCATTCCAGCAGCAGTTTAACGACCAATCAGGAGCCCGAATCCTGCGGCTCTGCCAGTTCCAGCAGAAGAAGACGAGGATCGCTCAGGTGATGCTCCACGTTGTGAAGGTTTTGCCATTTTCTGTTATTCCTCACATCATTATTATAACAATGTTGTCTACTCTTGTAGTTTTTGGAGACTTCCGCCAACATGTTTGTAGCAGCCAAACATCAAAATCCGGGCGCTGCAAATACAGGTTCGGACTAAACTGCTCTCGTACTTCATACAGAAGGATTTCCTGTGTATACTGTATTGTTCTCCGCTCTTTATTCAATCCTGCCGTTTCCGTGTCCAGAGACGGCGCAGTTGTTGCTCATCGTGTCTGACGGCAGGGGCTTGTTTCTGGAGGGCAAGGAGCGAGTGATGGCGGCGGTTCAGGCCGCTCGCAGCGTCAACGTCTTTGTCATATTCGTAGTGCTGGATAACCCCAACTCCAGAGTACGACCCTTTCTAATCATCCTTAAACACTTCAGTTTCTCAGGCTCGGTGATCTAGAACAAGTTCTTGATGAAGTAACACGATGGGAATATTGACCAAAGTTACAGTTTAGTAAATGTATAATTAATGTTTAGTAAATGTAATATAATTTTCATTACTAAAATTAATACACGTTAATTGAAAGTTTTTGTGAATTTTTATATTGAATCACTTTTGACTCTGAACAATTGTATAGATTAAAAAAAGAAATAAAATAATGAAAACTTTAAATAAGCATGTTAAATGTTTAATATAAATTTATATTGAATATAAAACAAAAAAAAAAAACAGAAAAAATAGAAATTGAATAATGTAAATTTATCAGATATTGAACGAGCTTAGAATTGGAAATTAAAAAATTTAATTATAAAGTTAATACTAATTTTTAAAAGCAGGGTTTTTTTTTACCTAAAATTTTAATAGCTAAAAATTTTAACCCAAATTTTCAATGCCTAAAAAAAATTATTTTATCATTTTATATATAAAAACAACAGTCATTCAACAATGTTTTTTTTTTTTTTTCCAACTGCAAAAAAAAAAAAAAAACTTTTTTCATGAGATACTTTCAGGTAAAATTAATTAAATGCATGTGATGGGTGACAAGTTTGAACCTTTGCAGGTTCATGTTTTTTTTTTTTTTTATCAAGTTTCTGAATTAGACAGATTTTTTTTTGCTTTTGTTTTTTGGACTAGGCTTTTTCTACATTGATTTACCTCTTTTTGTTGTTGTTGTGTGTGTGTGTGTGTGTGTGTGTGTGTGTGTGTGTGTGTGTGTGTGTGTATATATGTATATGTATGTGTAGAAAGTCAGGTTTGCGTAATAGGGCACCTTTAAAAAATTATGCATTTTAAATTTAAAAAACACCTAGAAACAAATTTAATGGATAATTTTAGAACTTAAGGACGTAGGCATTTATTGTATATTGAATATAAAATATAAAAAATGAGAATTGATTTTGATTTGATTTTGAATGAGCTTACAGTTAAAAATTAAGAAATAAAATGTATTAGAAGTATAAAGTTAATTCACAAATTAAAAACCTCTTTCAGTTACTCTCTTTTTTATTTAATCAAGAGGAAATTTTCACATTGAACAAAATGAAGATTATGTAGACAAATGTGATTTAAAGTTTTTATTTGACTCCTCCTCATATAAAATGAATATAGAGCATTTTATTGTTTTGTCCCTGTTGCAGGACTCCATATTGGACATCAAGGTCCCCATCTTTAAAGGACCGGGCGAGCTCCCAGAGATCCGCTCCTACATGGATGAGTTCCCGTTTCCGTTTTACGTGATCCTGCGCGACGTTAACGCCCTGCCCGAGACGCTGAGTGACGCTCTGAGGCAGTGGTTCGAGCTCGTCACTGCCAGCGACCGGTAACAGAGTGCCAGGAAGCCACAACTGCACAAATCCTCGCAGTGCTGCTAGCCTCCCGGATACGGAGACGTACACAGAAGGACACACATCCACACACTTACACACACACGGAACGCCGGACCGGCTGCTGTACATGTGCCTTTTCTTTTGTTTTGGGTCTCATTTTATGAAATTGTAGTTTGATAGGAATTGCAGTTCTTCAATAGGAAGCTGAAGAGCTTTGGAGTCCAACAGTATTTTTATTCTCACTTTCCTCACTTCACTTGGATTCTTCCATTTTGAGAAAAACTTAAATAAAATTTTCAACATAACGAGAGAGAACATGAGATGCTTTTAGGCTCGTACCTCCATGTACACATCCGGTTTTTAAACATGACGACTGTGAATGGGACTGTATGAAGAAAAATGAATAAATACACAGAAGTGCATGTTGGACTTTTTTTTTTTTTTTTTTTATGGTCATGATGTGTTTGCAGAAATCCAGCGGAAGTAATGTGCCTTTTGAAGAAGCCCACTCCTATGTCTGGATAGAAAATGACAGAAAATCATCTCTTGTGCTGACTTTGTAGGATTCTGGCTGCCGGTTCTGTCCATCATGTGCCACATGTCCATACGGTACACGCGAACCTGAGCTACATGTGTAGACCATCACTCTCTCTCTCGCTGTTTCTCTCACACTCACTAACTAGACCCACTAATCTACAGTAGACCTGCCTAATCCATGACAGAATTGTCCATACTTTTCAGGACTTCTGTTTCGGTTTACAGTGTGAATCCTGCATTCGAGCTTGTAAAAATCAATAAAAAAACATCCTTAAAATATCCAGTTGTTCTCATTTGGTTGTTTTATGTGCCCCCCTTTACAATGTAAAAAATTTTTTTACAATGAACTAATTTTGTGGGAAAAAATCGACACGGTAAAAGAAACGTTTGATTTCCTTGATGTTATGATTGATCTCTTAAATACAAGATGATCTCATACACAGAACTTTTTTTTTTTTTACTAGCTTTAGAAAGAAGTCTTTAGGGAGGTAAAAGTTTCTTAAAGAAAAAGTAAAAAGAAGTCGACCATCAGCTGGGCAGTTCATCATCATCATGCTTACAATTTTCTGGGATTCTTAAGGGCCACTATTGTGACAATATCATGAAAAAGGTTTTTATTAAAGAGCTGAAGACTAAACTTCAGATTAAGCACAGAGGATTGATGTCCAAGAGTGTCGTGATCTTCACCTGTTTGGTCCCCTGAAAACAGGTCTCCGAGGACAAAGATTCACTTCTGATGAAGACGTGAAGACGGCAGTGCATTTGTGGCTCGTAGCTTAGCCTTGACCTATATTTTTAATGAAGGAATGTGAAACATGTTGGACAAATTGTATTGAAAAGCAAGCAACCATATATTGGTCTTAATTAAAAAGGTAATTAAAATAAATTCTACAGCCAGAGTGAGGGTAATTTTTGACTCGCCCTTGTAAATTATTTAAAAAATGAAATTAAAAGACTTAGAGTTTGAGTTTCTATTATGACCAAAGGCAACTTCATTCTTTAATAGAAATAGTATGAATGACATCATCTGGTGACCTATGTAAGGATGTTAACGGAAACCAAGGGGTGCCAATACTTTGACACGACGTACATATTAGCTCAAAAACTCAACAGGCGTTCCCGTTTTAACGGTGTGTGCGTTTGGACGCGTTTCATACAGTATGACTCCATGTTGAACACAAGGTTCACTTCGTACCAGGTCAGAAGCCGTTTATTCCATACGCTCTTAAGTGACCCAGAATAGGGAGTGCTGAAAGATTGACACACAGCTAGCGCATTGCACTACGCATGCGCATCTTTTTTGATTTTCTCGCGCATGCGCGTTTCACTTCCGACGTCTTTACTAAACTTCATCATTGCCTAGTGAGTGACTGAGTGTGTAGGTTTTGTTTTTTTAACTGCAGGAAATTATTCTTTAAATAAAGTGAATGTTTTGATATTTTTTATACGGATTAACAGGGGATATGTTTTGTTTTCCGGCAAAGCCGTGACAAGTAAGTTATGTCGTGGTGATATTAATTAATGCTTGGGTGTGTTTTAAAGGTTAGCAGCGCACTAAGGTGTGTGTTAGTTAGACTCTCAGGTTAGGGCTTTAGCTCGTCAACGCCATTTTTATTTTAAATTATACGTGACACACATACATACAGACGTTAGATTTAGTGTTTAATTACTTTTTTTAAAAAGCAGGTTCACATTGTAAGATGTTTATAATACTCAGTATAAATGGAGAAGGCACTGGCTGTAAGGTCTGTGTGATATTGTGTATAATATCGGTATCGCGATATTTCAGCTAAATCACGTGATTCGATGTTAGGGTCGATATTTAGAATCACATTTGAGTGGTTTATATAGGACGTAAAACACATCCTGGGGGTATTGTTAAAGAAAAATAAACAACTATGGGGTAGAGATGGGGGCGTGTGTGATGATTTAAGTTATTAATCTCCATTCTCGTGTGTCTGATGCCAAAATTGATTTTTTTTTTAATTATTTAAACTTTTTTGCAATCAACCAGTTGCTGGTGTTAAGTTTGAGTTCAGCCTCGGATATAAATAATTCTGTACTCAGCACAAAAGCTTTTAAATAAAATTTTAAAAAAAATTTTACCGGCATAACGTTATCAAAAATCACTCATGTTAAAAGCAATTAAACCAGTCTCAAAATACCATGAACGCGAATTAGTCAAAAATCATGTGCGTTAGCAGCTGCACATGCTCACGCGCTCACTTTTTCACAAGTTGAGTTTTGAGACTTTAGGCATTCATCGTTGCTGTTTCTTTATAATCCTGCAGGTGGCGCACGCCGTGCCATTTTCATTCCTTGTGATGGGAGTGAATTATTTCCCAAGTTTGTTTGGAAATAATAATTATGGCGGATGACATAAATACACACTGCTCAGTTAAATGTAGCTTTTTTTTTTGTTGCTTAATTTCACCTTTTCTTATTTTGTATTGTTTAAATGCTGCTGTTTATAAGGAACAGGCTACATTTAATTACTTCTTAAACTTTTTTAGAGGTTTAAAATTGTAACAAAATCGGGGGGAAATGTGATATCACATCAACATATTTATAAAATCATGATGATTATAGAATCGCACCGAGGTATCGTGATAATATGGTATCGATAGGTGACTGGTGATTCCCATGACTACTTTGTTGTGGTGTGATGCGAAACCCATGTGACATATTCACTCCAAATTAAATTATTTTTATATTAGACCATTATTATTTATTAAATAATGCCTTACACAATATAACACCAGCAGCAGTGGGGAATATGTTGTGAAGGGGATTTTAATGTAAACTAATTTAAAACACTGGATTTGTTTTCCAGTCCATGCAGCTGACTCGTATGTTAAACCTCTTACAGGAATATGAGTTTGATGGAGATCAGCGAGAATGTGAAGCTGGCCCGGGAGTACGCCCTGCTGGGGAACTACAGCTCAGCCGTGGTCTGCTATCAGGGAGTGCTTGAGCAGATCAGGAAGTACCTGCTCTCTGTGCGGGACTCGTCTTTACAGCAGAAATGGCAGCAGGTAAACCCCTTTTACTTTCTGCAGTTTGCTGTGAGCGAGTTGAGAAAACGACAGGGCCTTTCAATACCTCTCTGAACCCCTGCGGATAGGTTTGGCAGGAGATAAACGAGGAGAACAAGCATGTGAGGGACATCATGACCACGCTGGAGAGCTTTCAGATGGACAACGCTCCTTCCAAACCCAGCGGCTTCAGCCAAGAGAGCGACATCATGCCCGTTCAGGTCGAACACAGGTATGGGTGTGTGAGTGTGTGAGGGAGAGAGAACTTACACTCATATAAGCTTCATGCACTCAGACCGGATCAGACATATGACATACAAATCATTATTAATAATGTAAATCATATAAAGTTTACTTGTTTGTTTCGAACAAACAAAAAAATAATAATGAAAGGACTTTTTATAAATAGTTGAGGAAAATCTGAGAATCATTAAAGTAATTAAAGATTGATAAATGCCAGAGTAATGATCAAAAGAGAACAAAGGGTGTGTATTGAATATCAAAGAATCGCCGGGTGAACAGTGAGTGACTGACAGAGAGAGAGACAGACAGAGTCAATACTTTTGACCTTTTGAAAGTCTGTATGAATGAACTGCTTATAAATGAGGGGCATGTAAGTGCATCGGTGTAGGAGGGGATTATATAGAGAAGTAATAAAGGGAGTTTTTTACTCTCATTACTGTTCTCTTGTTCTGTGCAAACAAAAGTCCCGCTTTGACTCGAACACCCCTCGTATAATACACAGGACAAGTCAACCTTCCTTTAGTTGAACAGGTCTGGTCTATAGATACTAGAGAGCGAAGAGCTGTGAGTGCACTTGACCTTATATGGAGTTTTGTGGGCGTCACTAAATGCAAATGAGCTCTTTCGGATTTTACACACTTTGCATTTTACATGCATCGACATACAAGGGCAGGTATGAAGGAACATCAGTCTGTGGTAAATCACGTGGCAAAGTGTAGTTCGGTTTGTCTCACACAAACACGTACACACACATTTTTACTCAAATGGTTTCAGTCTTTGCACATATTTAAGAAACGATGCCTGAAAACTGTCCTTGATGTGATAGATATGTGGTACAGATTTCATATCTAGATCGATATTTGTTTTTGCTTTGCGCCTCATTACTCAGGGACAGCGGGCAACGCACAGGCTTTTAACCGGGCTTGTGAACTGGATTAACGTCCATGTGGCTGAGGTTCACTTCACCTGAGATCAGTGCAGATGTCTGAAGTTGAAGGTTTAAAAACAATAATGGAATGGTGTTGTTAATGAGCTCTTGGTTATGAGTACTGGTGTTATCCAAATCCACGGCTCACCAGTTGAGTAATTCGTGCTTGTACATTAGTGCGGTGATGTGTCAGACGCAGCTCTGTCCGGGCATTTAGTCTTTATCGGTTTGATTGAGCCAGTTACATTTTAAAATGATGCCTGAACCGATGCCGGAAAAAAAATATTATGGTCGATAATGTTAAAGAACAGCTTTTTGTTGACATTTTTTTTTAAATAAACAATATATTAAACATTTAAAGTATACATAAATATAAGTAAATGCAAAACACAACAAATTTACATCCTGTCTAACCCAACTACAGTAAGTCCCCTACATATGAACATTCGATTCGATTCAATTTCATTCGTATAGCACTTTTAACAATTGACATCGTCGCAAAGCAGCTTTACACAGTCAAAAGAATTAAGTTTGTATGAAATGTGAACGTGTATAAATCAGAATGATCAGATTGTCCCTGATGAACAAGCTGAGAGAGATGGTGCTGAGGAAAAAACTCTCCGAGACGGCAGTAAGAAGAAACATTGAGAGGAACCAGACTCAACAGGGAACCCATTCTCATAACAGGATAGCAGGGATTTATCTGCATAATACTGTGAGTTAGGAGGCGTTCTCACGTGTTCAGGAAGCAAGCACAGAAGTAGCAACGATAAAGCTGGCACTGCTAAGAAGCAGCAAGCATTAATGATGGAGATAAAAGTGAAAATAATTGAGAGAATGGAGCGAGGTACTGTGTATAGGCAACTGTGTTAGTATACTAGTACCTAGACCAGGGCTCGGCAACGCGCGCCTCAGGAGCCACATGAGGGATCTCTGCTACGGCTTCCTGTGGCTTTGAGAATTAATAAGTATTAAATTTTTTTAAAATGATTTTAGTTTGTAAGTTTTTTTATTTTTATGTAATTCTAAATTTGAAGATAATGGTGATCTTGTAACATTAAAATAAAATGTGTTTAATTTTTTGTTGCTCAAAATATGCATGACAACCGCTGATGTGCGACACCCGCCGGCACGCGATTTATCGAACTTTGAGCTGCGTTCCATTCCAAAGTGTTGAATCTCGATTGAAGGGAATGTTCCTCGACAAAACTACACCCCTCAGAACACTCTGCGAAGTGACCAGCGCCGACGTCACTTCCTCCGCATTATTGATGATAATAATTATTGATTAAAGTTTTTTTTTTTTCAGAGCACTGAACTATATAATTAATAAAATCAAGACATTTTTTATAAGTTAAAATTATTGTCTCATAATATCCCCATTGAAAATAATGATATTTTATTTGAGCTCCTTGTTTTTTTGTTTTGTTTTTTTTGGTCTGACTTCGCACTCCAGTAAAAGATAAAAGGATGATGTCACACAGAAAAAGATGGAATTTTTAGCTTTCTGCTGGTGGATAATTTAAGTTCGGCTTTTTATTCCATAAATATGAAGAATATACACAAATAGTTCAGCGTCTTTTTTTCTTTCTAGTTCATAATGTTTTTGTTGCATGTAGAAATAAGATTTCGTTTTCTCTGTAGCAGTTCATTGATTTCATAAATGGAAAAAAAAATGTATATATACATACATGCAGTGGAACCTTGGATTACGAGCATAATTCGTTCCAGAAGTGGGCTCGTATTCCAAAACACTCATAAACCAAATCATCATTTCCTATAAGAAATAATGAAAACTCAAATTATTTGTTCCACAGTCCCAACAAATAAATACATAAAAATAATTAATACAATCTATTAAATGAAAATAAAACAAATTAATCTGCACTTTACCTTTAAAAAAAAAAGTACAAATAAATCCTGACAGATAAGTGTTTTCGAGGTGAGAGAGTGACGCTCGGTGTCAAAATAAAAGTCGCATGCCTGATACATGATACTCGGCGCTCGTAAATTAATACTTGCTCGGTTTCCGATTAAAAATTAATTAAAAATTAATTAAAAATCTTTGCTCGTTTGCAGAACACTCGTAAACCACGTTACTCGCAATCCGAGTTCCACTGTGTGTGTGTGTGTGTGTGTGTATATATATATATATATATATATATATATATATATATATATATATATATATATATATACATATACATATACATACACTACAGACACACCTTCTCATTCAAAGAGTTTTCTTTATTGTATCCTTTATTATGTTCTTTAGTCCAAACGCGTCTCTTCTGCATGTTGCCTGTCCTTAGCAGTGGTCTCCTAGCAGATCTTCTAGCATGAAGGCCTGATTCACACAGTCTCCTCTTAACAGTTGTTCTAGAGACGTGTCTGCTGCTAGAACTCTGTGTGGCATTGACCTGCTCTCTGATCTGAGCTGCTGTTAACCTGCGATTTCTGAGGCTGGTGACTCGGATGAACTTATCCTCTGCAGCAGAGGTGACTCTTGGTCTTCCTTTCCTGGGGCGGTTCGCATGTGAACCAGTTTCTTTGTAGCGCTTGATGGTTTTTGTGACTGCACTTGGGGACACTTTCAAAGTTTTCCCAATTTTCTCGCAATGACTGACCTTCATTTCTTATAGTAATGATGGCCACTCGTTTTTCTTTACTTAGCTGCTTTTTTTCTTTGGCATAATACAAATTCAAACTCTTTGAATGAGAAGGTGTGTCCAAACTTTTGGTCTGTACTGTATATATAAAAAGATCATAAAGCTGTAAAACGATATATGCAGTGTTATCTTCATTTTAGATGTCAAAATGTTTTCCCGGTGTTTTCTGGGTCTCTTTGAGTGTTTAAGGTTGCCGACCCCTGGCTTAGTCAATGTTTGGTCGGACATGCAAACAAATCGGACTGACGAACGAGCACTCCGAATGAAACTCGTTTGTATGTAGGAGACTTACTGTACAATATTTTTACACCAGTAACAGTCGTTGGTATTCTTGGTGGTGTGCTACAAAAAAGCTTCAGATTTCAGCAGCTCTTTTGCGGAAATACGGCCGTATTCACCCTTATCTGGCGAAATCCATCTCCCCTGACTTATCACGTGTCCGTCCGCCCGAAAGCTGTTAAACCCGGTGCATCCCTCAACTTTTAACTTTATTCCATGTGTTTTAGAGTAGGTTTGACATGTTTCCTTCCTTTATGCAGAACTGCTGGAAGTCATTTGTTGCCGGTCACGGTGTTGGAATCCTTTGTTGTGAAATACAGCCGCACTTTAATTTAAGCATGTTTAGCTTAACAAGCCAAACCTATCTGCTGCAGTCAGAACAAGATTGATTACTGCGTTCACGCAAACGGTCTCATCTCCATCTTCTTGCGTCCGTTTCAGAGAACCAGAGCACAGATATTTCTCTCGCTCAGGTATTCAAGTGGCACCGAAGTGCGGCTCTGACATCTGCATTCTGATTCAGTTCTAATACCGATTATACCGGTGCCATATTGACTCCCAACCCTAGTCTCATCCTGTAGAATCAACTAGTTCTTTAATTATAATTTTACAAATATTCGACCTTAAAGAATGTTTCCCCTTAATATAAAATATAAGAATAACATTAACTACATTCTTACTGAGAATAACAGCGATGTGTGTGTGTGATTGCATGCAGGGCGTCTCCGTGTCCTGTACGTAAGGCCCCGCTGCCCTACAAAGACGGTAAAGCTCACGGCAGCAGACAGAGCGCCGGGCCGCGCTCACAACACCGACAGTCACCACGCATCTCTAACGGCGACCGCGGGAAACCACCCAAAGGCAAAGAGAAAAAAGACAACGCGTCGAAGCAGAAAGACGACAAGGTGACTGAGGGTGTCAAAAGAAGTGATTTCTTTCTCTTGTGTACATCATTACCTTTCTTTTCCTGCATTATAGTACAAGTAGATACATAGCTAGAACAGGGGTTGGTGGTTAAAGAGATAAAGAAGCCGTATCTCTTTCAGTGCCTCGCTGTAACTCAACACGTGGTGTTTGATATCCTTGTGCCTCTATTTACTTTTGTGGATTTACACAAACCTGCGATACCGGTTTTCTTCCATCTGAGTAAATACAGGAAGCACAGAGAGTTTTAGAATGAGCTGTACCAGCACTGTTTGTTTTTCACTGTAATATAATTCACTGTTTAGCTTTAACATCTGTAATTTCTTCCGGCCTCCAGAACAAACATGAAGCTTCTGAGTCAGAGGTGAAGAAGTTTGACAGAGGAGGAGAAGACAAGGACCTGATCGAGGCGTTGGAGCGAGACATCATCTCACAAAACCCCAACGTCAAGTGGTGCGTCTGCTGCTACTCAGTCTGTTAATAATAATAATAATGATGATGATGATGATAATAAGTGTTACTCTGGAGCAGGTAGCACAGGCTTATTTGCATGATGTCGTCCCACACTGACAGATTTTTTATTCTGTGGCGTTTTTGTTCACTATTAAGAAAAAATTATATATTTCGCCACAATAATATTAACATGTTTTTACTTATTTATCTATGTTCTACGCGAGATGAGAAGTACAAAAGCGAAAACAAAATAACAAATTCAAAAACATAAAACTGGAAAACAAAATAAATTCAAAAACAAAATTAATTCAAAAATAAAATGACAAAACTGAAAACATAACAAAATAAAAAAAATTAAAACATAATAACAAAACAAAATAACAAAAATTAAAACAAAATAACTATTTCAAAAACATAAAACCGAAAAACTAAACAACAAATTCAAAAACTTGATGAAACCGAAAAACTAAATTAATAATAAAAAAAAAAAACTAAATGATAAATGATAAAAACAAAATAACAAAAGTGTAAAACAAAGTAAATTCCAAAATGATAAATTCAAAAACAAAATAACAACTGAAAACAAAATGACTTTCAAAAACATAAAACTGAAAAACTAAAATTCAATTACAAAATAACTTCAAAAACAAAATAACAAAACCTAAAACATAATGATAAAACCCAAAACATAATAAAATAAAATAACAAATTCAAAAACACAACAAAACCGAAAAACTAAATTAATTAGAAAACAAAATGATAAATTAACAAATTCAAAAACAAAATAACAAAACCTAAAAAGAAAATCTGAAAACAAATTCCAAAATGTAACAAAACAGAATTTTGTAATTAATAAATAAATAAATAAATAAATAAATAAATAAAAACAAATGAAAAAACAAAATCTCAATAATTTAGTCAAACCGTAAAAACAAATTAACAATTCAGAAATTTTGTCTTTTCACTTCTCAACCACCGTAATATTCTCTTCTTCCATGCATCATATTGCTTTAAAATGTTTACAGAAAACAGTCAGTTTTTCTCGCTTCCACATGTGGATGTAACCAGAGGTTTCTGTTTTTAGTATTAAATGTTTAAATGGGGGATTTCCTCAGGTCACAACGCTGTTATTTTAATGAACCTGTGTTTCGCATACATCCTGATCGGCATGTGACGGTGTCATGTCATTGACTGAGCTCTGCTTTGCCCAGGGATGACATCGCTGATCTGGAGGAAGCGAAGAAGCTCCTGAAGGAGGCGGTGGTCCTGCCCATGTGGATGCCCGAGTTCTTTAAGGGGATCAGACGACCGTGGAAGGTACACGGCCATGTACAAGAAAAAAAAAGACAGCACCATCTGCTGGTCATAAATATTTAGTTTTTTGCATGTTTCAGGGTGTTACTTTAGTTTTTGTTTGTTTGTCGCAGGGTGTGCTGATGGTCGGCCCACCGGGAACAGGCAAGACTCTCCTGGCAAAAGCTGTAGCGACAGAATGCCGGACCACTTTCTTCAACGTCTCCTCCTCGACTCTCACCTCGAAATACAGGGGCGAGTCGGAGAAACTTGTGCGCCTGCTGTTCGAAATGGTGAGTCCACCTTCATCATCATTCTCATCACCAAGCGGTTTGAATCGACTCGGTTTCGCTTCCTCCTGAAGCATGACTCCGGTGTGTTTGCTGTGTGCTTGCAGGCGAGGTTCTACGCTCCGACCACCATCTTCATCGACGAGATCGACTCCATGTGCAGCCGCAGGGGAACCTCAGAAGAGCACGAAGCCAGCAGACGAGTCAAAGCAGAACTCCTGGTGCAAATGGACGGTACGCTTATGAGATCCGAAAAAACAAAATTGATTATATTATTATTGATTATATATTTTTTTGCTCTAAATGATGAATTGAGCTCTTCATATTGATTATTAGCGTGAGTACAGATGAATACTGTAGTGTGTAGAAATCACTGAAAGGTTAAAGCTAAAAATAAGCTGATCAGCATCTGACACATAACTGCTCATAACTTCGCTTCTACTCAACATTCTGATTTAATTTATGGTGCAAGGTTCAATTTGTAGGGCATTACAGTCGTTTCTGTCTCTCTCCTCTGTGAGACACTTGATAAACTTGATCTCATTGATTGGCTCTGTTGAGTAATGTGCATAGCCACGCCCACCTCGAGGGGAAAAAGAGCTGAATTCATTGGCTCTGTCGAGCGACGCCTATAGCCACACCCACGTTAGAGGGGAGAAAAAAGCAGTGTCTTTGTCCAGAAAAACCCTCGAAGCTGTGACGTGATCTGGCACGAAACTGTTCAGAACTTCACTTTTACTCAACAATTTGATTTAATTTATGACGGGTTTAACTTCATGCAGATACCGAAGCACTAGCAAAGTTTCATTAAATTCTGTTCAGCCAGTTTTGCCTGGACAGACAAAATTTTCTGAGACTGGTTTGAGAAACAGATATCACTGAAAGAGCGAGTTCTGACCAATGTACACACAAAACCCTTATTTTATTCATATAATGTAATGTTATTTTTGAGAAATTATATATCAAATCTGTAGGTGTGGGAGGACCGTCTGAAAACGACCCGTCTAAAATGGTGATGGTCTTGGCAGCCACTAATTTCCCCTGGGACATCGACGAAGCCCTGAGACGCCGACTAGAGAAAAGGATCTACATACCACTGCCTACAGGTACGACAAGAACATCCAGCACAGCAACACGATTATAATAACATGTGAGCGGCTGATGAACGGTGGAATCTGACTGTCTGAACCTGACTGTTTTTACCTGAAGCTCAGGGCCGGGCCGAGCTGCTGAAGATAAACCTGAAGGAACTAGAGCTGGCCAGTGATGTGGATCTGGAGACGATCGCCGAGCACATGGAGGGATATTCAGGCGCCGACATCACCAACGTCTGCAGGTACGAACGAACTTCAGACTTGCGAATGGGTGCAACTTATGAACACGTTCTGTTCATGTGTTGTTTTAAAACATCTAACTCGTATACTTTATCCGTTTTTGTTTTTTTTTATCTGTTGCAGAGACGCTTCTCTGATGGCCATGAGGCGACGAATCGAGGGCCTGACCCCAGAGGAGATCCGTAACATTTCCAAAGACGAGATGCACATGCCCACAACCATGGAGGATTTCCAGACGGCGCTGAAGAAAGTGTCCAAATCCGTCTCCGCCGCTGATCTGGAGAAATACGAGAAGTGGATCGCCGAGTTCGGCTCCTGTTGACCCGTTCCAACACAGTCTTCTGCCCTCAAGGGCTAAAAAAAAAAAAAGCTTGTCCCGTAAAGGGGCAGTTTGTAAGTTTTAGAGCCTTGTGCTTTAACTGCAGTGAACTCGTCAAACCGTCCCCTTCGGGCTGAACGTCATGTGGTTGGGGGTGTAGCTAGTTCCTGCGCCTGAAGAATCTAGTTAGATTTATATTGTGTGTATTTGGGGGGAACAAAAAGCTTTGGAAAATGGCACTTTTTAAAATTATTTCAATAATACAGTCACAGTAGGTTCTGTATTAGTGATCTGAGAGGATCATGTACCACAGGAGACCATCTGATACAGTCTAGTAAAGCGATAGTCTTATAAATAATACAGAACCGTGTTGTTTCAGCACTTAGTACACCAACGACCAGGTTAAAGTCAGTGTGATTTTTTTTTTTTTATTGTCATCGTCTTTACATACCAAATACTTTTATAATGCACATGAACTTTTTTTTTTACATTCTATGGTGACAATCACCCGAGGTGCCTTTTCAATCCATTCCAAGTGAATTTCATTTACACTACTTCCACCACAACAAATCAGTGGCCTTTTTTTTCTGGCTACTTGAACATGTGACCCAAGCTGTGTGTTTTTTTTTTTTTTTAGTATAACAGTGACCTCACTCTGAAAAATCTCTATCATTTAGCTGACAACGTTTGTTTTTACGAAGATAATAAAGGTCTGTGAAAACACCGTGTGTGTCTTAGCATGCGTTCGTGCTCCTTTACGTTTTAACAAGAAGAGAATAACTACCCCGTAATTACCCTCAAACATGTGGTGTATATTTAGTAGCTATACTGTGTGGATCAGGAGTGTGACTACAGATGAAAGCTGCTCTATTAATACGATAGGATTTGATGTACAAGTATGGAATGAAACACCATGTGACTGCTTTGAAGTTGATTATTTTCCACTGACAGCCCGTTTTATTTCTACAGTAATGATTTTACATCTTTATACAAGTCACTCTTCTCTCTCTCTCAAAAGCAGACTCATTTCACAGAGATATGAATTACTCTCATTTGAATCACTGCTGTCAAACTTAACACTTCAGGACTATTCAGATTTGTGAATTAGACCAGCCGTAGTCAGGAATGATTGTAATATGTTTTCACCCTCGTCACCAGTGATGACATATTTAAACAGTTTAATAAATCTGAAGTGAAGCATGGCTTGAAATACAGAATGAAATAAAAAACGTAGTGTAAGCACTGTTCACCATTTCAGTTCACATGCTCAGACAAGATGAAATCAAAAGCGATAAACACATTTCATATTCAGCTGTGCTTAATCACGACTATCATTCATGACCGTAGTCTGAAAGGAGGTGCATGCCAATGTGGGGTTATTTTACAACAAACATTAAACCACGATCTTATAACGTCCACGGGGTGTGAAAAAAAAAAAAAACATGAATCAATCTCCAGTTTTGCAAAAGGTGCACTAAAATGAGGCTTGTTTTGTCCCCTTCATTTCCAATCTTTATTCGGTCTTCTCCCAGTTGTTGGAAATGTTTCCGCTTCATCTCTATACACCGCTTATAAACACAGACCTCGTATGCTGTTCCACACGGCTTGGTCCCGAAACTTTATCACGTCTTATTCCACGTTCACATCTTACTGTGACTTAAGTGCATACATATCATTATACACAACAGGATTTATTTATCTTTTTTTTCCCCATAGACAGACGATGCGACAGCAATAACTTGGAAAAACCCAAACAAAAAAAAATAGTTAATATTAAATCCGGATAATGCCTCAATGAAACAGAAAAACATCGCTCACTCTTTAGGATAAAGAAATGGATCGATCCGAGACTCGAAACACTCACAGAAACCACAAAAGCAGGGAACGAGGGAGAGAGGGAGGGGACCAAAAAAATAAAATAAATCAATATAGCTCTCCCTTTTCAGGGCTCTTCTCTGGCTCTTCCAGTTCCACCTCCAGCTCCACATTCTCGATCAGGCTCTGCTTCTCCTCCTCCGGCATCAGGGTCTCAGGGTTCAGGTGAAAGAAACCCCTGTCAAAAAACAACAATCATTAGTTTGTCTTCCGAATGTATACATTTAATGCATCTAAAATTTTATGTTACATTGCTTGGCTAAAAAAAAGGAAAAAAAAGTGAACAAACTGAAAAATCATTTCAGAAGGGACAAATTATTGGGCTGCAAAATTTCCATGTACACACGCAATTTGATGAAAACTCTCAGGATTGGGACTAAACAGTGTGTGTGTGTTCATAAGAAAACCACTTGATAGTGAGATTAATAAGGGAAAAATGCTCCTATTTGCTAGAGAGCATAAAGATTACACTTTGGAGCGATGGAAAAATGTCATGTGGTTCAGACTGATCCTATTCCACAGTGACGGGTGTCATAGTGACATAGTGTCCACTGGACAAGTCTCTGGAGACAGTGTTATGATCTGGTGTTGCTTCAGTTGCTCAGGTCCAGACTCAGCAACGTCATGAGGCAATAGAATGCAACCTGAATGCACTGAATGACTGTAAGGTTATCACATTTTTCCTCAATGGCACGGGGCATATTCCAGAACTACAGATGGTAAAAAGATTGGCTCGGGTTTACTTTTTAATTGATATAACCATGAATATAAAACTCTACATCATGAGCTATTTATAAAAAATAAAAATAAAAAAAGATGCTGAGTCATGCTTTATTTTTATGAACCTGAGCTCAGAGGGAATTTTACACCAAATCTAACCGACACCAGACAAGTGACAAACACACACAAAAAAAAACTGAAAAAACTGTAGAAACTTCTATTCATAGCGCTCATTAAGGTGTGTGTATGTGTGTGTAAAATGGAAAACTCATACTTGTGTTCACACGTGGGAAACAAGAGGTCGAGGATCTTGATGATGACCGCGGAGCCGACGACGCCAACGACCACCACCCACATGATGAGGAAGAACAGAGGCAGAGACTCGGAGCAGAAGCGCCTCAGCCGGTCCCTGAGCTCCTCCACCCAGCGACACACCACCTGCGCAGAGAGCATGCAAATCGCTCGCGTTTATTTTAGGAATTTGCAAAACAAATAAATAAACAAAAAGAACACGGACATCAAAATGGCTGCCACTTGATTTATAGACCACGCCCACTTTGTCCCTGATCTCCTGAAGATGCTTATATTCACTCGATTTCTCCTCCATGTTTGTTTGGAAAAAAAGTGTAAAAGCAGCTTTAATCAAAGTCCTTTAGAATAAATAAATGTATGTAAATAATGTAGCGAGTCCTCACGTTGTAAGACGAGGGCGACTGGCGGAGAGGGACGTCGGTAAGCAGGTCGTCGGGGTTGAAGTTGTCCTCGAGTGCGTCCTCGTACATCATATTGGGTTCCATGCGCAGCGGCGTCTCCGGAAGCTTCCCCGGAGCGGCCGTCTCCTCCTGCGTGGTTTCCGCCTGCCTCAGCGGGTAGTGGCTGGTCGTGTGAAGGACCGGGTCCTCGACTACAGAGGAGGAGGAGTGATGGTTAGCGATGTGTTACACGTACGGCGTTAAAGAGGCGTTTAATCAGATCAGACGAGAGAGGAAGACCAGCCTGTTTTGGCGATGTACTCTTCAGTCATGATGATGTCGTTTTCCCGCGGCATGGCGACGATCTTGCTGGATCTCGCTGGGTAGATGTTGTGTTCCTGGGTGACCTCGGAGGAGGTCTGGTTCAGGAGCATTTTCACTTCCCACACGTCGGGCTGCCAAACCTGCACAATTAGGGAAAATGACAGTAATCATAACCAACACGGTTGATTATGTTTCCTATAATGGACACCCCTAAGTGTTTAATTTCTCATATAAGGAAGATAATATTTCACGCATGGAAATTTAGCAGGTTAATATATCAGAAAGTAAGATTTTTAATAAGAGGTTGCGTTAGTAAGTTCTCCATTTCCTGTCTGAAGCAAATATGCTCAGAACCGCGTGCCGAGCCGAGACAGCTTTAACAGAAAATACAAATACTTACAAAATGTTGTGAGATTAGAACTCCTAAGAGTTCCCTTAAAAGCTGTTGGTGCATAACTGCCACCTACTGGACTGGAGCAGTGGAAATCACAATGCTTAAAAATCGAACTAAATCAACAGTACAGGTCATCCCCGTATTACGAACGAGTTCCGTTCCGGGAGCACGTTTATAAGTCGGATTTGTTCTTAAGTCCGACACAGTGAGTCTTATATGCCTTTGAAGCGAATATATAAAGTAAAGCATAGCGATCCACTTGACTAAATCTCTCTCCCCTTTCCCCCACACTGTCATCATGTCTCTTTTTTGTTTGCAGCTCTACTAACATAACATTCATCAAAGCCATAATCTCTTTATTTTCTTTTTTTTTCTTCAAAGTAATTTACTACATTTAGCTACATTTATATCTACAGCACATTAATTTTAGCTTTCTGTTGTAAGTCTGGAACATCAAATTCATATCATCACATAATATAAAGTCTGTTTATTGTGTCTGAAAACAGCAGATGTCTGGGCTGACCGACTGCATTTGGAGAAATTTCACAGTAAAAATAAATAAATAAATGTAAAAAATCAGACCTTCTCTTCACCCAGCTGGATCATCTCCTGGCCCAGCGTCAGCAGCAGCACCTCGTCTCCTGCCTCGCTCTGCATATACGAGTGATCCAGCATCAGCCTCAGCACGCTGCTGATCAGCATCCCGGCATCGTCACTCAGGCTCACGTTACCGTCGTCCACTGTGGAGACAGAGGAGTGTGTTAGGAACGCTCACGCTTTGGGGAAAAGAGGATCTAACAGCTAATTTATAACAATATTTGACTTATAACAAATCAGGTTTGGGTCACACGGCGCTAACACAGACGACTCTACACGTGTACTCACACAGCAAAGCCTGGCACGGCATCCTCATCACCTCGGACGGCTTGAGTGGAACCCCGTTGACGGTAGTTTTATTATCCACCAGGCTGACGTTCAAGCTTATCTGAAAAGGATGAGGAACAGAAAGCCCTCAGGTACGTAGCTGTCCACTTCTATCATTCTTAATATGTAACATCATAATAGCTTTACTAGGCAACTGTACACATGCATCACCCGAGGGTGGGGAGAAAAAAAAAGAAAAAAAAAAGGAGACAAAGTGATTACACAAATTTATAATATATACGGTCAAATAATAATATTTGATGTGACAGAAAAGATCTGATATAGAGCTAAAAACTGAAAGAATGAAACAACATCAATAATAGTGATGAGTCAAACAGCCAATTAAAATACACGTGGGGCGGGGATAAAATCCTCAGTGAAGATGTGTGTTTGGTTACCTGCACGTTGTAGGTCGACTCCTCATTTTCACTAAATGCCGTCACGTTAATCACATTTTCCTGTTGATACACACAGCGAATTACACACACACTCGTATACAGCGTCACTGAGAACAATGCCTTCTAGCACACAGGTCGAACAATACAAGTCTTAATCGAACGATACAAATCACTTTTACAACTGGCATCAGGGTGCAATTAATGACGATGTTTAATTAATGATTCTCAAAATGACTCGCAGGGCGATGCCAGGACGAATCTTAATATGAATCGCAGAATGATTCTTAATACGATGACTTGCAGAATAATTTCTAATAAGACTTTTTTTGCACTCTGCCATCAAAGCTACAACTACCAACCAGGGAGCCCGGAGACTATCAGGACGGCGCCATCCGCTCCTTCCGCGTGCTTGAGCTCACGGACGCCTGTGATTGGCTTATCGATCATGATTGATGCAAGAGCGCCGAGTGCATCCTGTCACTCCCCTCTAAAAGAGCTCGGCCAATCAGCTCTCTCTCTCTCTCACATTTCCGACTGCAGGAGGTTACAGCATCACCTGGGATTCTATCAGGGAATGATTACCAGTTCGAGATCATCACTGTTGCGCCACTCAGGAGCCAGAATGATTCTTAATCTCACAGGATGATTCTTTAAGCAACTCCCAGAATTATTCTTAATATGACTCTATGTATGCCTCCCAGTGTGATTATTAAGATTCCCAGTAAGAATCCTGACATGACACAAAGAATAGATTCTATTAAATGATTCCCAGTAGGTTTCCATATTCATGAGTCCTGATCTGCCGCCCACTGACTTCCAGGATGTAATGTGACCCCCTAATGCTGCAGGAAATGCCTCCATTCTTACTGATTTGCCTCATTAACCCTTACTGTACCTGTACAGCTCGGGTCAGATTACAGAACAGCACAGAAACAGCGTTTCATTTATGTACTGGAGCAGTGAAATCAGAAAATATTTTCCCTACCCGCTTTCCACAAGCCCCGCCTTTATGATTGGCTACTGCTGCGTATTGATCGTCAGCGTCTAATACATTGACTGGACCAGCAGCCAATCATAATGCAGAGGGGGCGGTACTTGTCCAAATACGGGTGAGAGACAAAAACAAAACATAACCTATAAGTAAATCCACTTCTAGCTCAATGGCAGGTACAAACAATCATTTTTTTAAATCCCCTGTCGCGCACCAAGCAAGTAAAGCGACGCAAATCTGGTGTATTCGCGACATAACAGTTGGAGCAGGTCAGGCCGTGACGCTAGTCGCCTGCTAGCAACGTTCGCTAGCGGATTTAAACACCGCGTTCGTCTCGCGCAGCCGCTGATCGGCGTTTCGCCGCCGCCCCCGTGATTAAACACTCACCGTGCCGAAGTGTCGCGTCTCCGCCGAGACACACACCAACACCGAAGAGATCATTAACAGCAACATCGTCCAGTACGACGCCATCACTGCTAACAAAACACCAACTCCTCTTTCTTCTCTTAGGGAGCTGGACGATGACGGCGCGCTTTACCGCCACCCAGTGGAGAGCGGAGCGCACTACACACAGAGACACACTGGTTTACAACATAGGGAGAGCACAATGCTAGCATGTCTAATTAAAGGTTATAAAATAACAAGTGATCCCTAAAATAATGAAATAACTGCCCTGATCTATGCATGAGCACTTTATTGGGAACAGGAGCACTGTCATAGCTATAAAAGAGGACCAACTCCACATTGTATATAAGAATATGTATGTGGATACAATGTAAATGCAGGTTTGGCCAAATACTTTACTCCATGTAGTGTGTGATGGATGCTTCCTATTATCTGACTATGATATACTTGTTGCGTGCACAGTATGGTACACATGGCGCTGAGGAATTAGCAAGAAATTGTGAAAGTAATACATGCAACCAAAGGCAAATATGAAAAGACAAAAATCTCAATTCCGAATTACCTGCAGAATAATTTCCAAATTAAAAGTCTCTTTATTCTATACTTGGCTTGTAATTGTTACTCACTATACTATTACCATAAATATCACAGTCTATACCACTTTATTCTGTATACAGGGTCACGGGGGACCTGGAGCCTATTCCAGGAGACTTAGGGCATGAGACGGGGTACACCCAGGATGAGGTACCAATCATCCATACATTACTGGCAATATGGCAAGGACATAATCTGCCTGTCTTTGGACTGTGGAGGACCCAGGGGAAACCCACCAAACCCACCATTTATTATTATTATTATTACTTTTTAATAAACAAAATATTTTTCAATTTTTTTTTTTCTTGGCAGCATGGTGGCGTAGTGGTTTGCAATGTCGCCTTGCACCTTCAGGGTCCAGGCTTGATTTCTACCTCTGGATCTGTTTTGCATGTTTTTCTCATGCTTGGTGGATTTCCTCCCACAGTCTAAAGACATGCAGATTAGGTTAATTGGTGTTTCCAAATTTCCCATAATGTGTGTGTGCGTGCATGCGTGTGTGTGTGTGTGTGTGTGTGTGTGTGTGTGTGTGTGTGCGCGCGCGCGCACTGCAATGGATTGGCATGCCGTTCATGGTGTAACCCGCCTCGTGCCCTAAGTCTCCAGTGAAAACCATGCTAGTGATGAACCCGCATCTTGTAGAAGTAATTACTCAATTATACCACATGGTGGCAGAAAAATGCTCGAAGTGTAGCCCAGCTCTTATACGGTACTTCAGGCGGAATCAGGGCTACTAGGAACTATCTGCTTACAATGTTCTGTTTTCAAAGAAGGGTGAGGATATGAAATGTCATGAAACACTGCACTGAGACTGAGATAAAGTTTTACAAGTTTTACATCGGATGCCTTTCCTGACACATCCCTCACATTAATCCGGGTCCGGGACCAGCACTGCATCCAGTGGCTTGGGTTTGGGCATTGGGTGGGAAGTGAACCCAGGCATTACTCCTGGCAGGTGAGAAACCAACCTTTGAGCCACCAGACAAGCATTAAATCTTTTATTTTCTGACATATTTTTAGAACAGTCTCTCTTAGTGTATTAGTTCATCAAGTGAGAAAGAATGCCAACACACTTTATTGGGTAAATAAGGTGCAATTTGCTAAATTGACATTTATGCAGTGGAACAATGGAAACCGCCGGTGTACAAATAACTCATAGACATTTATCACAGTCACACACACTGCAAAGGATATACAGCGGAACCTTGGCTTACAAATTCAATTAGTTCAGGAGGCACTATATCAAACTATTTCCAACACTATAACCATATTTTTGCATATAAAAACAATTAAAATATTTAGAAAAGACATGTAAATAAAGTAAAATATGAAATAAATAGACATTAAATCCACTGAGAAAAAATTATTCATTCGTCTCCCAAAAGCTTCCGATGCGATCCAAATTTCTTGCATTTTATTATATTATTGTGTTATTAATACGTCCTTAGAGCTTCTCAAAACAGAACAACACTCAGGTTTATATCTAATACTGTTTTGTGTCTGTTGTATTTATTGCCTTTTTTTCTGATCTGTGCCAGTGGATTTTGTTTATTATCATAATAATAATAATAATAATAATAATAATAATAATAATAATAATGTGTGTTAGTGCTTCAGTTGAAATATTCCTTAGATGATGTATTTTTAAATCCCTCAAACTTGTGCCCAACTGTACTAAGTGTAGCCCACCCCAACTGTGATTTTTTTCTGCCATCTCGTAGTACAATTGAGTAATGACTTTTAAAATATGTTGGCTTTCTTTGAAAAAAAAAATAAAACTATAGAAAGCTAATATAACGTATATTTCTGATTATAACTGCGCAGCAAATTATTTGATTGTAAATATTTGTTATATTAAGTAATATAAATCTGTAAACCACCACAGTGATGTCGTGGTTAGCACCGTTGCCTTGCATCTCCAGGGTTCGGGTTCGATTGCCACCTCAGAGTTTGCATGTTCTCCCCGTGCTTTCGTTTCCTTCCACAGTCCAGAGATATGCAGATTAAGATTTCAAGTTGCCCATAGTGTGTGAATGAGTGTGTAAGTATGTGTGTGTATTGGCCTGTGCACTGCGATGGATTGGCACCCTGTCCAGAGTGTACCCCACCTAGGTCTCCTGGGATGGGCTCCAGGCCCCACGTGACCCTGTATACCAGATAAAGCAGTATAGGAGACGAGTGAGTGTAACTGAGCAGCACATTAATCCAGTGTTTTTTTTTTTTAAAGAAAATATGTAAAAGACGGTTTTCTTTATTGATACATTATACAAAGTATATCTGAAGAGCTGAACATGAACAATTAATTAGCTGCATACTGTATGTCCACTGAAAAGTAAGTAAGGGTTTTTTCCCCCCCAATTTCTATAGCTTTGTCAATGTAAACCAACATCTTTTGACAGCAATCATTCGATTGTACCACAAGGTGGCAGCACGAATCATAGACGGCGCTCTGACCCCCATTTATACCACAAGGTGGCACCACGAATCATAGGCGGCGTTCTGATCCCCATTTATACCACAAGGTGGCAGCACGAATCATAGACGGCGCTCTGATCCCCATTTATACCACAAGGTGGCAGCACGAATCATAGGCGGCGTTCTGATCCCTATTTATACCACAAGGTGGCAGCACGAATCATAGACGGCGCTCTTGTCCCTATTTATACCACAAGGTGGCAGCACGAATCATAGACGGCGCTCTGATCCCAATTTATACCACAAGGTGGCAACACGAATCATAAACGGCGCTCTGATCCCCATTTATACCACAAGGTGGCAGCACGGATCACAGACAGCGCTCTGAGCCACATTTTGTGCCGGTGTTGCTTCTTCTTCTAAATTTATGAGCGGTTGGTGCATTACCGCCGCCTATTGGACTGGAAGATAATCACGCTGTACGAAATATAACGTTTACAATTGCATACATTTACAGAATTAATGCAAATTAAATACGTTTAGTTGTTTTTAACACTTAAAAAAATGTGAAAAAAAACATAACATAGCTGGTTGCGAGGAAACAAACAATAAACATTAGTGTTATCTAATAAGTTAAACCAATAAACAAATAAACAAACGAACAAATGCCCCAAATTCAATTAGAATTGGATCGACAGTCTGCCTTTGACCCACATGTCTAATAAGAACCGCTTACATACAGGTTTAGATACAGCTGTTTTGCTTCTTTCTATTCACAAATTGCACAAAATGGACATTTTATGTCCATACAGTATGTACGTGACATTTAAAGGTATTAATTAAAGTGTTCAAATTCAATGCAAATATGCAGAAATAAAAGCAGTCTATCATGCCATACAGGACACATTACACATGCGCTGCCTATCATTAACCTGTTGTGTGCATGGTGTGTGTGTGTGTGTGTACTCGTTGCATGCGGTTCATATGTTGCTGATGTTTATTGAATGTGAATGTGTGTGTGTGTGTGTGTGTGTGTGTGTGTGTGCTGGTTTGTTGGTGACGGGGTATGGATTAAAACTGATTCTTGATTCCTGCAGACACGCCCTTGAAAGGTTCGTCTCTCTCATCAACAGAGGAAATAATAATGCACTAGCCTCAAACCCAACCATAACATTAGCCTACAGTGAGGATGTGAAAGCCTGGCATCTTCCTTCCTGTTCTAAAGCAATGCCAAACTGCCCCTGGCACAACATGACCCTTACACAACATTTGCTCCAGGCCCGCTGCCCCAACGTCTCTGATCCCCACTTCCTGGAATATGCAAAGAGAAAAAATCCTTTGTACTGCAACTAAGTAAATACAAGAGGTGTTCAAGTCAATCCGAGACTTTTAATTGTGCAGAATAATAGAAAACAGTTATGAGAGTAAAACCTCCCTTTATTTCTCTATATGATCGATCCTCTGCTACACTAATGGCGCGATCGGATTGCCTGCTTCATGTCTGGCCTCCCAGGAACTCCTTTAATGTGGAACTCCAATTTATGTGGAAGTGGTTTGCAGTGACGCCACTGTACGAGTGATGTGGCGATAACGCCGAGGTGAGTTCCTGTAATGTGCAAGTGGTGTTGGTGTGTACAGTTCACACAATCGTCTTCTTTTAAAACGGTTGTACCACTCAGATGTTTTACTGTGTCTAGGAGTCTCATCACCTACTGTACTTAAATTCTTCTATAACTTTCAGTTCATGAGAAACTTCATTACAAGTCCCAGTTTGACTTGAACACCCCTCGTGATATACTCTTTATTCTTAATCTTTCCAGAATATCAGTGCAAAACAGTGCTGCTATTTACATGTTTAATGCATAAATGTATATCTGTGTGTGTACATGTCATAATAAGACCTCATATTCATTTACATCCCTGTTCCAGCTGTTGGAGCAGACTGACTAAGTTTAAGTGTATCTTCATCGTGATGACACTATCTGGATGTCGTCTCCGGTCCAAGCAGCGACGGCTGTTAGGAATAAATGGACCAGTATATGATGTTGAAGAGAGTGTAAGCTCCGGGAAAGATCACGCGCGAGTACTTGTCTATGGCGTGCGTGTCGATCCAGAGGCTGACGTAGGGACGAGACTTTCCAACTCGGCTGTTGGCGCCCCGCTCCTTGTCCATGGCCAACTGCACCAGCATGTGCTCGCGCTTGTCTCCGTTCGCCTCGGACACGCCGTAATGACCCGTCGTCATGGTGTCCATCTCGCTGTAGCTGCTGCTCATCATCATGTGGCCTGCGTGAGACATCCCGCACGTGCACGGCAGCTGGAGGTAGGGGGGGTGGGGTTCCAATTAAAACAGGAAGACAATCGAATTTTAAATGTATCCCACATCCACATGTTGATATCATCACCTTTAACAGACTGACGGTAGGTTCCGAGGTTCCATCTTACCCTCTCTCTGAGCTTCCTCTCTTTCCGCTCCTGCAGAGTGGACAGGTAGTTGACAGCCGCGTACTCGATGACGGAAAGGAAGACGAAGACGAAGCTGACCCAGAGGTAAATGTCTACGGCTTTGATGTAGGACACTCGGGGCATGGACGCATTGACACCTGTGATGATGGTGGACATGGTGAGCACCGTGGTGATGCCTGAGGAAAGAACACAACAAATAATAAAAAGGTGAAATATAGACTTAATATGTTTACTTCCCCTTTTTTTTTTTTGAAAATATACTTAGTGAAGTAAAGACATTGTTCATATTTAAACTGATGGAGTATAACGGCAGTATCACCAGACCCTCACTGTCCAATTACAGTTATGTGAGCTTCATACCCTGAATGTTTTCTCACCATATTTAAAGTGTCTTAAGCAGTAAAATATAGCAGAAAAAAACAAACAAACAAAAAGATTATAAAATCTTGGTGTCTCACCAAGAGGGACCCTGGCAGGGACGGCGCGGCGGTCAATCCAGAAGGACACCCAGGACAGCATGACCATCAGAGTGGCGGGAAAGTAGGTCTGCAGCAGGAAGAAGAAAATGTGACGTCTCAGGGTGAAGGTGATGTACAGGCGGTTGTACCAACCTGCAAGGGGAGAGTAAACGTCAACCAACACCAGGATGTCCCTAAACATACTCCTAAACATAACTGCACCAGCAGTGTGGCTTCATAGCGAAGGAAGGCTTGGATAGAGTTCATTAAAATGCTGTAAAACTATGTTTAGGATTAAAACTTTCAATACTTACGAAGAATCAGGAAGATACAGTAAAATCTCAACTGAAAACCAGCGATTTGTATCCAAATCTCATTAGCGATGAGAATCACAGCTATATCGATACGATGTAATCACGATACTTCTGTGCCGATTCGATTCATTTTGTGATTTTTTTTAAAACATTTTTAAAATTTTGTTACAATTTGAACCTTAAAATTGAACCTTTAACCATAAAAAATTGCCAGCACTCAATACCCCAATACCTGTTTTATTCTGCAGCTTCACAACTGAAATGATCATGATTAATTAAGATAAGATGAGATAAGTTTTTATTAATCCCAAAGGAAATTGTTTCTCCAGTGGATGCATTTTGAAAAAATACCAAATACAGTAGGATAAAAAAAAAAAAAAACAATGTACTATAATGTCAAAAAACAGATATAAGTAGAATAAATGTATAAAATGTATAGAAAAACAAAAAAACTACAGAAAGGTGCAGATTGTCTCTTTTATGTATTGTACATGTATGTTATTGCACACAGGATATATATTGCACATAATATTTGATTTTGCATATATTAGTAATGATAATGCACATGATTTCCATAATATTGCATAATTAGTGGTTTTGCATGTGATAATAATATTGCACAATGTATCAGGACATGATAAAGTTCTATTAAATGTATCCCGTTCCTTATAACATCAGTTTTCTCACTTAAAATCCAAGCGCAGCATTGAAACACTACAAACCAACTTCGAATACAACAGATTAACATTTGACTTCACATTTATTAATTATGTAAAAAGCTACTTTTTTACTGACTAGCATTTACACAACACCATTATTATTTCCTAGTAAATGATTCACTCCTACCACACAGGATGCCAGCGTGTGAACAGATTAGAGTGTGCCATTAGTTTTATAAAAAAGAAACAGTCACATTCGCCACCTCAAAAGCCTCCGAAGTCTCGAGCATCTGTTGAGCAGTTGCAGGCACGCGGGTCATGAGCTTCGAGACAAATTAGCACTTTGGGTGTTTTGAGACTGGCGGAAGGTTGTGATGAGTGGGTCTGAGACTGGCTCACTTGCATTGTTTAGTGGAAATGTTAATGCGTGCAATTTAATAATGTAAGAGCATAAACATGCGTTTCAGCCTTTTGGAACACACATGTGAACACACATGTGAATCGGTGATGTCCAAAGCTTATCAGTCATCTCTGATCAAGCTAAACAATCCATCCAGCTCCCAATTGGTGCATCTTTATTAGATATGTAAAAAATAAATTAAAAAGTATCTTTTGGAGTCAGTGTAGTGATACATAAATCATCACTCACTCATCATCTACACCACTTAATCCTGTATTCAGGGTCACGGGGGGCCTGGAGCCTATCCCAAGAGACTTCTGGAACAAGACTGGGTACACCCTGGACAGAGTGCCAATCCATCGCAGGGCACAGACACTAACTCATTCACAAATTACAGGCAATTTGGGAACGCCAATTAACCTAACCTACATGTCTTTGGACTGTGGGAGGAAACCCACTAAGCACGGGGAGAACATGCAAACTCCATGCACACAGAGACAGGAATCGAACCCGGGAACCTGGAGGTGCAAGGCGACCATGCTAACCGCTACACCACCGTGCCGCCTCACAACTGAACTGTGATTGTGAATATATCATCTGATCCGTCTCCACATTTCAGCTACTGCACTGTATTGGCCACAGCTCAACACTAATCTGTGTGACTCACTGTAATATCTGACCTGATATGATGAGCTGCATGTGACTAATGAAAACCTTCTTATTATTCTTTTTTTAATCTACTTGCCTGAAAGTCTTATTCTACAATCACAAGATCAGCAAAGAGAAAGGATTAGATTCACTTTTACAACTCCATGACAAGAGCGAGGCACCTTATGACTAGAGCTGTGGGAATCGTAGGTGGACACTCAATTCCATTCGGTATTCGGGCATTGCGCTCTTCAATTCGATTTGATTCAACAGCACTGATGTTTATCGTCTGACTTGTCTTAAGTAGCTTCATTTCTTACAGGTGTGAACTATCAAAAGCTACTAAAGTCATCTAATCTAATACTCTGTGAAATGCTGTGCACCATCCATCTAGGAACCTCTGGAGGCCAACTAGGGACGATGGAGGCCGGGAGTGATGGCTATTGTATTTATTCTCATTTTTTAACACCTGTGGTAGGACCTCCGGTCGACACCCACTCACTCATCATCTACACCGCTTAATCCTGTATTCAGGGTCGCGGGGGGCTTGGAGCCTATCCCAGGAGACTTATGGAACAAGACTGGGTACACCCTGGACAGGGTGCCAATCCAACGCAGGGCGCACACACTCACTCACACACTACGGCCAATTTGGGAACACCAATTAGCCTAATCTGCATGTCTTTGCACTGTAGGAGGAAACCGGAGAACCTGGAGGAAACCCACCCACTATGGGGAGAACATGCAAACTCCATGCAAACAGAGACGGCAATCAAGTCCAGTCGGGAATCGAACCCGAACCCTGGAGGTGCAAGGCAGCATTGCTAACCACTACACCTAACCATGCCTAACCTCACTCACACACACTACGAGCGATTTGAGAATGCCAATTATTCTAATCTGCATGTCTTTGCACTGTGGGAGAAAACCGGAGAACCTGGAGGAAACCCACCCACTGTAGGGAGAACGTGGTAAGTCTATGCACACAGAACCCGGATCCTGAATGTGCAAGGCGACAGTGCTAACCGCTAAGCCACCCATCCTGTAGGTGTACTAGTGAATTAATTAGCAAAAGGTACAAGGATATTTTTCAAAAATGTTAAATTATCCTACATAAGATCGATTGCACTGCATTAATCGAGTTGATAAACAGCTCTTGGAATGACCAGTAGACCGAGCGGATAGAAACTGCCCTGGTGGTGTATAACAAACGGAATACGACACGATCATCATAAAGGCATTAATATCATGTTATTACAGTTTTTTAAAAAACGTCTTGATTATCTGTTTTCCTTTGGCGTAACCTCGCTCCAGACACACTAAGCGGTGTATAGTACCTGTGCTGCTGTAGAAAGCCAGTTTGGTGGTGGTGTGAAACTCCTGAATGAGGAACTGAGAGAGTGAGATCTTGTCATCCGTCTTCAGAGAGTCGTTCCCTTTCTTCCAGTACAGCATCAGATCATCGTCTGTGTACGCGTCTATTAAGGAGCCAGAAAGGAAAGCTTAGAACTTATAGCATAATCGCTTAATCATAAGTCTCAGTTCACACTGTACATAAGACAGGTTACTAAATATCATGCGTGCGCTATTTGAAGCGCTGACGTGAAGGGGTATGTTTGTCCAGCGTCTATGAGTTTGTAAAAAGTTGGCCGAGTCAGGGCGTCACGCAAAACGGAGACCAATAAAAGGACTTGAGTAAAGTTTAAGACGTTTGATGAGCTTGAGCTGAGTCTTTGAATAAAGAAGTCGACACTCACAGCTTTCGATCTCCAGCGAGCATGTTTGGGTGTCCAGAGGAAAGTGGCTGAGGTCCATGTTACACATAGCTGTGACCGTGACCCTGGAAATATTAAGAACATGTTAAACATTCATAACTGTAGACACAACAACTCGCAAAATCTTAAGTGCTTTAAGGATTGTAAAAACATGCTTCGATATGGATATGAACGCGTTCCTGTGGACATTCAGCAAGCACATGATCCTTGATAACTAGTCGCCAACTTGTGGTAGAGACGCATCTGTGTGTGGGAACTGTACACTTGTACGTTACAGGAACTCGGCTGGGAGTTATCGCCACGTTATCCAAGACAGTTCCACATCAAAGGAGTTCCTGGGAGGCCGGCGTTTCAGATGTGAAGCAGGCAGTCTGACCATGGTTACCTTAATGGTTTCCAAGCACTGGTTCAACGCTGGAATAAGTGCATTAGTAAGGGATTATACAGAGTTATTATTCTATTCTGCACAAGAAAAAGTCCCGGTTTGACTTGAACTTCATAAGAATATCATAAGCTTAAGATGGATGAACTTTACATGAAGGTTAGACAAATATTAGGAAACGCCCAGCTGTGTTTGGCGTGAACGCAAAACAGATGCCGTAGCAGCCTGGAGATTAACCCCTCATCTATAAGCTACAGTAGATTGGTGTTTCCCACAGTCGAGTCACGTGGCCTCACATCTGCTTAGAAGTAGCTTTACCACCGTGCATGTCCTGTATGGTGGAGATTTAACTAATATCAGCTTCAGAGGCTTGAATAATGCTGGAGTTAAAGGGTGACATCACATCTAAGGGAAGCACTAAACCCCACGGACAATCCATTGCCCAAGAGATTATGAGAGCTTAAACGTGCCACAGTCCTTCCTGTAGTGATTACTGTATGCTCTACTGCTTGAATTCAGCACCCTGATACAGTAGTTACTCAAAAAACAACAACAACATATATATACTACTACTACTATACTGTATATATATAGTATAGAGATCGGTTCTGTAAAAAGTTACAAGACTCACCTTCTGTTATATTCATTGCAAAGGAGTTTCTGGTTTAAGGAGGTCATGCGGCCTTCGTATGATACATAGTGTAAGATCGAGTGATACAGTACATATCCAACCAAACACTGGTATTGGTCCTTAAAAGTGTCTCATCAAGGTGAAAAATGTCATTTTCAGATAGGATCATTTAACACCATTTTTCATCATACCTAATGCTTCTTATCTCCTGGTTCATGCTTCATTTTTTAAATTTGTAAATATGCATTTTAGTTTGCATTTTAAATGATTATCATTTGAAGTGAGACGCTGAAAAATGGCCAGTTTTGGGGCACATACAGTATAAAATCATCTCTCCAAAACGGCTGAAGTTATCAATTTGAAATTTTTAGGGACACAAGACTGGTCACTTCAATGTTGCATGAACTTCAGAAAAATCACACATTTTCAGTATATATACAGGGTTTTGCAAAAGTTTAGGCACCCCTTGATTAACAGATTTTGGTGATTTTTAATTGAAAAGATGTTAACACAGTCTTTCTTGAAAATGTAAAAAATGGACAATACTTTCAGAAAACATTGATGCATAGTAAGTTCTTATGCCATAAATTGAACAAAAATAAAAAATAAAAACATTATACATATATATATATGTGTGTGTATTTTTTATGTATATATGTATTTTTTGTTGTTGTTGTTGTTTGTTTTTTTATTTTTTTTACCTATTCTTTGTGAATATATGACCGCGAGTCAAGACTATTTAAACTCTCTCACTCATTTTCTATAGCACTTATCCTGTACAGGGTCACGGGGCCTAGAGCCAGGGAATGTTAGGGAACCCTGGACAGAGAGCCAGTCCATCACAGGGCGCTGAATGCAGATCTCAGAATCGGTTTATGCAACTACCTAAGTGATCAAGTCCAGTTATTATAAGGACTGTAAGCGCTTCTGTAATAGCCACTTATTGTGTAGAGTTAGTGGGAGATGAGATTTTCATTCAGTGTCCAGACTAAACACATTAAACCAGGTACAGCACTTGCTTGTACACTCAGGACAGGATTCCAATCCATTGCAATGTACAATCACATTCACACACTACGGGCAATTTTTGCCACGCCAATCAGCTTAATCTGCATCTGTTTGGACTGTTGGAGGAAACCAGAGTATCCGGAGGAAACCCACCAAACATGGGGAGAACATTCCATGAACACAGACCTGAGGTGGGAATCGAACCCAGGCCAGTATGAATCAATATAAAACAAACAAAATCTAGATACATTAAAATGATTGCATGTGTTGTACCTGACGCTGTAGAGTACTTTGCCATCAGGATAAACCCTGAGCATGACGTTGTCCGTCGTCGTATCGTGGATGAAGGAGCGTTTGGAGTGGACGAAGAACATGTCAGGGACCCAGATCTTCTTTACTAAGCGACTATCGAAAGTCATGCTCTGGTTGGTCTTGCCCGGGTAGGACAGCCGCTCGTCTTTCCAATAGTGCCTCAGGTACAGAGTCATGGTGAAGTCCTGACACACAACAACAACTGTGGTACAGTTTTTTCATCAATCCAGCTTTGGCGTGTGACTGTTTTGAATTGTTGTCAAAGAGAATGCAGGAAGAATGAGGTGTTCAAGGTATACAGGTACCTTCCTTGCTTATTTTTACCTTGGTTATGACCATACATATATTGTTATAGAATAATCACATCCCATTCACTGTACATGTGCAAAACTCTGCATTATTAGATAATTATTGCAGTGCCGTAAGTGTGTCCAAAAACGAGAAGAGAATCTCTTACCATGTCCACTTCAGAGATAGTGTCCAGGCTTTCAACTTGCACATCCACACCCACAGGCACAGCCGGGCCTGGAAACAAAATTCTGGGATTTTTTTGGGTTCAAAACTTACTAAAATCACTTGGTTTATGATACGCCCCACATAAAAAACCTTCCACAGGGGAGACAACATGATTGACAGCTAAGAAAGCCGTATCGGTTCCACGAGGGCCGTTCATGTCAAACCGGGACTTGTTTCTCACGGATGAAGCCGTAAAAATTTATTTATGATTGACATTTACAGAAGACTTCAAGCTCAGTACGGCAATGAGAACCTTAGCCGCGGTAAAACCATTTAATGGTGCAAATGCGGAACGCTTGATCCTTGAGAATTGATGGACAACTTGCCGCCAACTTTCTGTCCAAACTGTACATACAATAATTGATGAACACCGCTTGCACATTATAGGAGTTGTCGCCACACCCCCTGTACAGTCCTGATCTCGCTCCAAACCATTTTCACAAGATTGGTACATTAAAGGAGTTCCTGGGAGGCCAGCGTTTCAGACGTGAAGGAGGCAGTCCGATGGCGTCCAAGCACTGGTGAATGAGTGCATTACTGTTGCAGGGGATTAAACAGAGCAATACATTTAATTTCTACTCTATTCTGCCCAATCAAAAGTCCCGGTTTGATCCGAACTCAGCTTATAATAAGCAGCATTTTCTGTCGAATTAACCTGGGATGGAAGCTGATGATCTTTTTACAGCTGCTGTATTGTAAATTACACCAGTGATTACTTAATTAATCCTAAAAACACAGATTAAAAAGTTACTGTACAGTACATGCAAAAATACTGATCATGGCTCTGGTGTCCTGAGAAAATTCTCTATCTTGTTGGTATCCAAACACTAGTGAAACACTGGGATGAGTGCTTTACTGTAACAGCGGATCATTTAGAGGAATAAATAATATAAAGCATAACTGTAAAGCAAGCAAAAGTCCCCGTTTCACTTGAACACCCCCCAAAAATGTGAGTTTTTAGTGTTACTTTTAACCTTGAAATGGTTGGTGAATACATACCCCATATTGTTCACTGAAAAAACAAGTTACAGAACTTTATTCTAATAATAATAATAATAATAATAATAATAATAATAACAACAAATATAAAAATGATTAATAATAAAAAAATACAATTATGTATTATAATTTATTATATTTGTTTATGTTGTATACACACACACAGTATATTATGATTATATATACAGTACACACACAGTATATTATGATTTTACCTCCAAAGCCAGGCCGCATTGTGAAATCATGGTCCTCTATCCTGAGGATGTGCTCGGATTTGGGCACCGAGCCCTTGGTGATGTCGGGGCTCCTTTTCAGAATGGGACTTTTAGAATCCAGGATTAAATCACAGATAGTCAACAATGAACAAGACGCAATTTGTTGAGAGGATCATAGCACAAATGTCATCGACAAGTGGTAGCGTGAGCATTGCAATTATCTCTCTCTATGTGTGACAATTAATTTACTGTTCGGAAATGCAGAGCAGATGCAAGTCCTTTATAATGTGCCTTAAAATGACAAATGTGAAAATACACCCTATGGTAACCTAAGTGCTGGGAAACTCCTGAAGCCATTTTACCACGGTACGCGTATCATGGTAGTCCAATGGCACCAGTACAGTACCTTGATATTTTTGTCAGTACCATGGTACTTTTTTGCTGATACAGTACATGAACCACACTATGGTCCATGATTCTACCAATCATACAGTGCTACATGTACAGTATGGTACATAGTTGACCATCTACTGTAGTATTGCACTATGAAGAATATGCCAGGATACTCTAAACTGAAATTATACATGTTTATGTACCTCAATAGTACCTCAATTTTTTTATGTATGCAACATTAATTGAATACCATAGTGTACAAATTAATAATAGGCTACTGCCTGTACTAAACCATACCAATAGTACAGTATGTACTAACATATCTAAAATGTAGTGTATATATAATATAATATATATATATAATATATATAATATAATATATATAATATATTACATTCTTGCTGAACTTTCCGAGTGCCATGGTATTCTTGTACCACAGTACCCACCCTGGCGCTCCATATAAGTCCTATATGGACTATATGTCTGATGTACCACAGTATGACTACGGTATTTTATGGTATGTACTACAGTTTAAAATTGTTTTACAAAATAATGTGATGGAATAGCAAGGTATCTGATTACCTTCCAGACTTCGGAATTCCTCCCTCTGTTCTTGTGGCATCTCTCCTTGATCTAAATAACATCACCGCAACAGAATATTTTCTTTTATTATTATATATAAAAGACATTACACTTACGCTACAATGTGTTAAATCCCATCAGTCAGGAGTTGCTGATTTGTTTTATACATTTTACAGACGTCCTTATCCAGAGCGACTTACATTTGATCTCATTATACATCTGAGCAGTTGTGGGTTAAGGGCCTCGCTCAAGGGCCCAACAGGGACAATTAGTGGTCATGAGGTTTGAACCTGGGACCTCCTGAACTGTAGTCCAATGCCTTAACCACTGAGCTCCCCCTGACCCCTAAAGTAACCGTTTCTCAGCAAAACTTTGCAGGTGAAGATGTTTTTCCAATCCTCAACTATCCAGTTTTATTTCTCACTGTAAGCTCAGATTCCTGTTGTGGTTTCAGGGAAGTGGAACACAATGTGCCCGTTTTCTGTTCTACTGTAGCTTTACCACGTTCAGGTACAAGGTTGTGCGTGCTGAGATTTTTTTCTCGGTTTTCTGGCCGACAGCCACAGTTTTTGCATGAATGGGTGTTTGAGGTACCGTAGCCTTTCTGTCAGCTTGAATAGCTTCGGCTGTTCTTCTCTGTCTTCTCACATCAACAATGTTGCACTCACCGGACTTTTTTTTTCTTTTTCTTGTGTGAAAATCAGCGGTTTCTGGAATATTCAGACCAGCACGTTAGGCGTCAGGGGCTACGCCACTGAGATCTCAATTCTTAATGCATACTATAAAGTGGCCGGTATTTGCATGACTTTCTGCACTGTGTTACATGATTGCTAAATTGCCGAAATGAGCAGACGTACAATGTTTTTATTAAAGTGACCCACGTATGCCCTTTTTCTCCAACCACTTTTATTGTTCGTCCCTCGTATAGAAATGTAACAAAAAACCTTCATGCAGAAATAACTCTCACCCCTGAAGGTCACAATAAATGAAAGAAATTGAAGTTGTCTCCAGTGATGTCACGGCTGATTATGAGACTCGTGACCTTTTCAAATCCACCAAATCGGCTCCAGAATCCAGTTGACACAACGAACAGACGAAAAAAGCGAACAGACAACAGGTATTACGCAAGAACGCAATATGGTCAGGTAAATAAAAAGCAGATGAGTCGCTAACACTAGTTTAATCTGCGATCTGAAGACTTGAGTCACCTCTGGATACGCCGAGTTACAGTATAATCGGATTAAGGATGAGATCTTATTATAATAAAAAAATGTTATTGCCGCATATGTTTTAATAAATATATATTCAAAATGCAACAAATAAAACAAATCGATGGAAGATGAAGCCGTGAATAAATGGCAAGTGTTATATAACGTCACCCACTAACACACGCACGCACACATGTACTGTATACTTTCCTTTCCGCTCCTGCTGTAAGCGCTTCGGTGCCCTGAGCACGCTGCTCTATAGGAATCTGTCGCTCTAGATCCCGTCTCGTTTCGTGTCGTGTCTCACACGGCTCTGCGGAGGGTCTCTCTTTCTGTCACATAATATCTCTACATCACTTCATGATGTGCAGAGTCGTGACTTTTGCGCAACCTCACGCGAGTGAATTGGGATAATCGCTATCACTGTCTCTATTTTTGTATGCTGTGTGGTGTAGCACTGCCGCATGATGAGTGTATAAGGAGATGCATAGCGGTTACTAATAAAGGGGTCACTGAGTAAAGAATCATGTTCAATATTTGCTCAATATCCATATTGCAGAGATTGTTTCCAGGCCAGGACGCATACAGCGGTACATCAGCATACAGATTTAATCAGCGAATTCTTAAGGAAAATTGAAAATATGAAATTTCATATTGTGAAACGCATTTTCCCAGAGGAAATAATGTAAACGCAGATAATCCGTTCCAGCCACACAAACATATTACCAATATTACCAATTTCCAACACTATAATCGTATTTTTGCATATATAAAAACAATCAAAACATTTAGAAAAGATGTGAAAATGAAGTAAACTTATTTATTAAAAATAAATAGACATTTATGATTCCTCTTGGAACTGGCTGCTTTAAAAACCGGACTGAAAGCGGCTCCATTTTCTTCTTGCTACCGTCGTCATTGCTAACATTCTTGGGACCGAAGGTGCTGTGTCTTCACTACGTCTTGCACAAAATGCAAAAAAAAAAAAAAAAACACCAAAAATTCATAAACTCGCTTCACTTGGCTTCAACTGGCGTTCAGTTCGGCTCGGCTCGGTCTCTCGTATAAAGAAAATGCTTTACATGCAAAATTTCAGTTCTTAAGGCGAAAATACATTTGTATACCGAGGTACCACCACATACAGTCAACTGAGAATGATTAGCAAAACACTCTCACTTTCTTGGAACATTCCATTACTCTTGATTGTGAAACGTGACAAGAATTAGAACGTTTTATTTTATTTATTTATTTATCCATAAAGGTCTTGTAGGCTGACTTTAGGTGATCCGTACCACGCCTCATTATGTTCTAATCCCTGAAGTATACTGTAGGATGTCATCCACAACCCATCTAACTTGCATTGCTGGGGTTGGAGACACTAACCCAGATGGTCTTTCTGTCAGAGAGGAGAAAACCTGAACAAAAATAACAAAATCCTGAACGCTTGAAGAAAGTTGATCCTACTGATGGTATAACCATCTTCCCAAATGTCACACAGCAGAACCCTTGAAGCCTTACTCAGAGCCCTGGAGAGGCCACGTACTGTAGCAGCAGAGGCACCATCCTAGCACGTGAAGGTGGAATGAAGATTCTTCAGCACATTGTTAAGACCAGACCTTGTTCGGTTGTCAGAGTCAGCACTAATGCTTGGAACCATAACAAAGGTGCATAGAGGCTTTTGAATGAAAGAGAGAGAGATACTAGTGGCCTTGTGAATGCAGAGGGGGCTGAAGGAGAAACCGCTTCCCTCGAAAGGTAGAGCGGTTTCACAGGGCTGTCCCTGTCCCTTGGTGTGGCATATTCTACACTCAGTGTGACAGAAAAGAGCAAAAGGAGAGCCATGTCTGACAACACAGAGGCAGAGCGGATCCCTGGCTTGTCACTTGGGCAAGAGTGTCTGATGTTGAAACACACAAAGCACCCAAGGACCATAAAATGTAAACATCAAAGGATTTTTCTCAAAAATAATGCTTAAATTTATCCTAGTGGCAAACCAAGTATTAAACCCAGGTTTGTCTTATACCAAGAGAAACGGAAAGTGCAAACTCTTGTGTGCATCCTTCATAGATACATTTCCAAAATGATCTGTTCTATACACTGAAAATTTTATGATATGACAATTATGAGGGTTAGAATATGCAGATGGTCTGTCGTACTATAGAAATGATTAAATATTAGAAAACATACTAAGAGTCATTTGGGAATTCTTTGGGCTGTGGGAAGAAACCGGAGCACCTGGAGGAAACGCACCACGGGAAGAACATGCAAATCTAGAGATGAAAGTCGACAGTGCTAACCACCACACCCCTGCTGCTGTTCTAGAACAGTAATCAACACCTGACATCTGACCAATCGGATTCAAGAATTCAATTGTGCTATTGTTGTTATTATAATTTTTTCTTCATCTCAATTCACGATACAGAAGATTAAGGCAAGCAGTGTGCTATTGAGAACAAACCAGTACATTTCATTTTAATGCACTTCAAAAGGAATTTGCTCTGTGATCTTTTTTAACTAAAACATTTAACAAATTTTAGGCTACACGCTGGTTTTAAATATGCAGTTTGCACAGAGAAGACATTTCAATGAGAGACCGTTTCCAGGACGAGTGTACATGTGTATTAATCAGAGGAGTGTTTCATCATTTCATCATTTCTCTCCTTCAGGTGACATTCATTTGGCTGATTAATTCGGCTTCTTGTCTGGGTAAAGCGCTTTGGATGTTCCACACACACTCACACACATCACAGAAATGCACAATCCCTAGAACTTGCAACTAACACATGTAATATGTGTGCGTGTGTGTATATGTAAGTATTCAGTTAATTAATCAATTAATTACAAGCACAACACTTGCAAAATTCAGCTGATTTCAATTACATCATTCTGCCTTCCTGCCTCTCTCATTAACAACGACTATAACATATCCACCAAGATTAACCTTCACCCTCAGCTGTCACTGAACCCACATAATCATGAGCTCATTAAAAAAAAATACAGCACCAGACCACAAAGAACTGGCACTCTAGGAACAACATCTATTGCAATGACAGCATCTACGCACAACACAAAGAGACACCCTGTGCGAAATGCATATGCTTTTAGAAAAAGGGTCCCTACAATGATTTACCGGATGATTAGTTGCAGTTCGAACATTTTAAAGCTATCCTAAAGGGAAACCATCTGTTGTAGAGTTCTGCTACATAAAAGATAGTTCCCGGAGATGGAAAAAAAACCAAGAAAAGAAGTAACTGAAGGTAACTACAAGGTACTTTTGGGTTTTACAGCTCTGAGTAAGGCCGACACTAAAAATGATTACATGCACAATGTATTATTATTATTATTATTATTATTAATTACTGTGACATCTTGGTCCAAGAATAGAATGTTCATATTGCATAAAAGAATGCAGAAATCATTTATTTCGGAATTAATAGTTAAATCAATGATTTGTTTGTTGCAGTGTGCAACATTTGCAAGAGAATTATAAATATAAATAGTAAAATATATTTTCAGTATTTGCTGTACACAGGACACTCTATATAGAATACATTATGTGCTCCTTTAATATAAAGCCAATTTATTATAGAGGAAATATGAATGCACGTTTTGAGGGAGGGAAAACCATCTGTCTTGTAAATCAGATTAACTTGAATGTGCAAGAATGGAAGGATCGCATTAAGAATTAAGAAGAGTTTATATAACACATTAATGTTTTAATCATGCACGACTCATTTCGGATCTCACTGCACGCTGGATCCTGCAGACTGGGTTTACTGCACTAATATCACTAATACAGGTGGATGTTTAACTGCTCCACGCTTACCTGAGCTGGCTGGAGGTGTGAAGTCCTCGCCCTGTGATTCGAGCCTCTGTGCAGCGCGCGACCAGCAGCGCCAGAGACAGCAGCGCGAGCAGGTCCGCGCGCATCGCGGCTTCACATCAAAGCGCGGATCAAAGAGTACAGGTGTAATTGTATATTCTTTTTTTTTTTGTTCGTTGATAAAACTCTCTTGAAGTTTACGTTTCGCTGGAGCAAACGTGTTACACTCGCCCACTACGCATACAAGAGAAGTATCACCCCCAGCAAACTCACTCCGCGTATTAATACCCCGGCTCAGTCTCAAACCCCGTCCTGCTCCCTATACAGTAGGCTGCCTACAGTGGTACAGTGGCTTAGTGTGTATCACTGTCACCTCGCACCTCCAGGCTCCGTGTTTGAATCCTCGCCTCAGGGTTGGAGTTTTCATGTCTCTCCCAGTGCTTGGTGGGTTTCCTCTGGGCACTCCAGTTTCCTCCCACAGTCCAAAGACACGCAGATTAGGCTAACTGGTGTTCCCAAATTGCCCAGCACTATTCTGCCTTGCTTCAAACAATAATTTAAACACAACTGATCCATGTTTATTTATGAGTATTGATACAAATATTGGTGTAAGATAAAGTCAGTTAAAATTGCTTTTTGTAATCTGCTCAATAATTATCGTTAACGCACATACCATTAAAATTCCAGGGCTACCTCAGTACCTTGCATGATAGAGGGTCTTTTCCGGTTCATGGCTTTTTATGTGAAATCTCAATTTGCCAAGTTTCCAAAAATATAAATGTGAATGCATACACACGTGGACAAAATTGTTGGTACCCTTCGGTCAATGAAAGAAAAACTCACAATGGTCACATAAATAACTTTAATCTGACAAAAGTAATAATTAAAAAAAATTCTATGAATGTTAACCAGTGAAAGTCAGACATTGCTTTTCAACCATGCTTCAACAGAATTATTGTAAAAAAATAAACTCATGGAACAGTCCTGGACAAAAATGATCGTACCCCTAGAAAATACTGAAAATAATGTGACCAAAGGGACATGTTAATTCAAGGTGTGTCCACTAATTAGCATCACAGGTGTCTACAATCTTGTAATCAGTCAGTGGGCCTATATATAGGGCTCCAGGTAGTCACTGTGTTGTTTGGTGACATGGTATGTACCACACTCAACATGGACCAGAGGAAGCGAAGGAAAGAGTTGTCTCAGGAGATTCGAAAGAAAATTATAGACAAGCATGTTAAAGGTAAAGGCTATAAGACCATTTCCAAGCAGCTAGATGTTCCTGTGACTACAGTTGCACATATTATTCAGAAATTTAAGATCCATGGGACTGTAGCCAACCTTCCTGGACTTGGCTGCAGGAGGAAAATTCATGACAAATCAAAGAGACGGATAATCCGAATGGTAACAAAAGAGCCTAGAAAGACTTCTAAAGTGATCCAAGGTGAACTTCATGCTCAAGGAACATCAGTGTCAGATCGCACCATCCGTCGTTGTTTGAGCCAAAGTGGACTACATGGGAGACGACCAAGAAGGACACCACTGTTGAAAACAAATAATAAAAAAGCCAGACTGGAATATGCCAAACTACATGTTGACAAGCCACAAAGCTTCTGGGAGAATGTCCTATGGACAGACGAGACAAAAATGGAATTTCTGCCAAGGCACAACAGCTCTATGTTCACAGACGGAAAAATGAAGCATATGAAGAAAAGAACACTGTCCCTACTGTGAAACATGGAGGAGGCTCTGTTATGTTCTGGGGCTGCTTTGCTGCATCTGGCACAGGGTGTCTTGAATCTAGAGAGAAATGTGCTGGCCAGTGTCAGAAAGCTGGGTCTCAGTCGCAGGTCATGGGTCTTGCAACAGGACAATGACCCAAAACACACAGCTAAAAACACCCAAGAATGGCTAAGAGGAAAACATTGGACTATTCTAAAGTGGCCTTCTATGAGCCCTGACCTCAATCCTATTGAGCATCTTTGGAAGGAGCTGAAACATGCTGTCTGGAAAAGGCACCCTTCAAACCGGAAACAACTGGAGCAGCTTGCTCATGAGGAGTGGGCCAAAATACCTGCAGAGAGGTGCAGAAGTCTCATTGACAGTTACAGGAATCGTTTGATTGCAGTGATTGCCTCAAAAGGTTGTGCAACAAACTATTAAGTTAGGGGTACCATCATATTTGTCCAGGCCTGTTCCATGAGTTCATTTTTTTATATAATTCCGTTGAAGCATGGTTGAAAAGCAATGTCTGACTTTCATTGGTTAACATTCATAGAATTCTTATTTATTATTACTTTTGTCAGATTAAAGTTATTTCTGTGACCATTGTGAGTTTTTCTTTCATTGAATGAAGGGTACCAACAATTTTGTCCACGTGTGTATTTACAAAAAATGACGCATGGATCAGGATGCAAGTAATAACTATTATGATAAATAGTGTTATATGATCCTATCTGAAAATTCACTTTTTCATCTAGATGAGACACTTTTTAGCACCAAAACCAAATTTTGGCCAAATAGATCCCTATACTGTATTTGCTAAAAATATCCTGAAATGTATTTCGTCTTCTTTAAGAGCAATAACTTACTTTTAAACTTTTGAATCCACAAAAATGTAGAGCTTAATAACTGGTAACACCAATGACGATAATCCCAACGACAAATTTAGAGACAAATTCTAACTATTTACAAAATAGCTATTATGGACCACATAGTTTTATATCCACAAATCCTGTACATGGCGAGGTGCATGCATTTCACTTTTCTGGGGAAGAAATGGCAACAGGATGGACCATGGAAAGAAGGCAAGCCAGCAAAGGCAGTGTAATGCTTTGGGCAATGTCCTGCCATTCATGTGGATGTCACTTTGGCACGTATCACCTACCTAAATATTGTTGCAGACCAAATATACCTCTTAAGGCAACGGTATTCCCTAATGATGATGGTCCTCAGCATGATAATGCATCCTGGAAAACTGCAAAAACTGTTCAGGAATAGTTTGAGGAACGTGACCAATGGGCCAAAGTGTTGGCTTGCCCTCTAAATTCCCCATATCTCAATCCGTTCAAGTCTGGTCAATGGAGACCCCCACCTCACAACATACAGAATCTGCTCTTAATAACTTGGTGTCAGATACCACATTGTACCTTCCCATGTCTTATAAAGTCCATGCCTGACCGCCAAGAACCCCACAACGGAACCTACACAATATTAGGAAGGTCATTTTAATGTTAAGTCTAAAACAAGGACCCTGAAGCTATGATGTGGTAAGGCTACCCACTGTGCCACCATCTCACAATGCAGCTTCACAGGAATGCAGATGTGGACTTAGATCCTTAATGAGCAAGCCAGAGGCGACATTCATTAAGAAATTCTCTAAAATGACAAGGAGCAAACTTTAAGAGGATTCAAAAGGGAACCCATGGTGGGATCAGATTGTAATGTCATTTCTCCTTGACAACATCTTCAACTTGCAAAAAAAACTTTAACTTAAAAAAAAAATCTGTAACCTTCTTATAAAGTGATGATACTGAAAAACATTTTTTTTTTGTTAGAATTAATGTTTTGTTTAGTTTTTTTGCCTTTTTTTTTTAAATATGAGGACACTTATTGCAACATTATTTTTGCCAACATAAACAATTATTCTTACTGTAAATAGTGTAATTTTCCTCTGCAAAACACTAGTTTAAAAACTATTGGTACCTCTACAATAAATGAAAGTCTTTCCCGGAGAGATTAAGAGCACTATGCGTCTTTTCCCAAATTGTTTGAATGACATTTTTTAAATTATTGTGAGCAATAAAAACTCAACAGAACAGAATAAACCTATTTGTGTCCATCTTTGCTTATAGATTTCTATGTACCACTACAGTGGTTTTGTGAAAGCTGTATATTAATAGTGGAACTACAAACTATCATCCTGGCTTTTTGATCATCTTGCGTTAATGCTTGCATCACTGTGACACTTATTTATATTCTCAGTCTCCCCACACTTTAGATTTAATCTGCTAGCTGTGTGTGATCAAGTCACTGTATGTAAAGGGGCTTATGGGCATGATGTGTGTACTTACTGGTTTTAACCAGTTGCTAGATCCTACATTAGATCCTCTATAAGTCACATCATTACATAACCTCTCTCATGGAAGTTCACAAGGAGGAAGTTATGTCACATACTATGACATAATGTGGGGGAAAAAAAGCATGATCCTCTTTACATTGCTGTTACAAATAACATCATATGTGTGTATATACGGTAGCATATACAATATATGTAAAGTCGACGCAGTGGCTTAGTGGTTAACACTGTCTCCTTGCACCTTCAGGGTCTGGGTTTGATTCCCGCCTCAGGGTCTGTGCGCATGGAGTTTGCATGTTCTCCATGTGCTTGGTAGGTTTCCTCCAGTTTTGTCCCACATAATCCAAAGACATGCAGATTAGACTAATTGGCATTCCCATAATTGCCGTATTGTGTGAACGAGTACAGTACATTAAAAAAAAAAACACGCTTATGAGTGTGCAATTCAGTTCCATGTGAACAAAGTTGTGGGCACATCTAGGTTCATAAAAGAATCAACCTTGAAAAATCATTAGTTCACCTCAAAATTCAACAGATGGTGCTGTACATAAAGCCTGTGATGGACTGGTAACCCATCCAGGGTGTACCCTCCCTTGTGTCCTGATGGTGAGTGACTGAGTAAGTGAAAGAATAATCACCACTGACCATTGGGCTCCACAATCTCTAGCTGGACTACACAGGTTCCTTTATATTGCCTTCCTAGGAAGGTCTTCATGAGAGACAGTTTCATCATGGTGCTTGATGTGTTTTGCAAATGCACATAAGAATACTGTTCTTGCAAAAATTATTCCAGAAGGTCTGACCTATGTGTCTTAAAATAACAACTGACTGTTGTTGTTACATAATTACCGAATTTCATATGTGTTATTCCATAGTTTTAAAATCCCCAGTAATGTTGTAGAATGCAGAAAATATATCTCTAAATTTGCAAGTGATCCCAAACTTTTGAGCGAAAGGGTAGCCTTATTAATATCTTTTATTTTTTATCATAACTAGATATTCTGTGAAATGTATTTATCTTTGTTTTTACCATACTCTTGTTTCTTTAACCAGAGCTCTGTTGTGGAGGATTGGGGTCAGAGGGGTGACGGATGGACGTTTGGAGCTACAGGAGGAGCGTGAACAAGCTGTTGAAGCTGTGCTAGTCCTTGAGGGTCCGGTTGACTGTGCAGCAGCTTCAGGAGTGATCTTTGGTCAGGTCTTGTGCTCTGAACATTGAATTCCAAGAGGACCGGACACACACCTTTGACACTATCCAAATGATTTCTATTGGACTTGGAGAGACACGCTCCCCTCAGATTCACATGCTGAGAAACAAACTCTTTTTTTGGTGTCCAACACATTGAAAAAAACTGTTCATTTTTGCTAGTTTTTAAAAATGGTTATGATATTGTGATATAAAAGAATCAGTAAGACACTACTAAGCATCTGGTGTATTTTATTAACCTTTAAGCAAAATAGAATGTGTATTCTCCTCTTTTATGCAGATCACTGTTTTAACTTCTTTTGTAAGATAAAGTTTTAAAGTAATGTTTGTGCTTTAAATTGTTGGGGTATCCTTAGACCAACTTGATCACTTGAACCAACTACATCAAAGTGGGAGGCAACTTATCTTTTTAAGTAGATGAAAAGTTGTGCTCAGTCAATCGTAGAGAAATATAATTAATTGAGCCCACAACCAATAATACTTGACTTAAATATTTGAGTTACAAGTTGAGTAAACTTAAGATTTTGAACTGGGTACACAATATGTCAACTAAACAGCAATGTGAAATGTTTTGTTGGGCCAGCAACTTTCTGTTTAAAAAAGTTTTAAAAAGCTGTGCAACATATTGAGCTTTTTTATGTTGAGGCAGCTTTTCTTTTTTTTTTTTTACAGTGTGTTTAATTTTGGAATGCATATTTTTTTTATGTTACTGTGCATATAAAAAAATTACAGTGAATTTTGAGATTTTTTTCAAGGTTGATTTTTTATGATATAAGGGTGTTTTCCATTAAAATGAGAAAGTAGCATATCTGATTGCGATAAAACAAAGCTTGACCAAATATACCTGTGAAAAATCCAAATTTACCTGTGAAAATGTTTTTTTATTATTATTATATAATAATATATTTTAAAAAATTGTTTATTCTGTTTATTATAGTTAACTATTAATAGTTAACAGTTTTTTTTAATGTGCCTAGTGGAAGGTACTCACTTTTTGAAAGTAAAAACTCCAAAAAGTCAAGTTCAAAGCAATGTTCATAGTTACTAAATGGAGCTGTCCTCAGTAGTTACATATATCTTTAAGCAGACCATAAGGTGGCTACCCTCAGCAGCAGATAGTGCTGTCCATTTGATGAGATGGGTCAGGCAGGTCTGGAAGTCCGGAGGGCAGAAGGGGTCATGAATGCCATATGTAGCTTGACTGACAGAGAGAAAGAGAAGCACAGAATTAAGTGTGCTCACTGTTAAGTAATGGATAAGGTCAATGTATACAGTATTTAGTACATGGAGCTTGTTTATGCACTCATTCAAACATCCAGACAGTAAGGCAGAAGAATAATCCAACCTATAGATAACAAAAGCCTGAACTGGTTTCTCTGCATTTTGTAAAACCATTATATTCCTTATTGCTAATATAGCAATATTCTGAGTCCAAAGAAGGGTATCCTAGTAACATCTACACAATCTTCAAATGTAAAAGCCAAAGAAAGTCACAAAAAGTTATTTTCCTGCTGCATACAAAGGTTATCCTAAGATCAGTCTTCTACTGTAGCTGTATGTGGTCCTAGTACAAGTACTTCTTGTACTACTTGCTAGAATTAAGTAAAAGGAACTTGTTTATGTGTAACTTAAGTGTCTCTGGTCTGGTTTGGTGACTAGTTTGCCACTTGCTATAGAGGCAATTCTAGATTTTGTTAAGACCCTATGCAAAAATTAGCAGTGCTCTCTCCATTTATTACCATTATCTTATAAATAATAAATATGTACTGGCATGGCACCCCAAGCAGTTGCCTGCCTTCACTGGTAAGGAGCGCCTCTGCTGAAACATGCAATTACTGTATGTGTCATCAACGTAACCGTGTATAAAATATATACCATGTTTATGAATGATAGTACACAGATGAAGCATTTACAGACAAAAGAACAGTGGGCCTGAAACAGACCCCTGTGGAACACCAACATTTACTTTACAACACATAGAAAAGTCAACATGTATCTACTCTCAAGCAAAACAAGCAATGAGACACAACGCTGATCATGAGTCTAGTAATACACTATCAGTCAAAAACATCTTCTAATTTCATGTCTTTTCTGATTTTTATTTCTTTCTGTATTATAAAGCAATGCTGAAGACATCCACAGTATTCAATAATCTCCATAAAACAGCTGATAATGCTACTTATGCTCTGTAAAACTATAATAATGGCTCTAATCTGAGGTGCTGTTAATCGGTGATTTTCGACGTTAGCAGCAGAGTTAAGTTTTGGTCTTGCTTTCCTGGGAAGGTCTTCATGAGAGACCTGATCAAGTTTCATCATGGTGCTTGATGTGTTTTGCAAATGCACTTGGCAATACTGTTCTTGCAAGAACTGGTCCAGAAAGACTGACCTTCACATCTTAAAATAACAACTAGCTATTGTTTTTGTTACTTAGTTCATAGTTTTGAGGGAAAAAAAATCCAGCATTGTTCTAGAATGTAGAAAAATGAATCCACATGTGTGTCCAAACGTTTGACTGGTACTGTAGGTCATTTACCACTTTAACCAGCGCTGTCTCTGTGCAGTGATGAGGCCTAAATCCTGACTGATACATTTAATCAGGAGTTTGAATACTGCTAGTTTAAAATGTTTAGAGGAATTGGGTATTTTTTAAAAGAACTATCTTATTTGCCCTTGGAAGATGTTTTCTGTGGACAGTTGTTAATGTAGATGATTTATTCATCAGGTTATATTATCATATTTACGTACATTGTTCGTTTATTGCCTTGCAGGAGTGACCCTGGAGTGGTGCACTAGTGAGCTCCTGAACTTTAGAAAAACAAATCAATGCTTTATCTGTCTACATGATGACCGGAGTCTAAATCCTGAGGAAATGCATTCTGTACAGCAGTCTGTAAAATCATTCTATGTTTTCTTTCTTGGCCACTCAGTCTGAACTTGGTTTGTGTTATACCTGAGGCTAGACATAAATTATTTGTTGTGCTCTCTGGGCATTCAGCACCAAACCTGTAACATTCAGAGTGGAGTCATAAAAACTGATCTTTCATTTTTCTGTATATACCTTGCATAAAAAAAAAAAATCTGCTTCAACTAATTTTCAACTAATGTAGTGGAATAGTGATTTAGCAGGTTGCATGAAGAATCAATGGTACGATGTACTCGGTTAAATCCGGAGCTTGATTATTATCATTGTAATACTATCACTGTCCTTCCTGTGACTGCATGAGTTTTCTCCCGGGTCTCCAGTTTCATCTGATCAAGTTGGCTGTACATTTCTTTCCAGTCTCCGCTATTTCAGTGATTCACGCTGAAGAATAAGGAATTTAGTGCTTGAAGTATGGACATTTGTCAGATTTGAATAACATTCAATCTAATGATAATTATAAATACAGTGAATCATGTTCTTATGGACGGTAATGAGACTACACATAGAACATCATGTCCATACCTGGACACATCTGAACATTATATCCATTTATGGATCTTTCCCTAGATTTTGAGTTCTATCCCACTGTACGCCTGTGACATCAGCTGGGAATAGAGCCTTCCCTCTATTCCCATGTGATGTCACATAAATCATTTTTTTAAATGTTAGTTTCAGCTTCAAGCTTCAGTGGTCCATTAGATGGCACCATTTGACTGACAAGGCAAACACTCCAAACAAAAGCCTCTGGAAACCTTTAGTGTTTTAACTTTATTATTCAGTTACCCCATTAGTTTCAGAAATGTCTTGCAGACAGAGATGTCTTTAATTTAGTAGAGAGAAAAAAACTTACCTCAGCATAAATTCTACAATTCATAATAATATCTTGGATATTTGTTGAAGCTTTTTGTATTTGACAATCCTTTCTGTGTATGTGTATAATTATTATTAGTATAATAATAATAATAATAATAATAATAATAATAATAATAATAATATAATAATTATAATAATAATAATAATAATAATAATAATAATAATTATATTATTATTATTATTATTTATTATTATTATTATTATTATTATTGTTGTTGTTCTTGTTGAATTAGTAGTAAGTGGGATTCCATACAATATTTCACACATTTTCCAAACCCGGTAGTTGAACATTTGACAATTAATTAACAATTCATAAAAAATGATAACAAACATTTTTTTTAATCAATTCATTACAGTTAGACACACAATTGTGTGGTAGGCACAAATCTAACAAATTAGGTAAATCCAAATTGTGGATTGAAACAAACAGAATAAATAACCAATAAGGATGTAAAAAAAAAAAATTGTCTCTCTGTCTTTCTTCAAAAACAAGACTGCACTCTGCCTGGATAGCGGGTGTGATTGCATGTGGTGTAGAAGGTAGTAGATACAGTACGTATCTACTACAGAATCGTTTAAATTCTTAATCAATTATGTCTAATTGCATGTCTAGGCTACTTAAACACTCCTATCTACAGTGGTTTGTTTGCTAATGCCTTAAAGGTGCAGTTTGTTCCAAAGTGTTTCTGCACTGGCAATTATTGTAGAGTACTGTGCACTCAGTACAGTATTGCACAATACTATAAGCCACCCATATTTATTTATCAGGGCTCTGATAGTGCTGTGCTTTGATAGTGCTGATGTGATGGGCCTTTTTTTGCAGCATCGGACGTTTAATGGAGGTTTTAGCATGCTCAAAACATCATGAAAATCAGCACACAGTTTGAAATCTGCTGCCATGAGCCCTGGGCGTGGCACAGGGACTTCACAGGAGATTAACTTTCACTATGAATGTCATGAGCTCTACTCAACAGGAAGTCAGTTATTTTGGGTTGATTGCAACACACACTGAATGGAATATGATTTTTATTGACTTACTGTATATGATCACCAACAATATGATCTCAAGACACTGAGGATGTAAAATTGTTAAGGGATTTTTAATTTCTTAAACGGTTCAGATGGTGAGGCCTTAAACTTATGGCAAAAAGTGGCTAATAACCTTCTTAGTTATATAAAAGCTGCTGATTGTCATGAACAGGTGGTATTTGCAGCTGATGTTGCCGTGGGCTGATAAAGGGCAGGCATAGGCGCAGAGGGCATTTAAAGAAACAGTGAGTCTTTTTTAATAACAAACCATAGAACAAACCATAGAACACAGGTTCCTTAGCGAAACACAAGAAACGAGGAGCTGAACCCTAAACAGAGACGTGACTGGGGACAGGAGAGACAAGTGAACGGGTTAGTGATTAGTCAGGTGAGTATCTAAACTGGTTATTGTAGAAGGGGATGATGACCTAACCGAGTTAGTAACTAAGAGGGTTAGTAGCTAAGCTGGATAATAACTGAACCTACAGGGGAAATCGAACACTCAAGAGGCTAAAAAAACTTATTTCTTTTTATTGTGTAAAGCTGCTTTGCGACAATGTCAATTGTTAAAAGCGCTATATAAATAAAATTGAATTGAATTGAATTGAATTAAACACACACTAGGGACTAAACACACACTAGATCCACTCTAATCCATACTAGAGATTAAAGCCACTAGCGGCCCACTGGGGCAGTGGTGGCTCAGTGTGTTAAGGATCTGAGTTACGAATCGGAAGATTGGTGGTTCGAGCCCCAGCTCCGCCAGGTTGCTGCTGTTGGGCCCTTGAGCAAGGCCCTTAACCCTGTTTGCTCCAGGGGCGCCGTAAAAATGGCTGACCCTGCACTCTAACCCCGGCCTATACAAGAAGCTGGGATATGCGAAGAATAAAGAATTTCACTGTGCAGTAATGTATGTGTGACCAATAAAGGCTAACTTAACTTAACTTAACAATCTTATTAGAGGCTAAACCTACTAGAGGCTAACCCTACTAGAGGCTAAGCCTACTAGCGGCTAACCCTACTAGTGGCTAAGCACTCATGTGGCTAAACATACAAATAATCTAAACATACAGGGACCTAAACAAGAGGCAAACAAACACTAGAGGCACACTCAACAGTACTTACACAAACAGCTTCACAATGCAAAAGCACAATGATCATAAATATAACATAACGAGAGCCTACTTAAAACAGAGGTTACATAACATAACTTCAACCAAATACAGAACCAAAATAAATGCCCACTTGACATTGTTAATTCTCGACCCAGTTTCCCAGAACAAACTGCTATTTATAGAAGGTTTAATGAGCTACCTCGGTTCAGGTGAGCTCCCTCATCACATCAAAACTACAAACACAAACTTAACGAGCACACAGTGCCCTCTAGGGGTGGTCCCTTACACTGATGACGCTGCCTACTTTTACAGTCAGCAAGAACGCCTGCGACACGCTCACAATGCATGTGCCCACTGTTATTCTGGTGCGCCGGAATGGCAATGACACAGGTGCTTGGACCCCCATCATCAATGCTTTGCAATGATATTATTAAATTTAGTTTTTCTGATTACATTTAAAAAATGGGAACAAATGTTTTACTGAGACAGGCTGCATAGTGCCTTAAGTGCCAAAAAAAATTAGTTGTTTTTATAACAATCTGAGCAGCAACTTCATTTCCCCTCCCATCTGTTCCAACCACGCAGCATTCAGCATCACCAGTATACTAATCACCGGCCTGATCTTCAGATTTCAGCTTATATATTTCTGTTGCAGAAACTAGTTTCACCTGTAGGTTTGAGACGTTTCCATAAACATCAACTTTTACAAGGCATTTTCAATACATGGGTTATGTTGTTATTGCATAAATCACCCTCCATTCAGCAGAGGACTATATAATTAACAGCGGTTATCGGCTTTAAATTCTTTTCACATGACTCACGCCAATGCCTTCTAACCTCTACTGTCATTTTTGGCATTGCAACATTTTCATCCAACAATATTTTTCTGTTCTAGACCTTGCTTTTCCATTAGTGATGAACCAAACACAGTTTGTGCCTCAGGTCTGTGTCCAGGCTTTGAACAAAATTACATCCATATCTAAGATAAAAACTTTTTTTTTTTTTTCAGAAATATTATTCTGCCCGTATTCTTTCTCCTGCTTTAAACACCCCCATCTGTCTTGCTCTCCCTACACAGAATTAATCTGGATTTGGTGGGTAGCGTTCGATGCTGAGCCAGTCTCCATGCATTACATAACCCTTTATCTTCCCCCGTTTGTATCACTTCATTAGTGCTTAATCTGTGCTAAGCAGCTGTCAGCTGACTGATTGAACAGGGCTCAGAGTTCAAACATCTATTCATATAGCTAATGCTCAAAGGCAAGATCATAAAGCACTACTCGAGATTGGTTTGTTATCAGTCGTCTTTAGCAATCACAGAAGAATTGGTTTGATTAACAAGAGCTTTGTTTAAGATGGTCACAGGGATAATCTACAGAGAGAGAGAGAGAGAGAGAGAGAGAGAGAGAGAGAGAGAGAGAGAGATGTGGATTACTGTTACACTAGATATAGATGCTTCCCTGATTTTTAAACCATACAATACTAACAAAACAAGATGTCTATAATTAAGTACGATATAATCTCTTTGCTTGTTTTAATGCTTGTCTAAAACTGTTACTTTGTCATGCAAAGAAATCCCAGCTGATATTGTGTAGAGATCATGTTGTTTTTACTGTTTTATGAATTATCTTAAACAAATATAAATAGAACATTATTTCAGTTTATACAAAGCAAAAAACAAAACACAAAGTCCTCTTTCCTGAAAGTTGAAAAATCCCGAAAGGTCACAAATTTACCTCTTAATTGGGATACATCTATAAATTTTTTGTTTTTATTCAGATTTTTTATTTATTTATTTATTTTTTTTTTTAAATAAAAGTGCTTTTGTGTCAAAAGCTTTATACCAAAAAAAAAAATCTAAATGTGGTACTTTGTATGCAATTAAAGGTTAATGAGTGCTGAAAGGCTATACTGTACTTTTATTGTTGCATTTTTTTAGCCCAAAAACTTTTTTTGCATGTTGAACTCTCTGGGAAATAAATTTTGGGAAAACTAATGGTTTTCCCAAAATTCCCATTGTTCTGATTTGACTTAGAGGTCATTACCTCCCTCAATCTTCCACACACCTCCACAAAAATTATGTAATATACTGTAACATGGGAAATATGGTTGACCTTGTAAAATTTTGTACCATTAGCAAGTTACGATGATCTGTCCGGGATGTGCACCAAACCCCTTTGCTCCCGCTACCCTGCAGTAGCTCACTCGCTTTTGGTCTGAAACGTGACACATTGTGCTGAATGGCATGAAAATTTCAACAATTGAAATTAAAATAAAATCCTGGAAATAAAAAATGAATTTCAGACTTTTTCCACTGAAAATTTATGTTTTTTTTTTTGTTGTTTTTTTTTACAGCATACAGACAATGAGTCAGCAAAAAATGAGCTAATTGAGTGTAGATTTTAATTAGATTCTCACTCAGTTTTGCACAAATGTCCACAGTACTGTACATCATTGCAACATTCAGGCAGGTCTCCTCTCTCAAATAATCCAAAAAGCAATGCTCAAGAACCAACATTTCCCCAAGATACCTGACTCAGAATCAAAGCACCGACTTCCCTATTGAAGTCATCACAAGGGATCATGTTAAAGCAAAAGTTACACACTCACTGGACTCACAACCATCTTAGAACCTGTGTGGGGTACAAATGGGCCGTTTTCAGTGTTTTGCCCAGGAACATGGGTGTACAGTACCACCTTTGAGCCCCAACTTCCCAATTTCCCCAAGAAAGCTACTTTTAATGTTTGTGAAACGTGTTTCATTTACATTATATCAGTTGCTCCTGCGGTACGAAGACTTGGAGACTCCTTCCATGAATGCAAAATAAACATCTCCCTACAGAAAGCTTTATCATAATGAAACATTTTTATTGAGACTGTTCATGTGTTGTTATTATTAGAAAAAAGTGCATTAATGTATAAACCTGAGATTTGCCTCGCAGGCAAAACTTCAGTTCTAGAAAATTAATCAAAACCCTCTGACAATCCAATTTTAAAATTCAGCAACATCTCAAAATAATAATAAAAAAAAATAAGTATACATTTGTTCTGTGCAATAGTTAATAAATCCAGTCACTTTCTTTCCTTTATTCTCCTGCAAATGTATAGTGAAATAATGAGGTGTCACATTTATCGAGCTAAGCAGGAGAAAGGAAACCCCTCATCACAGAGCATCATTTTGGATTATATGGCCACATAGCAGCAGTTACTGTAGGTAGCCGTAATTATCTGAAAGGTTCTGCTATTAGAGGGACAGATGCAGAGAATTCTAGTCAGAGCTTTAGAGCATGTGCTGCATGGTGCTATTTGAATTATAAGGAGGATGAGACAACAGAGGCTGCAGAGATTTACTGTAGCATTATGTGAAAAAAGGTATGTTTTAAGAAATGATGGGATGATTTAGAATAAAAAATGGTGTTTGACAAAGAGATAAAAGTTTATTCTTACTATTTCAAATTCAAAATCGATGACTCATTTTTTAAAATCTAAATCAAAATTGGTACCAAAATTTAACCACCTGTTTATGATCATTAGTTAGTCATTAATTTATGTATACATAATATACTGTATATATATACGGGCGGTCATAAAATTTGCTCAGATGTCTCTGGAAATAAATATTTTCATGAACAGAATGCCGGTAGAGGTTCTTAACCAAAATGGCACACACACATTTTTTAAATTTTTTTAATTGCATGCTATTATACATTTCTTGCATTTAAATTGAAACAATGCAAAGGAGATTCATGACTAATTGGTTGCCGTGTATGGTCACTATGCTCCAGCGTAGTTATAAACAAGCACCCAGTGACTTCTTCCTCTTCCATCGCTTGAAAAAAAAATTTCATGCCAAGCATTTCAAAGATGATGACGAAGTGATTACAGATGTCTAACTTTTCCTCAAGAGCCAAAAAACGGCTTCTTCAAACACAGTCTTTACCAGGTCATTCATCGGCTGGGGAAGTGTATTGCCTTAGGATATGTACAGAAGGACTAAGGCTCACAAACAGAGTTCATTTTCATTGCATTCCTTTTTTGCTGAGCAATAGTAACTATTTATGACCGCCCATGACATTATAACCACCTGCTTAATATTGTATTCTGGCACCGTTCTATTGGCACCAAAATTAACCTTTTCGTTCATTTGATCCACACTAGTGCTTTTGTTACATGCACCAGCCTTCACTCCCCATGTGCATCAGTGAGCAAAGTGGGGAACTACTCAATATTAGGCAGGTGGTCATAATGTTTTGGCTGCTTCGTGCATATACTGTGATGAATAACCCTGATTTCTTGATTTACTGAATATTCTAGTGCTGACACCATAAAAGGTGCAATATTCAATGTAGCGACACAATGTTTTTTTTTTTTTAGATTTTTAATTTAACTCAAACTGTCACCCTCAGATCATCAGAAAATGTGTGCTTTTTTTCCCTTCATATTCCTGAAAGCATTTTTGTGTCCTCCTCCTACTGATTTAGGATTCATGGAGTCGTGTTACAGACGTTTCTACTTCTAGCTGTCAAGAGACGATTCCAATTCTGAATACAAGCAACCTGGAAGACTCCTTGAATATAATATTTGTTTGTATGAGGGATTAACTCTGCTTAGAATGCAGTCTCCAACATGGATTACTGGCTTACACACATGCATAAGATCCCTGTCTGAGAAAGCAAGATCATCGGAGGATTTAGGAAATCTCATCAAATAAGAAACATCTCAGTTCTCTGGCATTTCTGAGAAAGAAATGTCAAGAGAAGGTCGAGGCTCTGCCAGTAAGTTTTGTTCAATTTTGGAATTAAAGTCTCTGAATTCTAATAAGGTTATAAAAAAGGGAGATTTATCCAGTGTGACACCTTGTTGCGGCTTGTACAGTAGTTATACACATCGAGAGTAACCTGACAACCAAGAATCTTGAAATATACTGGAGCAGAGCCACAGTTACCATCCATCCATTAGCTTCTTATACTGTATGTGTAGGGTCTGGAACTCATGAAACCCAGGGCTCACGGTGGGGTATCACCTTACACTGCGGGCAATTTGGTAATGTCAATGTGAGAGGAAACCTGCCAAGCACAAGGAGAACATCCACGCACACAGAACAGAGGCAGGATTCAAACCCACAACCCTGGTAACAACTAAGCCACTGGGCTGCCAGTCCGGACCTCACTCAAAGTCGTTTCCACATTCGTGCTGTTTACAGAGTTCTTGGGAGGCCAGGGTTTCAGACATACAGCAGGCGGTCTGATCACGGCTCCGGCGTACAGAGGAAACTTTCTACCTTGATGGTGTCCAAGCACAAGCACTAGTGAAACACTGGGATATGTGCATTAGTGTAGCAGCGGATTATATAGAGAAATAAAGGGAGTTTTTACTCTTATAATTGTGTTTTACATCTTATAAATTACCAAAACTAATCATCGACAGTTTAGCATTAAAATGTAATTGTCACTGTTCATTTCCATAATTTGCATTCCCGCTGAGAAAGTGTTCAGTTTGGGTTTAACATTTATATTTCATTTAAAAAGGCCGTACTGAACAGTCTTGTGGGAAATAACCCCAAATAAATCAAATCACAAATCGCACTCTCACACCTGCCTCGTGAACTCTTCCTTTTTTCAACCTTTTTGAAGGCGCTTTAAAAAACCCAAAATAACTTATGAAGTCCTTGCATGGCCCGACTTGAATCCTGTTGAAAAATTTATGGAGGATTTTGAAATCGCAAGACTATAGGGATCATTGTAACATTGCATACTTTTATCCTTATTTTTTCTATTTATTTCTTTTTTTTGTCAGTTGAGTTATTTAAACATTTACTTTTTAATGCTTCGAAAATCATTTTTAATTAGGCAATTTGCAACTATGATTTTTTTTTATGCAGCATTTGATTTATTCCGTAACCTTTACACATACTGTATACATATGGAGTACATTTAAAAAATGATGTCTAGAAACCTTTCATATATAATGCTTTTTTAAACATATCATTGCTTCTGCTTATAAATGCATACCGTTCTGTTCATAATTAAAACAACTTTGTGTGTACACTTTTTAGTGGATATATCAAATCAATTGCAGTCCAGAAAAAAAAAAAACTAAATGTTGGTCACTTCAACCGAAAGAGAAGTCAAATCTTTATTTAAACTGCTATTTAAAAAAAAAACAAAAAAAAAAAACAGACAAATGTTTACAGAAACATCATGGAAAAATATTCACAGCACAATCTCATGCATTTCACTTACGCAACCTTTATGAATATCTAGAAATAAAAAGAAAAGCATACATTCATTTCAGCTTTTTGCAGTAAGGGTACAGCGGTCAGTACTGGACGGTGATCTGAGGATCGGCTGTGCCCATGAGCGCGGTGAGCGCGCTGGCTAACCAGGCAGAAAACATGCTCGTTGCACGATGGGGAAAAAAATGCTCTGTTGTCCTGAGGATCCTGCGCATATACTCAGACGTTGGACGGCCATTTAACTTAAACATATCTGACAAACCAAAAGCTTGTTGGATGTTATTCAAACCTCTTCATTTAATTCAAATTTGCCCTGTTGATAGTGAAACATATTCGTGTCCTGTTGCAAGTCAGGTATTTAGTCACTAAGGTTAGTTTTGCATTACAGCCGATACCATGCGTTAGGTGAAATGTGGAAAATTTTGAGCCCCAAAATTTCCGCCCCAAAAATCAGTTGATGAATAACCCATTTTCCTGCTCGTTCAGCATAACTGAGAAAGTTTTAATCCTAAACATTGTTTAAGTGCAACGTTGCGATAAATTTAAAAAATGCACTTTTTCATTATAAGCCGCCTTATTGCACCAGCCACATCTCAGGAACTGGACACAATACAGTAACAAACATCAATATTTCAATATGCTTCCAATTATAATATCTCAAATCACCCAAAATGTGACTTAATACCTGACTTGATTTTCCATAATGCATTTAAGCAAAATATGAATATAAATCACATAACTAAACAGTGTTATGTGCAGTATGTGTATGTGCAAACAAAACAGGTGAAGAATTAACAAATCATACAGTGTATAACATTATAAGGAAAGCTGATTCTGAAAAAATCTCTCTTTTCAATTGAAAACAAATTAAAGCATCTCTTTTAGCATTATCTCTAACTATAATTCTAAAGTAAGAACCAACCAACCCAGTGGCATCAAAAAATGTGCTCTTACATTATTTATCAGCTTACTTGTTTTTAACTTATTGATGTTTGGATTAAACCCATTTAATTCACCTGGAGATCAACCATAAAAACCCAGTATTAAATAAACTTTGATATGGATGGGTAGAGATTTCCACCACCACAGCTCAATATAAATAAATAAATAAATAAATCACAGATGCCCCGGCGATGCTTCACGATCCACATACTTAGAAGCAATACCATAATTCACGACCATAATACAATCTTCAAGTAAAATGTCACCTACTGTAAAAGAGATAACCCAGCCAAGAGGCGGCACCTAGACCCTAAAGAAACACACATCCGTTTGCAATGTCTCTCAAACATTAAGGTTTAACTGGTTAGAATCAGCTCACTAAATGTTCTAATTGATAATTAAATGATCATTTCTCACATGGTACAATTGTCAAATTATGGTTAGGTCATTTGTAGCTACAGTATAAGCGGCATAAATAATCGGTTGCTCAGGGAAACCAGGGGGCGCCAAGACAAAATGCTTATACAGTGGTACCCCGACGTCCAAACACCCCGCTAATGAGTTTTCACCTCAAGAGCTTAAATTTTGAAAGTTGCGCGTAAACCCGGGAGCTGTTCAAAACTTTTTTTATGTCAGAGGAAAGCCAGGGGAAGCAAGTTTAAAAAAAAATTTCTGGGTTGTTTTTTGTGCATGAGTTAGTGAAGACATACAGTAGTACCATGGGTCTCAAGAATGTTATCATGGATGGTTCAAGGGGAAAACGGAGTTTAGTTTTTAAAGCAGCCGGTGCTGAGAGGAATCATAAATTAAGGTTAAGTGAGGTTTAATGTCTATTTATTTAATATTTGACTTTTTTTTTCGTGTCTTACCTAAATGTTTAGATTTCTTTATATGCAAAAATATGATTATAGTGTTGGAAATTGGTAATGTTGGTAATATTTTTAGGTGGCTGGAACGGTTTATCTACATTTGCATTATTTCCTATGGGAAAATGCGTTTCGCAATATGACATTTCGCGTTAAGAACTCGAAACAGTATGAGGTACCACTGTATCCCAAACTCCACCAGCCTGCCTATTTACCTGCTACAGTAGCTCTCTTATCAAGTAGGCATTTTACCCCAGAGAACTGTCAATTTATTTCTTTTCTCACCATCTAGTGTACACTCCAGGCTGATGTAAGTGAAAATCCAGGTAGATAAAGAGTTTCTGGAATACACACTCTAGAACTATAACTAGCTATGTTTACATGGACTTCAGTATGACCCGATTAGAGATTCCAACTTAACTGCTTAACTCTAAGTTGAGGTGGAATCTCTAATCGGAATGATTTCAACTGGATTAAAGAAATGAGATCCAGACCCTTTATAAGAGACCAGCAGAACCTTTCACAAGGTGATGGGTGTTTCGAGTATTCATAATTACTTTTAAAACCGCAGTTCAGTTTGAGTTCTAGGGATTTCTCAAGTAAAATAATTGTCGGTAACTTATTAAACATCTGGATACTGTAACGGCTGGAAAAGTGCTGTAGTATACTACAAGACATGCTGCTTTATAAACGTCACCATCGCCCTGTCTGTGACTGTCTGCCCATAACCTGATGGCCCCCATTGTATTGTACTCCTTACACCATTATACTCTTAGTCTTTCAAAATGTTCATCAGTATCCTCCTGCGTCACGCCAATCTATGAACCTGCCGTACGTTATACATTAGATGCTGGTATTGTGGAATGGAGTTAAAAATAATGTTTCCCATTTAAATGATGAGTTGTTGGCTAGTGCATGAAATTTAAGCATAAAATTCACAGTTTAGAGTCCTACCTTCTACAACCAGGGGAGTGGTATAAGTTTTGTGATTAAAGCGAAGGTTAAAGATCATGAAGAAATGAATTCCATCTCTCCTGGCAGATAAAAATAAATAAATAAATAAATAAATAAAATACAGTGGAGAAATCTGAGATTTTCAAAAGTTAAGCAGACTTTGTGGTGTAGTGTGTGTGTGTGTGTGTGTGTGTGTGTGTGTGTGTGTGTGTGTGTGTGTCTGAGCAGTGAAACATCCTATTGCCATCCATGGCAAGAGTTTAAAAAGGTTCATCCTCCATTTGATTGCTCATCCATTATTTAAAGTACATCCATGTATTGGAGAGTTCAGACTGATTAGCTGAAGTTCTTGCAAATTTGCCATTTAAAAAAAAAAAAAAAAGAAATTGCGAATCTACAGTACTCTTGCGTCACTCGTTTCCATCTAAAAGCTGACTCGTTGTCTTTGGGCTCCCATTAAAATGCACTGTAATGAAAAACAAAAACCCTGTATTCCCCAGCTGCGAGGGTTCACCAGTAGACGGACCAGTAGATGAGGTTGAAAAAAATGTATGCTCCAGGAAAGATCATGCGCGAGTACGTGTCGATGGCGTGAGTGCTGTGGATGATGCGGCCGCGCAGACCTTTCTTCTTGCCGCCTGTCGAGTCGCTGTCAACAGCGAGGTGCACCACCATGCGCTCGTGTTTATCGTTTAACTCCTCAGGGCCGTTGGGTGCACGGCTGTAACCGGCCAGACTGTTGCTGTCTGCCTCACTGTACGTCCCATCCACCATCATGCTTTTGCCATGAGGCAGGCCACATGTACACGGCAGAGACTGCTAAAATAAATTAAATTCAAGTAATTAGACATATGATAAAACTGTAATGTTTGCAGGAAAATAACGTGTGGACTTAAGATGAGTAATAGAATTTTTTACTGTCTGTTTGTTTGTGCATGCATCACGTAAAGACAACTGAATGAATTTTAATGGGGTTTTCACAGGTGCATTCGGCCGAGCTTTAGGCAACATATAGGCTTTCAGGAAGAGATGATACTGTACGCTGCTTTGAAATTTAAACGTATATATCCGCACCCTTATATCATAAAAAATTTAATAATTAGTGCGTTTTAGTCCAGAAAAATAATTAGTCTATTTTAAAATTCAACAGATGGTCGATGTACATTTTTTTAATACATGCTTATGAGTGTGTAATTAAAATAAATGCGATATCTCACACCTTCACATTAACGTAAAAAAATTAGTTTATTCAAAAATTCAACAGATGGAGTTGTATGTTATATGCTTATGAGTGTGTAATTAATCTTGCGTGCACGTCTAGTCTGAAATAAAAGCATAAGGTTTGTTGCTGTTTATAAATAATATTAACATAATTTCCCGAAACTATTTATAAGTGATGTAGAAATATTCTTCAGAAAGATAAACCACACCTGGTGTCGGGCCTTTTCCCTGTATTTGCGTTCTTTCCCGTCTTTCACGGTAGTCAGATAGTTGACAGCCGCGTACTCAAGGACGGAGAGGAAGACGAAGACGAAGCTGACCCACAGGTAAATGTCTACGGCTTTGATGTAGGACACTCTAGGCATGGACGCATTTACACCGGTGATGATGGTGGACATGGTGAGCACCGTGGTGATGCCTGAGGAAACAAACAAAAAAATTTGATAATTAGACTCCAGCTGTACAGACTGGCAGCCCAGATCCACCACATCGCCGTCCAATCTGCATCTGTTGCTGTTGTAACAGGCTGGAGTTACATACGGTGACATGAAATTCTGGTGGCTTATTGTTATAAGTCAAAAATATCACTGTGATACCACTGTCCAGTCATGGTGCGGAACATCTCCATCACACCATCCCCTACTCGCTAATTTTTAAACCATGGAGCCTTACCATGTGATCTTGTGGACTTGAACTCACGAGTCGGTGGAATGGACAGTTTGAAATCTGATTTGAGTGGGTAGAGCATACGGACTGAGAAACATCTTTAGATCTTCACCTCTGGATGTAGTTCAAATAGTTTCCATTCATTCATCTTCTATATCACTTATGACTGGAGCCTATCCCAGGAGACTTTGGGTATGAGACAGGCACACACATACAGAATGAGTAATTCGAGAATGGCAATTAAACTAATCTGCAATGTCTTTGAAAGGTGGGAGGACACCGGGGTACCCCAGAGTAAACCCACAAAAGGGGGGAGGGGGTTAGCTAACCCCAACCCTAACCCTAACCCTAAACTCCACGTAACACAGACCTGAGGCAGGAATCGAAGCCTCAACGCTGGAGATGCATGGCCAAAGTGTGCTACTGTAACACACATCATCATCATCTATACCACTTTATCCTGTATGGAACCTGGAGCCTATCACAGGAGACAAAGAGCACAAGGCAGGGTACACCATGGATGAGGTACCAAGGCATTGCAGCGCGCGCACACACACACACACACACACACACACACACACACACACACACACACACACACACACACACATTCCTGTATGACTAGCAGGGTGAGGACCGGGTATAGGTACTATGCAAGTGAGGACCACTCTTTCTGCTATAGTTAGAGACAAATGAATACTCCATTTCAACAGTAGGTGGCACCCTGATAACAGGTTCCACCTCAGATTCTGCAAAAGTCATAGGGAAAAAATTAGCAAACAACCATTGAAGTGAGGACATTTTATGGGGGCGCTATTGAGTTCAGTTCAGGCTAGGCTCAGATTAATTTTCTACATTAAAGTGTAGATATAAACTTTAACTAAAATATAAAAATCAATTTCAAAACATTAAATAAAGGTGCAACAGAAGAACTACAATCACACTACCATCACATTTATTTAATTGCCAACCTTTTCTTAATTTTTTAATTGTGTGAAACTTTTTGGTCAATCATCTATTATTCTGCATAGCAGGGGTGTTCAAGCCCAATCCTAGAGAGCCGGTGTCCAGCAAAGTTTGGTATTTTTCTGCTCAAATGCACGTGTGTACTGCCACGTTTTAATAGGTGCACTGAAGTGCAGATGAGTTACTAAACTAGGCTGAGCACTAGGGCTCCAGGACTGAGGTTGAACACCCCTGCTTTAAGCGTTGCAGAGGATTTGATGCCAACCAGCACAAATCAAATGACAAATAAAATAAAAAAAGTCAGTGCAAATCAAAACAGTGTCCATCACTGTACTTAGCTTTAAAAGCTGAATAAAAATACTAAAGAGTTGCTCACATCTTTCAAATAACAACCTAGACGTTTAAAACAACTCTTAGTGCAATTTAAAGTCTGCATCAGAGTAACACAGAACAGAAAAAAAATGAATGACTCTTTAAATGAATAGTCAGAATTCCAGCTGGCGTGAAGCAGCCCTACCACTACAATCACACACACTACCATCACGTTTATTTAATTGTGCCAAACTTGTTTTGTGTTTGTTTTTAGGTACAGCAGTGCCTAATTGTGCCAAACTTTTTAAATGTTTTAATCATGGCAAACTTTTTAATTGTGCCAAACTTTTTGGTCAATCATCTATTATTCTGCAGAGCAGGGGTGTTCAAGCCCAATCCTAGAGAGCCGGTGTCCAGCAAAGTTTGGTATTTTTCTGCTCAAATGCACGTGTGTACTGCCACGTTTTAATAGGTGCACTGAAGTGCAGATGAGTTACTAAACTAGGCTGAGCACTAGCGCTCCAGGACTGAGGTTGAACACCCCTGCTTTAAGCGTTGCAGAGGATTTGATGCTAACCAGCACAAATCAAATGACAAATAAAATAAAAGTCAGTGCAACTCAAAACAGTGTCCATCACTGTACTTAGCTTTAAAAGCTGAATAAAAATACTAAAGAGTTGCTCACATCTTTCAAATAACAACCTAGACGTTTAAAACAACTCTTAGTGCAATTTAAAGTCTGCATCAGAGTAACACAGAACAGAAAAAAAAACTACTCTTTAAAGTGAATAATCAGAATTCCAGCTGGCGTGAAGCAGCCCTTCGGTTAAGGGTAACGATGGAGTTGTAAACAAAGTTTTTCACGTCTGTCCATGATCGCTGAGCCAAGGCTTTTTCTGCCGTTATGCATCTCATGCATTGCTCCTTCCCTGGAACTCTGCGCTCCGTGATAAACTTTCCCAAACGTTTGTGGACAGCATCTTTCTCACCTTCACTCCAGGGTTTTTTTAACTTCACTCCAGGGTGAACTGCAAACAAGAGAGAACACAGTTAAAGCATGAACACCAAATATACACACCACAGTGCAGATTCCTTGTCTCTGCTTGTGCACAGTTTGCACACACACAAAGCATCTAGAGGTGGCTTTGAACTAGTATTCAGACAGTTCCATATGTTATTTGAGGTTCAGTGCTTTAATATAGTGAATCTGAAATGTAATGCAAAAGTGGCAACTCTTAGCAGGTTTACATCAGTATTAAACTGTGTGATAGATGGAGCCCTTCAGTGCAGTGCCTGGACTGTTTATGCAGTTTAAATTTACCTGCTACATTCAACACAGTGGTTTGTTCTCCCATTTTCTTTTCCCGGGAGTGCCTCTTGCTTGTTTCAGGGCTCTGATCTGCAGTAGGAATAGACAAACATTAGTTGGGGAAAACTCTGTAATAAAAAATATCAAGTACAATTAAGGTTCAGCAATGACCGTTAAATACTTGACACCAAAACCAAACAGTTGGATGCTACACTTATATTTAGACCACAATAAAATTTTATTTGTATAAAGCTTTTAACAATTGTCATTGTGGCAAAGCAGCTTTACACAATCAAAAGAATTATTTAAGTTTGTATGAGATGTGAATGTGTATGAATCAAAATGGTCAGATAGTCAGACAACAGCTTGTCAATCTATGCAAAAGCATTATCCACACTTTCTACTTAAGCTGACTTTGGCAAATGGCAACCAACTTCCAGATCTGTGTGCTATTACAGAGTAGAAAAGAGATGTTAGTAAGTGGCCAGAAGAAATTAAGTTGGTAAGATTCTCCAATAAACCTAGCATGTACACCTCTGAGAAGCTACACGCATACAAGTCACAAGTTGCATATGACTTATCTGAGGACACTAGTATGATTAGCAAATGTATTAGCCACAGGCAAAATGTGAGAGCAAGTGATAGTCTCAAACCCCAGTCTATAAAAGGGTCCATAATATAACTTTTAACTTGTATAAATAAAAAAAATAAAAATAAAAAAAAAAAAAACGATTAATCATTTCAAAAGTGTTCAAACCGAAACGGTCAACCAAGAAGAAAGAAATTGTGATGAGTATGGTAATGTATAAACTTGAGCATAGAGTATTACTGGTTTTTAACTGATGGTTTAAAGTATGAAGTTCTTTGCCTAAAGATATGAATTTCTATAAAATTTCATAACGAACATTTAACTTACCATCTATATCAGACCCGCTGTCATCTCTGCGGGAGTAACATCTCTTCTTAACACAGTGATCAGATCCTTCACCTAAAAAACAAGCCAAACACAGAGGTGCAAACTGATGAGGGTAAGAAAAGATATGCATCAGCCAAAAAATAAATGCATACATAAACAAGTTGTACATTTACATTTGGCAGACATCCTTTTTCAGAGCAACTTACATTTTATCTCATTATACATCTGAGCAGTTGAGGGTTAAGGGCCTTGCTCAAGGGCCCAACAGGGACAACTTTGCAGTTGTGGGGTTTGAACCTACAACTTCTGAACTTGCCTTAACCATTGAGCTACACCTGGCACCAGTTGTGCATGGAAAGTTACTGAAAAGATGAAAGTTATAAGAGCAGGGCCATACACGAACATTGATTTTTTGAGCCAGTGATATCACTAAATAAATTTTTTTTAAAAAGGCACAGGTATTTTTCTAATCCAAATTTAGTATTGAATTTGTTCATTGGAGTCAATTTGAGTCTCATTTAAGTAACATCAGTAAGGAAAAACTCTGAGATGGTAACAGGAAGAAACCTTGAGAGGAACCAGACTCAGCAGGGAACCCATCCTCATCTGGGTGATAACGGAGAGCAGGGATTGATCTGCACTCATACTGTGTGTTAGGAGGCTGCAAGTTCAGTAGAACAGGAGACGTGTTTAAGTTCATATGGAGTCCAGTTGGTTATTGGAGACTCAGGTAGACTGTAGGAGACTCCAGTCCTGAACTATCGAGAGACTGCAGTCACGAGTCCTCAGAGAAACAGCTGTATGTATCAGCCGAGGACATTATTAAATGTAGGAGAGTGTATGCGAGCAGGTATGCAATACTGTCAGAACTTACCAGCTGCTTTTTTGGTCTTGGTGCGTTTGTGTGTTGTCATTTTCTGTGAGCTCTTCACTGGGCTTGTTCCTGGGCTCTGACCTACAACAATAACAAAAATTTGTTTGTTTTTTTTGCAAAACCACAGGTGCAATGTACATCAAGTTTCTGAATTTCTTTCACTCAGACTTGGACAGCTTTATTCCCTTAATAAATTAACTGCATTTGAATTTACTCTGAATCTGGTTCTCTTTGTGTAATATTAAAATCTGTTTTATGATCTAAAATCATTTAAGTGGAAAAAATATGCAAAAAAAAATCAGTAGGGGGCAAAACCTTTTTCATGGCACCCGTAAGGTTCATGTGCTCTTAAGTAAAGACCGTTAAAATCTGGGATTAAATTTCCAGGGTCTTATTGAAAGCAGTGGTGTGTCGTTGAAAGTAAAACTGTGGTAGATTCAAAAAGGCCCCAAACTACTCAAACAAAAAGAAGGAAATTGTGACAAGTATGGTAATGTACAGAGAACAGTTAAGATTGTTAAGAGTACAGTTCCTGACAAAAGTCTTGTCGCTTGTGTACAAATTGACCTGAAGTGCCGCTGAAATATATTTCTAATCAAGATTGTTTTACATGAAATGGCTCATTTAAATCCCAACAGTTTTTGTACTAATGTTTCAGTGCAAAACGAAACAGTATTCTAATAAAAAGTATTCTAATGTTCACAGCTTGGTGAAGCCCATTGAGTCAATTTTAGCAAAGACATAAGTGTTGTCGCCTTGTCATATGAGCTTCACCCGTGACTAATAATGGATCCATTAGGTCTCAGGTTTGTATAAAAAGAACCCCAGTACACTAGACCTTCACATCAACTGCGACTAGACCTCTGCAAACATGCGCAAGATTCACCCTGAGACTAAAGTGTTGATCATCAAGAGGCTGAAGACCAGATCCATTGCTGATGTGGCAGACACCTTCAATGTGTCTCAGCGTCAAGTACAGAGAATTAAAAAAAAATAAATAAAAAAAATAAAGAGATTTGAGGAGACTGGAGACGTTTTTGACAAGCCCAGGTCAGACAGACCCCGCAAAACAACTGCTCGAGAGGACCGTTTGTTGGCTCGAAAATCCAAGGCCGGCCCATTTTCCACTGCAGCAGAGCTCCACGAGACCTGGTCACCTGAAGTCCCAGTGTCAACCAGAACAGTTTGTCAGATTCTGTCTCGAAATGGCCTCCGTGGTCAAATCAATGCCCAGAATCCAGCACTAAACAAAAGACAATTGAAAAATGTGGCATTTGCCAAGGCCCACAACCTGCTAAAAGGATGGACGCTGGAAAAGTGGCAGAAGGTGGATTTTTCAGATGAATCTTCTGTTGAATTACACCAGTCGCCGCAAATATTGCAGGAGACCTACTGGAGCTCGCATGGATCCGAGATTCACCCAGAAAACAGTGAAGTTTGGTGGTGGAAAAATCGTGGTCTGGGGTTACATCCAGTATGGGGGTGTGCGAGAGATCTGCAGGGTGGATGGCAACATCAATAGGCTAAAATACCAAGAAATCTTAGCTGCCTCTTATATTCCCAACCATAAAAGAGGGCAACTTCTGCAGCAGGATGGTGCTCCATCGCATACTTCCATCTCCACATCAAAGTTCCTCAAGGCGAAGAAGATCAAGATGCTCCAGGATTGGCCAGCCCAGTCACAAGACATGAACATCTTTGAGCATATGTGGGATAGGATGAAGGAGGAAGCATAGAACACGAAACCAAAGAATATTGATGAACTCTGGGAGGCATGCAGGACTGCTTTCTCTGCTATTCCTGATGACTTCATCAGTAAATTGTAAGAATCCTTGCCAAACCGCATGGATGCAGTCCTTCAAGCTCATGGAAGTCATACAAGATATTACATGTGGATCTCACAGCACCACTACTTAATTTGCTGACATATTTTTGTATTTGCAGTAAATTTGTTCAATTTCTGTATAGACGACAAAACAGGCGACAAAACCTTTGTCTTGCCAAAATTTTACCTTTCTGTCTTGATTAAATGATAAATCTTTTTTCAGTGAAACTAATTTATTTCAGTGCATTAAACATAATTTGGGAGGGTTTTTAGCTTTTCATATGAGCCATTTCTAACACCAATTGATTAATTAATAGTCAGGTTAATAGCAGGTGTTTCTACAAAATAGATAAGCGACAAGACTTTTGTCAGGGACTGTAGAGTATTAGTATGAGTAAGAGTACCTGAACCTTCATCATCAGTGTCTGAGTCTTCATCTCTGCGGGAGTGACGGCTCTTTTTATTATGGTGTTCGGAACCTTCATCTGAGAAAAAAACAAACAAAAAAAACAATCGCAAACAAAAAAGTGGCACATCATTCTACATAGTGTATGAAAAGAACACATTTTCAAAAAATGCAGCAGTGGGCACATATATGCTGATGTAATGAACTGACATTTAAACAGAGGTGTTCCTAACAACTATGACTCCATCAAACAGTGAAGATGAACTAGTTAGTGGTTGTTGTTTTTTTTAATCTTCATATATAAAAAATCTAAAATAACAAATAATTAACTAAAATCAATGCACTCCAAAACAGGTTTAAAATGGATGTCACTTTTAGAGCAGTTAAAACATACCTTCATCCACCTCACGGTCTCTTTTGCCTTTTCTGTGTGGAACCGTCTCACATGTTGATGTGGAGCTGTTCTCTGCAAAAGACAATGGTCAAATATTAGTGCTCAGTATTTAAAAGATTCGAGCACAAAAACTGTTCACTTAAAAACCTGCATGGTACAGATTACTGCCACACTATGGCCATGTCCACACGTAGCCGGGTATTTTTAAAACCAGAGATTTTTCCCTACGGTTCTCGCCTTTCGTCCACACACAAACGCCATTTTGGTTGTTGAAAACTGAGCTTTTGGAAAACTCCGGCCAAAGTGAACAGTGGTGTTGTGTGGACAGGGGAAACAGAGATTCTGGCTTGTTGTAACTTCACCTTGTGCCGATGATGTCTGTCTGTCTGCTCGTCTCCTTGATTTGTGCAATAGCGGACGTACGTACAGTAAACTAGTGACTGTTAACGTTGCGTACTGGACTTTTTACATACGTGTACATACTGTACACACGCAGTTACTCACACATTACGTTAATGAACAGAGGTGCCTGAATGTACTATAAGCTCACTGCTGCTACATACTGTACAAAACTCTGACGACACACAGACCCCACAGACAGCGACGGCGGTTTGGGTCGAGACCCGGTCAGACTTCTACAAAGCGCAAAAGGTAATGACGTTTTGTCCAGGCTTCTGATTGGCACTCTGTTGATTAAGGAGGCTCCTAACAGCGCTTAACAGGGCAATTTGCGTTTTCATGTGGACAACAATATTTTTAAACCCTAGGTCGTGTGAACAGAATCATTTTTAAAAATGAAGTAAAAAATCTCAGTTTTTTTAAATACCCGGCTACGTGTGGACATGGCCTATGTCTATTCCTTCATTTGCTTATATATGAAATACTTTTGCAATCTCAGGTACATAACAGTAACATTCGCCAGTAATTAAATTTCCGCACTGGTTTAACTGTTACCAGTTTTAAGCTTGAAATATTTGACTGCACTACGCATGGCATTTTTGGATCAACAATAAAACAGACCAGGAAAGAAAAAAACCCAGTTACGGTACATACCACCAACAGAAACAGCAAGCGTGTCAAGATTCTTTCCCGTTAAGCTCCTGGTGTCCTGTTCCATGGCAAACAGGAGTTTACTTATCTTCGCAATTTGAAACGTTTTGTCTGTCTGTCGGTAGAAGTCCCTGTGAACTCTAATGTCGTGCCCCATAAATCTAGCAACCTGTTCCAGCTCTTGCTCACTCAGATCCAGAAGCTGACAAAGTGTGGCGACCTGTTTCCTTAATTTTGTTGACCTCAGGAGTTCTGGGTTTTCAGCTTTGCTTTCCTTCGCATATTTTCGTAAACAGTCACAACCACGTATATTTGTCATCACACCAGGTCTTGCAAATAGATAGGGATTTTCCACAGGTACACCAGCTTCTGCTCTACATTTAATCAATATCTCGATGGACTCCTTCATTCTCTCTGTCAAAAAAACAGGTACCTTTCTTCCTCTTTTCCCACGGACTTCTACGCGAGTTAGCAGCTTGCTCAACTGTTTCTCCAACGGAGACAGGGATTCATAAATGTCTTTATTGATGGGATTTGTGCCAGCTTTCTTGTAGGCTTCAAGTGACAGACGTGATGCTTCTCCTTCACGACGCTTGTTAAAGACGATGACCTGTGCCAGCACTGCCTCATTTAACGTCTTGTATGCTGTTAAACTCATCCACTTACTTAGTTCCTCCTTTGCCTCATCTTCCACTTGTCTGAGATGATCCATCAGAGCCTTCACATCTTTGGTGAGAGGGATGTCATCCTGTTTATTCCATCTTTTTTCTTCTATAGATTGGTGAGCACTTACAGAAACACTGTTCTTCCAGTTTCTTTCCAAAAGTTCCAAAAATTTTTTTGCCCTTTTTTCTGCCAGCTCATCGTCATTCATAAGCGTCTGTCCAATCAGGACTGCCACAGCTCCTTTAAGACAAAACCCAATTTTGACTGCTTTTGAAGGTTTTCCATACTCGTTTTTGCGTGGACTAAACTCTGTAAGCCTTTTAGCTATACTGACAACAAGATTAAATTTTGACGGAGTGCATAAATCTTCCAGACCCATCACGGTCTTGTCCATCTCTTTAGCAACCAACATGAATTGGCCTAGCTCCCTCATTCTTTGCGAGATGTATTGGTGCCTAGACTTCATGCGCCCATGTTTTGCATATAGTGATTCTCCATATTTGCAAATCAAGGAATCACTCCTAATGTAAAAGGACACATCATCTTGTCGCATGCCGTTGATGATACCCTGACAGCCATTCGAAGATGATGCTATTGGAAGCAAACGTGCCGCATGACTCTGGACTGACCCTCTTGCCTTTTTAACGTCATCTGTCACACACAATTTCTTACATCTGCATGACAACTGATGTCTCCACAAGTCCTTCTTACTAAACATTCCAAGACAATATTGGCAAGGCAAATAATCTTTTACAGATACTTTATCAGTGGGCTGCTTCCATGTGACTAGTTGTCCTTTGCCTTCTTCAAGAACTTTGCTATTATGTTTGAAATCTCCTTTATTTCGCAGTTGCTCCAAAAGTACCTTTCTTTCTTCTGATCGTACAGGAAAGCTGAATGCATATGCCACATCTTTGATCTCCATATGTTTTCTCTCCAAATGTCTTGCAATTTTTAGGTTTGATTGGCCACAATAGAGACAATAATGCCTTTTATCCCATGCTCGTTTGTTGTCTTCTCTTTTTGTACAAGTTTTTACAGAAAGGGTTGTACTCACTTTTTCTTTTTTGTACCTCTTTTGATCTTTTTTTCCATAAGTTTTAAAAATTTGTTGTTTAAGACTGCTCTTGCCTTTGGGTTGATCACTCAAAACTGTGTCTGCACCTTTGAGGTCTTCTCTGGATATCTTACGTGCTTTGCCTGGACTTTCTACTTCATCACTGGACAATGAGGAACTCGAAGTTGGATTGTATTCTGGGTCCAAATCTGCATGACTTGACAGTTCAGACTCAGAAAAATCATCTGCTGACTCTTCACGGATAACATCCAACTGTGAAAAACAATGAGAAAATTGTTAAACGTAAAATGCAGAACTGCTTCATCCCCAATATCCTGAAAGCGAACTAGAAAACGGAAATGTCTGCACACATTAAATTTGTCGTTCTCACATGGTTTGAAGTCAGGCATTTTGTGGTGGATTTTTCTCTTCATAAAAAAAAAAAAAACCAAACCAAGAGGAAAACGCTTCAGGTTTACAAATTCAGGCAGAGATTTGGACCAGAGCAAGCAAACAAAGTTGTGAAAGCACTCGGTGTCAATTTGTAGCTCACTTCTACAGTGCTACAGTCATGTGTAAAATTAAGTACCCTTTACTGTGCCATTATTTATTTAACAAAAATTAAGTCAAGAGTAAAAAAAAAAAAAAAAAAACTGGGTTATGCCAAGAACCCCGCTGATTCAGTAGCTTGTAGACCCTCCTTTAGCAGCAGTAAATTGAAGTAATGGTTTCCCATATGACTCAGTCTCTCACATTGTTTTGGTCCATGCTTCAGTTCATTGAGATTTTTGAGCAATTACTTACACACAGCTCTCTTAAGGTCCTGCTAGAGCATTTCAGCTGGGTTGAGGTCTGGACTTTTACAAGGCCATTCCAAAACCTTGACTCTTTTCATTTTCAGCCATTCTGATGTAGATTTACTGGTGTGCCTCAGATCATTGTCCTGTTGCAGGACCCAATTTTGAACAAAATTTAGGGGTCAGACAGATGGCCTCACATTTGGCTCTAGAATACTCTGTTATACAGAGGAGTTCATAGTCGACTCAATGACTGCAAGGTGGCCACCTCCTGTGGCTCAAAAAACCTGCCCAAATTATCACCCCTCCACCACCGTGCTTGATAGTAGATATGACCCGTCTCTGCTGAAATGCTGTTCAGTTTTCGCCAAACAATGGCGCTGGGCATTAGGCCAAACAACTCCACTTTGGTCTCATCTGTCTATAGGACACTGTTCCAGAAGCCTTGTGGTTTCTTGAGATGTAGTTTTGTGAACCTTAGTTGTTCTATTGTGGTGTTTTAATTAATCAAGGGCTTAAGCTCTTAAATCATGTGAAAGCACTAAGGGGGTACTTAGTATTGCCCACATGTTTTTTACTTTTCGGCTTATGTTTTGTAAAATAAATAATGGCATGGTAAAAAAGTCACATGTCCATCTGAGGTTGCATTTGCGTAATACAGAAATCCACTATGATCAGTTGATTTTATGATGTTCTTACACAAAGAACACAGAAGTAAAAGAACATAACTACATAATGACTGTTTAAACACACTTAATATACTGAAGTTCAAATGCATTTTTAGAACACTAATGTTTTAAAAATGCATTTGAAAATCAGTATATTCAGTGTTTATAAAGGTAAAAACAAAGCTGGTCACAAGCAGAATAAATTGGGAATTGAACAAGAGAGGAAAAACTGTTGGCACTAGGTCAAATTTATACAAATTTCCAACAAGAGTCTTGACGGGGTAGGGTAAAGATGTGAAAAAATGCACATACCTGTGTTGTGCTCTCAACCATTGTGTCCTGGCCCTAACATCAAGCAAAAGATTTAAAATGTTATTTCAAATGTTAAAAAATCACAGGTAAATTTCAAATTTCCAACAAGTGTCTTGACGGGGTAGGGTAAAGATGTGATAAATGCACATACCTGTGTTGTGCTCTCAACCACCGTGTCCTGGCCCTAACATCAAGCAAAAGATTTAAAACGTTATCATTTCAAATGTTAAAAATCAATAATAATAACATGTCCTACAGTACTATTGTATAAACAGAAATCATATTTTAGTATTTATAAAATATCTACATTTTGTAAATATGTTATAGGACATTTAAAAATATTAAAACATATTTCATGTTTAAATGATTTGTCCTCCCTTTGGGATTAATAAAGTATCCATCTATCTATCTAAATTAGGGGAACTGTGCAGGATCCCCTCAACGACACTGTAAAAATAAAAAGGGTACCGTGTAATCCCCACACTGACAGACTCGTACTCCTTTCTGCTACACTGCACAGAATATTTTTTTCTCTCTCTTTTTTTTTTTTTTAGCAGTTAGCATTTTTTTATTGTGTCTGTACATTTTTACAGTTAATTCAGAAGATTAGTTTAAATCTGTTGGACAACAGGGCCTTCAGGACTGCAGTTGACTCCTGATATGAAATTAAAATGATGTGCTAAAGGTGTAAGGTCAAGTTTACCTGTCAAAGCTACTAATGACTTCACAATCAAAGAAGGTAGAACAAATTACATAAGAAAAATGAATAGAAATATTAAATCCACATAAAGAAATCATGTGACTCAACATTTCTTTTATGCCCATTAAGCCCACCATGGGGGACAGAGAACTCATTAGAGTATGTTCAGTGTTACTGCAGGCAGGAGCACACTTTACTGTGGGACTCAGCTGAGTGTGTGCGAGTGTTTAACTTTACTTTTCACACCACTCAGGCACTGCTGCAGGTGACTCAGTAAAACACTATTAGATTTTATAGATTAATAAAAGATTTAAAGTTACTATTATACAGGAAACATTGGCATTTATTACTGGACAACTGCTAGTTTAAAATTTACTATCCTGACTTCTGAATAAATATAAATTCTGAATTTTTTTCCCTAAAAATAACGCTGCACAGCACTGACATATAAAGCAAACATCTATCTAATAAACAATAATTTTAAAAAATAATAAAACTTACCTGCATAGCAGAACTTTGTGAAAAGCGCCTCTCACATGTACTATGGTGAAGTCTTAAACGCTCAAGTCTTCTTTTAAATCTCTCCAGCTCGTCTCCGCGCTCCGCCATCTTCCACTGCGCATGAGCTTCTTAATTGAATGTGGGGGAAGGGGAGCGCTCGAGAGTAGCAGCATGCAGGTGCAGAGCGCTTAGCTCCGCCCCTTGAGGCCAACCAATTAAGGTTAAAATGAGGCCAGTGCACAGCAATATTCTCAACTTCTCACTCCCTAACTACAGGCCTGTTTATCCAGGTTCAAATGTACAAAATGAAACATTATTAACATTTAACGATTAACTGCAAATGCACTACTTTTACTACTACTTTGCTTAAGTAAAAAACAGTAATATCAGTGTATAAATACTAATAAAAATAAGTAAATACCCTGCATTCAGTTTTTACTTAAGCAAAACAAAGTATTGCCACCAAAATACACTTAGGTAATAGTATATAAAATACAAAAGGTAAAAGTGCTCACACTCATGGCACAGTATAAAATGAGTGCTCATACTTATTAAAGATTGAAATTTGCCCCTTTGGTAATGCACCGTGGTTGATGACTTTTCACCATCACTCTGACTTGTGTTTCTAAAAGTAAATACATCAGCATATAGATTCAAATCCTGCCAGGCAGCCATGAGGAGAAGACGATAGACAATCAACTACATAAACTATTCTATAAGCCAGAGGGGTTCAAATACAGTTCTTGAGGTATAATCTCCACCAGAGTTTGTAATTCACCAACACTTAAACATACTCAGTGAACCTAGCTATTAAAATACACTATATTGCCAAAGGTATTGGCTCACCTGCCTTCACATGCATGTGAACTTTAATAACATCCAATCCCTAATCCATAAAGTTTAATATGAGCTTGGCCCTTTACAGCTATAACAGCGTCAACTCTTTTCACAAGGTTTAGGGGTATGTTTATGGGATTTTTTCACCATTCTTCTAGACGTGCATTTGTGAGGTCAGACACTGATGGTGCACGAGAAGGCCTGGCTTGCAGTCTCCGCTGCGCAGGCAAACTCAGACCACACCAAACTCGCCCATCCATGTCTTTATGGACCTTGCTGCACTGCCGCACAGTCATGTTGAAACAGGTCGTCCCCAAACTGTCCCACAATTTTTGGAGCATAAAGTTGTCCAGAATGTCTTGTTATGCTGAAGCAGTAAGAGTTCCTTTCACTGGAAGTATGGGGCCAAGCCCAACTCCTGAAGAACACCCCCACAACTGTTCCAACATGACTGTGCGCCAGTGCACAAAGCAAGGTCCATATATTCAAGTTCATATGCATGAAAAGGCAGGTGAGCGATAACTTTGGGCAATATAGTGTATTAGTTGAATTAGCTGTGTTGGGAAGAAGAACCCGCAAACTGTGCTGAACAATGGTTTTCCAGCACTGCATTTGAACAGCCTTGCTATAAACTGTAGACTAAGTACACAAAAAAACTCTATTACACAGTAGTAATGATCATGTGAACTCCGTTAATAGTCACGTTAAGTGGCATTTGTGTGAATTAAATTGTATAATGTATCTTATATAAAGTGACTGAGTGCATAGGTAAGGTGACTACACTGTCCACACACAGTGGAAAGTTGAATGCTCATAAATATTTCGGATTGTGACCGACACCAAGATTTTGGGCATTTTCACAATTCATTACTCCAAACATATGAACTAATGTACAGTATACTGTATATTTCTTCCTCAATAACACCCCCTCACTACCCCTGGTGATAATTAACTCTATCATAAGCTGTAATAGTATATTCTTCTTTGTCTTTCGGCTGTTCCCTTTCAGGAGTCACCACAGCAAAGCATCTGCCTCCATCTAACCCTATCCTTTGTATCCTCTTCTCTCACACTAACTTTGTCCTCTCTCACTACATCCATAAATCTCCTCTCTGGTCTTCCTCTAGACCTCCTGCCTGGCAGTTCCAACCTCAGCATCCTTCTACCGATATATTCACCATCTCTCCTCTGAACATGTCCAGACCATCTCAATCTGGCCTCTCCGACTTTATCTCCAAAACATCTAACATGGGTTGTCCCTCTGATTAACTTATTCTCAATCCTATCCATCCTTGTCACCCCCAAAGAGAACCTCAACATCTTCATCTCTGCTACCTCCAGCTCTGCCTCGTGTCTTTTCTTCAGTGCCACTGTCTCTAAGCCGTAGAGCATCGCTGGTCTCACCACTGTCCTGTACACCTTTCCTTTTATTCCCGCTGATACTCATTTATCACACAGCACACCTGACACTTTTCTCCACCCGTTCCAACCTGCCTTTATCCTCCTCTTCACCTCCTTTCCACACTCACCATTACTCTGGACCATTGACCCTAAGTACTTAAAGTCCTGCACCTTCTTTACCTCTGCTCCCTGTAGCCTCACCGTTCCACTTGGTTCCCTCTCATTCACACACATGTATTCCGTCTTGCTGCAGTTAACCTTCATTCCTCTGCTTTCCAGAACATGCCTCCACCTCTCCAAATTTTCCTCCAACTGTTCCCTGCTCTCGCTACGAAGCACAATGTCATCTGCAAACATCATAGTCCATGGAGACTCCTGTCTAACCTCATCTGTCATCCTGTCCATCACCAGAGCAAACAAAAAGGGGCTCAGAGCCGATCCTTGATGCAGACCCACCTCCACCTTGAACTCATCTGTCACACCTACAGCACATCTCACCACTGTCTTACAGCTCTTATACATGTCCTGCACCACTCTAACATACTTCTCTGCCACTCCAGACTCCCTCATACAACACCACAGCTCCTCTCTCTGCACCCTGTCGTATGCTTTCTCTAAATCCACAAAGATACAATGTAACTCTCTATTACCTTCTCTGTACTTGTCTATCAGCATCCTCAAAGCAAATACTGCATCTGTTCTACTCTTTCTAGGTATGAAACCATATTTCTGCTCACAAATGCTCACTTCTGCCCTTAACCTAGCTTCCACTACTCTTTCCCAAAGCTTCATTGTATGGCTCATAAAAATTGTTTATTTTGTTCTTAAAAATCGGCACCAATACACTTCTTCTCCATTCCTCTGGAATCCTCTCACTCTCCAAGATCTTGTTAAACAAACTAGTTAGAAACTCTACTGCAACCGCTCCTAAGCACTTCCACACCTCCACAGGTATGTCATCAGGACCAAGAGCCTTTCCACTTTCTAGAGCTCTTCCTCTGTAATGCCCTCCTCACCTCACTCTTACAAATTTTTGCTACTTCCTGCTCCACAACACTCACCTCTTCTACTCTTTGTTCTCTTTCATTTTCCTCATTCATCAACTCTTCAAAGTACTCCTTCCATCTTCCCATCACCCTCCTGCCATCTGTCAGTACATTTCCATCTTTACTTTTAAATCACTCTAACACGCTGGACATCCTTCCCATCTCTATCTCTCTGTTTTGCCAACCTGTACAGATCCACCTCTCCCTCCTTACTATCCAATCCAGCATACAAGTCCTCATATGCTCTTTGTTTGGCCTTTGCCACCTCTAGTCCTCTCAGTGTCCCACTGCTTCTTAGCTAACCTCTTCCTCTGTATACACTCCTGTACTTCCTCGTTCCACCACCAAGTCTCTTTGTCCACTTTTCCTTTTCCTGATGATACACCAAGTACCGTCCTACCTGTCTCCCTGATCTGCCTTTGTCCTCTTCACCTTCCTCACCACCAGGGTTATTTTACACACCACCATTCTGTGTTGTCTGGCTACACTCTCCCCTACCAACACTTTGCAGTCATTGATCTCCTTCAGGTTACACTGTCGACACAAGATGTAGTCCACCTAAGTGCTTCTGCCTCCGCTCTTATATGTCACCCGTCTCTTCTGGAAGAAAGTATTCACTACTGCCCTTTCCATCCTGTAATTTCCATTCCATTCCATTTCCAAGCTGTAATAGTACATAACTACTTTAAATATGACAGTAAAAATTACAATATAACCCTCTTAACTGTTATGAAGTAAAAGTACAGCGCAGAATTAAAATAACTTGTATAAATACCTAAAAATGTGAAAAGTTACTTTTCATGACTGATGCATAATCAATCAGCCAAAATATAAAAACCACTCACAGGTAAACATTGATTGTCTTGTTACTGTGGCACCTATAAATAGGGGAGGTATATTAGGCAGCAAGTGAATCGTCAGTTCTCTGGGCACTCCTGTCATCCATATGGATGCTATTTGACATGTACCACCAACCTAAACATTGCTGCAGGCCAAGTTACACCTAGAGAACACCTAGAAACGGTGTTACCTAATGGCAGTGGCTTGTTTCAGGAGCATAATGCACACAATGTTCAGGAATGGTTTGAGGAACATAACAAGGAGTTTGAGATGTTGACACAGCCTTCAAATTCTGTTGAAGGTGCTGGAAAAACAAGTCCGGTCCATGGAGGCTTCACCTCACATCTTACAGGATTTACAGGATCTGCAACTGATGCATTGGCACCAGATACCACACACACCTTCAAAAACCAGTGTCCTGGTTCCACTGGCAGCAATACAAGCCATAACACTTGCTCCAATTTCGATGACCAATCACTGATGATGTGCTGCTGTGTATCTTGAGCTGTTCCTTTCTCTCTCCATACTTTTCTCTTCCCATCATTCTGACACAAGTTAATTTTGGTTTATGTCAGTCCAAAGAATATAGCAAAGTTTTCTGGTAAATTTAATCTGGCCTTTCTGTTCTTAAACGTTACCAGTGGTTTGGTCCTTGTTACGGAAGTGTCTGTATTCACTTAATTTACATTTACAGCATTTGGCAGATGCCCTTATCCAGACCAATTTACATTTTTATTTCATTATACATCTGATCAATTGAGGGAGTAAGGGGTTTGCTCAAGGCCCAAAAAGTCGCAACTTCAAAACCGTCATCTAACACCTCAACCACTGAGCTACCCCTGCACCAACAGAACTTCATAAAGCTATCTCTTGACTGTAGAGTTTGACAATGACTTGTTTACTGGCTCAAGTGTGTTATTGACTTGGCTAGATGTTGTGAAACGGTTTTTCTTCACCATGCACTGCTGAATTCTCCATCAACTTTAGTTCTTTTCTGTGGTCTTCCAGGGCTTGCTGAGCTCGCCAGTTAATTCCTTCTTTTTAAAACTGTTCCAAACTGTTATATTGGCCACTTTCATGAGTTTATTTATTTATTTATTTATTTTTATTCTAATAATGGCCACTTTCATGAGTTTATTTATTTATTTATTTATTTTTATTCTAATAATGGCCATCTTCACTTGCATAGACATCTCTTTGGGCCTCATTTTGAGGGTTCGAGTGAACAGCTACCAAATGCTTTTTATATGCTTGGTAAGTCATGGAGTAACAAGGGACACACCTGGCCATGAAAGTGCTTGTCAGCCATTTGTTCCATTATTGATAAGCCCCTCACAAAATGTTGGTGTGTGTAAGGAAATGGCTGTAATTCCTGAATGGTTAATGCCCCACTTTAGTCAAACCCTTTAAATTAAAGCTTGAAAGTCTTGACTTCACTCATATCTTTAGTGTTTCATTTCAAATTTCATTTTGAAGTCAAACATTTAGCGTATGTGTACATAAGCCAAAGTTTAAAAAAAAATCCCAAATTTATTGACCAGACTGTATAATCTCAATGTCCATAACATTATAATGCAAAACATTATGCCTAGTATGACAGCTCAGGTCCCTTAGGCATGACTCTACAAGATCTCTGAGGCTGTGTGTCTGACACCAGGATGTTGGCAGCAGATCTTTGGGGTTCTGTGTGTTGCAGGGTGGGGCCTCTATATTGGGCTCTTTACCTGTTGAGCACCGTGCCTGGTGGGCTGTGGTACACTGGGTGTTCTGGTGCCTTTCTATCGTGGCCAGCATTGACCTTATCAGTGATTTGTGGTGCATTAGCTTTCCTGTGAGATCGGACTGGACAGGATAGCCTTTGTTCCCTGCAGTCATGGATGCCCTTGGGGTCCCATGATGGTTCTGTCACCAGTTTATTGGTGTATAATTGATCAATTATAACAAATGTTAACGTGTTAATATTATGTGGTGTTAATATTATGGCTAATCAGTATATATCTCATCTTTTCTAGTTATTTTTTTCTGGTTGTTGTCCTTAATAATTTCTTAAAGTTTCTTCCATCTCATTGAAACATGAAGATTGAGTCTTCGTTTTGAATTGTTACACAATTACACAATTCAACACATGCTAATGGTCAGTGTTATGGGATTGAGTTGTTTTTTATTCATGTTACAAGTCCGTTGTTGATGCAAACGTGGCAATACCCCAAAATCTCATTGTCATTTTGGTACAGCAATTGCCAAAATTGAACATGCATGAAAGGAAAAGCACAACATAAATAGTCATTTTTGTAGTAGATGAATGCAAAATGGTAAAATGGGCTGAAACCTCATTAATATGCTGTTAATGAGCATATTAATATTATGCATTACAATATTAGGCATTACTCACAAGTAAGCTACACATGAAGATTAAACTAAACTTGGAATTAAAATAGTGGAGCAGTTTACATTTAAAATTAAGTTCTGGCATTGTATGAGAACCACTCCATTTTCCACTAAACATTTGTTCCTAGTAGAAAACTATATAAAATAACCATTATTAGTTATTCACTTCAATGACTAGTAATCTATCTGTCTATCTGTCTATCTATCTATCTATCTATCTATCTATCTATCTGTCGTTAACTTTAATATATATTACTGGCTTAGGCCCTGTATCTGTTTTTGTAGATTATAGTTTCTCTAACTCAGGTGCAGTAAGCGTGCAAGAAGGTTAGGGGCAGCAGAGAGTAAAAAAGATGCAGTAATTGTGAAAGGAGGTTGGGGGCGATAGAGAGCAAAATGATGCAGTAACCTGCAAGAAGCTAAGGGGGCGATAGAGAGCAAAAAGTGTGTGTATTTTGGTAGCATACACACATGTACACACACCTGATTTTTAAAAATTTTTTTGTTTTACTATCTTTCTGAGGACCTCTCTAAAACCTTGAGAGAAACATATAGGAGGCCTCTGGAGGCCATTAGAGTAAAAATATAGTGAGGACCGGCCTAAATGTCCTCACTTTGTAAAATGGTCCTCACTCCAAAGGTTAAAAATTCATGCTGGTCCTCACTTTGATAGCCATACACACACAGACACACACTACACATCCTGCACAAACACCTACACACACACTACACATCCCACACACACACACACACACTACACATCCTGCACGCGCGCACACACACCTACACACACACACACACACACACACACACACACACACACACACACACACACACACACACACACACACACTACACCTCCTACACACACACACACACTACACATCCTACACACGCACACACACTACACATCCCACACACACTACACATGCCACACACACTACACATGCCACACACACTACACATGCCACTCACACTACACATGCCACACACACTACACATGCCACACACACACACTACACCTCCTACACACACACACACACACACACACACACACACACACACACACACACACACACTACACCTCCTACACACACTACACACTACACCTCCTACACACACTACACATTCCACAAACACACACACAAACACATACACTACACCTCCTACACACACACACACACTACACCTCCTACACACACACACATTCTTTTGGGATTTTGCTCAAAAACTCATGAAAATTGGAAGACATGTTGGAATCCGCTGCCATTAGGATGCCTGAGAGTCTGGGCAACGGGTGTAGCATGGGGCCGTCACAAGAAATTTTGCTGCATAGCTCATACACACTTGCACATATGCACACGAAACTCAGTACACGTTTAGAGCTCAATGAGCTGAACAACACATCTCACTCACTCACACACACACACAAACAAACACATGCGTGCACGCACATACTCATACACACATACACACACACACACGCACAAACACACTCATATCACACACATACACACTCTCTCTTTCTTACACAAAGACACACACACGCATAAACGCATGAACACACTCATACATCACTTGAGTGTGGCTTGATTTTTTTGTGTCTTAACTCACTCAAAAGACAAACAGCTCGTGTAGTGCACACAGGTGCATTAGCGCAGGGTGCTTGGGCCAGCTCATCGTTGCTTGCAACTATACAGTATTTACTAAATTATTATTCTAATTACTAATTTACTAACTATTTATTCATTTGCAACAGCATTTATTAAAATAAGTTTTTCTTTTGTTTTTATTAGTATGTTTACTTAGCCAATGAAAGCACAACAATTTTGCAAAGCACAACTTTTTGGCAAATATTTTTACATTCTCAGAGACTGCCTAACATACTACAGGACAGTTTGGAGTTTGACTCTGATCTTCAGGAGCTGTATGTGTCCATATGTGCTGCGAAAAATGCTCGGAAGCGCAAGCATTCTGGTGAATACAGCTATGCTTCAGTAGACAGCTTTGACCGTGACCAGGACCAGACTAGCTATGTGGCAACAGGTGACTACGTCTCAGTTCATCCTAGACCTGTCTGTGTTTTACAGTGCATTCATATTACAATTATTTTTGGTTGAAAAATATTTCAGGTATGAAGCCTGTCTCTCCTGTTTATAATCGAAATGATGCAAGCCATCAAGTAGAAGACACACAGTATGCTGACACGAATGAGGTTTGATTTAACGTTACATTATCACCTTTAACCAGTGGTTGAATTGTGAAAAAAAAAAAATCAAAAACACATGCACATGCCATCAATACTATCATTTGATCCTTTTCATGGCTTTAATCTGGGGGGGATTATAAGAGTACAATAAAAATCTACATAAACATTTGTAATTAAATAATTTAATTTAAAAGTACTGTGGTTTTGTATGACCACGCACCAGTCTCTCTTTCTTTCACTTTTTCACACATATACAAGCGCGCACGCACAAATCAAATTACTATTATGGCATTTAAAAATATTTTTTTACCCTTTTGTAGCCAAGCATGTAGGTGAAGCCACAAAGTCTAATGAAAAAACAAAACCTCTTCTTTAAATTCAGAATTTAATTACACACATTGAGTGAAGAACTCGTCTTTTATAATCACTGCAGCTGTCAGTCATTTAAAAATCTCCTGTGTTAAACTGAATCGTTTTCATCGCATCTTCACGGAGAGGATTTGTGCGTATGTATGATACCTTCGTTTCACTTCCTTTTGAAATATGTCAAAAACTGTGCTTGAACGGTTCTCTTGTCCATTGCAAAAATGCGAACAGCGTGAACAATGACGCAAACTTGCGTGAGCTTGTGAGCAGCTCATTACAATATTGAATTCTGATTAGTTAATCACCATTATTAGTTCAAAGATGATCATAGGTACAGAGCTTTAATATTTCATTTCATAACAAATTTGACATAATACACAGCATTATTAATCTAAAGGGCATGGTAAGGGGGATGGTGGTTTTACAAAGGGGTTGGTTTTAGTAATTTTATTTCAGCATGCCACCCCCCTGTATCCCTTCTCAAATCGAGCCCTGCCTTTAACTATACATTATCTCAATCAGTTTACTTTCCATGTACACCCACTGTCCACTGTAATAGGTGCACATGCACAGTCGTACACTTATAGTCAGCCACTCATGTAGCAGCAGTGCAGTGCAAAAAACATGTACTGCATATACCAAACAAGAGTTTGAGGTAATGTTCACATCAAATATTAGAATATAGAAAAAGTGTTGTATGTGGAATAAAATCATTGTCAAAAATAATCATGCGTAAAAAAAGATGTGTGTAATTCTGTTTTGTCCGAGTTGGATTCTGAAATCTATGGCCAGGACAGCTTACAGATACAGTACAACTCTTAAATATACAACGCTGAACATTTACAGACACTCGTTTTTACAACTCCTCTATTACACGGACGAATTGCGTAATTACGCCCATGAATGTTGTGTTGTGTGTTATATCACTGTCAAAAAAACGTCATCAAGTGCTTATGCAGCTTTGGAACTTTGGATTTTGACCAGACTGTTCTGTAACTAAGCCCCAAACCCTTATAATATTATAATAAATTATTTGTGAACTCAAGAGACTTTAGTGTGTGGAATTTCCAGAACAGCATTTTCAGAAATATTTTAACCAGCCCATATGGTACCACCAACCATGGCATGGGTAAAGTCACAGAGAGGACAATTTTACCCCATTATGATGTTTGATGTGAACAGTAACTGAAGCTGATGACATGTACTGTATGTGAATGTGATTTTGTGTGACACTGGGTATTGGTGTATTTCCACTCCTCTCATGAATCTATTTTTAATTTCTGGTTAAAAGTAGTATTTTGTGTGTGTGTTTGTAGGGGGTGGGGGTGGGGGGGGGACTTGCATAACTGAATGGGGGACATAACTGAATGGCTGAGAAGGGACATAACTGAATGTTGTCAAATACTACTGTATGTTTCAGACTGTAAGAAACTTACCTGCTGCTACAGCTGTGTTTACACCTGCAGACAGATCAGTTATGCACACCAAGAAGAAGAAAGCAGTTGGGCTCTTCCAATAAAATTATGGTGCAATAGTTCATGGATCCCACCAAATATCCTGGTTTCAGATGTGTGTATATTTTCATTATTCTGAAATAGTTGATTTTATGGCCATTCAAAATAAATAAAAAATGTTTTAGTTGATACTCTTTCTGTGTTTCTCCAACTTCAGCCTGATAAGTCTATATCGTTCATAAGCAAACTCTTGAATCATCATTCATTCGTCCATTCATTTATTCAAGTAACTACTTCATTCTGGTCAAAGTCATGGAGAATCTGGAGGCCAAGCTAAGAACACTGGGCACTAGTCCATTCCAGAGCATTATTAGTGCATAAGGCACTAGGGACAATGTATTATATCCCATGTCCCATGTCTTGGGAAGAACATGCAAAACAATACATTACTGCATATGAAGAAAATCAAAAAAAGTGTTTTATCAGTGGTTCACATAACATCGATTTTGAGTCATAGATCAGATAAAATTTTTGGCTTATATGTAGACATACCTGTATATGATTTTTCCTGAATAACTTATAGGTCTTAAAGTACATTTAAAGCAAGTAACTTTTTCCATGATCTTAAATGAAAACAATATTCAAGATAAAATCCTAAAATGAAAGACTTTTCAAGTCTGATTGAAAAATCTACTTTTTCACGTAATGGGCACACTGCCCCTTATTTCTTTGGATGACAGTAAATAAAAACATTAAAAATGGACTTAAAAGTGAGAGTCTTATTTATCCTGTGTACAATTTTTTACACAGTTATGATAAAAAGAAACTTTGAATTCTAAACCTCTAAGCATTCTAAACAGCAATTTGTCAAAGGCTATGTTCACACTGCTGGCCAATATGGCCTAAATCAGATTTTTTGCTCATGCCAAATTACTTAGAATCCAATCTTTTCAAATCTGTGCCATACGTGATCCAAAGATACAGATGTAATACAGATTAGATACAGATGTAATTGTTTTGCATTGTGAAAATGCTTTTTTGACTTTTACGTCAATCCAACATTTGACAGTTGTGTGCGCAATCTGGCTGGTGCTTAAAAGAGTTGCATTACACCTATTAAAACGTTTGAGATGAGTTTATTTTGTTTATTTATTTTTTTTAAAGAAACAGAAATAGAAGGCACATATTGCAACTACACTGTTTGAAGTTTTCCCAAAAGAAAATGGTGAACATAGCAATAGATGAACTAATGGCAAAAGACAGCAAAAAGTTTAAAAGCATAACCAAAAGAAGTGACCAGACATGCCTTTTTAATGTGAACTTGTGAATTTCAGTGAACATAAAACTAGAAAGGATTCAGAAAGAATTTAAATAACATCCTAATGTACTTTACGCAAAAAATGTCTGCGTCAGACATGTCTCAAACATGTCTGTTTTATACAGTGTTTTGTTCCATTTATTTTGTAAGCATGCAATATTAATGAATAAAGATTTATTCTAAATATTTTCTTCAAACTAATTTTCACCTATTATGAAATGCATGTTATAATGCATTAACATCCTATGCTTTCCTTTTTAAGATTGTCAATGTTGCCACAATGAACATTTTGAAATGTCTGCTTTTGCAGTTGAGAGTTTGTTGGTTTCAAAATACAGTGGAACCTCGGATTTACGAGAGTTCTGCAAACCGAGCAAAGATTAATACTGAGCGTCACTCTCTCAATCACACTAACCATCCACCCCACCCCCCCACCCCCCGGGCTTCGCAAACACACAGAAACTCTGCTCTGTCGTGATTCTTTTCAAAGGTAAGGTGCTGATTCATTTTTTATTTTTATTTTTTTTACTTTACAGCAGTGATTTCCTTAGTATGCTCACGCCAGGTCAGAGAGATTTTTTTACGGTGTTTCCGTTGTGTTTGTGTGTGTCCGTTTGTTGTGAAACTTAAAAAGTGATTCCATTATTATGCGCTCATGCCAGTGTCAGAGATTTATTTTTTCCCTGTTAAAACGGTGTTTCCGTTGTTTGTGTGTGTGTGTGTGTGTGTGTTGTGAAACTTAAAAAGCGACGTGGGGAGAGAGGAGCAGTGTTACTGTGTAAAACAAGGTGAGGGAAGGAGCTAATTCCACACACACGGCGCCTGCGCGCACCAACGGAAACACTTATCTGTCAGGATTTATTTGTACTTTTTTTAAAGGTAAAGTAAAGATTAATTTGTTTTATTTTCATTTTATAGATTGTATTAATTCTTTTTCAGTATTTATTTTTTGGGGTTGTGGACCAAATAATTTGAGTTTTCATTATTTCTTATGGGAAATGATGATTTGGTTTACAAGTGTTTTGGAACACGAGCCCACTTCCGGAACGAATTATTCTCTTAAACTATTTTTAAACTTTTTTCAAAATTTTAATACTAAAAGAAAATATTTTTGAATTAATTTAAATGTATTCAAAAGTTGTCAACAATGTTACTAACAGAACTCCTTTCTGTAACCAGTGGCAAGTAACATACATTTTAAGCACACTTATCAAAGTGCTCCCTCTAATTTCATTTTTATACATTTGCACTATAGTAGCTCATTGTCATTGAGTATATCAATTATTATGTGTAAACTGTTATTATTTACTATTTTTTAAATTATTTGTTCAAATATGTTGATAAACTGTTCATGAAAATGAGACGTGGTCAGCAAAGCAAGTCCTACTAGTGAAATTATCACAATTGTCACAAAAAGGAAATTGTCATCCATGTTACCTGTAATATATATTACCCAGTATGTAAGTAATCAGAAAAAAATGTTAATGTTCAATCTTAGCAACTAACACTGAACAAATTTACTACTTTAAACCACTATTAGTTCCATGTCCCCCAAAAGATAGAATGACTCATCTAAACAGCTCTGAAAAATTGTAGAGGCAAGTCTTCCAAGGGCTATATTTTTTAATAATGTACAGGGGAAAGTGGAAATTATACACAAAATGAAAGTTAGTGCACATCTATGCTTCCTAATAAAGGTTCAATCATGATAAACGTAGCCACTGTTGCTGAGAGACAATGGATAGTTATCCCTATGTATCGCCTATGCTTTGCAGGCTGGCAACACGAAAAATGAGTGACCACTACAATTTTTTCTTAAATCACCTTCTCTGGGGCCTCTGAATGGCGCAGTGGTAAAGTGCCGAGTTCTCTCAGAGGGGAGGGATGAAAGGTACTTAGTGCTCTCACATTAATTATGGCTCTACAGCCAATCAGGGGCATCTGTGAGCTCACGCAATAGAAAAGAGCGGATAACGCTGTCCTCCGAGTGTCTTACACCGCCCCCGACGGTGTGTGAGCGAGCAGTTCGAAAAGATGCGGTCGGCTGGCGTCACATGGTTCAGAGGAAACACATGATAGTTTTCGGCCCTTCCGACTGAATGGTATTAGTAGCTTAATGTGGGAGTGCCCTAGTGACGGGGAGGAACTGGCAATGATTAAATTTGAAAATCACCATCTCTACAATTATCCTAAGGCCTAGGAAAGTCCTTACTTTGCTTCTAAGGGTTGGAAATTGCTCCTAAGTGGCCAAAGATTTTCAGAATGATGCCATTTTGTTCCTACTTTCAGGAATAAGAGCTACTTATCAAAACTCTTAAAATAGGAAATCACTTCTACTTCAATCAAAATGTAGGAGAGCTCCGGAGGTGTCCTAACTGGTTAGGAGTAGTGAGGAAACGGCGTTCAGGCAGAGATGTGCAGACGAGAGACATTTTAGTAACATGGAGCTCATGTTGACATCCAAAAGACATGTTGGACAAAAATACATTTTTTTAACACTTTTTTTTTACATGGTATGTAACTGGTTAATTAATGAACATATCATATGCAGGCTCCACAGGTGACTGATACGGTTTTTAATAACACTGAAGATGCAGCTTGGAAACAATGACACAGCCGACAATGTCGGAAATAATAAATTAAGCTCTGCTGTTACAGCACCACAGATCATGCGCAGATAAATACATTTCCCTCTGCACAACAACAGTTTTTTTAAGATTCTCTGTTATAAGCAGCATTTCATCACTCTATGTTTCATATTCCTTGGAGATACAGGCGGCAAACTGACAGGTGGCATTAATGTTTTCACAAATTGCCTCCGTTCACTGTTTATCTTTAGAGGTAAGAGTAGGGCAGAATTTAGCTTTAAGTCTTTACATTTTACTCCCTCTTCCGCAAGCTATACTCTGTCCTAGGCTAAAAGTGATTTAGGAAACTTCTCAGAGCAACTATAAATAAGGAAAGTAGATAAACCTGTATCTTAGTGAGGAGGAGTGGTTGACTCTGTTGCTAGGGATGACGCAGCAATTCAATGGTTGAAAAAAAAAAAGTAAGGTCTTAAAATGCGCTCTTTGTGAAAATAGCAATGGCATCACAGCTCAAGGAAAGAGGCAGACCTGGGAGAAAATATCTCAGCAGATAAACTCCATTCCAGCGAGGAATGTGAACAGCAGTGGTATGTGTTGAGTCTCAAGCCAGGAGGGAGATTGCAGCACACACGGGATTCTTCAACCACAGGTGAGTAATATTGCAGTTTGTTACTATATCTGGTCTGTTTAATTATGCCTACAGAACTATAAACCTAAGCTAGAAACTATTTAATTTACTTGGACACTCCGTCACTGGGCTGACGGAAGGCAGACAGCTCAGTGATTCAGCTAATGGGAATACAACAAATTTAAGAAAAGTAGTCAATAGGCAAATATAGAGAAATATCAAGAACAAGTGCTGTTTAATATATACTGTAGACCATGTGCCATCTTTTGTGCTCTCACATGTGAACAACAAACAAAACAATAAAAGATTTGTTTTCTGCATTTTCTGCAGCATGTAGCCAGGGCCGGGCCGTCAACGTCGCAGGTGTGCGACCCTGCCAGTGTGTGAGAGAAGCCTGTCTGCTGCAGCCACCCCAACACCATACCTGCTGGACAGAAAATTTGAGATTGAAATTGATACCCTAACACAGCACAAAAAAGTTCTCTGTTTACAGGAGGAGTATTATAAGCTAAAAATTGAGCTGCTAAAATATAAGAAGAATGACAAATAGAATCATGGTCACGTGGTCTTTATAACAGCATTTGTGTTGTGTGAAATGTTTGTTCAATAAGCTACAGACACCAGTTTGGATATTACATCAACTGTTACTTACCTAAAATGCTAATTTGTAAATTGAGCTCTGTGATGAATCCCACTCTGGGTCATGTCTCTCCCCTGGGTAAACTGAATGTCTTCATCACCATCATCTTCATCTCTGTTACCATGGCTGCTTTCGAGAGGTTCTGGTAATTGCCGTGCTTTGCAGATGTGGTGAAGAACAGGCCGCAATGACTGTGCAGACCTTAGCTGGTGACAGGCACACTTCTCCATGCAACACACAAAACCTCCTCTTCAGCTGGCCCTGCTCAACTACAGAGTGTGTTTTCTTGGGGGTTATAAAAGTCAGTGCAAATGGCAACACAATTTAAGGTGGCCTAATGCACTCAACAATAATGTCAATATCTCTTGTTTGTAATATATTCAAGCACATTTGTTACTACATTTTATGTTCATAGACAATGATTCACTGTTAATCTACTGTTTATGTACCTGTTGTAGTTTAGCTGTGGTCCTGGGTCAGGGTGGAGGTAAGGTGTGAGGAGCCTTACTCACACCGTACCATGGTTTGCATGCATAGCCACTGTCCCCTAACAAATGACAGATAATTGGCACATAATGTCCTTCAAAAAGCTGCCCCAAGCTACTCTAGCCCAGCCATTTTGCAACAAGGCCTCAAATCTTGTAATCTGCACTGAAAAGTTGCATACAGATGCTGTAGTACTGTACCTCTTTGCGATGTGTGCGATTATGCAGATGTGTGTCCCATCAATTACACCAACAACACTGGGGAACCCCCTCCTATGTCCATGAATGCCCTTTTTTGAGCCTGCAGAGTGTCACGTCCAGTGGAAATGAAATTAACTGTATTACTACTGTATATGAGACTGTGAAAGAGCTTCAATAGTTTGTGCGATCAGCAGAATGATCAGCTGTTGTGACAAACACAAGTCATCACTACTGCACTGTTGCATTTTTCCAGTTGCCAAATACCTGTGTTGTAGTCACTTTCATTTCTGACGTTATGGCATTATTACTCTAATAATTTGGACCACAAACATTATCCCATCGGGATCCAATCTGTAATGTTTAATTAACTCACAATTGTTCAGTGTTTGAAGAATATTTCTTCTTTCTGCCATTTTGTCCTTTGCTATAGAAACCTGTACGCCTCTAAAAGGTCATCCTCTCTAACTCTTGACAATTTTAACCTTAGCAGCTGTTTTAGAGTTAAGATGTTCCGTGAATCATTTTTATCTTTACTAAGATTTATCCTAAATTTAAGGGGAAATTCTAAGAAAATGTCATACTTCTAAAGATTTTTCATCATTAGGAGCAACCAAGAAGCTTTGGGTATGTATGTACTGTATGCATGTACTGTATGTATGTATGTATGTATGTATGTATGTATGTATGTATGTATGTATCTATCTATCTATCTATCTATCTATCTATCTATCTATCTATCTACATGGATGGTGCATCAGATGACCTAGGATGAGTTGGACCTGAGACTCCTTCACTACTTTGGAACTCTTTCAAGATAGTTTGTTCATCAGCGGGGACTGTGTAGAGAGGGTTCTGTACTTCTGCTTTTTGGGAGTACATGTTGAGGAGGATCTGAGTTGGGGCGTAAACACCTCCGAGATGGTGAAAAAGGCCCAGCAGAGACTGCACTTCCTGAAAATGCTCAGGAAGAACAACATCTCCCAGAGACTGCTGGTGTCTTTTTATCGATGCTCCATTGAGAGTATACTGACATACTGCATACAGTATGTGTGTGGTACAGCAACTGCACTGTGGCCCAGAGAACGGCACTGCATCATTACAACTGCCCAGAAGACCATTTGCTGCCCTCTCATCAACTTGGAAAACTTACATAATTCCCGCTGCCTTAAACTAGCCAATAAAATTGTAAAGGACAATTCACACTAGGGACATCAACTGTCTGATCTACTGCCGCCATGCAAACGGTATAGAGCATTACAAACTAGAACCAGTAGATATAAAAACAGTTTTTATCCTATTGCAATAAATCTACTTAATGCTGCTATTAAAAAAAGTTTTAAAAATGTGCAATAAGATTAATTTATTATGCATTTTTCTGCAATTAATGCAAAAATAATATACATCACTGTGGATCGTGCAATAATGGAATGTATGCCTTGTGTATGTGTGTGTGAGAAAGAGTATGTTTTGTTTTGTTTTTTGCTGCATTGAGGGATGGCACTTTAAATTTCGTTGTACTTGTTGCAATGACAATAAAGACTATTCTATTCTATTCTATTCTATTCTATTCTATTCTATAGAATATCATAGAATGTCAGCAGCTAATCCAGGAATAGCAATGTGTTATTTTATTATTTTTTTTATTATAAGAGAAAAAATATACAAATTTAAATCAGCTAACTACCAAGACAAGAAACCAGAACTTAGCTAACTGTTTTTTAAAAGGAAGAGAAAGTTTTTGTGAACCATTCTCCAAGCTATTATTAAATGCACATGCAACTATAACAAAAAGATGAATGAAATTTAATATATTTCAAGTAATCCATTTTTAATACACTTTAATTACTTCTGTTTTGTTACAGACAAGTGTTCTTAACCTACATTATAATGTCTACATTAAAATAACCAAACCACTTAAAACTGCTAGTTATACATATAACCAGAGGCCCTGAACACTGGATAACTGTCAGGAAGCTGTGTCTAACGGCTGGACATTTTTTTGTTTTCATGCACACACATATTAAGACTTGACTACATAGTCATATGGAGACCATATTAATTCTGAGAAAATACCTTGGCCTTGTCACATAACCTCCTGTCCCTGAGACCTTGCTAATTTTCCCCTTGGTTGTCTCTGGTTTTATGCAACCACCAAGGGGATTAAGACCTGTTTAATCTATACCACAATCTCATGAGGTATCAAATCACCTTAGAAACTGGCCAGAAAGGTATTATTTTTATTCATGCCACTAGGAAGTGCATGCTGTTGCAAAAAATAAAATTAAATAAACCTGCAGCACAAATCCCCTGGAATGGCAGGCCTCTCAGTAGTGCCCCAAGGCTGACATACATTGTTGAATGACAAATCACAGTAGAACTGAGTGATCATCTCTGCTCAAATAAGGAAACATGCTATGTTTTAGGGCAGAGACAATTAACTGGTCCTACGAATAGCAGCCTTATGTTTCAAATAGTAGCATAAGGGGTAAATAACACAATTGGGGCAGATTCCAAGGCCATTACCAAAAGCATTTCTGGGAACCAAGGTCTTGCAGAGGGTCTTGAGATTAGTTACGTATAGTACAGTCTTCAGCCAAACAGTCTTCATGTCATTGAAGATTGTTTGGCTTCATTAATAAGAAGAACCATACTTAGCCATAACTTGGTACATAAATTTAGTAAAGACTGAGTTTAAATGTGTGCTTCTGACTGTATTAATTTATCCAGTTTGTGCTCATAAGAGACCAGTTCAGCTTTAGCAGGTGTCTAGCCAACATGCCAGTTTGTGACAATTGGAGTGTACCTCATGGCTGATCTATTCAGTTCTACTGGTTTCTAACTGGCTTCTTTGGTGGCAGGCCTAACCTGACCCTGACATGCAGGCTAGGTTTTTCAGGGTTAACTGCACATGTCCAAGCTCGCAGATTGTAGCAACCACACCATGTGACATCCTTAAGTTAATTATGCATCCTTGTCTGTGTGTCACATAACCAGATGGCAATACAGAGTCATTGGCATCAGCAAGTTGCTCATGTTAGTGTTCATGTACAGTGTGACTCCATCCCAGACTCTGCACTGCAGATGGCAGGCTTCCAATATTTCAGTGCTGTTTTTACACAAGCCATGACTGATGTACGAATATTCAGTTCTCAGCTGCACACCTCAGAGGCCTTTCTCCTCCTCACACAAGAGAGGGATGTTAACAGGCTGTTCAACAAACAAAAGCCACATAAAGCAGCCAGAGCAGACTCTGTTTCTCCCTCCACCCTAAAGCACTGTGCTGACTGGTCCTGTCCTGTATACAGGGTGGGCCATTTATATGGATACACCTTAATTAAATGGGAATGGTTGGTGATATTAACGTCCTGTTTGTGGCACATGTGAGGGGGCAAACTTTTCAAGATGGGTGGTGACCATGGTGGCCATTTGGAAGTCGACCATCTTGGATCCAACTTTTGTTTTTTCAGTAGGAAGAGGGTCATGTGACACATCAAACATATTGGGACTTTCACAAGAAAAACAATGGTGTGTTTGGTTTTAACGTAACTTTATTCTTTCATGAGTTATTTACAAGTTTCTGACCACTTATAAAATGTGTTCAATGTGCTGCCCATTGTGATGGATTGTCAATGCAACCCTCTTCTCCCACTCTTCACACACTGATAGCAACACCGCAGGAGAAATGCCAGCACAGGCTTCCAGTATCCGTAGTTTCAGGTGCTGCACATCTCGTATCTTCACACCATAGACAATTGCCTTCAGATGACCCCAAAGATAAAAGTCTAAGGGGGTCAGATCGGGAGACCTTGGGGGCCATTCAACTGGCCCACGACGACCAATCCACTTTTCAGGAAACTGTTCATCTAGGAATGCTCGGACCTGACACCCATAATTTGGTGGTGCACCATCTTGCTGGAAAAACTCAGGGAACGTGCCAGCTTCAGTGCATAAAGAGGGAAACACATCATCATGTAGCAATTTCAAATATCCAGTGGCCTTGAGGTTTCCATTGATGAAAAATGGCCCCACTATCTTTGTACCCCATATACCACACCATACCATCACTTTTTTGTTCCAACAGTCTTGGAGGGATCTATCCAATGTGGCTTAGTGTCAGACCAATAGCGGTGGTTTTGTTTGTTAACGTCACCATTCACATAAAAGTTTGCCTCATCACTGAACAAAATCTTCTGCGTGAACTGAGGGTCCTGTTCCAATTTTTCTTTTGCCCATTCTGCAAATTGTGTGCGCCGATCTGGGTCATCCTCGTTGAGATGCTGCAGTAGCTGGAGTTTGTAAGGGTGCCATTTGTGAGTAGCTAATATCCGCCGAAGGGATGTTCGACTAATGCCACTCTCCAGTGACATGCGGCGAGTGCTACGCTGTGGGCTCTTGCTGAATGACGCTAGGACAGCCACTGATGTTTGTTCATTAGTGACAGTTTTCATGCGTCCACATTTTGGCAAATCCAACACCGAACCAGTTTCACGAAACTTAGCAAGCAGTTTGCTAACTGTAGCATGGGAGATGGGTGGTCTCGTAGGGTGTCTTGTGTTGAAATCTGCTGCAATGACCCAGTTACTGCATTCACCAGATATCAACACAATTTCGATCTGCTCATCACGTGTTAACCTCTTCGACATGTCAATGGCTGCGAACAAAGAGAAACTTGTAAATAACTTGTGAAACTTGTGAAATTCCCAATAAGTTTGATGTGTCACATGACCCTCTTCCTATTGAAAAAACAAAAGTTGGATCCAAGATGGCCGACTTCCAAATGGCCACCATGGTCATCATCCATCTTGAAAAGTTTGCCCCCTCACATATACTAATGTTCCCAAAAAGCCAAGGACCACAGGACTGAATACATACAGTCCAATTACACTGACCTCTGTAAGCATGGCCCTTCACTTTATACTCCATCACCTGGGCCCATCTTCATAAAGCTTCTTAGAATTCACTCAAAGAACTCCTATCTTAGCTTAAAAAATCCTAGCTGGGAGTCCTAACTAAAGGATTAAAAGTGATTTAGGAAACTTCTCAGAGCAACCCTGAGTGAGGAAAGTACAAAAACCTTTATCTTAGTGAGCAGGTAACATTTAAATTTAAGGGAAAATTCTAAGAAAATGTCATAATTCTAAGAATTTCCATAGAATTTTATCACTAGGAGAAACATTTAGGCTTAAGAAGCATTGTGAATATGGTCCCTGGACTCATTAGGAGCCTCACGCTCACTCTCTCTATACTTACTGTATACTCGGCCTATACCGTTTTATCCTGTATTCAGGTTCGCAGGGGGCCTATCCCAGGAGACTTAGGGCATGAGGCAGAGTACACCCTGGGCACTGCAGGGCACACACACACACTCACTCACACACTACGAACATTTTGGGAAAGCCAGTTATCCTATTAGACTGTGGGAGGAAGCCAGAGTATCCGGAAGAAACCCACCAAGTTCAGTGAGAGCATGCAAACTCCATGCACACAAAGACAGGAATTGAATCTGGCTGGGAAACAAATCCGGACCCTGGAGCTGCAAGGCAACCCTGCTAACCACTACACCATTGTGCCGCCCCCTAGGAGCTTACACAATGATTTTCTTTGTGGATTTTTGTTCCTCTTTTAACACTCATAATCGCAATTGCAAGACAAGCTGTGAGTACTTTCACATCAATCATGGCTACGCTATTTTATCATTTTGATTCATACACATTCACATTTCATATAAACTTACTTCTTTTGATTGTGTAAAGCTGCTTTGCGACAATGTCAACTGCTATAGAAATAAAATTGGATTGGATTTAATTGAATTACGCTAACCAATCATGGATGTTTGTGAGCACATTCAAGCTGAAGGAGCAAATAGCACTATCCTATCAATGTGTTACAGCGCTCCGTATGGTGAGTGAGCAAGCAGTTTTAAAAAATGGGTTCAGCTGGCATGACATGTCTCAGAGGAAACACTTTCCCTTCCCTCCTCCCAGGTTGGTGGTTGTAGTCTATAATTAAATAAACTAGGTTACAAAATTAGATTAAATATGTGAGTAAATGTGCAAAAAAAATGTGCAAAGTTTTCAGACAGTTTCCATAGGGCTGCTGCAGAGCTTCTACCACATCCGCTGTGCCAAAGTTTGCACACTTTGGGAGCCATGAAGAAGACCAGGCATGTACTGTAATCTATGATGAGAGCTAGAGTGATGGAATGATGAGGAGCAGGAGGAGAGGGAAGCTGAAACAGTAAAGTATACTCACTTATTCACTCATCATCTATACTGCTTTATCAGGTATACAGGGTAAAGGGAGGCCTAAACCCAGATCCCAGGAGACTTAGGACATGAGGCAGGTGCCAATCCATCGCAGGGCGCACACACAAACACAATCAAACGCTCATTCACACACTACAGGCAATTTGGGAACACCAGTGTAACGAAGTGGGTCGCGCGAGGGGCGTTAGAACAGGCAGATCTGCAGGCTGCTACCACGCAGAGTTCTGAACAGGCAGAGTTGCGGTCATTTATACACGTGGTTGCCAGGCAATGCTGCCGTCAGGCAATCAGCCTGAATGAGCCGCACCTGGCAGCGTGTTTATATAAAGGGTCCTGATACCACCGCACTTCGTGCGATCATGTAGGTAGCACCGGTAAAGGTATCAAGGCCAAATACAAGACCAAAGAAAAGAAAGAAAGAAAAGAAAAAGAAACAAAAGAGAAGAAAAGACAAGCACGCAGAAAGTCAAGAGACAGAGGCAAAGCCCCAGCCTCTGCCTCCCTAAGACGCCAGCAAAAAGAGAGAAAGAGAAAGAGAATGGCATGCATCAGTTCAGCGTGCTCGCTCAGTTTAAGTAAAGTGCAAAAAACACAAACCCCTCTCTCTCCCATAAATCCTCGTTAAGGGCATAAGCCTCGAGAGGATTTTTTTTGTTTTAGTTACCAGAGCCCCATCCGTTCTCGCGTAGACGGCAGAGCTCTGTTTATTTTGTGTTTTCAGTTTTCTTTTGTTTCATTTAAGTTCCTTAAATACTAATCCCATGCTATCTCCAAACGAAAAGGTCTTCATGTGCGTATCATAAGCACTCTCACAAACTCCTATTTCGTTGACCCCCTCTAAAGCCCTGCGTGGTGCGTATGGAGAGCCAACAGCCAGTTAGCCTAATCTACCTGTCATTGGACTGTGGGAGGAAAACAGAGCACACATAGGAAACCCACCAAGTACAGAAGGAACATGCAACATGCAAATCTGGCTGGTGATAGAATCTGGTTTGTAGTAAGAATGGGCCACATAAAAAGAAAAAGTCTTAGCCTGTCACTTGCCAGAAAAAAAGCAGTTTTTTTAATTGTTTTCAAACACTTTCTACATGTGACCTATTAGCCTATATTTACTTATTGGTTTTTGTTTTGTGCTGGCAGGAGAGAGAGAATATGAGGAGGACCCAGAAGGAGAACACAGAAAGAGTGGGTGGTATGTTTTAGAGAGAAAGCTCTCAAAAGTGAGACAATAAATTATTTTGGTGTTATCTCAGGCCTGACTCCAGTCCAGCTTGAACTCAAAGGCTGTTACACGATTATATAAGGATATTACATTATATGCATACTGTAAGTATATAATTGTTTTATACTATAATATTTACCACTACATAAGTTGTATGGTACAGTCTCAGCATGTGAGTGTATGTGCACAAGAAAATGTCCAGATGTTAATCACCACCTTCTGGGAGTTAGGAGGCATGAAACAGAACTTCAAAATATAGGACAAGTTTCTAGATCACAAGTAAGGCAGAAAAGTATTAGTCAACAAGCTCCAAATATAAATTTCATTCATTTCTTCAATGCTTTTTCGATGTATTTCTCTAGAACAATCTTCAATCTTCTTATAGCAAAATACATACATAATTGCAAGATAAATAATCAGTAGAAATGTTAAAATGTACACAAAACATCTTGCAAGTGCGTTGTACTAATATCACATTTAGAGATGTGATGATACAACGATACATCACAGTGCCTAAATTAACTTTTTTAAAACAAAACCTTGGGGGGATTTATGTATACAGACCAAAACAGGATATATAAGTGAGCAAATAAAAAAGATAATAGTCGAAAAAGAAATAGATAAAAAGAGCATAACTGTAGACACCCTGTTCACAACCTCTGGGTGAAATTTTCTGGGAATACGCCCTTAGCAGTAAGGTCCTTATTTTGAAGCCAGTCTGACTCTTTCACACCTACCAACCATCCTTCATCCTGCAGATAAACAAACAACACATAATAAGGAACACTAGCATTTAGAAACTTTGTTTTTCTTTTAGAAATGTATTTCCTGGAACTACTGACCTGCTCGTCAGGGCTGACAAAAGGCATTACAAACACAATGTCCCCAGCTTTGAGGTCTAGCTCATCACTGTCTGTACCAGCATAATCATGTATCACTTTCACCTGCCATTATACAGATACACATGCACACAGATACACAATAACATTCATTTATTCTTCGATCACAAATACCAATACAGGACAAACAAGTTCAGCATCTTACCTTGTACAGAACTTCTGGTGGAAGCTCAATATTAGAACCACCATTGGTCACCAATGTGGCTGCAGTCTGAGAATAAAAAATATTTTATATTCCTTATGTTTAATGTATTACTTCATGTCACAGTTTTAAAAATATCCTACATCAAGCACAGAACAAAAATTAAGGATATTCCTCAAATAACAGGAATTGGTTTAAGAACAATCTGACATTATTAAAACCCTGAAGAGAGGTGTGAACTGTCAACTATATGGGAAAAATAAAGTTAGAAAAAAATGAATGACCATGATCAGACATCACTTTAAAATTTGGTGAAGTTGCATCATAAAAAAAGCAGCAGAGGTCACAGCTGTGTTTAACGGTGAAAGTAAGAGCATTTCCACATACACAATGCTACAGATCTGACCATTAAGAATGTGCGCTTTTTCCAGCAAGATCCCACAATTCGGTGCATGCCATGCTGCGAGATCCCACAAGCAACATTCGGGAATTTAAATAAATGTGTTGTGCTTTACTGAATGTCCGCTAGATGGCTCATGGAAGGACTTTACCTAAACGCCAGACCAAGTACAATGAAGAATTGTGTATAATTAGTTAGCCTAAAACAATATTGTTTCCAATGCTGAAGCAAACATGAATTTTATTTTGTTTTACAATAGATCTTTCATGATGAATGTGCGTATATGTGCTTCATATTATGTTCATAATTATGAAAAGAGATGCCCTAAATCGTGCTTTAAAATTCATAATAACAAGTTTCTTATATAGTTTTTGTAATGTCTTAACAGGGACAAAACAATGAAAGACATGACAATGCCTCGGTTTAAATGGTCTTGAAATTAATTTAATTTTAATTAAGTAGGCTATCTGATAGTGTCTGATAGTATCTAATGTTTGATGTAACTGGTGTCTCTGATCATGTCTCCGTTAAAACGTGAAAATGTGTCGAGCACCACCAGTAGATATGAATGAACAAATATGAACACGAAGTGCTTCGGATTTTTTATAAAAATAATAAACATGTTATTTTGCTGTTTGTGTCCAGCATTGAATAATTATTTGATCCATTATTTAACTACAGCTGGAAATAATAGCTGGAATGTGATTGTGAATTTATGACAGAAATAAAGCTGTTCATTGGCTCGTACTTTCACTTTACAAAAGGTGCAGACATACTCCCCCAGGAAGTCATTGTCTCTTGTAATAATGCAGATCAAACATACTACACCTGTCCATAAATAAAAAGGAATATTTAAGCATATACGCAAAATTTCGCTCAAACATTACGCTCTCAATAATCCGGCATGGCTTTTGTTAACACAATGTTGGGTTGTTTATGCTGGGTCAAAATTCTGGGTTATTTCAGGTACTTTAAACCCATTGTTGAGTTGGGTAATGCAGATGTAGTGAGTCATTTACAAATGAAGACCTGATTGTGTTATTTTGACCAAACAACTGGTTTATTCCTTATTACTTCAAATGACAGCCTGCAAAATGTTTGAAACATTACTGTTACTGTGTCACAAAGTGTAGTTTTAAGCATAGTTTAAGCAAGAATGTATGTGTGTACAGCTCAAAACCTCCATCGGTTATTAAAGATAGCGTCTATTAAAAAAATTATAATGCAGATATGCTATAATATATTGCAGATGTGAGACGCTTCCTGTACACTGCGTTCCATTTGCACTATACCCAGTGTCCTCAAACGATCGAGTGTGCACTTCCAAGTCAAGTCCATTCTTTGCGTTCTTGGAATTGAAACACAGCATGACGAACTTTCTGTATTCTTCACTTCGGAAGCGATGGTCATGCCACTTAAAGCTAGCAGTATTTTATGCTAAGTTTATATAAATTTTTACCTAAATATTAAAAATGTTGTAGTTGTGGTAGGCGCAAGCTCATTTTCATGTTTATTCGCTTTTCCAGCTTTTTAGTCACACTTTGATATGGGGGTGAGGGGAGTTCCTGTTTTTATATTCTGTACCAGTAGTCGGCTATACTGTATTTTATGGGACATGATAAGGATGATATCTGCAAAATATGGAGATGGCTGGAGCATTGTTCCATGTTTTGTGCCTTGGAAGAAGGACCTGCTATTGATACACACTCTTTGGTGGTGGCTATTGAAGTTTTTTTTGTTGTTGCTTTTTTTATCATTCATGTTAAACAGTGTCTTCTCACCTGGGAGTTTCACCAGCATACTGTAGATCAGATTGATGGACACGAGTCCTCATCTGTAAAATTTTTGAGGACAACAGTTTTTTTCACCCCACATTTAATCAATTATATTTTAAAAAGTTTTATCATTTTTGTTTTTAATGTCATTTTTAAGGAAATGAAATATTAATATTTAATTAACTGATAGTTAAAATATTAAGATGGAAGATTAAATGTTTGTATCATGTGGGCTTCGGAAGCGAGGGGTACGCCTCTTAAAGCTGGCAGTATTTAATGGTAAGTTAATATTAATTTTTACCTAAATTTTAAATGTTGTAATTGTGGTAGGAGCAAGCTCATTTCCATGTTTATTCGCTTTTCCACCATTTTAGTCACACTTTGATATGGAGGTGAGGAGAGTTCATGTTTTTATATTCTGCGCCAGTAGTCGGCTATACTGTATTTTATGAGAAAAATGCGTTTGTAGCACACACAAATAAAAAAAACCTAAATTTACTAAATGTAATCTTAAATGTAATTACTAGTAATCTTCACTAAAGCTGTGTGTGGAAAGTCTCTTGGCATATTTTATAATATTGTATAGTTGTAAGAAGAAGCAATTGGGATATGTTTAATGGCAGTCTTAATATGTCTTCTGTTTCTGTCTGTTTAAAAAAAAAAAAAAAAAAAACTGGTTGTGTTATTTTGACCCAGCAGTTGTTTTATTCTTTGGAGAACTTTCTGGATTCTTCGCTTCGGACTGGATTCTGCTCAGAGCACTCAGTATTTTATGGTAAGTTAACGTGAATTTTTTACTTATTTTTTTGTAAGTTGTGGTATGAGCAAGCATATTTTATTGTTAAAATTAAATGCTTTGATATGGTGGTGAGGGGTTAATGTTTTTTCTTACTCTGTTTTTTTGTTATTACAAAAATGATAATGCATCATCGTTAAGACATCATTTAAAATAAACTTTTTCTTCGTCCTTATGAAATATTTATTATAAGTTGTACATTAATCACTTAAATATCGTATTCATCTAGGGTGTGTTGAGAATTTGAAAAGGGGGGAATGTTTCGTATTAAATCCAGATGGAGCACTGTATCCTGTTATCCCTCACAAGTTAAATAGTGAGATAATTTAGTGAGAAATTCGTGTTCACATTATGTATTTTTGTGTATTGACAAGAGAAAAAACATCTTTTATTAAATTCATACATAGGTGTACGTCCTTAACAAAAATGCTTGACATAAATGTGAGTTATATTGTAACACTGAAATGAGGTGTTTAATCCACAGGTGGAGACCAACATGATGAGGATGCTATCTGCAAAATATGGAGATGACTGGAGCATTGTTCCATGATTTGTACCTTGGGGATGAGACAAGAGGGACCTGACAGACCTTTCCCATTGTTGGAATCAATGGTATTGAGACAGACTCTTTGGTGGAGGCTGTTGATGTTTGTTTTAAAGTTTTTTTGTCTTTGATATTAAATGCACATAGCACTGAAGATCATTTTGATGTTAAATTTTTGAGGACAACAGTTTTTTCACCACACATTTAATCAATAATATTTTTTTTAAGTTTTATTGTTTTTGTTTTTAATGTCATTATAAAGGAAATTAAATAGTAATAGTTAAATAACTAATAGTTAAAATATTAAGATGGGGGAATGTTTGATGTCATGTGGGTATTATAAGATTTGTATTGAAAACGTCGATATAAAAAAGTGTCTATACAAAAAAATGCAGATTTACAGGGGCCTCTTGTTTTTATTGTTTTACAGAGTATGTTACATTTATTTTATATTTAACAAATGGTCACCTTTTGATTATTTGGTTTTGTTTGACACTTTTGTCAAAATTGAGTTATTCACATTTTCTTATTCTGTGACAATCTATTTGCATTATGTGCAAATAGAGCACGTGTGGCGCAGTGGTAAGTGTTTCGTCTGCCATGCGGAAAACCTGGATTCGATTCCTTGTGCTGGATGGTTTGCAATAACTTTTTTTATTTGTACAAGTTCAACAAACTCAAAAATTTATAGTTATGTTTACTTAAAATTGGAAACATCATTAATTAAAAAAATGTATGTAACTGATTACCTCAAATATTTAGAGTTTTGCCAACTTAATCGGGTTTACAGTGTAAGGTTTTGGGTCATCTTAAATGTTGTGTTTTTTAAATTTGTAGTAGATAATACTGAAATAAATTAAACTAAATGACAATAAAATTAAAACATTGTCAGGAGAGAGGTTTTCAAGATGGCGGGTTGAGGGGAGGTTGTGTGTAGTTAAGCGGTAGTGTCACTTTACTGAATTCTTTATTATTACAACCGCACAATACAACCTTCACACGCGCATGTCTCGCGTATGTCACTATGAGCATAAATAATTACTTTTTGCGGCAATCAGAGAACATGCCACGTAAGAAAACGCCGATTGTCAGTTCCGACGAGGCCAAAGAGCGAGCTGACACTGCTAGTGCTAGCACGAGTTCGCCTGCGTTGCCGACATAGTTGCGGAGATTACAGCAAATATTTCTAAACTCATAGAAGAACAGATGGGCCCAATCTCGCAGTTGTTACAAATGCATCGCTCTGAGCTAGACCAACATCACTGAAGTGGAAACAAGAATATCTGCTCTGGAAGATGCGGTAACCCCGGTCGAGGCCAAGTTAAGATCTCTTGAGAAACTCGTGCATGACATGGGTGAACGGGCCGATGACCTCGAAAACAGAGGAAGGAGGAAGAATATTTGAATTGTCGGATTGCCTGAGGGTGTGGAGGGTGATAACCCGACGCGTTTCTTAGAATCATGGCTTCCTAAAACCCCTTTGCATTGCTACGAAATCAGGTCATATAAAACTTGAGGGAGCACAACGATCACTCGCTCCCAAACCTCCCTCTGCGCAGCGACCGTGACCCATTCTAGTGAGGTTTCACAACTTCCAAGACAAGCAACGAGTGTTAAATGCTGCGCGGGTGCTGGGGATCAGTGGCTCCCCTCTGAAATTTGGAGACAGCTCGGTGATGTTCTTTCAAGATTTTTCTGCATCTGTCCTTCGCAAGCGCAGGATGTTCGACTAAGTCAAGAGACGTCTGAAGTCCCTAGGCGCGGAATACAGGCTAATTTACCCTGCCCTCCTTAAGGTAAACTTCCGTGATTCAGTGAAAGTGTTTCACGAGCCGGCTGCTGCAGAGGATACGGAGCCGGTAGCTAATACTTGATTGCCCAACAGGTACCAAAGGCATCCCAGATAACTATTCATTGGTGTGAGCTTAAATAAGGTAAATTTACCTGGGACACTGGGACATGTTGACTTTCCGTGTTCACCGTACTGTTTGAGTTGTGCGGTCATGAGAGACGGCACTGCCGCTTAACTTTTTTTATTTTTATTTATTTATTTGTTTATTTATTTATTTTTGCTCACCACTTCTTTCTTTTATTTTCGTATTATTCAGATGCACTCTGGATTACATTATGTCTAATATATACTGAGAATGTTAACATTAAATGTTTGTACATGGAATGTTAATGGTATCCATACACCTGTTAAGAGAAGAAAAGTCTTAACCTATTTAAAAAGGAGGAGGTATATGTTGCCTTACTTCAGGAGACTCATTTGAATGATGAAGAACATCTTAAATTATCACAGGAGGGGTTTGGTCAGGTCTTCTTCTCATCTTTTACTTAGAGGAGTAGAGGCGTAGGTATCTTAATTAAGCGAGGTATTCCATTCCAATTAACAGAAGTTATTAAGGATTCAAGAGGGTGCTATTTAATTGTAAAGGGGTTATTATATGGCAAAGAAATTGCTTTTTTGAATATTTACTGGCCCCCTGGGCACCCAGGGGATTTTTTGACTACAGCATTCGCCAAATTAGCAGATTGGGGAGTTAAGACTTTGTTTATTGGGGGAGATTTTAATTGTCATTTATGCCCCATGATAGATAAATTCCCAACAGGTAAACCATTATTGTCAGCGCGGGCTAAAACTGTTCAAAAAAAGTAAACTTTTTTCGCCAAGGTCCACAACTGTTATACTAGGATAGATTATGTCTTTTCTCCAAAAAATATGTTGGAGCACATCATATCTTGCCACATAGGGAATATATCTATTTCTGATCATGCAGCAGTTTTTACCGAATACTCCTTTGGGAAACAAAATATCAAGTCGTATACCTGGAGATTTCACCCATTCATTTTGGCAGACCTTAATTTTATATCCTATTTCACAGAGGAATTTAACTCCTTCATGTCCATTAATTCTGCTTCAACTGAGGATCCAACTTTATTATGGGAAACAACCAAAGCTTTTTCTAGAGGCCTGATTATAGCATATACATCAAGTAAAAGGCGCAGACAAGCTAAACAAAAAGAGATCTTAGAATCAAAGCTTAAGGATGCTGAGAGATTATATATTGAAAAACCATCCCTTGATAAAATGAAATAAATCTCCACTATTAGATCTGCTTTAGATTCTCTCCTAACAAAACAAGCAGAGGTGAAAATTCGCTTTGCTAAACAGAAAATATATGAACATGGGGATAAAGTGGGGAAATATTTAGCATATCTTACAAAGAAAAAATCTGACTCTAAATCTATCCTATCCATTGTGGACAGTAGAGGTAAACGATTCCTAGACAGCTTGTCTATTAACAACACTTTTAAAGATCAAGGTTCGAGAATTTATATAAATCAGAATTAGAAGGAGATACAAAACAGTCCACAGAACTCTTCTTTTCCACCCTTAACCTACCCACCCTATCAGAGGAACAGACCGCCTTTCTCAGTGCCCCTATAAATAAAAAGGAAGTCTTGGACGCCATTAAGAGTTTGTAAAAGGCCATTTGCCTCAATCTCTTACAGAGTGAATATATCCTTAATTCTGAACAAAGGTAAGCAAGCGGAAGAATGTTCATCATATCGGCCTATTTTGCTGATGAATGTAGATTTGAAGATTCTTTCCAAAATACTAGCAACACGATTAGAGTCCCTTCTCCCTGTTCTAGTAAAGGATGACCAAACAGGCTTTATTATAGGATGTAACTCTTGTGCGTCGCTTGTTAAATGTAATACAGTTTGCTAAACAACAGTCTATAGATGGCCTTGTGGTCTCTTTAGATGCGGAGAAGGCATTCGATCGCATCGAATGGCCCTATTTATTTTATACATTACATAAATTTGGTCTAGGTGAGCATTTTATTAAGTGGATCAAGTTACTGTACAATGAGCCTCTTAGCGCCGTGCTAACTAATGGATGTTGCTCCTCTACATTTAGAGTCGAGAGAGGAACAAGACAAGGCTGCCCACTCTCGCCTCTTTTATTTGCTTTATTAATTGAACCACTAGCAGAAGCTATAAGAACAGATAACAAAATTAGTGGCTTAACAGTAGAAAATAATCAACATAAAATTGCCCTATATGCTGATGATATATTGATATTTATGACGAATCCAAATACCTCTACCCCAGCCCTTTTGGACATGATTGATAAATTCGGCACATTCTCAGGATATAGAATTAATTATCATAAATCAATGGCAATGCCTATAGGTGATTTAAAACAAATCTGTTGCGGGCTGCAAAAATGGATAGGAGCGATAAAAAACTTTTATCAATGAAATATATTTTCAGCAGCATGAAACATTGCTTCAAAGTGCAGGGCAAGTCTCAGTGCGGCTTATGTTTCTTCATTGCAATCACATGCTCCTTTAAAGACTAGTGTGTACACACACGTAAAAGAGAGAGACATTTATATTCTGATGTGCGCCTGTGATGGGTGTGTGCCCAAACCTAATATCGCTCTCGTGCAGAGCCAGGTTTTGTGACCCTGCCGCAGAGGAAGAAAAGACCACTAGGAGGTACACATCATCTATTTAGCTAATTAACTGTGAAAAATTGGCTAGATGACGATGGTATTTAGCTTCTGGAGCCATGGCCTGGGTCAACTTCAGAACAAAACCCAACTTCTGTACATAATTTTCGTGAAGCAGTCAAGCAGGCATGGATTGAGCAAGTGACATCAAAGTACTGCAGACATATTTTTCACTCTGTAGTGAAAGTTCTGAAGAATAAAAGACATTATTGTATAAAATGACAAATTATTCTTATTATATTGACTATCATTGTTTTTTTTTTAATTGAGAATGTCATTAAAACACTGAATTTCAGTTTTGTCTCAATACTTTTGGCCACCATTGTGAACTCATGAATGGATAAGAAAAGTGGCTAAAGAATGGACAGGCTGGGTGAAGGGAAGATATGATCAGGTGAAGGTTTATATAGAGAAATACAATTAAGAGAAGTGCGGGGCACTGGTGTCTTGTGACAGGTCAGTAACTTCAGACGCCAATGTACCTTAAAAAATGTTAGCTATGTTGTCCTGTTGGACCTCCTCAACTGAAGAAGATATGGTGGGCTAGAGGAACAGTCGTTCTAACATTAGTCCAGCTTCCACATACATATGAGCAAGCCACATAAAATATACACATGTAGGTAGTAAAGATGACACTTACAAATCACATTGATGGTTTTATGCCATAAACCGAGAAGTTATTAAATTTCAATGTATACTAAAACACCCTGTGTGTATGCATGTGTTTTGCTGTGTACTGCGGATGTGATCACTATTTGTAAAATTTCTTTCAACTCCTGTTATAGGCAGCATCACACACCATGTAACACATCACATAGACGTTTAAGGCCACATAAACTACATAAAATTGCTCAAACTAATATCACAAGATGTAGGTGACAGACAGTTCAGAAATCCCAAATCCTTCCTGACTCGCAGAATGTACAAAAACTGATCTCAAATGACAAATTAATTTGATGCTATGGTTCATGCATATGTTGCATATTGGTTGAAATAAACTTTGTTTATTTGTCATGTACAGACTTCAGTAAGACCTCTTTACAGGTAACTCATTCTCTTTATCTTTTTATATCATTACTCCTTCTACCTCTCTCTGACTCTTTTAGTTTACAAATGTATAAAACAGTACCTTAGACGGTGATTTATTTATGTCACCCTCAGACTCTGCTGTGATATTGTGGTTGGCTGCCACTTGACTGCTGGAAGGTAAAAAGAAGTAGCTATAAAATTTCCTGAACATTTCATCTCTGCAACATGTTCCCAGGAGGAATTTCTCGTTGTCAAAAACACTTTAATTTGCCCGCATTAAAAACGTTGTGACAATGCTGGAAATATAATGTTTCTGAAAGTTAGAATTACTTTGATGAAATCATGTTGGACAAACATTTACTACATGACACTGGGATACACAACTTCAACAAGCAATATATTTGTTGTTGGCAATGTCATCAACTGTTAGGGTCCCGCTACCTTGACCTATATTATGTTTCTGCCATGCACACAACACACACACAGACACGTGCACAGACACGCTCGCGCACACACACACACACACACACACACACACACACACACACAAAAGAATAGCTAAAGTATAATTACCTATTCTCAGGAGCTTTCATTGTAGCATTTCTGTGGGGAGTTTAGATTATTCTTTAGTATACAAAACATAAAAGGGCTTACAATCAGATTTGTCATGCTAAACCTAATATACAAAAGGACAAATAAACAAAAGCACAATAAACACTTACTTATTCTGTTGTTGTTCCCGATTGGCTATAATATCACACAGATTTTGGTTCAACTAGGAATGAAAAAAATAATAATTCTAAGAAATTGCATAGCGCTGATCTCCAAAAAACATATTTTAAATAACATATCTATTCATTTATCTTTTTTGTCAACATTATGCGCATTATTATAAGTAGGGTGGTTGATAGCAGAACTCTCACTTTGCCCAGCTCACTGTGGAAGATCTCTTCCAGCTGGGCTAGACTCTGAAAGGTGGTCATATACAAACCAACACGACTGAAAAGTAAAGAGAAACACAAAACTGTTAGGGATGAAAAGAAAGACAAACGTCATAGCTCCTCATTTACTTGATTGCACTTTTTTGGTTGCATTTCACTTGCTTTACTCTTATGGGCATGGTAAAAAAAAAAAATGAATGAAAGAATGGATCACAAGAAAATATCTAGCATATTTCCTCCAGCTTCATGTAAGACTGGGACTTTAAGGCAGGAGATACAGTAGGTATTGATTTTAGCCAGGGTTCCATGCTTGCATCTTCCCTATTAATAATGTTGCCTTTAACCCTAGGGCAGTATCACATTAACCAGATTTACTTATTTAAAACCCTTTATGAAACCTGCATCACCTACATTCTTTAATTTTATTCAATTTGAACATAAACTGGCTAATGTAAAAAGAGTCATTACAAATTCTTACAATTATGATTGAAGGTTTTTGCAATAACAACAGTTAAATAAGTGAATAAAAAACACACATGGGAAAAAAAACTAATTTTGTCAGATAAAAACAAGAGAAAAAAAAAACTTCAGCCTTTAAGAACTACTGTCTTCATCAGATTCTCTCATGAGTTTTTAAGCACAAACAAATTTTAGTGTATACACCTGTCACGATTCTGGGTGCGAGGCATAATTGCAAGAGAATCCAGGTTTTAAAAGGAAACGATGTTTATTTAACATAAAGTCAGGGAAAAAAGTTTAAACAAAAGGAACTACAAACAAAAACAAAGGGCGCTTTGGCGCCCTCTAGGGGGTATCCCTGACATAACCCCCCTCAAAGGGCGCAACTCCGGGGCGCCACAGGAGGTCCAGGGCATCCGCCCCAGGGTCCAAAGTCTGCCCCTCTCACCCAGACGCTGGCACCCATGTCCTGTGGGCCTGGTGGCTTCATGCCCCCGTTGAAGCAGGGCGGCGGAGACGGAAGAAGCTGGCCATCCTCGTTGACGTAGGGCGGTGGAGACGGAGGAAGCTTGCCGTCCTCGTTGACGTAGGGCGGCGAAGGCAGTGGATGCTCGCCGTCCTCGGTGACGCAGGGCGGCAGAGGTAGAAGAGGCTCGCCGTCCTCGGTGACGCAGGGCGGCGGAGGCAGAGGAGGCTCGCCGTCCTCATTGACGCAGGGCGGCGGAGGCAGAAGAGGATCGCCGTCCTCATTGACGCAGGGCGGCAGAGGCAGAGGAAGCTCGACGCCCTCAGCGGCGCATGACGGCGGCGGAGGAAGCTCGACGTCCTCGGCGGCGTATGACGGCGGCGGAAGAGGAAGCTCGCTGTCTTCGGCGGCGCATGACGGCGGCGGCGGAGGAAGAGGAAGCTCGCTGTCCTCGGCGGCGCATGAAGGCGACGGCGGAGGAAGAGGATGGAGCTCGTGATCCTCAGCGGCGCATGAAGGCGGCGGCGGAGGAAGAGGAAGCTCGCTGACCTCGGCGGCGCATGAAGGCGGCGGCGGAGGAAAAGGATGAAGCTCGCTGTCCTCGACGGCGCATGAAGGCGACGGCGGAGGAAGAGGATGGAGCTCGTGATCCTCGGCGGCGCATGAAGGCGACGGCGGAGGAAGAGGAAGCTCGTTGTCCTCGGCGGCGTGGTGCAGCGGCGGCGGCTCGCTGTCCACAACGAAAGCGCCGTGCTCGGCGGCGCGGTGCAGCGGCGGCAGCTCGCTGTCCATGACGAGGGCGCCGTGATGAGGGCGCCGTGCGTGACGAAGGCGCCGTGCAGCGGCGGCAGCTCGCTGTCCTCTACGAAGCAGCTACGCGGCAGAATATAGAGCTCGCTGTCGTCGCCGCCGTTGCGCGGCGGAAAGATGAGCTCGCCGTCTTCGTCGTCGCTGCCGAGCTCGCTTTCATCGTCGACGTTATAGAGCAAATAGTAGTGCCCGCCGCTGTCATCAGAAAAAGTCATGTAGTTGAGCTCACCGTCTTCGTCGTCGCTGAAACACGGGAAAGGAGTTGGCAGGTCTGGACACTCCTTGAGGCGCAGCTGCATCAGCATTTCCTGGAGGTCAGCTACCTGCTCCTGCAGGTTACGGATGCGCACTTCATTCTCTTCGGCGCTCCGCCCAACGCTGCTCCAGTCTAGCTGGGAGGCTGCTCCTGGCTGTGCATACCGCCCACACGCCGTTCCTTGGAGCCGCACGCTTTGGGGTGTCCTTTCACCCTGGTCACCGCGAGTTCGGACCGCCTGGTCTCTGCACTCCGGCCGGTGCGGGGACTCCTGTCCCCCTGAGTTGCGCTGCAACTCAATGAAAACTGAAACTAAACCACGTATACAAACACTCACGAAATTCAGAGACATTAACAGGTAAATTAACAGACGCAAGACAAGAAACTCAAAGAAACCAAACTATTTATAATAAAACTAATCACCAACTCGGCTCAGGTGAGCGCCCCCTGGTCACCTGACCGAGTTGCCCCATGGGAACAGAAGTTTAAACAAAAGGAACTACAAACAAAAACAAAGGGCGCTTTGGCGCCCTCTAGGGGGTATCCCTGACAACACCTTGTTTGAAATTGTTCTGTTTGCACTTTTCATAAATTGTTTTTGTATTGTTTTCACTTTTTGTAAATAAATTAGTGATTAGTAAACTACTGAGTTAAATGAGAAATACAGCAAATTCTTAATAGTAAATCCAAAACCCTTGATAAAACCATAAAACCCATAAAAGGCAACTTTTTCAGGGTATGCAGCCAGACATGTCTCCCTTCCATGACTTCCACATAGCAAACCCTATATACTACCAGTCACACATTCTGACGCACTTTCTAATTCCATTATTTTTCTTCCTTCAACATTTTAAAGCAATGCTGAAGGCATCCAAAATATGCAATAATCTCTAAATAATCTTTGAATAGTTGATATTGAGATGTGTCTGCTCTGTAAAGCCTTCATAATGGCTCTAATCTGAGATGCTGTAGAATTTCTGAGGCTGGTAACTCCCAAAAGGTAATGAACTTCTCATCTGCAACAGAGGTAAGTTTTGGTCGTGCTTTCCTGGGATGGTCTTCATGAGAGCCAGTTTCATTATGGTGCTTGATGGGTTTTGCACTTGACAATACTGCTCTTGCAAGAACATGTGGTTACCGAATGTACTGTAGAAAATGAATCCAAACTTGTATCCAATCTTTTGATTGGTACTGTGTGTGCGTATATAGTATATATACTGTACATATATATTCTTTCTTTCTTATTTTTTCATATACGTAAAGTACAGACCAAAGATTTGGACACACCTTCTCATTCAAAGAGGCTGAATTTGTATTATGGCAAGAAAAAAGCAGCTAAGTAAAGAAAAACGAGTGGCCATCATTACTTTAAGAAATGAAGGTCAGTCAGTCCGAAAAATTGGGAAAACTTTAAGTGTCCCCAAGTGCAGTCACAAAAACCATCAAGCGCTACAAAGAAACTGTCTCACATGCGGACAGCCCCAGGAAAGGAAGACCAAGAGTCGCCTCTGCTGCGGAGGATAAGTTCATCCGAGTCACCAGCCTCAGAAATCGCAGGTTAACAGCAGCTCAGATCAGAGGCCAGGTCAATGCCACACAGAGTTCTAGCAGCAGACACATCTCTAGAACAACTGTTAAGAGGAGACTGTGTGAATCAGGCCTTCATGGTAGAATATCTGCTAGGAAACCACTGCTAAGGACAGGCAACAAGCAGAAGAGACTTGTTTGGGCTAAAGAACACAATAAAGAACACAATAAAGAAAACTCTTTGAATGAGAAGGTGTGTCCAAACTTTTGGTCTGTACTGTATATGTATATAAATATGTATATATACATATATGAATGTATGAAAAAAATATAAAATGCAGTAGACAGTAATTAATGAAACAAAGTAAATAATTACATTAATAATTACATAATAACATTCTGTAGAACCAGCCACAGTCCTTCTAAAGACTTTGCGCTTCTTTTTTCATGCATGCAAAACCTAGAAGTTTTTTTTTTATTTTTTTTTTACCTTAATATGCTGCTTTCTTTTCTGGCCTACATATATTTTCCTGTAAACATGCATAACAAAGTTTGTGCCAAAAAAATTATTAAAAATTAGTGTGCGTGCGTGCGTGTGTGTGTGTGTGTGTGTGTGTGTGTGTGTGTGTGTGTGTGTGTGTGTGTGTGTGTGTGTGTGTGTGTGTGTGTGTGTGTGTGAATCTGTGTATGTGTGAATCTGTGTGAGTATTGAATGCCAGTGTAAATCCAGTGCATCACAAAAAAATCAAATATCATGCTGGAATTTTTCCATCATTAAAAATGAAAAATGTCAAACTAATTTGAAACCTGTTCCACAAAGATGGTAGCTCCTCTTGAAGGTTGTATTTGATTTCTTCATACACCTTTTGGGATTTTCCCAAATCTTCCTCTGCCTGACACACACAAACATATTTCTGCAATACCAATCCCATTAAAACACATATGCAAAGTAATGAATGACATTAACTAGAGTTAAGCCATTTTTAGAGAAGTACATTTGCATTAGATTTATGATATATGCAGTTTAGTCTTTAACAAGAACAGTGAGTCAGGCAGAAAGAAAATAATAAATACAGATTTTTTTTTTCTGTTGCGGCTAAATAAATAGAAGTATCTAATGGCAAAGATTGAACCAGTTTGAATCAAAACATTCTCCAAATTTTTATTTATTACTAGCCACAGTAAATTCTGAGATGGAAATCTTATATTCATCTTATCATATGGCAGTATAAGATCCACACTTGACGGGTAAGTCTTGAATTTGTGGAACAAACGTGATTCCCAGTGATTAAAAAATCCTTGTATACATGTTGTTAGGAACCTCCACTAGAGGTCACTGTTCATGTCTGTCTGTCTTTCTGTGTAGTTCTTGTTGGTTGACTCAGTTTCCCAGAAGGCACCTCAGTCAGGTGATGAGGCTCACCTGAACTGAGGTGGCTCATTAAAACCTCCTATAAATAGCAGTTTGTTCTGGGAAACTGGGTCGAGCATTGTTTGTTTGTCTGGTCTGGTCTGGTCTGGTCTGGTCTGGTCTGGTCTGGTCTGGTCTGGTCTGGTCTGGTCTGGTCTGGTCTGGTCTGGTCTGGTCTGTCTTACCGTCATGTGGGCATTCCTTTTTGTTACTTCAAGTTTATGTTTTGTAACCTTTGTTTTCAGAGGGCTCTAGTTTTGTTTTCTTGATGTTCCTTGTGTCTGTGGATTCATGGAGCTGCTCTGTTCAGTGTGTAATTAGGCTGTGTCTCCTCCTGTGTACAGTGTAAGTACTGTCTTCCCAGTGTCAGTTTTCTTTGTTTAGTTCTGTGTTTAAAACTTTCCCTAGTATGTGTACCCACATGAGGGCTTAGCCATTAGCAGGGTTAGCCGCTAGTAGGCCTTGATGGCTAGTAGGGTTATCCCCTAGTAGGGTTAGCCTCCAGTAGGCTAACCTCTAGTGGGATTGACTGCTAGTGGTTCTGGTCACTAGTAGGTTAGCCACTAGTTTGGTATAGCCCCATGTGTGCCCTGCCTTTTGTCTTCCGGTCCCCTAGGTCAGTACTAACACCATTAGCCACTAACCCGGTTAGGTCAGCCTCCAGTGTCCCCAGTACAACATGTAGCTACTAACCTCACTAACCCAGCCAGTCTAGTTCTTGTCTAGCCCTGTCTCTCCAGTCTCTGTGCCCCTAGTCCTGTCTCTCCATGTCTAGTTCCAGCCACGTCCTGTCCAATCTTGTCTCTAGTTCCCCTATGTGTCTTTAGTTAGCTTCAGCTCCATGTTTCCTCATCCCTACTTCTGTCAGTTCCCGTGTCAGCTCCTGGTTCCCTGTGGTTAGTTCTTGTCCCTGTGTTTTTCCTGAGCTTTAGTTTGAGTTTGTTGTTTTAGTTTTTGTTCATTTTGTCTGAGTTATGTTTTAAAATAAAGAACTATTTCTGTTGAACCCCTCTGCCTTCATGCCTACCTTTTATGCCCACGGCAACATCAGCCGGTCTAGCCACTACAACCAGCTAGACCCATGACACATGTAGAGCTTACAGTACATGCTTACAAACAATGCAGTTTGGATCACTTCACAGCATGTTTTTATATTAAGCTATCATAGCTTAGCTAGTTACATTGCTCAGTTTTGGCTGGAAAATATTAATAAATGCAATGATCAATTAAAGTATTTGCTAATTTGATCATTGCATTTATTAATATTTTCCAGCTAGCAAAAATTCAACTCAAGACTAATGCAGGGAATAATTTCTCATTTCTTAAACATGCATGTCTAAAGAGGTATCCTATTTGTCTGTTTAAAAACAAACACAAAAAATTATTTGCTATGGAGCTTAAGTTTAAATTTGCTATGGAGAATTAAGATTGGACTTTGGAGCAATAGAATAAGCCCATGTTTGGTGAGTCCAGATTTACTCAATTCCAGAGCAATGGGTGCATCAAAGCAAGAAGGGAAATTAAGTGATGCACCCATCAATACCCACTGGACAAGCCTCTGGGGAAAGTGTTATAATTCCGGGATGCTTCAATTTGTCAGTTGCTGTCTTCCTGAATGTACTTAGTGATCAGTTTATCCCATCAGTGGATTTTTTTTCCTTTCCTGATGGCCAAAGCATATTCTAGGATAACGATGCCAAGATTTATCAACTTAAATTGTAAAAGAATGGACCTGGGAGCGTAAGACATAATTTTTACATGTGAATTGACCACCACTGAAAGACTTTGGATGTCAAGGGATAAATATAAGCTCTCAGCAAAAAGGGTTGTTGAAATACATGTCATAATAAACGTTAAAACATTAGCCAATGAAATATTACAGTATGAGACTTATTTTTGACTGAGCAATCTAAAGAAGCAGCTACAGTACAGTATATTACAAGCTATTGCATACGTTAGCTACTTAAAAAAAAAAAGCTGATATCAGTTAAAAGAAGTTCACAACCACACTAATTTGCAGTATGATACAAGCTTACATGGGCATGAGCTTCTTTTAGTTCAGGACCTGATAGCTGTGTTGTTGAACATGGTTTATTTAGGTTGTGCTGAATTTTTAACACAAATGTAAGTTGCCTTATTCTTTATTATAAGACAATAAAATGTGATGTTCCAATTGGTTAAATGGCAATTGCTGAATGCTCATTTTAAATGCTTATATTATACAATGCAATGCATGCGGAGCTGCGCCCAAAGAATGATTTGACAAAATACAATCAGAGCTCAGCCTCAAGTCACATGCTTTTCAAAAATGTACGTGCCTACATAGACACTCATTTGTCCGGCAAATAAATTATATTAAGAAATACAGCTGAATATTGTGACTAAATGACTTTATTTCATTATTAAAATGAATAATTATGTTAAAGGAGCAATCTTCTCTGCCTAACTTTAAGGGGTGGCGGCGCCCATTGACCAGCCGCCACTATTTTACACTATTCGGGTACGTGCTGATTAGTGACACATAAAATGTCTGTGTACTTCCCTGCTGTTAAAGTTTTAGCAATCTGATATGCTAAAATAATTCCCTGAGTCCATCCTGGAATAGCATGCTAAATCAGGGCCAATGGCTTGACATTTAGAGAGTGAATGATAGGCAGACAGCAAGCAAGCAATTTTGTTAACACATGTTTCCAAAACTGAAATTTGAGGTGAAATTCATGTCCTTAGATTTAAACACGCACACACATTAAAAGATCATTTAGATGGTTACATTAGTATATTACACTTTACATACACACCATCCCAATCCATGGCAATGGCATGCTAGGATACCTTGGCAATTTTGGCCTCATCCTTCTTTTTACTTTTCTGTATAGAGGCAAAATGATGTCTGGCACTATCAAAATCCACCAGCTTCCTGTCACGTTTAGCGATGCGTGCCTGTGATGACAAAGTTCCACAAAGTTCAGCCTTATGTTCATGAAATGGAATGATAACCATTACATTCTGAATATGAAAACAGAGGACCCCTAGGTCAGTGATCATTTATAATGAAAACATATCCCAAGTTTCCTCTTATAAATCCTCTTATAATTTCCTCTGATTTCACTAAGAAACCTATGCTGCTGTCTGCATATCTGAGGTGCTTATGATTGTGTTCTATAATGAGATATTGGAGAGCAAAACAATAGTTAGCACATTGGTGCTATCCAATGCATGCCCAGGAACACCCTACTAGATCTGTCTTTTTGCCATTTTGGAAATGCTCTGACCCAGTTGTCTAGCCATTAATATTCACCTCTAGTAAAAGTCACTTACAACCTTACACTTTGCCCTTTTTTTCTGCTAACAACACATCCACTTCAAATCCACCCTTTGCAGCTATAACAGATTAAACTCTTCTGGGAAGGCTTTCCACAAGGTTTTAGAGTCTGTTTAAGGCACTTTTAGACCATTCCTCCAGAAGTGCATTTGTGAGGTCAGACACTGATGTTGGACAGGAAGGCTTGGCTCCGCTCTAATTCATCCCAAAGGTGTTCTATCAGGTTAAGGTCAGGACTCTATATAAGCCGGAAAAGTTTTTCAGGTATTGGGCTCTGCCCCTTACTTCCAGTTAAAGAAAATTTTAATGCTTCAGCATATCAATACATTGGACAATTTCATGCTCCCAACTATGTGGGAACAGTTTGGGGATGACCCCTTCCAGTTCCAACATGACTGTGCATCAGTGCACAAAGCAAGTGTCTTCACATGGAGACCACTCACTTCCGTTGGATGGCTCCACATATTCTTCTTATGTTATGTTACAACTGAAGTCACAAGTGTTACAACATGTTACAACTTAGGACAGTTCCATTTAGCAACTATGAAAATATCTTTAGAATTTAGGACTGACTTTTCCAAATATTTTTTCTACAAATGTTTTCATCATTAAACAGTTGGAAATTAAAAGTGGACTTCGTGTTAACTAAATTCAATTTCCTGTTGTAGAATAGCATTTTTACCTTATAGAATGTATTTACTTATAGTCAGGCTATCTGCTATCACCCCAATGAGGATGGGTTCCTTTTGATTCTGCTTCTACTCATGGTTCTAACTCCGTTATGCTAATTCCAGCATACAGGCCATTCAGTTCTGAAGCAGGTGAAAACCTGGCCAGCGAGAGCCATCTCTGCTCTTCAGGACTGTTTTAAAAACACTGACTGCAACATGTTTAGGGAAGCTGCAACTTATGGCAACTTCACCGACTTGGAGGAGTACACCTCATCAGTGACCAGCTACATGAACAAGTGCTCTGATCACATCACTGTCTGGCCATCAGAGAGGTGAAGCGCGAACACACCCAGATAATTCACAAACACTTCAGGGACAATGGTGACACAGAGTTACAGAGACTACCTCCTGGACAGGCAGTAGAGGTGGCGATGATGCTGTGTGAGCTCTATTGTCCTGTTTTCCCATTGAAGCGATGAGCGTCTCTATGGTAAGAGGTGCTGGCTATAGGCCTGCATTTACAATACCCCCTCCCCCCCCCCCCACCCAGCTTTGAACTCGTTCAGGACACGAAGAAGATGTCCACAATGCCATGTTGTGCCGAAGTTACAGTGCCCTCCATAATTATTGGCACCCCTGGTTAAAATGTGTTCTTTAGTTTCTAAAAAATTCAATTTTATGCTAAATAACATAGAACCACAATGGGGAAAAAAGGAAATTCCAACCTTTAATTCAAGTGGGGATGACCCCTTCCCTTCTGTGGGAAAAACATTAAGAAATAATTATTTTACATCAAATCATGGGTGCCACAATTATCAGCACCCCTGATGTTTAATACTTTGTACAACCCCCTTTGCCAACAAAACAGCACTTATCCTATAATGTTTCACAAGATTAGAGAACACAGAGGAATCTTCGACCATTCCTCTTTGCACAATGTCTCTACTGTAAATCATCCAGTGACCTGCCTCCACTCATCTGCACTCTCCTCTTCAGCTCACTCCACAGGTTTTCAATGGGCTAGAGGTCTGGGGACTGAGATGGCCATGGGAGGAGCTTGATTCTGTGTGTGGTGAACCATTTCTGTTTAGATTTGGCCACATGTTTTGGGTCATTATCTTGCTGAAAGACCCATTGACGACCCATCTTCAGCTTTCAAACAGAGGCCACCAGATTTTGCTTTAAAATGTCCTGGTATATCAAAGCATTCATGATGCCATGCATCCTAACAAGGTTCCCAGGGCCTCTGAAAGAGAAACAGCCCCACAGCATCACAGATCCTCCGCCATACTTCACAGTGGGCATGAGGTGCTTTTCTGCATACTCATCTTTTGTGTTCCACTTAGAGTGTTTGTTGCCAAAACACTCTATCTTGGTCTCATCTGACCAAAGAACAAGTTCCCAGTTGAAGCCCCAGTACCGCTTAGCAAACTCCAAACGTTTGCGTTTATGATTGTGACTGAGAAAAGATTTTTTCCTTGCATGCCTCCCAAAGAGCTTGTTGGCATGTAGATAGCGTCTGATGACTGTTTTGGAGACTTTGTGACCCCAAGATGCTATCATTTGTTGCAGCTCTTTAACAGTGAGCTTTGGAGAATTTTTTATTTCTCTTACCATCCTCCTCACTGTGCGTGGAGGCAAAATAAACTTGTGTCCTCATCCAGGATTGTTTACTACTGTTCCAGTTTTTTAAAACTTCTTAATGATTCCTCTCACAGTAGATATGGGGATGTGCAGGCGGGTGGCTATTTTCTTGTGCCCATTGCCTGAATTGTGAAGATCGACACATATCTGCCTTACTTGAATCTGCCTTACGTGTGTTACTTTGTCTTTCCCACGTTGAAGAGTGGATAAGAGAAATGGCCTCTGTTTTATGTCATATTTATACCTCAGGGAAGCAGGAAGTGATAAATTACTAATTAAATGTTCCTAGATTCTCTGATCAACTTTGTAAATTACTGTAGAAATGACAGAAATGTAATACTTCAATTACATTTATTTTCTAGGAATTGTTAGGAGTGCCAATAATTGTGGAACAGGTTATTTTATGAAAAATAATTATTTGTTAGTTAGTTTTTATTTCCCCTTAAAATTCACTTTATATTCACGTTATATTTTGCTACAATTTTCAGTGTGACAATATGCTTCTGCAATAAAAACTGAATTTATTCTAAGGGTTTTAACACATCTTAACCAGGGATGCCAATAATTATGGAGGGCACTGTATGTGCAGGATTAAAAATACAGATGTGTAAAGACCAGTTTTCTAGTTTTGCCGTCGCACCTCATAGCGACGGTATGCAGTTGCTGGCTTTGACCACTGAGTGGCGCTATATAACTATAGACCGACGCGTCAGGCCTTATTTCATTCTCTCAAAGATTAATGAGCCGCAGCTCCTTTAGAGCTGCACGTAGTAGCGGATAAATCAATAAAATCAAGTGTAACATTGTACTTAAATGAATTCATAATAACAATACTAAAATTACAGTACAAATATAGAATAAAATTTTATTAGTATCGAATTTAAGCAAAGTAAATGTTAACATAGTGAGCCTTTAGATTTTATCATGTGTAATTAGAAAGCCTACGCATGTACACTGTAAACCCTAATGCTCAAAGTAATTAAACACATTGTGTACTGTTTACCTAAATAATTGTTTGAGTACAATTATTTGTTTGAGTAATTGTTTGAGTACAAAGTAATTAAACACATTGAGTACTGAGTACCCCCGCTTCTTCACATACCTGCAGTGTGCACCTAGGCCGCCTACCTAGTGAGCTTCGGAATGAGTGAGGAGCGATATTGATTTGGGCGCACGTCCATCACAGACGCGCGCCGTGAAAAGTATACATTTACTTTGCTTAAATTTGATGCAAATAAGAAACTGCTATATGTATTACTATAATTTTAGTACTGTGATTATATTTTCTAAGGTTTTGCCAGCGGTGGTACAGCGCAACGGGGGTCATTATTTATTAAAGAAAATTATGATTATCATAACATCGTACTGCATTTCATTCCCATACTACCGCAAAAACACAAGCGGGGCTGAATGACAACGACATCTGCTTACGCAGTAGCACGTCCTGACAATGCTTTAATTTTATAGTCATTTAGTTTAATTTATTTCGGTATTATCTACTACAAATTTAAAGAACACAACATTTAAGATGACCCAAAACCCTACACTGTAAACCCAATTAAGTTGGCAAAACTAAAAAAAAAATATTTGAGGTAATCAGTTACATATATTTTTTTAAATTAATAATGTTTCCAATTTTAAGTAAACAGAGCTATCAATTTTTGAGTTTGTTGAACAAATTTTTAAAAACTACTGCAAACTGTCCAACACAGGAATTGAACTGGGGGTTTTCCGCATGACAGGCGAGACACATAACCACCGCGCCACGAGAGCTCTATAGAGTTTCCACTCGTGGAAGTTTTACTTAAGTTATTGTTACTTACGTACTCAAAATTATTATTCATTCAATTAGACATTCTCCTCTTCACACATCTGTAAATAATATAGGAGTGTGGTCCGTTACTTAGGGTGAAGTGCCGACCCTCCAGGTAATACCCAAGTTCCTTTAACGGCCAGGACCTCTAGCCAGGGGCGCAAAAATGGGGTATGCAGTTTATGCAGTGCATGGGGGCGCCACACGGAGGGGGGCGCCATTGTGAAAAAAAATCTTTGAAAATTGTCTTTAATAAAGCTTTTAAAATATTTGAAAAATTATATTTGTTAAGAGACTATTTTTGTTTAGCATTTTAAATGAGTAAAAAAAAAAAATTATATATCAATTGAGCCCCAACCCCCTATAATTGACAGTCACGTATGCAAAATGGACAGAAGAGTGAAGAACAGAACTGACGCGCAGAACAGAAAAAGAAAAAATGAAAATGAAAAACAGTGTATAAAAAGAGATTGGTAAGCTTGACCTCTCATTTTGTATTACTGTAAGTCTTTAAGTTCATGAATATTTAACGTTATAGTTACCGTCTGTTAATATCAAATCATTATTCCTGAAAAAAATAGGCGTTTGGTTTAAAATTTTTTACTTATTGTTAAAAATGTTAACTGAGGTTCTCGCCACCAAGCACAACCAAGTTATTGGGCTCTTGCCTTATCCTCTCAGTTCGTTATGTTCAGTCCAGGAGCGCAATAAATGCCCTGCTGTGTAAACAGAACGAGACTACCGTATGGATCCCTCTACACCTTCATTCATACAGTATTCCAGACCCTACTGTAAGCTTTTTGTAAACAGGATTCTCAAAACAGCTTGAAAAACCACAAAGTTTCTAAAAATTATGCAGTTTAAATGTATTAATGCAGGAGCTTTTTTTCTGTTTCTGTTGTAATAACAGTGCTAATGAAATTACATCACTGTCTAGCAAATACAATAATTTTAATGCGTTGTACATGAGTGCTAATAAAAAAGACGAAAAAGATGAAGAGTAGAGAGAGAAAGCAAATAAGTCAAGAGCAGGTGAAGAGAACAGATAGAAGCTACCACATAGGATACTATGACTTAAAGACATACATTTACCATTTACCATGTGTTTTCTGATGTACACTTACAGTAAGTTATAGTTTTTTGTGCACCAGAATTACAAAATGTTTTTTGTGCAGTGACCTCTTATTTGTCAAAAAATCAAGTAAAATTGAATTAATCTTGTCATGACCACTTTAAACAGTATAAAAAAAACAAAAATTTGGGATTGATGATTTAAGGTATATATTTTGTGAAATATCTGGTTCATTTACTTAGCCATGAAGATGAGGAGGACAATGAAGCAATGATAGAAATTGAGTTCAGAGCAGGTGAAGAAAACAGGTAGGTAAAGGCCATACAGGATTTTATGACTTACACAATATTAAGAAACATGCAGAATAAGTTATTGTAGCCTTAAGAAACAAAGCTTGTGAAACATCTATTTTGTTTACTCAGTAGTGAAGATGAAGATATGCCAAAATCCACAGCAATGGTCACATTTTTAAAAATGGCCTTGATGTGGAAAAGTCAGGGTCTAAGCATAGGTACTGTACACACTTTTCCTTGTCAGAGTACTGCAGGTTATTTGAAAATCTAAGTTATTTTTGCAGCTTGCCATGCTAAGGATTTGGACATTGACTGATGCTATTTTATATGTAAATGACATTAAATGGGGGGGGGGAGGGGCAATCCATGATCTTACATACCCCTCAGCAAATGTGCGCCCCTGCCTCTAGCTTATATATATGATAGTTGCATATTTTTGTTTGGCAGGTGGAAGCTTTCTGTTCACATACAGGATCAGGTGTTCTTTGTCGGTTTTCACTTGGTTGACACGCAGAACAATGTGGCGACGAGGAATACCATTCCTCTTTCGAACAACCAGGTGCTGTGTCTCACCACAGCTGATATGAGAAAGCTGCTGGACCAGACACTATCCCTGGCAGTTTACATATCACCCTAACCGTTCAACGGGCAATGCCATCTACACCACACTCCATCTTGCCCTCACGCACTTGGACAATAAGGACACCTACGTTCGAATACTGTACATAGACTTCAGTTCAGCATTCAACACTATCATCCCCCAACACCTGATCGGGAAGCTGAGTCTGTTGGGCCTTAACACCTCCCTCTGTAACTGGATCCTGGACCTTCTGACCGGAAGGCCTTAGTTAGTAGAGATCGGGAACTTGCACGTCCAGCACCACCACACTGAGTCCTGGAGGCCTCCAGGCTGTGTGCTTATTCCCAGCTCCCACCAACAGTCCTGACCACCTTCTATAGAGGGAACATCGAGAGCATCCTGAGCAGCTGCATCACTGTCTGGTTTGGGAACTGTGCCATATCGGACCAGCTGCATCACTGTCTGGTTTGGGAACTGTGCCATATCAGACCGCAAGATCCTATAGCAGATAGTAAGGACAGCAGAGAAGATCATCTGGGTCTGTCTTCTCTCTATCGAAGACATTTACACCACACAATGTATCCACATAGACACTAGCATTGTTGCTGATCAGACACACCCCTCACACACACTCTTCACCCTCCTGCCATCTAGAAAAGGGTACCGAAGCATTCAGGCACCCACATTCATACTGTCTAACAGCTTTTTTCCACAAGCCATCCATCTCCTCAATGTTTACTGTTTACTGTTTCTCCTCCCACTACCTCAACTCATCACCTAATTACCAGAGAGTATTGTAATGTCATGTTTGTTGCATTGTCACTTTGTCAATCTTGTTTGAACATTTGCACGTGCACTTTATGTTGTCTCTTGTATAAAACCGTTGTTTGTTCCCTGTTAACTCAAATGTCAATCTGTCTTGTCCCAGCAAACCAGCTAATTAGGCTTCTTAATTTTAGCTTGGTTTTCTGTTAATTTATTTTGCAAATTTATGTTGCATGTAGCACCTTAGTTCTGGAGGAATGTTGTTTCGTTTCACTGTATACTAACTGTATATGGATGAAGAGACAATAAAGCCTACTTGACTTGACTTGACTTAATTTCCACCCTAGACCTAATAAAGAGATACTGGCAAATACATCACACAGATGATGCAAATCAGAACACACAGCTGAGGCAAAATCCTTCAGAGCAGGGCTATTGGCAATATAGGGTCCTCCCCTTTTGGCTTGCATGAAGCCCCAGCCGCATTTCAGGTTCTATTGCACATATTGCTCTGCTGTCACTGGCCGTATGCCATGGCCTATTTAAATAATGTGGTTGTTCATTCCTGCAAATGGCTGAATAACCTGCATATCCTCTACTGTAAATCCTGTGCTTGAGGACCTCTGAAAAGCAGGACTAACAGCAAACCCACCTGGGGCTGATCAAGACATAGCACAGCATATGTAGGATTTTGGATTGGACGTGGTAAAACCCCAAGAGAAGAAGGTCAAAGCTGTCCCATCCACCTACTCAAATCCATTGATGAAAAAGCAGGTACAGGTATGCCCTTTTGGTGCTAGTTAGCTATTACAGGAGGTTTGTACCTAACTCCTTCTCTATGTCAGCACCTCTCTCAGATGTCCGCAGGAAGGGACAACTGACGAATGTCATGTGGACAACACAAACAGACAATGCATTTCAACAAGTGAAAACCGACAAAGAACACCTGATCCTGTATGTGAACAGAAAGCTTCCACCTGCCAAACAAAAATATGAAACGGTATGCAGTTGCTGGCTTTGACCACTGAGTGGCGCTATATAACTATAGACCGACGCGTCAGGCCTTATTTCATTCTCTCAAAGATATATATATATATATATATATATATATATATATATATATATATAAGCTAGAGGTCCTGGCTGTTAAAGGAACTTGGGTATTACCTGGAGGGTCGGCACTTCACCCTAAGTAACGGACCACACTCCTATATTATTAATTTTTAATCTTGCACATAACTTCGGCACAGCATGGCAATGTGGACATCTTCTTTGTGTCCTGAACGAGTTCAAAGCTGAGGGGAGGGGGGGATTGTAAATGCAGGCCTATAGCCTGCACCTCTTACCATAGACACGCTCATCGCTTCAATGGGAAAACAGGACAATAGAGCTCACTCAGGATCATCGCTTTACTACCTGTCCAGGAGGGAGGTAGCCGCTATAACTCTCTGTGGCTGGCAGTAGATTATCATCTATCATCCTGCAGTCTTCAGCTGCCTATGAAAAGCCATCCACATATCAGTAGCCTGCCCTGGGTACCTTACACACGTTAGTATTGCTTGTGTTGTTTTCCAGAGTCAGATCACTCCAAGAATTCTCCTCCGCAAGAAGCACTCATGAGAAGCTTTTGATGCCCAGCTTCCCACTCTTTTCCCCAACACTCACACACATACTTAACCTATTCCTTTTTTCACTAAAGAAAAGAAAATATCTAACAGAAAATTTGGGTTAAAAAATGTATCCGGTGATTTAGAAGTCGATGTTCAGTCTGATTACAACTGCTGCAAAAAATTATAGAATTATCACACTTGGAGGAAGTTCACCCAGGTTTTTAACTTAGTATCAAATAAAGAAACACAATCATGACACAAAACAATGTTTTGCTAAGCAGCTTAAAAGCAAAATGTAATTATTTTTATTTATGGCATATACTTTTTTTCTGAGTTTTCTGTTAGTGGTAACATTTTAGAATCTCATTATTGGCTTACTGATAGAAACATGGCCCCAACAAAAGAGCTGTCAGCTATGAGAATGGAAGAAATTTTCTTTTTTTCCCCCCTTGGTGTGGTTTCTTTGGGCAGGTATGAGCACAGGATTTGTACTTGAATGTGAACCAAAGCAATCGAACTTAGACCCTTTACTAGCTAATGCCCTTTCTCAAATGAATTCCGAAAATCGTTAATTTGTGATGATAATGTGATTAGACCTTGATATGGACAAACTACGGTACTAGCAAGTTTGTGCTAACTTCAGCTGAAATCTAAATTTCCAAGTAATTTTTCTTTCTTTTTTTTAATCCTGAGCAAAGACTGACAGAGAAAGACAAAGTTTTATTAAATCCTTTTTCAATGTTGGCCTAAGATACAGAGCAACAAAGAGAAAAAGTATGAGTTCCTCTTCCCTGTTTATAACACACACACACATACCCCACCCACATACATACAAACACAGTCAAACACACACACACACACTCAGCTCCAAAGCAACAGATGTGGAATTTGACAGCAAAAAGCATGTAAGCAAGAAAATTAATTTTGCTTAGTATGGCAGTTATTCCTCCATAGTCAGGTGTGTTTTGCACATTTGTATGCTTATCATTGTATGTTTTGAGTTAACAAGTTATAAGTTATTATTTATGCTCAATTCTTTCACTCAATTGTCCCATTTATCCATGTTGTGGACCAAATATTTTTTGAAAATTCAACAGTACAGAATATAAACTCAGATCTTCTTCCGGTGTTTACATTCCCATGCCCACCCCAGACTCATTTAAGCAATGAGAAAAGGAATCATTCTGACATGACGTATAGTGATGCTTTTTGTTTCGCTTGGATTTTTGTCTGAGTGAAAATAAACCAAACCAAGAGGGAAATTGAACAAGTTAATTACTGGTCCATTAATTCAGACCATAATTTTAAGTGCTAGAAAGCTCCAGGTTTGAAAATGGACAAAGACATGGCCAGACGACAGTCTGGATCTTAATCCAATTAAAAATGTATGGTAAAAAAAAAAAAAATTTCCAAGTTCGTCTTAACCTGTTTAATGACTCCCTTTTCATTAGGGAAGTAAATGACTCAGAGATATTTTCTATCCTAAAAGCCAGTGTGTTTTTTAATATCATTTTTCCTCTTCTCAATCTGTTTCAGGTTGGTTTCATGTTGCCATATCTTTCAGTTGTTTATTTGCTACAAAGTAAAAAACTGGGTGAACAACCTCTGAATGTCTGTTTTTTTATTTGTTAATTACATTATTTTGCAGTGATATTTAGTAAAGCGGTCACATTCCAAAATTTAGTATCAGGTTCAACCTTAATTTCAGGAAACTGTGCCATGTATTTATCCACTGAGTTGAGTGCACTTTCCAAAAGATTTTGATGGAAATCTCCCCACAGGACATCTGTGTTCTGCAAAAGAAAAGGGATCAGAACACTCCAATTGCACTCCAATTCCCACACCACAAAAGCATCCAGATATAACACATACTGCTCTACCAACCAATATACATTAATTGCTTGCAAATCACAGAAATCTATGCTAACACCACAGAATACCAAAAGAGAGATAAATTATACAGCCAAAAGTTTGTGAACACCTGAATATAACACCAATATGTGTTTACTTTTTATTTTATATTTGGCATGTGCCTATGAGAAAAAATAAATTTTCCTACATTGATCATGCACTGCCTGGCCAAAAAAAGTCACCATTTTAGAAGCATCAAATTATTAATCAACATCAAGCAACCCTTTATCAAATCGTAAACACATTATCAAATCTCAAAAGCATAGTGCTGAAGAAAGGTGATAGGCAAAAAATAAAATAAAATTCACAGTAAAAACCATAGCTGAGTTTCATAGTGAATGTTTTTATATAATGAGAACTCACTGGATTGGGGGCTAATGGACTGTGTGGCCATAGGAAAATCAATTGTTAGCTTCAGTTTGCTAGGAAAAATAAAGGGTGGTCTGAGGAGTTCAGATTGACCGTATTCCAGAACAATGGGTGCATCAGGGTAAGAAGGGAAGTGCATGACATGATGCAACCATCATGTTCTCACCTTACAAAACTCTGGAGGCAAGGCTATGATCTGGTTTTAGAGGGTCAGGTCAAGCTTGGCTCAGCAATATTATGTGCCAGTTAAATTAAGTCAACTAAAGACCAGCTTTTTTTGGCCAGGCAGTGTATGACTTTACCATTTACCAACAGCGCAACAATGAAAAAAAGTTCTTGTTTGCCATACTTGAATGTGACATACATGTATCTACACACCTCAGTGATGTTGTTCAGTTCATCCTTCCCATACCAGTCTGGGTCATAAATGTCTGCTAGGCAGCCTTGTAGGCGCTTTGAGCACTCATGCATTGCTAAGGGAAGACAGAGACATTCTATTGCATATATAGTCTTAAGCAAACGTTTAGGCAATCCTTGATAAATAACAAATTTTAGTGATTTTTTAATTGAAAAGATGTTAACATAGTCTCTCTTGGAAATGGAAAAAATGCACAATATTTTCAGCATTTCATTGTCCAACCACTGTATATACTGTATACACGCCTGAACAAAATCTGAAGACCATGGGAAATATTACAAGTATTCACACTTTGCACTGGTGGATCATAACCAGGTTGTAAGAACTGCTTCAAAATGCCAAAAAAAGAAAAAGAAGCAAGAGACAAAAAAACAGGGATTGGCAATTTATTGAAAACTGCATTTAAATTCAAACAGGCTGTTCATCAGCTGTTCACACTAAAAGTGTCAAAAAAGGACGCAGTAGTAGTGAGTAGCGCCACTGTTCTTGTTGATAACATCAAAAACTTGCTTGATGCAACTGTTTCCAGGAGATTGGTGGTGAAGATGCCTTCATGAATGGCATCCACACTCTGGAACTGACATCCATTTTTGGAAAATTTTCTTGCCATCAATCCCCAAACATCCTCAAGGGGATTTAGGTAAGGGGAACACGCAGAATGGTCCAGAAGTACTACGTTATTGCCCTGGAAGAAGTCCTTCGCCAGGCAGGCGTTGTGAACTGCAAGTTTGTCCTGTTGATAGACCCCACACAGACGAGGATTCTCAGTCATGAGGGATGCCTGCTGCACAACCTAAATGTCTAAATGTCCACATAGCCAGTCGCCGTTTGACGCCCCTGCACAACCTAAAGTGGAATGTCCTTGTCATGCCAGTATTGTTGGAAGCCATCAGGACCAACCAGAATTTTTATTTTTTCTAGTCTGAGAATAAAAATTTCTTCCATCTTTCAATGTCCCATGTTTGGTGCTCCATTGCAAATTCCAAACGGGCAAGTTTGCTGTGTTGGAGGAGATGTGGCTTTCAAAGATGCTTTTTGTTCTTAAAGCCCTTCTCTCCCAGATGCCGTCCTATGTTTATTGGCTGCAGTCGGCACCAGTAAGAGCCTTAATTTGGGTCTAGAATCAGCCTGTGTCTTCACGTACAGGCTGTTGGATCCTTCAGCTCAGTGCAGGTGCCATTTTTTTGTGTCTACCACTTGATTTTTTTGTCGCATAACTCTCAGGGTATTTTAAGAAATGTAAAATGACTTTCTTACTGCGTCCAACCTCGGCAGTGGCACGTTGCGAGAGCCCTTGCTTGTGCAGCTCAGCAATCCTGCCGCGTTAAAAAAAAAAAGCCTTTTTGCTTTTGCCATCAGCAGATCATGACAGTGTGACTGTCTGAAGGACAATGACATTAAAGCCATATTTTTAGCCACAGATTTTAACATTTAAAAGCTATGGTCTGAGACTCTTGCTCTTGTTTCTTCTTTTGCCATTTTGAAGAAGTACTTACAACCTTGTTATGATCCACCAGTGCGAAGTGTGTGTATATATATATATATATATATATATATATATATATATATATATACATATACAATATACCTCGCCTGACTTCACACGCACTTTAATTTGAGTAACATCCGATTCTTAATACGTCAACTCTTCTGGGAAAGCTTTCCACAAGGTTTAGGAGTTGTTCATAGGAATTTTTGACCATTCTCCAAGACGCGTATTTGTGAGGACGAGTAGGCAAGTAGACGAGTAGTACACCAAAGTTGTTCTATCGAGTTGAGGTGAGGACTCTGAGCAAGCCAGTCAAGTTTTTCCACACCAAACTCGCTCATCCATGTCTTTATGGACCTTGCTTTGTGCACTGGGGTGCAGTCATGTTGGAGTTCCTTTCACTGCAAATAAAGGGCCAAGTCTATCTCCTGAAAAAACCCACACCAGTTCCAACATGATTGCACATCATTGCACAAAGCAAGGTCTATAAAGACATGGACGAGTGAGTTTGTTGTGTCTAGAATCCAGTGGCAGCGTGCCTTACACCACTGCATCCAATGCTTTGCATACATATATATACAGGGTGGGCCAAAAGTCGGGTTACAGTTACTTCATTATCTGCTTCCCCTTCACAATCACGTTTTAGATATAAAAATTATTATTATCAAAAACGTGGACTCTTTGAGCACTTGATAGATTAAATGTTTAATGTAAAATGTCTAATATGTAATTATAATATATGTAAATAAAAATCTAAATTTCTAATAAAGGAATAATAAAGTGTTAACTGTAACCCTACTTTTGGCCCACCCTGTATATGAATATACATGATATATATAATATACATAATATTCTTAATATTCACACATATTCACATATATATAACCTACCCAGCCAATTTCTGACTGGGAATATTACTGCAGTAAAGGGGGAATTATTTCTTGCAATGTTTAAATTGGTGATAATGTTTACATAAATCTCAAGACAGTTGCTTTGCTCAAACACATATATATGTATTCACAAACCAGGTTACAAGACAAATTAACATCAAACAAAAGATAAGCAGGTTAATGGAAACAGGATTTGAATTTCCAGAAAATGAGTAATGGAAAGAGCATGGTATATATATATATATATATATATATATATATATATATATATATATATATAGTGGAACCTTGGTCTCGATTAGCGAGTAACACGGTTTGCGAGTGTTTAATTTGAAAGATTTGTATCAATTTTGACTTTGTTTACGAGTACCAAGTATCATGCATCACTAATGCCCTTCTTGTTTTGACGCCGAGCATTACGTGACCACAACTGAGCCAATGGTTTTTTTCTCTCTTGCGCTGAGGAATTGTGGGTAATCGTCTCCCCTGCTGGGTCTCTCACTGGCATAATCAACATCCGTGCACGCGTGTACTGTTTACTATAACACTGTGACCTCACACAGTGAGTCACAGTGTGACACAGTGTGAACATAGCTTTACTATGTGAGACGAGTAGAGGGAGAGGGGAGGGGCTAATTCCACACACACACACACACACACACACACACACACACATATACACAGCGCCTGCACGCACAACGGAAACACTTATCTATTGGGATTTATTTTTACTTTTTTTTAAAGGTAAAGTGCAGGTTAATTAGTTTTATTTTTACTTTATATGTTATATTAATTATTTTGATGTATTTATTCTTTTGGGCTGTAGAACAAATAATTTGAGTTTCCATTATTTCTTATGGGAAAGTCGGATTTAAAAACCTCTTAAAATAACACCTGACTGATATTGTCGTTACATAATTACCTAATTCCATATGTTATTTCAGAATTTTTAAATCCCCAGTATTGTTGTAAAATGTAAAAAATAAATCACTAAACAAAAACAAAGAAATTTGCAAGTAACCTCAAACTTTTAGGAAGTAGTGTACAATCAAGAAAGTAAAATTTCTGGCGCTAACCTTGACTATTTTAATGTTATTTTTTTGCATGTTTATGTAAGCTGAAAAAAAAAGGATTGAGTTAGACACATATAACAAGGATAACAGTAGAGCAAACTCTATCAATCCCTCCTTTTTTTCATGATTTTCTCCCTAATTTAGTTCAATTCCAGAAGTGGAAAGTAACGAATTACATTTACTCGTGTTACTGTAATTGAGTAGTTTTTTGTGTACTTCTTGTCACGCTCTCCACTAGGAGGGAAACACGCAGATCCAATAGCAGAGAATGAGAGAGAGAGAGAGATCAGGAAGGAGACTTACGGCCAGCAGAGGGCGTCCTGGCGCGGGGAGGTAGGGAGGCGGTGCCAAAATCCACGTCGGGGAAACCTTGTCCCATAATCCAGAAGAACTCACGGAGTCAATGAGGAACCTGATCAGTAATCCACTAAAATCAGTAACTTCCTTGTGAAAAGTAATCCTGAAACATGCAGTCAGACGCGGGCAGGGATCAGAGCTGACAGCACATATACATCCATGGCAGACAATCTCGTAGTCAGACGTGAGCAAAGGTCGAAAACCGGTAAATCCAACAGTGTGAAATCCGAGAGCAGACAGATACGTGGTCGAGAGCAAGCGTAGGTCAAAAGCCGGTATTCCAAATAACGTCAAATCCGAAGCGCGAAGACAGAGCCGAAAACGAGAAGCAAAACGAGGTCGTAACCAGAGAAACTGAGAGATAAACAAAATGCGAGAGTAAAGGCAATACGGCACAATAATCTGGCAACGGGTGGGTGTCTAGCAGCGTCTTAAATAAGCAGATCTGATCACTCCAAATCGGTAACAGGTGAGCTCAAGCCGTGACTGAAGCGGCAACAACCAAGAGGCGTGCCGGAGCTGGAACCGGAGTGATTCTGATTATTTCCAGAGGCGCTATGTTGTGGGCGAAATCCGGCGCGTTGTGACAGTACCCTCCCCCTTACGGACGCCACTGGGTGTCCTAGACGGGGCCTCTGGGTTAAAGCTATGGAACTCAGTTATGAGGGATTTTCTTTTACAGTGCCGGATGAACGCTTGGGCAGAAGGTACAGCCTCCTCTTGAGCAGGGAACAGAGGCGGTTGGTATCCCAGACAGCACTGAAAAGGTGACATTCCGGTGGAGGACGTGGGGAGCGAGTTGTGGGCGTATTCTATCCACGGGAGAGATCTATTCCATGAGGCCGTGTCCCATGACGCCATACATGTAAGAGACTTCTCATGATCCTTTCCGTCTGTCCGTTGCTCTGGGGGTGGAAGCCTGAGGATAGGCTGGGTGTGGCACCAAAGAGTTTGGGGAGCGAGATGAAGTGAGCGGATTTGGAGAATGTCATGATGCAGGTATTATTGTCTGAGGGTGGTAATCCTGTAACAAAATCAAGGGAGATGTGAGACCATGGGAGATGAGGGATAGGGAGTGGTCGGAGAAGGCCCTCCGGGGGACGATAAGTGGCCTTATTCCTGGAAAAATTATCGCATGACGCTACAAAGCCCTGAACATCCTCCTTGATGGTTGACCACCAGAAAAGTTGTTTAGTGAGAAATAGAGTGCGGGCAAAGCCCGGATGGCACGCCAACTTGGACCTGTGGGCCCAGTTTAATACAGCAGGACGGAGAAGGCTTGGGACAAAGAGTCGGTTCGGGGGGACGTTGCTTGGACCTGGTTCATGTTCAAGCGCGCGTAGTACCTGGTTCTCTATTTCCAAACGAGTGTCAGCCATCAGGCAATGTGGAAGGAGAATGGTTTCTTGGGTGGGGGAATCCATAGGGAGGGAGAACTGTCTAGAGAGGGCATCAGGCTTAGTATTCTTAGAACCCGGGCGATAGGACAAGGTAAAATTGAACCTGGAAAAGTACAAGGACCAACGAGCCTGACGAGAGTTAAGTCTCTTGGCTGACCTTAAATATTCTAAATTTCGATGGACTGTCCAGACAAGAAAAAGGGTGTTCAGGCCCTTCCAGCCAGTGTCTCCACTCCTCCGGTGCTAGCTTTACGGCTAACAGCTCGCGGTCTCCGATTCCATAATTGCATTCAGACGAAGAGAGTCGGCGTGAGAAGAAGGAACAGGGGTGGAGTTTGTTATCCTTGGAGAACCTTTGGGAGAGAACGGCGCCCACACCTGTTTCTGATGCGTCCACTTCGACCACGAACTGTAGGGATGGGTCCGGGAAGGTGAGGACAGGGGCAGATGTGAAACAGCGCTTGAGTTCCTTAAAGGCCTTGTCCACCAGTGCACTCCATCGAAACAACGATTTTGTGGACGTGAGGGTAGTGAGAGGTGCTGCAACGGAGCTATAGTTCCGGATGAAACGTCTGTAAAAATTGGTGAAGCCCAGAAAACGTAGAAGTTCCCGCCTAGAGGAGGGTACCGGCCAATCGGTGACTGCCTTCACCTTAGCTGGGTCCATGCGAATACCTGATGGTGATATGAGGAACCCGAGGAAGGAGGTGGAGTCGCTATGAAATTCACATTTCTCGGACTTGACGTAAAGTTTGTTCTCCATGAGCCTTTGTAGAACTTGTCGGACATGGGATCTCAAGTCAAGTCAAGTCAAGTAGGCTTTTATTGTCATTCCAACCATATACAGTTAGTACACAGTGAAACGAAACAACGTTCCTCCAGGACCAGGGTGCTACATACATGCAACAACATAAATTTACAACATACATTTTAAATTTTTTAAGTTACTCTGAAAGAAGAACTACCAATATCTATACAAAAATACACAATAGACAAAGTGCACGTGCAAATGTGCAAACAAAGAGGTACATGACAGACACAACAATGTAAGACATAACAGTACTTTTTGATGAAGGATGAATTGAGGTAGTGGGAAGAGCAGCAGTAGACAGTTTACATTTTGACAAGAATATGTGTTCCTTCAGGGTGCGAGAGAATATCAGAATATCATCAAGGTAGACGAATGCATAAACATTAAGGAAGTCTCTCAGTATATCATTAATCAGGGCCTGGAAGACAGCCGGGGTGTTGGTCAGTCCGAAGGGAACCACGAGGTATTCATACTGGCCCGTAGGTGTATTAAAGGCCATCTTTCATTCGTCCCCCTCTCGAATCCTCACTAGGTGATAGGCATTTCGAAGGTCTAAAACACATGCATCCTGGAGTAACTTGAAGGCTGAGGACATGAGAGGGAGTGGGTAGCGGTTCTTTACAGTTATCTCGTTGAGCCCCCTATAGTCAATGCAAGGTCGTAAATATTTGTCTTTCTTCTCCACGAAGAAGAACCCCGCGCCTGCTGGAGAAGAGGAGGGAAGAATGATTCCCGCCGCAAGGGATTCCGTAATGTATTGATCCATGGCCTCCCTCTCCAGGCGTGAGAGAGAATATAATCGCCCCCTGGGCGGGGTAGTACCAGGAAGAAGGTTAATAGCACAATCATATGGGCGGTGGGGAGGTAGCGAGACTGCGTGAGATTTGCTAAAAAATTTTCCAGAGATCGTGATACTCGGTTGGGACGTTTGAGAGGTTGGAGAGGTCCTCAGGCTGAGAGGATGGAGCCCCTTTGACAGCAGAATGGTGACATAATGACGGACATGAGGTACTCCATTCCAGAACTCTCTTATTGACCCAATCTACGTGGGGATTGTGTAGCTGTAGCCATGGGAGACCCAAGACGAGCGGAGCGTGGGAGCTCTTAGCAATCAAGAAGGAAATCACTTCTGAGTGGTTTCCTGAGAAGTGCAAGGTGACTGGTTCTGTGCGATGAGTGATGGGGGCCAGGAAACAACCATCGAGGGCCTGCACAGTGAGTGAGTGACTCAGGGGCGTGGAAAGGATGCCAAGGAGGTTCGCCAGTGAAGAGCAGATCAGATTTTGGTCGGCCCCTGAATCCAGCAGGGCATACGTGTCATGGGATTGGTTATTGTGGGTCAGGGTTACTGAAAAATAGGAGCGATGGTTGGGAAAAGATTTAAGATCCGGGCCCCCCAGTGCACCCAAAATTACCGAGGGGCCTGGCCTTTTACCGGGCAGTTTCGTGAGAAATGACCCAATTGGCCACAGTAGAAACATGCCCCCTTATCCCGTCTTCGTTGTCGTTCCTCAGGAGAAATACGGGTCCGGCCCACCTGCATTGGTTCAGGAGGGGTCTCCATAAAGCTGGTAGAAGCTGCGGGTGGTGATGGCCAGAGGCTCAGGCTGCGCTCCTGCTGCCTGAAGCGCCTACGAGCATCGATGCGTGCTGCCAACTCAATGAGGTCTTGGAGATTGGAAGGTGGTTCGCGTGCTGACAGTTCGTCTTTGACATTATCTGAGAGACCATGGAGAAATGCGTCAAAGAGAGCTTGGTCGTCAAAGCCACATGAAGCCGCCAACGTGCGAAACTCAATGGTATAATCATGCACAGATCGGGTTCCCTGTTGAAGAGTTAATATCTGTCCAGCCGCCAGGCGTCCGGTGGATGAGCAATCAAAAACCTTTCTCATTTCTTCGGTAAATGTTTTATAGGTGAAGCAGCAGCAGGGCAATTGGGCATCCCACATAGCGGTTCCCCACTCCCTCGCCCTACCGGAGAGGAGGGTGATAATGTATGCCACCTTAGCTCGTTCTGTAGGGAAAGACGAGGCCTGTAACTCGAGAACTAGAGAACACTGAGACAAGAAAGAACGGCAGGTGTTAGGATCCCCATCATGGGGCGGTGCGGCAGCTGCGGCTGCCAAGGGGCGAGGGGCTGGGGTAGGAGTTGGAGGTGTTTGTAGTTGCTGAATTTGGTTGGCAAGCGAGGTCAGGGTTTTGGTTACTGTTTTAAGGGTACTGGTGACCTCCTGAATGTCACGCTGATGTGAACCCAAGAGCGCTCCCTGACTTTCCAGTGCTGATCTCAAGTGGGTAAACTCCGCTGGATCCATAATGGCCAGATTATACTGTCACGCTCTCCACTAGGAGGGAAACACGCAGATCCAATAGCAGAGAATGAGAGAGAGAGAGAGAGAGATCAGGAAGGAGACTTACGGCCAGCAGAGGGCGTCCCGGCGCGGGGAGGTAGGGAGGCGGTGCCAAAATCCACGTCGGGGAAACCTTGTCCCGTAATCCAGAAGAACTCACAGAGTCAATGAGGAAGCTGATCAGTAATCCACTAAAGTCAGTAACTTCCTTGTGAAAAGTAATCCTGAAGCATGCAGTCAGACGCGGGCAGGGATCAGAGCTGACAGCACATATACATCCAGGGCAGACAGTCTCGTAGTCAGACGTGAGTAAAGGTCGAAAACCGGTAAATCCAACAGTGTGAAATCCGAGAGCAGGCAGATACGTGGTCGAGAGCAAGCGTAGGTCAAAAGCCGGTATTCCAAATAACGTCAAATCCGAAGCGCGAAGACAGAGCCGAAAACGAGAAGCATGTGTGTGTGTGTGTGTGTGTGTGTTTGTGTGTGTGTGTGTGTATTTTTTTGTAAAGCAATACAAACCTCATTATTTCATCAGTTAATGACTGGATCTAGTTCTTTCTGCAATATAACACCATTTCCATACAGTTTAAAATAGAACCCTGAACCAGTCTTTTGCTGTACGGCCCAATACTAAACTGGGACGTAACGCCATATTTGATTATGATTACGCGCTGGACGGACCAATCAGTGGCCGCGCTTCAGGACGCACTCGATGACGCAGACTGGGACATGTTCCGAAACAGCTCCGATGACGTCAGCATGTTTACGGAAGCGGTTGTGGGATTCGTCGGGAAACTAGCAGATGATACCTTACAGAAAACGACCATCAGAACGTTTCCCAATCAGAAGCCGTGGGTGGATAAAACCATCCGCGATGCTCTGAGATCTCGCGCCGCTGCCTACAATGCGGGACTTGCATCAGGGGACATGAACCAGTACAAGGCTGCGTCCTATAACGTCCGGAAGGTGGTTAAAGAGGCGAAGCAGCGCTACGGAAGGAAACTAGAGTCACAACTCCAACAGAGTGACTCTAGGAGCCTGTGGCAGGGACTAAGGACAATCACGGATTATAAAGCACCAACATCCGGTATGACGAACGCGGACATGACTCTGGCAGACGAGCTGAACACCTTTTATGCTCGCTTCGAGGCTGCAGCTAAAGACGCTAGCGTTGCTAATGCTAGCGGCGCTAACGGCTGCAGAGAGGAAGTTACTGCCAGCACCGGAAACGCGTTCATCATCTCCGAGCATGACGTGAGGAGAGCCTTCAAGAGAGTGAACATCAGGAAAGCAGCAGGACCAGACGGCATCTCAGGTCGAGTCCTCAGAGCCTGCGCAGACCAGCTAGAACCTGTATTCACAGAGATATTCAACCTCTCCTTATCTCAGTCGGTGATCCCCACATGCTTCAAAGAGTCCATCATTGTTCCTGTTCCGAAGAAACCACATCCTGCTTCCCTCAATGACTATCGACCTGTAGCCCTCACATCAGTGGTGATGAAGTGCTTTGAACGGTTGGTCAGAGACTTCATCATCTCTTCGCTACCCAACACTCTGGACCCACTACAGTTTGCATACCGCCCGAACCGCTCCACAGATGATGCCATCTCTCATCTCCTCCACACAACACTCACTCACCTGGACACTAGAAGGGGGAATTATGTTAAAATGCTTTTCATCGACTACAGCTCAGCATTTAATACCATAATTCCCTCCACACTCACCACCAAGCTGGAGCACCTGGGACTCAGCTCATCTCTGTGTCAGTGGATCTCTAATTTCCTAACTGGGAGACCACAGGCAGTAAGGATGGGTGGACACGTCTCAGCCTCTCTCACCCTCAGCACTGGAGCCCCACAGGGCTGTGTTCTGAGCCCCCTGCTGTACTCTCTGTACAAACATGACTGTGCGGCCACTACCAGCTCCACCACCATCATTAAGTTTGCTGACGACACCGTCGTGGTGGGCCTGATCTCTGACAACGACGAGACGGCCTACCTGAAGGAGATTGGAAATCTGGAGAACTGGTACCAGAGGAACAACCTTCTTCTAAACGTCAGTAAGACAAAGGAGCTGATAGTGGACTTCAGCACTAAGCAGGAGAGGAACTACCAGACCCCCGTCATCAACGAGAGCCCAGTGGAGAGAGTGGACTGCTTCAAGTACCTCGGTGTTCACATCACGCAGGACCTATCATGGTCCTGTCACATCAACACCGTGGTGAAAAAGGCCCGACAGCGTCTCTACCACCTCAGACGCCTGAGAGACTTTAGACTGCCCTCTAATGTGCTCAGGAACTTTTACTCCTGCACCATAGAGAGCATCCTGACGGGAAACATCGCATCCTGGTTCGGGAACAGGACCATGCAGGACAGACGAGCCCTACAGAGGGTGGTGCGATCAGCTGAGCGCATCATCCGAACTGAGCTCCCTGACCTGCACTCTGTCTACAGCAAGCGGTGCTGGACCAAGGCCAGGAAGATCATGAAGGACCTCAGCCACCCCAGCAATGGACTGTTCTTTCTGTTGCGGTCTGGGAAGCACTTCCGCTCCCTCAAGGTCAGGTACAGAGAGACTGAGAAGGAGCTTCTTCTCGCAGGCGATACGGTCTCTCAATCAAACCAATACACTGGACTAAACACCTCTGCATTTTCTTGCACACACAGAACGGACAATGATGTCAATGCACATTGCACATATATGCACATATGCACATTTGCACACTTCAAGGACTTCTTTTCACACCCCCCTCATCTCATTAAAATACTACCTCAAGTTTTTCACAGTTTTTCACAGACTATAGTTGTAATATATTACATTACATTATACTTCAGATTTTATATATATATATATATATATATATATAAAATCTGAAGTATAATGTAATTCATATAATAATGTAATATATATATATATTTTTTGTAACTTTGATGGAATCTTGTTTTATAGGTTCGTATAAGCATTTCACTGCATATCGTACTGTGTATGACTGTGTATGTGACAAATAAAATTTGAATTTGAATTTGAATCCTTCCACTTGACTGAGCTCAAAGACGTCCCTGATTGCCTGTATAGCCGTGATTAACGTGGGAGCACTAAGTACCTCTCATCCCACCCCTCGAGAGAGCTCGACCAATCAGCTGCCTCTAGACCTCTTGCTGCGAGAGGTTACAGCATCACCCACCACTCCCCTAGTGGTAAGTGTTCACATTGGGAGTGTTGTTCCAAAGTACACGTCCATTCCAATAAAGTAGGATGGGCATGTGAGATCTCTCTTCGAGGGATTTAATGCTTAATGCTTAAACGAATTAAATAAAGCATCAACGTGCTCGATATGTCTGCAAACTGCTCTGTGTGGGTGTTCTAAATGAATGACAATTAAGCCTGCTCTTTCCTGAATCTACATTCAGGGTTACAGTTTAGATGTGAAATTTCTTCTATTTGAGGTCTTTCTCATTTCTTATCCAGTCTTTCTGTGTGCTTTGCCTGCATAAAATATCAAGGCATGTTCTTCTAGTTACAATAAAAAGTACACTAAATAAAAGGATGTCCCTGTCTGTAGATGCATGAAACTTCACAGCCTGGTTTTCACACACAACACTGTTTTCACAGCCACCGCTGATAAAAAGCATCCACACAACATGATGAAACTACCACTGTGCTTTCCTTTGAGAATGCTGTTCTTACAATAAAGAGCAGCATGGGGCTTACACAAAACATGCCACCTTGTGCCACAGGCAAAATGGTCCATTTCGGTTTTTATTAGACCACATAATGTCATCCATATGCTTGCTGAGTCTCCCATTTGTCATTTGGCTAACTAATGTGGCAGTTATCTCCACCTGAACTATGGTATGAAAAGCTGCTCTTACAGCTCATGTTTGCATCTCTGACTAATTCCCTCTTAACCCATTCACTGACTTAATGACAAGACTAAAAAAACCTGTGACTTCTAAACTTTTTATTCTGATTTACTCATATGCCCAGGAGATTAATAGGTTTAATCACAAAAAGATGTTATCAAGTAAATACTGAGCTATTAACTCCTCTATAATGTCAAATTACAATTGCAAACCATGATTACAAATAAAGAGAAATTTAATTTGATATTGTCAGCTGCAGGACAGGTGACAGGTTAGTTAGAATTAGACAAAACACTGCAGAAAAACAGACCCACATACATTCCACAAATAGACCCAAAAGAAATTAATTTCCAAATCTTACATTTAACAGCATCCAGATATGCTTTCAGGTCTCTCTGCAATTTAGTGCCTTCTGCCTGTAAGGGTATATGACATAACCAAAATTAAAGAACTAGTTGTGCATTTGTAACTAGTTGTTAATACTGTAACCCACTTTATAATCACACATACTGAGATGGAAATGATAAAATGTTCCACCATGTGACCTGCAAAACTGTCCTAAACCAACTTACACTGAAAGTTGATTAAAGCATTATTTAATGCGACACAAACATTAACACATATCCTTGTCTTGGATGCAATAAATACATACCTACCTGATTTTATTGTATTATACTGTACATTTTAGCTATATAAATGCTGAAAGATAATTTTCCCCACTAGATGAATTGTCCCCCCACTACCATTCAGTTGAAATTTAGTGGCACTGTTTCAACACACTTATCCAATGTTACAACATTTCTTTACGGCTGGAGTTGGATTACTTTTTGACAGTCATTTTACTGGCCAATTAACTGTGTGAAAATGCTCATGAACAACTCTTTAATAATTTGAGCTTAATGAAACTTGCCACTTTTGTCTTTGAATGTGCCAGCACACAATGCGCATAGTGTTGTTTTTTTACACCTGAAGTCACATGATAAATAAATAAACAAATGAATGATTGAACGAATCAATAAATGAATGGAGACCTGAACATGGGAGAGTGAATGATCCCGTTTCCTCTGTGTTAATTGGCTATTGACTGTACACATTCCTTGGTCGGGGAGGTTTGATATACTGCAACTCATGTCAGGGGAAGTCTGTTCTTCCTCACGCACTTGCTGATTCACATCTGTACCCATCATAAACTTACATCTTTATATACCAACTTGCCATGCCAACTGGCCATCATGTGCTGACTGGTACAAAGTAGGACAGGCACAAGAAAATTTTTAACCCTATAAAAATTCCTGTCTCAAATTATGTAGTGTGTCCCCAGCATAAGTAATTGATTATCTAAATTTAAATGACTTTATATTTATATACAGTATATATTATCAAAAAGTCATTTCAATTTGTCACACAGCAGCTTCACAGATTTCTTTTTAATAATACATATAAATTATATGTCATTCAAGTGGCAGACAGTGCAATCACAAAGCATCTCATGTTTTACTCAAATGTAGATTCACATGTATTCAAATGTACAACATTTTCATTATAGAGAATAATTTATAAAGAGAATTCATTTTAGTCTTACCATCTGCTTGTTGAAGTTAGCCACATCCTCCTCAAAGGCTATGTCTTTAGTTTCATCAGCCTTCCCTAGTTTCTGCATCATCTAGAAATCAGAGCAAGCACATTCAGCACACAACTCATAGCTTGATTTTACTACCCTTGCAAGGTATTTCTTTCTGTTGTGTATTACTGTAACGTAATACGGAAATTATACTGTAGCTGTAAAGATTTACATTGTATGGTTTAACAAAGAGTACTTCATGGCTTTTTGTTCTGTAGTTTCAAGAGCAACCATTTCTTATTAATCTTAGTTAATAACAATTATTAGATTATTACATAAACATAAGAAGGGTGAGATGTGGTTAAATTCAAAAAGAAGGTTGTGTTTGGAAGACAAGCTACATGTAAATCCCCCTTTCAGTGCACACTACGCTTTTCAGCTTAAACAGTAACTTCTTTTTGTATTGTCACGGAAGCACCATTGATGGCCATATGGGCCTGCTCACTCCTATGCGGCCTCCCCTTCTGCAGATGTGTGAAGAGGTGAGGTCTCTAAATCAATACTGCAATACTTGCTCTGTTGGATTTAATTCTCGAAATATGTTGCTCTGTTGGATTTCATTCTCGAAATATGTTTTGAGAATGTCCCCATTGTGAGTTTCTGGAATGTATGTGGTACCCTTAGTATTTGGTGTAAAATTTAGTATAAGACACATACTGAACTGTGACTTTTATGTACCAACACATGACATTTTCTATTAGATATCAATTTATTTTTGGCTGGCTTGGATTTGATTCAGTTAGTGCTAGTAAAAGTTTGTTCTAATAAATGAAATAAATTAAATTAAATATGTTTATGTTATCATTCTGTATACTGTGGTCTTTTGCATTTTGTATACTGTGTTTTTATCTAGACTATTCTTAGCCAAAATAAAGTTATTAGCTGAGCTGAATTTATCTATTTATTTGTCGACACAGTGATGTAGGGGTTAGCACTGTGTCCTTGTGCACCTCCAGGATTGAAGGTCCGATTCCAACCTCAGGTCTATGTGTGTGGAGTTTGCATCTTCTTTCTGTGCTTTTGACTACCCCCCATAGTCCAAAGACCTCCAGATCAGGCGTTCCCAAATTGCCCATAGTGCATGTGTGTACCCTGTAAATGGATTTGCACCCTGTGAAGGGTGTACCCTGCCTGGGATAGGTTCCAGGTCCCCCATGACCCTGTACAGGATAAGCAGTATAGAAATGGGTGATTTATTTATTTTACCTTCTATTGTGTTGAGGTGTTTCAGTGCAGATGTCTTTGTTATTGAATTATTTACATTATTGTAAGAATAAGAATTGCAAGAATAAAATAATCACCCTAACTTTTCATATTGTGTGAATAACATATAAGTTCTGTTATTTAATTTTTAGAATATGGATTCTAAAATATGTCAGGTATCCGTATCATCATAAATGATTCGATATTTGCGGTAATAAGCAGATGAACATATCTAATATCATCATAAAACACAGGGTAGAGTGTATTGACAGCAATCAGTCAACTAAAATACATAAATTTATGAAAAAGTATTCCCTCAGACCTACATGTAATAATAATAATTAATTTTCAAAAATGCTAATTATTTATTTTTTTCCAATGTTTCTGGTGTTTAGGATAGTTGTTGTAATGATAATTTTCAAGGAGCTATTTGTTAAAATGTGAATAAAAATATGATAAATTATCAGTTATGTTTTGAGTTTTGAGTTTAAGAGTCAAAATTACCAAAGACCTTGTTTTTATGGTTCAAAGAAAAATGTATTTATATTTTGTTAATTTATGGATGAAATCTTTTAGATCAGGATTTTGATAGAACAACCTCTGTGTTACACAGATGCAGCCATCTTAGGCAATATTAGGTATTGTTAAGAGTTATTTGTATTTCTTTTTACATTTCTATTAGTATTAAATATTAATAATTATAATTATTCACAAATTCACAACATGTGCCTTATGGTTAAATTGTGCTTTAAATATAAACTGATGAATGTTGCAAACCATGCTTTATGTTGTACAATTAGTTTCAACATCATAAAGATAAAGTTTAGATTTGATGAGATTGTTTGATGAGCTCTAAATGTAATATAACTAATAGACAGTTTGAGTATTTATACATTTATAACATGTAACAGGCCCTAACTACGGAGAGTTATCAACTGCAGATCTAAAATTATGCACACCTCTCACATGATCCAAAAAGCCCCTCACATTTACACAGCTGTCAGGGATGCCTATCTTCTATTCATAGCCTCTTTTCTTGTCCTGCCAAAAGACACTTTGGGACAGGACAGGTGTGTGGGGGTATATTGGGAAAATGTTGATTGACATAGAGTCTGTTCACTGGGAGTGGACGGCAATATTTAGATCTGGTATTTCCACTTGGAATCATGGCTCCCTTATAAGCATCTAAATAAGAAACAGAAGCTCATGAATACTGTATCTGATGCCTAAAGGGCCCCTCTTTATTATTTCACATATCAGCCATAAGTTCACACAAGTTTTTAAAATAAGCATGATTTAGAACATTACCATTACATCAACAGCACTCTCACCAAGAACAGGAATGAGGCATATCCTAAAAAAACTGCAACATATAATACAAATGTTGGGGACTGGGTAGCAAACAATTACAACATTTTAAACTTACATTATAAACTTTAAAAAACATGAAGAGAAGCAGGCTTTATGACTACCTAACAGGGATGTGCTTAAAGTCAATAAATAAATTGAGAACTTGATCTGTACTATTTAATTAATAAGTATGATGCACTTATGTAATAACTGACATTAGTAAAAAGCCATATATGACACTCGTCTATATGGAAATACACCACCACTGCTGTGTAAGACATGGTATTTGACATAAACTATGGGGAAAGTGGTGGCTCAGAGGGCTAAGGCACTGAGTTACTGATCGGAAGATCGGCGGTTTGATTCCCAGCTCAGCCAGGTTGCCATTGTAGTCCATCTGCTTCACAGTTCAACATGTGGTGCATTCAGAGATGTTCTTTGACAATCTGGTTTGTAAAAAGATTTTTATTTACTTTCATTATCTGTTGCCTTTCTATCAGCTTGAACCAATTTGGCTATTCTCCTCTGACCCCTGGCATCGACAAGCCATTTTTGCAAAGAGAACTGCTGCTCACTGGTTATATTCTCTTTTTTACACCATTCTCTGTAAACCCTAGAGATGGATGTGTGTGAAAATCCTAGTAGATTGTGTAGAAATGCTAACCCTAGCCCAGTACATCTGGCAACAACATGCCACATTCAAAATCACTTGAATCATCTTTCTTTTCCATTCTGATGTTTGATTTGAACTTCAGCAGATGAGCTTGGCCATGTCTACATGTCTAAATGCATTGAATTGCTGCAATGTGAATGGGTGATTAGATATTTGCGGTAATAAGCAGATGAACAGGTGTATCTAATGAAGTGGCTATTGAATATATTTGTTAATTACTCACACAAACATCTGTAAAAAGGAAGTCGTTTTTATGGTTTTCAAACACACAATCCATAGTCTAGCCACACCACTGACCACATCATGTTTACAGTCATTTTTCAGGCAGGTAATTCTTCTGACAAGTAATTGTGTGTATAATAATACTTCCCATAACACCAAATAAGTGAGAACCAGCATGAACCTTTTCAGCAATTTGAGCGTGACATCCGAGGCATGACACCCGAAGTACCTACAGGCAATATCCTAGTACCAGACACCACAACAAACACACGCACGCACACACACGCACACACACACACACACACACACACACATATTGTATATACTCAGACAATGATGCACACACACAATGGTCACACAATTTGGAAACGCCAATAAGCTTAACCTGGTTGTCTTTGGACTGTTGGGACCTGGAGGAAACCCACCAAGCACCTGAGGAAGGAATTGACAAGGCTCATAGGGGCTGCAAGTAACACTCGCCTTTGCACATGTTCAACTATGTGTGAACACATAAAAAGGCAGGTTCAAACAAAAGGTGTAAGTTGTGCTATTTCATTATTTTCCTGCTATTTCGTGATTTTCTGAGGTGACTGTATATGTGGACTATAGTAAAGTTTTGCCATCAATCCTGTATGTGTAAATCTGTATTAATCATTAAAATTACATAATTATAAAAATTATAAATAATTTTATTGATGAATATTGAAACAACCCTTTGATCTAGCATACATCATTACTAATGTAACACCTCTTTTGATATATTTAATCTTGGTCAATTAATCAAGAACACTTGCAGGAATTATGCCTCTTAAAAAAATGTTTTTTTATCAGTTTCCAAATTCCGTAAGAATTTCCCTAAGGGTTATATTACTATAACAGCTGTGTCATTTGCTTCATTTACAGTTTGAGCACAGCCAGAGGAATATGAAGCAAATGACAAAGCTTATCGGTGACGTTTAAAAAAAAGAATTTGTGTTCTTCATAAGCGATAATGTAACAGGCTCTATGTGAAATAAGTAGAAGGGTCTATTTAAGTCACGAATTCCTCTTGAAGGAAGAAGCAGCACCAGTGCGCAGTGTTCAACAGCAAGTTGCGCTGCGTTCCTGACGGTTTGCCAGTGAATCCAAGTTGAAATAGACCTTTGCACAATAATTATTTTCATATATATATATATTATTACTATATATATTATATATATATTATTACTTTAATATATATAAACCCTAGGTTATACGTATAGTAATAAATGTTACCTTCTCTTGTGCTCGCGTTATCCTTTTCTGTACATTACTAGCCAATTTTCCAGCGTTGACCCCTTTCGATATCTCAGCCATTACGAGAGTTTCGGTGGGATAATAACGCAAATAAACGGAACAAAATGAAATAAGGGAGAAACTTCAGGAGGCTCGTGTCCTCACACGCACGGTTGGCAAAACTACTTAAAGGGATCGTGAAGACACCGCCGAGTGTGCCGAGTGACGGCCCCTTTAAATGCGAATTCAAGTAATTGTAATGTCTGCCTATATATACTAAAATAAATAACTACAGTCAATGACTGCATGCGTAGTTATTAACAACTTTAGTGTAATATATTTCCGGCTACTTAAAGTTTTTAAATACTTCTAAAAACTAACAGGGTGATTAGATTACCCCTCCTGCAGCCCCACTTAAAGGCAGAGTTTAACCTAGCTTTACTGATTGGCCGACAACTCTACAAATTGCCTGGCGAGCGTGAGGTAGTCTGGATCTCTGTTTTTAGCTGGGCTTATTTCTATTTTAATCAAGTGTGTGCAGTTGGCTTCACACCTAGATGTAAAAAGTAAGAAATACATGGAAGCATTTAAATTTTGCCTTAATTTTTAAATATAAATACTTGAAATATATAAATTGTAACATTAAATGGACTGGAAGTGGGACTGTCACCATGAGATTATTTATTAGTCAAAGGCAACCTACAGCACATCAAACCAACAAAACAAAACACACACACACAAACACACACACAAAACAGCCACCTAGACAATTTATAGCTTGAATAGAGCAGAGCTCTTAAAACTCAACACAAGGATTGGGCAGATTGATTTGAGTTGTTGTAGGAGGGTGGAATTAGAGGAGGCAGGTGGGGCATTGCCCAACTCCCTAAGCGACTGAAATATTGCACTACACTTACTTTGTCTGAAGTGACTCAATTCCAGTTTTTTTAATTAGAATATAACCCAGATCTCATTTTGTAATGTGTGTCTGAACATACCAATCTAATGTTTTTTTAGGTCTGACCTGAGTCACTTTCGTGTGTGGTCCTTTATTGTATATATTGTATATCCAATACGTGGCCATATAACTTGAATGAGAAAGGGCAGATCACAATGCATATGCCTTTTCCACTCTGCTTATTTCATTCAGATGGCTCAAGACTGGAATTTCCTACAGTCTACCTGAGCCTCCAGGAACAAACTGGATTCCATTTAATTTAAACACATCTACTGTTATACTGAACTTCCAGTCTTACACATTATTATGCTGATCAATCCCTGCTATCCATTATCACCCAGATGAGGATGGGTTCCCTGTTGAGTCTGGTTCCTCTCAAGGTTTCTTCCTATTACCATCTCAGGGAGTTTTTCCTTGCCACTGTCGCCCTCGGCTTGTTCATCAGGGACAATCTTATCATTTTGCTTCATACACATTCACATTTCATACAAGCTTATTTCTTTTGATTGTGTAAAGCTGCTTTGCAACAATGTCAATTGTTAAAAGCACTATATAAATAAAATTTAATTTAATTTAATTTAATTCAGCACCAGCAGCACAGGGACTTCATAGCAGTACTAGCAATAGCTGCTAAAAAAATGTGTCTGGGAGAGATTAACATTAGATTTGTGAAATCTCTCACTGCCTCTGATTAATGACTGGTTTTGCTGTGCTGCCGATATCTATTCACTCTCTGAGGATTCCACCTACATCATAATACCTCAGAGTAACCACAGACTTTCTACAGCATATCACTGCTTTTCTATTCACTGCTTAAGAGTGTTTTATCTGCCACTGTTCAAATAAATTCTTTAAAAACTGCTATTTCTCTGCGAAATTCTCTAAAATCTGACATTTGGTTCACCTCAGTTCTGTGTCACCCATGACAGTATATTCCTGGCCACTACACTGCTGGACACTCATTAGAAAAGTATTCAGCAGTTGAATCAGACACTCTTTTGTCTCTCTGTTCAGTTACAACAGCTACTCGCTACTTCTCCATCTGCGACCCCACCGTCCAATACAAACCTTGTCTTTCCAACTCTTAACCTTATAATAGTGAACTTGGAACCTGCCGCTTTTTCCTGTCACAATGCCTCCTGCTGCTCAAGCTCCATGCTCAACCTTCTCTACAGAGCGATCTAGAGTGACCTATATTATCATCCTTTTTATGGCTAGAGCTTGTTAATGGGGTAACACTGTTTGGGATGCCAATGACCCTTGTTTTAGCAATTTCGAGACTCCTTACAGAGGAGATAAGGAAAGTATTCAACCATGCTCAATCATGCTGGCACCACAACTTGGCTTGCTAGGTGTTGTGCCGGCACCAAGCATTCCTCAAAGGCCCAAAGGACACCTGCTCAGACCCAGTGCCCGTGCCAAGCTCTAGCTCAGACCCAGTGCCAGTGCCATGCTCCAGCTCAGACCCAGCGCCTTGCCAAGCTCCAGCTCAGACCAAGTTCCTGTTTCAAGCCCTGACCCACTACCAAGTACCAGCTCCAGTCCATTTCCCGTGGAAAAATCCAGTTTTGGCCACATGACCCATGCCTGTGCCAAGTCACCCACTCATCATGTCCAGAGTGGGTGTTCCGCTGATCAACAACCATCTATCAATTGTTCATACCAACCTGTAACTACTCTTTTGCACATTATGTATTATTTGTTATTTGCACTTAGATTTTCTTTATTATCTTATCTTTGCTGCTACTTACAGGGAATGTAATGTAATGTTTAGTGTTTCTCCTCCCACTACCTTAAAATGTGTCATGTTGTGCAAACGAGCGACAGGGTGACGTTTGCACGTGCACCTTATGTTGTCACTTTTGTGTAGGATAGTTAGACAGTTTTCTGTAAAAATGTAAAAATCTCTCCTGCTAAGGTTTCTTAGTTAGTTAGTTAGTTTTGTTAATTTATGATATATGTAGCACAATGGTCCTGGTGGAAACTTGTTTTGTTTTACTGTGTACTAAACTATATTATAGTTGAAATGTCAAAAAAAGCCTACTTGACTTGACTGCTTGACCTTTGCTGGAACTGACACAGGAGGGTGTAGTGGCTGCCCTGGACATCCTGTTGGACATCCGCTTCAGGAGCCACGCCTTAAAGGGGGGTTCTGTCAGGGTCCTCCCTGACTCATTGATGATTGATTATGTTGAGATAATCATAGTGTGCAGCCTTTTGAAGTCCTGATGGTGAGGCAAGAGTCTCCAATACCTGGTAGACTAGGAGGGTTTTGATCCAGAGGAGAGAAGTTCAAGGATTCAAGGATTCTTTATTGTCAAACCAGCACAATTCCATGTTATGGTACGAAGGTGGAGTAAATGCTCTGGGTGATTCTGCAGCTAAGGCTGCATGCAGGCTGCTTGCTATACATGTATACAGGCTGTATGCTAGTGCTCCTGCTTCAGAGATATGACCGTGAGTGGATAAGGGAGGATTATTAAAATCAATTAATGGATGATTAAAAATCCTAGTGCTGACTGTAAGATGGGAAGGACCTTTCTGATTCAACTGTGTCATTTTAGGGACATAAGACCTGGACTCAAACATTCCCCTTTGCGCTCCCTACTTCTCAGTGGACAGGACCCAAGTCAGAAAGGGATAGATGGTCACCCTTTACAGTGGTTTGTTTGTATCATATTTAACTATTGTCTGTCTATTTTAAACATTGAAAGGAGGAAACATAGGATTCAGGAGATTTGAAATATACAGAGAGACGGAAGAATAGCCATACTGTAGCATCTCTGTGTTTACGTATTGATACTGCTACCTCCTGTGTGTGTGTGTGTGTGTTTTACAGGAACAACCAAGCAAAATGTCCTAGAAGTTGGAGGATCTGATACAAGCTAATCACGAGGGTACTACACAGCACATTAGGTTCCCACTCTCTCCTACCTGGTCACATTATAACATATCATCAAGCTAATACTGCCTACACATGTACTTTTCCTGACAATTGTGATCACAAAATAGCAGAGGTGGAAAGAGCAATAAAATTTTGTACTCAAGTAAAAGTACTGTTACTTCAGTGAATTCTGAAGTACAAATAAAGTTACCTCTATAAAAATCTAGTAGCTCATTAAAAATTTACTCAGAGTAAAAGTTACCGAGTTACTTTTTTTAACAGCAGGGCTGGGATCGGGGATTCTAGTATAGTTTAAAAAAGACAAGTGGATATAAATCTCCAACTAGTTGTTTTTAATTGAAGGTACACCTTTGCAAAATAAACCTGTTGCCTTTCTTGTCCTTGAAATTAAAGTGGTCGCTTAAATATGGCCAGGGGTTTGCTTTATAAGAATTTGATGGCATTTCGCTTTCAGCTGGGTCCGCATCACTGGCATCTGTTTTGTCCGTCTCCATCGTTCTTGTGAGTTTAGTGCTTTTGTTCTTCCCGCCCATCAATCAATCAGTGCAGTGGTTTCCTGGGTGCAATTTTTTTCTTCTTTTTTCATTAATTTATTTTTTACTCAGTAGCGAATATGATTTAAACTGTAGCGAAGTATAATACTTCAGACAAAACATACTTAGTAAGAGTAAAATTACAGATTTGAAAAACTACCTAGAAGTAAAAAAGTAGAAGTACCCCAAAAAAACTACTCAATTACAGTAACTCGAGTAAATTTAGGATTAGGATTTACACTGTACAATAACATTTGTGGTGCCACTGGAGCTTGGGGTTATTTTATTAAGCATTTAAGATTAGCATCTATTGTGTGTGTGTTGGTGTGTGCCCTGCAATGGATTGCCACCCTGTCCAGGGTCTATCCTGCCTCGTGTCTCAAGTCTCCTGGGATAGGCTCCAGGCCCCCAGCAATCCTGAATACAGAATAAAGCATTAAAGACAATGAGTGAATGAGTGAGATTATCTTCTCATGTAGTTTGGCGAAGACATGTAAGGCCTAGTCCTTGTTCAGTCCATGCTATAACCATTTATTCATGCCCTGTATTACACTTCCAAGAAATGCATCTGGATAAGAGTGTCTGCCAAATGCCTAAATGTAGAGGGCTTGGAATCTGAACCCATCCAGTTGAAGACCTCCATTTTGGAAGGTGGCTCCACTCTAACCAGGGTGAAAGATGGGTTTGCATACTCTGTGTTATGTCAAGCCCGTGGAGCTACACCAATGCTCCACCTTGTCAACACTCCTGTTTGTGATTTTCATGGATGAGATTTCAAGGCATAGCTGCAGGAAAGCTCCAGGATGGAGCTTTTTGCAGACAATAATGTTCTCCTAGTACCTCCACTGGAGGGCCTTCAGAGTGCACTTAAACAGTTTGCAAAGAAAAGGAAGGAAGGCATTCTCCCTTTGGATAGGAGGGAAGAACTTCTCCCGAGTGGATCAGATTAAGTAAGAGGGATTGTGAGATTGGCCTCACAAGATAGGTTGTGAGATAGGTTCTGCACCAAATCTTAGTAGTAAAAGAGCAGCTTGACAGTGCTATTGAGTTTACCATTCAATCTATATTTCTACCCTTACCTAAGGTCATGGACTTTGAATAACGACTGAAAAAAACAAGATAGCAAGTTCAAGTGGCTAAAAATGAGTTTCCTTTGTTGGGTGGTTGGGTTAACTTGCCAAGATTGTGTCAAAAAGTTTATAAATTCAGAAAATCGCTGCTCCTCCATTCTGAGAGGACATCTGATAAGGATGTATCATGGTTGACTTCTGGTGGAGGTGTACCAACCAGAGCAAAGCTTGGGAAGAAGCCCCAACACACAGAAGGGATTATTTTTCTCAGCTGGCCTGGGATTGTTCAGGGGTTGTTCATAATCAGTAAACAATGAGCTTTATTTGAAACAGCAAAAAAACGAGCAACATGCACTCTATATACATATTACAGAATTTAGAGTAGGTACAATGCAAGCATGTCCTTTGCAAAATAAGATGTACAATAAGAAAACGGTTGGAGAAGAAAGAAATGTGTTTTTTTTTTAAGCATAAGGTTTGCTGTATAATTCGATATGAGGCATGTGGTAAAGTGATGACATTGTGACTTATGTGAAAATACATGAGTAAATAAGTATGTATAAAATGTTTTTAAACTATTTAAATCTATTTTTCATGATTATTACATTGTACTTATATCTAACATCAATACAAAGTTTTGATTCGCCTCTTTCTTGTGAAGCATTTTATTCTTACATGCCTACGAATTCATGAGCAGCCTAATTCAAACTTGAATGACTGGTGTGCAGATGAATGCAAAATCTTATCGCACTTTGTGTGTATTGGAGTGCTGTGTCGCACTTTCTGAGGCTTAGCTAGTATTAATCCTAAAAAGAGAGCCAACTCAGAAAATTTGCTCCTTTTGTCTACTGGGCAGACTTCATGACAGTGCTTACTTGGCTGCAGATTTAAGGTTTTTATAGGGACTCAAATTGTGAAAATACATGTTCCCAGTTGCCCATGCCTTGTGGCTGACTCCGAGAGGAAATCTGACATTGATATCACTCACCTATTGTATTAATATCACAGCTGGCTGAATGCAATCATTGTAGGTTTTTTTTTTTTTTATGTGGGGGCTGTGACTTTAACCTTTACTATAAAATTGGCGACTCACAATGTGAACACAAAGAACTGAGGCCGTTTTTTGTTTGGTCCACTTTAAGAGGACTGAGTCTGGCTCATTAAAAAGGACTCTTAGGTGCTCCACAGTTAAGGACATATACTCACTCACTCATCATCTATACCGCTTAATCCTGTATTCAGGGTCACGGGGCCCTGGAGCCTATCCCAGGAGACATAGGGCACATGGCAAAGTACACCCTGGACAGGGTGCCAATCCATCGCAGGGCACACAGACATACACACATACACTCACTCATTCACACACTACGGGCAATTTGGGAACGCCAATTAGCCTAACCTACATGTCTTTGGACTGTGGGAGGAAACCGGAGTTCCCGGAGGAAACCCACCAAGCATGGGGAATACATGCAAACTCCATGCACACAGAGACGGGAATCGAGCCTGGCCGGGGATCAAACCCGGACCCTGGTGGTGCAAGGCGACAGTGCTAATTGGTGCAACAGATGCCAGTTTACTAGTTGTTTACAAAATATTAGAGATATGAGATTATGGAAACACTTTATTTGGAAAAGCAACATGGGTAAGGTCCAAATATAATGTTTGCACAAGGTTCGCCTGTTCTGCCCTTGGTAGGATCACAGCACAAGAGAACAAAAAATACATAAAATGGAAGCATCACCATGTGCACTATAATTTGTCTGACACTTCTGTAAAGGATACCTTAAAACCGATAGATTGTAGTCATTAGATCATTTATTTCTCAAATTAAGGCAAAGTTTGTATCTCCCTACTCAAATCTCGTTGTAGTGTGTGTGTACGTACACACAGAGACGCACACAGAGACAAAGACAGACACAAAGGCAGACACGCATCTCAATAAATGATATTGAAAAATTTATTCAGTTCAGTAATTTAATTAAAAAAGTAAAACTGTGATATAGATTCATTACATACAGACTGATATATTTCAAATGTTTCTTTTAATTTTGTTGATTATGGTTTACAATAGCAGTTTCACTTTTTGAATTAAACTACTGCAATAAATCAGCTTTTCAATGATATTCTAATTTAATAAGATGCACCTGTATATACAGTCTTGGCAAAAGTTTAGGCACCCTGTGAAAAAATAACGGATTTTGGTGATTTTTTTTTTTTTTTTTTGGAAAAGATGTTAAAACTGTCTTTCTTGGAAATGGAAAAAGTGTGCAATATTTTCAGCAAACATAGTTACTTTTTGTGTCATAAATTGAACTATAAACTGTTCAATTTTATAGCAAACAAAAACAAAAACGTTAAAAAAAAGCTAAAAAAAAAAAAAACCGTTATTGTGGCACTGTGCAAAAGTTTGGGCACCCAACATAATCAGTACTTAGCAATACCTCCTCTGGCAGGTATCACAGCTTGCAAGCTGCTTTTTATTTTTCTCTATAAGGATATGGTTACCCCTAAGGATACCCCTGGTTTTTGGTATCGGGACCACGTAAGGGGGAGGATTGTCTTGTGGCTTTTACGCCAGTATAGCATGCGCTCGCTTCTGAAAGGTTCCTTGAACTGAAGTGCGGAAGCTGTATTCTGTTGCCCGCTCCCTTTTATTGTCTTTGTTTTTGTGTATTGTGTTGTATGTTTTTGTGTATTGTGTGTTGTTTATTAAAGATATTGGTTCTTTCTTTCACAGGTTAATTCACATTTATAAAATGGGTAATAAGACCAACACTACATATCCTGTGCCTAACTGCCCATCTGTGCCTGTCTCCCCTGTGCCCACAAATGCATGCTCGTCTGCGAGCTCCAGCGCTGAGGAAGCAAGGAGAGCCTTGCGAAGGGTGTTCCTCAGGAAAGGGAAAGACTCCCAAGAGGGTGTCGGGAAGAGCTCCTGACAGACCTCTTTCGGATGATCCCGTGGATACTGATGGTGAGGATGGTGATATCCTGGACAATGAAGGTCCGGATGAGAGGTCTCGCCCCAAACCTCAACAAGAAAACACTGTGTTTGTTTTCTCCATGGGACCAAAGGGTCCAAAAATCCTTCCACCATCTGTAAGCACACTGAAGGACATTATTAAGATGCTTCCTTCTACCGACAATGCTTTGCATTTTGTTGATATTTTATTTATTTATTTTATTCTTTATTTTACCAGGAATGTCTCTTCTTCCAGGGAGTCCTGGTCAAGGTGGCAGCAAAAAAATGGCAACATATACACACATAACATATAATGTTAACACATATAAACATACAGACATTCCAAAAATGCAATTACATAAACAATGTCATTGTTGTATAAGAACGGAGTTTAAAAGATTTTGAAAAACATATGCTGATAAAGGCTTCTAGGCATTGTCAGCTCATGGGTGCGGATTATCGCTTTATTTTGCAAACGGTTTTGATTTTGAATGAGCCTGAATTGATAACGACGGTAAAATGCTTAAACCCTGAAAGAGATAAATGGGCTGTAGTGAAAAAATATAAGACGTAGACAGGGGACGACGACGAAAAAAGAAGGAATATGACTTTCTTTGGAGTAATTCCAATGAGGCTATGAAAACATTAAAAGATGAGCTAACTACTTATCTTCTTGCATGTCAAAAAGCTAGTCAGGATCTGTCGCAGGTAATTGTAGACAAGAAAAGAGCGAGACTACGTCCAAGTTTCTCGGGACATTCCGAGAGACCTGGACCCTTTTGGGTGGTATTCCCCTGTCTGAGGCAGACCCTAACCCACTTTTCCTTACCACCTGCTTGAATAATTGTCGACCAAAAATCGTGAAAATGTAAAAATTTCAATTGTCATATCTTCATTGTTCGACTATTAAAAGATTAGGCAAGCGTGTGATAATGGAAGGAGATGGTATTTTAGAAAGCAGTGGCATGTGTCTGTGGAGAGAGAAATACAAGTGGTGGAAAAGGGGGAGGTAGAGGAGGCAGAGGAAGCCGTGGAAGAGGTAGAGGAGGTCTGCAGGGTCAGAGTGCACCCCGTAGATCTAGTAATTGTTATTACTGTAATAAAGAAGGTCATTGTGCTCGTGAATGTCGCACAAAGGCCTGAGATGAGGAACATTTCTCCTAATCCTTCCCAGCGGCTGCCGCAGCAACAACAACAGCAACAATCCCAATCCTTTCTCAGGGCTGTGGCCACCTGTGCGGTGATAGTACAAGATGCTGAGAAGATTGTGCTCTCTCATCCTTTAATTTTGTACTCTCCAAATCAGGTTAAACAAGTGCTACAGAACATTCAAACCAACACATGACGGCTTAGAGACAGTCTGGGTATGAGATTATCCTTTGTTCTACAAGTAACTTAGAGATAAAATCCACCTCTTCTTTTGACACCATAGGATATGCTCTGGGACGCCTGATCAATGCACGGGACGAAACGCTAGTAGACACAGATCATGAGTGTTGCTCAGAGATTATTCACTCCACTAGTATGCATCCTGATCTGTCTTCTACCCCGTTAACGACTGGTGACACTCTGTTTTTAGATGGTTCCTGTTCAAAACCGTATAGCGCGGAAAATTTCTCTGTGGTTATGCTGTGTGCGCGCTGCCAGATATAACCGTTGAAGCTTACTCTCTCCCTTTCTCGTCTGCTCAAGCAGCAGAACTTTTTGCTCTAACCCGTGCGTGTGTTCTTTTTAAAGGAAAAGATGTCACTATAGACACTGATTCACACAGCTGGTGTAGGATTTTTTTTTTACCACCAGATGGCGAAGTAGAGCACTGTGTCAAAAAGCTTCGAAGCATCAACACAGTTTGTTGTAAAGGCTTTACTGTTTCGGAAGCTTCGTTCTGCACATCCCTAGGTTTTCGTTCTGCTGAGGGTAAGCCGATTTCTCATTCTACTCTTGTTCAGGGTTTAATAGACGCATGCCATCTCCCTAGTACTCTCGCTATTGTAAAAACTAAGGCTCATTCCTCTGGTGACTTTATGGAAGTGCGAGGTAATTCGCTAGCTGATCGTATTGCTAAAGAAGCGGCCCGAATTTACAGATTTTCTTTCCTGACTCTGATCTGATCAATACATGTTTTCTTGCTAGCTCTGCGAATCCTGATTTAAATGTATTGTCTTTACAAAGCTTCAGCCGAATGATTCGCCGAATGATTCTTCTTTTTGGTAAGTTCAAGATGCCTACGTTGCTTCTGATGGTTTATGGTATGTGCTGATGGTCGTTTGTGCCTCATTCATTGCACGAAGCGCGGTTAAGAAAGATATGAAAAAAGTATACTTTTGTATAGCTAACATGCTTGGAACAATTGATTCATTAATATCTAGATGCTTGGTGTGTGCTTAGAATAACGTGACAAAGGGTTGAGGTAAACACGAAAGTCTTCCGTTACCTACTGCCCCGTTTGCAGAGTGGCAAATAGATTTTATGCATATACCTGCATGTGGCCTATTCAAATATCTTCTGGTTTTGGTCGACAAGTTTTCTAGGTGGGTTGAAGCTTTCCTGTGTGCTCGAGAGAATGCAGGTGGTGACCCTAGTCCTAGAGAAAGAAATATGTCTCATGACGTGACTCAGATAAAGGAACACCTTTTACATCTCAGGTAATACACTGTCCTGGCATTTCCACATTCCTTATCATCCACAGTTATCAGGTATAGTAGAAAGAACAAATAGGACACTGAAAATTGACTAAAGCAATGCAAACCATGGGGAGTAAAAACTGGGTTGATGTTACCTACTGTTCCAGCCGAAATGATGACGTCACCACATGAAATTACAGATTTGGCAGTCCCTTCCCATGCCATGGCGGAAAGGCAAACCCGCGAAAGGAACAACTGACTGCCATCTTGATGTACATGTTGCTGAATATTCTGCTGCTCTAATAAATACCAACTAAACGATATGAACAAATTGCTGATGTGACTGCAATAACCTCAACAAAACCCACACATCCTTTTAATGTGGGAGATACTGTTCTGGTAAAATCTTTGACCCCCAGAAAACTGGGAGATTGTAAATACAAACAGACCAGCTGAAAAAAAATCGCAAATCACTCTTACTGCTGTCCTAACTGATCTTTTTCCACAGTGGATCCATGCTACTAAGCTGAAGAGATGTCCTGTCGGCGTGAGATCAAAAGATGAATAAATACTTGTGTATTATTTTCTTTCTTTCTTTGTTAATTTTTTGTTTCCTAGACTAGAAGAGGTGCTGCAGTGATGACCAACCCGTGACATGACACAGAGGGGGATCGTCTTGTGACTGTGACAAAGAATTTGTGACTATTAGGTGCAGACCTTTTTATTTACTGTGGGAATTCACCACCGTTTTCTTTATCGGAGTGTACATTCCACCTAGCGCTAATGCTAAGGAAGTGCTATGGGAACTGTATGCAAAGATCAGTGAACTGCAAAATGCACACCTGGATGGACTGTTTATTGTTTCTGGAGTTTTCAACCATGCAAATCTCAAGTCAGTGCTTCCTAGATTCCATCAGTATGTGGACTTTGCAACGAGAGGGGAACACGCTGGATCTTGTTTACACAAACATTCCCGGCGCATATTGGGCAGAGCCCCGCCCCCACCCCGGCTACTCAGACCACATCTTTGTTATGCTAATTCCAGCATACAGACCACTCGTCAGGCGTTCAAAACCGGTTCTGAAGCAGGTGAAAACCTGGCCAGCAGGAGCCATCTCTGCTCTTCAGGACTGATTCGAGAACACAGACTGGAAGATGTTTAGGGAGGCTGCGACTTATTACACCAACTTAGAGGAGTACACGTCATCAGTGACCAGCTACATCAACAAGTGCACCGATGATGTCACTGTCTCCAAGAGCATTGTCTCACGAACCAACCAGAAACCGTGGATTACTGCGGAATGCCTGAACCCGAGACTCTGCCTTCAAAGCGGGACACAAGTTGGCCGTTAGAAGAGCAAGGGTCAAACTTTCTCAGGCCTTCAGAGAGGCGAAGCGTGTACACTCTCAGAGAATCCACAATCACTTCACAGGCATCGGTGACACATGGCGCATGTGGCAGGGCATACAACCCATCACTAACTACAGGACATCACCTACCTGTGATGATGATGACTCCCTTCCAAAAGCACTGAACAATTTCTATGCTCGGTTCGACAGGCAGAATGACGTGGTGGCCGAGTAAGACCACCCCTCCTCCGAACGACCAGGTGCTGTGTCTCACTTCAGCTGATGTGAGGAAAACTTTACACAGAGTCAACCCAGGTAAAGCTGCTGGACCAGACAACATCCCAGGCAGAGTACTCAGAGAAGAGCTGGCAGATGTTCTCACCGACCTCTTCAACATCTCTCTGAGCAGCGCCATTATTCCCACATGCTTCAAGGATACCACCATCGTCCCCGTGCAGAAAAAGTCTTCTGTGTCCTGTCTCAATGACTACCGTCCCATTGTACTTACACCCACCATCATCAAGAGCTTCAAGCGGCTCGTCATGAGACACATCAAGACTTTGCTGCCCCCTCTCACTGGACCCACTGCAGTTTGCCTACCGTCCTAACCGCTCAACGGACGATGCCATCTCCACCACACTCCACCTGGCACTGACACACTTGGACAATAAGGACACGTACGTTCGAATGCTGTACATAGATTTCAGCTTTGCATTCAACACTATCATCCCCCAACAACTGATCGGGAACCTGAGCCTGTTGGGCCTGAACACCTCCTTCTGTAACTGGATCCTGGACTTTCTGACCGGAATGCCTCAGTCAGTACGGATCAGGAATTGCACCTCCAGCACCACCACACTGAATACTGGGGCCCCACAAGGCTGTGTGCTTAGTCCCCTGCTGTTCACACTGCTGACTCACGACTGTGTAGCGACACACAGTTCGAATCACATCATCAGATTTGCTGATGACACGACCTTGGTGGGTCTCATTAGCAAGAACGACAGTTCAGCGTACAGAGAGGAAGTGCTGAGGCTAACGGACTAGTGTAAAGACAACAACCGATTTTAGTACAGTGAACTCATGGTCATGGTCAAGAAACCAATGTGAAATGATTCAAGCTTTGTGACATGGTGCATTATCCTGCTGGAAGTAGCCCTCAGAGGATGGGTACATGGTGGTCATAAAGGGATGGACATGGTCAGAAACAATGCTCAGGTAGGCCGTGGCATTTAAACGATGCCCAATTGGCACTAAGGGGACTAAAGTATGGCAAGTGGAAACAAGGCATGATGGATCCATGTTCTCATTCTGTTTATGCCAAATTCTGACTCTACCATTTCAATGTCTCAACAGAAATCAAGACTCATCAGACCAGGCAACATTTTTCCAGTCTTCAACTGTCCAATTTTGGTGAGCTCGTGCAAACTCTAGCCTCTTTTTCCTATTTGTAGTGGAGATTAGTGGTACCCGGTGGGGTCTTCTGCTGTTGTTGATCATCCGCCTCAAGGTTGTGCGTGTTGTGGCTTCACAAATGCTTTGCTGCATACCTCGGTTGTAAAGAGTGGTTATTTCAGTCAAAGTTGTTCTTCTATCAGCTTGAATCATCGGCCCATTCTCCTCTGATCTCAAATTAAAATTAAAATTTTATTTGTCACATACACAGTCATACACAGTACGATATGCAGTGAAATGCTTATACGACCGCTCCGTGACCTTAAATAATTTTTACAAAAGGAACCTATAAAACAGATTCCAACAAAGTTACAATATATATATATATACATAAAATCTGAAGTATGAAAGAATGTGCTCTTGTCAGAAGTGGGATGTGATGTAATATATTGCGACTATAGTCTGTGAAAACTTGAGGTAGTTTTTTTTTTTATGAGATGAGGGGGGTGTGAAAAGAAGTCCTTGAAGTGTGCAAAATGTGCATATGTGCATATATGTGCAATGTGCATTGACATAATTGTCCGTTCTGTGTGTGCAAGAAAATGCAAAGGTGTTTAGTCCAGTGTGTTGGTTTGATTGAGAGACCGTATCGCCTGTGGGAAGAAGCTCCTTCTCAGTCTCTCTGTATTGGCCTTGAGGGAGCGGAAGCGCTTCCCAGACCGCAGCAGAGAGAACAGTCCATTGCTGGGGTGGCTGAGGTCCTTCATGATCTTCCTGGCCTTGGTCCAGCACCGCTTGCTGTAGACAGAGTGCAGGTCAGGGAGCTCAGTTCGGATGATGCGCTCAGCTGATCGCACCACCCTCTGTAACTGCATGGTGCTGTTCCCGCTGCGATGTTTCCCGTCAGGATGCTCTCTATGGTGCAGGAGTAAAAGTTCCTGAGCACCTTAGAGGGCAGTCTAAAGTCTCTCAGGCGTCTGAGGTGGTAGAGACGCTGTCGGGCCTTTTTCACCACGGTGTTGATGTGACAGGACCATGATAGGTCCTGCGTGATGTGAACACCGAGGTACTTGAAGCAGTCCACTCTCTCCACTGGGCTCTCGTTGATGACGGGGGTCTGGTAGTTCCTCTCCTGCTTAGTGCTGAAGTCCACTATCAGCTCCTTTGTTTTACTGACATTTAGAAGAAGGTTGTTCCTCTGGCACCAGTTCTCCAGATTTCCAATCTCCTTCAAGTAGGCCGTCTCGTCGTTGTCAGAGATCAGGCCCACCACGACGGTGTCGTCAGCAAACTTGATGATGGTGGTGGAGCTGGTAGTGGCCGCACAGTCATGTGTGTACAGAGAGTACAGCAGGGGGCTCAGAACACAGCCCTGTGGGGCTCCAGTGCTGAGAGTGAGAGAGGCTGAGACGTGTCCACCCATCCTTACTGCCTGTGGTCTCCCAGTTAGGAAATTAGAGATCTACTGACACAGAGATGAGCAGAGGTGAGTGTGGAGGGAATTATGGTATTAAATGCTGAGCTGTAGTCGATGAAAAGCATTTTAACATAATTCCCCCTTCTAGTGTCCAGGTGAGTGAGTGTTGTGTGGAGGAGATGAGAGATGGCATCATCTGTGGAGCGGTTCGGGCGGTATGCAAACTGTAGTGGGTCCAGAGTGTCGGGTAGTGAAGAGATGATGAAGTCTCTGACCAGCCGTTCAAAGCATTTCATCACCACTGAGGTGAGGGCTACAGGTCGATAGTCATTGAGGGAAGCAGGATGTGGTTTCTTCGGAACAGGAACAATGATGGAACAATGACTGCTCCGAACGACTTTACTTTGTTTTCGTCTTTTTATTTAATTTCTAGCAACTTTAATCCGGCCAATTCATCACAATTGAGTGCATTAGGTACGATAGAGATACTCTTATTTCTATTGGTCTACAATGTACTCACAATTCGACGTTTTTGACTCCGGATCCGAGCTGGCCGAGTGAGATCCTGAGGGAAAACAAAGGACGCGACGCGAAGCGGCGGCCCCGAGGAAAACGAGCCGGCGTCAGGAACAGGCTGAGAGCCCGTGCACACCGCACACCTCTGCCTAGTATCCTGCTCGCCAACGTCCAGTCACTGGAGAACAAGCTCGATGACCTCAGGGCCAGGATAAAGTTCCAGAGAGACATTCGGGACTGCAATCTTCTCTGCTTCACCGAGACATGGCTGAACCCAGCGGTGCCGGACCACGCCATCCAGCCGGCCGAGTTCTTCTCGGTTCACCGCATGGACAGGACAAGGGACTCGGGGAAGACAAGGGGAGGCGGCGTTGTTTAATGGTGAACAGCGGCTGGTGCAACAGCGCGAGCGTTGTTCCTCTCGCACGCTCCTGCACACCCAACCTGGAACTATTGACCATCAAGTGTCGTCCTTTTTATCTTCCTCGGGAGTTTACATCGGTCATAATCAGCGCCGTTTATATTCCGCCACAAGCGGACACGGTCACTACCTTATGCGAGCTGCACGAGGCACTCACACAGCACCAAACACAGCACCGGGACGCTGCGCTTATTGTGGCGGGGGACTTTAACAGTGCCAACCTCAAACGCGCAGCGCCGAACTTTCATCAGCACATCACATGCCCAACCAGGGGTGAAAGGACACTGGATCATTGTTATACAACAGTCAAGGACGGCTACAAGGCACAATCTCGTCCACCGTTTGGGAAATCCGACCATGCCGCCATCTTCCTCATGCCAAAATATAAACAAAGGCTTAAACAGGAACTTCCGGTTCAGAGGGCGGTCGCGCGCTGGACGGACCAATCGGTGGCCGCGCTTCAGGACGCACTCGATGACGCAGACTGGGACATGTTCCGGAACAGCTCCGATGACGTCAGCATGTTTTACGGAAGCGGTCGTGGGATTCGTCGGGAAACTAGCGGATGATACCGTGCAGAAAACGACCATCAGAACGTTTCCCAATCAGAAGCCGTGGGTGGATAAAACCATCCGCGACGCTCTGAGATCTCGCGCCGCTGCCTACAACGCGGGACTTACATCGGGGGACATGAACCAGTACAAGGCTGCGTCCTATAACGTCCGGAAGGCGGTTAAAGAGGCGAAGCAGCGCTACGGAAGGAAACTAGAGTCACAACTCCAACAGAGTGACTCTACGAGCCTGTGGCAGGGACTAAGGACAATCACGGATTATAAAACACCAACATCCGGTATGACGAACGCGGACATGACTCTGGCAGACGAGCTGAACACCTTTTATGCTCGCTTCGAGGCTGCAGCTAAAGACGCTAGCGTTGCTAATGCTAGCGGTGCTAACGGCTGCGGAGAGGAAGTCACTGCCAGCACTGGAAACGCGTTCATCATCTCCGAGCATGACGTGAGGAGAGCCTTCAGGAGAGTGAACGCCAGGAAAGCAGCAGGACCAGACGGCATCTCAAGTCGAGTCCTCAGAGCCTGCGCAGACCAGCTTGCACCTGTGTTCACAGAGATATTCAACCTCTCCTTATCTCAGTCGGTGATCCCCACATGCTTCAAAGAGTCCATCAAAGAGTCCATCTCTAGCATCAACAAGGCATTTTCGCCCACAGGACTGCCGCATACTAGATGTTTTTCCCTTTTCACACCATTCTTTGTAAACCGTAGAAATGGTTGTGCGTGAAAATCCCAGTAATTGAGCAGATTGTGAAATACTGTACTCTGACCGGCCCGTCTGGCACCAACAACCATGCCACGCTCAAAATTGCTTAAATCACCTTTCTTTCCCATTCTGACATTCAGTTTGGAGTTCAGGAGATTGTCTTGACCAGGACCACACCCCTAAATGCATTGAAGCAACTGCCATGTGAGTGGTTGATTAGATAATTGCATTAATGATTTCTTTGAACAGGTGTTCCTAATAATCCTTTAGGTGAGTGTATGTTGAGGTGTGTTTTGTACACACGTGGACAAAATTGTTGGTACCCTTCGGTCAATGAAAGAAAAACTCACTATGGTCACAGAAATAACTTTAATCTGACAAAAGTAATAATAAGAATTCTATGAATGTTAACCAATGAAAGTCAGACATTGCTTTTCAACATTGCTTCAACGGAATTATTAAAAAAAAAAAAGAACTCATGGAACAGGCCTGGACAAAAATGATGGTACCCCTAACTTAATAGTTTGTTGCACAACCTTTTGAGGCAATCACTGCAATCAAACAATTCCTGTAGTGGACACACCTTGAATTAACATGTCCCTTTGGTCACATTATTTTCAGTATTTTCTAAGGGTACCATCATTTTTGTCCAGGCCTGTTCCATGAGTTTATTTTTTTTAAATAATTCTGTTGAAGCATGGTTGAAAAGCAATGTCTGACTTTCATTGGTTAATGTTACTTTTGTCAGATTAAAGATATTTATGTGTCCATTGTGAGTTTTTCTTTCATTGACCGAAGGGTACCAACAATTTTGTCCACGTGTGTATATAAAATACAATTTTGTAAATTAAAATTGTAAATGTAAAAAAGAAAAATAGCAATCAGATAAATCTGTAAGCTGTGCTGTCCTTCAGCACAATACCCATTTGTGTTAAAAATTGGAACTGTTGTCCAGGTAATGACATAAATTACATTACTTTATGAGAATCAACAGGTGCAACACTGCACACTGTTTATTCCACACCTAGTCAGAATTTGCAAGTACAAGTAATGCTCACCAAGAATATTTCTTCAAATCAATTTATTCACCAGTAATACATAAGACAGTGCCTGTTGTTGGCGTTCCAGTCCAGTGTAAATATAAAACTTTTCAGTACGAGGCAAGCATGAGAATAACTTACTCTGAAAGACTGGAATTTGCCAGACGGAGTTACAGTTGGAAATAAGGAAGCAGTCATTTAACCATGTTATCCATGCAGAGCAACAAAACATCTGCTAATTGTTTAACATTGCTTGTGTAAATGTGTTGCTGGCCAATGCTTACACTGCATATAGCCTGCCCTCTTTAATAAAGAACATCCATCTGCAATCCTGGAAAGTTACATAGTGAAGTGTCTTGTGTAATCATATTCTATGGTTGGTATAACAGCTTGCACGAATTTCAGGAAAATTAAGAGGTACCTGGACAACATAATTAAGGAAGCATTATAAAGAATTTTTTTTTTCTTAGGATCTTTCATTCAAATCAATTATAAATGCCTTCTAACCTATATTTATCTTTAACAGTGCTGTGGGGAAAAAGAAAAATCAAAGAAAGGATACATATGAACCCCAAGCTCTCCTCCACCTTCAGCCACTGTTTCAATGATCTTCTTCATCACTTCGGCATGTCTGGTGGAGGAAAATCATCACACATAGCTCTAATTTAATACAATTTCCCCAGGCCTTATGATATGCCCATAAACTGCTCTTAAAAGGAACAGTGCTAATTGGAAATTTGGTTTGTTTAAGTGGTCTAAGAAACTCGACTAACATAAAAAATTGTTCTGCCTATTACATACATTGACCCCTGTGCTTTAAAACAACCAAGCAAAGATTTTTCTATTTACTTTCTAAAATTAACTATAAATTCTACCTTTAAAAATTTGGTAAACGTAAAAATTTGGTAAATGCAGACTTTTTTTTTCTTGCCCCCAACAGCTCTTAGATATTCTCCCATGTGTTTTACTAAATGTAAAAAGGGTTGAATGATCTAATAAAAACATATGAAAATTAGGCAGCAGAAAAGGACTCACTGAATTATGTTGTATGAAGATACTGATAATAACTTATGACCAAAATAGGATAATTCAATGATTAATATTTTAAAAACAAATAATAGGAGTTATAATGAGTACTTTTTGCATAGTTTCTGAATCACCAGAGCAGTTTTGTATGGAACTAATAGTTTGCCAATTTGCCTGTTTCTGTGACCTTATATGTGGTGACTATACAGGCCTCTGCCATTCCTCACTCCTGTTATTAACTTTTGATGGCATGAAAATTTATAATTTGATATTAAATAAGATAGTTCATTATAAAGATTATAATCTTTCTGATTAAGTAGGCTGAAACATAGATATTCCATTTTTTTTTATTTCTACTTTATTTGCTTGTTGCTGCTCCACTTCAGGGACAAGAGGCTAAGTAAATCATTAAAAGATATAGTCTGATAACGGAAGCACTTGCACACACTCAGGCATGGATACATGCATGCAGCAGTAGCAGACATAAAACGTGGCGAAAACCCCACCATAAAACGGTCATTAAAAATGTATCTGCATGTTTTTTTTGGTAAATGATAAAAATTTTAATTAGGAGGAGATGCGGATAGAGGAAAAGTGTGATGACAATGGACATCGATGATAGTGATGCGAGATGACAGATAGTTATTAAATAATAACTATTGTTTAGTACCTGCATGGATGCACAGAGCACATAGCTGGAGGAGGCAGATGTGGGTGGTTTTCAATGGTGACTGTTTTCTTTACATGATCCTGGCTGATGTCCTCATACATCTGATCAACAGTCAGGGGCTGCCTTTCCTGGCACACAGCACAACACACATGCTAAGATTTTATTTAAAAAATGACTGATTTTAATATTAATACACCACATTTGTTTTTTGTGGTGTAATGAAAATTGTGCATGAACCTCGTCGTATCCAAAAAGCCACAGTCTAGGAGTTTGATAGTATTTGTCATAAGTTATGTAGAGATCATAGGTTCTTGTCTGAAGGATGGCATCTTCTCCGCTTGCCTCAGCCTTCCATTTAGATGTATCTGCAATTTTGCCTGTGTCAAGGGTGGCCTACACAAATGATAAAACAGTAAACCTTATTATTTAAATGCAAGTCTCTAATAAATATGCACAAAAAGAAAAACAGGTTAAAAACTCACAATACCTCATCAGTTTCCAAAAGCCCACTTTCTTCATACTCTGAACAGAATACAATAATTGAATATTTGTAATAATTGAATATTTCAAGATTATAAAAATCCAGTAAAATGTATGTTTATGTTCTAGAAATAAAGATTTTCTAGAATTATGTTTTTGCTATTACCCTTCATATCTGCCGCCTCTGCTTCATCATCGTCATCATCACTAATTCCACTGCCCAGATGCACATTCATGTTAATATTATCCTTTCAAATGGGGAGAGAGAGGAAAAAAAAAAAGTTTAGCTCAAAGAAGACACCAGAGTTTATAGCACTATATGGGAATTCCTTTTTGTGGGTTTTGTATAGTTATCACCTTACTTTGTTATCCAATGAGATTTCACGAACTGCCTCGGTCAAACCAGTTACTAGCAATGTAAATTAAGAAACATTTTTTTACTTAAAACTATTAAAAGTAATATTAAGTCCATCATAGACAATTACAGAAACAGGTTCACTTTTTGGTAGTTAATTTTGACCTCACCAGAGTTATGATACGTGTCGACCCATCCTCCATCTCCATCATCCTCTTCTATAATGGCCTCCAGCTCATCAGAGTACTCCATTTGTTTACAGCGCTTGTAACATGGAACTGAGACAGAGGATGTTACACTATGATTTTGCCATCTAAATGAATATAAACTTAGATTTATAAATAAATTATATAAATATACAGTCTAACTAGGTGTTACATACCATTTCGGGTTAACAGAAACTGCTTGTCTTTGGGCAAGTAGGGCTTCAGCTTTGCTTCTTCTCCTGATGCCCTATACAGTTAAATAAATAATTTAAGCACTTTAATTCACAAGGGGAAAAATCTTTTAAGGTAACATTTACCTTAACTAATTAATCACTTAAACTGAACAAAGAAGGTTTGGAACCGGAGTACAGAAGAGACACATCCTTTTTGTTGGTCAATTAAAATGTTCATCCTTAAGCAATTATTTGAACTAATTGGGATACAATTAGTAATTACTGAAAAAATCCTTTTATCTTGTAACAAATTGAAAAGGATCCTGAAGACCTTTGCCTTGCTCTTTTAAACACTGGCAGCAAGTATTTGCATGCATAATGGCATGCGGGGGCCTGGAGGCAGATGAGATGGAACAATGTCCATTATTATACGCAGACAAAGTTCTTCTTCACCTGAAGCAACCACAATTAACAATTTCCGGTATGTTGGAAAGGATTAATTAGTATAGACAGTCTAGTGGATACAAAAAAAAAAAAAAACTTAAGTACATCACCTCTGATTTAAAAGATTTTCCCCCCCAAGAACTACTCACCCTTAATGACAAGACTTAAGCAGCATATGAGTTGATGACCATTCTAATTTCTTTGGAAAAATGAATACAATTAAAATAAACATGCCCTGTTTGTTTATTTACTTATTTAAGTGCATAGCCTGTTATTTGTTATAACTTAGTTATAACTTTTTATAGAGCTGAATGCAGCTGTTGGTAAGACTATATGGAATAATAAAAAACCTCGGATCAAACTTGCTTCTCTTCTCAAGCTAAAGGTGTGTATGGGTGAATATCTGCAGAACATGCAGCGCAGGCATTAAAAATGCTTAGATAGTTTTTAAATGAAACAGAGTGCTGGTGAGTCTTCCCAGGAATTTTACTATCCAATCCTCAATCACCTTGAACCCTGACTTGGACAAAACTGGCCTTCATAGAAAAGGCCATCTCCAATTTAGCATGTTTAAAATAGATTACCAGAACACATTTTTTGTTTTATTTCTCCAAGTAGAGAAATAATGAAAGCATTACACTTTAAGCTATCCTAATCCATATATGTTGTGTTTAGTGTAAACTCTAGAACAGGCACTTAAATTTCTTACCATTTCCATGTAGGGCAGTGATGAACTAGATGATCTCCTGCAGCAACAAACTGTATAAAAACTTGAATTTAATACTAAATAATTCTGTATGATATTAAATCATCATATTAACATATTTATTATTATTGGAACAAAAAATTTACCTCCTCAGGAGTTATAACTCCAGTTTCCTTAAATTTGGATTCCTGCAAAAAGCAGTGGGTAACAATGAAAATGTATTTAAAAAATAATAAAATAACTACTTAGCTAGGGATCAAATTTTAATTATGTTAGATGTAATACTACCAAAATCATCTCCAATTACCATACCTTAACTGACTTCCAATTATCTCATATGCTCATATATTTATATGAAATGAAGAAATGAAGGAGAGAAGCAGATGTTATGATTAATCTACTACTTTACTGCAGATATTATGACTAATTTCCTGCTGCACTGCCTAAATATTTACTAATTTAATATGAAAGCAGATGTTATAAATAATTTATTAAGATGGAAAAAATCATGAGCCCAATAATTAATGCAAAGTTAGGACAACAGGACAAATGAAGACATGAGAAAACAAAGTCCGGAGAAGGCAATTAAATCATCACTACATGGAAAATATAATTCATTATAATTCTTCAAAAAATGTCGCCTGCGCATGAATGGTTCAGGAATTCAAGAAAGAAGAAAAAAGTGTGACGACAATGAACGATGATTATGCTGACTAGGGACATGAGGAATAATGATCACCATGCGTCACCTATACTTCTCAAGCAAGCAACGTAAAGCAAACAAAAATATTGCATAAATATTACTTCAAAGCAGCAGCAACAAGGATGTTAGGTCATTCAGGTCACGAGTCACAAGCACTTGCTCCTGACTGCTGTAATTATGAAACTGTGGGTTTGATCATGTGTGTTTACTTCGTAATTAGGATATTTCGAACAGAACATGAAAGCAACATGAAACAACCTTGCTAGACAGTACTAGACAGTATTGTAATGTTGGTTGCCAACAGTATGCAGCTGCTTATCTGATCATAGAACATAAAGTGAAAGTGTTAAGAAATATGTAGTTAGTCGTAAAGAGAATAAAAAAATTAAAGATCTATTATTCATAGATCTGGTAGGTTGATAGAACAGGATGCCAAAATTAAAATTAGATCCATGTTGCTATGTTTTCAGATGTTGCTTCAGATGACGGAGATGTCCTAACATTTTGTTTTACAGCTGGAAGAATTGCAACATTACTACAATTATATTTAGGGGCATTGTGTATTTGGGTAAGGAGCCAAAAGATCCTAAATATTTAAATTTGTCAGTAGGGCTCCAACTAATCGATTAGTTGGGTGATTATTTTTTCAATTAATCGGATAAAAACTAAACGCTTCTTTAATTTGATGTTTTGCTTATAGCTATATAAAACCATAAATCAGGGTATTAGTTATGTATAAAACTAAACTTTAAAAAAATGCAAAAGCCACATATAGAGTTTAATGCCTAAATTAAACTCTAACACTATATGTGGCTTTTGCATTTTTTAAAGTTTAGTTTTATACATAACTACAACCAACACCCTGATTTTAATTTTATTTAATTGACATTTTAAACCTTAAATTAAAGGCAAAGTTTGTTTTTGAACAGTAAAACCTTTAAATATCCAAAATATAAATAAATAAATGAATAAATAAAAAAGCAAAACAATTGTTGTACTCTTATTATATTGGATGGCATCTGTTATAGTGTCTGCTTGTTGAGGAGTGTGGGATTTCTTTTTTGAATGAACTCACTTATGCTGACTTGTCTCTTTCTAAAAAGAAATATGCGTGCGCGGAGAACATGTTGAGCGAGCAGAGGAGAAATTGCACGTAGAGAATCGAGCTGTTGAGCGCGCAATGGAGACACTGCACGCGCACAGAATGCTTTGTCTGCTCAAAATGTCAAACCGCTCAGAATTCTGGCAGGAATATAACTCCTCCTGTAACCTCCATTGCGCGAGCAGCTGTGTATCTCTGTGTATTTGTGCATCTTGTGGTCGTGCTCCTCAGTAACGCAAGCCGTCCAATTAATCGATAACTGCATTGGTTGACAATGAACTTCATTATCGATAGTTATCGATTTTATCGATTATTTATTGCAGCCCAATTTGTCCGGTTGTCCGTTCTAATTAAAAATAAATAAATAAATGTATTCATAAGATGATAAAATAGTTTATTGTTCAGTTATATAATAAAACATTATGTACAGATTTATAAACAAATCATAATCATGCTATTTTCGGACGGGTGAATTATTCTTCAGGAAAAGTTGAAAGTCTAAGTATTTCTCTGATTGGACAGGTGAATTCAAAATTTAATGCAGAACTCTGAGAATGTTTTCAAGGTACAGTATCTGTCAAACTAATCAGTCCTGCTAAAGGAGACTATTATTTGACAATTAACATTTAATGTTAGACTAGCCCGTGTCTTTGCGAAGAATTTTGGAATTGTACAGTTATCGCAAATCAACAGTCAGGTACATTTTAAAATGTAAATGCAGACACACAATCATGTATTTAAAAATAGATTTCAATTGCACACAAAAAAAATAAAAAATACAGCGTACAGCGATGATATTAATCAAGGTCGATTTCTTTTTTATAATATAAGGGTGTTTCCGTTGAAATTTCAAATTTAAAATATCTTCTCTTCCTGTGGGCCAATTGCTATGAAACAAAGCCTATGTGTTGTCTCAAGCTTAACCAAATACACCCAGGCTAAGCCCATTAAAATTCATTTCAGTGTTTTTACGTGATGTGTGCATAAAGACAAACAGACAGACAAAAATTCCAAAAAATTCCTAAATCTAAAAAGACTATTTCTGTCCCACAAATTTTTTTGTGTACAGCCAATGTACAGCCACGCCAACTTTACAGTTTTATTATATGTATAGATTTTGCCTTTTGAAAACTGTATTTTGAGTTACACATTAACTAAGCAAAAAAGTTCCATCTTAGCAAGATGGCTTACTAATTGTATTGCTAATACCCTCTCCACATTTTTGCTAAGACTCTTACTAGTTCAGGCCATGTTCAAATAACTTTATATTCATCTTTGGCTCTAAAACCTAAATGTCTTTAGTGTAGAGCAAATAAGCAGCTTGTGTATTGGCCTGAATCCGTTGCTTCTGTAGGATGATACATGGGTTACAATTCAATGAACGGTGAAATTAAAAGCAAGGTGATGTAATTTTGTACAACATTTAGTTCTAAGTGCACAATCTAATGGGACAAGAGGCTTTCCACAGGGGGTCATAATAGACCACTGGGAGTTTTAACTACAGTATATGCATCACTGTGCATCCATGATGCCGTCGACACACGTGCTGTGCCCATGTGCCTACAAACGCATCACAGCTGTGCCATATCCAGCAATACAGCACTTTTAATGATATTATATCAAAACCATAGGATTGTCATAGTATAAAGAGCACACAATAGAGTGCATAAAATCAGAGTTTAAAAAATGTTTACTTTTACTGCAATCAGAACAGTGAAATTAGGGCCCCAAGAACTATAGGGTGCGCAGGACCCTCTTTTGAAGGAAAAAAACTAGGCCGTTTCAAAGCCTTGATTCTTTTATTTTTCAGCAATTCTGATGTAGATTTACTGGTGTGCTTCAGATCATTGTCCTGTTGTAGAACCCAATTTTAGACCACACAGATGGCCTCATATTTGCCAGTGAACAAAATTATTGTTTCATGCAAGCTCAGTTTTATTTTGTGTAACTGTGCAGTAATGCACAGCGACAAATGGGTAATTTTGCTTGTGTACTTCCAGTAAAGTTTACTGCTCACACTTCACATTGTTTCACTCCTTAGGATTTTTTTCAAAACACAGTATTAATGAAATATATAAATTTCTTTAAAATTAGCATCATGTCCTACATGTAGAAAATGTGTTTGCGAAAGAAGCTACTTCTGAAGTTTATGCAAAATGGAATTGACCAATCTTGCGTCCCTAAAACTTTTAAGTACTATCTTATAAAATCATCTCTCCAAAATTGCTTATGTGCCCAAAAATGGCCATTTTTCAGTGTTATACTGTCTACAGTAACTAATTATTCATATTTCCTTGAGTACTGATATTAAAATTGGTGTAGAAGCATATGACCTTTAAAAATTGTTGCCTAAATTACAGCATTCTGTGCAAAACTAAGGATTTTTTTTTCTGCAGTGTTTGTAACCATGTCAAATACATGTTGTCATGTCATCTTAACAATTTAGCATTTTGGAATAATACACTTTTTCAGGTTTATGTCTTTTCACATAAAATCTAAATTGGTCAAGTTTCATCTGAAAGTCACTGAAAGATATAAAAAAAAAAAAAATAATAAAAAAAGTTACAGAAACAGTTTATAGCACTAACACCATGTTTTGGACATTTGGAATCTTACCTAAAATGGCTGAATACCCTGTGAAGTCCACTACATGCGGTGCTACTAACTGATTGGAACACAGCAAGTGACCCCCCAAAGATTTTAATACATCACTTATGAGATATGGAATGTGTACAGGTTAAAAAAAATCTGATGACTATTCTCATGAAGAATATTGCTGCATTACATCCCAAGAGGTTTCTTGCTAATCAGAATTACATAATTTTTGTCCATGTCATGTTTAACAGAAGTAGAAAACTAAATGCTGTCCTCTTCATAGTTTGTTAGCAACAAGAAAAGCAGCTGAGATCTCAGATGAGTCATATAAATAACATAGGGCCGTACTTAAAGTCATGCAAAAGTGGACATAACTTCTTTATTAACTGGCATAGGTCATTCAAATTGCACATGTTAGGAAAATAACACCCACAGTAGGGGTGCTCCAGGCAGGGTTTTTAATGCCAATAACTGATTAAAAAAAAATCTGAATTGTCCGATACCGACTGCCGACTGGTTTGTGTGTGTGGATATTGGGATCTGCCGTTTAGTGTTCTATTTATTGTGCAGTATTGTTTATTTGTTATTTATTGCTGCAAAAAAATCTGTTCTAAACAGCAGTGCACAAATACAATTAACATCTGAGAAAGTATCACAAAATTTAACAATTTTATTTATTGGAAAGCAACACATTTCACTCTCTTATTATTTCATACAAATTATAAAAAAACTGAAATCAATAGAAAAGTTTATGATCAATTAAAGTGCAACAATTTTCCATCCCATAACTTGCATCAAAGTGGAACAAAGATGTGTCAATGAATAAGGACTGAAAACTCTACACAAAACATTTTTAAATACGATCAGACATCAGTGACTTCACCAATCATGGCTGCTTATTAGTAAGCAGTCGAGGCAGGCATTTCTTCATAAATACCAGAATTTCTGCATTCTGTCTTTTTAAGAAACAATGCGTCTTCCAGAATGAAAGAAGTGGATGATGCAGATCCTTTGAAAATGGCTAGAAGAGTTTTCAAATCATTGGGCTGCATCCAGCAAAGAAAACTAAGGAAATTTTAAATTACTGGAACTGTATCAGGAACCCTTCAACATATTATCAAAACCTGGAAGGTTAGTGCTGAACTGTCAACTTTATGAAAAAATGTGGTCTGAAAAAATCATGAATGGAGATTATTTAAAAATATGGCGAAGATGCACCAAGTACACCTTACTGTGCAAAAGTATGTCATTTGCACCGTAAACCAGGCATCCAGTACCAGTCAAAAGTTTGGACACACCTTCTAATTCCATCATCTTTACAGATTCGTATTTCTTTCTACATTCTACAAAATATGCAATAATGTCCATTAAACAGCTCATACTGAAATGTTCCAGATATTTTGCTCTGTAAAGCTGTTCATGATCACTGTTAATTAAGTATTTTTGAGGGTGGTAACATGAAGTGTTTAACTCCTCTGCATCAGAGGTAAGTTTTGGTCTGCCTTCTTGGGAAGGTCTTCATGAGAGCCAGTTTCATCATGTTGCTTGATGGGTTTTGCAAATGTATTTGAAAATACCGTTCTTGCAAGAACTGTTCCAGAAGAGTTGACCTTCATGTCTTGAAATAGCAACTGACTGTCATTGCTGTCACTTAATTACCTAATTCCATGTGGCATCCAAAATTTTGACTGGTACTGTACATCATTTGCAAAGAAAACCAGGCTGATTCTTTAGTGTGGCAACACACCCATCACCACACAGACTCTAACACACTGAAATTTTTAGGTTTTAAGTTTGATTGGCCATGACCAGTGATCAATCCAACAATCTAACTATCCATCTATGGTACAATGAACTTTTTACACATTTTTATCCAGTGTGGTAGAAGTGAATTATTTGTCAAGTTTGTTTAGAAATAATAATTATAGTGGATGACCAAGATGTGAAATTTTAAATACTTGTATTTGAGGTCAATTTGTATTGTTTAATTGAAATAAATAATCATGAAACGTTTTAAATCTTTAAAATTGTAACAAAGTTATAAATTGAACAAAGATTTTCGATATTTAAACAAGTTACATATCCAAAGATTTAATTGGAATATTTATAAAATTGTAATACTTAATTTGAGAATCGCATATTTAATCGAATCTAGGTATTGTTATAATACTGTATCGGGAAGTGACTGGTGATTCCCATCCCTATGTGTTACACTGCTCAGATTTGCCAAATTTGCAAGTACAGTGGAACCTTGGATTACGAACATAATTCGTTCATGAAGCGGGCTCATATTTCAAAACATTTGTAAACTAAATAGAAATTTCAGCCCCCAAAAAATAACTATAAAAAATATAAAGTAACAAAAAACAAATTAACCAGCACTTTACCTTAAAAAAAGTTTTTAAAAAATCACGACTAGGGCTGGAACGATTCCTCAAGTAAATCGAGTAATTCGATTACAAAAAATGATCGAGGCCTCGAAGCTTCGTTTAATTAATTTAATCAAAGCTTGCGTTTTGTTTTTGCGCAATTATTTGTTGACAGCACGCTTTTGACACAGTGCGCCTCCGGGTGCAAGCTGCCAGTAAACACCAACGAAGAAGAAGCGCTTACGTCACCCACAAAGCGGTTCTTCATGATTTACCGTGAGTTTTGGCGCTGTGATTACGTTTCCATCTTTCTGCGTGAAAAATTAAATAGGTTTAAGCCGCCTTAAAAACATGTTAAAACATGTTAAATTTTTTTGGCGGAGCTTGCAGAACTTTGCGGAACGTCGACGGGCAGTCGCAGTGGCTCACGGTGCCTAACACCGCATCTCACTGCGAGTCAAAGCGCATAGGTGGGATAGGGGTACAAGCTATTCCTTATATATCCTTATGTATTGTGAATAATGACAATGTTTATTTTTGATAAAATGCTGTATGCATTAAAAAAAATAAAAGTAGATTTTTCTAAAAAGAAAACCAATTAATCTTTGTTTCTCTTATATATTTTACATTGCTCTTTAATTAAGCAAAAGTGCATTTTATCCAATTACTCGATTAATAACTCGATTAATCGATTACATTTTTGGTAGAACACTCGATTACTAAAATATTCGATAGCTACAGCCCTCATCACGACAGATAAGTGTTTCCATTTCTGCGTGCAGGCACTGTGTGTGTGTGTGTGTGTGTGTGTGTGTGTGTGTGTGTGTGTGTGTGTGTGTGTGTGTGTGTGTGTTTGGGAATGAGCCCCTCCCTCTTCTCATTTTACACATTAACTCCTCTCCCTCTGTTATTTGAGTTTCACACACACGCGCACACAAAACGGAAACACTGTTTTATCGGAAAAAATAATAAATCTCTCTAATGACACTCAAATGATCGCACATTAATGGAATCACTGCCGTAAAGTAAAAAAATTAACCTGAAATTTATCCTTTGAAAAGAATCGTGACAGAACAGCGTTTCTGTGTAGAGTAGAGTGTGTGTGTGGTTTAGGGTGAAGTTACCTTTATCACATAGGGCCATGGAGGTTTGGCCAGCTTTTTCTCTTAATAAATGAAATCATCGTTTAAAAACTGCATTTTAATTGGGTTATCTTTGCGAAATATTAATATGTGCTGGGTGATTTAAATCATTTAAAGTGCGACCAATAAGCGAAAAAGAAAACGGAAAGGGAGCAAATACTTTTCACAGCACTGTGCATACAGGTGTTGGACAATGAAACTGAAGTGCCTTGTTTTAGACCACGATAATTCATTAGTATGGTGTAGGCCCTCCTTTTCGGCCAATACAGCATCAGTTCATCTTGGGAATGACAGAAACAAGTCCTGCACAGTGGCCAGAGGGATTTTGAGTCATTGTTCTTGCAGAATAGTGGCCAGGTCACCAAGTGAAGCTCGTGGAGTAAAACGTTTCCTGCCTCACTCCTCCAAAACACCCCAAAGTGTCTCAATAATACTTAGATCTGACTGTGCAGGCCATGGGAGATGTTCAACTTCACTTTCATTTTCATCAAACCACTCTGTCACCAGTCTTGCTGTGTGCATTGGTGCATTATCATCTCGATAGATGGCACCACCTTCAGGATACAATGTTTGAACCATTGGGTGCACATGGTCCTCCAGAATGGTTCTGTAGGCCTTGGCAGCAACACATTTAGCACGAGTATTGGGCCTAGGCCATGATATTGCAGCCCAAACCTTCACTGATCCACCCCTATGCTTCAGTCTGGGTGGTACGCTTCTTTGGGGCTTCTCCACACCATAACGCTCCCGGACATGGGAGAGACAGTGAAGGTGGACTCATCAGAGAACAATACATGTTTTACATGTCCAACATCGCCGATGTTTGGCATTGGCATGAGTGACCAAAGATTTGGCTATAGCAGCCCAGCCATTTACATTGACCCTGTGGAGCTCCCGACAAACAGTTTTGGTGGAAACAGGAGAGTTGAGGTGCTGTGGTTTATGTTTTTGAGTACAATCCAGGTTGACACCCGAACATCCCTTTCAGACAGCTTCTTCTCGCGTTCACAGGTACATCACAAAGATTTGCTGTCTTGGTCACAGATGCGCCAGCAAGATGTGCACCAACAATTTGTCCTCGTTTGAACTCTGATATGTCACCCATAATGCTGTGTGCATTGCAATATTTTAAGCAAAATTGTTCTACGTATTACTCTGCTAATTAAACCTTCACACTCTGCTCTTACTGGTGGAATGTGCAATCAGTTTCATTGTCCAACCCCTGTATATACGGTGCAAAACGGGTTTGCTAGTTATCATTTGAGGCCGGCATCTCTGTAAACTGCACTGACCTGGAACGTCATTTTGTAAAAAAAACATGAGTTTTGTTCCTTTTTTAAACTTCCAGGTATTTCTCTCATATGCAGTATGCTCAGCTTCCATTTTCTAAAATAAACGTATGCAACTGTAAACTGGCTTTGCTTTTCTCACTAACCAATGGATAAAAGCTAAATTATGAAATAGCACATTTTGATATAAAGGTCTTTTACATCTTTGATTCATTTACTTTTACAAAAAGCAGCTTCTGACCGCATATACATATCTATGTGAAAATCTTAGTCTCAAAGGAATGTAATAAACAGAATACATTTAAAAATACATTAATGGTTGATTTCTGTATGTCGCTTGTTTGCGCGCTGCTCCGGTGATTCGAAAATTGTGCACTGATCATTCTGTTTAGAAAGTTTGACATTTAAAATGCCGCAACCGGAAGTGCTTGATAACAGCCAGACGCAGTCACCTCGCTGTTGTTCTCTTCTTTAATCGGTCAAAAAGAGCAGGGCCAAGGGCGCGAAAACGCACTGCGCTTGAATTTAACTAAACTCATCCGAACGCGAAATAACCTGTGTTCGCCATGGACTTTAGGACAACGTGGGAAATGCAAAAGAAGAGAAACATTACGTTAACCCTCTTTGCAGTCATAAACCTTGGACATAGTGTATATCTGATGCATTATAATGTGTATTGCATAGGCTTTTAAACGGACAAGCAGTCCGTTAAATCGACCTTCTTAATCTCCAGCAGAACGGAAGCTAAACTAATAATGTATTTGTCGCTCACAGTATTTTTCAGGTTACGTTAGTTGTTTATATTCTAGGTTTGTGTTGGAGACCTTGGTCATGAGAAATCTCTTAAAATGCCGACACATTATTTTTACTCCGAGTTTAAAATGTAAATAATTTTACGAAAGATTTGGCGTCTGACGTGAAAGCACCAAAAATTACCTTGATGTTTTAAACAAACAGAAAGCTTAAAACCCCCATGTGATGCGTTCAATATAGTATCTACTAAATAACAACAGGACAGAGAGGGAGAAAGAAGATGCTGCACAACATCCTTTAAGATGTCTACTTTAGGTGTTAGCTAATAGACGACACAGGCTAGCGCGCTTACCTTCAGTACGGGCGTTAGAAACTCCGCCACCCCTAGAGCTGTGCCTTTCACTGAGTTGATGACGTTCTGCATGGTGATAACACAGTACCACCGAATCGGATACCTCTCGTATACAAAATGCTGTCAGTTTTTAAGTATTACCCGAACAAAATCTGTTTGAGGAGTTTCTGTTTCGCTAGTACGTATCAAAACCCACGTGACTTAAATCATCTGACTGTCACTTCCGACAATCGAACGGTAGCTGTGTCTCAATTCGGGGCTGCAACCTTCCAAGGACGCATTTGAAGGCCAATTACGTCATAGCTTCGCGACTGAGCCTGGCACATTTTGAAGGCTCAACAGAAGAAAACCACACCTTCTAGCACAAAATAGTCAGGGATAATCAAAGGAACAGCAGTTAGCAAATAATTGGCAAAACATAAGGAAAATTATGAAAAAGTAAATAACACACACACAGACAGACCAGCTGGCTATATTTTTTTAAACCTAAAAGAAATAAAGAATTTGACATGGTACTATTTGTACAGCAATCTAAATGAGAGATGTCTCATCTTATTAGTTAGAATATATTTGTAATTTTTTCCAAGGTATATTGACAAAACCATCCTAGTACGACATCACATTATGTACAGTGACAGAGGCCTTACAACAAAGAATGCAACTGTGTATCACAGCCCAACATATCCCAAGAATCTTTGAAAGCTGGGGAGTCCAGAAGAGACAACAGTGGGAAAACAGTGGGTATAAATTTTATTTTTATATAAAAATAAAATGTATACATTTTCTTTTGGCTGCTCCCGTCAATGGGTTGCGACAAATCATCTGTTTCATCACGTGCAACAGTAAATGGCCTTGGTGTGATTACAGATTGCAATCTTTCATTTGAAGCTTGTGTAGATGATATTACCAGGATATCACTCTTTCGTCTCAGACGTTTTGGCAAGATAAGGAATTGTCCTAATCGATGCAGAAAAATGTGTTTAATTGGACTATTGTAATGCTTTACTGTCTGGTTTTTGAACTAGGTGCATAAATAAGCTTTAGTTAGTCCAGAATACAAATACATCAAATGTTATATCACACATTCAACCACCTGCAATATGACTGCAGATAAATTTCTGCTATCTGATATTCCTTGTAGAGATTCCGTAAAGCTGCTTTGCGACAATGACCATTGGGCTATACGAAAAAAATTTAATCAAATTGAATTTAGCAGGGCAGCATGGTGGTTAGCACTGTAGTGGTTAGCACTGTCGCCTTGCACCGCCAGGGTCCGGGTTCGATCCCCGGCCAGGCTCGATTCCCGTCTCTGTGTGCATGGAGTTTGCATGTTCTCCCCGTGCTTGGTGGGTTTCCTCTAGGTACTCCGGTTTCCTCCCACAGTACAAAGACATGTAGGTTAGGCTAATTGACGTTCCCAAATTGCCCGTAGTGTGTGAATGAGTGAGTGTATGTGTGTATGTCTGTGTGCCCTGCGATGGATTGGTACCCTGTCCAGGGTGTACTCTGCCATGTGCCCTAAGTCTCCTGGGATAGGCTCCAGGCTCCCCGTAACCCTGAATACAGGATTAAGCGGTATAGATTATGAGTGAGTGAGAGTGAATTTAGCAGCAGACCATCCGATCCACACGCAAGTTAGCACAGTTTTTATGCTAAATGCCCTTACTGACACAAACCTCCCAATTTTATTACCAGACTTGGGACTGACTGCATGCAGTGGCTGGGTAGTATGAACAGTAGGGCTCAAACCCAAATACTCAGGATAAATGATATATAAATAATAATAATAATAATAATAATAATAAAAACGTCAGGTGTACATTAAATGCGTGAGTTGGAGTTGTTCAATTTTGGTGAGGCCTCAGCTTGCTATTGTTAGCTGACAGCAGTTGCACCCAGTGTGGTCTTCCACTATTTTATTTTATTTTATTTTATATTTCTGTATAGATAAGTTTTTTAAATATATTTTTTAATATATACAGTACTGTGCAAAAGTCTTAGGTGCCATATTATCTGCAGTGCAAATTTTGTTATATAAGTTTATTATGTCTGCATTATTATGTACAAGACCATTCACTAAAAAGATACACTAAAATTAATGAATAAATAACATTACAGAAGAATATTTGCATGCCTGTAAAGAAAGCGACACATTTACAAAATGACTTCCATGCGTAAGACCATATGGTTTTCAATTATGTCGAAATCAAGTAATTATTATATGTAATAAATTGTTATGTCCATTTTTAACAGTTATAAATTATATCAATATAAATTGGGTAACACCAACGACAGACTTAAAAGCTTTGTATAAAAATTGATGACTCGATATATGAATCGATAAATGATGACATTTCTAAACAAATGAAGAGAGACATCTAATATAGCTTTTGCATTTGTTCAGTGTGCTTCACAACGTTTGACTCAGGAACTATTTCAAATTGTCAAATGTATTTCAAAATAAAACACTTTTTGTGTAATCCAACACCAATGACATAGATTGGGGTGACGGATATTTATTTCATATTATTAATTATAAACAATTATTGTTCCATGTTTTTAGTGTTTAACTTGTTTTTATAAGATATTAATGTTATTGTGAATTAGACTTATTTCACGAAATGAATATTTTTACATGAATTGTATATGGCCCCACTTCCAAGTATGATCAAATTGACAGGACGTTTCCTTGAACTTGGGCTTTTTAAAAGATGCTACACTTAAATATTGAACGTCAAAGTAAGAAAATGTATTTGATAATTGAATGTACGTACAATATTGTCTGTATGATTTTTTCTGAATATGACTTTTGGTATCAACGAAACTGTAGAATGACCCATTTGTGCCTATGGGGAGAGCCGCTCATTTCCACTGTGATTGCCTGGAGTAGACTGTCATCTGACCAGCTGTCGCTCACCGTCAGTGTGACGTCACCACGCCTTTCCTACTGCATCACAGAGTCTTCTGCTCGGGCAGAGCTCATTGCCTGTTTGCTGTCATTTGCAGGATTCAGTAACTATTGTGATTGAAACGTCAAACGTTGAACATAGTGAACTAAAGTCAAGTGCAGCAGAGCGGAATAGCAAGAGTCTTGCTACGACTGTTCCTGTACGGAGTTTACACTACGAATCGCGGGGATATGGCCAGGCCAGAGCAGATCCTGCTTCTAGAGCCTCAACATGATCTGAAATTCCGAGGTGAGTTACACAAGTGGAACTTGGCTCTAGACTAAAATGCATTGGTATATGTTTGGACATAGGGTAAGCGGGAACTTAACTGCATATAAGGGGCTTTGTGACATGGTTTTCATGATAGGCCTCAGGGTTTTGTAACGTTAACTCGCATGCTAGGTAGGAAACAATGTCCTTTACTTCATAGTCGGCGGTAGAACGAGGTATGGCCGTTCATCTGAGCCGAGGCAAGCGATGCTAGCGTTAGTACTGACTTCATTGCAATGCTAGTTAGCTTGGTAATCTATCTGTGTCCACAATGGTGCCTGGTGGAAACATTATCTAGGCCCACTGTGTTGTTTTTCCGTTAGACACTCGATTTTCCAAGGTCTCCATAAAACGGTTATTTATTCCTCCGAATGAAACGTGCTGTTTATTCATAATCCCTGTCACAAGGAGCTGAACGTATGGTGCTGTGCTGTACCGCATGTGCTTCTGTGAATTCAATATATATCAATATTAAAACTACGACGGAAATATGGGCTACAACATGTACGCATGCTGGGGTGGTATGTGACAAAAATCAGTCACCAGATCCCCACACTATTCTACCATTGGATAGGGCTTAAAATACCCTCAAAGGGACACCACATTTCTAATGATATTTTTAAAAAGAACTGTTACAGCAGTTCACATGCAGCAGTACAGCAAGTCCAGACTCAGCAATGATTATTGTTTACAAGTTAAGTTAAACAAAAGTGTAATCAACGTCCAGAAATATAACCTGTATAAAAAATATAACTAATATATGAGAGAACTCATATTCCATGAAATTTAAAGGAAGTAAATACTGTGATGTCCTCTACAAGTGAATAATGTTAAAATGGTGATTGGCTGTTATTATTTAATATATTTGGTTTATTAGAATTCCTAATTAACATTCTGAAATTTGATTAACAGCACACAACATTTTTACCACTCTATGAATTCAATCTTCAGGACCATATAACGATCTGTTTGAATTAAGCATATAAAACAGTGCTAAACAGCACCAAGTGTAACTTGAGTTAACATTAGTTATTTTGCTCGGGTCACAGATCATTTATCTCATTAAGTCATAAATTGCCTTGATGTTTTGCAGAATTAACGAAAAACACTTTCCCACAGAGTTTGATGTGTTTTTTTTTTTTTTTTTTTTGAGTAAAATGTACTTTGTCGAATCTAAAATTTGGAGCACTAAACAATGATGGGAGGTGCTTGTGTTGATTCTAATAATTCATCAAATAAACCAGCAAAAAACATCATCATAGATGTCCCTGCACTGCAGCCTATAGCAGGTTTGAGCAGCCACCTGGAAATATCAAACAGGAGCAATAAGATTATAATCGTTATCAGCTACCTACACATGCATTTGAAATCTGACCTGTTTGAATTAATAAAAAAAAAACCTGGGTAGAATACAAATATTATACATTGGATCTGGATTGCTTTCTTACTTGTCACCTAAAAGTGTCTTTGTTTTGCCTTGTCACCTTCGAAACACAGTCAATCCATAGCTGCATGGATGAGCTGTCAAGTCATGACAATTTTCAATTTTAATTAAACTGCAAAAACCACCCACAATTGATTTTATGTACTGGTTTAGATTTTGCAACACTGTCCAATCTTTTTTAAAAGATCATTTCAACACTTCAATTTAAATCTGTGTAATACTCAGAATTTCATGAATGAATATACTGTATATTTATAAATAACTAAATACCATACAGTTCATTTAGATCCATAAATATTTTTACTACTGCTGTTTTAGCTGTCTACCACAGTTCGTGGAGTTTGAGTTTAGTGTCTAGGCTTGATTTCAACTGTGGCATTTAAGCTAAAATCTATTGCTGTTAAAACTTTATGTATTTTACGAGGGGTCAATGCCAGTGATGTAAGCAGTCATAGGCAGAAAGATCTAAGCAACTCCAGACAACACATTAAATGTGGTCAAAGCATCTATTTGGTACATTTCTTTAAAAAAAATAATAATAATAAATCTGTGCAATTATTTTTATTCACAAAAGGCTGCAGTATAACACAGGTAATTTATGGTTTGCCTGAAGTTTATTTAGAATTTATTGAGTCAATTATTATTATTGTTTAAAATCCTTTTGAGCTGAAAATATTGGCAAACATCCTCTTAATGAGATAATTTGTAACATTGGTTTGGTGTTGGCCTAGATGAATATATTTGAATACAATGAAGCATTTAATATTAAATATAATATACAATATAAAGTATTGCAGTTTAAATGGCAGTTGTAATTTGTGTCAAAATAATCGCAATGTGATTTTATTTTATTAAATTATTTATTTTATCAATTAATGCTGCCCTGCTAGAAGGCTAAAGTATATAAATAATAGCTTTGTCAGCATCCACCAATGAACTTATATAAGCAATTGTTGCTCCTCATCAAATTGGAAAGCAGTAAATCCCCAAATAATTTACACTGCTGGTCTCGATGCCCAATCTGATTTGTTGCCTATATCTGATTTTACTGATCATCTGTTTACACGTTCTTGCACGCATACAGGGACTCAACAGCTCAATTCTACGCTTGTTGTGTCTCCTCTGCTAGCGCAACATGTTCTCCGCGCGCGCTCGAGTCTGTCCATTGTTACAAAACCAGCCAATCGCAGACTTCCACACACCGCTTCTGATTGGCTGTTCCTTCTCTATCTGTACGGTGCTTTTAAAGTTGTATTTATTCATAAATATTATAAACAAATATTATAGTATTTATTTTTTTATTCAATGACGTATTGACGACTGATAGGAGCCCCACTACTCATTTCCATAATTTACTTTTGATTCTGTTAAGCTGCTTTGCGACAATGACCGATCACTATACAAATAAAATTGTATTTAATATCGTAAATGATGTATGGCTTTTATAGACGGGTAGCAAGAAGAAAAATCTATTCTTTCCAAAAGGAATATGTTAGCACGAAAAATTTTGGAACAAGGTCCTTGAGACCATGGTGGAGAGGTTTAATTATTCACATGCCTTGTTTGGTGAAAACCAAATACACCACAAACACTACGTTCCAGGTGTCAAGCATGGCAGTGATGTGGTGGTGGTGATTTGGGTTTGCAACCACAGAATCTGAGAAACTTGCAGTCTTTGGGTGTACAGTGGGCACTACTAGTGGATATGATGGGTTAGCATTAGCATGCATTCTTACTTTCTCAAGCCCAGCACTCTAAAATAGGATGTAATTGTCAAACATGTGACCCTTTTTTAAATGCTTCAAAATCTAATATTTACGGTCATTATCAAATTATAGTCTTTTTCTTTTCAATTAACCTCACTAACAGGTCTTTCATAAGGCCAAACCTTATGGTGTTTTCATGCATTTTGATTGTGGAAATATGACTTGCACTGTTAAACAAAAAGGGCAAAGAGTCAGATACAACCTCAGAAGAACAACATGTAACCTTTTTCACTGTGCCATCAAGCAAAGAATAATTACACACACAATTCAATAGCTTGTAGAGCTACTTTCAACAGCCTTAACTTGGTCATATTGGAAATGATTACTTAATCAACCTGTCACATCCTTGAGAGAATTTTGGACAATAATTTTTTACAACATTGATTCAGTTTATTGTTTTTTTTTTTATTATTATTATTATTTATTTGCTTGTGCAAGGCTGTCTAAAGGTCTTGCCATAGAATTTCAATTGGGTTGACGTCTGGACTTTGACGTGGCCAATTTCAAAATCTTGCTTCTTTTTTTTTTCTTTTTTTTTTTTTTTCAACAAAACAACAACAGTGGTACAGGTATCTCGACAACAAACAAAATTTTGTTATACATTCAAATGACTATAAATGCTTAAGAGCAAAGACAAGAATAAATAACAATCATAAAGCAAGTTTAGAAAGACATCGTCATTGGGAAACCTCAAGAAAGTTCCAGAGAGACGACCAAATTTTCCAGAACACCTCAGATTTTTTATGTAAATCATAAGTTAATTTTTCCAGTGGTAAAAGTATGGACACCTGACTCAACCACATATTGACTGAAGGTACCTGAGCAGTTGACCATAATAATAGTATACATTTTTTAGCCAAGTATATACAGAAATTCAGTACACATTCTTTATCGCAATCAAGACCCAGATCCACTGTACAATTCAAAAGATATACTTTTGGGGACATAGCAAATATTTTTCCAATAATTTTTTGAATAATTTTGTGAATCTCTTTCCAGTACATTTTAATTTTGTCACAATCCCAAAACACATGCATCACTGTACCAATCTCCATGTTACATTTAAAACATAACTGAGAGCAATTGGGAAATATTCTATGGAGACGAACTGGGGTTAGATAAGTCCTGTGGATACATTTAAAGTTTTGTTCATGAACCGGAACTGAAGCACTTTTGGGAAATATGTTTGAGCAGACAGATTGCCACTCCTCATCACTGAAAATAGATCCAAAGTCCCTCTCCCATGTCACTCTCAAAGAGTCCAAGGTCGAAGGGCCAGCATTGGACAGCAAAGTATATGAAGAGAAAAACCTTTTTTCCATTTCAGTAAGATCAAATTGTATATTACCTTCTTTTAACTGCAATTCTGCAAAGTGTCGTATTTGAAGGAATTTATAAAAATCTTTACTGGGCAGACTAAATTCCTGTCTTAACTCCTGAAATGATCTCAACTGGCCGTCATCAAATAAGTGACCTAATTCAGACACTCCTTTTGACCTCCAAGTCAAAAGGCCAATATTCTGTATGGAAGGGGGGAAATCAGGATTGAGCGCAATTGGAGATTTAAGAGACCACGTATTTGAAATGGATAAGTATTTTTTAACATCCTTCCATACCAAAAGAGTGTTTGTTACAGTAAAGACACTAATCAGTTGTTGAATTTTTTGTACATTATTAATAAATGGAAGGGAACATAACATTCTGGGAAAGCATCTTGTAGATTCTATCCCAACCCAGCGTGAATCAAATCTATAAATAAACCAACTTAACATGTGCTTGATTTGAGCAGCCCAAAAGTATAATTGGAAATTGGGTAGCGAAACCCCACCCAATTCCTTTGGTTTCATTAAAACCGAATATTTAAGTCTGGGTTTCTTATGATTCCAAATATACCTAGAAACTGAAGAATTAATCCTTTTAAAAAATTTCTTGTCTAAGTAACATGGTAGATTCTGAAATAGGAAATTTAATCTTGGAAGGATGTTCATTCTTATGATATTGATCCTGCCGAAAAAAGAATTTGGGAGAATCGACCAATCTGATAAATTCTGGTTAATTTTTGTGATCAAAGGGGAATAATTGGCTTTAAAGAGGTCTTCCAAACTAGGAGTAATATTAATTCCTAAATACTGAAACCCAGAGAGTGCTAGATGAAAGGATGATTTTGAGATGGCTTCGGAGGGAGCATGCATATACAGAGCTTGAGATTTATCCAGATTGATCTTGTATCCTGAAAAATTACTATATTTTTCAATTACTGTGAGAATCACATCAGGAGAGGTGTCAGGATATTTAAGATACAATAGAACATCATCTGCGTATAGAGATATCCGAAGTTCCTCCAGACCTATTTTAATACCATGTATACTCCTATTAGTTCTCACAGCCACAGCCAATGGTTCGATAACCAAAGAAAATAACAAAGGCGAAAGAGGACAGCCTTGACGACAACCTCTACTTACTGAAAATCTGTTGGACAACACCCTATTAGTGTTAACCTGAGCTATAGGATTAAAATATAGGCGCCTGACCAACTCAATAAAATTATGTCCTAACTGTATTTTCTCTAAGACTGCAAAAAGAAACGGCCATTCCACCCGATCGAAGGCCTTTTCAGCGTCTAGGGATACAATGTAGGCAGATTCCTTGGTGAAATTTAAATGATCTAGAATATTTAGAACTCTTCGAATATTGTCTGAGCCATACCTGGATTTCACGAAACCGGTTTGGTCTGGGTTGACAATGAGAGGTAAGACATTTTCAAGCCGTCGAGCTAAGGACTTGGCTATAATTTTATAATCTACATTGAGTAAGCTAATTGGGCGATAAGATGAGCAATTTGTTGGATCTTTGTCTTTTTTCAGAAGCAAACTGATAATTGCCAATGACCAGGATTCAGGCAAAGGATTCTTCTTAAAAAGATTATTTATCACCTGCATTAAAATAGGGCTAAGCTCAGGCCAAAACTGTTTATAAAACTCTATAGGAAACCCATCCGGGCCCGGGGCTTTACCGGATGGCATTGACTGAATGGCATGCCAAATTTCATCCCTGGTAAATGGGGCATTTAAAGAGCGCCTAGCATCATCAGAAATACTGGGAAGAGAAATCTCATTTAGGTATCTAATCAAATCCTCATTTGATCCATGATAATCAGTTGTATAAAGATTTCTATAGAAATCTGAAAAAGACGTGTTGATATCCTGAGGATCAAAAGTCAAGTTGCCCGCAGATGTCTTAATTGCTTTTATAGTTCTTTCACTCTGTTCCTTTTTTAACTGATAGGCCAAGAGGCGACTGGGTTTATTACCAAATTCATAGTAGCGCTGTTTAGTGTAAAGTAATAATTTCTTGGTATGTTCTGTATATTCTAAGTTAAGTTTGGCTCTAGCACTATTCAGTAAAATCCAATTATCTTGTTTTGGCAACCATTTATGTTGTTGTTCCAGGTAAGATACTTTAGCTTCTAATTCTTTCCTTTTTTGTATTCCAAGTTTTTTCCTTAATGCAGCATACGCAATGAGGTGACCCCGCAGCGTAGCCTTAGCTGCATCCCACTTTATCGCAGGAGAAACTGGCGAGTTCTGATTGTCGTGCCAATACTGAATTATTTTCTGTCTAAAAAAAGAACAAAAATTAGTATTACTTAAGAATGAAATATCAAACTTCCAATAGTTGGACCTCTGAACAGGTACACTAATATCGAAAACTAAATAAACCGGGCCATGATTAGATAACACAGTAGGGCCAATTTGACAAGATCTCACATAGTGTATACAATCAGTGGGTATGAAAAAATAATCCAGTCTTGAATATGATTTATGGGTGTGGGAATAGAAAGTGTAATCTCTGTCCTTAGGATGCAGCTCCCTCCAAATATCCACCAGTCCCAGGTCTTTACAGGTGTTACGTAAAATATGTGAAGATTTGCAACCCATTGAAATCTGGGGTGAAGATTTATCCAGATTCCCATCAAGTACGCAATTGAAATCACCTCCTAAGAAACCAATGTTTTTGCAGGACTGATTAAACTTTAGAATCACATGAGATATGAAATGAGGACAGTCCACATTAGGGGCATATACATTACCTACAGTAATATGTTTACCAAAAATTAAACCAGAGATCAACACAAATCGTCCTTCCGGATCATGCTTAACATGCTCAAGGATAAACGGGATGTTTTTATGAATAAGAATTGCAGTGCCCCTACTATTTGATGTAAATGAGGAAAAGTATATTTGTCCAACCCAATCTCTTTTCAGCTTCATATGTTCCTTATCTGATAAATGCGTTTCCTGTAATAGCGCTATAGATACGCCTTCTTTTTTAATAAATGTTAGAATTTTTTTCCTCTTAATTACATGACCTATGCCTTTCACGTTCCATGTTATTAATTTAAATGAATTTAACATATTGTAAATCTAGATAAAATAAAGTCACAAAAGTGAAAATATGCAAGCAAAAGAATGACACTTGTGCCAAGAGATACCAAATACAAACAAACAAGTACCACACACAAAACGCAAAACAAACCTATAAAACCCTCCCCTAAAGACCCCATCCCCAATTGATGAGGCACAGATAATATCAAAAAGTCACAAAACAACATAAAAAACCTTGAAACAGGTAACAACAACATTATGAAACCACCAAGTTATAGCTCCGTTATAACCCGCTCCATTGACACTTCTAGTACAAGTAATTATCAGTAAAGAATAACACCATTGGAAAAGGAAAGAAGAAAGAAAGAAAAAAAATATATATACACCTATATATACACATAAAATAAATAAAATCAAATAAATACTAAGAGATTATAATAATAATAGTAATAAAACCATTATGATGATAATAATAACAATAATAATGGCATAATCAAAATGTTCCACCGTAAATAAAAGTGTGTATTTCAGCCAAGAATCAAATCTGGCTGTCCAGAGAATCTAAAAATGCCTTGGCTGAGTCCGGATCGTTGAACAGGCGAATCTTTCCGTTATGCAGACATCTGAGTCGGGCCGGATGGGCAAACCCTCGATACAAACCGCGGGCGGCAAAAACTTTCCCCACAGCTCCAAACTCCCAACGCTTCTGCAGCACACCGGCTGATAAATCCGAATAGAATCGAAGCTCCGAGCCGTTATGAGTGATCGTCTTCTTCATGGCGGCTTTCAATATCGCTTCCTTATCAGTGAATCTCAGAAACTGAACTAGGATGCTTCTTGGAGACGAATTCTCTCGGGCAGGTGCGAAAGTGGGAGATCTATGAGCCCTCTCAATCTCCAACACAGGGAAATCGACAGGCAGATCTAACCACTTTGGGATCGCGTCTTGAAGATACGAAGAGAGTGAGCCAGAGCCCTCGGCCTTCTCCGGCAGGCCCATAATCTTCAGATTCTTGCGACGGCCTCTATTTTCAAGGTCATCAACTTTTGCCTGCAGCTGGTCCACCATCGTCTTTAAGTTACTCACCTGCTTCTCCGTCGCTGTTGCCGAATCTTCGGCAGATGAAATCCTCCGTTCGGCTTCCTCCAGGCGTGATTCGGCGCCAGTGACTCTTTCAGAAAGAGCGGAAAACGAATTCTGAAGGCAAGCAACGGAGTTGGCAATATCCTCCAAACGACTCGTAATTCCATCAAGACGTGAACCATTGGCCTTTATTTCTGACACAATTACTGACATGTCTAGGCGCGGTTCAGCGGTGTTAGTGTTAGCATCAGCCGCGGGCGCATGAACAGTAGGCCTTTTCGGCCTCCTAGCGAAAAGCGTAATTTATTAACAAAGTTGAGCGGAGCAAAAAACTTACGCAGCCATCTCACTCCGGGTCACGTGATCTCCGTCAATCTTGCTTCTTTTACTGGTGTTCTTTGAATCATTGTCCTATTGCATGACCTAATTCCCATCAAGTTTTAGCTGTCAGACAGATGGCCTCACAGATACAGATCTAGATTGCCTCTAGATGCGAAGAATTGAAGCGCGAACACGCCCAGAGAATCCACAACCACTTCAAGAACAGCAGCGACACAAAGCACATGTGGCAGGGCATACAAGGCGTCACGAACTACAGGACTTCACCACCTGCCTGCAACAATGACTGCTCCCTTCCAGATGCGCTGAACAGCTTCAACGCTTAGGTCGACGAGCAGAACGACATGACTGAGGAAGACCATCCCTCCTCCCATCAACCAGGTGGTCTGTCTCACCACTGCTGATGTGAGGAAAACTCGACGCGGAGTCTACCCACATAAAGCTGCTGGACCAGACAATATCCCTGTCAGCGCGCTCAGAGATTCTGCAAAACAGCTGGCAGATGTTCTTATCGACATTTTCAGTATCTTTCTGAGCAGAGCCTTTCTCCTGTGCTTCAAGACCACCATCATTGTCCCCATGCCGAACTAAGTCTGGTATCCTGTTTCAATGATTACCGTCTTGTTGCACTCATATCTATCATCATGTCATGAAATACAATAAGACTGCCCCCCTCACTGGACCTGCTGCAGTTTGCGCATCATCCTAACCGTTCCACAGATGGCGCCATCTCCACAACTCTCCATCTGGCCCTCACACACCTAGACAACAAGGACACCTATGTTTGTATGCTATTCATAGTTTTCAGCTCAGCATTCAATACCATCATCCCCCAATACCTGATCCTGAACCTGTTGGCTCTGAACATCCCCCCGACCCCCTTTGTAACTGATTCTGGACTTTCTGACCCAAAGGCACCTCCAGCACCATCACACTGAGCACTCGGGCCCCCAGGGCTGTGTGCTCAGTCCAATGCTCTTCACACTGCTGACTCATAGCTGTGTAGTGACACACAGCTCAAATCACATAAACAAGAACGACGAGTCCGCATACATAGAGTAAGTACAGAGGCTAACAGTTTGTTTGTTGACGTCAGGAGGACATGGAGTGGCCACTCTCCACTGAACATCCACGGCTCATTATGGTATAACAGTTATACCAGCAGCCTGGGCGGAAAAACGATTATTGCTTTGGATGAGACATGGAAAAAAAAAACTTGTACAGTATCTCAAGACATTATTAGATACATTTAGAAGATTTTAATACTTTGGAGCCTGTAAGAAATGTGTATTACTGCTTAGGACAAATCGTATAATAAAGCTTAGTGCTATAAAAAGTCTAATTTAAAATTTAAGTAAATCAAATCGATAATCTACCTATTGATTTACTCTACTGTGTAGGTCATGAATGATGTTTCACACCAGTCCTATGATTATATAAATTAAACTATACTGTACTATACTGTGTTATGCTTAACATGTCATTTGAAAAAAATATAGTAACAAAACTAAACTAAACAGTGTTGCTAAACTTTGTTATAGTGACCTTGTTTAGCTTTCACAAAAGTGTCTAATTGCCTGGTCTGTGTTTTTAGGTCCATTTACAGATGTGGTGACTACAACCCTAAAGCTTGCAAACCCCACAGATAGAAATGTGTGCTTTAAAGTGAAGACAACTGCGCCACGTCGCTACTGTGTGCGTCCAAACAGTGGAGTGATTGAAGCTGGGACCTCAGTTAACATCTCTGGTAAAATAAAGTACTCTGTCTGTCTGTCTCTTTAACAATTTATCCAACTATGTTTAGTTTGGTTGTGGTCGAGCCTGCATCTAAAACACTCCAAACAATCTTGGATCACTCTAAAACAAGCTGAATTTGGACCACTTCGGGAGGTACTCTTAGTTTGGTTTGCTTTAAGTCTGTCACTCTTTGCTTAACCTGTATAATATGAACACAAAGTATTTCAGGTTCACGCCGCCCTACTGTTTTAGTGTTCTAGGCTTGCCACAGAGATCACGTGCTATTGCAATGGGATACTCAAAAATACAGTGGTGTGAAAGTGATTCTTACCTTACTGATTTCTTTCTTTTTTTTCATGTTTGTCACACTTTAGTGTTTCAGATCATCAGACAAATATAAATATTAGTCAAAGATAACAAGTAAACATCATGCAGTTTTTCACATCAGGTTTTTATTTATCGGTAAAACATAGCTTAACTCATTTATCACACTTGAGTTAAATTTCTCTAGCCACAACCTGGCCTGATTACACACCTGTTCACAATCAAGAAATTACTTAAATGGGACCAGCTAGACATGATGCCGCCATCCAAAGGAATTCAAAAACAAATGAGAGAGAAAATAATTGAGATCTATCAGTCTTCAAAAGCCATTGCTAAAGCTTTGGGACTGCAGCAAACCACAGTGAGAGCTGTTATTTACAAATGGCAAAAACATGGAACAGTGGAGAACCTTCCCAGGAGTGTGCCAGACGACCATAATTTTACTCCAAGAGCACAGCTCATCCAAGAGGTCACAAAAGACCCCACAACAACATCCAAAGAACTGCAGGCCACACTTGTCTCAGTTAAGGTGAGTGTTCATGACCCCGCCATAAGAAAGAGACTGGGCAAAAATGGTTTGCATGGCAGAGTTCCAAGACAAAAAAAAAACACTGCTGAGCAAAAAGAACATAAAGGCTCATCTCAGTTTTGGCAGAAAACATCTGGATGTTTGAAGACTTTGGGGAAAATACTCTGTGGACTGACGAGGCAAACGTTTAACTTTTTGGAAGGTGTGTGTCCCATTATGTGTGGCGTAAAAGTAACACCGCATTTCAGAAAAAGAACATCATACCAACAGTGAAATAACATGCGTTAATAATATTAATAATATTAATAATATTTACATTTGTTTGATGATCTGAAACATTAAAGTGTGACAAACATGCAAAAAAAATCTATAAGGGGTAAACACTTTTTCACACCACTGTATGTCAACCCATTTGCCAGGCCTATAATAAAATTTGAGTGAACAGTGGAGCTTTGTTTTTGTTTTTTTCTTTTGTTGTTTTTTCCCCGATTTTCTCCCTAATTTTTTAGTCGTGTCCAATTCCTCCCCGTCACTAGGGGGCTCCCACATTAAGGCTACTACTACCACTCAGCCGGGAGGGCCGAAGACTATCATGTGTTTCCTCCGAACCCCGTGATGCCAGTCAACCGCATCTTTTCAAACCACTCGCACACTCGGAGGACAGCGCAAGTTCACAGACGCCCCTGATTGGCTGTAGAGCCGTGATTAATGTGGGAGCACTAAGTACCTCTCATCCCTCCCCTGTGAGAGAGCTCGGCCAATCAGCTCTCTCTAGACCTCCGGCTGCGAGAGGTTACAGCATCACCCGGGATTCGAACTAGCGATCTCCGGGTGATAGGGCGAGCGCTTTACCACTGCGCCACTCTGAGGCCCAGTTTTTTTTTTTTTTTTTTTTTTTATAAAAAGAAAGATAAGATTTCAATTTCTCAACTGATTTCAATTAATTGTCTTTTTATGTTCAAGTTTCTATGAGCTACATGTAGTAAAACACAAAGAAGGTTATTTTTTTTCCCTGCAGTTCCGAACCTCGACAGTTAACCAGAGCAATTCTGCATTCCCCTGTACTGTTTGGCGTTGGTAGAGGAGAGATTTGCTTATGGCTGAAACGATTCCATGAGTAACTCGAGTAATTCGATTACAAAAAATGATTCTGCCTCGAAGCTTCTTTAATTCATTTTAAAAGCTTGCGTTATGTTTTTGCGCAATTATTTGTTTGGCGTGACGCAGCGCTCTTCCGGATGCAAGTTGCCAGTAAACAAAGACGAAGAAGAAGCGCTTATGTCACCCACAAAGCGGAAGGAGACGCAAACAGTTGTGATTTGAGGGAGCATTCTGTTGCGGGCTGCGAAATGGAAGGGAGCGATTAAAATTTTTTTTTTTTTTTTAAACCTTTATCAATGAAAAATGTTTTCAGCAGCAGGAAACATTGCTATAAAGCACAGGGCAAGTCTCAGTTTGGAGCATGTTGACATGCTTATCTTTCTTCATTGCAATCTCCTTTAAAGACTAGTGTGCACACACACATCCAAGAGAGAGACATTTATATTCTGATCAATATGTTGACTTAAAACACAATGTATGGACTCTTGTTCCTGTCCATGGATTTTTGCATCCTAAATGTCATCACAAAGAATTCATATAAGAAGTCAGTAAAGGCTTATGTTATGCCTGAGCTGTAGATTTATAAACTTTTAGTTCTGAAAGTTAAGTTACACAACTTGGTGTTTTTGTATAATTATCTATTTAATGTGTGCCTTAGTTTTTTTGATACTTAGTAATTGAAATACCTTTTTTTAGTTTTTGTATCTGAGATTTGTATTTAAAAATATATATGGCACTGTAATGCACTTAATTAATCTCAGTCAACTTTAAGCTATTCCTTGCATTGTGAATAATGACAATGTTTATTTTTTATAAAATGCTGTATGCATTTAAAAATGTAAAGTTTTCTAAAAGAAAACCAATTAATCTTTGTTTCTCTTGCATATACTGATCAAAAAATATAAAGGAAACACTTAGTTCCAGTTTGACTTGAACGCCTCTCATATGTGTATGTAAGTTCAAGTCAAACTGGGACTAAGTGTTCTTTATTTTTTGAGCAGTATATTTTATATTGCTATTTAATTAAGCAAAAGCACATTTCATCCGATTACTCGATTAATCGATAAAATTTTTGGTAGAATACTCGATTACTAAAATATTTGATAGCTACAGCCCTAGATTTGCTACACAAATTGTTAACTATGATGTAAAACATGTCACATCCCCTCTACCACCTACTGGCTAAACAGGAGACCACTTTAGGTACGAAAATGCTTCAGCTCTGCTGTGACAAAGAAGACTACAGGAAGTCTTTTTGCCAACAACAATTAGATTTTACAATAACTCTGCTCTATGTGAGAAGGATCTCTTCACTGACATCACAATAAATAGGCTCATATATATTGTCTTGATTGCATTATGGACATAAACTTCATTCATTTCATTCTCTCTTATATAATACTTACTTTGCTGCATCATTCTCTTAATTACTATTCCAACTTCCTTGTGCGTCTTATGTACAGTTTCGTGCCCAACTGTATATGCAATCATCATGCATGTGTACATAGAAACAGTAACAGTATATATTTTACACAATTTTTACCTCATTAATGCACCTTAAATTGTAAACAGTAAAATTGTAAACTTTGGGTGGGTGGGTGGGTGGGTTATGTGTGTGTGGGTGTGTGTGTGTGCGTGGGTGTGTGTGCGTGCGTGTGTGAGTGTTAACATTTGTAATGTGTATATGTATGTGTGCATGTGTATGATGTATGGAAAATAAGCGTCACACTATGATGTTCCTGAATGTGATGTCACTGAACCTAAATATTTGATGTGTGTGTGTGCGCGCGTGTGTGCGTGCGCGTGAGAAGAGAGGTGACAATCTATGACCACCAGTACGGCCCTATGCCAAGAAAGGACACCTCAGATGCCTCTGTTTGCTTTGAGAATGCTGATGGAGTCATATATAAAGAGTTGCATTGTCAGAATATCAGAAAGAGTTGCATTGTGTATTTGTAGATCTAGAGAAAGAGTATGACGGTTCCCAGAGATGAACTGTGGTATTACATAAGGAAGTCAGGAGTGGCAATGAAGTATGTAAACGTGGTGCAAGATATGTACAAGGACAGTGTTACTGCGGTGACGTGTGCCTTTAGGTATGACTGACTGCATTGGCTCTTAGTCCCTTTCTGTTTGCAGTGGTGATGAACAGGTTGACAGATGAGGTTAGACAAGAGTCCCCATGAATTATGATATTTGTGGATGATATTATGATCAGCAGTGAGAGGACAGAGTAGGTTCAGATGAGTCTAGAAAGGTGGAGGGATACACTGGAGAGGAGAGGCATGAAGGGCCGTATGAGCAAGATGGAGTACATGTATGTAAATGAGAGGGAGGGATTGAGAAAGGTACAGTTACAAGGAGTAGAGGTAGGGAAAGTAGAGAATTGAAATACTTAGGGTCAACTGTCCAAAGCAATGAGGAGTGTGGTAGAGAAGTGAAAGAGAGTGCAGTCACTCTCATCTCTGCTCTCTTTGTTGTTTGGTGGCTTCTCCTTTGCAGCGAGGTAGGCTTCTCCTGCCAGCAGGAAGGTGTAGATTTAGCTTTTCTGAAAAGGACCTGTCACATTTGTTTTGTGTACTGTTCGGTTGACATGCCCCAGAAATTTCTATGATTTAAAATAGCCAGTATGGCTGAAATGTAAACAAAGCAGGATAAAAATTTACTATAACTTGATAATGAAATAATCCTTGAATTGATCAAATCAAATTAATGCATATCGGTTCCAAAAACTATCATTTGTTAACTTATGATCTGACAGAGCTTTATTCTGAAGAAGTGTCTTACTGACTTATGAGCGGTTTGAAGTCAGACTTGTTTTTGGCTATTTTCAAATAAAATTTTAATGTCTCTTTTGCAGTTATGCTGCAGCCATTTGATTATGACCCCAACGAGAAGAGCAAGCACAAGTTCATGGTGCAGTCTTTAATAGCCCCCTCTGACATGACTGACATGGAGGGCCTGGTGAGTATTTATCCAAAAGCAGTAAAGTAAGGCTTTTATAACATTGGGCTACATTTTAGAACTATGTGTAGGTTAAGCAATATACATATGATAGTTCATCAGGTATTGTATGATTCACATAATCTGTGCCAAAGGTTTGTGGAGACCTGACCCTCACACCAAAATGTCTTGTTGTAACATCCGTTGCAGATTTAGTAATTTTGTCTAGGACTGCTTTTAACCATACTTTGCAATATGGCTGTGGGGATTTGCCCATTCAGGAACTACATCATTAGTGAGTTTAGGTGTTAATGTACAGTCGTGGCCAAAAGTTTTGAGAATTACATAAATATTGGAATTTGGAAAAGTTGCTGCTTAATTTTTTATAATAGCAATTTGCATATACTCCAGAATGTTATGAAGAATGATCAGATGAATTGCATAGTCCTTCTTTGCCATGAAAATGAACTTAATCCCGTAAAAAAAACTTTCCACTGTATTTCATTGCTGTCATTAAAGGACCTGCTGAGATCATTTCAGTAATCGCCTTGTTAACTCAGGTGAGAATGTTGACGAGCACAAGGCTGGAGATCATTATGTCAGGCTGATTGGGTTAGAATGGCAGACTTGACATGTTAAAAGGAGGGTGAAGCTTGAAATCATTGTTCTTTCATTGTTAACCATGGTGACCTGCAAAGAAACGCGTGCAGCCATCATTGCGTTGCATTAAAATGGCTTCACAGGCAAGGATATTGTGGCTACTAAGATTGCACCTAAATCAACAATTTATAGGATCATCAAGAACTTCGAGGAACAATTCTTGTTAAGAAGGCTTCAGGGTGTCCAAGAAAGTCCAGTAAGCGCCAGGATCGTCTCCTAAAGATGATTCATCTGCGGGATCGGAGTGCCACCAGTGCAGAGCTTGCTCAGGAATGGCAGCAGGCAGGTGTGAGCGCATCTGCACGCACAGTGAGGCAAAGACTTTTGGAAGATGGCCTGGTGTCAAGAAGGGCAGCAAAGAAGCCACTTCTCTCCAAAAGAAACATCAGGGACAGATTGATCTGCAAAAAGTATGGCGAATGGACTGCTGAGGACTGGGGCAAAGTCATATTCTCGGATGAAGCCTCTTTCCGATTGTTTGGGGCATCTGGAAAAAGGCTTGGCCGGAGAAGAAAAGGTGAGTGCAACCATCAGTTCTGTGTCATGCCAACAGTAAAGCATCCTGAGACCATTCATGTGTGGGGTTGCTTCTCATCCAAGGGAGTGGGCTCACTCACAATTTTGCCCAAAAACACAGCCATGAATAAAGAATGGTACCAAAACGCCCTCCAACAACAGTTTGGTGAAGAACAATGCATTTTCCTGCACGATGGAGCACCGTGCCATAAGGCAAAAGTGATAACTAAGTGGCTTGGGGAGCAAAACGTTGAAATTTTGGGTCCATGGCCTGGAAGCTCCTCAGATCTTAATCCCATTGAGAACTTGTGGTCAATCCTCAAGAGGTGGGTGGAGAAACAGAGACCCACTAATTCTGACAAACTCCAAGAAGTGATTATGAAAGAATGAGTTGCTATCAGTCAGGATTTGGCTCAGAAGTTGATTGAGAGAAGCCCAGTCGAATTGCAGAGGTCCTGAAAAAGAAGGGCCAACACTGCAAATACTGACTCTTTGCATAAATGTCATGTAATTGTCGATAAAAGCCTTTGAAACGTATGAAGTGCTTGTAATTATATTTCAGTACATCACAGAAACAACTGAAACAAAGATCTAAAAGCAGTTTAGCAGCAAACTTTGTGAAAACTAATATTTGTGTCATTCTCAAAACTTTTAGCCATGACTGTATATGGGAGTGGTCCTCATCTCTGGTTGTGGATGACCACTGCCTTGCACATTTTAGTGATTTCTCAGCTCCCAGTGCACCCAACATAACTAATCAACCAATTAACAGTCTTTTCTTAATTGAAGTGGGGATGGCAGAGCAGGTAAAACACTAAACAAGGTAGCGGTTCTCCAGGAATAAGGTTGAGAACCACTGCTACATAAGCATGTAGAGTTCCCTCTGGGACTATTTTAATGGGGCAGCTCAGTGGTTGAGGCATTGGACTACGGTTCAGAATGTTCAGAAGGTCCCAGGATCAAATCCCACGACCACCAAGTTGGGCCCTTGTTCAAGGCCATTAACCCTCAACTGCTCAGATGTTTAATGATATAAAAATGTAAGTCGCTCTGGATAAGTGCGTCTGACAAATGCCTAAATCGTAATGCAAGGCCAATTCATCCTTATTGCTATAAATTGGAGTCATTTAGCTTTTCATTTAGCTTTGAGATGAACTCAAAGATCGGTGGGATGGATTATTTCGCAAAGAAGTGCTCACTATCACAGATTTTGACAGATTTGTGAACAATATTTGAGAGATATGGTTATTTTGTGTCTGTAGAAAATGTTTCAGATCTTTGAGTTAATCTCATTAAAAAATGGGAGCAAAAACAAAAGTGTTGCATTTATATTTTTATTCAGTATAGTTTAACTACTAGTATTTCATTTACTTTTAAAAGGACATTAAGAGCAAGAACGATAAAACCTTTTAAATATTCTTGATTAAAGGTCGGCTGAAAAAACTGTTGTCCTAAAAAATTTAACAGATGAGGACTCATGTCCATCAAGTCTGACTCAATAGCATTGTCTCCAACAATAAGGTCTGTCAGGTCCCTCTTGTCTGATCCCCAAGGCACACAACATGAAATGGTGCTCCAGACATCTCCTATTTTGCAGATACTCCATGATGTTGGTCCACCTGTGGGTTACACAGCATTACTTAGTATTGCAATATAACTGCCATTTATGTCAAGCATTTTTGCGAATGCTTTTGAATGTGAATTGACATTTACGTCAAGCATTTTTGTGAATGATGTACAGTACAGCTACATATGGATTTAATGAGAAACATGTTTTCTCTTATAAATGCACAAAATGATGTATGTGATGTGAACATGAATTTAGTGTATATTTCTGATTAATTTACCTCAACATGTAACGTGTGTGTTTGCTCTGCTAAGGGTTTCCTAGTTAACCACAAGAAAGTTGTTGTATTTCAGCATGCTGCATACCCCACAACTCCTAGTGAAATCCAGAGTTTGCTAGGTTTGACTGAACTCATTGTTGATGTCAGCCCTGTTGGTTGCAGTACTTTGCAAAAAAGATGAAAAAGGGATGACGTATGTAGTAGCATATCCAAATCAATCACTCAGTGATGTGGAAATCAGATTCTCTCAGACAGAAAAGGAAACACTAGTTGTTGTGTGAAACTGTGACCACTTACACCTTTACATTTTGTTCAATCACATTAGTGTGCCCGGAGAGTTTGCATATATGTGCACGCGTCTCATAGGTATGTGCGCGCGCATTTCATATGTAGTTGTGTGAGCAGTTAGTAGTATATATAGATGTGTGACTGTTTCATATATGTGTATGCAAGTGTTTCATATGTGTGTGCATGAGTGAAGTTTGATTTAAGCTCTATACGGCGCCTCATACATATAAACAAATAAACATACCGTCTGCACAGGACTTTCAGCTATAATAAAAATCTGGACTTAAAAGTCGCTTTTAAAAACAAACGAACAAAGTCCCTTTCCTTATTTAAGAACCCTTAAAGTAAATAACCGTTGAACATACGTAAAGTTAACAATCACAAATAAACATAACTAATAAATACCACCTGTGCTTTTTGGACAGTATGACAGTACTTAATCACATGCATTAGTCTATATCATTATTATTTTTATCAGCATAATGTAAATGTCATGCAGTTTATTGGGTAGTTTTTCCCACACCACTCAACAAAGACCTTCCACCAGACCTTTTAACCATCACTGACGACATCTGCAGATGACAGAACTCGAAGTTGTACTGAAAAGCTAAGGTGTATAATGTGATGAGGAATAGTGGTCTTCTAAGGTGCTTCCGTGCTGCTGATCACGTGTTCAGACACATCACACCCACTTCACATCCTGTGTTCTGTCTGTCAGGTAATCAGTAGTCCAGGAGGTTTTATGAAGGGATTGACTTGCATCTTCTGGAGTTTATATTTCAGTAGTACAGACTGGAATGCGATAAAAGCACAGATGCAAGCAAAGAAGATGATTGACACAGTGCTGCCTAGTAAGAAAGAGCTGATACATAAGAATGATCGAATTGGATCTGGAGGTTGGCAAAAGGAGGTCTAGGTCAGAGTTGGGCCAACAGAAGTATTTCCATGGTGTGAAACAGCATTGAAACATGCAATATTCTTCATACCAGCCACACATCCTTCTGGAGCTTATTTTCCAGCTACCTGCTAAAAGCATCTTTTCTCAGTCTGAGTATATGCATTTTTCACACAGTAGATGGCAATGGCGAGAGGTTTGATTAGAGAGATATTTAACTGCATGAAAGTTGAAGGATGAGAAGTTATGAGACTGAATATAAGGTGTCTAGGTAACAGCAAACCCTTACCATGATGCCTGCCTGTCTCCCAGTGATTGTTACAAAGCAAAAAATATCTTCTGAGTTCTGAGTGAGTCATGTTTCAGTTAGTGCCAGAAAATGGAGTGTGTAATGGAAAGCCAAAGGTAAGGTGAACTCTGATTTCTGTACAGCAGGCCGGCAGTTCCAGAGCCCACTTATCACTGTTATAGACTAAGATGACAATGGAGAGTACTGATGAGGTTACTGGCAGTTGTAATGTTGTAATGTCTCCAGTTGTAATGTGGTGTCAGCGATAGGTTTGAGACATATTTCAGTGGCCTAGTCATGGTCAGTAATCATAGTAAGTAGGGCTGAGCATGAATTGGTAATACTTTCTAACTGAACAAAAAAAATAACACTAATTAAACATTACAATTTTTCTTCTAACATTACAGAATTTTGCTTATAACTGCTACAGAATATCTGTTATGAAGCCCTGCCCACAATTCACACCTTAAAGGAGATTACTGAACTTGCTTTAAATTGAACAGCTGAGAGAATGAATTTGCATAGACCAGCAGACACTTCCAAACAACACTACATAATCAACAATACAAGAGGCATACTGCTAGATCCAACAGAGTCGAGTAGATAGTGCATGAATTTCAGAATCCTTCCATACTAGCAAAGAAGAAATCCCTTATTGAACAATTTAAAGCACCTACTTTCTCCTTCTGACCTCTGCAAATATAGGTGGGGAGAAGAGACAAATATATTTTTTTTTGTACCAACATTGTTGCTTGTATTGGTAATATATATTGTGAAAAGGGACAAATTCGTTTTGTTTTGTTTTTTTTCACACTGGAAATATGGATAAAGGGACAAATTAAGATTGGGTTAAACGTCATGTTATGCATGTAATATTATAAGTGTAGAATTCTGAAAAGTGTGTTACAATCAGCAGTTAAATATTTCAACAACACTGAAGATTTGCATAACAACACATTCACCTTTGCATTCACGTTTTTTTGTAAGTCTTATAAACCATTTTTCTGCATACTCCTAAAACTTCCAAACCATTCTTCTCCCTTTTCTCCTTATCTTATGCAGTGGAAGGAGGCTAAGCCAGAGGAACTGATGGACTCTAAGCTGCGATGTGTCTTTGAAGTGCCAAGTGAGAATGAGAAAACGGTAACTGGTATTGCACTTTTTATAAAAATAAGAAGAAAAAAGATGAAGAATGTATATCCGCTTTCCACTTTATTTGGAACAATTGTGTACTTTCACATTCATGCACAAGCAGCCAATTATGTAGCAGTAGCAGAATGTAAAAATCATGCAGATACAGATTACAGTACATGTTTACATCAAACATAAGGGTGGGCCTGATCTCTGTGACCTTATCCATGGGCATGATTGTTGGTAACAGATGGACGGGTGAGAATATTTCAGGTACTGCTGATCTCCTGCAATTATCATACCCAACTGTCTCTCAAATGCAACAATAAATGTCTTGAGTGGATGGTCTGCAAACTAAAGCACATGGTTAATGAGAGAGATGAAGGATAGGTGAATGACCTGACTCATGTGAGTGACAGGAAGTATATAGTACCTTAGATAAGCGTTTCAGAATGCACATCAGAGCTTGAGATGAATAGATTATAGCAGCAGAGAGCCACATTGTGTTTCACTCTTAACAGCCACGAACAAGAATCAGTTAACTCAGTGCCCACGATAGCTTTATTTCTGATTTCTGTTGTTGGCTAAAAGGACAGGAATTCATATTTGGTCTTCTACTATTATACCCCACTCAGTGCTTTTTTTTCCCCCACCATTCTGTGGAAACTATACATACTGATGAATTCCATGACATCAGACAAACAAGCAGCCCATCTGGCACAACCAGCCATGCTACAGTTAAAGTCACTGAAATAAATTTATAATACATTAGTCATAAATTATATAACAAATATATTGTGTTATACATTTATTAGTAGTAGTAGTAGCCTCTGCCCCAACATACACACAATAAATTAAATGTCTTTGAGTGAGATAATTCAATCAGAATCTAAACATGCATTTAACATACTGCTGTCCATCACTAGTCATACTGTAGAAGTGTCCTCCAGCTATAATTGGGGCAGGGTGGGGTGGTAAGTCATATCCCACATGGGTTTATTAAAATTTAAATATTTGACAAAATGTTGTTTAAAATGGGTGTCATGAATTATAGCATCAGACAGCATAACTTTCAGACCTTGGCACAAGGACATGATGGCTGTTGCAAAAAAAAAAAAAAAAAAATCATGACAGTGTTTGTAGTTGCATAAGCCCTATAGGAGAAAGATCAGCAATATACTGTGTGTACACACATGCAAACATATATACACCCATATTACAAATGTTTATACTCATGCACACACACACACTAATGCACTCAACAAATATTTAGGGCCCAAACTGACATTAGCTTTCTTCCAGCACCTGCGGCCTATTGTACACACACAGACATCACAAATGTTAACACACACAAACACATCACACACACTAACACACACATCACTAATGTTAATACACACAGACTCAAACCATACACACAAACAAACACAAGCACATCTACACGTCACACACCTCTCTCCCTCACTCTCACACACACTAATACGTGCGCACACACACACACACACACACACACACACACACTCGCAGGCATGCTGCATGCACACACACAAACACACTCATACATCACACACATGCACACATACATACACCCATATTAAAAATGTCTACACTCACGCACACACACACATCTCTCACGATGCACACACATACACACACCCCTCTCTCACAACACACACACACACACACTAATCCACTCAACAAATATTTAGGGCCCAAACTGACATTAGCCCTGTATAGTGTGTGATGTGTGCAGGTTGTAAGGTGCAATCGAGTAGCGATGGCTTTTTCGAGGTCTGTACACACTCGAATAACGCAGGTTGTGCAGTGCGCCCAGGGTGGCGATGGCACAGGGTGCTTGGGCCCGTCATCGTTGCTTGCAGCTATATTTAATTATTGAAATTACAAGCAGCGGAATATCATGAACTGTATTTATTAGCCAGCAACATGTGCAACACGTCAACTTAAAACATAGCATGCTGTGTCTGGTTAGTAATTTGGAACAGCTTAGAGCTTGACAAATACAACTTTCCTGTAGATTGTATTAAATTAAATTAAATAACAGACAGGTGGTAGTGCAATATCACCTGAATCCATTGTCATTTTACATCACACTTTCTATGCCAATTGCATCAAGGCTGAGTCATTCACAAATGCTTAAACACATTTTATGAAACCTTGCTCCCTGATAAAGCGGGGTTGTCAAACATGAGCATAACAGTTTTGGAGTCAGTTTTTGTACATTCTTTACTATAGTTCCATTACTTGGTGAAAGTTTATCATTTCACATGCTCATATCTTCATCCCTTTGGTCCTCAAGACACAGGAAAAGCAAAGTATGTAAGTTGCCTTTGTATGTGTGGTTTTTGGATAAGCATTCTATAACTTGTGTGTTAATAGCATGACATGGATGCCCGTAAGATGGACTCATCTAGTTTTTTTAAATCGGATTCATCCGCATTGTCCATGAAGTTGGGGTCCAGTCTGGATGATGGAGAGGTGAAGAGAATTATGGAAGAGTGCAGAAGACTTCAGGTTGAGGTGCAGCGACTAAGAGAAGAAAACAAACAGATTAGGGTAATGTTTGTGTTCCATAGACTAGCTAGCAAATAACTTAAATATCTTGAAAAATAGAAATATGTATGACAAGATACATAATCAAGTAATAAACACTGATAATTGTGTCCATTTCTTGTACTTTTTCCATAACAGGAGGATGATTGTCTGCGGATGAGGAAGAACACAGTGATGGCAGCTCAGCATTCCTCACCTTCATCTGTCACCATGAAGGAGGAGGGCTTGAGTATCAAGGCCATTGCTATAATTGTGCTGTTTTTTGTCATAGGTGTCACTGTAGGCAAGTTACTCCTGTAAACATAAGGAGAAGATTAGTGACAGCATGCATTGTGAATGAAACTAATTTAACAAAGCAAATAGTATTGGATGCTAATTGTCCAGTTGCAATGCCACTTCATTTGGGTAGTGCTGGATTATTGAATTATGAAGAAATATTTCATCTTGTGTGCAAAGAAACAATTAAGGGAATACATTAACCAAGTAGTCTCCCTGTAGTGACAAAAATGACATTCAGGCCATTCAGTGAACTATTTTAGTTTAAACAGTAGTGCTAAAAGTTCATACCAAGCTGTTATCTGATATAATGTCCGTTGAAAGTTATGCCTGTTTTGTTTGGTAGACAGAGTGCAGAATCTGCAAGCTTATTTCATGACACTGAAAGCATTTCGATGTGTTGCACATGCATCTGTCACTTAATAAACAGTACAATTGATATCATTGTTTGTTTATATATATCGAGAGAGAGAGGGAGGGAGAGATATCAATATAATATATAAAATACATGTGTGTATAATGAGCCATAATCTCTCCATAAACTCTAATTTGTATATGAATTTCTTTATTTATGTCAAAGAGAAGAAGGGCACAGGGCTGTCAGAAAAATGCTTCCATAATTGAAATTGAGCTTTGGCCAAAAGAACTTCCCGGTATTGTTGGTTTTAATATTTCTTTCTTAAATTGTTTGACAAATGACTGATAGTTCATGTTTCTAAATAGGGCATCAACTTTTTGTTTGCCATTAATAGCTGTTACATAAATGGAAGATTTTTGTCTTTATTTGATTATCTATTATAATGTGTATGTACTAAAGCTACATTGTCTAAGCAATGACAAAGCTGTGCTGTCTGAATTATTAAAAGCAGTGTGGTTGGTTGCCACTTACCTTGGAGATACTCATGGGTGTGTATATATATATATATATATATATATATATATATATATATATATATATATATATATATATATATATATGTGTATGTGTGTGTGTGTGTGTGTGTGTGATTTATGCTATAGCTTTGACAACTACTACCATACCGCCAGCCTGTCCTGCACTCCTCATCTACAGTCACTTCCATGACTATTTGAACATTGAGTTATTTTAGCTATCTACCATATTTACCATTTGGTGTTCTTGAACTTACAAGTCTTTTCTTTGTAAGAATGTACCAAATAGTTGATTTGAACACATCTATTGTATTTGCTTTCCCTCTTATAGGCTTATAATTTTAGCATTCTGACTTCAATGTGAATTAACAGCAACACATCTAGACCTTTTATCTGCTTACTTGTAAGGGAAATAATAGGGGAATAATGCACACTGGCGGCACGGTGGTGTAGTGGTTAGCACTTTCGCCTTGCACCGCCAGGGTCCGGGTTCGATCCCTGGCCCGGCTCGATTCCCATCTCTGTGTGCATGGAGTTTGCATGTTCTCCCTCCGGGTACTCCGGTTTCCTCCCACAGTCCAAAGACATGTAGGTTAGGCTAATTGGTGTTTCCAAATTCCCCGTAGTGTGTGAATGAGTGAGTGTATGTGTGTGTGTCTGTGCCCTGCGATCAATTGGCACCCTGTCCAGGGTGTACCCTGCCATGTGCCCTAAGTCTTCTGGGATAGGCTCCAGGCCGTGACCCTGAATACAGGATTAAGCGGTATAGATGGAGTGAGTGAGTGATAATGCACACCTGGTCATGGTACAGCTGAGCAATTAATTGTCCCTTGAAAGGAGCCAAATTATGTTTGTGTATTTGAATATAATATCCCCAGATTTTATTATATTTCTTAAACTCTAATATGATGTGGTAGACAGTGAAAATAACTTTATTAAATTTTTAAGCCACAGTGTTTTCAAAAATTGCATGTCTCAAAATTTATTTTATGGTGTGAGTCTGTTGTATGTTATACATTGTTTATTCTGCTGCATTAGGCTTTAATGTTGCTGTACTGTTAGAAGACCTCTACCATTTTTCATGTGCTTTTGAGAGATTCTTTGATTTAAGCTATGAATAAAGTCTTTTATTGCACAGCACTGTTTCTGTACAAGAAATGCACTATATAAAGAATATTTTCTCAGTTGTTGTCCATGAAACAGTTCTTTACCCATTTATTCAGTTTTTGAAACATGAACAGTGATGTCTAAGAACTCCTCATAGGACCGTTTTTAATCTGTTTTTTGAATGTGGATGGACGCAACGTTTCCTAACTTTCATGCCATTTATTTATCTGAAATCTTTTTTAAGTAGATTTCTATTTTGAGAGGTGTACAGTTTCAATTGTAAGTAATTTATCAGCATTTAACTCTAAGGGCTTTGTGGACTAATTTAGGAGTTTGTTACTCATAAATTCTGAGTTCCAGTAACAAAACATAAGAAATTAAATAAGTTAAATATAGTTAAACAAAGTTAAATATTTGGTATGAATATAAGTAAGAAGGTAATTCTATGTATTGTAAAAAATAATATTACTAATCAAACTGTTATGGTGTAGAAACGTTTCCAAACTTGGCCTCTGTAGCATAAATAAATGTAATAAAGCCACAGGTGGTACTTGGTTTAATGTGTTCTTTTCTTTTAACTTCAGTTACAACTATGTCAAATATTGCTAGGATAATTATTTAAAAATTTGAAAAGTTTTTATTTCAGTTTTAATCTTTTTAAAAGTCTTTACATTTTAGAAGTTCATCTTCAATGATATAGAAGCAATGGCATACAGTACAGTGGGTATAGAAAATAAACTTTTTTGTGATTTTAACATCCCAGTGAACACTAAATTGTCAAAAAAAAAAACATGAGCACTGATTTGGAAAAGCATCACCCTTCCTAAAATGACTTGTGAACAGGTATTTGATAAAGAAAAGCATCAGTATTTTATCTGAGTAGAAAGCTGAGCCCACTGAACAGTGCTATGCTATGCTAAATAAGATTAGGCACTTGTCTTCCGATGGGCCATAGACGGTCTAAAATACAATTTCGGAAAAGTTGGGATGTTTTTTTTTTTTTTTTTCAGTTTGAATAAAATGAAAACTAAATGACTTTCAAATCAAATGAGCCAATATTTTGTTCTCAATAGAACAGATAACATAGCAAAATATGTTAATATTTTACAATTTCACGATGAGGGATTTGGGTGAGGGCATGCTTACCATATTGTAGCATTTTTTTCTTTTCAAAACAGTTTGAAGAAGTCTGGGCATTAAAGCTATGAGTTTCTGGAGTTTTGGTGTTGGTATTTGGTCCCATTCTTTCCTGATATAGGTTTCCAGCTGCTGAAGAGTCTGTGGTTGTCCTTGATGTATTTTTTGTTAAATGATGCACCAAATGTTCTCTATAGGAAATGACAGGCCAATTCAGCACCCGGATTCTTCTACTGTGAAGCTACGCTATTATACAAACGCATATACACTCACCTAAAGGATTATTAGGAACACCATACTAATACGGTGTTTGACCCCCTTTCGCCTTCAGAAATGACAATGACAGAAATTCAACAAGGTGCTGAAAGCTTTCTTTAGAAAAGTTGGCCCATATTGATAGGATAGCATCTTGCAGTTGATGGAGATTTGTGGGATGCACATTCAAGGCACGAAGCTCCCATTCCACCACATCCCAAAGATGCTCTATTGGGTTGACATCTGGTGACTGTGGGGGCCATTTTAGTACAGTGAACTCATGGTCATGGTCAAGAAACCAATGTGAAATGATTTGAGCTTTGTGACATGGTGCATTATCCTGCTGGAAGTAGCCCTCAGAGGGTGGGTACATGGTGGTCATAAAGGGATGGACATGGTCAGAAACAATGCTCAGGTAGGCCGTGGCATTTAAATGATGCCCAGTTGGCACTAAGGGGCCTAAAGTGTGCCAAGGAAAGATCCCCCACACCATTACACCACCAGCAGCAGCCTGCACAGTGGTAACAAGGCATGATGGATCCATGTTCTCATTCTGTTTACGCCAAATTGTGACTCTACCATTTGAATGTGTCAACAGAAATCGAGACTCATCAGACCAGGCAACATTTCACTAGTTTTCAACTGTCCAACTTTGGTGAGCCCATGCAAATTGTTACCCCTTTTTCCTATTTGTAGTGGAGATGAGTGGTACCCAGTGGGGTCTTCTGCTGTTGTTGCCCATCCGCCTCAAGGTTGTGGGTGTTGTGGCTTCACAAATGCTTTGCTGCATACCTCAGTTGTAACGAGTGGTTATTTCAGTCAAAGTTGCTCTTCTATCAGCTTGAATCAGTCGGTCCATTCTCTTCTGACCTCTAGTATCAACAAGGCATTTTTGCCCACAACCATGCCACACTCAAAATTGCTTAAATCACCTTTCTTTCCCATTCTGACATTCAGTTTGGAGTTCAGGAGATTGTCTTGACCAGGACCACACCCCTAAATGCATTGAAGCAACTGCCATGTGAGTGGTTGATTAGATAATTGCATTAATGAGAAATTGAACAGGTGTTCCTAATAATCCTTTAGGTGAGTGTATATGTATATATTTTTTCAGATATTTATTTGTCAAAATTTGAAAAAAAAAATCACTTTCCTTCAACTTAATTATGTGCCACTTTGTGTTGGTCTATCACATAAAATCCCAATAAAATACATTTTTTTATTTTGGTGGCTCGGGATGTCATTGATAAAAACACCAGGTCACACAGATCCACATTAAGTAATGGGTACCTGCAGTTTGAGCTTGTGTATGTTCTGGGCAGAAATTAACTTTTATGTAAAGAGTTTATATAAATATTTTAGACCTGGCCCGGACTGGCCATCAGGAGCGCCGGGAGGATTCCCGGTGGCATGGCGATTGATTTGGCCTGCTGACAGCCAGCATGTTTTTTTGTTTTTGTTGTTGTCGTTGTAATAATTAATAGATATTTTATATTATTGCCTACCCTGTTGTATTAAAGTGATGATTTCAGCATTCAAATTTTATTACATTTTAATAACAATATTAATCTGTATACAATATGAATCTACAATATGAATCTATTCATTCATCTGATTCTGTTAGTCTTGACTGGCATTGTTATGTAATGTTTGCTCGGCGTCTCCCCAGAGCGGCACAGCGTTTAAACAGACACGTTAGCATGGAGAGAGAGCGGTCAGGTGGAGCAGAAAGGAAAAGCGCACGCAAGAAGAAAGCACTTCAAGAAGAAGCAGCGAAATTGTTGCATGTTTAATAAATGACCATCACGATATCCACAGTATGAATGTTTTAAGACTATCTCTGCTTTGAGAAAACACATTAACAAAGTATTGGCATATAATAGTATAATAGTATTTGCAATATAGAAATATAGCCATAATAAACATTACTTTAGCAGGTGCTTAAGAAAACAATCAAAGTGTCACTTAATTTGTCATTAATAGAGTTCACTGTTCATATCTTGGGTTCGGGTTGCAAATGCGACCTGAACATGTTCTGTAAGGTGTACTGCTGACCTTGGTAGGCGACTGTATTTTGTGTTTTGGTAAGTCAGCAGGTGTGGATTCAGACTGTGGGAGATGTATGTGTGATGAGTGTGGTGCAGCGGAAACACAGTTCGGTGTATGTGCAGTGGTATTTCGAACGTCAATGTCCTCGGGTGTGAGTCCTGATGGAGGGGGGCTCTGAAACAGGAAGGATGTGTCGTCGGTTCCTCCTGTATGTTCTCCCATTGCATTGGACTGTGTAAGATCGAGGTTCCTTGTTCACCTCCTTTACCACGCCGAGACTGTTGTATCCTTTTGGGGTTTGCATCCTGAGACCTTGGCCCTCTGCCAACATCCAGCAATGTAGTGGATGACTTGAGGCATCATAATATCTCTTTTGGGTCATTCTCTTATGGAAGAGTTGTGCAGTTACCTTCTGGGCATGTTTGGGAGCTGGTTCTAATAATTTGGAGTTAATGGGAATGGTTGACCGTGTCTGTCGTGACAACAATTGTTATGCAGGTGAACCTAACATCGGGTCACGAGGAATGTTTCTCAAATTTAAGAGGTTCAGGAATATGTCTGTCCCATCCCGGTGAGATTTCTCCATCAGCTCTTTGGCACTGTGGACCGCTCTTTCTGCCGGGCTGTTTGACTGCGGGAACTCTGGACTACTGGTGACATGGATAAAGTCCCACTGTTTGGCAAAGTCTCTGAACTGTTGGATAGTATACTGCCTAGCGTTATCAGAAATTAGTGTATGTGGTGTGCCATGCACAGAGAAATGTCTTTTTAATTTTGTGATTACAGCTGATGACGAAGAAGGTCGATCTCATACCAACCGGAGAATGAGTCTACAAGCATCAAGTAGTTTTGCCCGCGCCATTCAAACATATCCGTTGCCACGGTAGACCAAGGCAAGTCTGGAACTGGATACAGTTTCAGTGGTTCTTTCTGTTGAAGCGGCTTTGTGCTGTTACAGACTGAGCATGTGAGGATTTCTGCGGTGATGTCAGCCGTCATGGTTGGCCAGAAGATTATACTTCTTGCACTGCGCTTGGTAACGTCCAGACCAGGGTGACCTCTGTGAGCTATTTTGATATATTCTCTCTGTACTGAATGAGGGATGACTGTTTTGTGGCCTTTCATAACAATTCCATTTTCCACAGCTAGTTCGTCTCTATAGGGAAAGTATGGACGCACAACAGGACACAGGTTGTGTTCTTTGCTTGGCCAGCCTCGTTGAATCACTGTGCTGAGAACCTGTAGCACTTCATCTTCAGCCGTTTGCTTTCTGAGTTCCTCCAGTCGAGTAGTGGAGATGTAACTGACGGACATAACCTCGAACGTGTCATTTTCAGTGTCTGGAGGAACTTCTGTGTTTGGAGCGCGTGATAGGGTATCCGCAAGGTACATGTGTTTACCCTTCTAGTACACCAGAGTGATGTCGTAGCACTGTAATCTGAGCATCATTCTCTGTAAACGTGCAGGTCCTGTGTGAATGGGCTTCTTTAAAATTGTCACAAGAGGCTGAAGGTCAGTTTCGACTTGGTGCAAGCGAATACAACTGCCAGCAGCTCCTTTTCTATCTGTGCATATCGCATCTCTGTGTCTGTGAGTGTGCGGGACGCATATGCAACTGGTCCAAAACATGAGGCATCACAGGTTAATGTGACATCATAGTATGACAAGACAGGTGGGGTGGTCAGACACGCTTTGAGGGTGTCAAATGCATGTTGGTGTTGCTGATACCAGCACCATGCAGTTTCTCTGTGTGTCAGCTTCCTTAAGGGTGCAGCAACATCACTGAAGTTTGGGATGAATTTTCCCAAGTAATTTACCATTCCAAGGAAGCGCTGCAATGTGGGAACATCCTTAGGAGCTGGCATCTCGGAGATTGCTTTTGTTTTTGAAGGATCCGCCGTCAGGCCTTCGCTGGTGAAAATATGACCTACATAGCTAACCTGGTCGAGGCGGAATTTGCATTTGGCAGAATTTAGTTTGAGCTTGACCTCCCGTGCTTGATTCAGAACTCGTTTCAAATTGATGTCATGTTCTGCACAATCACGGCCTCCGATGATGATAACATCGACAATGATTGCACAGGGGTATCCAGAAAACAGCTGCTCCATTGAGCGCTGGAACACTTCACTTGCTGAATTTATGCCAAACGGCATACGCAGGAATCTATAGCGCCCAAATGGAGTGCTGAACGTAGTCATCATAGAAGATTTGCGGTCAAGACGTATCTGCCAGAAAAGAGTTCTTTGCATCAAGCACCGAAAATACAGTTGCCCCCGACATCTGGGACACTACTTCTTCTACACTGCGCATTGGGTGATGAGGTCACTTTAAGGCAGTGTTGAGATCTTTAGGATTTAGTCTGATTTCTTGTCCGTCCTTTTTGTGGGTCACGACCAGGGACGCCTGCAAACCCAGTCTGTTGGCTCGGAGACTGGTGTTATGACGCCCAAACTATGCATGCGGTCCAGCTCTGTTTTGACACGTTCCTGCATTGCCAGTGGAATGCGATGTGCAGGGCGAACTACCGGCTGCACGCTTAGGTCGAGTGTCATGGAGTAAGTGATTGAGAGTTCCCCAAGTTCATCAGTGAACAGATCTTTGTATTCCTGGATAATTTGTTCAGTACGGTTCTCCACATTGACCAGATGAACATGTGGGCTCATTGTGACAATCCCCATGTCTAAACATGCACGAAATCTTAGCAGTGGTTGGACATCTTTATCCACCAAGAAAAATGGGAGTGAGTGGCTCTGTCTTTCAAGGCTACACAGCAGTGTGACTAATCCCTTTGTCTCAATTTTACCTCCACCATAAGGCACTAGATTAGGTGTACTTTCCTGCTTTATTGGTTGTTCATTTTTTTTTTTTTACAATTTTCTTGAAGGTTGTTTGTGACATCACGTTACACTTCGCTCCAGTGTCGACTTTCACCTCGATTGGAGTTCCGTTTATGTGCAAAGTAACGAATCCTTCTTCATGCTTCGCCATGGAAGGGTTAACAGTATCGACGCACATATCAAATCCATTGTCATCGACTTAGAAAGTGTCATCATAAACAGGAAGATTGTCCACTTCAAGTTCATGTACTGTCTTTTTGTAGTTTGTTTTCTTTGGAGCACGCTGATAATGTGTTCTGCAACATTTTTTGCATTTTCTTGCAACTGTGGCACGTCTGTCCAAACGCTGGGCATTTTTCTTTCTTTGCCGCATGTCTGTTCCAACATTTTTGCAATTGACAATGGGAAGTGAATCATTCTGTTCAATTCTATGCTTTTGCTTTGTGTAATGGAAATTTTTCCTGCTGGAAACTGGGTGTACTGCATCCACTTTAGTGGGCGTTTGAGGCATCGCCAAAGTTTTATTGTTTTCCTCGGTCATTTCATGAATGCGACATATTGAGATGGCTTTTGTGAGCGTTAAGTCGCTGTCCCTTAACAGTGCTTTCCTTAAGCCTTCACTTTTCATACCACATAATATCCTGTCACATATTAGCTCATCTGTCAGTTCTCCAAAGTGGCATGCTTTAACTTTAATCCTGAGATCACTGATGAATGCTTCAATGGTCTCACCTTGTTTCTGGTTCCATAATTTTGGGCGTGGACCCCTTCTTAAAGAGCGCAACGCACCAGAATGCATTAAATACAATAAGCTCTGAGGGATCATTCACTATAACGATCTACAGAAATGTTGCACATTTTCAGATTTATTCAGCTCCTCAAGTTCAGCCAGTTTCAACTATAAATAACTAGCTTTTATCTTTGTAAGGTTTTTTTTTTTTTTTTAACTGCAAATAAATATTTGAAGTAGGGCCATAATATCATCACTTAAAATACTATATGCTAAAATACATTAATATTATGTATTGTAAAGTTACATGAGTATTTTATCAGACACAAAATGTCACATTCTTTTATATAGGTAGGAAGCCATGGCAGACATTTAAATTACAATGAGGCGGTTGTTTTGCACCAATGTGGAAACAGTTCTGTTTGTAACACTAAAGCAGAAGAAGTGATAGGTACAAGAACAATACATTTATATACATACAGCTCTGGAAAAAAATAAGAGAGCACTGCAAATTACTCCAGAAAACTTATGGGATGTCATCAAGAGGAAGTTGGATGGTCACAAACCATTAATCAAAGCTGAGCTGTTTGCTTTTTCGCAAAAAGAGTGGTATAAAGTTATCCAACAGCAATGGGAAAAACTGGTGAAGAGCATGACAAAACACATGAAAGCGGTAATTATTCCACCAAATACTGATTTCTTAATATTATTTAGCCAAAGCATTAACACAATTTGTTTAAAAATGATTTGCATTTTGTTTTATTTTAGTTATTAAAGCTGTGCAAATACTGCAAAATATATTGGGTTATTTTGATGTGTTGTGATGTTATTTCTTATAAATATACTCTAAATAACAATAGTAATATTTTGAATTTAGGAGAAATATTGTCAGCAGTTAAAAAGAAGTAAACAAAACTGTTCATCTAATCAACACATGCACCTGTTAGGAAAAAAAAATAAGAAAGTGGTTTATAATATTTTTATATAATTTTCCAGAGCTGTATAGAGGGACAAATAAGGCTGTCTGTGTTTTCTACATTTATTTTGGTGCATAGGACGGCCTGGGTTGGTGTGTGATTTCCCGGCCTGAAATTGTGTCCCAGTCCGGCCCTGAATACAATCATAATTTAAACCTGAAACGCATCAATAAAAGGAACAGCAGGACTGCATTCTTAATTTTTTTTTTCTGCATTGTCTCAATCGATCTACATCTGTTTTTGTCCAGGAATTTGAAATGTAACAAATTTGCACAAACTAACTAGTCACAGTTATCTGCTGGTATTATTATAATGTCCAATATTCTGATTATACCTGTCGTCATAAAGGCAGCAGTTGATAGCCTAAAATGCAATAATTTTGATTTTGATAACGACACATTAGCCACGGATTCACTTGCAGCGAACGTAGCACTATCCAATATGGCGGCGCCGCTCAACCACCGGCACTAATGTAATACCCTTCTAATGTCTTTAATATATCTATTTACAGTAGTGTACATTCTAGCTAGCGCTTTCGCTACCGATTCAGCGTTAACTACTTTTTGAAACACATACCTCAATAATTGTAAGACAGTAGTAATACGCTTTTACGTTTTAATGCCAACAGACAGTAAAGCAGAAAAGAAGAACATTCAAACCGGGGTTGATGAAAACACCGAGACCACGTGACACAGCCCTTCAAGATGGTGGACAGTGTGTGTGTGTGTGTCTGTATGACGAGTTAAGATTTGCGCATAAATAGTTGTCAATAAATTTTCGTTTAGTAAAAAACGTTTATGTACCAGGGCATTTTCATAGCAGATATATCTGTATTGTAAGCGATGTGTGAAGTCTGCTGCATAGACAGCTCTAGTTTACGTCCAAACATGGCTGGAGTTCCTGATGGTTTTTATGGAAGAGTTTGGGATGTTTACCAGCGCTTTCTGTTCTTTTGAGGGATCGAAATGTCGCTCCGAGAGCTGAAGGTGTGCTTGCTTGGGGTAAGACGCATATAACATTATTTTCACTAGGTGTTTTCGCCAAGTTGTTCCAGCAGGAGGAAGCATTTGTTGCTGATCAGCGTTTCTTGTTTTCTACGGGTGTAAATATGACGGGTGGAGCTCTGCGAGCAGGGTCGGCTGTGGGGAATCTCATTTTACACCCGAATGCTAACACACACACACACACACACACACACACACACAAGTCAGTGTCTAAGCGTACCATTAAGCTGAACTCTTCCGAATGAGAGGTAACATGACAAGGACATCAAAGCCAGTGTTCTTCTATCCACACGTATATAATTGCGTCAAATGCTAACACATGAGGTGAAATCCTCAGTAAATGGTGATGGCACCCATTTGATTTGCTGTCATTCAGAAAGACCACAGTGTCCTCTTATCCTCCAGATCAACTCAACTTTTGTTCTGGATAAAGACTATGAAAAAGTATTAATACCACCTAAGAGTGTAGTTCCTCAGAAGGAGTTTCACAAACAGTTAAACAGCACTTTTCAGGGTGGTGGTGTAAATATATAACCTTAATAATCATCATCTTTGTCTTTCGCTGTTTCCTTAATGCGTGTCATTTATTGTGATCCGGACCTGTCTGCTCTTTGACATTGTGGCTTGTGGAGACATCTAGTGTTCAAACGGCGCAATTGTTCATAGAACGCTCGTTTGCGCAATGTGCATGGTCACAATTTTGCACCGAGTTACGTCGTATCACAGTTGAATTCTATATTTTGTACTCCATGAAATGTACTCACAGCGGTTTTTTTCATCATTCTATCCACAATACTTCACAATGACCTTGAAAAAACAGGTATTTGGAGTGTTTTGCTAATTTATTTAAAATTAATAGAAGTATCCTATTTATATACAGTAGTAGTCAAAAGTTTGGACACACTTTCTAAAGCCATGGTCTTTCCTGATTTGTATTTCTTTCTACATCTCAAAACAATGCTGAAGGTTCTGTAAATCTTTATAACAGCTCTAGTCTGACGTGCTGTAAATTGATGATTTTGAGGCAAGTGTTTCTCTTGCTTTCCTGGGGTGGTCTTTGAGACCTATTTTCATCATGGTGTTTGAGCATACTGTTGCAAGAACGATTCCTGAACAGCTGTTTGAATTTCTAGTTAAAATTCCATACGTGTTATTTCGTTTTGAAAAAAAAAATCCACTATTGTTCTAGAATTTAGAAAATAAATCTAAACTTGTGTCCAAGTTTCTCTCGTGTTTAAAACTTTTGACAAGTACTGTATGTCTTCAGATGCATCACTTAGTACAGTGCTTAGTTACAGCTTCATTGGCAGCATCAAGTCTTTTTGTGGATGATGCTACAAGTTTGGCACATTTTTCTATTTAACATTTCTTTTGTTCTTCTTGGCAGAATTGATCAAATGAAACCAGGTTGGATGGGCAGCTTCGGTGCAAAGCCATTTTCAGGTCTCTTCAGAGATGTTCTATTGGGTTGAGGTCAGGAATTTCGTAGAGTAGTTCTAATGCAACTTATGTGTTTTCTTGGCAGTATGTTTACATTTAAACAGTAACCCTAAACAGTCTCCGCAGCCTGAGATTCAGAGCACTCTGAAAAATGTTTTCAATCATTATTAATCTATATTTTTCAGATTTTTTTCCCCCCCATATGTTTTGTTTCTTCAAATCCGAGAAAAATATTTTACCATTTTGCCTTGACCAGAAACCACAGAGACAATAATTTGTCATGTCCTTTTCTTATGGTGACTTGGTGTCCTTTTTTGATGTGATTGAAATTATCAATGGATATCAGCAAGTAAAATCGCAAACCACTACTTTATGATTAAAGGCAATTACTGCAATGCCTCTTGAGACATGAAATTCATTTGACGGTCGGGATGGTATTAATATGGCGATGTGTAGTGCCTGATTTCCTCCACACGTGTTGGAAATTGTGCCAATACAAAAAAAAAATCTTCTCATGGTCTAAGAGTCCTTCAGGGGCTTTCCGGCAAACTTCCTGCAGGCTTTCACATTCCTTTCAGTGAGACAGGTGTGTGTTTTTCCCAATTATTTTTGAATTAATTCAGTTAACCATGGGTAGACTCCATTCAGGTTGTAGAAGCATCTTATGGCCCAATGACGGGAATAGGTTGAACCAGAGCTCAATTGCAAGGGCATAAAAAGGGATATATATATATTTTTTATAAACTAAACTAGGGCTGCAACTAACGATTATTTTGATAATCGATTAGTTGGACGATTTTTTCCCTGATTAATCGGATAAAAACTAAACGCTTCTTTAATTTTATGTTTTGCTTACAACTATATAAAACCATAAATCAGGGTTTTAGTTATGTATAAAACTAAACTTTAAATAATGCAAAAGCCGCATATAGAGTTTAATGATCTGTAATTTTGACATTTTAAACCTTAAATTAAAGACAAAGTTTGTTTTTGAACAGTAAAACTCCTTTAAATATCCAAAATATAAATAAATAAATAAGCTAAACAATTGTTGTAGTCTTATTATATTGGATGGCATCTGTTATAATGGCTGCTTGTTGTGGAGTGCATGGGGGATTTCTTTTTTGAATTAACTCACTTATGCTGACTTGTCTCTTTCTAAAATAAATAAATAAATAAATAACAGCATTTGAGTATGCAAAATACAGCATTTTAACAATAATCGCAGATATTGCCAGCTGATAGAGAAGGAACAGCCAATAAGAAGTAGTGTGTGGAAGTCTGTGATTGGCTGGTTTTGTAACACTGGACAAAATTGAGTGAGCATACAGGCAGAGTCGAGCGCGCACATAAAAGCGCACATAGAAGCGCGCTTCTGTAACCTCCATTGCACGAGCGGCGGTGTATCTTTGTGTATTTGTGCATCTTGCAGTCGCGCTCCTCAGTAGCGTGAGCAGTCCAACTAATCGATAACGGCATTAGTTGACAACGAATTTCATTATCGATTAGTTGTTGCAGCCCTAAACTAAACACTCCAATCACCATTGTAAAGTAGTGTGTTTAGAATGAAGAAAAGTCATGTGAATCCATTTTAAGATGAATGTGAAACACAAAATATGGAAAACTTGAGTCTGAAAATTATGTTGGCTCTTTGTTTATGTATGTATGCACACACTGATCAGCCATAACATTAACATTCATTATCAATTCTATACACAAGTAAACACATGACAAAATCACCTAAGACACATTTATGCCTGCAGGAAGCAAAGGCTAACCTGTTTAGTGCGATCCTACTAAATAAATCCGTGCTAGAATTTGACAATTGTTCACTTGAACTCTCAACATGAAGTCCAAAGAGGTGTCTATGAAGTTGACCATCATTAGGCTGACAAAAATATAAATAAAACAATCAGAGGGATAGGAAAAATATTGGGAGTGGCAAATACAACAGTGTGGAACATTCTTTAAAAAAGGAATTAAAAGGCAAGTTTAGCAACAGCAAAAAGCCTGGAAGACCCTGGAAAACGACCGAAGTGGATGACTTCAAAATTCTCTCTGTGGTGAAAAAGAAAATTTTCACAACATCATGTCATGTCAACAACACACTTGAGGAGATTGATGTCATTGTCAAAGTCTACACTCAAGAGATGAAGCAAATACAAATGCTTCACAACAAGGTGCAAACCACTGGTAATGCTCAGGAACAGAAAGGTCAGATAAGACTTTGGCAGAAAACTTTCTTAAAATTGTTGTGAAACGATTCTATTACCTGATGAAACCAAAATTAACATGTACCAGAATGATTCAAAGCATACCACATGATATTTCAAACATGGTGGAGGCAGTGTTGGAGGCAGCATAGGTGTATGGCTGCCAATGCAACTGGATCACTATTGTTTATTGATGACGTGATGATGATAACGTAGCATTGCTGATAAATGTAGCATTCTAATGTGTATAAACCTATACTCCCTGCTCAGATTTAGGCAAAACTAGGACACGGTGGTGTAGTGGTTAGCACTGTCGTCTTGCACCGCCAGGATCCGGGTTCGATCCCCGGCCAGGCTCGATTCCCGTCTCTGTGTGCATAGAGTTTGCATGTTCTCCCCATGTTTGCATGCTTGGTGGGTAATCCGGTTTCCTCCCACAGTCCAAAGACATGTAGGTTAGGCTGATTGGTGTTCCCAAATTGCCCGTAGTGTGTGAATGAGTGAGTGTGTGTGTGTCTGTGCCCTGCGATGGATTGGCACCCTGTCCAGGGTGTATCCTGCCATGTGCCCTAAGTCTCCTGGGATAGGCTCCAGGCCTCCCGTGACCCTGAATACAGGATTAAGCGGTATAGATGATGAGTGAGTGATAGGACACCACTTCATATTGCAGATGGAAAAATGACCCAACACATACAGTGGAAATTACCCAAAGACATGGGATATTCTTCACTGTCCACTCTCCTGATCTCCACCTAATAGAGCACAGTTTGTAATTCACCAACACCTAAACACACCCACTGTACCTAGTAATTAACAGATTAGTTAAATCAGCTGTGTTTGAGAAGAAGAAGCACCAAACTGTGTTGGACACTGGCCCTCCAGAACTGGATTTGGCACCCCTGCAATAGAGCATACTTTTCACTAGTGAGGCAGTATGTGTATGTATGTGTATATACCGTCTTATGTGCAAAAGTCTTGGGAATATCAAACAAAAGCCATATGCAATGATGCTTTTGAAAACATTTACAAATAAAACTACATTAAAAGAAACTTTTATTTAAAAAATAATAACAATAACAATAAAAATAATAACAATAAACGGTCAATATTTGGTGTGGAAACTCTTTGCTTGAACATAAGCGGTAGTGCTTGATACAGATTTGTGCAGTACTCTAAGTAAAACAGTTGTTAGGTTTTACTGACCATGCAGGAGACTATAGCACTATTCGGACGGGACTAGTTTTACTGGGGGACGTTCGAGTTTGAATTTTTTTCAGCCGACGTCTGTCATTTCATGTATGGATTCGGACGGGACTAACATCTCCGTGCTTATTAGGCGGTAGGCATGTCTGTTTTACATGTGGGCGTTGCACAAGACCATGTGTTGTGGATGAGGATTTCTACTGAAGCGTAGAAAGCAGAAACTTGAATACCGGGGCGCTAGAGATTGTAAGGTGGTTCACGCTGACCAAAAAACACAAGAAAACGCGTTTCGGAAAAAAAACATTTTCGGCAAACACAGACATTCGCATTCGGACAGGATTAGATTTCTCAGAGGACCGCCGGGTTTGTTGAAAAACAGTAGGTAATTTGATCTGGAATTTTTACAGAGGTCGTGTGAGGAAAAAGACAGACATGGCAGATTCGGACGGGATTAAAATCACAAAGTACCTCTGTGAAACAGAAATTTCTCTAACGTCCCCCAGTAAAAATTGTACCGTCCGAATAGTGCTTATGAGTTCTTTTGTAAACTTCGTCACACTCGTTCCTTTCTATTTTCATGCAAAACCCAGGAGTCTACATCATTTATTTTTTTCCCATTTGAAAACTTGTCTGTCATGTAATATGTGTAATATATATTCATTACGGGCATGCAAATATTCTTCTGTAATGTTGTGGTCTTCTACATAATAATGCAGACATAATAAACATATATAACAAAATTTGTACTACAGATAATATGGTGCCGAAGACTTTTGCACAGTACTCTATATGTGTGTGTATATATAAATTTATTATTTTTTTAATCATGCTCTAGGACACTGGGGTTGGAAAGTCAAGTATTGTGTGCAGATTTGTTGAGGACAGCTTTGATCCCAACATTAATCCTACGATTGGGTAAGCTCTTTGTTTACTCATTCAGTAGTCATTTTGAATATTATCACATGATAATCATTAAAAGGCGTTTTATTTTATTTATGCTACTGTGCCAGTAAGGTAAAACAAGAAGTAAACAAGGTGTTTTGATCAGGCAAGATAAAAATATTTCAGTAATTAATTGATTTCATGCCTGAACACTTTAGAAGAATGGATGCTGTTTGGAGTGTTTACACTTTGGTAGTAGTTGTACCAAATAATTATTCATGTCTTTTTTTTTTTTTTGCAGGGCATCATTTATGACAAAGACAGTACAGTACCAAAATGAGCTCCATAAGTTTCTTATTTGGGACACAGCCGGACAAGAAAGGGTATACAAACACATTTACCAGAATAGCAGTGAAACTCAGTAATACTGTACATTTATGAACTATTTTTTTGTTGTTGCTACCTGGAAGCTATGCTTTTGTGTTTTATGTTGGATTTATTTTTGACTGGTAATATGGGATTATTCTTTGTGTCATATTTACTTGATTGTTTGATCCAGCGTCATGCCTTAATGAATGTTAATTCTATAATGTTGTTTGGAAGTGTCTGTTGCTGTATACTAATTAGTTCTCGATCAAAAGTAATTCCAGACCCCTGTAAGTTGTGTCTTGTGAGCATGGCTTACGAAGACATATTAAAGGGAATAAAGCTCAGTATTCAGTGTGATATAGATAGGTAAATAGATAGATGCATACTGTACATATATACATTAATACATATTTTATACATATATATTACACATAATACAGATCATATTTTATTGATCCCAAAGAATATTTCAGATTTAAAACATTTTATGTGGAATTTGTTTTTATACAGTAGTGTTCAAAATAATAGCAGTGTGTTGAAAAAAGTGAGTAAAGCTCCATATCCATATAATAACTTTTAATCTAAATCACACAAATGCAGTGGACACCCTGCACGTTCTATTCTGAATCACAACATGAAGGAAAATGTGCTAAATGTATTATTAGTTTACAGAAAGTGAAGAAAAACAAATATTAGTCTGTTCAAAAAAAAATAGCAGTGTCATCATTCATCTTTACAAAGTGATGAATTTACTGTTTAAACAAAAATGCTTGAAGTTTAATCTTTCTTGTGCATCTCTGAACTAATATTTGGTTGTATAACCATGGTTTCTGAGAACTGCTTCACATTCTCAGAAATAATTGTACTACACACCACAATTCCTCTGCATTTCTTGGTTTTGCCACAGAAACAGCATTTTTAATGTCAACCCACAAGTTTTCTATTGGATTAAGGACTGGGGATTGGGCTGGCCACTCCATAACATTAATCTTGTTGGTCTAGAACCGAGATGCTACTCGTTTACTGGTGTGTTTGGGGTCGTTGTCTTGTTGAAACCCCCATTTCAAGGGCATTTCCTCTTCGGCATAAGGCAGCATGAGCTCTTTAAGTATTCTGATGTACTCAAATTGATCTATGATCCCTGAAATGTGATAAATAGGCCCAACACCATAGTACGAGAAGCATCCTTATATCATGATGCTTGTGCCTCCATGCTTCACTGTCTTCACAATGTACTGTGACTTGAATTCAGTGTTTGGGGGTCGTCTGACAAACTGTCTGTGGCCTCTAGACTCAAAAAGAACAATCTAGCTTTCATCAGTCCACAAAATATTGCGCCATTTCTCTTTAGGCCAGTCAATGTGTTCTTTGGCGAACTGTAACCTCGTCTTTTTTTCAACAATGGGACTTTGCGGTGGCTTCTTGCGTACTGCTTGGCTTCACATAGCCGTCTTCTAATAGTAACAGTACTCAAAGGTAACCTTAAATGTTCTTTGATCATGATGGAACTGATCATTGGCTGAGTCTTTGCCAATTTTGTCTTTCTTCCATCCATTCGAATGGTTGTTTTCCATTTTCTTCCACTTCTTTCTGGCTTTGGTCTCCATTCTAAAGCATTTGAGATCATTTTAGCAGAGCAGCCTATCATTTTCTGCATTTCTTTGTATGTTTTCCTATCTCTAATCAACCTTTGAATCAAAGTACGCTGTTCTTCTTAACACTGTCTGGAACAACCCATTTTACTCTTTATTTTCAGAGAGAAATGCACAGGACAAGCTTTTCTCTTCGCTATTATTTTTAATGACCATATCAACAGGTCATGTGCCAACTGTGTTTGAGGATGCAAGCATTATTTACCATACATACTGAAGAATATTGAGGGGTGTCATATTTGCTCCGTGCATATTTTACATAGGTCTTCTAAAAGTTTCAGTGTCTGGTCCTTTTTTGTTCTCCCTTTATACCTGATGTTTGGTGAGGACATATTGTCACATGGATGTTCAGCTCATCTCTCCTACTTATTTCTCCAGTCTTCCCTCCTCATTGTGATTCTATGTTTATGGCATTTACATTAAGGAGATGATGTCTATTAATATTTTTGCGGCTTTTAGTAAAATGGAAGAATGTTTTAGACAGTTCAGAGAGTGACCTGTATTGCTTATTTATGGAGCTACACTATACAAATATGCATGAGAATGCGCTACTCATTCATCGTGTATGTATTGATTTGTTTCCGTTAATTATTAATAGAATTTGTCAGAGCCGAATGCTGCCTATGTTAACATTCCTTACTACTTCCTTACTATCTCTATCACTGTCTTTATTTTTATTAATCAAATCAGCTCTGTTTGGCTCCAGACAAGATCACCAGTTGCTCATGTGACCTCCAACTAACATATGGATGTTGATCAGCTGTTTATTTTAAAGTGACATACATGTTATTAAATTTGTAAAATCTGTTTTCCAGTTTAGGGTAAATTCACAGCATTTTTTGTACAGTAGCATAGGTCTAATAGTGGTGTTTCCTTCAGTGTTACAGTCTTTGGCTGGGTACATTCATTGTTTAATCTGCCTATTTTCTCACATCCAGGTGCATCCAAGTTTTACTGTTACAGTGATGTGCTGAAAAACTTGAAAGATCATGCATGGTGTCAGAAGGAAAATGTCTTACAATTACACTCAGTGCTCAGTGACACATTCCTACAAGAAATGTAGAATGTAATTTAGCACAAATGTATGTGTTGCTATATTTGGGCTACAAGATGAAATCCTGACGAAATCCTCCCCTATTATCCTGGCATATGACCGGCTCTCCATCTTGTGGCTGGGGTTTGGGCCACTGATGCCCTATATTTTGTTAGAATGTTCTGTCATATATTATGTCAGAATCACGTTTTTTTGTATCACAAGGTTTTTATATTCTAGAAAGATAATATGGTTCATCTTCTTGGTATTTTTGCATCACACAGTTCACTTTCTGTTTTGCTTTGATTATCATATATTGTGAAAAAAGTCCAAAGTGCTGTCTTGTGTTAATGTCATACATTCACTTACATGACAGCATACACCAGGTTTGTGATATAGCGTGGTATCAGATGTTGCTACTGGAATTTTTTATTTTTTTTTCAGTATGAATATGGAAGGACAGTATCGGATGAATACCATATTAGTATCAGTATCAAAGCATCCCTTGTTGTTTATAAATAATAGAATGGCTGTATAATAAGCACTGCAGATATAATATAGGTCAAACGTGCAAATAAGCTAGCTAACAGTACTCTAACCGTAGCACTTTATTCGGAATAATTGAGCAATTATCCTGCATCAGGAATGAGTAAAATCTCCCCGGATCATTGGCTCCCGTAATGTTCACACTGTTAATTGAAGGAGGAATCCCTGTGATTTTGAACATGGTATGATTGATTTAGCCAGAAAGATTCTGTAAATCCTGATATCTTGCAGTGGGCAGAGGATCATCAAGCCTGGTAAAGTTGAATACTGGCAAAACGTAGTCTGGTCTGATGATTCTCCAGGTCACAGTTTTGTGTGAAAAGCATGAATCCATGGATCTAGGCTGCCTTAGAACCACTGCCCAGGCTTGTTTGTAATAATGTATAGAACGTTTTCGTGGAATGCTTTGGGACAATACCGATCAATGCTTGACTGCCGTAGTCTACTTGAATATTTTTGCTGACCATGTCGTCCCTTCATGGCCACAATGTACATATATTCGAATGACTACTTCCAACCTGATAAAGACCCTGTCACAAAGTAAAACTTTTTGTTGCAACTGGTTGCATGACCATAATGAGTTCAATCTGCCCTTTCCAGTCTGATTTGAAACCATTTTGCAAACCTTTCAGATTTGCTTAATTCGCATTGAATCTGCATGAATTGCATGATGCAATCATGTCAACATCTCATAGTAATGTTTATGAGAACATTTCATGACCAATTGAGGCTGTTTTGAAAGCAATTTGAGGTCCTTTCTAGGATTAGCATAGTGTTTCTAAAAAAGTGCTCCCTGAGTGCAAGACATCTACATCTTCTTAATTAGCTATAATGACATATTACTTCCATTATGAAATGTACATGCTACACCACATCTATTTAATAAGGGCATGATGTATGGAGCTTCCTACCTTTTTATACTTAAACAGTTTTTATAATAGGCTTTACCCTTTTTGTATTTGTGTATGATTAAAAGTATGATAAAAGAAAACTAAAATAGAATTAAAATCAATTTAAGATACAATTAACATACACCTGCTTATAGGCCTAAATGCAAAATAAAAAAAATACTAAAACCATACAACTTATATGTTTTCATCAAGAAAACAAAGGATGCAAAAGGACTACTGTAATTACAACACAGCTCAGATCACATTAGATATGCAGTCATCCATTGACCATGACCAGTGCTCAGCTGATTAGCCTTAGCTATACTTCTGTGATGATTGCGCATATACTCTTGAGTAACACAAAAACACATATACAGATAACTCTATCATCCAATGATCATAAGTTTGAATACAGCCATCTGTTGCTGGGTCTCATAGGGTATGGGGTGCACTCTCCATGTTAATCATAGCAGCGTTAGACAATCATTGCATCTGCACTCTATCCTCACCCTGTAGTGGTGTGTGCAGCAGTTAAAGCAGGACATGTCCTCATTTCTCAGAGGACACATAAGATAGCCTTCACTTTTCCAGTCGAATTTTAATTTTATTCGTACAAAAAAAAAAAAGCTCAAGAAAATAAATTTGCGTTTGTGGCTGTAGCCTGGCAAAATGTGGAAAAGTTTAAAGGTATGAATATTTTTGCCAAGCACTGTAATAATATGTCATCTTAAATGCATATTACTGAATTTTAAAGTTACAAAATTTTTGTATGCTGTCAATTTTAGCTCTTGGGACGAAAATGAAAATCAGTATCAGCCAAAATTGGTATCATGTCAACTGTTTATTCAGTTTTTTTTTTTTTTCAAATAAATATTAACAGTATAAACTGAATATTGAATTTGCAATAAGCAATACAGGTATGTCCAAGCTGTAATTGAACCTCAAGTCAACCAATAGGTAGAATCTGTTAGAAGTTATGTAGAAGTTGTGGTGTGTGTGATTAACAGGCCCCTCATTATTATGTGGGTAGGAGAATACAGATATATACTATTTATTGTTAAGTGCCTAGAGAATAATAAAAATAATGATTAAAAATTATTAATGGCATTGAAATGATTTCTTGACTTGTATATTATATAAAACGTTCCATTTGATCAGTCATGACATTTTTATTTATCTGTTATTGACCCAAGTAATGCAGTTGTGGACAAACATCACTTGCTCACTCCATAACACTAATCATCTGTCTTTCTTCATACCCATAGTTCCGTGCCCTTGCCCCCATGTACTACAGAGGCTCAGCTGCAGCCATCATTGTTTATGACATTACAAAAGAGGTACAAATCATTTCTTTATTGTTTAGAGTAAAGATATTTAACCAGAAAGTATTTATAAAATGCATTTAATATAATTGTGTGATGAATGTGGATATATTTTCATGATAATTTCAATATCAGAATGAAAACAAAAACTTGAAATATTTGACTTTTCATGCAGTGAAGCTAGAATACATAAGGGCTTCACTTATTAAATCAAATTCTGAAAGAAAATTTATATTTTCACTTAACTTTGTTATATACCCAGCCTGGCCAAAATAAACTCACACAATCCAATATTTCATTGCCTTTAACTAAGATAATTTGTATCCTGGAATATGCCTGCTCCTTGTGTGAAGAAATATGTATGCTCACAGATGTGATAACCTGGTCATTCAATACGTTCAGGTCATCAGCTGACTTCATTTTATTGTCACATAACCTTGCTGAGCCTAGACCTTTCTTAAGGAATTAAGAAAATATTATTTAAACCATTACTCTCAAATCAAAGAGAATTGGAAAACCAGCTGTCTTTCCAGATCTTTGCCACCCAATCAAATTGAGCAATCAGGGATAAATAATCTTGGTCAGACACTAAGAACCCAATGGCAATTATAGATTAGATCCAGAGAGTGTAGATGGGAGGGCCCCCTCTCCGAATTTTATTTTATTTATTTTTGTGTGTGTGTGTGTGTGTGTGTGTGTGTGTGTGTGTGTGTGTGTGTGTGTGTGTGTGTGTGTGTGTGTGTGTGTGTAAAAAAAAAAAAAAAAAAAACCCTCACATGGACAACATAACTTTTGTTCATTATGCCAAAAGTAAAAAAAAAAAAAATCGTGCCCCCCATGATTTGATCCAGTTCGTTGATCCACCTTTAGCAGCAATGACTTGAAGTAATCATTTCCTGTATTTATCAGTCTCTCACATCGATGTGCATGGATTTTAGCCAATTTTTCTTTACAACATTGCTGTAGTTCATTGAGATTTTGGAGCATTTTTAAGGTTTGGACTTTGACTAGGCCATTCAAAAATCTTGATTCTTTTCGTTTTTTCGGCCATCCTGATATAGGGCTGAGCAATAAAGCCAAACAACTGCATTTTGGTCTCATCTGTCCATAAGACATTGTCCCAAAAGTCTTGTGGTTTGTTCAGATGGAGTTTTGTGAAGCAATGTCATGCTTCCATGTTCTTTTTAGACAGAAGAGTGCAAACCATGCTTGTTCAGTCTTCTTTTAATTGTGCTGTCATGGACATTTAACATTTAACATCCTCAGTGAGGCTTGTAGGGTCTGACATGTAGCTGTTTTTTTTTTTTTTTTGTACTTACCTAAGTATAAGCATACCTAAACAGTCTGGTCTTGTGATGAATGTGCTGTGACATCCACTCGTGTTCTACTTCTGAATGATCTTTCTCACTGTAGAATGTTGAACTCCAAAATATGATGTTCACCTGAGGTTGTGTTTAAAAATACTGAGACTCAATGCGATCAGATTGAAAGAAAAAATTAAAAGAAGGAGCACTAACTTTTATACATGACCATGTTGTCGAGTGGCCAGGTAGAACCATTCCTCATTAAAAGTTACATGCACAGACATTTACATTTAGGCATTCGGCAGACGCTCTTATCCAGAACGACTTACAAAAAGTGCTTTAAAGTTTACATTACTGGATAGATACTTACACTGGGTTAACTAGGTCAATAACTACAGTAAGTGCGATTAGTCTAACACAACTGGGAAGAGGTTTTTTTTTTTAGGGGTTAGTCCTGTAAGTACTGGAGAAATAGATAAGTTTTGAGTCGCCGTTTAAAGATAGTCAAAGTCTCTGCTGTACGAACATCTAGAGGAAGTTCGTTCCACCACCTAGGTGCCAGAACAGAAAAGAGTCTGGATGAATGCCGCCCTCGATCCCTGAGAGATGGTGGGACGAGGCGAGCAGTGCTGGAGGACCGGAGGGAACGCGGCGCAGTGCGTGGTGTGATTAGAGCAGAGAGGTAAGTGGGTGCTGGGCCATTTTTAGCTTTGTAGGCAAGCATCAGTGTTTTGAATTTGATGCGGGCAGCTACAGGAAGCCAGTGCAAGGAGCGGAGGAGTGGGGTGGTGTGAACTTGGGAAGGTTGAAAACGAGACGTGCTGCTGCATTCTGGATCAGGTGCAGAGGACGAGTTTTGGACAGAGGCAGGCCAGCCAGGAGTGAGTTGCAGTAGTCCAGTCTTGAAATAACAAGGGACTGAACAAGCGCCTGATTAGCCTGTGAAGAAAGAAATGGGCGGATTCTTCTGATATTGTAAAGAAGAAATCTACAAGAGCGAGTAAAGTTAGCGATGTGTGGGGAAAATGACAGATGATTGTCCATGGTTACCCCAAGATTGCGGGCAGTGGCTGAAGGAGTGATTTGATTGTTGTCCAGGGATATCACAAAATCTTGACCTGGGGATGAGTCACCAGAAATGAACAACAGTTCGGTTTTACTCAGATTGAGTTTCAGCTGATGAGCTGCCATCCAGGATGAGATGTCTGCCAGACATGCTGAGATCCGCGTGGAAACCCAAGTGTCAGAGGGAGGAAAGGAGAAAACAAGTTGAGTGTCATCTGCATAACAATGGTATGAAAATCCATGCGATAATATGACCTTACCAAGAGACCGGGTATAGAGGGAGAACAGAAGAGGACCAAGTACTGAGCCCTGCGGAACACCAGTAGAGAGTCTACATGGGGCAGATGTAGATCCCCTCCATGTCACCTCATATGACCTATCTTCTAGGTAAGAAGCAAACTATTGCCACGCGGTTCCACAAATACCAAGGCTTGTGAGAATAGATAATAGGATCTTGTGGTTCACTGTGTCAAATGCAGCTGACAGGTCCAGAAGGATCAGGACAGATGACAGTTTAGCAGATCTAGCAGCATGGAGCTTCTCAGTGACTGACAGAAGGGCAGTCTCTGTGGAATGTGCCACCTTGAATCCAGATTGGTTGGGATCATTAAGGTTGTTCTGTGAGAGATAAAGAGACATTTGGTTATAAACAGCCCTTTCAAGAATTTTGGAAATAAAAGAGAGAAGTGATACCGGACGATAGTTGTTAACTTCTGATGGGTCCAGGCAGGGTTTCTTGAGGATGGGAATAACCCTTGCTTTCTTAAAAGCAGCAGGAACATGACCAGATGATATGGAATAGTTGATGATGGTTGTTGTGAAGGGAAGGAGGTCTCGTGAGATGGCCTGGAGCATTGTGGAAGGGATTGGGTCTAAAGAATAGGTAGTGGGGTTAGATGACGAGATGATCTGCTGAATCTCATCAGATGACAGGTTGGAGAATTCTGCTAAGGGAGGGAAGGGGAGTTCCAGAGGTTCTGCTGTAGAAGTTTGGTTGGGAACGAAGGACTGGCGGATTGGTGCAATTTTCCCATCATAGAATGTGGCAAAATCATCAGCAGTCAGAGAGGAAGGGGCAGGAGGAGTCGGTGGGTTGAGTAGTGAGGAGAAGATGTTATGGAGTTTGCCAGGATCATGTGCAGAGGCTTCCAGCTTTTCTCTGTAGAATGCAGTTTTGGCAGAAGTCATGTCACATGAGAACTTGGAGAGAATAGTCTGGTAAGAGACAAGATCGGCAAGCTGCGATTTCTTCCATCTTCTCTCTGCAGTTCTTAATTCTCTTCTGTTGTTGCGCAGTACATCAGATAGCCAAGGAGCAGGACAAGACGTCTTCCTTGGTGTAGATGACAGCGGGCAAAGGAGCTCTATGGATGAGGAGAGAAAAGAGAGGAAAGTTTCAGTCGCAGTCTCTAGTGGTAGAGAGGAGAAGGAGTCTGGGTCCGGGAGGAATGATATGGTACATGAAGACATAGAGGAAGGGGAGACAGATTGAAGGTTTCTGCGGGTAAGAGAGAAATTTTGGTGGCTAGTTTTACACAGAATAGGAAGGGTTATGGTGAAGGATACCAGGTAATGATCAGATTTATGAAGGGGAATAGGTGTGAGATCTGTGACTGGGGAAGGGCGGCAAAAAACGAGGTCAAGAGAATTCCTTGCCTTGTGTGTGGGAGGGCAACTGTTTAGAGTTAAAGAGAAAGAGTTAAGGAGAGGGAGAAGGAAAGAGGATTGGAGTTTGTCAGAGGGGAGGTTGAAGTCTCCTAGAACAGTGAGAGGGGTGTTAGCGGAAGGAAAAAGACTAAGAAGCATGTCCATTTCATCCAGAAAGTTTCCTAGAGAGCCAGGTGGACGGTAGATAACTAAGATGTGGAGGTTATTTGGAGAGGTTACCTTAACTGCATGAAATTCAAATGATGAAAAACTGTGACAACAGCAGAGCCATACCACCACCTCTGCCACTTTCTCGTGGAGAGTGAGAGAATATATAGGATGAATACAGGGGATAGGGCAGTTGGTGTAGCAGAGTTCTGAGGAGATATCCAGGTCTCTGTTAGTGCCAGAAAGTCAAAAGAGTAATGGGTAGCTAGGGCTGAGATAAAATATGCTGTCTTTACAGCAGATTGGCAGTTCCAGAGCCCACCTACCACCAGTGCAGGACAATGAGACAGTACTGGAGGGTAGATGAGGTTTCTGGGAGATCTGCCTCTGCTGTGTGAGTAAAAGCATCTTGGTCTGTGAGAACTGACAGAGATAGGTTGAACACACATCCTTAACTCCTAGACAGAAGGAGATATTTGTCTAAAAAAAAATGTAATTCCTTACTAAATAAGAATTTATCTCTTTTCTATGTTCTCTCTTTCAATTCTATGTACACTTGCTATCTAAATTCATGACCAACTTTGTTGCAGGGTATGCTTATTTAGAGACACCTTCAATATATGTAGCTAAGCCCTGCCCACAATTCACACCTTAAGGAAGCCTGAAACTACTCTTGATTAATTACCTGAGAACAAATCACACTGCAATCAACACTGCAATCAACACTACCAAACAGCAAGAACTAGGTATACAGTAAGAACCAGTTGTGTTTCAAAAACAGTACAAAGGTTAAAGACCTACCTTACCAGTGGAGAAGAAGACTGCTGGGAGTTTGCCAAAAAGCACCGGAATTATGCTTAAAATGGATCCGTTCTTGGTGGAGTGTGTGGGGGAAATCAGGCACTGCACATCACCTCATTAATGCCATCCCTACAATCGGATACGAGTGTGGCTACATCATCCTGTAGAGAAAGCAAGAAAACACAGTAGTGACTTGTGAACATCTTTGTAAACGTCCTGGAGTGGCTCACCCTGAGTCAGAACCTGAACCCAATGGTGAGACCTGAAAATGAAAAATGAAAATGACGCTGGCCATCTAACCTTGATTGAGCTTAAATGAAGTTGTGCCAAGCGTATAGCATCATTCACAGAAGACTTGAGACCAGTGCTGCTAAAGATGCTTTTAACTAAGTACTAAGTTATGGGTCTGAATACTTATGTAAAGGAGATATTTCAGTCTTAATTTTTAAATACATTAACAAAAGATTCCAAACGCCTGTTTTTACTTTGTCATTATTGTGTGTAGAATTTTGTGGGGGGAAAGGGATGTTAATCCATTGTGATTAATCCATCCAAGTGTCCCATTTTCCCTGTTGTTTAACACATCCTCATGTAAATGTATACACAATATAAAATGGAAAACTAGTGCGCTATCTATAGTGTTCAATCCCTTGGGGTTACACACAGGATAGTGCCTTTGATCAGAGTTTTTTGGGAGAGGGCTTTGGGATTCAACCTTGTTTTAGAAGCTAGTTAACTTGAACAAAAACAAATTTAATGGTTCAGAGGCAATTTGGAAAGATTTGGAAGTTACTAAGGAGATAAAGTGTTGTTTAAAAACATTATCGTATGTTTTCTTGCTGAAATTGCTTCTGTGTCAGGTTGTGGGTTTTGGCAGGCAGTGGTGAAGCTGCTTTTGCCTCTTTCCAGTACTGCAGACCTTACCGACCTGCTTTCACCCATGCTGGCGACTGACTGTTATTTAATGATTGGTGGAATACAGTACATGTAACACAGAGTGATGCATATAGGGAAACACTCTAGTGCTATTATGCTCTGTATCACCACTCATGGAATGCCTCTTATCCAGTCAGAATACTTGATGGGTAAAATGTTGTACAGTATAATGTAGCATAAAGCATAATATTTTCCCTCTCTCTCTTAGGAGTCCTTTCTAACTTTGAAGAACTGGGTAAAGGAACTTCGTCAGCATGGACCACCTAACATAGTGGTGGCCATTGCAGGCAACAAATGTGATCTTTCTGATGCCAGGTAAATTTTCCTATTTCCCCTTGGCCTGCATATAGATGTGAGCTAACTTGCTTACTCTCGCTAGCTTACTATCGCTAAATAAAAGACCTATGTAGAGAAAAAACTCTCATGTTTTTTTTTCAACAATAGTTTTATTGATTTTAAACAGGGATGTAACAAAGTGCATACTCTGTTTGTATGTACACAGGATTTTTTTGTACAAAACCCCTATACCTTCCACCCCACCCATCTCTGACTCCAAGCCAGCCTTACATGTCTAAAAAAGGCTAGACACCAGGCATATTTAAAGAATGGAAATGAAAGGAAAGAAACAAAAACATGGAGCTGTAAGTCTGGGTTTTTATGTAAAAAAAAAAAAAAAAGAGAGCGAGAGAGGGGAAGAGAAAAAAAACACAGGATCAAATACGAAGGGGATTCAACTATAAATGTATATGAAAAAAAGCAAAGGAAAAGCCCTGTTGAAAATTCTATTCTAAATCACGTATTGAGTAGTGAATCCAGGGACAAACAGGACATAATATCTCTGAGCCACTGTGCATGAGTGGCATCCTTCCAGTTAAATAAAGAGAACGCCTGGCCAGGAGTGTTGCAAAAGACAATAAATGCCGTTTTTACCTGGAGTTAGATGCCTATCTTCCTCTCCAGTGATGTCAAAAAGAGCAATCAGAGGGTCTAGTTCAAGATTGCATTTCAATATGTACGACAAGGTTTGAAACACATCCCTCCAGAATTTTTCCGAATTTGGGCATGCCCAATACATATGAATTAGAACGCTTAGGTTTGGAGAAATGAGTCCTACAGTATGTACAACCTTAAACTGTAATAAAAAGTGACAAGCACATAAGGAGGTTGAGTTGACAAGCTTGAGAATTTAATTCCTGTATCATCTGACAGTGTCAAATTTATGTCTTTTTCCCAAGCAGTTTTAATTTTACTTAAAGTGGTATGACTCAAGTCCATTAATCCACTATAAATAGTGGATATTAGGCCTTTACATAGCGGGGACAAACATGAAATTATCTATAATATTTGTATCTGGAGCCTCAGGGAAATTTGTTATTGAAGAGCTAATAAAGTGTTCTACTTGCAAATATCTGGAAAAGTGAGATTTGGATAGGTTAAACAATACAGAAAGCTGTCCAAATAAGGCAAACCCATGATCAGCAAAAAGGTCTTTGCAAAGCTTACTGTATCATTCCTGAAACACTGAATTATGTAAAGAAGTTTGGAAGAGATGGTTAGAGACGATAAGACTATATAGAGAAAAGCCAAGAAAACCACTGTACTTCCTGAAGTATGCCTAATAACAGAATTATTAATCGATTTAATTGAGGGGATGTGGAGTGCAGATCCAAGAAGTGCAGAGACAGAGAGGTTTTTGACAGAGTTTATCTCTATTTCCACCCAAAAAATGACGCATCGAATGTTTGCTGCCCAGCAGGTACGACTAGTAGTACAAAAATTGGGTAGAGCCATGCCTCCCATCTCTTTTAGAATCCTCTTTCTAAAGTATAGTAGGGACTTGTTCAATCGAGGATGCTTACCATTCCAAAGGTAAGATGATATAATTGAATTCAATGTATAAAAGAAAGATTTGGGAATAAAAACAGGTACAGACTGAAAAAGATTTAGAAATAATACTAATTTTTATGGCATTAATTCAGCCCACCAGGGACATGGCCAGTGATGACCATTGAGTCAAGTCCCTTTGTGTTTGGTTCAGCAACCTAATAAACACTTTTTTAAAGAAATTTTTGTTTTCTTTTAATTGTAATAACAAGATAGGTAAACTGATTCTTTAGCATTCATAAAGAATTCTTTAGCAAGATTATTTAGAATCTTAAGCATGTTTTTTTGTGTTTATTTTTATTAGTCAGTCCATGTTCTATCTGTAAATGTATATTTAATTTGTTTAGCATGAAGTGTAAATAAAAAGAACTAGGTAACTTGATGGACTTTGTTGTGTTTAAGGTAGGTACAGTAATTTAACCAAAATCTGAAAACTATTTGAAAAAATCAAGTGTAGTTGGGACTACAGGTTGTTGAAATTTTGTTTTTGCATGCCACTCCAGTTGATATAAAGTAAAGCCATCAAGACCTTCAACTTCAGTCTTGCTTTAACCACTTCAGAAATGCAGCCAAGAAAGAATCCGAAGAACAGCTACCAAATGCAAATTTACTGTAACACTTAAAAACATGACCAGGGCTCGAATTTACTAATCTCAGAACGACTGGTAGGAATCTGGCTTAAAATTAATTTACCTCAAAACCTGGGAATCTTTACATTTTTTTTAACTCAGAGTAGGACATAAAAGATATTTACTCTTTTTTTTCCCCCCAGCAAGGAGTAGGACTGCGCCAAGGAAAACGCTTGACGTCAGTTTTTTTGAGAGCCGAAAAGTAGGCTGCATGTTATAGTGGGTGTTGTAGTTTTGACAGGTTTTTCTAGTTTTGAGCAGTGGAAAAGTAAAACTCTGAAATCAGCAGCAGTTGTGTTAAAGCTTTATGCACACAGACAAAACGTATAGATGCGCGACCCTATTCTGCCTGCTTTAATCATGACTGTTTCTATAAAGCTTCTATAGAGCTGTGTGGGGCTGTCATAATCTGATCAAAATTAATTTGAAAAGAAAGCTAAACTGGAGAGGGGATGGCTTGCGGAGAAGGGAGTAAAAAGTAAAGAAATAATTAAAGCTAAATTACGCCCTACTCATACAGGTGAAGATAAAGAGATTTGTGAAAGTTTGCCGCACATACCACAGAGGAGTTGGAGACGTGGGGATACACCCATTGTGATGCTTATAACAGAGAATCTAAGAATTTTAATAAATCTAATAAACAAGTTATTTAGTATAAAATGCATATATAGAGAGAATTATTTTAATGGGTGTGCCATGGGTAATTCCCACAACTATGAATGCAACCTGTTTTTTTTTTCTCATTGATTTCACACTGCAGGGGGGAATGTATGATTCTGTGGGGCTAAGAGCAGAGTTTAATTTATTATTTCCGACACTGTTTGCTGTCACTGTTTCAAAGCTGCATCTATGCTGCTACTAAAAAACATCCATTATCAGTCACCTATGGAGACATGGGTATACAACATGTTCATTATTGGACCAGTTAAGCGTGGAAAAAAAAAATTGTCCAAAGGTGTCTTTTATGAGCTATGTGTCACTCACTGTTACTAAAACGTCTCTCCTCCGCACGCGTCTCGGCCTGAAGGCCATTTCCTCGCAACTCCTAACCAGTTAGGACACCTCCGGAGCGCTCCTACATTTTCGTGGAGATAAGAGTGATTTCCTATTTTAAGAATGTTGATGAATAGCTCTTACTCCTGCTCCTAAATGTAGGACCAAATAGTGTCATTCTCCATAATTTGTCATTAATAATTTGACCCAGTTCCTGAGTTCCTACAACTTTTCCGCTTAATAAAATGTTAATGTTAGAATGCTTAGAATTTAAACTTTAATTAAACCTGAATTGCTTTATTACAAATCCATTGTGGTCACAAACAGAGGCAAAAATTTGAAAAGTGTATCGCTGACATGTACCGTGCATATATGGGCATGCACGTTTGAACTGTTACATTATTCCCTTCTGTAATTTATGCAGTACATACCATTAAAAATAAACATTTATCATTCATGCACAGTGCCACATGGAAAGTTGTGATTTTACTTGTTTGTTTATTATATATTTTTATTCGTTATTATTCTTGTCTATTTGAGATCACAATAAGACAAGTCATCAAAGTAGTTTCCCTTACTTTATATGTGAAAATGGGCCAAACAGACACAAATTGTTTATTGTAAACAAGTGTTATGATAAGGTATGTAAATTGATGTAAACAATGTTATGATGATAAAATAAATCAGTGAAATGTATGTATGTATTCTTTCATGCTATTATGCTGTTAAAATTTAACTGCATTTTTGGCTATTATTTGATTGGTACAATGCATTGTAAAAAAACTCATTCATTTATTGTCCTTTTTTTATAGAGAGGTACTGGAGAAGGATGCCAAGGATTATGCAGACTCTATCCATGCTATTTTTGTAGAAACTAGTGCCAAAAATGCTGTTAACATCAATGAAATCTTCACTGAGATAAGTAAGGGCCTAGTTAAGCAGTCACCACATCTTATACCAACTTAAATAATTGTTTTGATTGTGTAAAGCTGCTTTGCGACAATGTCAATTGTTAAAAGCTCTATACAAACAAAATTGAATTGAATTGAACCGTTGTTACTTTAGGAAATGTGGGCCACAGTTTGGCTTAAATGGACTTATGCTCATATATTCATACATTCAACAGGGATCTCAACTTGTGCATTATATTGTCAAAGGATGTGGACCCTTGACCAACATGCTGAATGTGCTGTTATAGATTTAGTCTACTTTTGTTTTTTTAACAACATTCACTCTTCTGTGATGCGTTAGACTTTTGAAGCATGACTGGTGGGGATTTGTGCCCATTTAGCTGCAAAAGTGAGGTCCGCCCTGATCGGCTGATGAAGAAGGTGTTGTGCATAGTCAGCGTTCCAATTCTATGTATGTTCTGTAGGGTTGAGGCAGGGACTCATTCAGGGGGCCTAATTTTTTTCTGAGCCTCCAACACTTCAAGATACATATCTGTGAAACTTTTCATTCATCCAAGTTGAATAGAAAATAATTGACACCAACAAGTTCACCAGAGAATACACCAAGGACAGGAAGTTAGCCTTACAAACTGTGAGCTTCTCATGCCGACTGATGAGAACCTAAAAAATAAAAGTCTACAGATAAGCCACACACTGACCAATAGAGTGCCTGCAGTTTGACTCCCACTGCAACATAAATTGGGTGTCATCAAGAAAAACATCCCCACCTCCACTGAAGCCAAAAACAAGGCATACAAGCACCTTAAGAAGCTCTCAAGCCCTGCAGATATCCTTAGTGGGCTTCTAGAAGAACAACAGAAAGAGCTAAATTCCAGCCTGATCATACCTCATGTGACTGGAGTGTCTGGGATGCTAAAAGGATTTTTGTAAAACATCACATTGTTGTTTTTGTTGTTGTTGACTTTTTGGCCATTTCCTTGGGCATAGGATTATTGTCATTATAAAAGATGTTTGTGCTATTCCCTTTAGGTCCAATACAGGGGGGTTTTAATGCTAAAGCATATAAACATTCTAGCCAATGTTAGTGCTTTCAGCTTTGTGACAACTATTTGGCCCAAATATGGGTGTAATGGTCATGTGTCCACATGCTTATGGCCATATAGTGTTGCTTCTTAAAGGACTTTCTGAATGTATTTTAACTAATGATTTGTACGTAATTTTTATCTTTTTATTTTAGGTCAGAAGATTCCACTTTTAGACACGAGTGACTCAGGTGTGAGGGGTTTGAAACTGCGACGTCAACAGTCAGACTTAACCAGGGAACGCACCTGCTGCTGATGCACAATTAGGCCAAATATATTTCAACCTTTTTTTTCCACCTCTTAATTGATAAACAGAATGGATAACAATAAACTTCTAATTGGAGCACAAGAAGAACCTTATGACAACATGATCTTGGAATCTTCATCAGTTTAAAACTATATATATATGTATGTTACCTATACTTATAATGTTTGTCCATGGCTAACTGAAGTGGCATAGACTCGGTTACCTCCGCTTCTCTGCTTTTTGCTTATTTTTTTGTAAAACTTTTAAAAGGCAAAGGAGAAAAGGCATAGGTCTTATTCCTTTTAAGACATCAAAATGTTCTTGCTTTCTGGTTTTCCACAACATATCAATACACTGTGTGTGGATACTTGAGGCTGACGTGGATTCAGTTTAAGATGTTATGTTAAATCCATAACAAAGGGCAGTTTACTACGGTTTACTAAGTTAATTGGATTTAAAAAGAAACTAATCCATCTCCTTTGAGACTGGTGCGGCATTCATCTGAAGAAGAAGTTTGGCTTTTTTCCTTGGGGTGAAATCTTTTGAGCATCTTTTGAAATTCTTTAAGAATGCACCAAAATAATTAATTTGCCTCATTAAACTGAATGATTTGCACAGCGAATAGCTCCTATTTCATATAGTTTAAAATGGTTACATATGTGCATTAGCAGAGTAAAATTTGATCTTTAGAGATAGTGTTAGGCTTGAATTGTTTGAAGTCTGCTATTTAGGTTTCACATTCTGAAATCCATTTTCCTGATCAAAGAGAGTACTCTCTGTCATTTTAGTGTTGGTCCTACTCCCAGCACACCTGATTCATCCAATCAGTCAATTAACAGCTCTTCCTAAGATAAGGTGGGTATTTAGGGGTATGGACTAAATAGTGTAGGACAGAGGGTTCTCCAGGGCCAGGTCAATTTAACCTATTATTAACCTGAATTGACCTATTTGTAATAGGTTTATATTAGTATATATTTATGTATTATCTCTCTCTGTTATCTTTATAGCCTGACAGGCCGATGAATGCAACAAAGAACTGAAAAACAAGAAAACTTTGGGTTAATGAAAAATATTACTTTGTGGCATGGCAGCTAATAACATTTTATTTAGCTTTGTTTTAACTAGGTTGAAGTGAAAAGAAACAAACCTTTCAACACATATTTTTAAAATATATGATATTTCTGCTTATTTGCAGCAATCTGCTTAATTGGCCTGGACATGTTCCATGCTGTTTAATTAGGATGATCAGAATCGCTTGCTTTTAGGAACCAACATGTCAGAGTTAACTGTTTGGTGATTGTACAGTAACAGTTTGCCAGGAAAAGGGGTTGAATTTTTAGTTCCAGACTTGAATAGAATGTATATGAATGGGAAAGGAATCTTTCATTTCAGTTACTGTATTAAATATCTTGATTGTCATGTCACAAGAAAGTTCCTCCCAGAGTCCATTTCCCAAACAGCCCCCCTATCTTGAGTATCATTAGTAATGCTTGTCATAAGTACTTGTCTTTTTTTTTAACATAAAATGAATATTAAAAAGATAAATTGCCTGAATACTAATTTAATTCCCGTGTTGACTTGTGAATATGACCAGTGCAGCCGAGATGTACTTAAACAATGATTCCAAAGCAATGGCTATATGATGTAGAGACTGACGGACGGCAGGTAGATGCAACAACTATTGGCAGCATGCTTAAGCAACTGCGAGTTGTGACAATATTTCTCATGAATGAAATACAGTGATGAGACTCTTAGCTACAGTGAAACATTTGAATGGTGCCATGTCCAAGGCCGTATGTCCATGAATGATGACCCTGGCAGAGATGTCCGAGTCCTGGGCCTCCGAATGGCGCAGTGGTTAAAGCGCTCGCCCTATCATCCGGAGATCGCTAGTTCGAATCCCGGGTGCTGTAACCTCTCGCAGCCGGAGGTCTAGAGAGAGCTGATTGGCCGAGCTCTCTCAGAGGGGAGTGCTCCGACATTAATCATGGTATACTGATATAGAGCTGTGGAAACAGTAGTGTAAATGTAGTGTAATGTAATATTGTATCGTAACTACTGACAGTCCCTATCCCGTAGTGTAAACAGAAACGAGTTGTATAAATTTATGGCCATTGGGAAAAAAAGATCTCCTGTGGCGCTCTGTAGAACACCTGGTCATAATCAGTCTCAGGCTGAGTTTGCTTCTCTGGTTGGAGAGAACACTATATAGCGGGTGAGAACAATGACATCCAAGCTCTAATGAAATGCTGGGATAAGTTCATTAGTGTGGCAGGGGATTAAAAGAAATGGGAGTAGTATTTACTCTCATAATGATGTTCTTTACACTGTCAGTCAAAAGTCTTGGTTTGACTTAAAGGAGACCTATTATGCAAAATATAATTTTTAGTAATTTGTAGACATTCAGATGCGTCACCCACCCTTGTATGTACAAACAAACTTTGTGAGGGAAAATAAAACATTTCCTATTTTTTTATTTTATTTTTTTTCATTTTCCATTTTTTAATTGGCTGGGACTTCGATTTCCCCTCTATTATGACTTCATATAAAAAGATACTTTCCCATGGCTTTTTGCTCAGATACACTGTTCTCTCTGACAGGGAAGGGCTCAACACGATCTCATTTACATAGACACAGTGTGTTTAAAATAGGAGTGAAACAAGGCGTTTAAGGTATAGAAAATGCAACATCTGAGAGGAATTTCAGCTGCAGCATTTGCAGACATACTTTTTGTGGACCTCTGAGACATATGTTAACTTGTTAAAAATAGTAAAATATGGGACCAATAAAATACCAGTATTTACTGGCTAACCCAGATGTCCTGCGATATGCAGTATATACATCCTAGGGCTACAATATGAAGTAATATTATCTTAGTCCACTGCTCTCCAATAATGGAAGTAGGTGCAGCAAAAGTGAGTGAGATTGATGCTCTGGGGACCTGTGACCTGTTGTTCGATAGCTCAGGACTGGAATCTCCTACAGTCTACCTGAGCCTCCAGGAACAAACTGGACTCCTTTTAATTTTCATTTTAACACATCTCCTGTTACACTGAACTTCCAGTACACAGTATTATGCTGATCAATCCCTGCTATCTGTTATCACCCAGATGACGATGGGTTCTCTGTTGAGTCTGGTTCCTCTCAAGGTTTCTTCCTATTACCATCTCAGGGAGTTTTTCCTTGCCACCGTCGCCCTTGGCTTGCTCATCAGGGACAATCTTATCATTTTGATTCATACACATTGCATACAAACTTACTTCTTTTTAATGTGTAAAGCTGCTTTGCGACAATCTCAATTGTTAAAAGTGCTATATAAATAAAATTGACTTGACTTGACTTGACTTGATAGAAGTGTAATATTGCAATGTCTTATTTGTATTTAGTCCAAAGCAGCTTCACACTAACCTTTTATTATGAACTGACATTCCTATTTCAGATACTTTTCAATACCCTACTCCACACTTGCCACACTTCAATTGCCTTGTACTTGGTTGCGTTCTAAATTTCCTTTCAAGCCACCAGAAAGCAACCCCGACACGTCTCGCACCCAGACATTCCTCTGAATGGTTGAGGACACAATAAATGAAGCATATGCGCAGGCTGCAATCATGGCCCTTTTCCTCCTTCTCCGTTTCGCGAACTTTGCATATATCGCCTTTGTCCATCTTGGCTAGTGTGTAGTGCAAGAACCTAAGTATGCGCGATGTTTCAGACGGTATGGCAAGTGTAAACACTTGCATCGGATATGAGTCATAGTTGAAAGAACGTGTAAACAGACGGTCAGAAAAATCAGATATAGGCAACAAATCAGATTTGGGCATCGAGACCTGCAGTGTAAACCGGGCTATAGATGCAAGCAAGGATGGAAAATTATTCTATTAATCGCAACCAAAAAGGATATATGAAAGATACATAAGTTTTGAGTCTGATTAAATTCTCAACATCCTGCATCTCACACATACACATGGTCTCTCTACTCTAGTACCATAGAATGTAAAACCTTGGATTGTGAGTAACTTGGACTGCAAGTGTTTTGCAAGATAAACAATTTTTTTTTAAATAAATTTTAACTTGGTAAATGAGCGAGGTCTTGAAATACGAGTAGTATGTATACACTTTATCTGCCGAGCATCACGTGATCACAACTAAGCCAAAGGTTCTTCTCTCTCAGTGCGCGTCATCACTCGTATTGTCAACATTTTCCCAGAGTGTACTTTTTTAAAATTTTGTGTCCACGTGTAGTGACTGTTTTTTAGTAACTGTACTGCAACAACAGCCCTAGAAAGTTTAAAAGGCTGTAGCAGTGTGCAAGATGATTCTGTTTAATAACAATGTAATGTCACAATTCTGCGAAATCCTCAAAAGGAGGCAAAGTCAAGTGTCATTGGAAAGGATCCTTGTTGAATTCGCGCAAAAAAAAGATTCCAGTTTGCCGACAGACTTTATTAATAATTTTTATATGAATATTTTTGGATTATAGAATTAATCATTTGAGTTACCATTATTGCTTATGGTGACATTTGCTTTGATATACAAATGCTTTGGATTACAAGCCCGCTCCAGAACGAATTATGCTCACAATCCAGGATTTGACTGCAATGCATTTGGCGCATATCATGGTTTCCTTCATGGTTATGGGTATGACTGAATGAAGCTGTGAGGAATATTTACATAAACGTTTTTTATGAAGCCAGAAATATTTCATATCCCGTCTGTAAATGGATTTAAATTGATGATAATGCGTCTGAAGGAAAAAAGATAAAAGGTCACTCATGTAGACCAAATGGAAAGAAATCAAAGAAAGCCATAAGAAGTCCCATTTGCAGTTCCACATGGCTTATCACACTGCAAATGAGACGACGTATGGCTTTTTTAAACAAAGGCTTTCTTCCTGCCACTCCTACATAAAGGCCAGATTTGTGGAGTGCATGACTAATACTGAACAGATTCTCCCTCCTGAGATGTGGATTTGGGCAACTCCTCCAGAGTTACCATGCGCCTCTTGGCTGCTTCTCTAGTGGACGATGATGTCTTGGTACGTAAATCTGCAGCTGTGCCATACTCTTTCTATTTACGGATGATGGAAGAGTGCTCTGAATAAGAGAGATTGGAATATTTTTTATTACCTAACCCTGCTTTAAACTTCTCCACAACTTGCGACCTGTCTGGTGTGTTCCTTTTACTTCATGATACCGTTTGCTCACAAATGTTCTCTAATAAATCTCTGAAGGCTTTACAGAAAAGCTGTATTTATACTGAGATTAAATTACACTCTACTAATTGGACTCTACTCAGGTGGACTCTACTAATTAGGTGACTTCTGAAGGCAATTGGTTCCACTGGATTTTACAGTAGTTGGAGGTAACAGAGTAAAACGGTCTGAATACAAATGTATGCCTCACTTTTCAGATTTTTATTTGTAAAAAAAAAATCATGAAAATTTCACAATTCAAAAATATAATTTTCCTTCCACTCAACTCATGTGCTACTTTGTGTTGGTCTATCACATAAAATCCCAATAAAACACATTTATGTTTGTGGTTGAATGTGTCTCAATGTGGAAAAGTTCAATGGGTATGAATACTTTTACAAGTCACTGTAAGTCCTTGTAAGCTGGAAAAGAAAATTAGCATTTCCATAAAGCTTGTTAGCAGATGGAAACATGAAGTTCCTCTAGGACCGTTATTTCTAAATAAAATATTAAATTTACTTACATCTGAAAAGAGGACTTTTCTCCTTCGCCAAGATGAGACACTTATGATATCTGGCTCAGGAGTTGCTTGATATTACAGTAGGATTACAACAGGTGTAGCCCAGTTCCTGAAGACGTGGCAGTTCTTGAGGCACTGACTCCTGCCTCACTCCACTCCTGAAGCTCTCCCAAGTTATGAATCGGTTTTGCTTGACAATTGCCTTAAAGCTGCAGTCATCCCTGCTGCTTTTTGCATCTTTTACTATCACTCTGTTCCCTTCCCATCACCTTTCCATGAATATGCTTTAATACACTCTCATCCTCTGGACAGCAGTCAAGTCGGCATTCTTGTAGGAATATGATTAGTATGAAGCCCTATTAGTATAAACATGCTTCCTGACAATCCGGTTAGCCAAGATCTGTTTCCTGAGACATTTCCTGAGTGGACCAAGCCCTGCACTGCCATGTCCATTACCTGTTGAGTCTCAGCTTTATACTGCACTCTCTCTCAACTCAACAGCATCCTCTGGCACGAAGGATGTACTACTGTTTTCACCAGCTGGGTTTGAATGTGGTGCACTGCTTCCACCAGGTTTCACCATACTCACTGGATTCAAGAAGGTTATGTCAGGGATAACCCCTGGAGGGTGAAAGGAGAATCGTATTTTGTCATAATTCCAACAGTTGTATTTTATTTGTTATTTTGTATTTAAACTGAAGACTTTTTAAACTACTGTGCGCCTTAAATTTACTCATGGGGCTAAATAAAGTTTATATTTATATTATTGAATTGAATTGTTTACAGACAATACTTATTATTCACAGGAGGTACATTAGGGGCATGAGGGTTATGGCACCAAGTTACTGATCGGCAGGTCAGCAGTTTGAGCCCCAGCTCCACCAGGTTGCTACTGTTTGGCCCTTGAGCAAGGCCCTTAACCATATCTGCTCCAGGGGTGCTATATCCTGGCTGACCCCAGTTATAATGGGATATGCAAAGAAAGAATTTCTATTTGCAGTATTTGATATGTGACAAACAAAGACTTAACATAACATTCAAGAACTACAGAGATTAAATAAAGACTCGTTAATGACATTTATTCAATTTATCCTACTTTAAACGATTATTTATTGGCTATGTGTTTAATATTGTCACATTCCACTCGTCATTCAGCACCTCATAATGGTATAGTAAAATTCCAGCAATTCCGTTTTTCCAGTAAATCAGAGCAGATGTTTAGATTTTTCCTGATACTTTCCTTCCGAATACACAAGCTTCAGGCGTTGGGGAATCGAGCACACGGAACAGACCACTGCGCGACACATCACACACGGCTCTGTAAATTGCGAGTCGAACCTGAAGAACCGGCGGTGAGAGTCGACTCACTAGAAGCCGAAAGCATTACTGTACGGAACATGGCGAATGTAGTGCTCGAGTTCAAAGCTTCTGTCGGTGACTTGGACCCCCAAAGTTGCCCCGTGCTCATCATTGGACAGCTCGGATACTTACAACAAATCAACTGGACCCAGATTAAAGGGAAACTGCTGCCAGTGGTGTCCAAAGAGGTAAGGAACGTTTGCATTAGCCGTAAAGAGCTAGGCTAATAACGTCAGTTAGAAAGGCTTTGTGTTGTGTAATGTCAACTGCAATAAAATCAATAACAGCTTCGATTATTGCTACGTTAGTAATGGGTATTATCTGGACTGCTGGTCAAATACTTTAATCTGAACTATCTGTGATCATAATAATAATAATAATAATAATAATAATAATAATAATAAGCAGGACTAGCCCTGGAGCTACGCGGAGAATGAAGCTAAGAGGGTTAGCCTTCCGCTTCCAGTCGGTGCGACACCGCGGCCAGGCTGTCCGAGCTTCACCCACCTTCAGTCAAGCGTGCGCGTTTACAGTTCATGCTCACCTTACTAAAGCAGATTTAACACGATGACGGCGTATGTGTAGGAGCTGTGTTCGCGATCCCCTGGCCATGAGCTGGCAAACAAAAAGTCTAGAACTTTTCGTTCAGAATTGGACTGGTTACTTAAAATTATCCACTTTTTTATTATAATGGATATAGTCTTTTTCATTAAATACTCTTGCCATTCCAAAGTAAAGCAAAAACCCTTGAAGTTGACTTTGTATAGATCAATATTGTTTTATAACATTTCAGTATCTGCACTAGCATTTGGAAAAGAAGGTGTGTGGTGCATTCACCTTTCCAATTAAACTCAAAGGTGCTGAGTGGGGTGACATCGTGGCTCTGTGTAAGGCCAATTCCACTCCACCCTTGTCAACCATGTCTTCGTGGATCTTGCTTTTTAAGGAATTCCATCTCCTTCTTTGTTGTTTAATGGCAAGTGGAATCTAAAAGGTTACATTACTGCCAAATGTGGGTCTCATTCTCCCTCGTTTTCCTGGCCTCTTATAGCCAACTTTGCAGACCAGCCTTACTTAAAAAATAATAATGCATCCATCCCTGATCTTGTTCTGTGTTGTAAACTCTTTATCTGATATGTCCACACACTCTTTCTTCTCAAGAAAGAGTTGTTTTTTTTTTTAAAGAAAAACATTCTATTAAGAAAAATTTACTTCCAATTTTATTAAGTAAATTCTTGGTCCTAAACCTCATAAAACTGATTTCCCTTTTATGTTTTCTATATACTAGAGCTGTGATTTTAACAGATACTTTAAATACTTCTAATCCTGTGAGAAATATACCTGTTTAAAAAAAATTCAATGCATTCAAATCAAATAAAATGCAATGCCCAAAAAACAAATTGAATTGACAGCTTACAACTGATTTAGAGTTATGCCTTGTACAGAATACCTTTGGTGCTGTGTTATAACAAGACTTTCTCATGTGCTTCAAAATGTCTTTTTCTGTTATATCTATTGTTTAGGTATTTAAACAAGTAAAGCTAAACAAGTTCCACACAATTGTAAAAGTGAAGAAGGTTGACTAAAACCAAAACATACATTTTAGAAGAATTGTGCTGTACTATTTCTCTTACATGGAAAACCAAGGTATTAATGTATTCAACTGAAAGTGGGATGCTTATTGGCTATGACAGCTTTATCTGATTATTACAATACAATCTGAACGTATTGGAACAACTAAGGTAATTATTTTGTATTTTGTTATACATTTAGGGTCAAGTTAAAAGGATGAATATGATACGATAAGTCAGAAGTTCAGCTTTTGCTTCACATGTTTAGACATGTTTAACAACTCAAAACAGGGCGAAGCATAACGTGTTGGAAAAGCAAAAAGGATTGGAGCTGATTGTTCCTAGGGACATTAAAGAAATACTTAATATATGGTTGCATATCTTTCATCTTTCATGCATTTTATGCCTCAAACCTGGATTGATATCGCTAAGGGTTGCATTTTTTATGGTGTGCTTGTACAAGCAGACAGAATTTTCTCATAAGAGCTCATTAGTATTAGTAACTCGATATGTGCCATAAGAAACAGCTTGTTTATGAGGCTTAATGGAAAATCAGGTTCAGTTTGATATGGGTCATAAAGATTAGACTTTGGAGCAATGGAAAAAGTCATTTGCCCATTTGAGTGCTCATAAAACTAGTCCTCAATTAATAATTTCTGATTTTCGTACTGTGAATTTCTTTATTGATTGATTGATTCTTTTTTTGCATAACGATGTATGTCTGCATGCATAACATTTTATGCTTTGCTTTCAGACATGGCACTCGGCTTTGAGCAGCCTCAATCCCAATCCTACAGACAGTTGCTCACTGTATCTGAATTATGCGAGCGTGGCAGCACTGCCGTCGCGTGTAAGCCGTCACAACAGTCCTTCTTCTGCCCATTTTCTTACTAGGTTGGTTCGCACCTCCCTGCCTGCTGGCAACAATCGATGCATCCTGGTGAGTTTCACTTCACGTCTTAATTATCTTGTTACAGTTGTACTTGCCAAGGGGTAGGACATTTAAGGCAGCAAGTAAAGGTCTCAAAATGTTCGAGTTGGAAGCAAGAAAATACGCAAGCATAAAGCTTTGAGTGTCAAGGGCCAAATTGTGAGCGCTAGACAAAAAGATCACTCCACCTACAAAATAGCAGGTCTTGTGGGGTGTTCCCACTATGCCGTGGTTATTTCATCTATCCATCTAGGAACCTCTGTAGTCCAACTATGAATCATGGAGGCTAGGGATGTACCGATACCACTTTTTTGGAAAACGAGTACGAGTACTTGCATTTCAGTACTCGCCGATACCGATACCAAGTACTTAATAAAAACATGATTTTTAACAATTTCGCTGAGCACAATTTGCAGTCCGTCTTTGTTTTGTCGTCTTCATTCACTTTGAAATAATTCCACACGGCTGACATGTCTCGTTTCGCCTCACCTTCTCCCCGCTCTGAGCTGCATCCGGGGTCTCGGGACGGGCACTCGGCGCTTGTTATTAACCCCTTACACGCCGCTCAAACATAGACATTTCTCAGACCGTGTAATCGGTCCCTGGTATCGGGGGACTTTTAACGAATACGAGTACTTTAGAAAATGTGGTATCGAGGCCGATACTGGTATCGGTGCATCCCTAATGGAGGCCAATGGTGACCATTGTATTTATTCCTTTATGTATGACTGTGGTAGGACCTCCGTTATGCTGTGATTATTGCCTAACAAAAATGGTCAGAGGAAGAACAACCGGTTAGCTGACGATGGTGTCATGGATGCTCAAGGCTTACTGATTTGCGATGGTCAGTCTATCTGGTCTGATCTCAAAAAGACGCTTTATCACAATTTTCTAATAATTCTGGCTGATGGAAAGGTGTCCAAACAAAGAGTGTGTGTGTCTGTGTGTGTGTCTGTGTGTGTGTCTGTGTGTGTGTCTGTGTGTGTGTCTGTGTGTGTGTCTGTGTGTGTGTCTGTGTGTGTGTGTGTGTGTCTGTGTGTGTGTCTGTGTGTGTGTGTGTCTGTGTGTGTCTGTGTGTGTCTGTGTGTGTGTCTGCGTGCGCGCGTGTCTGCGTGCGCGCGTGTCTGCGTGCGCGCGTGTCTGCGTGCGCGCGTGTCTGCGTGCGCGCGTGTCTGCGTGCGCGCGTGTCTGCGTGCGCGCGTGTCTGCGTGCGCGCGTCTCTCTCTGCGTGCGCGCGTCTCTCTCTGCGTGCGTGCGTCTCTCTCTGCGTGCGTGTCTCTCTCTGCGTGCGTGTCTCTCTCTGCGTGCGTGTCTCTCTCTGCGTGCGTGTCTCTGTGTCCGTCCGTCTGTCTGTGTGTGTCTGTGTGCGTTTACTTGGAGAGGAGATGGCTCCAGGATGCACTATGGGAAGAAGGCAAGCCAGAGGACACGGTTTGATGCTTGGTGAAGGCATGTTTGGGAAGCCATGATTTCCTGCTGGGTTCTGGCATTTAAGCTAGATAACTCACTACAATTTAGAAAAGGCTGATTAGTTAAACCAGGTATGCTGCAAGCAGAGAAAACACTGAAAGCACATCTCTTCATGACAACGGTAGTCCCAAATGGCAATGCCCTCTTTAACAAGTATAGTGCAGCGTACCACATGCAAAAATTGCTCAGAAATGGTTTGAGGAAGATGATGATGACTTAAGGGTATTTATTTGACAGATTCTATTATCTTAGTCTTAGATCTTAGTTTAATCAAGCATCTGTGGCACATCCTGGTAAACAGCAACAACAGATTTATTAGTAGATTTATAGTTAAGCTTTAAATATATATATTATAATAACAACATATTTTCAGGAATGGATTTGATCTAAATGTGTTGAGCAGTTTGGCACATTTTGTTTAAACTCACCTATTCTTCAAGTGATCAAATATACATAGATCTTGTGACTGAATGTTTTTGCCTGGTGCCCAAGTGTGATCTTAGTCATAAGGTCTGAATGTTTGAAAGAAAAAGTGGAAACTTAATATTTTCCCCTTTTTAAACATCATTAGCATGATCATAATTTCCATGACGTGCCTACCATTACCAGTTGAATCAATCAAACAAAAGCCTGCTTTTCTACGTCAGGAATAAAGAACATTTGACTAAATGTGGCAACAATTTTCATCTACTAATGCACTATTTTTAAATGACTTTCAAATTAATCTAATATATTTTAACTTTTCGAATACTTAACTGTTTGAATACAGTCTGTTAGTAACACAGCTGGTGGTTCTGGAGGAAGCTCCTCCCAGCTTGTCCAGGCAAGACAATTAATGTCTTCCAATCTTCACAGTAGTGCAGAAATGAATTTGTCTATAGAAGAAGCAACACTTCTCAACTTTTTATTTTTTATTTATTTATTTGGGCAGGTGGAACAAATGAAATGGCAATAAAATGAATAGTATCTTTGTTGCATATCACAAATGTACATTGACATTTACATCAACTTAACTTTTTTTTTTATTCTTGATCAGATGCTGTGTGAAAAATCTGATGTTTTTGCATCAGCATGTGCCATTGCCCGTGCTTTCCCACTCTTTACTCGCCGTTCTACCTCGTGCACAATGCAAAAGAAGCATGTCACCGTGGAGTTTGTCGTTATTGGCCAAGACAATACCCAGTTGGATTCTTCTATTTTGGAGGTAATTCCTAATAATTACCAAGTTCAACAATGCACTAACCTGTTGAATTTTTTTTTACATCTTTAAATATGCTATACGTAGCTGGACCTACTACACACTTTGTCTGACACACTAGAAAAAATCCTTTGCTTTTAAATTGTATCATAATATATATTTTAACAATTGTTCAAATACAGTCTCTTAGTAATGCAGCTGATGGTGTTCGTCTGGCAGCACGAATTGTGGACACTCCTTGCAGTGAGATGGATACCGACCATTTTTTGGAGGCAAGACATTTTTGTTAATTTATGTTATTGTAAAGATATTTTACTAAAATAAACACTCTTTGACTGGAACCATTTACATAGCTTGATTAAAGATGTGCTTTTTATATTGTGTACAGGAGATCGAAGCAGTGGGAAATGAACTGAATATTACACCAACTATAATTCGAGGCCAAGAATTAAAACAAAAAGGTTTTGGAGGTAAATTGTGAAATACTGTGTCTGCTTTAGGAAGGACATGTTCATAATCTTTTAAAAACAGAGTAACCTTTGTGCCTTACAATCTGGTTTAAACATTAGCCTGAACAAGATTAAATGAGCCACTTTTTAAGTGACCTCAGAATATCAATAAATCTACTAGATGCCATCTTAATATTTCTGCTATGTTGTTGCTAATCACGCTATAGTCCAATCATTTGTTGTATTCTCATTTCAGGAATTTATGGCGTGGGAAAAGCAGCTGTGCACCCACCTGCTCTGGCTGTGCTTAGTCACACCCCCATAGGTGCCACTCAGACCATTGCATGGATCGGCAAGGGCATTGTATACGACACGGGTGGCCTGAGCATTAAAAGCAAAGTACGTATTACTTTATCCAGCAAAACACAGCAATGAAATACAAGTAATAGCATATTCACATTTCATATTGCACAGCTGTATGTGTATTCAGTCCAAAATACATTTTTAAATGGGAAATATTCGTGATATTTGAAATGACTCAAAATACAGTTTAAATACCTTTTTAAATTGGTAATATTCACCTTTTAGGTTGATAAAAGTGTTCTTTGTAGCAAAGGCTTATGCAGAAAATAAATGTATGAGTGGAGTTTTTACATTCAGACCAAGTATGGTTTTATTCCAGCCCTGATGGTCTATTAAAAGCCAAGATTAACTACTTAAAATGGGTAGAATCCTGCATGACTTCTGTGTGATTAGAAAGACAACCTGCTCCCACACAGGTCTATTTAGTTGAGACCATACCGAGTTGTGAAAGAGTTCAGAAACCTTGTGCATAACCTGGTTAATTCCTCTACTCAAGGAATTTCCCTATGTGTAATTCCCAAGAAGTCTGATGTGTGTTTTTTAATTCATGCCCTGTTCACCAAATGGACAGCATTGTGGACCAACAGTACTGTAAGCGTGTACATGGCCATAACAGTGCAGTCTGTCACAGATATCCCTGCATTGCACTCTGACCATACAGCTAACACACTAAAAGAGGCCCTACTGATACTGACTGATGATGTCTAGTATCAGAAAAGATATTGTTCCAAACAAATTCAGACTGCAAATCAGACTTTTGCTGATTACATCCGTCAAGAAATCCCTACATATTGATCACGTGGAAAGCTGTGGGAGCTGGTCTCTGACTTCACAAGACCTTATAAGATATCAAGACTGCTAAAAGACAAGCAGAAATCATTAAAGCTGCCACAACATGCACTACTTCATGCTAAGGCCACCCAATGGTGTAAATAATAAGCAGTCTCTGCTATTTAGGTTACGTAAAAAAATTGACATCTGATGCCCAGAGATGCAGATGTGCAGTGTTGGAAACAGTGAGGATGCCTTGGTGGCAAAAAAAAACCAACTCCCTCATTAGTACAGCCATTCCTGGAAATATAAGATAAGAGACTGCCTGAAAAATGAGGTATTATACTTGCGGTGGTAGCCAGTGGACCAGACCGGCATTACCTGTTTGCACAAAAGTCCTTTACTACATACACCAACCAATAAATACATTCTATTAATTTCATGTTTCAGATATCCAACCTACAAATCCTCATCTAATCATATGTGAAGAGTAAGATGAATTAGAAAATGAAGAGCTAAATACAATGACAATTGCTATATTTTAATAAATTTATAAATGAATAGATATGGGCTGAGATGTACTGTACTTGACATGTTGTGCTGGAAAAAGTATGTGTTACTGTATATTGCATAATGCCTGAGTTTTAAGGTGTAATTCCCTTGGGTTTTTAAAAGAAGAGCCCATAAGGACCAGTGGTATGCTTCAGATTCCTCCTTCTCTTTTTCACCATTCTTATTGATCTTTGTCTCCCCGTCTCTTTTTTCCCACCTTAATCTCTGGCCGAACATCTGTGAATTACCAGTGGTTAACAACCGTCCTTATTTATTTAGACTATTGTTTAATTTTAATACAGATATGCCTATCTCCTGGAAGGTATACTTGATCTATTCAACTGTCTCAAAGCATTCTTTCTTCTTTCTTATTGTGGCGTACCAAGGATTTTGTTGTTTTTAGCCCACTAAATACTTTATTTGGCTATTTTTGCCATCACCGGTGGATTTGTTTCAATTAATTATTATTACTTATTAATTATTAATATAATCTTTATTATTAATTATTCATGATTATTTCAATGAATTATTGTTTTCTTCACTTGCAGTGACAGTTCTTTGGATTTCACATTGAAAAGCATCATATTTCAAATGCATATGCTATACATGTAATTCTATTACATGATCTTTTTATTTGGCCCATACTGTACATTAAGTTGAGTAATGATAAAATAACCCATCTGGACATGGGGGGGAAAAAATACCAGAGAATGTCGAACTTGCAAACAAAAATCAACACTCGCTATATTTCAGAGAGTCCACATCTACAAGGAAAGCATGTCCCACACAACAGAACCTCCCAATGTCCTGTTCATAGTCCTTTGCTTTTTCAAATGTATTTGAATACTTTTAACTAACTTTTTCAGTAGACACAAATTGTTGATCAGTGGTCATCCTAGAGCGTGTTTTCCAAAGTTTTGTTTTCGTTACACATATAATGTACCACATAACATCACGTTCATTTTGATTACTTTTCCAATAAGTATGCCATAAAACACTGATTTCATATTAATATAAATTTTAAGACCAATGTAATTTATTTTTTCCACACTTTCTTAGAGCGATTAACATTCGAGAAGAAAATGTTCAAGCGTTTCAACTTCTTCACATTCTGGCATGGGGCAGGGTTAGGGTTACAGGGTTAGGGTTAGGGTAACATCACTTTGCCATCACTTGCCATTACATCAAATATCCAAACATTTATGTACCTGATAGATCAAGTTGTAAATTATCATCTTTCTTTGTATGCCTGCTAAAGGACAGAATATGAAACATTGAAATGCATTCTATTCCTTTTTGTACCTTCTCAAGTCCTGTTTGTAATGTTTTACAATTTAATCACATGTTTTCTTCTCTTCACAGAGCACAATGCCTGGCATGAAAAGAGATTGTGGTGGAGCAGCTGCTATTTTGGGAGCTTTTAAAGCCACTATCAAGCAGGTTAACAATCCGCTATATTCAGATGAAATTGTTGGTACCCTTCCCTTAAAGAATGGAAAACCCACAATAGTCACAGAAATAACTTGAAACTGACAAAAGTAGTAATAATTGTTTTTAATTAGCATTGACTAATAAAAAGACATTGCTTTTGAATTGTGATTCAAAATAATAATTAAAATAATAATTATAATAATCATAAGACTGTCCTGAACAAAAATGATGAGACCCTTAACCTAATATTTTGTTGCACAGCCGTTTAAGACAATCACTACAATCAATCTATTTTTGTAGTTTTCAGTGATACTGCACCTGTTGACAGGATGGTTGGATGAGTAGCTCCTCCAGCTGTCTCGGGTTTGATGGGTGCCTTCTCCAGATTGTTTCATGTCTTTCTCACAGAAAGTCACATCAGAATATAGTCCAGTGTTTTGTTTTTTGTTATCTTCTTAATTTTCCTTTTGCTGCCATGTCCAGGGAGGTTGGTTACAGTCCCTGAAACTCTATACTTCTTAATAATATTGGCAGCTGCAGTCACAGCATTATTAATGTGCTTGGAGACAGTCTTAAGCTGCTTGAAGATGGTCTTATGGCCTTGACCATCAACATGATTGTCCATTATTTTTCTTTCTGGTCTCCTTAGACAACTCTTTTTTTTTTCTTTCTCCATATTTAATGTGGTACACAGATGATGCCAAACAGCAGTGTCTAATTTGTACTAGTGATAATAAATTAATCAAGGCCAGTTTAATTAGTTTGGGCCAGTTTAATTAGTTAGTTTTTATTATTATTATTATTTTTTTCTGTTGAATCTCAAATCAAAAGCGATGTCTGATATTTATTAGTCAAGTAATTTAATTATTATTTATTAGTTCTATCATCTGTTTAAAAGTGGCATATGACAAAAACAACCAAGACCCCTTCTGGTTGTGATCTTGGTCTGGACCCAATCAATGGAACAGTTTGTCCCAGTTTGGAACAGTTTGTTTTTCATGAGTAGAACATGATCCAACCTTGATCTGGACCAGCTAAAAGAAGTAGTCTGCAAGTTTGAGCCAAGTGGCTCCCAAAGCCAGATGCTCTTTGCATGTTTGCATGCCAAGCAAACAGGAACAGATCGTAGGTTTCAACAAGTTAAAGTTCAGGATGGTGATGTACATGCTCAATATTTGCTCCATTGTTTTGCTTAGATGCCTGTAGGCTGCAGATATTTGCAAAGTTTGATGCACGATTGTATTTTCAAGATATTTTCTCAAAGACCATTCAGCATTCTGTTGGCATAGATTTTTTCAGTAAAAAATGTTTTCGTCTGCAAAATGTCCAATTTTCAGCCCCTGCACTTTCAGCAGAATGCACCATATGAGTATTTAATGACAGGGGAGCTCTGTAACGGTGGATTGGGCACTCGGGCATCAAGCTGGAGGTGCTTGTGTGAGTTTGATGTAGAATCTTTGTGGGTGAAATCAAGTTGTGGTGTCTGAAAGGTGACACATGGACAGAACAGATTTGGTTTCTGTAAACCATATTGGGACCAAAAATTTGCCACTTATTTATTTTGTTCTCTTGAGATTAAGTTGTTAATCAGCCTTGCTACTTCACTAGATTTGAGCAATTATTACAGTGCTTGAAGTAATGTTGCTAACATTAGGCCTCAGTTATCAAGCAGAATACAGATTTATGCATAAAAAATTTGTTTTAGCATAGTACAAAAATGGTGTAGCATTGATAATGAGAGAAAACCAAGCAAATAATGTTTACCATAGAGCTCCATAGTGTTCTATGAGCAATGGTGTATTAGGTGAATAAAAATACCAGAGTTGGGAAGATGATGGGGTTATTGACAACTTCCATCATGGAACATAAGGGAACATAAGTCACAAGCTGCTAAGAGGATGGACCCATATTGTAATTTGTATGAAGCAAGTGAAAGAGGGCTGTCTACAATTGTATTTACTGACTATTGAAATATCTTGTCACGTGCTCATGTAAGATGATTTAAGTTATTCTCACCCCCATCCATACTTTGAAGAGTGAATGTTCTTAAAAATGAAGTGTTAGTTTTTGTTCTATTTTTTTCCTGTTTGTATCAGGGGTTTAAGGATAACCTGCATGCAGTGTTCTGCCTGGCTGAGAATGCCGTGGGGCCTACAGCCACCCGGCCAGATGATATCCACACACTGTACTCTGGAAAGTAAGTGATCTCACAGTGCTTCATGCTGATGTTTAGCTGAGAGCACATATAGTTTTATTGATATCATTCTAAATACAGTTTCGCTCACTTGAAAGAAACAGCTACAGTATAGCATGCATATATATATATATACACCTGTCCATCTGCTTGTTGGAAATCCTGTTCTAGGGCTGGTCCCCTATTTTCTGCTATAACATCATTCCACTCTTCCGAGAAGACTTTTCAGTAGGTGTTGTATTTATAGAACATTTGCACCAAATTTGCACCCACTTAGACATAAGACCATTAGTTCGATAGGGCACATATGTCATGCAAGAAAGCCTGGTGTGCAGTCAGCATTCCCATTCATCCCAAAGATTTTTAACATGTATGAGGCCAGGGTCCTGTACACCCTCAATTCTTTTGTGCCAAACATCTTTATGCACCAAACTTTATGCACTGGAGTATTGTGATGGATGGATATCATCTAGACCAGAGGTGTTCAAATCCAGCAGTGGAGGACCAATGTCCAACACAGTTTGCAATTTACCAACACTTAAACACACTCACCGGGAAAGTAACAGATTTGTTGAATCAGCTGAGTTTGAATAGAAATATTCCTATATTTTGGATACTGGCCCTCCAGTATTGGATTTGGATATCTGTGTGCTTCCACCTTTGTAGCAACAGTTTGTGGAAGAGCCAAAGTTTATTTTATTTTATTTTTAGCCTTGTTGGCATCTTCTATTACTTTGGTAGCTTAGACTGCTAGTTTCTACCATTGCTATTGTTGTACAATGCCAAGTTGTCTACACAAGTAAACATTAGGTGGGATCCATTGCCAAAGTAACCCTGAATCACCTTGCTGCGCTAAGTAATCTGTGCTTTCATAATGACCTGCCAGTCAATACTGTAAACTTGGACTAGTTGGACTGGTCAAATAGTTTCGTTTCTGTCTTTACCACAAGGGGGTAAACTCAGTCATGCTGTGGTGTGAGCGATGGCGTAAACACTTATGTTTAGATTAAAAATTCAATGTGTGAGGGACAAAGGGACAATTCTCTATTTAATATTTAGGAAGTAGTAAATTTTAGAAGTAAAAAATATTTTGTATGTACAGTAAGTATGGTACAGATACACACAATACTCTTAAGTACATAGAATGCAATAGCTGTACTTTGTTACTTGCCACCTCTGGGGTGTAATGGTTTCTACATACTTTGAGTTATATAGTGTATGTATGGAGTATAATAAGTTTAAAATCACAAACCTTAGTTTCCACTATAATGCAATAAAGCAATTGTCTAGGCATAATTATCGGTTTTGGTTCTGGCCTAAGATCTGTGGAAATTAAATATGTTTACTGTACGTTTCCCACCTCTAGGACAGTGGAAATAAATAACACTGATGCGGAGGGAAGGTTAGTGCTGTCTGATGGGGTTGTATATGCCAGTAAGGATCTCTCTGCAGACATTATCCTGGATATGGCAACACTGACTGGAGGTCAGGTATGTATGAAGTTTTTAAGGTAAAAGAACATTTTCAGCCTGTAAACTGACGATTGACTGTTTTGAAATGGAACAGTCATGTCAAAGGTAGGTAGAAGAAGCATGTCTAGTTATTTTTTTAAAAAAGGGTTAGGGTTCTAAGTTCTTAAAATACCTCTACAACAGGTCAGCACATAGTAATGGCCATGTCAAAGTTGATACCATTTTTTTTATTGCGTAGCTGATCACAGGTTTATGAGTAAACCTGGAAAATCACATGTTGTAGAAAAATGCTTGCAGAAGTAAAACATAAAGCGAGTACATCAGTTTACAGCTACTGTTTGTACAAAACTGTATGAATCATTCACCACTTGGATAGTCTTTTCAGGCTGTTAGCATTTAAAACAGCATTCAGCATTTTCATACAGCTTCATATGTTTCTGAGAGGCCTCTTTTAGCATCAGGTATATCACTGTATACTTTCTCAGAAAAGCTCCTGATTCCTAGGGGGAATCAGGAGCTTCCTGATGGGCAATAAACCGGTAAATATCATGTTTATCATAGAAATAAGTAGAAATTATTTAATATGTTCAATTTAAGTGTGTGGAACAGTAGAAAAGAATTCTGAAGAGTCCCTTTAATATCAGTGTCTATGTGTATTGCTTTAGGGAATCTCCACTGGAAAATACCATGCTGCTATCATGACCAACAGTGAGCAGTGGGAGATGGCATGTGTGAGAGCAGGCCGCAGCAGTGGTGATCTCACACATCCTCTTGTCTACTGCCCTGAGCTCCACTTCAGCGAATTCACCTCTGCAGTTGCAGACATGAAAAACTCTGTAGCGGTAGGATAAATAGGATGTGAAAGTGCATTGTTTTTAACTTGTTTGTTATTAAGTCATTATTGATATCATTATCGGTATGTTAGCTGATGATTTTGAATAATAAAAATTTAAAATTTTTAATACTTGGTTGCGATTTTTTTGCCATCAGAGCAAATGAGCAAGTAAGACTGAAGGCTATTTATAAAGATATTTAGAAATAGAAATCACCAGAGTAAACTTTTGGCACTGCTAGGCCTTCAGGCTGCTGTCTTTCTGCTTGTTATTGGGCATTTAACTTTTTAGCTTTGTCTTGGGCTCATTGTCAAGCTGCACAGTAAAGTGCCAGCCAGTGGGTTTTGAAGCATGAATCACTTTTGTGTGAATTTCTCATGAAGCTTTTTCTTTTTAATTTTATTCAATTCATTATTTTTTTCTGTTTGTTTGCATTTATATTTTTGTTTTATTGTTCTCTTGTTGGCGGCACGGTGGTGTAGTGGTTAGCACTGTCGCCTTGCACCGCCAGGGTCCGGGTTCGATCCCCGGCCACGCTCGATCCCCGGCCACGCTCGATTCCCGTCTCTGTGTGCATGGAGTTTGCATGTTCTCTCCGTGCTTGGTGGGTTTCGTCCGGGTACTTCGGTTTCTTTCCACAGTCCAAAGACATGTAGGTTAGGCTAATTGACGTTCCCAAATTGCCCGTAGTGTGTGAATGAGTGAGTGTGTGTGTGTGAGTCTGTGCCCTGCGATGGATTGGCACCCTGTCCAGGGTGTACCCTGCCATGTGTCCTAAGTCTCCTGGGATAGGCTCCAGGCTCCCCGTGAATACAGGATTAAGCGATATAGATGATGAGTGAGTGAGTGTTCTGTTGTTTTTGTTCACTGGTTGAAACGCCCCATCTAACCCAGTTTTTACTTGTGCATTCCCCAGACATTAGATACCCACGTGGACAAAATTGTTGGTACCCTTCGGTCAATGAAAGAAAAACTCACAATGGTCACAGAAATAACTTTAATCTGACAAAAGTAATAATAAATAAGAATTCTATGAATGTTAACCAATGAAAGTCAAACATTGCTTTTCAACCATGCTTCAACGGAGTTATAAAAAAAAATGAACTCTTGGAACAGGCCTGGACAAAAATTATGGTACCCCTACCTTAATAGTTTGTTGCACAACCTTTTGAGGCAATCACTGCAATCAAACCATTCCCGTAACTGTCAATGAGACTTCTGCACCTCTCTGCAGGTATTTTGGCCCACTCCTCATGAGCAAGCTGCTCCAGTTGCTTCTGGTTTGAAGGGTGCCTTTTCCAGACAGCATGTTTCAGCTCCTTCCAAAGATGCTCAATAGGATTGAGGTCAGGGCTCATAGAAGGCCACTTTAGAATAGTCCAATGTTTTCCTCTTAGCCATTCTTGGGTGTTTTTAGCTGTGTGTTTTGGGTCATTGTCCTGTTGCAAGACCCATGGCCTGCGACTGAGACCCAGCTTTCTGACACTGGCCAGCACATTTCTCTCTAGAATCCCTTGATAGTCTTGAGATTTCATTGTACCCTGCACAGATTCAAGACACCCTGTGCCAGATGCAGCAAAGCAGCCCCAGAACATAAAAGAGCCTCCTCCATGTTTCACAGTAGGGACAGTGTTCTTTTCTTGATAAGCTTAATTTTTCCCTCTGTGAACATAGAGCTGATGTGCCTTGGCAAAAAAGTTCCATTTTTGTCTCCCAGAAGCTTTGTGGCTTGTCAACATGTAGTTTGGCATATTCCATTCTGGCTTTTTCTGATTTGTTTTCAACAATGGTGTCCTCCTTGGTCGTCTCCCATGTAGTCCACTTTGGCTCAAACAAAGACGGATGGTGCGATCTGACACTGATGTTCCTTGAGCATGGAGTTCACCTTGGATCTCTTTAGAAGTCTTTCTGGGCTCTTTTGTTAGCATTCGGATTATCCGTCTCTTTGATTTGTCATCAATTTTCCTCCTGCGGTCACATGCAGGGAGGTTGGCTACAGTCCCATGGATCTTAAATTTCTGAAATATGTGCACCTGTAGTCACAGGAACATCTAGCTGCTTGGAAATGGTCTTATAGCCTTTACCTTTAACATGCTTGTCTATAATTTTCTTTCGAATCTCCTGAGACAACTCTTTCCTTCGCTTTCTCTGGTCCATGTTGAGTGTGGTACATACCATGTCACCAAACAACACAGTGACTACCTGGAGCCCTATATATAGGCCCACTGACTGATTACAAGACCTGTGATGCTAATTTGTGGACACACCTTGAATTAACATGTCCCTTTGGTCACATTATTTTCAGTATTTTCTAGGGGTACCATCATTTTTGTGGAGGCCTGTTCCATGAGTTATTTTTTTAAATAATTCTGTTGAAGCGTGGTTCAAAAGCAATGTCTGACTTTCATTGGTTAACATTCATAGAATTTTTTTTAATTGTTACTTTTGTCAGATTAAAGTTATTTCTGTCACCATTGTGAGTTTTTCTTTCATTGACCGAAGGGTACCAACAATTTTGGCCACATGTGTACACCATGCATGATGTGTTCATCTACTGTTAATCCAATCCAAATGTAAATACCCTGAATCACAGCTGAAAGTCTGCACCTTGAGATCAGTTTTGCTATTTATAATAAGGTCCTTTTATGTAATTTCTTTTTCAACATGCTGTGGTAGACGGCTAAAATATCAACAACTTTGGATCAAAGTCCAAATATTTTGCTGCATTAAATTCCAACAAAAAAGTCACCCACTAATATTTCAATGTTTGCCTTTAACTTTGAATATGGTGTACCTTGTACATGACATTGTTTCAACAACCTTATGCAACATCAGAAAAATTATTTCAGTCCAAACTTGCATTCATTTTTGGCTCAGGTCTTGTATTTATGACAGGAGAGTCAGACCACACTGTATAGTCTTCACCAGCTCGTCCCGAAGACTTTTACTCGGGTTAAAATCATGACTATGTAGGCAATTGATGTGGGAAATGATTTCTGATGCTCCCAAAAGTAGTCTTCTATAATTTGACCTTGATCAATCTTGACATGCTTGTCCTGGAGTATGCCAATGACATCAGAGAAGAAATAAAATCCATTGATGTGATACCCTAGTCATTCAGTACATTCAGGTTTAAGTTGGCTTCATTTTATTCCAAGACAACAATACAAAGGTTCTTATACTCTTTTAATGTTGCATAAGGTTGCTGAAACAATGCCATGGTGTATGCCATTGTGTGTGTGTGTGTGTGTGTGTGTGTGTGTGTGTGTATGTGTGTGTGTATGTGTATGTGTATGTGTATGTGTGTGTGTGTGTGTGTGTGTGTGTGTGTGTGTGTGTGTCGCCACTTTTTTGACGGGGAATGACCATGTGTAAAGTACATGTAAAGCAGTATGTGAAATGGGTTTTATGTCTTGCAGGACCGTGAGAATGCTCAGAGCTCCTGTGCTGGCCTCTTTATTGGTTCTCACTTGGGTTTTGACTGGCCTGGTGTGTGGGTACATGTGGATATCGCCTCACCTGTGCACTCTGTGAGTAGAATGTTTTTAACGATACTTGAAACAATTTCAATAACGTCTTATTTTATTTAACTGTTTTTTTTTTTCCCAGATTGGTTTTTCCCATCAACTAGCTAGCACTCCACTCTCAGAGGGCATATGTTTTTTTAGAGACTTGTGAAGCCAGCCACAAAATTCGTGCTACATTACAGCATAGCTTGAACCCAAGCAGCTCTCTTTAGCATGCATGAGCTCACAAGTTTTTCTCTCTGTAATTAACAGGCAAAAGTAACTCTGTCCTATACTCCCTGAGAGTGCAAATAGTTTTGTAGTCAAGGTATCATCCGTGACATCAGCTGAAGGTCCAATCACCTAACAATAACGCAAATGTTTTTCCATTATACCACTTGGCAGCCCATCTAAGTTTATTTCGATAAATCACATCATTAATGAGTATATACATATATGTGTATATACAGAGGTTAGACAATGAAACTGAAACACTGGCCAATTTTGTGTCAGAGGTTTCATGGCTAAATTTGACCAGCCTGGTGGCCAATCTTCATTGATTGCACATTCCACCAGTAAGAGCAGAGTGGAAGGTTTAATTAGCAGAGTAATGCGTAACAAAGTTTTGCTTAAAATATTGCAATGCACACAACATTTTTGGGTAACATATCAGATTTCAGAAGAGGACAAATTGTTGGTGCACCTCTGACCAAGACCGCAAGTCTTTGTGATGCATCAAGAGCCACGGTATTCAGGGTAATGTCAGCATACCACCAAGAAGGTTGAACCACATGCAACAGGAGTAACTGTGGACACAAGAGGAAACTGTCTGAAAGGGATGTCTGGGTGCTAACCTGGATTGTATCCAAAAAACATAAAACCACAGCTGCCCAACTCACTACAGAATTAAATGTGCACCACACCTCTCCTGTTTCCACCAAATCTGTTCGTCGGGAGCTCCACAGGGTCCATGTACATGGCTGGGCTGCTATAGACAAACCTTTGGTGCCAATGCCAAACGTTGGTTTCAGTGGTGCCAGCAACGAGAAATTTTGGTCTGTGGGCAATGTGAATGAGTCCACCTTCACTGTCTTTCCCACATCTGGGAGAGTTATGGTGTGGAGAAGCCCCAAAGAAGTGTACCACCCAGACTGTTGCATGCCCAGAGTGAAGCATAGGGGTGGATCAGTGAGGGTTTGGGCTGCAATATCATGGCATTCACTAGGCTCAATACTTGTGCTAGATGGGCGTGTCACTGCCAAGGACTACTGAACCATTCTTGAGGACCATGTGCACCCAATGGTTCAAACATTGTATCCTGAAGGTGGTGCCATCTGTCGGGATGATAACGCACCAATGCACACAGCAAGACTGGTGACAGAGTAGTGTGATGAAAATGAAAGATCTGGTGACTGTGCAGGCCATAGGAGATGTTCAACTTCACTAAGTATTATTGAGATACTTTGGGGTGTTTTGGAGGAGTGAGTCAGGAAACGTTTTCCTCCACCAGCTTCACTTAGTGACCTGGCCACTATTCTGCAAGAACAATGGCTCAAAATCCCTCTGGCCACTGTGCAGGACTTGTTTCTGTCATTCCCAAGATGAATTGTTGCTGTATTGGCTGCAAAAGGAGGCCCTACACCATACTAATGAATTAATGTGTGTGGTTTAAAACCAGGCGTTATTTATACACACACACTTTATATAGTGTGTGTGTGTGTAAATATGTTGGCAACTTGATTGATAATTAAGTAGTTGGTTTTAAAACATTGCTCTGTAAGTCTCTAACAAATAGTTTATGTTTGTATTTCAGGGTGAACGTGCTACTGGTTTTGGAGTAGCTCTGCTTTTGGCTCTGTTTGGCCAGGCATCTGAAGACCCGCTTCTCAAAATGGTGTCTCCACTGGGCACCACTGCTGCAGATCCTTCCTTGGGAGATCAGATTGAGAGAGACAGCAAAAAGAGAAGATTAGTCTGAAGATCAGCTCAAACTGCACTAGTTTCTTTATTCTGAAACCACTCAAAAAGCAGCAGCATAACATTAAATACATCAATACACGCATCCCTCATTGTGTGACCGTCAAGCACTGACCATCTTAAAATTACTATTTTTACTCACCTTATTTCATTAAAGAACACGAGTAATAGTGTTGTATTCAATAAAATAAAGGTGTCAAAATAAATTTATAAGATGTTACAAGGATGTTTATTGTACATTATTTTTCACAATGCAATGATAAAATATACTGTATGTGCTAAGCAGTTTTTGACAACCTACTTGCAACATCACATTTATTTCTATCCAACGTTTCCTTAATATTTGGCCAAGATCTTGCATTGATGATGGGAGACTTGAAGCACTCTAAAGTCTTCTCCCACATGAGTTTAAAGTAAGGATTAAATTAATATGTGCATACCCCCGGAACCACTGTTTCACAATTTGATCTAGGTGAATTTTGATGTGGTTATCCTGCAACATACCTGTGCCAGCAGGGAAGAAAAAAAACATTAATGTGATAACATGGTGATTCAGTACATTCAGGTAGTCACCTGATTGGATGTGTCTTCAGTTGTCAGTGCTTCATCAAATTTTAACACTACCTCCTGATGGTTGTACAGTGCACTATGCACGATGGGCACCTTGATCCATGCTTTAGTCTTCTTACTCTTATACACCCATTTCTCTGGAATAGTCAGGAATAGTCTCTTCAGACCATGTGTCCTTTTTCTAGTAGTTTCTTATAGCAACAACTTGGCCATTTCCATTTTAATGCAATCTCACAGTGTTTTAAGTGATTTTTAATAATTTTTTTCTGACCACATTTTCTGCACAAAGTTGCATTAAAAATGACCCTCTACAGGATTGGGAGTAAGTTACAGATAATTTTGGTTTACAAATGATCAAGAGACCACAGAAATAATCTGCAAACACTGGTTTAGGAGTTTAACAATCTGTACTGGTCTAGTGAAAGTCCAATGAAGTGCAATGAAGAATTTTAATAATTAGCCTAGCACTAGACATCCATGAATTGTAATTATTCCTTGCAACAAAAAAAAGTAGCAATTAAAACACTTTTTACTGCATTTTGCTGTGGTTGCTGCATCTGATTGTGGGTTTTCGGTGGTACAGTATTAAGTAAACTTTTGATTAATATTAATAAATAATAAAATATGTGCTATAAAATACTGTGTTCATAGTGTATCCTCACATACATTACATATCCTGCAAAGTACATTTTTATAATATTGTTAGAATCTTACACCAATATCCAGGGCATGCAGTTTTGGACACTCCTCAGAAATCTCTGCACTTGACTGGACAAGTCTGCTCTGTTAATTGTTTTATTTGTCGTTATAGTCATTCATACCTTCACGCACGTGACCCTAATGACACGCAGGTGAACCAACCCACAGATCACCATTAGTCAATGACTTACCATCTCCACAGGCCATATTTTCCTGCCACTGTGATGATGAGAGGTGAAACATCTTCAGAAATTGAAAGCAAGTCCAGCTGTCACTGAAATAGAGTGTTTGGGATAACCATGACTGGGATGACTGAGAATATTTATTAGGGGTGAAAGCCAGAATCATCCTCCCTTACTGCCAAAAGAGGATTGGGGACAGGGGCATCTGCAGGATTACATTTCATAGTAAACACCAGAAGTGCCAGACTGTTTATTTATTTATTTATTTATGTTACTGCATGTTACTATTGAAGTGCATTGCTTTCACATTTTTATGTGAAAAGGTTATTGTTATACCAAGATATCTTCATGTTATAACATGATCACTACCAGCCTATTAGCCACTGTGGCACTTCTAGGCAAAAAAAAAAAGCAACTAGAACAATTTATCCACACTTAAACAAATCTAAAATGTTATCACTATTTAGTTTGTACTGCTCTCATTACCATTATTCACATACATCACATTAACATTATTCAATTTGATATAGGTGATTTTGGTTAGATTTTATTATGTTTTTGTCAGTGTGGCATGCCAGCGTGGTGCCATGAACATTACACTACTAGTAAAGTTTATAAAGTATAACTGGATCCAGTACCTGTGTGAAAACCACTGTATTGCTTTAGTTCACCCTCTGCCTGAAACTTTATTCTGTTCTGAAGGATTTCTTTAAAGTGATCTACAACAAATATAGAATACAGTTAAATGTTGTACATTGATTCTGGTTGTGTGGATGTGCATTAACCCATTAACTAATAACTAAACTAAAATTTAAAAATCACAAATCAATAAAAATGTCTTACAGAAGTGTGTACAGAAGTAATGTTAACGATAGTTCTATTTGGGGAGGCCTAATGCATTTTATAAGGCACCTGTTGGAAAATGTGCAGTCAGTATTTTCTGTCATCATGATATCCAATCTCTATTAAGCAATGCACATCTGAGCAGCAAGTTGTCAGTGTTGTCTTTGTGTAAATCAGTTGCCTTTCACCCTCAAAAACTTAAAGGAGCTTATGTCTCATGTGACAGTAACACAGAGCCCAAATAGACAGTAGAAGAAAATCTTTAAACACCTCAGGATAAATACAAAAAGTAACAAAAATACTGAACTGAAATACAGTACATATAGTGCTGCGTAGTTTTCAATAAGAAGTATGTACTACAATTTCCCCATGACCACCATGTCCATCTCAACAGAAAAATATTATGAAGATTAAGAAACATAATTTGCTGATGCACAGTACCTCTGTACAGTACCTCAAATTTCCCAACAGATATGAGGTAAAGTGCCGACTGACGAGAAGAAATTTATAAAATGAAATTGATGCATTATAAACAGATAAATCTTGTTATATATTTATATTATTTAATAATGCTGAATATTTACAGTTAATTAATTCTGTGTAATTACAATCCAGAATAAACTTCATATTCACTTTCTATTTTTACATAATTTGTAGGTTACATCGTTTCTACATGAAAGTAATTGCTCAGTTATATTACATGGTGGCAACAAGAATCACATTTGGGGCGGAGTTACCTGTGTAGCCCCGCCCTGATTCTTCCCCGGGGCTTCTCCCTGGGAAATTTGTCAAAGCACTGACCTCCTTTCAGTAATTTACAAACGCGGTAGAGGGCGCTGTTGGTAATCCAACGTTAGGACACAGGTATTTATGAGTATTATACGGAGGTGTAATCTTTTGCGCAACTCTTGATGTAAAACCAATCATTTAAATGAAGTGATTGAGTTTAATCACGAAGCGTCTGCTACACATGGATGCGATATAAGAGATCAACTAAAGTAATGTAAAGGGGAACTCTCATCACCGCAACGCCCCATTACATGGGCCAAGCCCCTAGCTACTGCTATATAAAGCTCAGGTCTTATCATGTGCTGTTCATGTTGCTGCCCAAAGGACATCATGCTGTGGTTGTTCATTTCCTACCTGTTGACACTGTCTGGTGTTTTTGCCGGACGCTATTTTAACGAAGACCAACCGTGTTTTAAACCTTTACCAAGAAGAAGTCAACTGGGAGTCAAGTAAGACCGTGTAAACCTTTAATTCACGTTTTAAAGTTCATTTTCTTGTTAGTTTAGAAGGACGCCGGGTTTGAGGCGTTTGTGGTGCCAAACCTGTTTTAAAAGTGTTGCTCTGACTTCCGTGTGATAGTGGTTTGTGGTTGTTCGTGTAGTGAGTTTTACGGGGAAATGATTAGCACCTTTTGTGTGAGCAACATTCATTTAGCTGCCTGATAAACATGATCAACTTGCCTCAGAGCTTGATAAAGATAGAATGTAAGCTCTTTAATGTCTATAATTTATAATACTTTATTGTAGTATTCCTCTGAATAGTGAGGAAAGGAAGAACAAAACACGTCTGAGGAAAATCTGTAAGGTATCTGATACTGTATAATATTCGAATAAACCTCAACAGATATTAGGAAGATAAAATAGCAGGTATAGTGGATCATATTTCAGAATAGTGTAGTGGGGGATCATGTGCTGTGTCTCGTGCAGTTCCCAATCTAGTTGAAACCAAGTTTTTTTTCCCCCTTTGTTTATTTGTTTTACAACGCACCCTGCTTTACTTCCTTAGCCGAATCATAGTCTGTGGATTTTGAAAGCTTTGGTGTGCGATTGATTTGTTTACACAAGTCGACACGTTCTATCATTGTATCAAGCTTTAGATTGTCTATTTCCTTCGTCACTGAAAGCAAACAATCCAGTGAGGTTGCGTTTGTGCCAGTTTGAAATGGATCTGTTTTCTCAGGACTGTTCCGCGTCTTCATGATCACGTGAGGGTTGTGGAGCTGCCCAAAGCATGGGACTGGAGAAATGTCAATGGCACCAACTTTGTCAGTACTACTCGCAATCAGCACATCCCCCAGTACTGTGGGTCCTGCTGGGCTCATGGATCCACAAGCGCGCTTGCAGGTACACTCGCATGATTTAAGAAGGGGAAATGTTTCACGCAGAACTTTCAAGGATGTTTGTTATGAGGAGTAAAATGGGTTTTAGTAATATTTTTACCATCTCATGACTACAGGTTCATAATGGGGGATGGGACTTTTTTTATTTTTTATTTTAACTGTCATAAGTCAAGTCATTCAACACATGACTTGCACATGAACTGGCAAAACCACACTTCCTTGAAAAAAAGAACAAGGAAATGAGAGAAACTAGAATTGATCATGTGACCATCATGTGACCGTGTGACCTGAGTTAAAAGAATTAGTGGATGTTTGGGGTAGATGTTGTTCAGTTAATTAAGGTTTTTGTTCTCCTCATATTGTTGATTCTCTAAAAAAAAAAAGCTTGTCTTTTGTTATTTAATACAGATCGCATTAACATCAAGAGGAAGGGAGCCTGGCCATCTGCATACCTCTCAGTCCAGAATGTTATTGATTGTGGGAATGCTGGGACCTGTCATGGGGGCGATCACTCAGGTGTGTGGGCATATGCCAACCGCCAAGGCATTCCGGATGAAACGTGCAACAACTACCAGGCCAAAGATCAACGTAAGAATTACAATAAAAGTTTTATGACAAAATGACAATTTAGTCTAATATCACTCATACGCTTGTTTAAAATATGAGGCATTCATATTCATGAACAGGTGGGGTTCCTGAGTGGTGAAAAAAAAGTGTTTGCCTATTATCCAGAGATTGTGAGGTTAAATCCTGGTGATGATATGGCTATCCATGCTCAGGAGACTAAATGAGAAAAACTGACCATGATGGATGGAAGGGAGGGAGTAAAGTAGCCCCCTGATATTGGGACAATTTGGAAAGATGTGGTCAGTTAGTTTCATGTGCCTCAGATGAAGAACATGATGGCTTTCACCCTGCCATATTATTGTGCATACATCTGATGGGTGGTAATTATCAATGACCAAATTAATAAAAATAATAATACGTGGGATGGATGTGAAGTATGATATATGATACCCATATATGCTAGCAATAATTGATATGGATTTTCAGTCTTTCAGTCAAGGTAACTTCCTCTAGATGTCCATACAGCTGAGTCTCTGGCAATCTTTAAACAACAACTTAAGACATATCGGTTTCTTTAGTACTTGGGCTAATTCTTATTTGCTTGATTTTCTCTGCTATTTGAAATGCATGTTCAAGAGCTGTATTACGTTGTGTCTTTGGAGAAAGTTAAAGGACATGTGGTCTGATCAGATTGACCCCATTTTAGATTGATGGATGTGTCCGGGTAAGGTTATGAAGCAATGCTCCCATCATGCATAGTGCACACTATGGATGGGCAGTGTTATGACCTGGGGTTGTTTCTCTTTTCCTAGGTCAGGGCTAGAACCTTCATTGTTATGTTAAAATAAAATGAAGTCAGCTGATGACCTGGATCTACTACTAAGTGTGAAATTATTCACACCATCAGATGTTCAGACTTTTTTTCTTTCTTTCCTTTTTCTTCTTTTTTTCATGCTACAGGGAATCTGATCTTTTCAGTTCTGATTTCAGTCACTTCCATACATGGTCATAAATCAGATACAGATCGTTTATATAATTTTTTTTTCTTCTTGTTCAATGCCACCTCAATCTGAACAGTGAAAGTGACAAAACCAAATTTGACATCAATCCATCATGACACTCATCACAATTTGCACTAGGTGGAAAATAACAGTGAAGGAGGACAGTGAACCAGTGCTTTGCCACTTTTTTTTTTTTTTGTAAGTAAGAAGAAATAATAAAATAATGGGTCACTTTTGCCTAAATGACCAGAGTATCCTATGAGTGGATTTCTTTTTCTTTCCTGATGACATAGGCATATTCCATGAAATTGTGAAAGTTGTTTTGGGAGCATAAGGAATCATTTTTACATATGAATTTGCCACCATATTGCCCATCATAATCAAAGCTAGTGACTGTTAAATGAACCTGTAGTGTGCGACACTTTTTGGCCAGGCCGTGTACAAAGTGAATTAACAAATTTCAGGATGGGTGCAGACCTCTCATCCAGTGAGTGTTTTAAAATTCACATACCAAACCTATATTCACTTAACATCACTTGATTCCACTGAAAGTGAAAAATTTATCTTTCTTCTGTGTGCATGCTTTCAGAATGCAAGCCATTTAACCAGTGTGGCACATGCACTACATTTGGTCAGTGCAATGTTGTGAAGAATTACACTCTCTGGAAGGTTGGCGACTATGGCTCCATCAGTGGCCTGGAGAAGATGAAAGCTGAGATTTATGCTTCAGGACCCATCAGGTACATGAAAAGAAATATGACTGGAAAGACTGATAATTTTTATTGTTTGGTTTTACTCATTATGCTTTTTCGATATGCATACAAAACCAGTACTGGCGTTTGAACACATGATGCAGAATCTTAATTCCTCTTTAAAGTTTAATAATTCAGCACACAAGTGTATAGAAAAATTTAATATTATTTATTATGGATCATGAGTAAAACTCTTGGCTCTTTTAATTTTTTGGGATCCATTTGCTCTATAACGGTAGAGTATCTACAAATCGTAAAATTGTGACTGGTTATCCAATGATGACACGTATTCACCTATACATCAGCCATAACATTATGACCACTGACAGTGATGTGAATAACATTGATTATCTCACTAAAATGGTGCCTGTAAGTGGGATAAAGTTGAAGTGTTAGCCAGTGACAAGGGCCAAATTGTGATGGCTAGACGACTGGATCAGAGCAAAACTGCATCTCTTATGGGATGTCCCCTGTCTCCAGTGGTCAGAGACTACCAAAAGTGATCCAAAGAAGGAAAACTGGTGAAACATCAACAGGGTAGTGGGCTCAAGGCTCATTGATGCACATGGCTCCGCATGGAGCATGAAGGCTGGCGTGTGAATAGATCATATGAATGGCTAGGTGGGTGAGTGCGTCTCTTACTTGGGAAAGAGTCGACACCAGGATGCACCATGGGAAGATGGCAATTAGCAATTTCTGTCAAATTAACAGGAAATTGTATTCCCTGATAAGAGTGGCCTCTATCAGCAGGATAATGTGCACTGACAGACTGCAAAAAATAGTTCAAGAATTGCTTGAGGAAAATAACTAGTTTGAGGTGTTTAAGGCCTCCAGGTTCTCCAAATTTCAGTTAAATCGAGCAACTGTGGGATGCACAGGAAAAATAAGTCGGATCCATGGAGACCCAATCTTGCAATTTACAGGACATAAAAGATCTGCTACAGACGGCTTGGTGCCAGATACCTCAGCGGACCTTCGCAGGCCTACTGGAATCCATGCCTTGATGGGTCAGGGCTGTTATGGTTGCAAAAGTGGAACCTACTCAACAATAGGCAGGTGGTTATAATGTTATGGCTGATTGTTTATATTCAGTAATCTCTACTGAGGTACTGTCAACCAGAAAGAGACTATTCCCATCCGGATATACATCAATCATTTTAAATAATGTTTGACATTCACATTCATTAGATCACAGATTGTGTTGAGCATCTAAAATGGCATTAGCTAAACAACTATCTTGTGGAAGGACGTCATCCCTATGGTTTCACAGAATCTACACCATTTTTTTGTTTGTTTGTTTATATAGGATTGTGGAATGTTTTTGCATAATATTTTGTATTTTACTTAATTTTTGGTTTAGTAATACTAGGTCAATTTGATTTCTTTTTAGTTGTGGAATAATGGCTACTGACAAACTGGATGCATACACTGGGGGTGTATATTCCGAGTATGTGCAGAATCCCTATATTAACCACATTGTGTCTGTGGTTGGCTGGGGTGTTGACGAGAATGGAGTGGAGTATTGGGTTGTTCGTAACTCCTGGGGTGAGCCATGGGTAAGTGTGACACTAGATAACTTAATTGTAAAATATCCATGTATTTACTTTAACGGTTGATAGTCACATGGATTCCTAAATGCACGCTTAATGATGAGGGTTTGTCAGATCTATTATTTCAAATAATTTATTAGTTGGATTCATTTAAAAATTAATAAACATTGTTTTACCTATTAACTGCTAAAATAAACACTTCACACACACACATCTATCTATCTATTTATCTATCTATCGATATAGATATGTGTGTGTATGTGTGTGTATATATATATATATATAGAGATAGATAGATAGATAGATAGATAGATAGATAGAGATTAAAGTAAAATAAGTTTCTACTTGTACATGTCATCTGAAACACTGACATCCTCATTTGAAGGGTTTGTGTGTTACATGAGGTGGCACGGTGTAGTGGTTAGCACTGTAGCTTTGCACCTCCAGCGTCCGGGTTCGATTCCCGTCTCTGTGTATGTGGAATTTGGATGTTCTCCCCGTGCTCGGGGGGTTTCCTCCCACAGTCCAAAGGTTAATTGGCCATAGTGTGTGAGTGAGTGTGTCTGTACCCTGCGATGGATTGGCACCCTGTCCAGGGTGTATTGTACCCTAAGTCTCCTGGAATAGGCTCCAGGGCCCCCCCGTGTCCCTGAATACAGGATTAAGCGGTATAGATGATGAATGAGTGAGCGACTGTGTCACATGCAGTTATACAGGCCTAACTGTGCAAGTAAGCAAAAGTAAATTGTGGTAATAAAAATGTACATTTGCAGTTAGAAATTACACCAACATCACAAACATGAATGTGTTGATATTGGGCTTTTCAATTCTTTGAACTGGTCTTTGTCTGGGGAAAGAAAATACCAAAAATTTGGAGCAAAATGTTTTAATTTATTTTGCACTTTCTAATATCAGCAGAAGTTTTTCATTTCATTAGGGTACATCTTTAATCATTTTATTTAAATTTAACTCACATTTTAGATTTTACAGGTAAAGTGAAATATTTCAAGCCTTTTTATTTTAATTTTGATACTTGTGGCTTACAGCTTAACAAAACTAGTTAACTAGTTTTGATGACTTCTCACATAGCAGGCCTGACATTTACTTTTAGCAAATGATTGACCATCCAAATACATAATTGAGTGACATGACTTGAGATTTAAACACTTTATAATTTATTAGGTATGATTTGCAGGAAATGTTACATTTAGCGTTAAGTATAGTACCTAGAAAAGTCTCTCATGTTGATCTTATTTAGATAAAGCTGCCAGTGTATTCAATTATACAAAAGATGGAACAATGATGTTTGAAATGTTATTTATTACTTGTGTACAGGGGGAGAAGGGCTGGTTAAGGATAGTGACCAGTGCTTATAAAGGTGGCAGTGGGAGTCAATATAACCTGGCGGTTGAAGAAGACTGCATGTATGGGGACCCTATCCTGCCAGAAGGATACATGCAATGATCTGGAGAATACATTGAGCACACCTCAAACTACATCACCTGCAACACTGCACTGCAAATTCAGTGAATGATTGATCCAGCTAATTTAGGGCATTGGTGGTCTGTGTATCCATTGCAATTACTGAAAAACATTGTGCAATGTTTTATTGTTGTGTAAATCTGAAGCCCTACCCTTATGCTACTGCTATGAAAAATTTAATCACTTTTAATTTTTTTTATTGTCCAATGTAGAAAATTTCATGACTAACATGGGACTAAAAAGTGACTTAAATAATGAAGACTTTACGCATTTTTATAGATTTTTATTTTTTTCTTTACATCTGACGCACTGATGTTGAACCTTTTTTTTAAGGTTAGGAAATGATTGACCATCTGAACACTTAACTAAAGAACATGACTTGAAATTTAAACGCTGGTATAATTTATTAGGTATGATGATTATAGGAAATGTGTTACAGTAGTCCAAGTATAATAAGCAGAAGAGTAAAAAGTGGTTTTATTTTCCACTGTAGAACATTGCATTACCAACCTTGGATTAAAAAGTAATTTAAATAAAAATCCACTAAACATGTTGTACAATGTCAGATTTAAAGGGAAAAATGTATGTTTTGTGTATGCCTAATGATTTCTGTAGAGCAAAAGTTTGTCAATTTCCTTTTTAATTAAAAGAAAAGGCTTTAAACAGCAATCACGTTTTTTTTTTTTTTTTTGCCACAAAACACATTTCAAGAACAAAATGCTACCTTTTAAAAATGGCCTACATTGTGTTACAAAAATCCCATGTAAACCACCTCATTTAACATCAGCTCCACTATCAATAAAGACCTCTTTATCAGCATCTGAAAAGCAAACGGTAACCATAACGATGAAATCGCTGTGCTAAGCTTGAACGCATGTGGCTCTTTTATTCTAAACTGCTTATGTTGATGCAGGAGAGCTTCATTGGCCGCTGGATTAGACATTACGATCCTGGTCTTCGTGGCTTAAAACAGCTGCAAAGTTTCCACCAGTTAGACGCAGTTGTCAGGACTCAGTTTATCATGATGAAATTGGATTTGCAGTGTGCTAAAAAGACATGGAATTCAACAAGTTCAAAGTTGATGAAACAAGTTTAACAGATGACAAGGTAATATTCTTCGTCTTTTCATTTCAGTACTGTATGTTTTGGCGAACACTGCGTAAATAGACAATGTAGTTTTGAGAAAACGCCATGTCCTCAGATGAGGATGCTCTGGTCTCAAGAGGTTACGGTTGGATTACACTCAATTCAATACCTGATAACAGTGATTTGTTTCTGTCAAGAAGCAAACACATTAATTTCAGGTAAGTTGTAAGAAGCTTCCACTATTAAAAAACAATTTTTTTTTCTAATCCATATCCACACTAATCAGAATTTTTTAACATGACTGTAGATCACTCACCAATGAATTCAGTCACAGGATCATGCTCCCCTTCGGTGCGGATAGTTCCAGCTATACTGTCATTCTCCAGGATTGGTAAAAACAGCTGAACAAAGTCTGAGGTATATGGTGGAGTGATCACATCCAGTACCTCAAGGGGAAAAAATATTAAAACCATTACACAGAGCAAGGTTTTGATGTTTTTAGATTTTTTTTTTTTTACTATTGCTGAGCTTTCAGTGCTACATTTATTTGTAAAAAAAAAAAAAAAAATGCATCAAGCCTCACCTCTGTTACAAAATATCTGATGAGCGAGATGTCCGTATTAAGTTTCTCCAAGCATTTACGCATATAGCTGACAACAGGCAGGACATATCCTCGACTTAAAAGGTGAACCATGCGGTCAAGCAAAGTCTTCTTCAGCTCCAGCTAAGAGCACACACACACACACACACACACACACACACCTTAATATTGGAAATAAATCTAGTGTATGCTGTCCCTGAGTTTCTAAGTATAAACAAAGTATGTGCGCACACTTCAGTACATACTTTGGCAAACAAAGGAGAAACTTTGGATAAGGAGGATTAACGGAAACTAACATTGCTGCAAATATACATAACATTTAATTTATTTTAAAAAACCTATCACTAGCATACTTAGGCGGCTATCATGTAATGGCAACATATAAATAAATAGCAAGCAATAAATAAATAAAGAAATTTCCATGCAGATGCAGGTCAAGGGACATCAGAGGGATATTTCAAGAAGCAGGTTTAACAAACTTGAGAGCTTAACAAGAGTCTTTGGTTTCAGAACAGGTAAGAAAAAAAATAGTTCTGAATAATCAGCATACATGAGGAGAGAAAAAGCCCTCATCAGCGGAACGCAGATAACACGAGTTACCATACCAACAGGAAGAAAAGCCACACTGCTCGGTAGTGACATTAGAAATATTTATGAATGATGAAACTCAGGTAAAACTCAAAAAATTTGAATATCGTGCAAAAGTTAATTTATTTCAGTAATGCAACTTAAAAGGTGAAACTAATCCACAAGCTCAGAAAATTTTAATATTGTGAAAAGGTTCAATATTCTAGGCTCAAAGTGTCCCACTCTAATCAGTTAATTAAACCATAACACCTGCAAAGGGTTCCTGAGCCTTTAAATGGTCTCTCAGTCTGGTTCAGTAGGAAGCACAATTGTGGGAAAGACTGCTGACCTGACAGCTGACATCCTCTAAAAAGAAGGGAAAGCCTCAAAACAAGTTGGATGTTCCCAAGGTGCGGTATCAAAGCACATTAATAGAAAGTTATGTGGAAGGGATAAGTGTGGAAGAAAAAGGTGCACAAGCAGCAGGCATGACCGCAGCCTGGAGTGGATTGTCAGGAAAAGGCCATTCAAAAGTGTAGGGGACTTTCACAAGGAGTGGACTGAGGCTGGAATCAGTGCATCAAGATCCACCACACACAGACGGATCCTGGACATGGGCTTCAGATGCCATATTCCTCTTAGTCAAGTCCCTGAACAACAAACAACGTCAGAAGCATCTTACCTGGGCTAAAGAAAAAAAGAACTGGTCTATTGCTCAGTGGTCCAAAGTCCTCTTTTCTGATGAAAATTTTGCAAATTTTGCATCTCCTTTGGAAACTAAGGACCCAGAGTCTGGAGGAAGAATGGAGAGGCACACACTGCAAGATGCTTGAAGTCCAGTGTGATGTTTCTGCAGTCTGTGTTGATTTGGGGAGCCATGTCATCTGCTGGTGTTGGCCCACTGTGCTTCATTAAGTCCAGGGTCAACGCAGCCTTCTATACCAGGAGATTTTGGAGCACTTCGTGCTTCCATCCGCAGCTTTATGGGGATGCTGACTTCATTTTCTGGCAGGACTTGGCACCTGCCCACACTGCCAAAAGCACCAAAACCTGGTTCAATGACTGTGGGATTGATTGCTATGCTATGCTTGATTGGCCAACAAACTTGCCTGACCTGAACCCCATAGAGAATCTACGGGGCATTGCCAAGAGAAAGATGAGAGACATGAGAACGAACAATGCAGAAGAGCTGAAGGCCGCTATTTAGGCATCCCCTGGTCTTCTATAACACCTCAGTAGTGCCACAGGCTGATAGCTTCCATGCCACGCCGCACTGAGGCAGTTGCAAAAGGGGCCTAAACCAAGTACTGAGTACATATGCATACTTATACTTTTCAGAGGTCCAATATTTCTATGTACAATCCTTGTTTTATTGACTGCATGTAATATTCAAATTTTCTGAGATTGTGGATTTGGGGTTTTCATGAGCTGTGCGCCATAATCATCTCAATTATGACAAATCATGGCTTGAACTATATTGCTTTGCATGTAATGAGTCTCTCATATATTAGTTTCACCTTTTAAGTTGCGTTACTGAAATAAATGAACTTTTGCACGACATTCTAATTTTTCGAGTTTCACCTGTACAGTTAAGCCTGAAATTATTCATACAAATTCTGACATAAAGTTACTTTTATTCAACCAGCAAGTGTTTTCTTTATTAGAAATGACATGGGCGCCTCCAATAAGACTATGTACATGAGACATCATTGTGGAAACTATTACTGATCTTTTATTTACATTTGAATAAAAATTGGTATGTCCAAAATTATTCATACCCTTCTCAATAATCAATAGAAAAGCCTTTATTGGCCATTAAGCAAATGAAATGCTTCCTATAATTGCTGTCCAGCTTTTTCCATGTCTCCACTGGTATTCATCTTTAGCGATAAGCTCCAACTCTTTCAGGTTGGAGGGTCTCCTTGCCATCACCCTGATGTTTAGCTTCCTCTACAGATTCTCAATTGGATTTAAGTCAGGATTCTGGCTGGGCCACTGTAAAACGTGTTTTTGTCTGCTAACCATTTCTTCACCACTTTAACGGTGTTTTGGGTCATTGTCTTGGTGTAATGTCCACTGGTGCCCAAGTGTATCTGCAGACTGTCTGATGTTTAGAATTTTGATGTACTGCTCCTTTTTCATGATGTCATTTACTGTGATAAGGTTTCCTGTTCCACCGACTGAAAATGCCCCCCAAACTTTAGGTTCCCACACATATGTTTGACAATGGGGAGGGTGTTCTTAGGGTTGAAGGCTTCTCCTTTTTTATGCCAAATGAAAGCTACATCATTGTGGCCAAACAATAAAATTTTTGGTTCATCTGAACATAAAACAGAAGACCATAAGTGGACTTCTACAGATAAGGCACACAAAACACCACTGGACAAAGTGGTGTCCTCCATGGTCTGGCTATGGAACCCAGCAGTGTGCAGTGTCCGCTGAACTGTCTGACTTGAGATGTTGCCACCAGCAGAGCCCAGATTCATCAGGATGGCCTTGGTGGTGATCCTTGGATTCTTTTTCCTCTCTCACTATCCTCCTGGCCAGCACAGGTGTCCCTTTTGTCTTCCGACCACTTCCAACCTCTGAGATTTTTCACAGTGCGGAACGTCTTGTATTTTTTTTAAATAACATTTGTACAGTAGCCACTGGAACTTCAAAACAATTAGATATGGTCTTGTAGCCCTTTCCTGACTTGTGAGCAGCCACAATGTGCAGCCGCTGGTCCTCAGTGAGCTCCTTTGTCTTAGCCATGACTGTCCACAAACAAACAGCGGAGAGATTCTGTTTTTCACCTGTTGAGTTGATTAAAACAGCTGTTCCCAATGAATCCGGGTAATTAGGAGCTTTAGAACAGCTTGGACTATTTGGAATGGTCTAGAACTTTGCAAGGTGTCACAGTCTATGCGAAAATCCAAAGGGTATGAATGATTTTGTACATGCCACTTTTTGGTCACATGTAAATAAAAGCTGAGAAATATTTTATATTATTATATAATGATGCCTCTTGTCTTATTATTTATTGAGAGAAGTCTGTGTTATTTCCAGTCAAAAACAAACAAAAAAACTTGCTGGTTGAATAAAAGTAACTAAGTCAGAATTTGCCAGGGGTATGAATAATTTCCGGCTTGACTGTAGTGTGTATGCATCTCAATAAATTAGAATATCATCGGAAAGTTGATTTATTTCAGTAATAACTGTTACATCAGTCTGTGTGTAATAAATATATATAATATAGGAGTTTAATTTATTCAACTTTTTAATGACATTCTAATTTATTGGGATGCACATGTATAGTCGTGGCCAAAAGTTTTGAGAATGACACAAATATTAGTTTTCACAAAGTTTGCTGCTAAACTGCTTTTAGATCTTTGTTTCAATTGTTTCTGTGATGTACTGAAATTACAAGCACTTCATACGTTTCAAAGGCTTTTATCGACAATTACATGACATTTATGCAAAGAGTCAGTATTTGCAGTGTTGGCCCTTCTTTTTCAGGACCTCTGCAATTCAACTGGGCTGCTCTCAATCAACTTCTGGGCCAAATCCTGACTGATATCAACCCATTCTTTCATAATCACTTCTTGGAGTTTGTCAGAATTAGTGGGTTTTTGTTTGTCCACCCGCCTCTTGAAGATTGACCACAAGTTCTCAATGGGATTAAGATCTGAGGAGTTTCCAGTCCATGGACCCAAAATTTCAACGTTTTGTTCCCCAAACCACTTAGTTATCACTTTTGCCTTATGGCACGGTGCTCCATCATGCTGGAAAATGCATTGTTCTTCACCAAAAGTTGCTGTTGGAGGGCGTTTTGGTACCATTCTTTATTCATGGCTGTGTTTTGGGGCAAAATTGAGAGTGAGCCCACTCCCTTGGATGAGAAGCAACCCCACACATTAATGGTCTCAGGATGCTTGACTGTTGGCATGACACAGGACTGATGGTAGCGCTCACCTTTTCTTCTCCGGACAAGTCTTTTTCCAGATGCCCCAAACAATCGGAAAGAAGCTTCATCCGAGAATATGACTTTGCACCAGTCCTCAGCAGTCCATTCGCCATACTTTTTGCAGATCAATCTGATGTTCAGATCAATCTGATGTGATCAGAAACCTGATGTTTCTTTTGGAGAGAAGTGGCTTCTTTGCTGCCCTTCTTGACACCAGGCCATCTTCCAAAAGTCTTCGCCTCACTGTGCGTGCAGATGCGCTCACACCTGCCTGCTGCCATTCCTGAGCAAACTCTGCACTGGTGGCACTCCGATCCTGCAGCTGAATCCTCTTTAGGAGACGATCCTGGCGCTTGCTGGACTTTCTTGGACGCCCTGAAGCCTTCTTAACAAGAATTGAACCTCTTTCCTTGAAGTTCTTGATGATCCTATAAATTGTTGATTTAGGTGCAATCTTAGTAGCCACAATATCCTTGCCTGTGAAGCCATTTTTATGCAACGCAATGATGGCTGCACGCATTTCTTTGCAGGTCACTGTGGTTAACAATGAAAGAACAATGATTTCAAGCATCACCCCCTTTTAACATGTCATGTCTGCCATTCTAACCCAATCACCCTGACATAATGATCTCCAGCCTTGTGCTTGTCAACATTCTCACCTGAGTTAACAAGACGATTACTGAAATGATCTCAGCAGGTCCTTTAATGACATGTTATGAAGTTAATTTTCATGGCAAAGAAGGACTATGCAATTCATCTGATCACTCTTCATAACATTCTGGAGTATATGCAAATTGCTATTATAAAAACTTAAGCAGCAACTTTTCCAACTTTTCCAATTTCCAATACTTATGTAATTCTCAAAACTTTTGGCCACGACTGTAGGTGTATATATACAATAAGTCCCTTACATTTGAGTTACCAACGGTCAAAGATACAAACATGCATTGTGGTCAATGGTGGAAGTTATATCAAATGTCCCCCCCCATACATTGTCACGCGTGTGCAGCGTGGATCCCAGGATGTCTGGAAGCAAGCGTATAAGCAGCGGCGATGAAGCTGGTACTGCTAAGAAGCGCCAAGCAATAACGATGGGGACAGCAGTGAAAATATATGACCGAATAGAGCAAGGTATAAAGATGGCAGACATCCCTCGTACTTTAAAATCATGCCGATGGTTTTGGCTATACACAGTATAAAGCTAACATGTCCCATGATTTTGTCCTGGTTCTTTTAACATGAATCATGGGACATGTTAGCTTTATACTGTGTATAGCCAATTCTGTTAGTATCCTAGTAGACAATGTTTGTTGGACTTATGAACATGTTGCACTTACAAATGAGCTCTTGGAACAGAAATCATTTGTATGTAGGGGATTACTGTATGTATAATTTATATATAGATATATACACACACTACATGTGCTTGCGACATTGTTTGCGTCAAATTTAACTGCATACTCATAAGCGCGTTTAAAAAAAAAATTACACCACCATCTGTTGAAATGGTCACTAATGGAAAAAAAAAAAAACTTCTCATACTTCAACAACGATACAAAAAGCATGCAAACATTTGATTATGGTATGCATCACCTGCTCCATGACATCGAGTTGTGAATGTTCTGTTTCAAAGAGTTTGACAAGCAGCTGCAGCACTTGTGGGTGTAGGAGCTGGTGGCAAGTACTGATCTGAAAAGGTAATACAAAACAAAGTACCGTTGTTTAAGACTGTTAGAAAAGGGCATAGTCGTTTATATTCTTTTAACAAAAAGAATTTAATGCATACTGAACTAAACTAAATGAAAGACAAACAAAAGTTTCTTAGTTTTTAATTCCCCTCGACATACCTCTTGAGCTATACCTAAAACTGCTGTAAAAGAAAAAGAAATTACTGTGTAAGAGTAGTGTATATACCGAGCAACAATTTTACCTCATCCAGTAAGGCCAAATGGATAGGGGTGTGATCTGTCTGCAGCTGAAAGTAGCGAGGTTCTGATACAGTCCAGTCGACCCACTTTAACACCCCCATTGCTACTACTGGAAACCTGACACACAGAAGCCTTCAGGTTAGAATACAGTAATATAACCAACTAAAAAGTCATATTTCATATGGAATCTTGAAAGATGTCTATGTATATAATAAACAAAATGTGCAATCACCGAATGCACTGGTACAGAGTGCCGAGTTCTGCCACGAGTTCTGTAGCTCCTTTATTCTCATTGCAGCACAAATTGTGAACAGTCTCAATAGCTTTGGATGTAGACTTCAGCTCATCCTTATTGATATTTACACGCTTGCTCTGAAAGAAAAGAGCAAGATCTTGTGAAATGTGACAAAAAGATCAAAAGTTTAAGCAATACTCATGTTAAGGTCTTGATTAAAATAATCAAATCCATAATTTGTTTTCTCAGTTGGTATACAGTACAGACCAAAAGTTTGGACACACCTTCTCATTCAAAGAGTTTTCTTTATTGTGTTCTTTATTGTGTTCTTTAGCCCAAAGAAGTCTCTTCGGCTTGTTGCCTGTCCTTAGCAGTGGTTTCCTAGCAGATATTCTACCATGAAGGCCTGATTCACACAGTCTCCTCTTAACAGTTGTTCTAGAGATGTGTCTACTGCTAGAACTCTGTGTGGCATTGACCTGCTCTCTGATCTGAGCTGCTGTTAACCTGCGATTTCTGAGGCTGGTAACTTGGATGAACTTATCCTCCGCAGCAGAGGTGACTCTTGGTCTTCCTTTCCTGGGGCGGTCCGCATGTGAGACAGTTTCTTTGCAGCGCTTGATGGTTTTTGTGACTGTACTTGGAGACACTTTCAAAGTTTTCCCAATTTTTCGGACTGACTGACCTTCATTTCTTAAAGTAATGATGGCCACTCATTTTTTTTTTCTTCACTTAGCTGCTTAATTCTTGCCATAATACAAATTCAAACTCTTTGAATGAGAAGGTGTGTCCAAACTTTTGGTCTGTACTGTACATGTCTTTTGGTTAGTGAATAGACTTTAAATAACTTTACATTATTTAAAATATTTATATAAGCACAAAGTTTTTACCTAACCAACAGAAAACAGGATGTATATTCATTTTATAAACAAATATTCATACCTTCTTCCACGTCTCTACCACACTGGCTGCATACGCCAGAATGTGGATATATTTGTGTTTGTGGTCCTGGTTGATCTTGGCTCCTGGTTTAAACAAAGACTGCATAAAAAGATCCAGGAAGGCTGGAACACGGATCTAAATTTTTAAAACAGTGTTATGATTAGGCTCACATAAATCACCTTTGTTAACTAGCAACCGATACCGGTAAATAGTCCTCATGATGGAAGCATGTACTATAGATGTAAAAATTAAAGGCGGTCATAAACAGATAACAATGATGACGTACATGATATACATATGACACTGTAATAAATATCATTTACTTTGGGTAAACAGGTGACCAAAGAAAAAATAGGAATCTGGTTAAAAGTGAGCTCAGAATAATCTTGCCAAAGTGGACTCTGACCAGTTCGACAGGTGGAGGGTCCATACTGCTGAACATCTTGAAAAGAACTGTGATATCTGCAGGATTAAGTGCGCCTTTGGAGAGCATAGCACCAAGAGCCTGGCAGGCACGTGGGTATGCTGCCGCTGTCCCTAGTGCCAATGTGATCTGACTTGCATCATGACCACTAGACACAAAACAAAATAGCAGAAATTTGAACATAATCAACAAACAAAAACAATCTATCAAATTTGAAATGTACAATTTTTACATTTTGATAATTAAAGGTCTAATTTAATTAATTAAAGGCCAAGCAACAAATGTGTGGAGAAGCCCTAATGTAAGTGAATGTTTTTTTCTTTTTCTGTACATTATTATTATTATTATTATTATTATTATTATTCAAGAGGAACGCATGAATGAGGCATAAATAAAGAGAGTACAAGAGAATTGCTGTAATTTATTAAGAGTCCCTCTCATATTATTCAATCTGGCTTAAAGATATCTTTACTGTCATCATCATATGACTATTATTGGGTACAATTTTAATTGGTTACAGTGAAATTTTGCTTGTCATCTCTTAGAAAAAAGGAAAAGGAAAGGGAAATAATGTACTATATGTGGAAGGAGAGATGAATAGGAAAATGAAAGAAATAAATGTAAGAGCAGCATTTGTAAAAGCAGCAATGCTGTGCAATTTTTTCATATTTACAGAGGTTGTGGGGAGCAACACAGGATTTGCAACAAACACTGCAAGTGGCAGTTAGTTGTTACATTTGTTTTTATGAATTGGTGTGATTGAGGCCACAGCTTTGAGGACAAATACTGTTCTTTAGGGTATTTGTCCTGGCCCTTATTGACCAGACTCTTTCACCCAGTGACAGCAGTTCACACACGGAGTAGCCAGATTATGTGCCGTTTCTGGTAATGCTGCTAGCCTTTTTTCTCAGCTAACAGAAATAATGTGTAAGCTCAGCTCCATCCCAATAATGCATTGGGCCACCTTCAGCATGCAACTCTCATCTTATTAATCAATGGCTGTGCAGCTGGCATACAACCTAATCCAGGTTTACTTGAGGAAATTTAGGTTGTATTTAGGCAATACACTCTCCACTGTATTGCCATTGATAGACAGTAGTTGATGGGCTTTGTTCTCCTGATGTCAATAATGATCATCTCCTTTAATTCAGGAGTGTTGTTGTCCATAGACCACCCTGATATCATTAGCTAATTTAATTATGGAGTTTGAGATGAGAATGTGAGGTGAGGATGGGGTTGAAACTGTGTGAAAATCATGGGGCACAGCACACGGCCCTTCCTAAGTTTAGGAAGACGGTGGAAAAGGTTTCCAATCCTAAACTGGTGCGGTTGGTTACTGAGAAAGGCCATTGTCCATGAGCACAGATAAGATCCAAAGCCCAGGTCATCCAACTTGAAGACCAGTTTGTGAGTAATGATTAGTGTTAAATGTGCAAACAGGTTGCAAGTATATCAAAGCAGTCTGGAGTGCAGTAGTCATGGCGTCCTCACCTGAGGGGTTTGCGCGGTAGACAACTTGTGATTAACCAGGAACAAGAGTTGTTCGTTATATGCTGCTAAGGCCAAATGGATCACACAGACAAGTCTCAGCTACTTACTTTTAGTTTTTAGTTATGGTGCACAGGGTTTTCTGGTGACCAGCATTTTTTTTTTTCATAGATTTGTGCTGAATTGGTTTTTCTGTGGGATCGGCGCAGACGGGCTGGCCTTTGCTTGGCCTAGTCCTTGCAAGCATGGCTGAGCCTTGGGTGCCCAAGATCCTGTCATGGTATACTGGTATATAATTGATCATCAATGTTAGTGTGTTAATGTTTTGTAAGATTAAATTTATGGCTGACCTGGGCATCTGACCACTAATTAATTAATAGTATTTACGTAAACCATCTTTGTGGCACTTTGTTTGACTTAATGATGGGAGCCATATTGTTTTTCCATATGTTTTTAAGAATTATTTAGTTTTGTGTATTTTGAAAAAAGTTTTGTCACCACAGGAAAATTGGGTTTTTGCATACTGTGCAATTTATCTTAAATTTGGTGGGTGGGTCTAAATGGTTTAACAGGACGTCTTTTTTTTTTTTTATAGTTTTGGAAATAGAAAATTATTCAATTATTCAAAATCTGCTAGAAAAATATTAATCTTTCTTTAAATATTAAATATTGCCCAATTGTTTATTCAAATCTTACTACACCTCTGAAGAGCAAACTTCTGCACTTCCTGGCCAATGCGACGAACAACTGATCCACCCTGCTCCTCTTGTGCCAAGATGGACATCATCGCTTGAGCAAAAAGGTATGTGTGCTCACCATGACACACCATCTTCTGCTCAACAAAAACACAAATGCAATTATTGTAGTAGCTTTGGTGAAGAAAATGATACAGAGACAGTCATATTATCTGTCTTATTTTAAATCCTACAGACCCATGAACCAGATTTGTTTGTCTGGTGCATCCCATGGATGCTCAATCAGACTGGAATTGGGAAATTTGGAGGCTTGATCAACAACCTTGAACCCTTTGCCCTCCAAGCTTCATACACCACACGCTGTAGTTCACTGGGTGTTCTAATGCCTTTCTATCATGGCCAGCACTGGCTTTTTAAACTTTTAGGAGGCTTAGAAGTTTAAGAGACTCCTAAAGTCCTCCTCACCACTCTTAATAGTTTTTCACCTTAGGAGCACTGTTATGGGTTAAGATGCTTCATGAATATTTTTTTCTAAGGTATACTCTTAATTTTAAAGAGAATCCTTGGTAAACGCCCACATTTCTAAAAAAAAAAAAAAATCTGAGAATTTCATCACTAGGAACTACTCTTTGTACTAGAAATGTTTATGAATATGACTCCTGCTCATGATGCAAAACATGTGTCATAGAACAGGCTCACTTAATTGATGTTGTAACTCATGATAGTACAGAGATATACGCAGAGATGGGCATCCGCATTTTACTCCCATCCCCTAACCGTGCATTTATAGTAAAAATTGTAAAATAATAAAAAAATTTGGAATCAATTTCGGAATCAACCAAAGTCAGTGAGAGCAGCTCAAACTAAAGGGGGGGAAAAAGTCAGTATAAAGATCAGGTAAGAAAATTGCAATTTATGCATCTCTAATAAGAACTAAGGAACACAATGAAGGAACTGGCATCTTATATAAATTAACAATATATTGTTTTCCAAGTCTACTCATTTTAACAAAGTTAAAACAAAGTTTTAACAAAGTGGTACTATAACATGTAATGCATTTTTTGAGACTTACAGCAAACTCGGGTAGGTTTTTCTCCAAGTTTTGTTCTCCCCCATCAAGCAATGTGGAGAGCGAGGTACGCAACACTCGCGAGAAAACTTCTAGCTGCTGGCAGGCTGTAGACACACTTGTGATCTCCCCTTGGTATCCTGCATCTGATATCAGCTGAAAATCATAAAAAAAATTTAAAAACTTCGCTAATGCTTAAATACTGTACGTTTAAACTATATAGTTGAAAGAACACATAGATTTATAAATAACAGCTTATTACTTATTCCTTATACAAGGAAACTGATTTCGCTTAATACAAATTCTTATGAAAAAAATTGTGTGTTACTTTGACCGTGAAGTTGAGCATCAGACAATCTGGATGAGCTTCAGCAAGTTTGTAAAAGAGATCTCTCCACGTAGTGTGAGCAATCATCTGCTCTAACCATGCTGGTGTCTAAGAAAGAAGAAACAAGAGATCATGTATTTACAATTTTAATGAAGCACACTGCTTTGTGTCAAAAAAATTAATGCTATTCAACTTAATTGCTGTAATTGCAGAAACTGCCTGATATGCGTCAACATTTAACCATGATAATATAATAATAAAAAATCTGATCTTTTTAAATTTAAAAGCAGGACTTTACCTCTCCCTCTACTGTGAAAATAGAGTCAGCTTTTTGTGGGTCAAAGTGTTTGATGAGGAGGCTTTTCAGATGGTTCTCTACTCGTTCCTGTACCTGAGCTGGCTCCACACCTAGATACATACAGTGTGTTGGAGAAATGGTACTGTTTATACAGGAAGCACTGTAAATGCAAGCATATCAATATAGGTGGCTCACTGTGACTTTAATTCACCATTATCATAAAATATTCTCTGAATGATTGTTCACATACAATATCTGATTTTAATTATTAAAGTTAATATTTTTAATTCATATTTAGTTCATATTTTTTATTGGGAAAAAATATATATCTTAAATCAAAATGAATAAAATGTCAGTTTAAGTTGAGATGGCTTGCTTTTTGCAATTCATAACAGTTTGGCTTCTTGCAACACAAAAGCAATAATCACAACATGGCAACAATGTGTTCAGAAACATAGCAAGTACTGAAACACAAGAGAGTAAACACATATTTACTATTAATTGTAAAACTACAGTAACTCCAAATAGGAACAGACAAAAAAAAAGAAAAAAAAAAGAAAAAAAATTGTATATCTAAGAACTGCTTTAGAGCTTGTGTGTCCTGGATTTTGGAGTGTACTTTACTTTTTTAATTATTATTTTACACGGTGACCTGATGGTCATAAAACTTTAAAGTTGCAGTGTGCAATTCCCCAAAGCACTTTCTGTTCTAGTGAAAGTTATAATTATGCTGCGAAACCATGAAAACAAGGAGGTGAAAAGTTGTACTTTTGCACCTGGTATTGTCACATGTGCAGTTTCTTCTGCTACTTCCATTTTTGAATTGAGTTGAAAGTTGAATAAACAGACCAAATCAAGGAGCGACCAAGTTGGTATTTATTGTATTTGAATGACATTTACAGATTGATGAAGCCAGTAATGGGTCATACCCTAAATCTGAAAAGAGCTTTAATGCAAAAATAGGTGTGATGTCTATATTTAGTCCACATACCATGCAGAACCCACTTTTCATTCCTGTGACACAGCATAAGACAGCAGTTCAATAAGATGCAGTTATTTGCAGAATGACAGAGGCCATCATGAGATCCGACAAACAGTGCATGTTACATCTTACTAACTCGTGTTCAATCTTTTGTTTCATTGCTTTTAACTTCACATATAATCATTAATAATTGGAGGATGTAGTTATGTTAATCAGTATATCATTTGGTTGCCTGTCACCCACTCATCATCTATACCGCTTTATCCTGTATACAGGGTCTCGGGGGGTCAGGATACTATTTCAGTAGACGTAGGACATGAGGCAAGGTACACCATTGACAGGGTGACAATCCATCACATAATTGCCTGTCAGTCCTATGTTAAATTACTGACTATTGAATTTAATATTATAGAACTTTATACCAGGACTGCATTTGTATCTTAGCTTCCTCAATCTCAACACTAAACCATCAGTGCAAAATCTACTTTTTGTACAACTGTGATTCCTCTTAGTCAATTGTGATTGTTTGTATTAATGATAAATACTTTTTTATGGATGGCAATAATCTTAATTGAGTCTCACCCATCTGAATGAGCCACTCTGCCAGCAGGTTCACTGTTTGGGCCACAGCAGAATAATTCTCCGACAGGAGCTGAATAACCTGCTCAGGGGAGCCGCCTGCCTGAAAATAACTGAAGCAGCAAAAGACACACAGACAAACTACATGAGTTAAGTTGTTATTGACAAATATACATGATGTCTTAGGATTCATTTACATGCAGGTTTTTCACTGTGGTTCAGTTATATGGGCCAGCTACTCTCTCTCAAAAAACAGTTACCTGTATGTAAACTTTAGGCTGTGACTTTAAAACATGTCAAAAGGGGGGAAAAGAGCATCTGGGAGCTCCAACTCTGCCAAAGCAAATGAAATCTCAACAAAATTCTTATTTTAATAAAAAGTAAACAAGTAACAAAATATGCACACAAGTAATTACAGTGCTTGAAATTACTGTGTCATTTAGAAATTACAGATTATATTATTATTTATTACAATTATAAACATTTTTAGATTTAATGCATCAATTGAAAATTACATTGAAAAATCAGTTCGCTGTGATGTTATTTGTGTTCACAATAAAGATTCATTCATTTCACTGCATCTTTGCAATTTAAAATCAAACCATCTTTTAATGACATTTAACCAACAGGCTGTCAAGATGCATTATAAAATGAATATTTCAAACTGGTAGGTGACCAAACCTCACTCATCTCATCATCTATACCGCTTAATCCTGTATTCAGGGTCACGGGGGGCCTGGAACCTATCCCAGAGGACTTAGGCACGAGGCGGGGTACACCCTGGACAGGGTGCCAGTCCATCGCAGGGCGCACACACACACACACACACACACACACACACACACACATACCAATTACACCAATTAGCCTAATCTGCATGTCTTTGGACTGTGGGAGGAAACAGGAGTACCCAGAGGAAACCCACCAAGCACAGGGAGAACATGCAAACTCCATGCACACAGAGTCAGGAATCGAGCCTGGCTGGGAATCGAGGTTAGAGGTACACCCTGGACAGGGTGCCAGTCAGTGGCAATCATGGAAAGGCACACACACATGCAATCATTCACATACTATGGAAATTTGGGAATGCCAATTAACCTAACCTACATGTCTTTGGACTGTGGGAGGAAACCGGGGTACCCGAAGGAAACCCATCAAGCATGGGGAGAACATGCAAACTCCATGGACACAGAGGCGAGAACCTGTGACCAAACTTACTCAAATCAATTTAGAATGAGCTACTGTGTTCACAAAAAATATATATATATTTTACTGTAAATGTAAAGTAATCGCGGTTCAAATGGATCCACCAGAATAGATCTATAGCTATACTCAGAATAGAAAAAAAAAACTGTAGACCTTTGTATTAATTATATACATTAAAAGATCTGTTAATATAATCCATATAACATCATACATATCATACTTTAATAAACTCTAACATGGACAATTCAAATCAAAGATTTGATCCCACTAAGTTCACTATGATGAAAAAAAAGATAAGAAAGAAGAGAAATTTACTGTATTTGAATTTAAAAGATCAGTCAACTGAATTGAACCAATACATGTTTAATCTTCTATAGAATGCACAATTATATCATCAAATCTTTTCTCTTTCAACCGCACTTATTTAAAAATTATCTAGTAAAATTAAATGGTCTTTATTTTAAGCCCCAAAAAAACACCATTAAGAACTGTCTACCAATTTGGAATGTCCTTTTTATAAAGCATCAAAATAGCCTACTGGTTTGATTATACCCAGATCTTCTGAACTGCAATTCATTTTAAATGTAAAATTAGTTAATTATTTCAGCTAGAGCATGCCTCTGTGAAATTAACCATGTATACCATGTAGACATCATTAAAAATATATATATTTATGGGTTTATTTAATCAGTTTAATGAATACTTTTATTTGATTTTATATTTTATAGAATTTTATGAATCACTCCTTATCTATACCGCATTATTCTGTATACAGGGTCATGGGGTACTTGGAGCCTATCCAGGAGACTTAGGGAACATGGCCCAAGTACACCCTGGACCCAGAGAAAACCCACCAAGCAAACTCCATGCACTCAGACCCGAAGTGGAAATAGAACCCAGACCTAAGAGGTGCAGGGCGACAACACTTACCAACCAGTCAACGTGCTATCTTGGATTTCATTTATGTATTTTATTACTAATTTATTTAATTTATTTAAAAAGAAAGAAGGTAAATTGCTTTGGTTGCTTTCCACACCCATAACATTTATGAGCGCTCAGATTAACCCTGGTAGACTGCCCTTGATCAACAATCTGGTGGCTTTGTAAAGCTGTGGGAAAGGGCATTTTAGGCACACATTGACTCAGCTAATACCAATCAATCACTGAGGGAATCCCATGACCTATATTTGAGTGTTGTTGCTGTCACATGCATCTTCTAATCACTAATTACAGGATGATAATGGATCATAACAAAAAGGTTTCTGCGTTACACTGTGGTATAAAGGCACTGCTCACGTTTTTAGCGTGTTAAACACAGTGGGCTCCATAATGTAGTCTCTACTGGAGAACTTCTGCAAGCACTCCGCCTGTACTTTATCGTCTGCCTCTGCATCCCCGTAGCCGTCTTCTTCCTACAGAAAGCAGAGGTATGACAACAAGTGAAGAGAACGCTCACAATGTCATATTCATATAAATAAAATAACACAACTACGACTAGTGTGAACTAATTGTGTTAGCTTGCTGATAATGCTCGTCCCTATTACAGTACGCTCATTATTTCACAAGAGCTGAACTGCAGCTGTTAAAATGTCATGAGGAAACAGAATTGTATCTTCAGAGATACAGCTCTATTCACCGCATTAGCATCGGGTCCCTCCCAGTCTCCAACACTGCTATAGTATTCTTCATCCATAATTATGTACGAGCCGTAAAGCAAAGCATCTAACTTGTTATGGTAGCTGCCTTAATAATCCTGCGAGTCTCTAAACACTCTTGGCGCACTTGTATGACGTCATATGACGACATTTTAGCGTGTCTGCAAGACATTTCCCGCCATACATAAACCAAAACTCAACATGACTGTTTAAACGCCTCCTTGTTCCTTCCTTTCTGTCTGACACGAAACGTTTGTGATTACAGGACAATAGGTGCTCTATAACTCTATAAATTCTGACTCGGAAGTCCTACAGGTTCTGGCGGCCCTAATTTTGTCTTTCTGAATATGTATTTAAGTACAAAATGACATACATGGTAAAATATCTGTTCATACATTTGAAAAAAGAAGAAGAGTATTTTCAGTTTATTAAAGACAATTAGTATGTTTTTTATACAGAGAATATGGACTTTTTTGTATTCTGAGCATTTAATATGCATTAATAACAAATATTACAAACATATAATATTACAATAGAGTGCAACAATTTAATTATTTGAATGCATCCATAGTTCTAGCTGCTTACCGGTTTGAAAGTCCTTTAATGTTTCAAAATAAGGTCTTAAATCCACCCTAAAATGTGAGTTATTGTGCGTTTTTTCTGACTATTTACTTTTGTGCTTATAGAATTTACCTACTAACATGAAAATATTTAACATGAGAATGAGACTATTCTCACTCATCGTCTATACCACTTTATCCTGTATGCAGGGTCACGGGGGGCCTGGAGCCTATTCCAGGAGGCTTAGGCATGAGGCGGGGTACACCCTGGACAGGGTGCCAGTCCATCGCAGACACACACATACACTTACACACTATGGGCAATTTGGGACCGCCAATTAGCTTAATCCGCATGTTTTTGGACTGTGGGAGGAAACCGGAGTACCCAGAGGAAACCCACCAAGCATGGGGAGAACATGCAAACTCCATGCACACAGAGTCATGAATCGAGCCTGGCAGGGAATCAAACCCGGACCCTGGCGGTGCAAGGCAACATTGCTAACCACTAAACCAACATGCCGTCTGTGACTGTTCTCGACATTTTTAATAAAAATGAAAAATAACATCTCTTTTCCTTTAAAATGTTAATTTCATCCACCCAGCATAGTGAATATTCAACGTCAAAAATCCCCCCTGCGATTTTTTACATATTTTAATGAAAATTAATTTTAAAGTATATTTCACTAACTTTTATCTGTTATTATACGTTTGTTTGTGATTACACAGAAGTCCTGAATTCTGTTTTGAAGGGAAATTTTTACGCGCCTTGAAATGAAACCAGTGTTGCATTGTTTATAAGCGGTTTAAACACCACACGATACACGGTATGTATATTTTACATTAAAAATATATTACTTATAAAACATTTAATTTTTTTTTTATCCTTCCTTTCCTTTAAATATGTTCATTAGAGCAAGGGAAAACATGCTGATAATAAAAGCTGCCTCACTGTCTGTCTGTTGATGTAATCCCAGATTATTCTCGGTTTCAAAAATCAGAGAGAGAGAGAGAGAGAGAAAGAGAGAGCACACAGGGGCAACATGTGACAATGACTTCAAGTTAAAAGAGTGCCCTCCTTTGGCCAAACTACACAACTGCAGAAAGGAAGGATTTTTTAAATATACATTTCTCTCTCTCTCTCTCTCTCTCTCTCTCTCTCTCTCTCTCTTCAAACATGTTTTCAATAAAGTGCTGTAAAATTTTATGTGTCATGATAGAAACCTGGCAACAGACACCTATTCATAAAATGAATTCATTCATCTTCTCCTCTGCTTATCCTACATAGGTTCTTTGAGGCCAGAAGCCTATCCTAGAATACTTTGGGCATACTGTTATCTCAGCCTAGGTGGCTCGGAGACCACTACAGTTCGGAGCCACAGCAGCATTCAGTGAGTGGAACACCACTGAAAGCTAACAGTCTGCGGGAACTGTAGAAGCAATCACTCACAGACACCACATTACAGGAACTTGGCTGAAAGTTATTACCTCATCCCCAAGTGATTGCTCCAAGTATTTTCCACGGGTTTGGTTCATTGGAGTAGTTCCTGGGGGTCATTTAGATGTAAATCAGTCTGTCTGATCATAGCTCCAGTGGTTCACAAGCACCAGTGAACACTGGGATGAATGCATTAGTGGAGCATGGGAATATATAGAGAAGTAAAAGTAGATTTTACTCTCATAACTGTGTTGTTTTATTCTACACAATGAAAAGTCCTGGTTTGGCTTCTTCCACTTCTTCTTTGTTCCTTAACAGCGGTTGGAATCAAGTAGGTTGGTTATATTACTTCCAACAATACGTTTCATTCTTAATCGTCTTCCTGGCCTTTGAAGCCGATCTTTCTAGACCAGCCTTCCTTAACATATCTAAGCATCCTTCCCTGATCTCGTCTTGACTTCTTCTATGTCTAGAACTATTTATCTGCTTTAACTGGTACTTCCACACACTTTCTTCTCGACACATTTCCATTACTTTACGACTCAGCATCTAGTTGGAGTTCTGTAGGTTACATCACCACCTATAGATCTCACTCTCCCCACCTCTCCTGTCATTTAAAGCCGAATTTCCAGTCCAGTCTTTCTCCAAAACAATATTAAATGTTTCCTTCCCTTTCTAAACCATTCTAAAAACTTAACATTGTGTGTTACTCTCCCTAGTTCTAGTTCTTAGCGCTGTGACATCATATCTAGCCTCTTTGCCTTCCTCCACACTATACGTTTCCCGTCTGACTTTGACAATAACTTCAACATCCACTTTTTTGGTTGATTCTTTTGCCAGCTCATCTGTTCTCTCATTGAACATCCCTCGTAGTTATCAAGTAATAATAAAGAGAAACGGGGTCTCAGGAGGATACATAAATCGATGTTTTAAACTTAATTGACAATGTAACAGAACAATGCTTCAGTTTAAGTTGTTGAGTGGGGGGTTACGTTTAAAAACATATTTTAAGCCTTTCTCCGTGCAGCGTGATTTGGCTAACGGGAATCCCTTCCCCCTCTGCGGGGAGGCTGGAGTGGCCTCCTCTTCCTCCTCGCCTCTTGCGACGTCACTGCAGTCTCGCGTCTCGTTGGGTCAAACGGTTTCCCCACTCGCTACCTCTTTAATCGTTGTTGGTCTTTTGTAACGGAATAATCGGTACAGAATCCTGTTACGTAAAACCGATTTTCTCTGAAAATTAATCAAGACACTGTTTTTCTTTAAGCTGAATTCCTTCGCCATTCCTTTGGGATGTAGAATTTTACTTTAGTATATGTAACAGTAGCTTATATCATACTATACGGTGTTATTACATATTTAAAGCTAATTATAACATTATTTTTATTTAGTTTTTAAGATTTTGTTAGCTGCCCTGACTGCACGCGTGATTGTTTTGCTCTGTAACTTTCCTAAGCTGATGTTCTCACACTGAAGGAGCTAGCAGTGTTGTTGGCTAGCTTTGTGATGAATGGTAGGTTAAAAAAAAACTAACAAAATGCAGTTTAAGCTCAACACCAGCATGCAGCTAACAGCTCGAAACAAAGACAGCGTGAAGCTAATCTTGTACACTGTTTTTTTTTTCGTGTGTGTTTACGTTGTAGAAGTGAATATTGCTAACTCCGTGCTAACAGATTTGCGCCGCGCGGGTTTGTTTGTTTCCCTGGATACCACAGGACGAGCTGATTTAGCGCAATTCTGAAGCCACATCATGGCAAGACGACCGACACCCACAATAAGGTGATCAGCTCCTGGTGAGGGAAACAAGCTTCATTTTGGGTTTTAAAAAAACAAACGTCTTTCCTTATTCATGAAGCAGTTACTATAGTGATCGCTCGCGGGCTGACTCGGGGCGTTTTGTAGCTGTGTTTCACAAAGCCTTTCCTTTTTCTCTGCAGCAATTTTACAGGATGGTCTACTACCTGTTTTCATCGGAACCCAACAGAACTTATGCATGGGTCCAATCTTGGGTGAACTCCCCTGAGCACCAGCCATTCTCAGGCATTCAGATCTAGAGCAGACGTGCCGTTTTGGCCATGTCAGGAACCAACCTTCCTGCATCATTTAAGTTTTGTACCCGCCGTGAGAGTGTGGACTGGCGTCGGATTAATGCGATTGATGTGGACCGGGTGTCGTGTGAGCTGGACTTTCAGGTGCTCCAGGAGCACATTGCAGTTGTGGCATTCTGCAGCTTAGAAGGTGAACGATGCCTGAACTGCCAGAGCCAAGTGGACCCCGCACTGCTCAAACTGTTCCGGCTAGCCCAACTCACAATCCAATACTTGCTGCACTCACAGGACTGCCTGGCTCTCAATTTGCAGACTTCTCAGGAGCAGCTTCAGATTGAGGCCAAAGAGAAGCAGCATCTCCAGGTGCAGCTGCAGAAGCAGAGTCAGGACACAAAGCTCTTAAAAGAAGAGCTAAAGCAGCGGAAGAAGATTATTGCCTCTCAGCAAGCCATGATCAGCGCAGGCTTGGCTAATTACCATAAGGTTGGTGCAAATTGATCCTGGGATGTTTTCTTTAATAAGTTAATGATATGAATTTCACCTCCCCCATTCATAGCTTGGTGTTGCCTTTTGGTATTCTCTTTAGTGTGAGGAAAGCTGAGGGTAAAAAAATGGATGGACCTGTAATTGACTTCACTTTAATATTTTACTGATTTCTGTGATTAAATTACTCTTTTTAGTAGAGATAAACACGTTGGTTATGAAATATAATGGGCCCATACAAATAAATGAGAACTGTTCCCACAGTTATGATATCGACTTGTGACAGTGAGTGCTCATGATTGAAGTGCAACCAAGTTGTGTCAGGTGGTGACAGTGACCTCACAAGCTTTAAGTGCAGGAAGACCTTGAGAGGAACCAGACTCAATGGGGAACCCACCCCCATTAGGGTGATAACGGATAGCAGGAATTGTTGTGCAGTCATACTGCCTGTCAGGCAGCTGAAAGTTCAATATAACATTTGATGTCTTTAAGTTAATGTGGAGTCCATTTTGTTATTGGAGGCTCAAGTAGAATGTAGGAAATTTTAGTCCTGAACTATTGAGCAGTCACAAGTCCTCACAGAACAGCTGTCTGCATCAGTCGAGGCCAGGACCGTCTTCACAGTAAATGAAACCGTCCATGGTCACCACACACATCCCAGACAACCAGAAGCGGCACACCAGGAAGGGTAAGACAGGTCCAGAGGGCGGAGGGGGTCTGGATCACTGGCAGCTCAGAAGATACAGAGAGAGAAAACAAAAGAAGACGACCTATCAGTTAGGTATGGTCATAGACACATAATATGTAAGGTGAATGTATATATATACTGTATAGTGCAGAATGCAAGCAGAGATTCCGGCAGGACTAATTATAACTAACTAATAACTAAAAGGGAGAGCTAGAAGGAAACATAGACATGAGGACTCTCTGAGATTTAAAACAACCAGTCACTTCTCTATCACCAAACCTGAGTGATCAATTTGAGTGCGGAAAACAGCATCTAAACATACCAGTTCATCATAATACTCCGCATCCATGAGTCCCCAAATCTGCTGATTTACCTAAGGCTAATCTATTTACAAAAATGCTTGGCCAAAAAAAATTTTTTTTAGCCTAGACTTAATCACAGTGACACCCAAACATTAATTGGAAGGCTATTCTATAACTTTGGGGCTTTGTAAGAAAAAGCTCTGCCTCCTGCTGTAGTTTTAATAAATTTTCATTTTTAAGTTTTCATCTATGATCAAAGTAAGCGTGGTGGATCATAAGACACCAGCAGTTCACTCAGGTACTGCAAAACCATTTAATGCTTTATAGGTCAATAGTAGTATTTTATATTTTCCGCTTCCAATGAGGACCCTCGCTGCTGCATTCTGGACTAGCTGAAGCTTGTTTATGAATCTAGTTGAACATCCAGACAGGAAGGCGTTACAATAGTCCAAACTAGGCGTGATAAAAGCATGAACATTTTTTTTGCATCATTTAGTGACAATATATTTTTGGCAGTAAAGAATGCTATCCTGGTAATATGATCTAGATGAGCTTTAAAATAGAGATTGGAATCTACACCAAGGTCTTTTACTGTTGATAAAACTGAAAGGCCATCCAGAGTTACAGTGTTTAGTTTAGATTAGTTTAATTTAGTTTATTTATATAGCACATTTACTACAGCCACAAGACTGACCAAAGTGCTGTACATCCATATAAACATCATAAAAAGAATAGCAGAAGGAAGTAAATTAACATCCAGGCTCTTGTGTCATTCACACATTGCTCAACTTTATTAAGCTGGCTTTTCCTATCTGGGTTTGCGGAGATATTACTGTGTGTCATCAGCATAACAGTGAAAACTAATACCATGCTTACGAATTATGTAACGGAAGGAAAATAAAAAGGAAGCATGTAACGGGAAGCATGTTACGAGAAAAAAGGAGTGGCCCTAAAACCGAACCCTGTGGAACACCAAACTTCACTTGAGAACATGCAGAACAGTCACCATTTAAATGTATTAGGAGCCAGTAGAGGGCTGTTCCCTTAATTCCTACCACCTTTTGTAATCTCTGAAGGAAAATACTATGATCAATGGTGTCAAAAGCTGCACTGAGGTCGAGTAACACAAGCATAGTGATGCAACCCTGATCAGAGGCCAATAGGAGGTCATTTACTACTTTAACAAGTGCTGTGTCTGTGCTGTGAGGAGGCCTAAATCCTGACTGATACAGTATGCTGATTTCGTATGTTCTGTTCCAATGTAGATATGAACATAACTTTATGAGCATATTTTCCAGAATCTTAAAGATAAAGGGTGGTTTGATATCGGACTGTAGTTGGACAGCTGACAGAGGTCAACATCAGGTTTCTTAACCTTTGGTTTAATAACAGATTTTAAAAATAAAAAATTTTGCAACATTCCTCCAATATCCTGTTGAGGTGACAATAATTCTGGGTATTATCTCTACTTTGATTGTTTAACAACATTAAACATTACCCATGATTACTTATCAATGACGATTTTCACCATGTTTTTATTCTCTTTACTTCCAGTGCCAACATTGTGAAAAAGCCTTCATGAACACCTCATTCTTGCAAAGTCACATGAAACGTAGGCATCCTTTGGAGCATGACATAAGTGAGTTTCTGTAGCATATTACTTATTTTACATCTTGTCCTAAGGGTGGTCAATATAGAATTCACATTGTCCACTAAAATAAGATTTTTATTTTCAGGTTTTGAAATAGAAGAGTGTTTTATTTTTAAATGCTGTCTCTGTCTTCCTCATTTTTATACAATTTCTTCTTACCAGTATATTCTTCTTACAAGCATTCTGTTTTGTTAATTGACATCAGTCACATATTAATTGAATACCCATATATTAAGAGATTCATGTGCCCAGAGTAACATTCTCACTTAAAATTAATAGATATGTCTAATTGCAGCAAGATGTGTAATTGCAAAAATACCATTATATGATTATAGCCAGAATTAATCACAGTAATCTTATTTTCATTCTTTATCCCAAGTGGAACTTTTAAATGATGAAATTCTGCTTTTTTTTTCAACAATATTTTTATTGATTTCAAACAGGGTAAACATGTAATGTTTCAATATACATTTTATAGCCCCCTTATAAAACCCTATACCACCCACCCCACCCTTCCCTAACTCCAAGCCAGCTATACATGTATAGGTAAGGCTAAACTTCAGGCATATTTAAAAAAGGAGAGAAATGAAAAAAAAAAGGGTCAACATCAGAGAATTGAACTCCAAGTATCATCTGACAGTGTCAAATTTAGGTCCTTCTCCCAAGCAGTTTTGATTTTACTCAAAGAGGTGTGACTCAAACCCATCAGTCCACCATAAATAATGGATATTAGGCCTTTACGCAGTGGCGACAAACAGGAGATTATCTATAATATTTGCATCAGGAGCCTCAGGAAAATTTGATATCGATGCGCTAATGAAGTGTTTTACTTGCAGATATCTGAAAAAATGAGAATTGGGCTAAACCTTTCAGAAAGCTGTTCAAATGATGCAAACCTGTGATCAACAAACATATCTTTGCAAAACTTAATGCCCTTACTGTTCCATTCCTGAAACACTGAATCATGTAAAGAAGGTTGGAAGAGATGGTTAGAGGCGATAGCCATCTGGAGAGAGAAAAGCCCAGTAGTGAAAATGAAAATTAGGTAAAGCCATGCCACCCTCTCTTTTAGCTCTTTGAAGGAAGGATTTCTTCAATCGAGGATGTTTACTTTTCCAAATGTAAGAGGATATAATTGAATCTAAAGCACCAAAGTAAGATTTGGGAATAAAAACAGGTACAGACTGAAACAGATATAAAAATTTAGGAAGAATACTCATTTTAATGGCATTAATGTGGCCCACCAGGGACATGGACAGTGGTGTCCATTGCCCCAAGTCCTTTTTTGTTTGGTTCAACAACCTAATAAAATTTTCTTTAAAAAGGTCTTTATTAGGGCCCAAGCACTATGACATCAGCCCTATGTCGTCATAGTGTGTGAAGGGCCCTCTTGCGACGTCATAGTGCTTGGGCCTTAAAAATAATAATCCTTAGGAAAACAAGAGGGCCTAAGCACTATGAGGTGCGCAGGTCCCCCGATCTGACCCCCTTAGACTTTTATCTTTGGGGTCATCTGAAGGCAATTGTCTATGGTGTGAAGATACGAGATGTGCAGCACCTAAAACTACGGCTACTGGAAGCCTGTGCTGGCATTTCTCCTGCAGTGTTGCTATCTGTGTGAAGTGTGGGAGAAGAGGGTTGCATTGACAATCCTTCACAATGGGCAGCACATTGAACACATTTTATAAGTGGTCAGAAACTTGTAAATAACTCATGAAAGAATAAAGTTACGTTAAAACCAAGCACACCATTGGTTTCCTTGTGAAATTCCCAATCAGTTTGATGTCACATGACCCTCTTCCTATTGAAAAAAAACAAAAGCTGGATCCAAGATGGCCTACTTCCAAATGGCCACCATGGTCACCACCCAACTTGAAAAGTTTGCCCCCTCACTAATGTGCCACAAACAAGACGTTAATATCACCAACCATTCATATTTTATTAAGGTGTATCCATATAAATGGCCCACCCTGTATATCCCGAAAAATAGCTAAATTCACTTAGTAATGACAGCAAAGGTGGCAGGGAAGATATAAAAAGTAGAAGGTCATCTGCATAAAGGGACACTTTATGTTCCTTTCCCTGCCTCCAAATCCCAGATATCTCCTTATGGTTGAGATTGCTGAGCATTTGTCCGAACTGAGGCAATAGGGCTTAAATACAGTAATTTAACTCAAGTGATAAAACTTGGTCCAAAATAGAATTTTTCTAAAGCCCTAAATAAATACTCCCATTCCACACGGTCAAAAGCCTTTTCAGCATCCAGAGAAAGGACACACTCAGGGATCCCCTCTGATGGTGTGTACAAGATGTCCATAAGGCGTCGAATGTTGAAGTAAGTGTGACGATTTTTGATAAAACCGGTCTGGTCCTCAGATAGAATTGAGGGTAGAACATTCTCTAATCTGCGAGTTAGGACTTTAGCAAGAATTTTAACATCCACATTAAGAAGTGAGATTGGTCTATATGAAGAGCACTCTGTTGGGTCTTTATCTCTCTTTGCTATAAGGGTGATACAAGCCTCATTAAATGAAGCAGGCAGCTTACCTTGCTTAAAAGATTCAGATAGAACTAAAGCTAGTTGTGGTGCAAGGTATGAGGAGAATGATTAAAAAAAACTCTGCAGGGAACCCGTCAGGACCCGGGGACATACCAGATTGCAATGATGACATGGTAGAAACTAATCCTAATCTTAATCTAGAATCAGGGGACAGTGTTGGAGTATCTAGTTGAAACAGGAGTTTCTCACCTGAACTGAAGGTAGGCTTTCAGAGCATCCCAAACAGTTAAACATGACACTTCAGGTGTTTCATTTGTGTTTAAGAAAAAAACTATCTGGTCTTCCATAAATTTAATAAAATCATCATCTGTCAGTAATGATGAATTAAAGCGCCAATGTTTTCTAATTTGAGGGAGATCAGGGAGTTGTATAGACATAACTGGAGCATGATCCGATATCGCAATGCTCTGATAAGAACAAGAATTAACCATTGGGATAATTTGATTATCTACAAAGAAATAATAAATTCTGGAGAAAGTGTGATGAACATGTGAAAAAAAGGAGTATTCTTTCTTTTTTGGATTAAGGAAGCGCCATATGTCAGAGATACCAAAGCTGCAGAGATAGGACTGAAGTAGCAGATTTACTCAGTGGTATAGGATTGGGCGATGACCTGCCAAGTGATGGATCTAAACAGCAGTTAAAACCTCCCCCTAATATGATAAAGTATGAGCCCAGATCTGGTAGAGCAGAAAAGAAATGTTCAAAGAAGGAAACATCATCATAATTAGGGGCATATAAATTAGCTAACACTACATTAGTATGAAATAATTTCCCTGCAACAATGGTATAGCGACCATGTATATCAGTAATAATATTATGGTGCTCAAAAGAAATGTTTGGATTAATAAGAATTGGGACGCCCCTAGCTTTGGCCTGAAAGGTTGAGTGGTAGTGTTGCCCTCCCCAACGCGACATAAGGCGAGAATTATCAAAACTGCGAATGTGAGTTTCTTGTAAAAAGGCAATTGCAGTGTTAAGTTGTTTAAGGTGTGAGAGCACCTTCCTTCTCTTGACCGGATGGTTTAAACCCTTAACATTCCAGCTCACAAAGTTTAAAGAACTATTCCTTCTCCCTGACAGAAGATGTGGGTAGATAAACATAAATAATACTGAAATGTCTAGCGTCAGCCTTAAAACAAAAGTGTAAAACACAGAGCAACATATTAAACATACACTGTGTACACAGAACTAACATAGTACTGGCTTTGGAGATCCCATACCCCCCCTCGCTGCCCTCAAACACAACAAGATAGCTGCTAATAAACAAAGCAGCAAGCACTTCCATCCTTCCATAGATCACCCAACAAATCTTCCTGCCGCTAACCACCGCATCTTCAGCTCCGACGTACTTTACATAAACAAAGAATTAAATATATAAATAAAACATTTCAACACTCCAATACTGAAATCTCTTAATGAGAGAAAGACACAAAACAACTCCCCCAGGTCACATTGTAACTCTAGAAAACAAACGTATAGAAATTCTACTTTTAATGAAGTTACATTTTACCTATTGTATCTGTACCCAAGCAGTGCTATATTGGGCATCTCAACTTTGTTACCTAAGTGCATGTTAACAGTATTTGTATATACAGTATGTCACAAAAGTGAGTTCAACCCTTACATCTCTGCAAATCTTTTCATAGGACAACACTGCATAAATGACTCTTTGACATAATGAAAAGTAGTCAGTGTAAAGTTTGTATAGCAGTGTAAATTTATTGTCCCCTTAAAATAACTAAAAATACAGCCAATAATAGCTGATCCCCTGGTAACAAAAGTGAGTACACTCCTAAGTGAAAATGTACAAATTGATCACAATTAGTCAATTTTCCTTCCCCTAATGAGTCATGTGACTCATTAGTGTTACACTGTCTCAGGTGTCACCAGATAGCAGGTGAGTTAAATTTGGTATAAAAGCTCCACTCTCTCAACCTGGCCACTGAAAGTTCAACATGGCACCTCATGGCAAACAACTCTCAGAAGACCTGAAAAAACTAATTGTTGCTTTACATAAAGATGGCCTAGGCTATAAGAAGATAGCCAACACTCTGCAACTGTGCTGCAGCACAGTGGCCAAGACCATCCAGCGCTCTTTAAGAGGACGGGTTCTTCTCAAGATGTCTTCTGCTTAGTGCACATTCTCAGCGTCAGATCCAAAGATTGGCTTTGGAAAACAAACGGGTGAGTGCGTCCAGCATTGCTGCAGAGATTGAAGGGATGGGAGGTCAGCCTGTCGGTGCTCAGACTGTACGCCGCACACTGCATCAAATTGCTCTGCATGTTTGCTGTCGTCCTAGAAGGAAGCCTCTTCTAAAGGTGCACAAGAAAGCTCGCAAACAATTTGCTGCAGACATGCAAACTAAAGACCAGGATTACTGGAACCATGTCCTGTGGTCTGATGAGACCAAGATAAATCTATTTGGTTCAGATGGTGTCAAGCGTGTGTGGCGGCAACCAGGTGAGGAGTACAAAGACAAGTGTGTCTTGCCTACCGTCAAACATGGTGGTGGGAGTGTCATGATCTGGGGCTGCATGAGTGCTGCTGGCATTGGGGAGCTACAGTTCATTGAGGGAAACATGAATTCTAACATGTACTGTGACATACTGAAGCAGAGCATGATCCCCTCCCTCCGGAAACTGGGCTGCAGAGCAGTGTTCCAGCATGATAATGACCCCCAAACACACCTCCAAGATGACCACTAGCTTGCTAAAGAGGCTGAGGGTAAAGGTGATGGACTGGCCAAGCATGTCTCCAGACCTAAACCCCATAGATCACCTCTGGGGCATCTTGAAAAGGAAGGTGGAGGAGCACAAGGTGTCAAATGTCCACCACCTCTGTGATGTTATGATGGAGGAGTGGAAAAGGATTCCAGTGGCAACCTGTCAAGCTCTGGTAAACTCTATGGCCAAGAGAATTAAAGCCATGCTGGAAAATGATGGTGGCCACACAAAATATTGATATTTCACATTTTCACTTAGGGGTGTACTCACTTTTGTTGCCAGCGGTTCAGCTATTATTGGCTGTATTTTTAGTTATTTTGGGCGGACAATAAATTTACACTGCTATACAAACTTTACACTAACTACTTTTCATTGTGTCAAAGAGTCATTTTATTCAGTGTTGTCCTATGAAAAGATAACTAAATATTTGCAGAGATGTGAGGGCTGTACTCAGTTTTATGACATACTGTATATACAAACATAGAATAAGTGCTAACTGAGTTTAACTGGTTTTAACTCTACTATAATTTTACATCAGCAAAAATGAAAATTAACAGGAAAGTAGTAGAATATGAAATGTTGAGTGCAAAAATATTTTAATATCCAAACAACTGATATTCCTTTTGGTACAGTGATAGAAAATTAGCAGTGATTATATTACAGTGATATAAACTAAATAATAATTTTGTTGTTTTTGCTCTTTCTGTTATAGAACAGATTACTGATAATCGGACGGATCTTCAGACAATAAAGTTACAGGAAGAAATTATCAGGCTGCAGGATCAGTTAACCCTGGCTAAATCTGAAATGGAGACACAGCAAAAAGATTACAACGTCAAACAGGTTGGATTATAGCCTATTTTGTATATTATCACAGTTTTGATTTAATCCCTCATGTTAAACACTCCATTTTTTTTTTAAACATTCATACATACTGTAGAAGGGATGTACAGAATGTTTCAGAGTATAATCTGATGGCTATACCCATACATACATGGCATTTATGTGCTTGTTGCTTGAACACACCTTTCCACCTACCTAAATAGTCTTGCAAACCAAGTAAATCCTTTTATGGCATCAATATCCGTGAATGGCAGTGGCCTCTTCCAGCAGAATAATGCAATTGTAAAAAAAATTTAAATGGTAAGAACTGTAAAAATTCTACAATAAGATTTAAAGGGCATGATGCAGAGTTTGTGATATTGACTTGCATTTTAAATTCCCAATCTTTGTCACTAGAACTGGTCTATTAGAACTGAAGCTATTTTCATGAAGTATTCATAAGGAACAGAAGCGTGAAGGATAGCTTCAGAATTTTTTGAAGCTGGTCTTAATGCAATATTGATATTCCCATATGTGAAACTGACATTCAGGGTCTCACACAGGGTCAGTGTGGAGAATAGGAAAAGTTATAGTGACTAAGACCTATTTTTAAAAACATACAGGCATGTCAATATTTTGTAGAATATTAATAGAATAATATTTTTTAGAAAAAATGCTTTAACAGAAACTAGCTGATATATCAGACGATATACGATCGTCCAGCCTTAAAGTCATGTGTTTGACTCACAGCTCTGGTAAACATGTGGCTTTTGATTATATTTTCCTCAAATTGCCCATTTAAGTTCAATAAATTATATCTTTTCAGATAGAGAGAACAATTTCTTCATGATTTGAATGGCATGACTCCATGGTTAGATTGATCAATGGATTGTTCTAACCATGGAGACATGCCGGTCCCTTAGATTGACTTAAAATAAAATGGGAGCCCCTGGCCGGGGTCACTATACTGTTCACTAGTGGTATAACGGACAGAAGTGGATTCATGATCCAGAAGAATCCCACCCCAGCATGCATATGAACCACAGAAAAATTGCTGATTTGAATTATCCATATTAATTAACTAGTTAATGTATTCACTCGGATCACAAAGTGCACCGACCTGAATAACCACTGGCAAATGATATGAATTCCAGTCAACTCTCCTTGGCTGCCATTTTACATGGATGTCATGCAAACCATTCTCACTGGCTGGACTTTATCTAGCCAGACCTTGAACATTAATTATATCCCTAATGTTGCATAGCTTAAGCAGTCAGCCTGATTATTGTGAGCTAGAAAGTGCATGACAATGAAAAGGTTTAATCTAAATGTGTTTCTGAGCTTCATTACATTGTATATTTTTATAATAACCTGTATGAAGAGATGCATCATTTATTTTGGTGATTGCCCTCCAACAACTGGTTAAATGTCATGTAAACCATATTAATTCCTTATATCAGGAGAAGGATCTAACTCAGAAACAGGTGGACTTTATGAAACACCTGGAAATCTGGAAGGAAAATGAGCGTGTACAGATGAAGAGCAAAATAGATGATGTAAAGCAGGCCTGTCGGAGAGAGATCGACTCCATACACCAGAAAAACAGAAACCTGGAGGAAGTAAGTTCTTATATTTAGTAAAGTTCTTGAATTTATTCATGTTTGACCTGAAATATCACATTTCTAGTGAAGAAATATCCAAATATATAATAAATAGATCAAATGGAAATAGATAAAATATATGTTATAATTTTAAGTTTGTGACTATCTCACTATGACACTGATATGTGCTTGATGAACATTTGATTTAAAAGGCACAACATTAATATATTAGATTTTGTAACAGCCTATAATATTCTGGGAAGGCATTTCACTTGACTTTCACTTCAATGTTGTCTTATTTGTGCTAATTTCCCCCACCACTGATTAGTGAGGTTGAGCAATGATAACTGGTGACAAGATTTGTGTGCAGTCGAGGTTCCAGTTTATCTCAGACATATTAATTTGGGCGGAGGAAAGCACTCCATTCAATAGCCCCAACCTTACCAAACCAAGTCATGCTATGTTTTGGCTTAATAGTGCATATTGCGCTTCTTGAATCTGGCTTATATGTAACATATAATAAAACCATATGTATATAAATAATATCTAAATATAAAACAAAATGGAATTACTGGTTTCTTCCATTGATTAGTTTAAATGTAAAAATATTTAAAATTTAAATTGTTAATTTTACTAAAATATTTCCTAGTAATATATCAGGGACCTTCTTTTAATTCTTCTAATATTAAATTAAATGTTAACATTGTTTTCACATCATTTAATATTACTTAAAATATATACTATTCAATTATGTGAAACAAAATTAATATTTAATTTCTATTTGTCCTTTAGCAAATGTTGAGGTTACAACAAAGTAGTAAGATGCAGGAGAACATGCAGCTGAAGCAGGGACAGGCATGTTCTGTCCAGAACAGTGAAGACAAACACATGGAGGAGGTTGCACAACTTCGGCAGAAGCTCCACAATCAGGTCAGTTGGTAGATTGACAGTTCAAATGGTTCTTAAGTGATCAACCAATGTGTAGTTCTTGATTTAAATTCACATTCATCCCCCATATACACCTACAAGAATCTCCTGTTTAACTAGATTTACCAATTAATTTTATCTTCCATTTAACTTTGAGGCCTGGCTACAAACCTACAGAGCATTACCACTTAGAGACATAACTATACCTCAGTTATTTTCAGATCTGTGTGTAGCTGACTTTTACATTATAAACTAAGATTAGCGTTTTCCACGCAGAGTGTACTTTTCGAGCTGCCCATTAAAAAAAAAAAAAAAAATCTCTTCGGGAAAACAATGCTATCCGTGATTGATGAGCTAGTAGCGGACTATACTCTCTTGCCCTACTATTCCTGTACCTGTTCTTCTCAGTACACAAGAGCTGTGTACTGAGAAGAAGTAAACACAATGAATGAAGAATATGACTAGCATACTGCTGCTCACACATGCTCTGCAGAGAAACAGTTTCTCACGCTGAACTGGCCCCTTCTTAAAAAAAAACCCCTGGAAGATTAAAACTAATTTTTTGTTGTTACTGCATTCACAGCATAATCAAAATGAAACATGATACTATATAGGGTATAATGTTGTTTATTTGCTGCTTTCCGTTGACTGCCAAACAATGCCAACTGCCTATGTTTCTCCTGCACACACAAAACTATTATAAAGTAAGGTAATTTCACAGTCAGAAAAAATGTTTTGCTGTACACTTTTTGATGATTAAAAATGATGTCAAGTCATTCCAAGTAGAGACCCTCCAAGTCCAATTGAAGTCACTCCTGTTAAAGTCAAAGTCAAATTACAAGTCTTTTATGATTCTTGTCAAGTTGAGTCGAAAGGCATCAAATTCAGCAATTCGATTCTGGTGAGATTCTGGTCTCTTAAATCAGACATCCTAATTTTTTCTTCAGTAGCGAAATTTTGCAATTGTTAGCAGAAAGTGCAGCCTATCAGCTTATGCTGTTTAGATGCTGTGCTAGCTTTTTCAGTCTTCATCAGTTTGTATCCCTCCATATTTCCTGTTTATTCTTGCACAGTTATCTGAGCTCCTATTGAGCCAAGGTTTGTTGTTAAAAAAGCAAGAGAGTAGTTTTATTCAGGAAATATGGTACCGAGGCAGTGAAAGCTAAAATTCTGATCTCAAATGTCTTTCTTTCAGGAAATTAAGTTGACAGCAAAAATGCAAAAAATAAAGGAAGAATTTGAGGGTGAGAAAAATCAGGTAGGTTTAAGAGCTATCTTACTGTTTTGGTTGAACAAGGTTTGAATATTCCCTGCTGTCTAGTGTCAATGTTTTTGGCATTTGTTCTCATTTGGCTTATGGCTTAGCTCCAGAATGCACTGTCACAGACACACTTCACTATCTCCAAGGAAAAGAAACGGTTAGAGGCGCAGGTGGCAGAGCTGGAACTCAGGCTGGAAGAGCAGCAGCAGATCAACGCATCCCAACAAATGAAGGTGTGTACAGTCGAGAAGCTCAGGAAATCAGGACTTTGATTCCCAGTAGTGGCACAATTTGTGGTGTTTTCTGTTGCAGTAAGACAAAAAAAAGATGTAATTTTATTTGTAATAAATTCCACATGCTACATTACTTCATACTTCTTATGCTTTTTCAAGTGTAGCTTTCAGTTTAATTATATGGATACTTGCTCTGTGAACAAAATGGCTTGAGAAAAAAATCTGGAGAAAGAAAGAAAAATCTGCTTTATATTATTTTGCAGCACCAATAATTGTAATTTGTTTTGTTTGCTTCAACAAAATAACTATGATGTGGTGCACCTCAATGCTGTGCTGATAGTGCTTGTTAGTCACCATCATTCTTTTTTTTTTTTTTTTTTTAGCTTAGTCAGTTAGTCATTACTTAGATAAGGGATGATAATTAAGAACTTTGTTTAAAGTTGGACTGTGTGTGCTTTTCAGATAAAATATTTCACTGCAAATTCATCTAAACCAACAGTACAACAGAAAGGTAACCAGCTTATTCTGTGTATACAGTTGTGTTCAAAAGTTAGTGGCCCCACCTTTTCATTTTATGTTTTTTGTTTAAAAACATAATGAAAATCAAATTATTTTATTGGGTATTAGGCAAATGCAACCTCAGGTGAAAAAAAAAAAACACATAACCTTTTTTCATTTTGACATTATTTATTTAATGAAAATAAAGCCAAAAAACATGTAGGCAAAACTAAGTACTCCAATGATTCACTATCTTGTAGACCCATCTTTAGCACCAATAACTTGTAATAATTTAATGTATGACTTTATCAGTCTATGACATTGTTGTGATTCTTCTTCCCATTCTTCTTAACAATATTGCCTCAATTCATTGAGTTGTTTGGGCATTTGCTTATGCACAGCTATCTTAAGGTCCTGCCACAGTTGGATTAAGGTCTGTATGTTGACTTGGCCATTTCAAAACCTTGATTCTTTTATTTTTTTCAGCCATTCTGATGTAGATTTACTGGTGTGCTTTGGACAGTGTACTGTGCTGCTACGTGACCCAATTTTGACCAATATTTAGCTGTAGGAAATATGGCCTCACATTTGCTTCTTCTTGTGTACAGACACGTACAACTCCATGACTAAAAGTGCTGAGGTTGATCGGTTTTTCCTGGCAGGATTGACAACTGTCTTGAATCCTTTCCACCAGGGCTGCAACCAACGATTATTTTGACAATCAATTCATCTAATGGTTCATGGAACGATCAATCGGGTTACAGTTGTCACAATTACATAATAGCTCTTATTTAGGTATCAGCTTTTAAATTTAGGTTGTTTTGTGCATGTGGTAATTAACAATAAAGATAAATATAGACAATACATTTATTTTAAAAATATGTCTTTATTTTCCTCAAAATTTCTTCATTGAAGAAAATCTAAAACCAAGGGGAAAAAATCTTAAAGATAGCAGATAGTAATTATGTAAGTTAAGTTGACATGTTAAGAAAACTGAAATTAAGTCTGTGGCGAAGGCCTAGAGATTGAGGTAAGTGGGAAGAAAATATGACTAATTAGCACACACACGTGTGTTGCTGTGAGGAAGAAAGTGCGAGAAGAGAGAGACAGAAAAGAGATGAAAAGCCATCAATGTTGTGTTTGCATGCACTTAAAAAGGTTCATTGAGGAGAACTGGAAATAAAAATTATCCACATTCTCTTCAGGGTTGAAACCTTTCCCACTAACACAAGTGTCGCCTTTCACAAAGCATCCACACGCCCGCCAGAACAAAGTCTCCCTCTGATTCTAGCTGTTGTTTTGCTTGAGTTAAGAGTTACACGTTCCCACTTAGGAGATTTTTGGAGGGTGTTTGCCATCGCACTATTACTCGCTTCACACCAGTAAGCCTAATACCCACTTGTCAGAGCGTTCGCGGTTTCATGTGAAAATCAATCAAATTAATTAATTTAAATTTTTTTTCAAATGCCTAATACTAAGACTCACCATGTAGGCTGATTATGGGATGATAGGATGATTTATTGTTTTTTACACAAAAAAACATCAAATTAAATAATGGGATACTATTTTTTGTACATGACTGTGTGTGTGTTTGTGGGGGCACCCATGAGAAAGGCGGAGAGTGGGAGAGCGAGAAATTGACAGAGAGCTTTAGCCCTGGAGTTTTATACATTTTCTTAAATTTTCTTACAGAGTGTGCAGCTGTTGCAGCAGGTCCAGGACCTAAAAAGAGAGTTGTTAGTGGTATGTTATCCTTTTTCTGTCTACATATTTTTTACTAAGCCACTAAGTTAATAATTTGTATTCCATTACATTCAGGTACTTGTGATGTTTACCCAAGAAAATTGGAACAATATAAGCTCAAAGTGCATGCTTTCAGCTTTAGTTTGAGGTGTTTGTTTGCTGATGAATGGTATTAACATTTTAAACATTCAGCTCTGATGCCAGACAAGGAGAGTTTTGCAAATATTGCAGTTCATACATTTTATTTGGCTGTCTGAAGAGTGAAATGCTCCCACATGGACAATCTTAATTTATACATTTGGTTAAATCAAAGTTGTTGGTGGAGCAGCACCACCTCTATAGAGCAGGCTTTTTTTCTTTCAGATTATGCAATATGGACAAGGTTTTACTGAAGATGGGGTTTAAGGTATCAAACGTTGCTAAAACTTAAAAAAAAAAAAAAAAAAAAAATTTTGGTTTGGGGTAGTTGCCAACCTTTTAAAGATTGTCACAAGGCGTGATTTGTCATGATTGAGATGATTATGGCGCACAGCTCATGAAAACCCCAAATCCACAAGCTCAGAAAGGATTGTACATAGAAATATTGGACCTCAGAAAAGTATGCATATGTACTCAATACTTGGTTTGGGCCCATTTTGGCAATTACTACATCAGTGCGGCACTGCTGAGGCAGTGACCAGGATGACCAGGATGCTTCAATAGCGGCCTTCAGCTCTTCTGCATCATTCGGTCTCATGTCTCTCCTGTTTCTCTTGGCAATGCCCCATAGATTCTCTATGGGGTTCAGGTCAGGTGAGTTTCCTGGCCAATCAAGCACAGTAATTCCAGACGGTAGACGGCTGCGTTGACCCTGGACTTTATGAAGCACAGTGGACCAACACCAGCAGATGACGTGGCTCCCCAAATCAACACAAACTGTGGAAACTTCACACTGGACTTTAAGTATTGCAATGTGCCCCTCCATTGTTCCTCCAAACTCTGGGTCCTTGGTTTCCAAAGGAGATGCAAAAGTTGCTCTCATCAGAAAAGAGGACTTTGGACGACTGAGCCACAGACCAGTTATTTTTTCTTTAGCCCAGGTATGACGCTTCTGACGTTGTTTGTTGTTCAGGACCGGCTTGAAAGAGGAATATGGCATCCGAAGCCCATGTCCAGGATCCGTCTGTGTGTGGTGGCTCTTGATGCACTGACTTCAACCTCAGTCCACTTCTTGTGAAAGTCCCCTACACTTATGAATGGCCTTTTCCTGACAATCCACTCCAGGCTGCGGTCATCCCTGCTGCTTGTGCACCTTTTTTTCCACACTTATCCCTTCCACATAACTTTCTATTAATGTGCTTTGATACAGCACTTTGGGAACATCCAACTTGTTTTGCAATTACCTTTTGAGGCTTTCCCTCCTTATGGAGGATGTCAATAATGGTTTTCTGCACAACTGTCAGGTCAGCAGTCACAATTGTGCTTCCTACTGAACCAGACTGAGAAACCATTTAAAGGCTCAGGAACCCTTTAATTTTAACCCTTTAGGTTTAATTAGCTGATTAGAGTGGGACACTCTGAGCCTAGAATATTGAACCTTTTCACAATATTCAAATATTGAGATTGTGGATTTGGGGTTTTCATGAGCTGTAAGCCATAATCATCTTAATTATGACAAATCACAGCTTGCTATATTACATAATACTTGCTTTGCATGTAATGAGTCTCTCTCATATATTAATTTCACCTTATAAGTTGCATTACTGAAATAAATGAACTTTTGCATAATATTAAACTTTTTCGGTTTCACCTGTGTATTTAATATTAGATTTTGGGCAGTTAGCAGCAGCCAATTGTGTGTGGTAATTATGATTGGATATAGCATTATTTATTTTATTTGGAGGAATTGGAGCTTTTATTAATTAATTAATTAATTTTATTATTTAAATTTTTATTTTAATGTGTTTCTGTATAACAAGATAGAGGTATGGTAAATCACCTGTAACAGAGGAGCAGAAAATATAGGGTACTCCGGTAACTGTCTGATGCGTGCTAATACACCGAACCTTACAGTCATGGGTTTGTATTTTCTTTATTAGGGGCCTAAATAAGAATTGTTTGGTCCTCATCAGCTTCTATAAACATGGAAGCAACCACTAGCATCAAGACAGAAAAGCACCACAGATTTAAAAATCTTTAGTCATTTTTCTCAGATAAAACAATGAGAAACCCAGTGTGTAAAAATAAGTACACCATGTAATTCAGGGTTCTTTCATCTTAATTCTGCAAACAACGACTTAAGACATTAGTTTTTCCAGTACTTAGTAAAGTAATTAATTGTTTTTTTAATATTAAAAAAAATTTCCCAACAACTTCCTTGACTGATGGTTAGTAACCTAGTAACCCAGTGTAAGGATCTATCCAATGACAAAAACGTAAGCACTTTTGTAAGTCGCTCTGGATAAAAGCATCTGCCAAATTCCTAAATGTAATTCACTAACATGTAGGATAACCTTTGGCAAAATAAATTGAAAACATTTGCTATATGACTTTTTTGGAATGTTTCTGGAAAAAAGATTACACCATAGCCTCACTACATTCACTACAATATTATATTGTAGCTACACTATAATATAAATTATCTTGTTTTTAACAATGGGCTCAAATGCTCATACACATAATCACACTAATTGTGTTAAATCTGTAACATCTTTAATAGAGAGGATGTGTCCGTTTAAAAATGGATACATACATACATTTTGACTAGTGATATCTAAAGTCTTTACTGGTTCGGGTAAAGATTCTGGTTTTAGCTTCTAATTGTCTACGTTTAATCCCCACTTGTGTATGATCCTTTGCTTTCTTATGATGTGCTCTCAGAGCAGTCCAGCTTGGTCTATAAATTGGATCCCATAGTGGAGCTTTCAGAGGAAGACAGAGGTAAAAAACAAACCATGTCATTGGCATGTATGCACGGACTCTGCATGAATGCCTTGTCATTTTTTTTTGTTTGTTTTTTGGTCTGTATTGTCCAGTCATTGAGCATGTACCAATATGTTTGTAATATATAATGCATACATAATTCAGTAAATTCAGTAATTAATTTCCTGCCGATACAAAAGATGAACAAAAACTCCAATATTCCTGTTGTCTATCAAATTCTAAAACCAACAGATAAGCAAAGTAGCAGTAATGAAATGTAAGAATTACATGAAATTTAAAGTCATTTTATAATAAAGATAATATTAAGAATTTTTTATATATATATTTTATATATAAAATAATATATATATTTCCCTGATGCTTGTTGCTGTAGATTGTTTGATCGTTTGAGATCAGTTGTCAATCGGCCTCTGATTGGTCAACAACTTAAAAACACAACCACTGGTTGGTTAACAAAATGGATAAAAATATTGCGTTCATTTTTTTGCTTGCCCTATTGGACTATTGAAAGAAGCATTTTGAAAAACGGAGTTTGAGCAAGCATTAATATTGTGCACTGGCTAGTTAGCTAATAGGCTAACTGAGATGCAACTTAATCACGTTGAGAGTCAACATGTGTTCTGCTCAGATCCACCATCATAACGCATGCAGACTCATGAAAGGCAAGGTCAGCTTTGCAAATGTTATAGTTCACAATGTTAAGAGTGAAACGCTCTCATAATTTAGAGGTTTTTGGTTGTGAAGGTGATGCCATCCTGTTATTTTTTACTTCAGTAAGCGGTATTGCTCATGTTGGAATATTCTGAGTGAGTGTGAAAAAGTTGTGAGATATCGTCACCAATTAACCAACAGTTAAATTTGTTGGGAACTTATTTTTGCACCCCCAGTTCCTTGCTCTGGGTGTTTGTGTTGTCTCCTGTGACATGCATTTATTTATTTTTTGGTCTTGCTGTAATAACAGTCTATAGTTTTGTTTTGTTTTGTTTTTTTCTGCCCAGATTCATCAAGCTACTCAGAAGGTCTGGCTAACAGCAAATCAAAGCAGCAGGAAGTGAATGAGCTTTTGAAGAATCCCAGCCTCAAGAGGGACATGCACATTGCTGTGCAGCAAAGCCTGCATGATAAGCTGCTACATATAGGCATCAAGTCTGTGAGTCTTCTCTTACTCTGGCACCCTGGAGGCTACTAGTTGAAATCTTTATTTCTGTGTTTTTTTTTTTTTTTTTAATGAAGTAAGACAGATATAATTGTGTTAACGGTTTTACTACAGGCTGCTGATGGGCTCTCTAAGAGAGAATATAAGAGTGCCATGGTTTATGTGCTCTCTGAGAGGCAGCAGAGGCAGAGGGAATATGCCGAGTACCAAAAGATACAGAAGTTTCTCAGGAAAAATCTAGATAAGAGAGTTAAGGAAAGAAGCACACGGACAATCACCAAGCCCAAACAATCAGGACAAGGTGAACTTTCTGCAATTTTAGATTTTTCAGATTTTTTAAAATGCATAGGAAAATCTGTTTACGTGATCATCGACTACAATTGATGATTCTCTCAATACATACATATGTTTCTCTCTTTCTCTTTCTCTCTTTCTCTTTTTTCCCCCTTTTTGTTGGTTAGTCAAAATTTGGCCTGTGGATTTTTTTTTTTTTTTTTTTTTACATTTGCGATCCTTGCTCACTTCTGAACAGGGAACCATGTGGCTGACAAACTATACATAGCAGCAAGGTGACTATTAAGTTAACTACTAAGTTATTTCTTGAACATTTTAAGGAATATAGTAGATGTACCTGATAAAATGATTATGTACATAAGCACAAGGTCTAATGCTGTAGCCATCTCCAAAATTTACTTGACCAATATTGAATGCCAAACAAATAAAAAATTCTGTCCCTTAACCCACGGTATTTGTTATTTTTAGCACAGGTTGAAAAAATGGCTTTTATTAACTCTTTCTTTCTTTCTCTTTCTTTCTTTTATTCTTTCTTTCTTTGGCAAGCCTTAAATTACTGACTTTAAATTGTTTTGTTTTCAGTTCAAACATTACCTCAGGCCCGGCCACGGACTAACAGTCTTCCCATTATAGTCACCCAAGTGGTGTCAGACCCCTCTGCCAGCCAGCAATACACATCCCACCCAGGTCATCATAACAACACTGCCACTTGTACCACAACATCCACACAATTGACACCTCACAGGTAAGCAGTCTCAGAGTCAACATTATGTATGCATGACTTCTGATGATCTTCTGTTGCCGGAAAGATAATATATAGCACAAAAAAAGTCTTAAAAGATCAATAAAAACATAAAATATTACCCCTGTTTCCACTGACCTTCTTGTTTAACAGAACTGCTCCATCCAGTCTAGATCAAGATTCCTCAGAAGACGACGAATTGGACAAAGAGTTTTCTCAGGCACCAAAAACCTCAGTAAAAAGCCATTCCCTAGGAGTTCAGTGGCGCACTGCTTCTGCAGCTCTAGCAACTTTTCAGAAAGTAACACAAAGCTCTGGATCTCACCAGGCCCCAGCATTTAGCATCGGCAAGATGGAAGTGACCTTACCTAAAAGCACAAGTGAGTGGACAGAAGGCAGCGAGATGGAGGAGATTTCCTTAGATGAGCTGCAGGAGAACACAGAAGAGAACAGAAATGTCCCTAAGACCTCATGCAGTAAGAAACTTGTTTCAGTATTTTCGGTTTTGAAAAAGCTAAACTGTAAAAGTATTAGTTTTTTTTTTTTTTTTTTTGTAATATCAAAGTAATACCACCTTCATGTCAATTTAAAACTCACTTGCCAGTAGAGTCTCCCCCTGGTTTTCAGCTGCTTTTAGTTCATGGCTGGCCTGTTTGTAAAGGGTTCTTGGATTGTTTCTGACTAGCAGTTATTGTAACACATGTGCTCATGTGTAAAGTAAACAAGTCTCATTAGAGACGTTAAAGATCCATTTTCTCTCTCCCTCTGTATCAGCCTGCACTTTGTGTCCGCGCATCATTGGACACCGAGTCCCTTCACACACACCCCTCCTCCTCTCGCCTTCACACACACACACACACACACACACACACACACACACACACACACACACACACACACACACACACACACACACACACACACTTTGTTCTACACAGAAACACTGCCCTGTCGCGATTCTTTGAATTTCGCGATTATTTGTTTTATTTTTACTTTACAGCAGTGATTCCGTTAGTGTGTGCTCATTCGAGTGTGAGAGGGGTGGGGCTTATCCCTTCTATCCACAGGATTCATTTTTATAATTTTTTTTAAAGGTAAAGTGCAGGTTATTTTTATTTTTTGCATTAATTATTTTTATGTATTTATTTTTTTTGGCTGTGGAAAGAATAATTAGAGTTTCTGTTATTTCTTATGGGAAAATTTGGTTTGGTTTATGAGTGTTTTGATGTACGAGCCCACTTCCGGAATGAATTATGTTTGTAATACAAGGTTCCACTGTATTTTAAAATCGATGCAATATTTCACAGGGAGCCAATGGATAAGTCTGGACAGGGTTCTGTATCTTACCACACTGCCATTCTTTTATTCATAACGTATTTTTGTCAGAATGCTATTCTGTCAAAAATACGTTATGTATAAGTATGTTTAATGGTAGGAATGGTGTTGTTTGGGTGTTGGGTGTCTGATGTAGTTGTTGTGCTTTAGTATGCAATAACTCAATGTTGTTATATGTCAGACTACAAAAATATTTTTCGAAAGGGCATAAGGGTAAAGTTAAAAAAGGTGTAAAATAATAGGAATATACTGTACAGGTACATCAGTTTGCATATACAGGTGGGAACTTAAGTTAACTGTACATGAGTTGCAGCAAGTTGAAATATTAATAGAAGAGAGAATGAAAGGAAATGATCATATCAATGCAATGAAAACAGAATGTATATGAACCCATTTATAGTGATGATTTATAGTGATATTTCTTCAGAGAAAGAGACTCCTCTTCTGACACAGTGCAGAGTTATTGTAAAGCCTAATTACATTTGGCAAAAAAGAGTTCCTGTAGTGTTCTTTGTCACAGCAGAGCTCTTACTGAAAGTGCTTCACCGATTAGCCAGTAGGTGGAGAGGTTTTACATGGTGGTTAACAGTTTGTGTAGAATCCTTCTCTCCACCATCAACTCGATCAAAAACAGTCCAGGGAAGTCCCTAATATGAAGCTAGACATCCTGATTACTCTGTTGAGTTTCCTAGAGTCACTGCTTCTGATGCTGCTGCCGCAGCAGATAGCAACAAAGAATATTGCACTTGGAACAAGATGTTAAAAGACCTGCAATATTTTCCTGCGGAAATTGAACGACCTGAGTTTTCTCAAGTAGTAGAGTTTGTTCTGGTCTTTCCTGTAGACAGCATCTGTGTTGCATTTCCAATCTGTTGTCAATGTGAACTCCCAGCTACCTGTACTAAAATAATAAGTAATAAAATATAATAAAAAGATGAGAGAATAGATTTCCATTGCACATTTGATTTTACCTTAAAAAGTAAATTATTAAATTAAATAATTTGTTGATATCCCATAAAACCTGAAGATGACATGGTGGACAATTACAGGAGAGGGTGGATCTTAGCAATGCCAGGGTTGAAAAAAGGTCTTAACATAATCTTTAAAGACAATGTATAATTTATTAAACAAAAGAAAACCATTCTGTATAATAAATGATGATGCAGACCTACTAGACATTAGAGTTCTAAATGATTATCCTGTGAAAGTGTGGAGTCTTTTATCATTACAATGAATTACAATTCAAAGGAATTGTAAATGATTGTCTTGTATTGTCTTGTTTGCTCGTCTTGCATGCATAGCTCTTTTAAGATCTACCCACAAAATTTCAGTGATGTTTAAATGAGGGGACCGTAAAGGCCATCCAAAACATTCAGCTTGTGTCTCTTCAGGTATTCCATAGTGGATTTCGAGGTATGTTTAGAATCATTGTCCTGTTGTAGAAGCCATCCTCTTTTCAGCTTCAGCTTTGGCATGGTGTTATTTTCATGAAATGCTGCTCCTTTTCTCTACAAACATGCCTTTGCTGTTTTTGGCCAAAGAGTTGCACTTGCACTTGTTTCCAAAACGCATCAGGCTTCTGTTGCATACTTCTGACGTTGGATTTTAAGATGGGGCTGAAGGTTTTCTTCAGCTGACTATTCCATGAAGGTCTTGCACCACCACTCCTGAGTCTGCTAAATCTTCCTGCAGGTTTTTTGCAGTCAAATGGGGGTTTTGATTTGTCTTTCTGACCAGCATACGAGTAGTTCTCTCCAAGAGTTTTCTTGGTCTTCCAGATCTCATCTTGACCTCCACTGTTCCCCTGAACTGCCATCTCTTACGGTCATTTCTCACTGTGGAAACTGCAAGCCGACAACACTTTGCTATTTTCTTGTAGCCTTTGCATTGTGGGCATCAATAACTTTCATGTGAGTCTTACACAGCTGCTTAGAGCAACCCATGGTTGTTGAGTGTCTGCAAGTGTGTGCACAAGGTTTGAAGAGTCAGAGTATTTCTAAAACTTTGAAATTGGCATTTACTAATGATGGCTGTTGCCATGCATCAGATCTAACGTGCTGATTAAGTTCTGAAAACTTGTAAAAAAGGATCTGATACTCTGGAACCCCTAGAGTGACCAAACTTTTGCACAGTCCCATAATAATGTTTTTATTTTTTTGTTTTTGTTAAATTTGTGGTATAAGAAGTAACTATGCATCAACGTTTGCTGAAAATATTCTGCATTTTTTCCATTTTCAAGTGAGAAAAAATCACCAAAATCTGTTATTTATCAAGGGGTGCCTAAACCTTTGCACAAGACTGTGTGTGTGAGTGTATATATGATCCAGTGTTTATTTTTTCGCAGGTTATGTTAAGGCACTAAGCAATAATCTGGAGCAGCAACTTGCAGACCAAGGGGTTGTCACAGGGGTTGCCATCCCAGATAAACCTACTGAAGTGATTAACACAAATGATGACATGATGGAGATGAAAGTAAGACCTGTTGGTTTATATTAAGTGATCATTAGATCAGTAATTAGTGCTACAAAAAATATTGATTATTTTGATGTACTTGTAAATGTATAGGTATTGATCAATTCTTGTACATAGAAAATGCAATTTTCTAAGATCAGTCAAAAAAGGATTACAGAAATTACAGAAATTCTGAAAATGATGTTAATTTATGCACTTAGTACTTGGTTGGGGCTACCTTAGAAGAAATTATTGAATGAATGTGGCATGGAGACGATCAGCCTGTGGCACTGCAGAGGCATAATTTATTTTATTCTTTGATAGCAGCTTTTAGTTAGTCTGTATTGTTGGGTCGGTGTTTCTCAGCTTCCTCTTGACAATAGCCCATAGATTCTCTTTGGGGTTCAGATCAGGCTATTTCCTTAGCCAGTTAAGCACAGTAATATTCTGGTCAGCAAACCAGTTAGTGGCACTGTGGGTTCCAGGTCCTGTTGAAAAAGGAAATCGCTATCTCTGTAAAGCTTGCCAGCAGATGGAAGCATAACACACAGTGAAATAACACCAGCAGATACTAGTTCTAGCTGCCTAAGTGAATACATGGACCTATTTAAGTTTATCAGAGATGGCATCAATAAGCTGCAAGCATATGCATTATGCTTTGTATGTGGCCAATTTATCAAGACAACAGTGAAAACGTACTGTGACAACATCTGCTAAAATATGTAAGTATATATTTACATATATATATTTTGGCAGACAGGACTTTGAACACAGTTGCCAAGGAGTGTATAATGAAAACCTAACCACTTTTGTCGCTCTGCATAAGAGCATCTACCAAATGCCTAAATGTATATGTAAAACATGATGGGTGTTTGTTTTGGGACCAATAGACAAGTGATTTACATTATACTTGCAAATCTCAAAAACTGAACACTTCTAAATATTTATATAACTTTAATATAAGTACCTTAAAAAAACTTAGAGATTTATATGTTGGTTTTGTTCAAACCTTATGTAAATAGAAATGGTGTACATTTGCCTGTTTTTTCATAGGAAATAGGGTATTTGTTTATTTCATTACCCACTTTACCAAAGCAAAGTATGCAGGAAGAAAAATTTGTTGTATAGTGTAATTACTTAAATTGTCACGCATTTTGCGCTATGATAGGTCAGATTATTTTGATATACAGTCTGTACAGATATGTTTTTTTAAATATTATTCTATTTTAACTTGAAAGTGTCCAAATATGATTTCATGATTTAAACATTTTATGATGCAGATTGTACAGGATGTTTAACTTTGTAACTTCATGTGTTACAGCACACTGACTTTGAGGACAATAACGATGATGACTGGGACATTTCCTCTTTAGAGGATGTCCCTGTTGCACACCAACCTAGTTCTGCCACTGTGGGAAAGAGCATGGACAAAAGTCTCAACACCAGCACTAGTGTGTGGGGAACTTTTACTGGCAAAGGAGAACAGCCAGGTATGCACAACTTATAAAACTTATTAAACAGTTATAACAGTATGACCAAGTAAAAAAAAAAAAAACGATTAAAGAAAGAAAAGAAAATTAGACATTTTGTATTCTAAAACATTGTCATAACAGTGTCAGGTTTTAATCAATGTAGGGTCTCAACTTTCTCTTAAAAGAGCATCATGGCATGGTTTTGCATGGCAAAAAATTACTGTCAAAAATAATCGTGCGTAAAAAAAAAAAGATTAGCGTGTAATTCTGTTTTGTCCGAGTTGGATTCCAAATTCTATGGCAACGACAGTTTTTGTGTGTTTGTTACAGTACAACTCTGAAATGTATGTTTACAGACACAAAACTCGCTTTTACAACTCGTCTGTTACACAGACGAATTATGAAATTATGTCCATGAATGTAGTGTGTTACACCACTGGCAAAAATATGTCATCAAGGCCACATGCACTGGCATTACTATCCGAGGAAAGATAATTCGAATCGGCGCATGCGCCCTTGGCACCATTTTAAACCATGATGACGTATTTTTCACAGTGGTGTAACACAGTACATTCATGGACATAATTTGTGTAACAGAGGAGTAAAAAATGAGTTTTGTGTCTGTAAACAGTCAGATTTTGGAATCCAACTCGGACAAAGCACAGAATTACACACAATTTTTTTTTTTTTTTTTTTTTGGACAGTAATTTTAATCCATAGTTTCAATGGTGAAATCCTCAGACAAACAATAGAGGCAGCTTGGGGAGTATTTTTTTTTCCTGAGGTGTGGAAATTAAAATGTAGTGGAAATATGAATAGCATGTCAACATTAATTTGTGTGTTCAGTGTTTTATTTGAGGTAAATAAAAAAAAACTTTAAAAAAACTAAGTCAAATATAGGGTAAACTAGTAAACTTATGCATAACATTTGTTGTAATATTTAAACTCAAACTATTGAGTTACTTGCATCAATATTAGATTTATTAACTTATTTATATTTTTACTGTACATTAGACATTAAAAGTCCTCCTAACTCAGATACAGGAGCAGATATAGAACAGTGAAAAAGAAACTGAGAACTTTTGATTTTTTTTGGCTATAACTTAGAGAAATCTTAAATTCCCTGTTCGGAATTGATGCATCACAACAGAACAGTTATTCATCCCAAAGCTATAAACATTCTTGTCACAATATTCTCCAGTTAACACTATATATCAAATAAATAAGACTATGTAACAAAAACTTTTTCTTGTTCATGAGCATTAGTTGTTGTTTCCCAATTGCTTATGCGAAGTAAATGGGAAAGAAATATTTCTCTCTCAATATAATGCAATAATGCATACAGTGCCCTCCATAATTATTGGCACCCCTGGTTAAAATGTGTTAAAAGCCTTAAAATAAATTCAGATTTTATTGCAGAAGCATATTGTCACACTGAACATTTTAGAAGAATATAAAGTGAATTTTAAGGGGAAATAAAAATCCCTGACTAACAAATAATTATTTTTCATAAAATTATTATTATTTTCATACAATTATTATTATTATTCTACAATTATTGTCACCCCTAACAATTCCTAGAAAAAAATTTAATTGAAGTATTTCTGTCATTTCTACAGTAGTTTACAAAGTTGATCAGAGAATCTAGGAACCTTTAATTAATAATTTATCACTTCCTGCTTCACTGGGGTATAAATATGATGCAACACAGAGGCCATTTCTCTTATCCACTCTTCAACATGGGAAAGACAAAGGAAGACACCGTTCAAGTAAGGTGTGTCGACCTTCACAATTCAGGCAATGGGCACAAGAAAATAGCCACCCGCCTGCACCTGCCCATATCTACTGAGGGGAATCATTAAGAAATTAAAAAAAAACTGGAACAGTAGTAAACAATCCTGGACGAGGACACAAGTTTATTTTGCCTCCACGCACAGTGAGGAGGATGGTAAGAGAAATAAAAAATTCTCCAAAGCTCACTGTTAAAGAACTGCAACAAATGATAGCATCTTGGGGTCACAAAGTCTCCAAAACAACAATCAGACGCTATCTACATGCCAACAAGCTCTTTGGGTCACCAGACTTCAACGCCATTGAAAACCTGTGGAGTGAGCTGAAGAGGAGTGTGCAGAGGAGAGGAGTCAGATCACTGGATGATTTAGAGACATTGTGCAAAGAGGAATGGTCGAAGATCCCTCTTTCTGTGTTCTCTAATCTTGTGAAACATTATAGGAGAAGATACAGTAACGTGTTTTGTTGGCAAAAGGGAGTTGAATTTTGTTTGTAGTTATATGCTTTGTATCTACTTTTTTTTCAGGTCTTAAAGACACGGGGAGTACACTGAAGAGCAGTATTGTGACAGTTAGTGACTGGGACGATTCAGACGGCACATAAATATAATAGAGTTTAGTAATAAGCAATAATAATGCCAAAAACATCACATGGAAAAAAATGGACCAAACACAATTCTTTATTATAAAGGCTGTTGAATGCACACCCTGAGAGATGTTGTGCTAATATGTTGCAAATAAAGATCCACTTAGCTGTAGTGATACTTAAGGTCCTTAATATGTGTGGTGAAATTCAAAGCTATTCAGGGACCACATAATCTTTTCTTTGTCTTTAACCACGTAACAGCTTTTTACACCAGTTTTTGACCAGTGAATTTGAATTTTAATAATACAAAAAAGTGGGAGTAAACACTACAATTGTTTAATTTTCTTTACTTTTCATTTCAATGTTTGTAATATGTATCAAGGTAGAATAACATGTACCTGATGAGATGATTCATGAATCTGTTTTTGCCACATTCACTTCTAAAAGCAATTCTGGCTAAATTCCTGCTGCTCTTGCAAAAAGTTTTTTTTTTTGTACTTATCAACAAGCAAGTAATTCAGACCACAGTGACCCTGAGCAGAATTAATAAACGTGAACACATTTTGCACTTCTGCCTGAATATGCCTTTGTACTCAAGTTTTTGCTTTATTGCCCCTCTTTGTGTCCAGTAAGCTTCATATCTACCTAATCATGTTTGCCAAATGCTTAAATGTAAATTTAAGTCATGTGAAAAGAAAAACATTACAAAAATACTACTAAAAAGACTAAAAGATACTGCTCTTCCTACTATTATAAACAATGGATTACTAATCCATCCAACTAATAGATTCAACTTAACCTTTTCATTTTATTTTATTTTATAAATACTGTGACTGTCATCTAGTGTTCAGTAATATAAGAAATCTATGAATGGATTACATGAATTCTTTTTATTTGTATATTATTGCCCTTTGGTAATATACATGTAATGCTAATGATAATATTTTTAAATACACTGCATTATTAATTATTCAATTCTAATATATTATTCAATTATAACAACTTTTGCTGCGGGTGAAAGCTATTGAAATTCAGTATTATATTATTTAATTTCACCTGCAGCAAAAGTTGTAAGAGTGCCTAAAAGTGACTAAGGTCTGGGGAAAAGAGAGGGCTCTATCTTTAAGAATAAACACTTGTACTGTAACAACATATTGTGTGACTACCACATTGACATAACAACATTGACTAACTATCTGTTGAAAGGCATGAGATACAGTTGTGGTCAGAGGTTTGCATACATTCATCATGAACGTTTTTATATACTTGTCTTGTTCTTGGGAAGAATTATAGAATTGGTAAGTTTTAATTAATCTTTTAAATTTTCGTAATAAACACATGGTCAAACGTATTACAGTACATATTGGTTGAGAAATAAATGTAGAGGAACTTGTGCAGTCACCTTTCATCTCACTTGTTGGGGGGAAAAAAGAGACTTAAACTAGAAAAAAGCCTTAGTTATTTTAGAACCCTTAAAGTGAGTAACTTAAAAACAGCAAATTAGGTAGCTGTACCACTTAAATTTTTTACTTAAGTAGAAATACTAGGTATATGTTCTAAAATGTTTTTTAAAAAGTTCAAAGTACAAGTACTCCACAAGAAAACAGATTTTTTCTGGATATCTATCTGACCTATTTTACTGATGATAGTATTTAAAAAGATTTTAAACACATCTGGTTAATGCTGTGATAACATGAATGTCTAGTAGAATTTTTTTTTCTGCAGAAATCTAAACTTTTCAAATAAAAATCTAAGAAAAGATTATTTGCAAAAAAAACAATTCTTTAAAAATCTTTTTTAAAATATTTTTTATTAGTATGAAAGTATAAATTAATCATGAATAAATAAATGTACAATTCATTAGCTGTGTTTAGATGCTTCACAAGTTGACGAAACCTTGTAGGTATTACAGAAGATAAAATGTAAATGTATTTAAAGTTTTAACACAAGTTATATTAATTATTTGGTTGGTGCTTCAGGTTTTTAGTAGAAAAATATATCCATACTTCTCCAGTTCCACAAAGTAAACTGATTAGTCTAGTATGCCTACCTTGTCACATACAGTAAGTGACAACGGAGTGAATAAAGAGGGATTTGAATGCAGGAGAAATACTTGCAAGTGAATCACTGTCACTCAAGATCATGATCTCTTTTTTTTTTTTTTTTTGCCATTTCCTAGTATGTTGTACTAGTATGTTTCCTAGTATGTTGTAACATTCTACCTTCTACCCCAGAAACAGACCAGTTCAAAGTACATGATTTTTTTTCCTGATAGGCTGATAATTATCGTTTCAAAGAATAATGTTTGCTTTTATACCTTTTTGGAATGCACTATGAATTCCAATAAATATATTTCCTCCATAATGAGTACATCACACCTTTTAAAGCATCTGAGTGTGATTCATTCAATGTGTTGTTACAAAAAATGGTCGTCACACATATGAATCCATGTTCGGCAGCATGGAAGCTGCTGTTTTCTGTGTTCTATATGTCCTTTGTGTCCTGTTTCCCCTGCTCTGTCTGCCTGAATAAAATAAGGGGGGCATGACTGCTGTTGTGGATTTAGAATAGGTGGGCAACAAATAGGTCCCTCTGGTTCGAGCTGTTCCATATGTCCCTCTTGATCGAGCTCTAGTGTAAGCATCTGCCCGAAGAAGAAGTGTGTCTTCTGATCTGGAAAGTATTGAGGAATGGCATTAGTTATCCTTTTTGTTATGGGCAGAGCAAGGTTTATGGTAAATGGACAGATTTACCACGAATATGGTTTTGTTAACATTATATTATTTTCTGCAAAATACTGCAATTATTCTGTTTACTGTCTTTTAACGTTACCCTGAGCGGAGTCCCTCTTTTCCAGAGAAATAACACAAAACTGCACTTCCACATATTATCAGACTCGAACCTCCCCATCCTACAAATAATGCTGCACCAAGTTCAAATCTGAAAAAAAGAACAAAAGAAAAAGGTGTATGACACACAATTTATGCAAAACAAGCCAGATTTAAAAGATCAGAATAAAAAGATGAAGGTAAAATTCCAATTTAATTGAGCTTTCACATGAATTATGTATTGTAGTTTTTGCAGTTGATGTGAAGGCTTGGCTCCGATCCACTTCAGTGGTCTATTTTCTTGTCTGTTGCCTTTTTCTTTCTTTAATCATATCTATAGCTTTATGTCTATTTGGTTAAAGAATAAATTAATGAGATGATCTCGGTATGCTATGTCTGTCACATAATCTTAGTCTTCAGGCTGGTAAGTAGTAAGGTCTGGTAAGTTAACTCTGGAAGAGTTCATCAGTGAGGCGGAATGGCAGCATCTGGTCACGTGACAACACATGATTGTTGGCATATCAACTGCTATCACTTCTCCCTTATCTACTGTAAGTATGTCATCTACAAAGCTTTATGCTTGCGTTGCATATGTTGTAAGCTATGTACAATTCAACTCAAGATTCACTAAAAGATGAAAATCAAACACATTGGGTCATGAATTTATGTTGCTTATCTTTATTATATTATAATTTATCATTATAAATTATTGAACATTATTAAAGATTAAAATCCATTCTAAAAGTTTATCTGGTAATTCCCGTCCCAGTGCATTCTCTGATGTGCTTCCTTACAGTTGTAGCCTGATCAATTCCTCAACCATTAACCATAGACTGATAAAATCACTGAGATCAAATGCTTTTCACAAAATGTTGCACACTCAAGACACAACTACTGTACATGTACCTATTAAGGGGGGGGGGACCAGGTGTCATAGTGTCAGCACAGTTTGACATGACTAACACAATTCTACGTTTACCGTCATCAGACAGAGGTTTTTACGTGGAAGCGCTTACCATGCTCAGTTAGAATATTTTATAATTTTAAACCGTTTGACTTTTTTGTTTATTTAAGTTGATTTTTTTTAACCAACGTTTATTTATTACTTTGTTTACTATTTACACTATTACCTTTAACTTTTACCTTTACTCTAACTTTACTAAGAGCCTAAAACAATTAACTATTCAGCTTCCCACAATCACTTACTTCTGTGGTGCATAGTTCACATCCACAAATTCTGTCCGCATTCTGTTTCCCCACAAGGAGAACACTGCCATGCCGGTGAGTCCTGAAAATAAAAGGGGTTGTATTAGTTTATTCATAGACATTAATAGAATGTCCAGTCTAAAAGTAAATATAATGACCTACCTGATGCCATATAGATAATTGCAGCTGCTAATGTTACTCTTGCATTAACAATTTCAGAACCCCCAATCTTAGTGCACTTCATTCCAATTAAGGTGAGAACATTCCCCCAAAATCCCAAAATTATAGAGCCAACGGCCAGGGCACGGCAGATATGCAAGAAAACTGAGGAAAGAAAGAGTGCAGAGCTTAAGCGAGAAATCCACAAAATACAGCTCCTACAACATTCCATATACAGTATAGTACAATGAGTATAACTGCAAGTTATGTTATCTGTTTTATTTAATTACACTTTATTTGAAGTGTAATTAAATAATGAATGAGAGTTCAAAGTACAGAGCTGAATTTGGGAAAATTTAAGAATTTAACTAGAGACACAAAGATTTAATACATAATAAATTTAATAAATACAGTGGAACCTTGGATTGCGATTACGATAATTCATTCCGGAAGTGGGCTCGTATTCCAAAACACCCATAAACCAAATTGAATTTTCCCATAAGAAATAATAAAAAACTCCTAATTATTTGTTCCACAGCCCAAAACAATAAATACATAAAAATAATTAATACAATATATAAAAGTAAAAAATAAACCAAATTAACCTGCACTTTACCTTAAAAAAAAAAAAGTAAAAATGCCGCATATGCCAGATATCAGGGTTTGCAATCTAATATTAACAAATGAAAAGTTCATTTATGATTGTTGGTTTGTCCAACTAATTTTGGTCATCCAAACACCCCATATAAAAATGCTGTAACTCCTACACTGTTAACTCTATTAGGATTTATATAGCTTTTAATAAATGTAGAAAGACTGTACTTTGAGGCCACATTCATTCATATTTTTTTTTTATATTTTAACCACAATATACTGTTATAGACAATGAAAAATAACAATGGACTAAAAACCAGACTGTATATTACAGTATGTAGGGATTTCATTAGAATAAGTTGCTAATATAATTTAATATGGAAATTCAAGTTATTATGCAGGTCTATACCTGGAAGAGCCATCAGTGAAGGATAGTACTTGCAGTCAGAAACACCAGTAGTGTCAGATATACAATCCATCCACAGGTTAGAGTAGTAGTTGACCGTGGTGAGTACAGCATCACCTACCTCAGAGAAATTCCAATACTCAGTAGGCAAAGTGGAACAGACCAGCATCCACCCACAAAAGCAACACACAAAGCAGCCAATTTCAGTATACATCACAGCCGTGCGACTCATTTTGCTGTCTGCACCACAGTCTAAGAGAAAGGACTATCCTGCTTGACTGCTTAAGAGCTGTTCTTGAACTGCCGAAAAAAACAATAATATTGAAACGGAAAAGAACACTGTGGCGTCTGGCTCTGAAGGTCAACCTCCCTTAGATTGATATGCATGCTGAAGCCTGAAACTGCAAATTGTCTGTAGTATTGCATAGTAAGCAGATGTTCATATCTGGGGTGTATCTACCCAAAACTGTGGTAGATGTTCAGATGAGGGCATCTTCTCCAATTACAGCTTGTTTACTATGAAAAAAGGACATTACCACCATGGCATAGAATATCATATGGGTCAGGAGAGGGGGGAGACAAGATTCCCTCATTTCTTTCCCAGGGAATCAATGCGTCAGTTCACCATGCAACACCTATTACTGAATGTATCCCAGTGCCATCTGAATGATTCAGATCAACAAATTTTAATATTACAATATGATAGCATGAATAAATGCAGTATGCAGTTTTTTAAAATTATAATTTTATATACTAGGGGAAAAAGCTCTCCAAACATGTCTAGCTTTATGTAAAAGCTTAACTGCCCCCTCAACCTACTCCAAAACCATAATATGATTTTTTTTTAGCCATTCAGAGGTGGACTCAGTATCGTGCTGCATTACCCAAGTGCGCTTGAGTTTGAGGATTTTCAAAAAGAAGGGAAAAAAAGATCACAGAATTCATGCTTCCATTAAATATGGCAAGTAATCCAGGTCTTTACCACCAGGTGTGACTCTTTATGATGTGCTGTGTTAATTTTATGCTAGATGTAATGAGATGCATACCTTCCAAAAAGTTCAAATTGTGTCTCATTAGTCCGCAGAATATTTGCCCCAAATGCTTGAGGATTATAAAGATGTTTTTCTGGCAAATGTGAGATGAGGGTTGGAATTCTTTTTGCCAAGCAGTGGCTTTCGCCTGGGAACTCTCCCATGGATGCCATTTTTGCTCAGTGTCTTTATTATTGTGGAATCATGAGCACTGACTTTTAAGTGAGGCCTGGTATTCTTTAGATGTTGTTCTGGGTTCCTTTATGAGCTCCTGGATACATCATTGTCGGGCTCTTGGAGTAATTTCGGTAGGCCAGCTACTCCAGGGAAGGCTCACCACTGTTCAAGTTTTCCCCATTTGTGCACTGTGATTTGCTGTAGTCCCAAAGCCTTAGAAATGGCTTTTAAAGTCTTTTCAGAGGGTTAAAATGTCAATTACTTTCTTTTTCTCTGTTTTTGAATTTCCTTAGATCATCCTGCTTTTTTAGATCTTTTGGCATGCTTCACTTGGTCAGGCAGGTTCTTTTAAGTGATTTTGTGATTCAAGTCTGGCAGTAATCAGGCCTTGTGTAGAAAGTGAATTTTAAAAGTCCCAATTCATACATGATTTAGCAAAGAACCAATTACTTTTTCACGCAGGGCCAGGTAGGTTTGGACAGCTTTCTTTTCTTAAAAAATGAAATCATCTTTTAAAATCTGCATTTTGTATTTACTTGGCTTATCTTTGTGTAATATTCAAATTTGTTTGATGAAACAAATACTTTTTCATGACACTGTACAAGTTAAGCTGTGGCTATTAAGTTTAGTTTAAGCCAAGCGGTCCAATGGATGCTATGCATATTTGCACTGCTTAAATGAGTATTAAGTATTATTTTGCATATCAAGTTGCATATCCTTGCATTGGTGGCTCAGTGGTAGGATTCCTACCTGTAATGTGGAAGGCCCAGGTTCCCTTAACAGCCACTGCCACAGACCCAGCCACTGCTGTTGCAGGGCAGCCATAGTGCTGGTACCAAGCTTGGATAGAAATGGATGGGGATGCTTCAGGAAAGGTATCTGATAGATTACTTGTGCCAAAATGAAAAAAAAATATATATATATATATATATATATATATATATATATATATATATATATATATATATTTTACTGTTAAATAATTCAGTTAAATTCTGTTAGTGGTTATGGGTGACTCCAAACAATGCAAGTCACAGTAGGGTCATGCCAACCCTATTAGATATCCTGTGCAAAAATATTTTTAATAGTGGCAAGGGCAAGACGAGTTCTCATGGAACTTGATATTTTACTGCACTCTTGGTGTATTGATATTTTAGTGTAGGAATAGGAGAATTCTATACAACTGATTGGATTTTGCTTAAAAGGAAACAAAATCTAGTCCAACTGCAATTCAAATTCAATTCAAAACATTTCATGACCTGTAAGAGCTAAGGACTGATCTGGAGAAAACACTCTCTTAGAGACATCTATATCCTCAAATGTGAAAGCAGTGACATGATAGGGTTTCCCTATACCTTGCCAATTTGTGGCAAGAATATCAGAATTCTGGGGGGCGCTAGTGTGCGAGCCTATGGAGTAGACGTGTGTTAGCACAGCTCCTCTTCGCGATATTAATGAATTAGTATTACATATCAGATATCTTTTTTTTTGTTCGGCCAGTCAAACAATTTTACCTCCCTGAATCTCCAACTGACATAAATAAGCCGTGAAGTCAGTCATGTCGAAGACAATTCAGTCTAAACTTACTGCTAGCCATAAAACTAAAGAGGCTAATGTAAGCTCTCCCTCCGTGGCTAGTAAATCAACGCGCTCGGAGCCTCCTCACTCAGCGGGGATGTCACTGGCCATGTGCAAAGAACTTTGTAAAGAGATGTCAGAGACCATTCTTCGCGCCATTAACGATCGTTTCGACGCATTCGAGGCAAAAATTCGGTCTCTTTTGACCTCACAAGCAGAATTGGAATCTCGAGTAGTCACTCAAGAGCAAGCTATCCATGACCATGAAACCAGGATTCAACTTTTGGAAATGTTCCCACCTCACCGGCGAACAAGCAACTGCAGGCTAAAGTTTGTGACTTGGAAGCACGCTCCCGCAGAAACAACATTAAAATTGTGGGCATTCCTGAAGGAGAAGAAAGCGGCAAACCCACAGAATTTGTCTCCAGGTTAATTTCTAAACTGTTCTCAGCGGAACATTTCCCAAAACCTGTGTCTATTGACCGTGCTCACCGCTCGCTCCACCCAAAGTCGGCTCCGGGCGCAAATCCGCGCACGATTATGGTGCGTGTTCATCATTATCAACAAAAAGAACTGATCCTTCGCCTCGGTAGACAACAACCTCTGGAATATAACGGGAAGAGGATTTTCATGTTCCCGGACTATACAAACGAGGTATTGACGCAGCGCCACGCTTTTCGTGATGTGCCGCGAGTCTTTCGAGACACAGGTGTCAAACACAGCCTACGTTACCCGGCCAAGCTCCACATCCATCACCCAAACGGAGCACCCACCATCTTTACAGATCCAAAAGAAGCAACACGGTTCGTGGAAGAGAATTATTCTCGTTCTGAGGTTGACAAATAATAACATATATAGATTTTTATTCATGGAACTGGTCCAATTCATTTTAAGGATGGGAGTCTTCAGTTGAGCCTAATGTAGCTAATTAGCCTAATGTATAGGCTTTACACTGATGTTTCACAATTTACAGCTTTATCATTTGTATATATCACTAAAGAAGCATCTATATATATATATATATATATATATATATATATATATATATATATATAGGGGCAAGGTTTTTAAACACCTCAAATCCCTTTCAGCAGATATAATTTTTCTGCAAGAAACCCATATTAAAACCACAGAACAACAAAGATTAAGATGTAATTGGATTTCACAGGTTTACCAATCACCCTTTACTTCCAAGGCCAGAGGCGTTGCCATTCTCTTTCGCAAAAATGTGCCCTTTCAGCTTGCCAATTTACGCACAGACCCAAATGGAAGATATATTATTATTTCCGGAAGTATGAACTCAATCGCTGTTAATTTCATCAACATATATGGTCCAAATTTTGATTACCCATTATTTTTTAAAAAGGTTTTTTAATCTGCTTTCAGATGACAAGAAAACAAACATTATAATTGGAGGAGACTTTAATTGTGTTTTGGATCCCTATTTAGACAGATTGTCCTCTTGTCCTCCAACCAACATTGCATCACCTCAATCTGGAGACTTCAACATCCCACAGATAAAGATTATTCCTACTATTCCCACGTTCATAAGATCCCACAGTAGAATCGATTACTTCCTGGTGGATTCTAATTTAATTAAAAGTGTAAATAACACCAAATATCACAGCATACTTATCTCTGATCATGGTCCCCTACTAATGACCATCGATTTTTCTCTTCCCAAACAATATTACTCATGGCGTTTCAACCCCTTGTTATTAGCTGACAATAAGTTTTGTGAAAGCATGGCAGTGAAGATAGGTGAGTTTATTGAAACAAACGACACAGGGAAGGTCTCAGATTCAACCCTTTGGGAAACACTTAAAGTGGCAATGCGTGGTCATATAATCTCTTATGAATCTTCTGTTAGAAAGGAAAGGGACAAGCGTCTAATGGAAATCAAAAGCATCCTTCCCATGTTTGAATCATCATACCAAATTTCAAAATCTCCATTAGATTTTAATGAAATTGTGAAACTTAAATATGAATATAACTGCATCCTAGGGTGTCTGGTTAATAATTCACTTCTTAAACTGAAACAAAAGCAATTTGAATTAGGAGACAAGCCGCAGAAGCTGTTAGCACAGCAACTTAAAAGCTCTCAAGCTACTAGGTCAATCTATAGAATTCAATCAAATTCAGGTGTTTTGCTTACCAACCCTAATGATATCAACAACAAATTTAGAGAGTTCTATAGCAACCTCTACTCCTCTAAATGTAACGTCACGCAATCTGACCTAGATATCTTTTTTGACTCTCTGGATAATCCAAAGCTCAGTGATTTGGCTAGGGAAGAATTGGATTCTGATTTAATTAACGAAAGTAGTTCTTCTTTGGTAAATCATTTCCTTCCAGGAAGGCTGCAGGGCCTGATGGATTTTCTAACGAATATTATAAAGCATTTTCACATTTACTAACTCCACTATTACTCAGAATGATCCGCAAAAGAGAAAATATTACCCAAAACGTTGTATGAGGCCAATATCTGTCTCTTACTGAAAAAAGGAAAAGAAGACTGTGACCCTGCCCATTACAGGCCAATTGCTCTTCAAAACATTGACAGAAAAGTTATTACAAAGGTGTTGGCAAAGTAAACATCTTGCATTAATTATTCACCCTGATCAGACCGGGTTCATGTGAGGAAGGTTTTCCTTCTTTAATGTCAGACGACTACTTAATACAATATATGCAGGGACAAATTCCAGCTTCCCAATTCACATTTCTTTCGCTATTTACAAGGTAGGCATTATGTCAGAGACAAAATTAAAAACTTCTTTGAGAATATACCAATTCAGCATCCTTTTATTGATGTTCTGATTCCAGAAAGTTGGTCTCATTGTTTGTATCTGTTTTCATCAGTCATACTAAAACACCCACTGATCATCTACGAAAGGCATGGAGCAGTGAGTTGAGCATTGACCTGTCTGATCTTGTGGATTGAAATCATGGCCAGAATACATTCTTGTTCCATTAACAGTAGACATCATTTAATTCAGTTTAAAGTCGTACACCATCTTCACTACTCTAAGTCTAAATTGCACAAGATTTATCCATCTGTTTCAGCTCAATGTGACAGGTGTAAAATTTCAGAGGGTACTTTGTCACTTTCTGGCATTGTCAAACACTTGCAGGATATTGGTCAGATATTTTTTGTTGGTTTTCCAAAGCATATGGCAAAGATATCAGTCCTCATGCTGAACTAGCAATTTTTGGTTGTTCAGAATCAACACTGAATCTACCTAAAGCCTTACAGAAATCTTTGATGCTTGGTATGAACACAGCTAAGAGGCTAATTTTAACAGATTGGAAATCCCACTCTCCGCCATCTTTTCAAAGGTGGATTTTGGAAATGGTGTCTATTATCCGGATGGAAAAATTAAGGTACACACGAACCAAATCCTTGCATAAATTTTTAGATATTTGGGGTCTGTTTCTTGCATATCTGGACAATGACAGGACTACTGTACATTTTGAACTACTCATAGTCTACTGATGCATGTTGTACATTTATTGTATTGCCCTGGCAGCTTAGTTAGTTATTTACTTTTTAGTTTTATTTATTTATTTACTTTTAAGTGTATGTGCGCAATCGTTGAATTGTTAGTTTTATTGTTTTTTTTTTTCTTTTTCTTTCTTTTTTTTTATTAGGTGCTGTGTTAAATGTGTATTTATGTTTTCAAGTTGTTGGTTGTTGTTAATGTAAAATTAATAAATATAATAATAAAAAAAGGAATATCAGAATTCTATGAGATTCTATTAATATCAGATGGTGCAACCTTGACGTATCACTGTGAAGGAGGTTATTTGGTATTGGGACATGCTAGCACTAAGTCTCTGTCCATACTTTATACCCAGGAAATTCTCCTATGCCATCATTGTTTGTGTTTACATGCCACCATAAGCCCCAACTCCTAAGGCTGCAGAGGTTCTGAATGACTGTTTTGAATGTACTGATTGAAATGTGTTACACTTGATGTGCTTGATGTACTGATTGAAGTTAAAATAGAGTTAATGTGTCTATCAGGAATAGGGACTGTAGTAGCAGAGTAGCAGTTTTTTGTAAGAGTAAGAAGTTCTTCTCTTGAATAAATGAAAAGATTACAGCTGAAATGTGCAAAAGTTAATTCAATGTCCACAGGACAGACTATGAAAACTTTTTAATGTAAAAACAAGCAATTGAAACCAAAAGAAATGTATAAAGAAAAGACACAGAGATGGAGCTACTGTATGGGCTGCCAATCATGTTGGTGGCCTGAAGATCCATAATATCTGTGATGTATCTCAAAGGGGAAAATGCCAGGAATTATTTTACAAGTAACTTGGTTATTTTGTGTTGATCTTTGTTTTTATTCCTATTTCTATTTATTTTCTATTTTTATTTAGTTCTACGTATTACCTTTGGGGAGCCCTATTTTCCAGTATGCACTACAACTTCCCAATGCACTACAACTTCCCTGAGTGTCAATAACAGGGCTATTCAAATATTGTATTAAAAACCTTGGCAGTTAATGTGCATTGTATGGATAGAGTTTTCCCCAATACTTTTCTATGGAATAGGACTGACAGTTTTCCCAAATGTCCTGTTTTTCTAGTTTTAACTAGACAGCTATATCTCTCTCAATTTTCCAGGCACCCACACAAAACATGATTAAAAACATCTAGCCAGATCCTGTTAGTGCTATGGAAAAAACTGCACTATTTCAATGGGTTGTTTGGGACCTGCAACAAACCCCTTTCCCCCTGCTCTAGCATTTTGGTCAGATCTTGAAACAAAATATATCACATCAAAGAGTGATAGCAGAACATTCGGAAAAGTTAGAATATTGAGAATGAGAAAATGAGAATATTGTTTTAACCATTTTGGAGTTATGAATGTTTGTTTGGGACTTTACACACTGAATATCAAACTCAGTTTAAATTTCATAAGAATGCATTGACTAACAATCTACCAGAAGCACAAATGTTTAAAGTTGCTCCAGTGACCACATTTTTTGGAATACACAAACCCGAATATGCTTCCCAGCCTGACTCAGAAACAGCACAGTCACTGTCCCATTCAAGTAAATGGAAGTGATGATATTACATTATTTGTGTTTGTGTGTTAGCTGTGCACACAGGGCAATTGCTATGGCAACCAGGCTAAACCACGCCAGTGTGTGTGTGTGTATGTGTGGATGAAGACTCAGGAAACAGCAAAGTTTTCAACAGACTTTTTTACTCACTTTTATTTTTCCAGAGCAATTTTCAGTGTATTTTTGAACATTCAGAGGATGATTTGTACACTCACTCAATTAAAAGGGTGAAGGTTGGGGGTATTTCCCAAAGCAAGTTACCTTGATAAACCTCATTTCTGTCCATTTATGTGTACAGAGAGATTTTTTGTGAATGTTAAAATCCACAAAACAACAACAGAATGCATAAAGATTACAGCTATGGCAACTATGGGGTATTCCACAAAGCAAGCTACATTAATAAGCCAGCCTAAACATGTATGCAATTATATAATCCTAAAATGTTAGATAATACACTATATGTTTTCCTGTTGGGATAACGAGCTAGAGATTGTGTTTTTTAATTGATTTTCTGTCATGATTCAGGAAAATGTCACCTGGTCAATGCTGGGTCAATTCTGCTGCACAAAGAACTGCCATAGTATGAAAGAAAGCATGCTCATCATAAAACCAATTAGAAGACACTTTCAACATTCTGGCTTCACTCTCAATTGGTAATTCACGCTGAGCCCACCAGTTTATTCCACCAGTTACATTAAGTGACCGCAGCGTGTGCTTTAAAGGAGCGTGATGCTGTTTCAGATTCAGAGGAGGAATGACATGTAACACAACAAGGCTATCAGAATCTAGTGTGACATGTTGGAAAGAATGTGCATACTATTGCTTTCAAAACAATAACGACAGTTAACTGGGTCCTGAGGTTCTTTTTATTTTTTCATTTTCATCACTCACCAAGTGCAATGCTCTGCTCAGTGTTGGAGTGTTAGGAACTCTGGAATCTCACTCACTCACTGATAAACTGCCCATTTTGACCGATTTGACAAATGCTTAAGCCTGCCTTCATGCTTTAGGATTAGTTCTTATTTTACAACCTGTCAAGCTCTAACTAATTATATAAGGAGTGAATTTTGTAAGGGCATGCTTTTTTGAAAAAAAAAAAAAAAAACTTTTTACTTTTCTTATCCATTAATGCTAAATAGGCCTAGTGTTGTCAACCGACACAATGATGATCTGTTGCATCTTAGTATGTGCGTGAAGGTAGTACATGGAGGTACGTAATTCAGTATTTGTCTGCCAAGTTACATGGACGTATGCTATTTGTCATTATTTTGTTCAAAATTTGGGGGGGCGTGGGGGGGGGAGGGGGGGGGGGGGGAGGTGTTGGTTGGATCAAGATGAGAGAGAGAGAGAGAGAGAAGGAAATAGGTATACATTTTCCAGATAAGCAGGATTTAGAGGTTCCAAAGTGTTAGAAGAAGTTTAAGAAGATCAAGATGACATGAAAGAACTCAAGAATATTCCAAACATATAAAGTCCCATAGAGATAGATAGAATCCTTTGATCTTTAAATATGTTTTGCTTCTAAAAATAACATCAGACTTTGGAAAGATGGTAAGACTTGTGTGAGATATTGGATATAGTGGGAGATGACTTTGAGGAGAGCTCAGAAACAGTGGACATTTTGGATCTGGACGTAAGCTCAGATGAGATAGAAATATTTGTAGGAATGGAATGCAGGACTTCGGCTTCATCAGCAGGAGTTATTTCAGTGATTGTTCTGTAGAGGTTTTAATTAAGCATTGTTAGAATATGAATACAAATATTCAGTCTTTTATCTGCACATTATTCAAGTTGTCATATTATTATTATTAATAATGAAAAAGCTGGAGCTGTAAAAATGCCTAATAACTCAAGGAATGATACACTTGGTAAGATTCTCCTGCTCTTGTCATATAGTATCTAAATGAAACTGACCTGTCTGAACACCAGAGCTTATAAATTGAAACCATGTAGAAGATTCCTCCAGTGAATTGAAATATACTTCCAGCCCATCCAACAAACAATGGAGTTCCCAGATCAAACCTGAAATTAGTCAGACAAGCAAGACAAAGCTATCCTATTATCCAATTCAGTTAATTAACAATACTGGATATCACAATTTACTGGACAAAAATTAGTCTGCAGTAAAAATATCTGCAGTAATACTTCACTGATAGTCCTAGTTATTTGATCATTTAAGGATTATAGAACTGCCCAGATGCCTAAAGTAAGGTGCTTACTTTAATTCAAAGCTGGGGTTGAAGAAATCCATTGTGACGTTGCGAGCATAGACTGCATACCCCGCTGCAGCTAACAAACCTTGAATGTGGGAGATGAAAAACAGAACAATAAAGTGGTTATTGTCACTTGTGAGACCATTTTTATGCTGTAATGGTCAAAAGCATAAGAATTAAAAAACAGATATCTTAGTACCACTTGTAGTATGACAGAGGCTTCCAACGAAGATGATTCTGTTCTTCTTCTTCTCTTTGCCCCCTATATAAGTGCATTCCATCCCTATTAGGCTCAGAATGAACCCTAGCATGCCAGTGGATACACCACCTATTAGTAGTGCTCTCACAATCTGTACATAACCTGAAAATATATAGCTTTTAAGTCTGAATAGTTTTATGCATACAGCACATGCATATCATAATGGCACATACATATCACCACAGCAGCAGTCATTTTGAACAGACTTTTGCTTGTACTTACTGTCGACGGACCAGAGCATCGGAAAGTCATAGCAGTTGGAGACAGCATTAGAGGACGTGGAGCAGCTCCGCCACAGGCTAGACCAGTACCAAGTAATGTAAACAACAGAATTGCCACCCTGGCCACCAACGCTAGCCACCTTCCAGCCCTCTAGGGCCAAAGAGCAAGCAATGAAAATCCAGCCCAAAGCAGTCAGAAAAAATCCAAAGATCTGTACTACACGGATCTCCATATTTAGTTTACAATTCTTCTGTTTTAGCTCCTTCTTTCTTGCCTGTACTGCTTGAGCAATTTTTTCTCTCCTTCAAATCTTTTTAGGTTGAATTTACTGAGCATGCCAGTGTCCAGTTTTAGTCTTCTTTTTTTTTCTGTGTTTTTTAAAGAATTTCTTTTTCTGTTTTTAGAAATTTTTAAGAAGTTTTAAACTAGTCTGCCCTGTACATAATCCTAATTAATATAAAGCCTGGTTTTCTGCTAAAACTGTCTGAGGAGATAGTGTGTCTTTATTGTTGTCAAAGAGTACAGTCTCATAGCTGGACTCATAAGTGAGGCACAGAGAACTAATAAAATGCTGACATGGACATGTAGGTCAAATTTCTGCCTCACTAGCACATTGTACCTTTCTTGAGAAAAGTCTGTGTGTCAAGAAAAAAAAATCCTATCTGTGTCAAATAGGGACACTATTATCACGTAGCCCTTAAAGCTCAGAGCATTTAGCCGTTATTAGTTTTGCTTTTTTTTTTTTAAATAAACATATATAGAGGTCAGGATTGTGCATTATAGATGCACAGTTTGATGTCTGATGCTTGCTTCCCTGTTAACTTACACTAATAAGCACTTTTTTACAATTGTCATCGACCTATAATGTGTTGCTGGAACGTATCTGTGCCGCTTGAGTTTTAATTATTAATCCATCAGCATAGAGGAGCTGCGCTCTATGTTTACTCTGCTCTTGTGTATTATGTCTATTCTCTACCCTTAGGTTTGGACATTAGCACCTTGTCAAACCTGTTTTTTTCACTACAGATGAGTATTTATATATTTCTGCATGAATTGTTCTTTTCAGAGTCATAGTGCTGTAAAAAGAATCCAGATCAGCAATCTGTACTACATTTTCCCCCACAATTGATAATTATTTGTGTGTTTAAAAAACTTTAATGGTATTAGTACACATGCCCATATTTTCCTCACCTGTTGGCTGCAATTAGGTTCCCACTAGAAGGGAACACTCCCATGGACAGTGATGTCATAAAAATTAAAAATTTTTTTTTTCAGAGAGAAAATAGATCTTTATTTAAAAAATTGTTTTATTATTAGTTTTTAAAATATTTCTAAATGTCATGCTGAAGCTATACATTTTGCTTGAATATGAGTAGGTGTGTAACTGCATGTTTTTTTTTTTTTTTTTGGTGTATAAATCTTTTTATTAAGGTAAATAATCCAACAGATATTGTTACATACCAAGATTTAGTTATAAACAAAAATAAACATAACAAACCGCAAAATAATAATGAACATACATACACCACAAACATAAGGAACAAAATAAAACAACCCCTTACCTCCCTTCCCACCCTAGGGACTAAAAGACATGCCACACTAATGGTGCGGTCAACACCACATGGTTACTCAGCCTGCATTTTCAAGATAAAGGAGAAGAGGAGACCAAATCTTATCAAATTCGTCCAATTTCTTTACCATAAGGAATCTAATTTTTTCCAAATGTAGTACCTTAATCAATTCTTCCAACCATAATTTAGCTGATGGGGTTTCTGTCGTTTTCCAAAACCCTAGAATAAGTTTCTTTGCCACAATAAGTCCATAGGACAACAGTTGTTTTTGAGGTTCTTGGAGTGACATGATTTTGTCAGAGATTCAAAATATCACAAGAAGTGGATCATGCTTTAAGTCGCTATCAGATGACTGACCTCACCTCCAAGTCCCAAAAGATCATCCAACCTAGCAGGATTAGCCTCACTAAAGCAGGGTATATACATTCTCACATAGTCCCTGATTTGCAAATATCTAAAAAAGTTATTTGCATGCAGACCATATTGATCCTGCAGCTGCCTGAAGGATGCAAACGTGCCATTTATGAATAGGTTTCCAACATTATGAACACGTAACTCCTTCCATCGTGTAAAAGCAGAGTCCATAATAGAAGGGGTAAATGATGGGTTCCCACTAATTGGTAAAAGGAAAGACAGTGGCTTAATATCAAATTTTTATTTGATCTGCTTCCAAATACGAACTGTGCTATGAATTATACAGTTGTAGTTATATACTGCCTTGTCTATCTTTACAGGAGACAGTATGACTGCACCAATATCATAAGGGTTGCATGCCTCTCGTTCCAATTGGATCCAAGTTGAGTGTGCTACCGTATGATCTAGCCATATTATAATAGTGCGAAGAGCACAAGCATAGTAATAAAGGGCAAAATCTGGAAGGGACATTCCATCTACAGCTTTAGGTTTACAAAGGTGTGCTTTACTTATTCTATGTAATCCCATAAAAATGGTACAATAATGGAATCTAGTTGTTTGAAAAACGTCTTTGGTAAAAATATTGGGATGTTTTGAAAAAGATATAGAATTTGGGGAAGAAAGATTATTTTAATAATATTGACCCTTCCTACTAAAGAAATAGGCAGGGATCTCCAGAACTGAATATGATCTTGCAATTTAGCCACTAAGTTTATGTTGTGTTATTTTGAAAGGAAAGGATTGGAGCACAGAAATATCTCTGAATCTTATTGAATGCTTTATTGGCATTAGTTCACTCTTAGACCAGTTGACCCTATAACCCGAAAATATACCGTAATGACAGACTGTTTCTAAGATTGTTGAAATAGTAATTTGAGGTTTAGTGATATATAACAGAATATCATCAGCATATAATGATACTTTGCTTAATGTATTCTTTGTGCTGTAACCATGTATGCTGGGGTTAGACCGAATAGCCTGGGCAAGGGGCTCAAGGGCTAAGGCAAAGAGTAAAGGCGATAGTGAGCAGCCCTGTCTAGTACCTCTATATAGACTGAATGGAGGAGATAGAATTCTGTTAGTAAGAATCCTTGCGCACGGCCTATGATAGAGAATTCTTATCCACTTTTCAAAATTATCGACGATTTCAAATTTTCTTAGGGCTGCGAAAAGATAAGGCCATTGTAATTGGTCAAAGGCTTTCTCTGCATCAAGAGAAGCAATGACTAGCTCGTCTGAGTGTATGTTTTGAGAGTAAATTATGTTAAAAAGAGGTCTGAGATTTGAAGATGAGTGTCTGTTTGGAATAAATCCGGTCTGATCGGGATGAATAAGCTTGTCCATTACAGAGCTAAGTCTAATGGATAAGGCCTTAGCCAGGATTTTTTGATCACATGGTAAAAGTGATATTGGCCTATAACTACTCACTTCTGCTAGGTCCTTCCCTTTCTTAGGTAAGACTGTTATAATGGGTTGATTTAAAGTAGGAGGTAACCTGCCACTATTATATGATTGAGTGTACACTTTAAATAGATCAGGTGAGAGGATATCGCCAACTCATTTATAAAACTCACTTGGATAGCCGTCTGGACCAGGGGATTTGCCACCTTTCATCTTCTTAATAGTATCTACTATTTCTAAAACCGAGAGATCAGCATTGAGGGCGTTACGATCTTCTTGGGTTAGAGTGGGAAGGTCACAACTATCCAAAAAGTTTTTGACAACTGAATCATTATTTAGGGACCTAGAAGAGTATAATTCCTCATAGAATTGTTTGAATCTCTCATTGATTTCATAAAAAGTTAACTTGATGTTCATTAAAAATATATATAAATAAATAAAAACTTAAATCATGGTAAATTCTAGCTAAACTTTCTCTTTTTTATTGTGGATCTAACTTACTCTCAATCTATTCTAGTGTGTATGACTTGCTTAACCATGGATTTAGGGCTTAACATTAAGCTTGTTCAGAGATGTTTTACTACTTTAATAACTTACTGTACTTGTCCAAAATGTCCTCTACAGGGTGGGCCATTTATATGGATACACCTTAATAAAATGGGAATGGTTGGTGATATTAACGTTACGATAACGATATCCGAGTGGCGCAGTGGTTAAAGCGCTCGCCCTATCATCCGGAGATCGCTGGTTCGAATCCCGGGTGGTGCTGTAACCTCTCGCAGCCGGAGGTCTAGAGAGAGCTGATTGGCTGAGCTCTCTCAGAGGGGAGGGATGAGAGGTTCTCCGACATTAATCACGGCTCTACAGCCAGTCAGGGGCGTCTGTGAGCTCACGCAGCGGAGGGAGCGGATAGCGCTGTCCTCCGAGTGTCAGTGTCAGGCACTCGGAGGACAGCCACTGATGTTTGTTCATTAGTGACAATTTTCATGTGTCTACATTTTGGCAAATCCAACACTGAACCAGTTTCATGAAACTTAGCAAGCAGTTTGCTAACTGTAGCATGGGAGATGGGTGGTCTTGTAGGGTGTCTTGCATTGAAATCTGCTGCAATGACCCGGTTACTGCGTTCACCAGATATCAACACAATTTCGATCCGCTCATCACGTGTTAACCTCTTTGACATGTGAACAAAGAGAAACTTGTAAATAACTCATGAAAGAATAAAGTTACGTTAAAACCAAGCATATCACATATACTAATGTGCCACAAACAGGACGTTAATATCAACAACATTTATCAATAATATTTTTAATATCAACAATAAAATTCCCATTTTATTAAGGTGTATCCATATAAATGGCCCACCCTGTATATATAGTTTTATCCATGATTAACTGGACTTAAAAACAATCTGTCCTATCTTCACAGTCACTCAGGGCCAACAGGGCTAAAAGTGTAAAGAGATTCACCATAATCAGATGCTGATGGAACTTGAACACTGTACTTCAACAGTTTAAGCACTCCTTTCTACTGAAATGTAGTACTTCTTTAAACAATCAATTCCGCAGTTTTACTATATGTAGTAACTGTTCTGTGATTAAGACTAAATGGGCTAAATTGTTAACACTGTTCAAGATGCCACCTACACAGAGAGGAATCTTGTATAATCTTTTATTATAAAAAAATTTTGTATGTACCATGCTGGTTGGTAATTATACATCCATTTTAACAAGAAAATGTAAATTGTGGTTGTGTATGATGAAAAGCTTTGTGCATCATGCTGTATAATCTTTCAGTTCTGCCACTAGCTGTAAGATGGGGAAATTCAATGAACATAAATGAATTTATTAATTAAATAAATAAAACATGGCAGAGGGCAATTATGACAGTTAAGTTCAATTCAATAAAATCTTATTTGTATAGCACTTTTAATAATTGTCATTGTCACAAAGCAGCTTTACACAATCAAAAGAAAACTATGGAAATGTGAGAACATGTGTAAAATGATGAGATTGTCCCTGATGAGCAAACCGAGGCTGATGGTGGCAAGAAAACACTCCCTGAGATGGCAATAGGAAGAAACCTTAAGATGAACCAGGGTCAAAAGGGAACCCATCCACATTTGGGTGATAGCGGATAACAGGACTTGTTGGGCAGTCATACTGTGTCTGACCAGCATGTGCCTGAAGGATGAGTCCCTGTTGAGTCTGGTTCCTCTCAAGGTTTCTTCCATTTGCCATCTCAGGGAGTTTTTCCTCACCAGGGACAATGTCACACATTTTCTCACATTTCATACATATTTCCATAATTTTCCTTTGATTGTTTGAAGCCGCTTTACGATTAGCACCATTGCTAAAAGCGCTATACAAATAAAATTGAATTGAATTGAACTTCACTCCATGTGAAGCTTACCCAAGTTCTTAAATCAGCCAGGCTTTGACAATCTTCTTAGGGCTGCAGTCATCCCTGTCACTTGTGCTTCTTTTCCTCCCACACATTCCCCTTCCAGTCATATGTCCATAAATATGCTTCAATACAGCACTCCAGTCAGGTCTTTCAGCGATGACCTTCTGTGGCTTATCCTGCTTGTGGAGGGTGTGATCATTGTGGTTACATGTGCTGAACTACTATAATCACCAGAATACAAACAGAAAAAGGCTTCAAATACTTAATGGTATGTGTAACGATTTGAATTAAATTACAAAAAAAAAACCTCAAAAAAGTTTTTGAGATGCACTTTAAATTGCATATTTATGGAAAACCTCCATTTCTCCAATTGTAGTTGTCTTGAAATGGCTTTATTATTTGCATTATCATTTAGTCATCAGCCAAACAACACACACACACACACACACACACACACACACACACACACACACACACACACACACACACACACACACATTTAAAACAAAAATATAAACTACTGTCTGAACAGAGAGGGGCATTTACAGCATATACAGTATACAAAACCTTTTACAGCAACACATTCTATACTTTATATGTACAAGATGATCCTTGGGACAAATTCTTGATGCACAATGCCATGAATGTCAAAAAAGAAAATAAGCATGCACTTGATTGACCTGCAGACCTGCCACGCCTTATATGGACTTGGAAATGATATCCTCTTCCACTATGAAAGACTGTTGCTTCGTCTCAGGGTTGTACCCATTCACCCAAGTTTTGTCACCGGAAATCATCCTTGACATAAAGCATGGATCATCCACGGCACACTGAGTTCTTCAACACAATGTTACTTCTGCTCCGGAATGTACCCTCCTCTATTTTCTGATTAGCTGAAATTTGGCATAATTATGACGGTGCCACAGCTTGAGCTAATAGAGAAATGTGTGATAACATAGATTTCTTTAAATGAAAAAAAAAAAACATTAGCAATAAAATCATCTATAAATTATCATTTAATCATGAAAAGTTATATTTACAGATGGTGAATTTAATTTCTTTTTCTTCATTGACCAGAAAACAAAACCATAGAAATTGTGTGACTTGAAATAAACACTATCTTATTTGAAGATGAATAACTTTCTAACTTTTTGTGTAATCATAAAAATAATTCTATCAATATAAATATTTAAAATGCAAAAACAAGATTTAATGTTCTTTTAGATTTATTAATAGTTTAAAGTAAATATTAAGTACATGTACAAAAGTAAACAGAATGATATCTATATGACATCTATAAGAATGTTCCTGGGTCAAGCAGCCTTTTTGTTGTCTCACAAGGTGTTTCACAAGGCTTTGAACACCAAAAATAAAAAAGTGTGTGCTTATCTTTTTTCTCCTATGAAAAATGGCACAGGCTAACTGGGGTTACCCCAAAATTTGCTTCGTGTGTGTGTGTGTGCCTGTGCCCAAAGTCTCCTGGGATAGACTCCAGATCCCCATAACCCTGTACAGGATAAGCGGTAGAGAAGGAAAAAGAATGAATGAACTTGTAATCTTACCTGAACCAAGTGTGTCTGTTCAAGATGCTTGATAAGGATCCAGAAGAATCCTCAGCCCGGAGTCCAAGTTGACCAATTGCCCAGATAAACGTCAATCACTTTGGTACGCTAACCAATCATTGCTTCCATAATGACCTGCCATGCATTTCTGTAAACTAGGATTGGGGAATTTTTTTTTTTCAAGGGCTTCCCACGTGGGTTGAAGCTCATAGTATGGTGTAATTGACAGTGTAAATGCTTATGTTTAGATTCACAAATCAATGCACTTTTGTGTAATCGTCATATGAAAAGTAACAAGTCTGTATTAAAAATGTAGTCAGTAAAAGTACAGGCTTTCATTAAAAAAATTTAGTAGGTAGAAGTAAAAATTGTTGCATACAGAAGATATGCAGTAAAATGCAGATACACTGAAAAAAATATGTAAGTACAGAAACAAAATATTTGTACAACATTACTTACTTATTACAACATTTATAATGTAATAGCCTAATTTCATCATCATTCAGAGATTTTAAGACATTTAGGTCTATATAAAAAATTTGAAATATGAATGTTCTATAATGAGAATTACATAAAAGCATTTCAAGATTTCCTTTATGTACAATTTTGTAAAAATACATTTGGAACATCAACCACACATGCATCCTACTGTATATACTGTAACTGGTTAAAATGATTAAACAGTACTAAACAGCAATCTATACAGTTAACTTATCTTGCAGGTAAATTTCAGAAGTAAAGGTTTTATTAAAATGTATCATATACTTGCATTGCTAACCTCTACAACAATAATTGAACACTACAGTCAGTACTGGAACATTAATCTAATAAATATATAATTAGAAAGAAAGGCAATGCTGCCAGCCAACCAGAGCTCTGGAATGCAACAGAAATCTTTGAGATGCAGGGGTCAAAGTATAGGGTTTCATTTCATCATTAGGTGGAGACAGATCCTACGTCCTGAAGAATACCAACTAGGCTGATCTAATTTCCACATCTAGACAACAAATTCTAGAGCCAGATTATGCAACAGAAACCAACATCATACAATGCTGTTTTAAATCCACCTGGTTATAGTCTAAACTCATTAAAGGGCTCATCCATTAACAACAGAATATTAATTTCATCTAATTTCTCTAGAGTCTCTGCTGTCTTTTATTATTCTATTTCCCCTCAGTTGTCCTGACATCTTACAAAATTTTCTTACTAAAGAAACCTTTAGTAAGTCCAGACCTGAAAAACCCATGCAAAATCTTTAATATCTGTAAACATCTTAAAATACACAGGTATGAAAAGATACATGGTTAGATATTACTTTGTAGATTAGCTTTCTTCAAAATGTTTCTTCAAATGACAAATGTTTAAGTACAAATTGCCTTAAGAACATATTCACTTTACTACCTACTTGCTTTAGTAAAGGTTTATGTGATATCTGTGGTCGTTTCCTGTAGTCAGTATTTTTGTGCATAAAGTATGTGTATCCTACAACTTATAATATAGGTATTTGCTCTTACTAGCTGTATCAGTGTCAGTTTTGGATAGAATGGTCCTGTGAAGATATATTACACATAGGCATTTCTCCCAAACTGCCTTACAGAGCAACCTTGATCTGTTACATCTTTTTCAGAAATTACAGGACTGTTGGCATTTTTGCCTTGAGCTGTCATGAAAGAGGTGACTCCAGTGTAGGTGTACTCTCTTTAAATGTGGAGAGAGAATAATCAATTAATTCATAATCTGTACCACAGTATTATTATTATTATTATTATTATTATTATTATTATTATTATTATTATTATTAATAATATAATAATAATATATAATAATAATAATAATAATAATAATAATAATAATAAATTAAATATTCAATTTTTTTATCATGTTTTAAATAACAACATTTTAATATTTCAGATAAATAGTTATATACCTCAGGGTAAATCCCTCTGTCATTGAGAAGCAGAAGATCGTCCCCCCGAGAAAGCAAAGGACAGAGCCGGCCCATCCAATAAACAGTGCAGCTCCCAGCTCAAACCTTGGACAGATAGTAGGAAACAGGCTAATAATCTGATTATGTTTTAATGAATACTTAGTTAACATTCTTTACTACAATTACTTACTTTTGTGCTACAAATAACGGATCAAAAAAATCAGACGTTATTCTGTGGGCATATAGTGAACATGTTGTCAATGAACAAAGACCTGCAAAGAAAATGAGAGATAGGTCTTAGATAGATTTCAAATGCACCCTTTAGATCATGCATAATTAATGGTACGCAAAATAAATCTGTCAAAGAGTCAGTAACAATGCTGAGTGTTCTTTTTTTTTTACATGAAGGGCCAAATAAAAATAAAAATTAAATGAAATAGAAATGGAAAAGTTTTAATTTAACACACATTAAAACATATAAATTTCACATTACTCGTAGTAGCTGTGCAACAATGTTGATGAATTCATGAAAGAGGAGGTACAATATGCATATATTTTCTACAACTGCATGGCTCTACTAGTCCTTATATATATTATTTAATATATTGCATTTGGTCTTTTACATTATTCTTTCCATAGTAACAGTTTAAACACAGGTTTTGCATGACACATGTTTCTGTTATCTAAGGAGAGACTTCAAGAGGGATGAAGAAGTGATGTGATTTTTAATGATTATACCATGAGTATGCAGATCAGCCATAACATTAGAAACATTAACATTAAACCAGACAAATTTTGGGTTCCCTCTGTGGAGAGTTTGGAGGCTGGGGCAGCGGTGTTGCACTTTTTGCCTGCTGGGCCTAAGAGCAGTGGACTGGGTGTTCTGGTGCCTTCCTCCCATTGCCAGCATTGCCTTTTTTCAGTGATTTATGCATCACTGGCTTTTCTGTGGGATCAAAACGGACAGGCTGGTCTTGATTCTTGCATTGGGTGATCATGATCCTATCACTAATTTGGTGGTGCATAGTTGGTGATTGTTCAGTTCACCTGGAGATTGTGTTGATGTTGTGACTGATCTGTGTAAGAACGTGAACTACCTTTATGGGTGTACCAAACTGTTAAAGATGTATTATGTGTGAACAGTTAAAATTGATTAATTAGAGTTTTTCCTTGCCATCGGCAACAGATTGATCAAGAAGCACAAACTGATAATGTTATTCATTTATGAATGTATTTTTACATTTATATTCAGAACTTCTATTGTTGTAAAGCTTTTTGTGTCTATTCTTGAAAGTGCTATTTAAATACAATTGATGCTAATTTTATTAACATCAAATATTTGTGGTATAAGAGATCTCTGGGCCATGCAGTTATCTACTTTATCAAATGATCCACATTAACACACACAGTAGCACACGACCCCAACATGGATTATTTTCAAATAACAGCATGACCCTCTGTGTGGTATTTCATCCTAACAAAGAAACATCTAGGAAAAACAGCGCTTAAAGCTCAATGGATAACTGTCCAAAAGATTGCTGGAAAAAACAGGTTTCATTATTATTAATTTGCACAGTTACAAAGTTAAACAGAATAAATGATGCATGAACCATGTAACAACCCAAAAACGCTCAGCTTAGATTTACTACTCAGCAGGTTGATATACCCAGAGATTGATTTTATATTTTATGTTCATGGTATAGTTATTGTTACAAATCTTGATTTTTCACCCAATGCAAAATTCTCATTCCGTTAAATTTTTCATCTTTAATTTTTTTTTTTGCATTTTGTAGGTCACATTTCTTTTCTTTTTTTCTTTTTTTTTTTTTTGCCCTTGAGCTGTTGTAATTAAATTTATTATGGAAAATTACACCAAATCTAATTTTGCACATTAATCTTTTGTTGCACTAAAAAAAAATTCTAGCGACAATATAAATGTATGCTATTCTTAGTCCTATGTTGTTGAGGAATAGCTTCCGACTGAATAGCTTCCTGACCCTGGGTCTATTGACTGTAGTAAATCTAACATTAGTATAAAGGTGGTAGAGATCTAGACAATTACCACTGATGATGAAATGTAGTCCAGAGAGGCAAGTAATCCGGGCTTTAGTAGTCTCAGAACCACCTATCTTAGTGCATTTCATTCCAATTAGGGCTAGAATGGCTCCAAAGAAACCCAGGAACACTGCAGAGATCATCAGCCCACGACACACCTGGATGTAAGCTGGACAACCAACACAACAGATGCTTGAATTCCCTGAGGTATACAATGTACATCTTAAAACCAAAGTAATGGCTAATCAATGATATAATGCAGGACAGAGATGACACAGTATTGTCACAGCATTTTTAATCACATAATGTTAAGGTAATAATCTGACTCTAGGTGAGCCATTTAGAAACTGCTGCACAATATGGCCAAGAGTATGTGCACACCTGACTATCACACCCATGTATGGGCCTTTCTCAAAGTGTTGCCACACTGTAGCATTACCATTCCCTGTCAATGTAATTAAGAATCCTAGTTCAAACCTGTTCTAGCATAATGGGTAAATCTTTAAAGTCATGTTCCAGAACTGTTGGAAAGCATTCAGAAGAGTAGTAATTATTGTAACAAAGAGAGATTATTTATAAAATAAGGTGTTCAAAAATTGATGGTGAGGTGTCCACAGTTGTTTCACCATATAATCTATTTTAACACATATTAGGACGTTTTCTCATGCTGTGATTAAGGCTTTGTGGTGTATACTATTGTGTGTGCCCATAAGGCATATTTATTGAATGTGATTATTAGCACAGTTAACTTATCTTATATAATTTCCAAAAATTGTACTTACTTGTATGTCAGCACCACAGACCGGAAAGCCCACCATGTTCCAATCAAGTATTAGGATTACTTTAAGTGCATTTGGCACAATTTAGCTTTGGCACAGTGATGACCCTTTCTAAATGCTACATTAAGATATTTGGCCAAGGATATTTTGCTGGAGAGTGCGTGACTCAAGCCAAAACTACATTAGGGCTATTTGATACTTTGCTTCTCTTTTTCATTAACAAATGTTGTGATCTACCTTTCCTGTTAGGAAAGCCTGGCTAAATGAAATCCAGCCTCTTAAGAAGTTAACATCTTTTTACAAGGTTGTATAAGCACATTTAAAGTAATTTTACTTTACATACATTATTATAAACTCACTACAAAATAATTTTCTCTAGCAGTGAAAAGAAAGGTCATTAAAGGAGCAAATAACAAACCATCTAAAGCCAGCATGGAAGGGAAATCCTTGCAGTTGGAGATTCCAGTTGAATCTGTCACACATGTTTTCCAAAGATTGGACCAAAATGTTGCTGTAGTGATGACTGTTCCATCTACGGAGGATACTTTCCAGTAGTCAGTGGGCAGTGTGGAGGAGATGAGAACCCAGCCTGATATACTAAGCAGCAAAGCAACAATCTCTGTTACCATTTTCCCCATATTTTGCCAGACTGATAAGTTCAAATATGAGCAAAGCCAGATCACTTGAAGTCAGCCATGATTCGCCAGTCAAAAGTTATTACAAGAAGTAGAAGTCAGGAATGGTTATGGTCACTATGTCAGGGTAGCAGTGTTTCCAGGGGATGTGATGTGGGCTGGCGTTGTTTTGCCTTAGGTCCACTTTTAGTTGCGTTATATACAACAGGGAGGGCTTTGTTCTCAAACCTTTTCAACAACTGACCAATAGCCTTTTTTATCCACATTAACTATCAATTTCACCAAAACACACACACACGCACACACACACACACACGCACACACGCACACACATACACACACACGCACACACGCACACACACACACATCACTCCACAAGAATGATTTGATGAGGAAGGGTAAGCAATGAAAGGTCAACAGATGAGCACAATAGAAATGGATGTTATTGGAGGGGCCTGAAAAGTCTTTGCTTGCAGTGGATAGTATGAATCAAACAATCTTTATGTATGAAACACACTTTCTAACACACCTTACAAAAAGTATTGTACATTTAGGAAGCAAAACGCCTTTTTAAATCATGTATAGATTAGATTTCTATCTATTGGTAATAACGTTAAAAATGTTGTTAATCAAAATGGTGTAGCAAGAATCTAAATGCTTCTTTATTTGGACTTTTACATGTATTTTCAATCTGCTCTGATACATTATTATACATAATATTGGAGAATTACACACATTCAAATAATCAACTAATGTGCATACAGGTTTGATGAAGCCTTAATGTGCATACAGGTTTACATGCCTAATGTACATACAACTTAATGCGCATACAGGTATGAGGGTTACCTTTTGATCTCAAAATATGTTATACAGTGCTATACTTTATTCATTCAAATTAATTATGTCATTTCTGTGTGGTATGGTGGTGGTGGGTAGCAGCCTCACAGCTCCAGTGTCCTTGGTCCTCCCTGTGTTGGTGTTGGTTTTCTAATTGTTTATGAATTCCTTTCAGCTCCCAAGACATGGCTCTCAAGGTGAATTGGCCGCCCTATATGTGTGGATGCGTGATTTGTCTATCCTTGTCTTGCACCTGAGTTCCAGGGATAGGTCCTAGATCTGCCACAAGTCTGACCAGAATAAGAAATTACTTTAAGAAATAAAGGTTAGTCAATCCGCAAAACCTCAAGAACTCGTATCCTCAAGTGCAGTTGCCAAAACCATTCAACGGTAAGATGAAACTGGCTGTCATGAGGACTGTCCCATGAAAGGAAGACCAAGAGCTACCTCTGCTGCAGAGGAACTACACAGTATGTTTATTAGAGTGAGCAGCCTCAGAAACTGTCAATTTACAGCACCTCAGATTAGAGCCCACATAAATGCTTCTCAAAGATCAAGCGGCAGACAGAGGAAACTGTGTGAGTCAGGCCTTCATGGTGAAATTGCAGCAATAAACATAAGAAATGGACATTAGATTCTTGTCTAACTACCAGGCCTTTGTTAGGTGTAGGGAGGTTAAACTGAATAGATTGCTGCTGAATGTGTGGTTTCTGTGAAGCATGGAAAAGGAATTGTGCTGGTGTGGGCGTGCTTTACTGGTGACACTGTTGGTGACTTGCATCACACATGCTATAAAGATTGGGCTCTTCCCACTTGACCTGCATCTCTGTGTTTGATTGGCCTAGTGGTTATAATGATTGGTGCTCAGTCCACCAATCATTCAGTGAACTCCAGAGAAAGCTGAAGGAAGAAGAAAAAGAAAGTAATGTGCATAGTAATGTGCATGCACAGAGCAATCTATAGTACATAGAATGGTCTTATGCCATATTATCTGTGTATTTTAAGATCTGTCATGCTTACTACAATTAAAACTTTTTGATGCACAGATTTAGAACAGCCTTCCAAGTAGTGTTTGGGATTCAAATACAGTCTCAGTGTTTATGTCTAGCCTGGAAATTCATTTGTTTAGTCAGGCTCGGACTGATCCAGGGTTTATGGGCATAAAGACATTTGTGAACTTGTATGTTTGGATGCTGACTCCCCCCAACTCTTATGCAATTCATGTAGTTTTAGCTCCTCTCCTCAAAACAGTAAGCATGCATAATTCTCTCCCTCTTTTTTGTTCAAATACTATGAAAAAACTAGATCAGTCAAAGTTTGCAGTCAGTGATTGGATAGTGCCCATAAAAAGTTTTGATAGAAATCACTCATCAGCACTGGGTTCCCTTTTGGTTGCATTATGTTCAACAGGGAGGGCTTTGTTCTCTAACTTTTTCAACAACTGACTAGAGCTTTTTTATCCATATGAATCATCCGTTTCAGCACAACACAGTGACACACACACACACACACACACACACACACACACACACACACACACACACACACACACACACACACACACACACAGATCACTCCACAAGAAAGATTTTAGGAGGAAGGTAAGCCATGAAAGGTCAACAGATGAGTACATTAGAGGAGGATGTTATTGGAGTGGCCTGAAATGTTTGTGCTTGCATTGATTACTTAAAAAATCCTCATGCATCAAAATATTTCTGGCACACGCTATATTAGATGTAAATTTATTAAGATTTCTCTTTCTTTTTTTTTTTTGACATTTTTTATTTTTTGATACAACAGTGTTATCCATATGTTTACATCAAATGAAATGTACTTACATTCCTCACTGTTCTTTTTTCTTTTTTACATAATACAGTACAATAAACAAAAACAAACAATGAATAAAATGAAGCAAGTAAATGAATAAGTAAATAAAATGAATAATAATAAGAAGAAGATAAACATGGTACTATTAATAACAAAGGTCATTGTTACAATTTGGGGAGGACAAAACTTAACTTAACTTAAAATGAAAATTCCCTAATAAATCATATTGAATCTTTGAGAGTGGAGAATGAGAGGGAGCTTACCGGGTATCAGTTTGAGAGATACACACATTGCAAATTTAAGCAAGGGGCATTTATGCTTCTACCAAATCTGGGCGCAGTGGCTCAACATATTCGATCCACTTGGACCAAATATTTCTGAATATGTCCATATGAAGGCGGAGGGAAAATGTAATTTTTTCTATAACATAAATATAAAATATAATATCAAACCACTCTTGCAGTGTAGGGGGTTCAGGAAGCAACCAACGTCTTGTAAGAGCTTTTTTACCTGCAGTTACCAATATATCAAATAAGCGTTTCTCAGATCTTGTCTGGAGGCCAGTAATTCCTAGAAAAAATGTAGGAAAATGTAATGGGAGTGTGATGCTAAATATGCTTTCCATTGCTTTCTGAATATCCTCCCAAAAAGGCTTTATCACTGGGCAATCCCAGAATATGTGCCAGTGACTGGCTTCCTGAAACCCACACTGTCTCCAGCATTTAGTGTCCCCTCCCTCAATATATGCTTTCTGTTTTGGTGTAATAAAAAATCTGATAAGGCACTTCCACGAGAACTCCCGCCACATATACGAATTAGTGCATTTTGATGAGAATTCACATACACCCCGCCAGTCTTCAATTGATATTGAAAAATTACCTTCTTTTTCCCATTTTTTAAAAATATATTCTGTAGAGTGAGGTTTATATTCCCTTAATCCTTTACATAATTTAGAAATAATACCTTTATTTAAGTTACCTTGGCATGCATCTTTGAATAGTTTCATAATTGGGTCATCAAAGTCAGTTTTATTTCTGATATTTTTTTCAAAATGGTTGCGCAGCTGGAGGTATCTATAGAAATCAGATTTATCTAGATTGTATTCTTTCTTCAAACTTTCAAAATCTTTAAACTTTCAAAATCTTTTCAATCTTTTCTGTTAGAGAGTAGAATGTTGTTATTCCTTTTGAAATCCAGGATTTTAATCTGTAATCCATCTTATTAGGCTTAAATTCAGGGTCATAAGCGCACCACTGAATTATTTGTAGTTTACTATTCAGTTTATATTCTTCCTTTATTTTGTTCCAAAAACTTAATGTTGCTTTAATCCATGAATTCTGCACCTTTTCTAGAAATCCTCCCAAGTTTTTATGAACCAATAATGCCTGTATTGATCTAACTTGATTTAACTTGATCCTAGGTTTTTTTCCTTGCCAAATAAATCTGGATATAGCCTTATTTAATTCTGTCCAATGTTTTATGGGAATTTCTACTGGAAGTGCTTGGAATAGATAGAGATACCGTGGAAGGACGTTCATCCTTATTGAGTCAATCCTTTGACTAAGGCCAATAAAAGAAATGGCATTCCATCTGTCTAAGTCATTTTTTATGGTTGTTAACAATGGGTCAAGATTTGCCTCTATTAATGTAAAAAATTCTTTTGTTAAGTTTATTCCTAAGTATTTTAGTGAATTCTGATCCCAGTTGAGATTAAATTTATCTCTAATATTTATTGGTGGTGTATAATTGAAAGTCAAAATCTGTGTTTTTTATATGTTCACTTTATATCCTGCATAATTGCCAAATTTCTCTAGAAGGTTCATTAATTCAGGTAGTGAGTTAGTGGGGGTACTTAGAAAAATCAAAATATCATCTGCATATAATGCCAATTTATGATCATCTCCATTAATTAACTGTTCACTCAGTAGTGGGTATGTCCCCAAATCCTTTAAATTAGCCGTTATTAAACCGCTAATCAAGAAACCTGACCTTGACCCCTGTCTGCTTTCTAATTACAGGCCGATATCAAACCTTCCGTTTATCTCCAAGATTTTGGAAAAGGTAGTATCACAGCAGCTATGTTCACGTCTACACAGAAATAGCATAAATGAACTGTATTAGTCAGGATTTAGGCCTCATCACAGCACAGAGACAGCACTTGTTAAAGTAGTAAACGACCTCCTATGGGCCTCTGATCAGGGTTGCGTCACTATACTTGTGTTACTGGACCTCAGTGCAGCTTTTGACACCATTGATCATAGTATTCTCCTTCACAGATTAGAAAAGGTAGTTGGAATTAAGGGAACTGCCCTCTTGTGGCTCAGATCCTACTTGACTGATCGTTATCAGTTTGTAGATTTAGATGGTGACCATTCCTCATGTTCTCAAGTGGAGTTTGGTGTTCCACAGGGCTCAGTTTTAGGCTCACTGCTTTTTTCCCTTTACATGCTTCCTCTGGGCAACATAATTCGTAAACATGGTATTAGTTTTCATTGTTATGCTGATGACACACAATTATATGTCTCAGCAAAACCAGATGAGAAAAACCAGTTTGCTAAAATTGAGCAGTGTGTGCAGGACATACGAGATTGGATGTTAATTAATTTTCTTCTGCTTAATCCTGATAAGACAGAAGTTCTAGTCATAGGACCACAAGTAGCTAGAAGTAAGCTTTCTGATCAGACTGTAACTTTAGATGGCCTTTCTGTTCCATCAAGTGCAACAGTTAAAGACCTCGGTGTGATTATAGATTCCAGCCTTTCGTTTGAAGCTCATGTAGATAATATCACCAGGATAGCTTTCTTTCACCTTAGAAATATTGCCAAGATAAGAAACATATTGTCACTAAATGATGCAGAAAAACTAGTTCATGCTTTTATCACCTCTAGGTTGGACTATTGTAACGCCTTACTGTCTGGTTGTTCAACTAGGTGTATAAACAAGCTTCAGTTAGTTCAGAATGCAGCAGCGAGAGTCCTCACTAGAACCAGAAGATACGAGCACATCACCCCTATCTTATCTACACTGCATTGGCTCCCTGTGAAATTTCGCATCGATTTCAAGATACTACTTTTGACATTTAAAGCACTAAATGGTCTCGCGCCACAGTATTTGAGTGAACTGTTAGTGTCTTACGATCCGCCACGCCTACTTCGATCAAAATGCAGGCTGCCTGTCAGTACCACGTATTATTAAAACTACAGCAGGGGGCAGAGCTTTTTCTTACAAAGCCCCAAAGTTATGGAATAGTCTTCCTGTTAATGTTCGGGACTCAGACACAGTCTCAGTGTTTAAGTCTAGGCTAAAAACTTATTTATTTAGCCAAGCATTTTTGTAAATAGATTAACCTTAGGTAAAGGAGCAGATCTGGGGGACTCATGGACGTAGAGTATTCTGGTGAACTGGTATGTTTAGATGCTGTCCTCCCACTCTCATTGTTCACTCAGGTTTGTTGACGGTGAGGTGATTGGTTGCTTTACATCTCAGGGAGCCCTCATGTTTGTGTTTCCTTCTGGCTCTCCCTTTTAGTTATGCTGTTATAGTTAGTCCTGCCGGAGTCCCTGCTTGCACTTTGCACTAATATACATTCACCTTATACATGTTGACTGTGACCATACCTAACTGCCATCTCTCCTTATTTTCTGTTCTCTCCTTTTCTGCTCTCTCTCTCTCTCCCTCTCTCCTTTCCCTCTCTCTGTCTCTCTGTCGAGCTATACATGTTCGCTCCTGAGTTGCCAGTGATCCAGACCCCTCTGCCCTCTGAAGCCGTCTAACCCGTCCTGGAGTCCTGCTTCTGGTTGGAGATCCCGTCACATGGATGCCCCGTGTGGTCTGCCTGGATGCGCTTGGTGGCTGGGGATGGTTTCCATGAAGACTGTCCTATCATCGATTGATGCTCTGGGGACCTGTGACTTCAGTTGTTCGATAGCTCAGGACTGGAATCTCCTACAGTCTACCTGAGCCTCCGGGAACAAACTGGACTCCTTTTAATTTAAATTTTAACACATCTCCTGTTACACTGAACTTCCAGTACACATTATTATGCTGATCATTCTCTGCTATCCGTTATCACCCAGATGAGGATGGGTTCCCTGTTGAGTCTGGTTCCTCTCAAGGTTTCTTCCTATTACCATCTCAGGGAGTTTTTCCTTGCCACCGTCGCCCTCGGCTTGCTCATCAGGGACAATCAGGGACAATCTTATCATTTTGATTCATACACATTGCATAAAAACTTACTTCTTTTTATTGTGTAAAGCTGCTTTGCGACAATGTCAATTGTTAAAAGCGCTATATAAATAAAATTGAATTGAATTGAATTGAATTAATACGTATACCTTTAATATTTTCGGTCTGCCTTATCCACTGCGCTAAAGGTTCTATGTAGAGTGCAAACAGCAAAGGTGAGATCGGACAACCCTGTCTTGAGCCACGTTCCAATATAATAGTATCTGAGAGATACCCATTTATTTTTATACAGGCAGATGGTTTACTATATAGTGTACGAATACCTTTAACAAAAATTTTGTGTAAGCCAAATTTTTCAAGAACTTTATATAGAAAGGGCCAACTTACAGAATCGAAAGCTTTTTCAGCGTCTAAACTAATTAAAATAGTTTCGAGTTTTTCCTGATGAATATGACTTACTATATGTAGGGATCGCCTAATATTATCATGAGTTTGTCTTTGAGAAATAAACCCAGTCTGATCATTATGCATTAGTTGAGGGAGAATCTTTTCTAATCTTTTAGCAAAAATAGTGGTAAATAATTTATAGTCAACATTTAGGATTGAAATTAGTCTGTATGAACTGCATTCAAGTTTGTCTTTTCCCTCTTTTGGGATAACTGAGATCACTGCTTCACTCCATGATGGAGGTATTTCACCCTCCATTAAGGTTGTGTTGCAGGCTTGAAGTAGAGTTGGTAGTAATTCACATTGGAAAGCCTTATACCATTCTGACGGAAAGCCGTCAGGGCCAGGAGACTTATTTGCCTTGAGGTTGGAGATGGCATTATTTAGCTCTGCTTCAGTTATCTCTGCTATTAATGTCTGATTTTGTTCCTCAGTTGCAACTGGTAGGTTAAGAGAGTTAAGGAATTGTTCTATTTGTTGACCATCCTTTAAGTGTGGCTGCGTGTACAATAATTTGTAGTAATTCTTAAATATTTTTTGTATTTCACTTTGTTTGAATTGTATAGTTTTAGAGTTTAAATCCCTTATTTTATATATTGTCCTCTCAGTCTGTTGTTTTTGCAGTCTCCTTGCTAAAAGCTTAGCTGATTTAGAACCTGATTCATAATATTTTTGTTTTGTAAATTTAAGCTTTCTTTCAATTTCTTGCGTATATATTAAATTTATCTCATTTCTAATTTTCTTTATTTTAATAATTAGGTCAGATTTTTGGTCCTTTTTGTGTTGAGCTTCAAGCTCTTTTAACTCTTTATTGAGATTTGTTAGCTTTAATTGTTTTAGCCTCTTTTCATGGGCACAATAAGATATAATTCTACCCCTAATAACTGCTTTTAAGGTGTCCCATATTATAGCTGAGTTAACTTCTCCATTATCATTGTCTTTTAGAAATAATTTAATATCTTCCCTAATTTGAGTCTGGAATTGATGATTATTTAGAATACTTGTGTTTAGCCTCCAAAGTGTTCTTCCTGGGTTATCTCTGATATGTATAGTGCAAGACAGGGGTGCATGATCGGATAGAGAAATGGGTCCAATATCGCAGCTTTGTATTCTATGTCGATCTCTCTTTAAAACAAAAAAATAGTCTATCCTTGAGTAAGCATCATGAGGATTTGAGTAAAAGGTATAATCACGGCCAGTTGGATAAAGATCTCTCCAAAGATCCAGAATGCCCAACTCTGTCATTAGGATGTTAATTTTCCTATGTAATGGTGTGAACTTTGAGTTTTTTGATGCATCTAATTTAGGGTTAAGGCGAATGTTCCAGTCACCACCACAAATGACAATTCCCTTGGCTTCTATCATCAAATCAAACATTTTCCTATAGAAAGCAAAATCACTTCCTGGGGGGGCATAAATATTACAAACTGATATGATGGTGTCATCTATTTTACCTGTAACTATTATATATCGCCCTTCTTTGTCTGAAATTTCTGAGAAAGATTTCTCTTTCATTTTAATGTCCTTTTGTGATCTTGTTGAATTAAACTATTGAAATAATGTATGCAAAATAATCAGATAAAGCAGGTAATCTTGGGGCTTTAGGCCAGCATAGGTTGTCAAAGATAGTGGTACATGCTGGAGCTAACAATATATGTCTTTGTCAGTCAGAGGTTATCAAGAATAACTTTCCAGAGATGTTTAAATTAGCGAAGGTGATTGGTGATGCAGTAATACACTCTGGCCCCATCTCAATGCAACATGGCAACATAGCTTACAGCAGTTTATGGTCCCTGAACCACTGGATGTCCAGGTGGTGCTCTGAAAACAATGTGGGCTTTATAGTATTTTATCCACACTGCTTTGGGTCCCAGTGAAATTTTGCATTGATATTAAAATACTATTGAACTATAAAGCAATTACTGATCTTCTGCCACAGTACTTGAGTGAACTGCTAATGTCTTACGATCCACCACACCAAAGGGTGCAAGCTGCTTGTCATGCATATTATGAAAACTATAGCAGGCGGCAGAGCTCTTTCTTACAAAGTCACAAAGTAATGGAATAGCCTTCCAATTTATGTTCGGGACACAGTCTCAGTGTTTAAGTCTAGGTTGAAACCCTATTTATTTAGGCAAGAATTTTTGTGGATCAATTTCCCTTAGGTAAAGGAGCAGGTCTGGGGGAGTCATAGATATAGAGTATTATGGTGAACTGGTAGTTTGGATGCTGTCTTCACCACTCTGGTGACTGGTGACTGGTTGCTTTTCTTCCCAGGGAGCCCTCATGTCTGTTGTTCCTTCTGCCCCTCCCTTTTAGAGAGTCATAGTTAGTCCTGTCGGAGTCGCCGATTTTACTCTGCACTAAATATACATTCACCTTATACATTGTAACTGTGATCACACCTAACTGCTATCTGTCTTCTCTTCTCTTCTCTTCTCTCTGTCGAGCTACACATGCTGCTCCAATGATCCAGACCCCCTCTACCCTCTGGACCTGTCTGATTTATCCTGGTACTCGCTTATGGTTGAAGAACTTGTCGCATGGAGGGGGTGACACTGTGGTGACTGAGGACAGTTCCACTTTACCATGAAGACGGTTCTGGCCTTGGCTTTCACAGCAGCTGTTCTCTGAGAACTTGTGATGGCAGTCACTCAATAGTTCATGACTGGAAATTCCTACTGCATCGTACCGGAGCCTCCAATAACAAAACTGGACTCCATATTAACTTGAACACATCTCTTGTTATCTTGAACTTCAGGCTGCCTAACACACGATATGACTTGACAGTATTTTTGACTGCAAAACTATTCTGTTGTTACCCAAATGAGGATGGGTTCCCTGTTGAGTCTGGTTCCCATGAAGGTTTCTTCCTATTGCCATCCCAGGAAGTTTTCCCTTGCCACTGTCGGCCTCTGCTTGCTCATCAGGACCTGATCATTTTGATTGAATACATATTTTCCTACATGTCATTACTCATTTCTCCATATGTATGTTTTGCCCTCGTGTTGTTGTTGTTGTTGTTGTTGTTTTTTTTTTTTGGCTTCAATTTTGTTAAATATATAATGGCAAGGTGAAAATAGTTATATGTTGTTGTTTATCTGAGGTTGTATTTGCCTAATGCTAAGACCCAATATGATCAAATGAATTTGATCAAAAGAGGGGGCACTAAGTTTTATTTAAAAAATGATTCTAGATTCTGAAAGTTTCAAATTAAAATGTTTAAATTTTCATGACTTAGAAATCATGAAAATCAAAAAGCGACTTTATGCTTCTTTTGGGCATTTTGGATATGCCGATTTACTTTTCCATCAGAATCTAGCACCGGCACACAGTGCCAAAACTACCACCAACCGTTTGCAGACCAGCTGTCCTACCTGACCTAGAGAATCAGTGGGGTACTGTCAAGAAGAAGATGTGAAACAAAGATGAGCTAAGGGCTGCTAAGGAAGCAAATCTGGTCTTCAACAACACCTCATCAGTGCTAATCGCCTCCATGCCATGCACTGATCAAGTATTAAGTGCATACAGTAAATTAACAGAATTTTCTTTTTAGAACATTTGTATTGTAAATCTTTTTGATTGACCATAGGAAACATTTTATTATTTGATATACTGGATTTTTGATTTTGAGCAGTAAGCCATAATCACTGAAACAATAATAAAATAAGTCATGAGTATTTATTATATCTAGAATATGAGTTTCACTGTTTAAATTAAATTAAGAAAATGCACTTTTCACAATATAAACAGTTAAACAACAGATTCTGTAATGTTCTCTTATCGTCAGCTTTTCAACAGCCACAAAAAGACGTCTTTTAGTTGTTCACTTTTTATTAGATTTTGTCCATTTTTTTCACCTTCTCAACATGTTGTTAAAAAGGCATAAAAATGATATATTTGTACTGAGGGGTTGTAAAATATCGGTATCGCGATACTATCCTTAGTATTACTTTGTATCGGAAACTAGTGATATTCAATCCAGGTCCTGAGTTGTTAAGCACGGAGATTGTGGCTTTAGCGCCCCTGCTGGTGATGCAGGGAAATCACTGACGAAATTCAAGGAGGCAAGAGCACCTGAAGACCCAGTGTATTCCCGGAAGGAATTACTAATAAGGAGACGTTGTTGATGCCTTGGATTGTTTATTTTAGAACAAAATCAACCGGACTAATGGCCATAAAGAAATCGCATCACATTTCTGGGTTAGTAAAATTTAACTAACGTGCTGCCAGGAAGCAAGCGTGCACAGATTATCGCAGAATAACATGATATATTTTCTGTTTTGATTTGTTAGTTTTGTGTCATGCACATATGATATGCAGGCAGCAAACCAGGCAGGTCAGAACGCTTTGGCTCGGCTCAGCTCGGCTCGTTTCGGATCCTGGCAGAATGAACTGTTGTTGTGGTTTAGAAGCCGGTGTCTGCGTTTATGTTTAAAGTAAAATGGCTGACACTTTGTAGACAAACCTGCTCGATAATGACTATACGAGTTGGTTATGTGACGGTAAGTATAAACTCAGTTGTAAGATGTGAAACCGCTGGCATGACCGATTTGAGGATGCTAACCAAAGCACACGGGCTAGCAGGCTGCCGCCAGGTGTAAACACTTGCATGTTAGCCAGGCAGCTAACTGGGCCGAAAGGACTAGAAAACTGTTTAAACTAAACTAATTGAGATTGTGTATTACAAACAACGTTAGGTTATAAACATTGACATATAAAGTGCCTGACATATTATTAGCAAGATAGCGTATGTATACTTTTTGTGTAGTTTGTTTGCATCAAAGTTTTGTGGGTATTTTAGTATTAATAAAAGTTTACAAACTGGATGAACCTGATAACGGTGTTATGATTTTGGGTTGATAGTTTTCGGGGCAGATTTGCTTGATTCGACGGAAGGGAAAGTAATGCTACACAGCCTTAACGAGTGGACCTGTGGGTTTTGGAAGAGCTACAAACACATTAGTGTCGGACGCTTCTCTGTGTACGGGAGCTGGGGGTTAGACTGTCCGTACATATAGCTTTCAGCTTGAAGATATTTGCGAGTTACTCACAGCAAGATAATAATCTGGTGTTTTGTAATTCACATGTATGAGGCATTAATAACAGGCTTTAGGTGTTTGTGTGTTTATGTTGGACATGATGACCGACAGATGCCCGGGATTCTGTCCTCCTCCCTATTCCCTGCGGATAGCAATGCGATAGTGGTGATTCTGAGCCTCAATAGTTAATGAGGAAATGTGCTGCATCTCCTGGAGCCTCCACAAGGAGTGCAAAATGACAGTCAAAATATTGCATTACATGCTGCTTGACTTTAAATAAGCAAATACAATCAAGAACCTGTGATTGGATATTGACTGTAGTGATTACTAATATGTTTCAGCTGACAGACATTATTTAACCCTAACTGATGAAGTGAATAAATGATACTTTCTTAAACGAACATGTCAGAAAATCATGAAAAAAATTTCCTGTATTACCGAGGGGTTTGATCTGCACCAAGCAAATTGAATGTTTGTCAGTGTAACTTCAGACCGTTAAGGTGTCGTCACAGGACAATCCTACTGAAATTACTTTACAAACCGTCTAATATATTTTATCTGGAACGTCTGGATAAAGACAAAGTTTCATGTTAACACTTCTTTGTAGGTAGCAGAATGACTAAGTAGCTACTTGATGTATGTTGGTTTATTTGGACAATTCCCCCAGTGTTAAATTTGGTCCAACAAAAAATAGACAATTGTTTATTGATTAGGCGTGTTGCTGAACTATTTGCATCAGCTTCTGAGAAGACTTCTTCTTCTTCTTTTTTTTTTTTTTCAAAGATGATGAAAAAGAAGTGTTTTCCAAATTCTGGTGGCCTGTGAGAGGTCATTCCCTTTAGATAAATAACGTTTCTTTTTTATAATTTTTTTAATTAAGTTACTTATTTGTATTTGTAATACATTTATAAATAAATATTTACATAAAAAGTAGTCCAAACTAATAAAATTAAGCCATGATATTTAAATTACATTATTCTTCATTTATCTTGCAGAAGATTTTCACATTTTCAGTTGGCCCTTGGCATTCTTATGTTTGGAAATGACTACTTTTAAACTAAAGCAGATTAAGAATGTATTTTTTAAAAATGTATTTAACAATTTAACATTAATGAAAGGAATGAAAAAATGTTATGAATAAAAATAAAAAAAAGAAGAAAATAGATGTAGATGTCCTTCTTCCATCTGCATGCTAATCCTGTATCTCTGTGTGTATCTTGCAGATTATGCAATGGTCACTGCAACTCAACCTAAGCTCAAGGTGCTGCTTTCCTCCTTTGTGGTTAAATAGTACTGTCGTCTAGAAAGTGATGTCTCTTGGTCCTGCTACATAAGCAGACAAGATTGCAAAAACCTGCCTTGTGGCCAGCATGACCGCCACCACCCGGGGCTCCCGCATGGGGACCAGTGACAACCAAGGACAAAACCAAGCCCCGGATGGCCAGAGTCAAGCCCCGGATGGCCAGAGTCAAGCCCCGGATGGCCAGAGTCAAGCCCCGGATGGCCAGAGTCAAGCCCCGGATGGCCAGAGTCAAGCCACATTACCCCAGAACCAGGTGTGTGTCTTTGAGTGTGAACGTGTTAAAAAACATAGGAAATGTACAGTCGTGGCCAAAAGTTTTGAGAATGACACAAATATTAGTTTTCACAAAGTTTGCTGCTAAACTGCTTTTAGATCTTTGTTTCAGTGATGTACTGAAATATAATTACAAGCACTTCATACGTTACAAAGGCTTTTATCGACAATTGCATGACATTTATGCAAAGAGTCAGTATTTGCAGTGTTGGCCCTTCTTTTTCAGGACCTCTGCAATTCGACTGGGCTGCTCTCAATCAACTTCTGGGCCAAATCCTGACTGATAGAAACCCATTCTTTCATAATCACTTCTTGGAGTTTGTCAGAATTAGTGGGTTTTTGTTTGTCCACCCGCCTCTTGAGGATTGACAACAAGTTCTCAATGGGATTAAGATCTGGGGAGTTTCCAGCCAATGGACACAAAAATTTAAACGTTTTGGTCCCCGAGCCACTTAGTGATCACTTTTGCCTTATGGCACGGTGCTCCATCGTACTGGAAAATGCATTGTTCTTCACCAAACTGTTGTTGGACTGTTGGAAGAAGTTGCTGTTGGAGGGTGTTTTGGTACCATTCTTTATTCATGGCTGTGTTTTTGGGCAAAATTGTGAATGAGCCCACTCCCTTGGATAAGAAGCAACCCCACACATGAATGGTCTCAGGATGCTTGACTGTTGGCATGACACAGGACTCATGGTAGCGCTCACCTTTTCTTCTCCGGACAAGCCTTTTTCCAGATGCTCCAAACAATCGGAAAGAGGCTTCATCCAAGAATATGACTTTGCCCCAGTCCTCAGCAGTCCATTCGCCATACTTTTTGCAGAAGATCAATCTGTCCCTGATGTTTCTTTTGGAGAGAAGTGGCTTCTTTGCTGCCCTTCTTGACACCAGGCCATCTTCCAAAAGTCTTCGCCTCATTGTGCGTGCAGATGTGCTCACACCTGCCTGCTGCCATTCCTGAACAAGCTCTGCACTGGTTGCACTCTGATCCCGCAGCTGAATCCTCTTTAGGAGATGAGACTGGCGCTTGCTGGGCTTTCTTGGACGTCCTGAAGCCTTCTTAACAAGAATTGAACTTCTTTCCTTGAAGTTCTTGATGATCCTATAAATTGTTGATTTAGGTGCAATCTTAGTAGCCACAATATCCTTGCCTGTGAAGCCATTTTAATGCAACGCAATGATGGCTGCACACATTTCTTTGTAGGTCACCATGGTTAACAATAAAAGAACAATGATTTCAAGCACCAGCCTCCTTTGAACATGTCAAGTCTGCCATTCTAACACAATCAGCCTTACATAATGATCTCCAGCCTTGTGCTCGTCAACATTCTCACCTGAGTTAACAAGACGATTACTGAAATGATCTCAGCAGGTCCTTTAATGACAGCAATGAAATGCAGTGGAAAGTTTTTTTTCGGGATTAATTAATGTTCCTGGCAAAGAAGGAATATGCAATTCATCTGATCACTCTTCATAACATTCTGGAGTATATGCAAATTGCTATTATCAAAACTTAAGCAGCAACTTTTCCAATTTCCAATATTTATGTAATTCTCAAAACTTTTGGCCACGACTGTAGTATTACACATTAGCAAATTGTCAAAATTAAGTGTTGTATTAAACACTCACAGTGTAATCTGACTGCAAAGTTGAACAACCTAAAGTTGGTATAAGCTTTACATATGTTTATAATAACCCACTTTGCATCGGAAAATAAAGGACATTTTATCATGCAGATGCTGGAAAGTTTCCATACATGCATATTAAAAAGATTATTTAGAATGTTAAAAGTCCCTGAGACTTCAATACATTTTGCAATGTCCAGATGTCCAGCAAGATTGCTGATCAGTCATAAAACTTTTAGTACATATCTACGTGGAAATCTCATTCGGAATTTTATTTCTAATTTACTAATCAGTCTCTGTTAGTAAAGATCATTGCTAATAATATGGGCCACCAGTGAACATGATCTACTGCTTATTATTTATCTACACTTCCCGGTCAAAAAAATGAAATATTTAATAGAATCCTTAAGAGAATAAGAGACTCTGGTTGGATAATTTCTGTAGCGATAAATATGTTTCACCTGGAAACTGTTTTTTTTTTTATCCCTAATGTAGCTTTCCATTTCTAAAACAACCAAGTTGTATCCTGTGCCTGTGGAAAATATGTTCCTGTGTTTCAGAAAGGTAAAATTATTGACCTGCATCAAGCAACCAAAACAACTAAGGATATTGATGAAAATTACTGGATTTGGTTTAAAACCAAAAAACTGTTTAAAACGGGGTGGTGGTGACCTGTCAACTTGGTGAAATAAATGTGATTGGAAAAAATCATAATTGAACATATGTGGAGACAATTTAAATGCTTGGTGAAGCATTGTTAAAAAGCTATGTTTAACCATGAAAGTGAACTAATTTCCACATGCATGATGCTACGAGAACTATCAGGATTGGGACAACAGCTCAAAACACTTATTGTTAGTGAACGTGATCAGAAGTAAAGGTTTTAATTGCTAATTAGCAGATTTAACTTTGGAGCAAAGGAAATGGATGATCAGGTCTAATGCATACAGACTGACTCAATTTCAGAGCGATGGGTGCGTAAGAAACGAAGCACATGAAGTGATGCACTCATCATGCATAGTGCCCACTGGACAAGCCTCTGAAGGCAGTGTTATGATCTGGGTTTGCATCAGTTGGTCAGGTCTAGGCTCAGCAAAGTTATATTGTATATTTTTATATTGTATATTGTTTTCTCCTTTCCTCCCTCTGACACTCGGGTTTCCACGCGGATCTCAGCATGTCTGGCAGACATCTTATCCTGGATGGCAGCTCATCAGCTGAAACTCAATCCGAGTAAAACCGAACTGTTGTTCATTCCTGGTGACTCATCCACAGGTCAAGATCTTGTGATATCCCTGGACAACAATCAAATCACTCCTTTAGCCACTGCCCGCAATCTTGGGGTAACCATGGACAATCATCTGTCATTTTCCCCACACATCGCTAACCTTACTCGCTCTTGTAGATTTTTTCTTTACAATATCAGAAGAATCTGCCCATTTCTTTCTTCACAGACTACTCAGGTGCTTGTTCAGTCCCTTGTTATTTCAAGACTGGACTACTGCAACTCACTCCTGGCTGGCCTGCCTCTGTCCACAACTCGTCCTCTGCAACTGATCCAGAATGCAGCAGCACGTCTCGTTTTCAACTTTCCCAAGTTCTCCCACACCACCCCACTTCTCCGCTCCTTGCACTGGCTTCCTATAGCTGCCCGCATCAAATTCAAAACCTGATGCTTGCCTACAAAGCTAAAAATGGCCCAGCACCCACTTACCTCTCTGCTCTAATCACACCACGCACTGCGCCGCGTTCCCTCCGGTCCTCCAGCAATGCTCGCCTCGTCCCACCATCTCTCAGGGATCGAGGGCGGCATTCATCCAGACTCTTTTCTGTTCTGGCACCTAGGTGGTGGAACGAACTTCCTCTAGATGTTCGTACAGCAGAGACTTTGACTATCTTTAAACGGCGACTCAAAACTTATCTATTTCTCCAGTACTTACAGGACTAACCCCCCATTAAAAAAAAAAAAAAAAACTCTTCCCAGTTGTGTTAGACTAATCGCACTTAGTTATTGACCTAGTTAACCCAGCGTAAGTATCAATCCAGTAATGTAAACTTTAAAGCACTTTTTGAAAGTCGCTCTGGATAAGAGTGTCTGCCAAATGCCTAAATGTAAATATTGCAATAAAATGTAGTCAGTTGACTGAAAGTACTAAATGACCAGGGTCATCATGTCAGTGGATTTTTCCTACCATGATGGCATCAGAATATTTCATGACAACAATAACAAGGTTGTTGGAGCATGAAAAATTATTTTCCCACATAAATTGGCTTGACCTTAACCCAATTGAGAGTCTTTGGCAAAAAAGCTGATGAAGACTTTACGGAGACCTTCCCCTTATCAATGCAAGATCTCAGTTAAAAAGTTATGGATTAGGACGGAAATAAATGTTGTAATTTTTTCATAAGCCTAGTGATACAATCCCATGGTAAGTGTTTCTTGAAACTGTTGGCAACTTTTTACCCTTGTGGAATCAGAGATCAGGAGACGTTGGGATATCTTTCCAGCAGAAGTTACTCTTTATTGAGAACTCGCCGCGCATCGCTGTAGTCATCCAAGTCTAATATTATAACTCAGCTCTGGAGAGTTTATACTTTACAAGGGGGAGGGATACAAAGAGATACAAAGATACAAAGTTTACATTGTGGAGACAATGTAAACAAAGCATAGTGTAGTACAGGAATCAGCCTGGTAACGGAAGTTCCCCAGCCCTGATCTCATCAGCATAACACTGCCTTTCAAATGTATAGGTGCTAATCTAATTAACATGACCGTATCGCTCCGACCTTCACATTATCATAGAGACAAAGGCACAGCCTGGCCTTTAGATTAGCCTTCATATTTACCTTGGGACCCTACCCAGTGGTCAGGAAGTACATGAAGACAAAAGGTTAATGTCTCAGACACCTGGGTTACCAGACTTGATGTCCTTAGAATTTCATAATCTTTACCTCAAAATGTAAATCCCAATGTACATAACTTTTCAGTTTATATACTATTTTGTTGGGACCTAGATTTAACATCTTATAAATTTGTAATCCTACATAATCAAAGCCAAAGGCGATCAAACTTAATATTGGTGTGCATGACTTTTTGTTTGGAAAGTGGATGTTATGTTGGTTTATGTACAACACTGTGTGTGTGTGTGTGTCTGTCTGTCTGTGTGTTTGTAGACGCCTTCTCCTGAATCCTCTACTGAAACATCTCCGGTGAGCCAATCAGAGGAACAGGAGCAGGGTGATGCTCAGCGGGCCCAGGAAGAGGAAGAGCCAGCATTCTTACACACAGATCTGGCCAAGCTGGACGATATGATTAATCGGTTTGTGGTCTTTTAATATTGAGCAAATGAAAACCATGTTTCCAAAACAGAGCCAATAAAGGAATAAAATGGCATGACTGGTTGATGGGAAAGCTATGGTGACTCAAGTAAGCACTTTGTACAACTGTTGTGTATACAGAACACATGAAATATCAAACGTTGTGGTGGTTACAACAGCTTCTTTTGGTAATGCAGAAGTTTTTTTTTTGCACTGACATCATGCAACATGATAGTTGGTTTATCATATGGACCAGAATTTCAAATGAATATATCCAACACAAGTCTTTGCTATGTAATGTTTAAAACATCCTTCTCTTTAAACAGTTTTTTTTTCTGTGATGACACACAATGTTCAGGAGTTTTATAGATTTTCATTTTATAATTTTTCTAAATGAAGCAGGATGTTTATTTACATCTCACAAAAGCGTGCGAGTGAAACACACTGTTATTTAGTTTGCTTAACATTTCACATCGGATTGCTTTCAGAGGGACTATTTTCAAGATGGTTTAGTGAAAATGTTCAGGGTTTTTTTGCTGGGTTTAGGTACACTGTAAGGCAAATATTACTAACTTGGCTTTTAGTAACAATAGATCCATTGTGTGTGGTTATAAAATTTTACCATGATATCCTCAGTTTCAGCTGTTATGTAATATAGAATTTAAAACGGGTCTGATTTGAGGCTACATTACAGGTCCTTAAAGATCCTAAAGGTCCTAAAGATGGGGAGGTTGGCAGCTTACTTCTAATGGTTCGCCTTCTTTAGCTCTTAAGAAACAGACGTTATAAGGCAATTCTGTCACGAATGGAAAAGCCGAAAAACCATACGGGAAATGTCTTATAATGACCTGAACAGGCGAATAAAAGGGGGTTTTCCCAGCTGTTTCTGGTTTCTGCACTCTAATTGGATTACGAAAAATGGACTAAGCTTGAGCACTTCCTCTGGTTCATAACAGCAAATATATTCACTTCAGATGCACATACTGTTCCAAGACTTTTGTGGTTGCGTACATGAGCAAACCATGTTTCAGGCCTTAGACTTTATTTATTGTTATTATGTTATTATTATGTTATGGCATGGAAGTATTCATTAATGTAATGTACTATATAGTAAATATAGTGCCTTATAATTTTGTCCTCAATATTTTAGGCCTCGCTGGGTGGTTCCAGTCTTGCCAAAGGGGGAACTAGAAGTACTACTTGAAGCTGCTATCGATCTAAGTAAAAAAGGTACAAAGGAATTCTAATGATTTGTAATACTAACAAATCCATGCTGTATTACACAGGAGCCTGGTTCTGGTTTGGATTTTGAGGTGTTTTTTGCCTTCTGTATTTTTTCACTAAAGGGCTTGATATAAAGTCTGAGGCATGTCAGAGGTTTTTTCGAGATGGCCTGACCATTTCATTCACAAAAATACTGACGGATGAGGCAGTAAGTGGTTGGAAATTTGAAATTCATGTAAGTAGCTTTTTTAGATCAATTGTTTATCTTCTGAACCCATGATATGCCCTCACACTTTGATCCTGGTATGGCATGGTTTTCCACTAATGTTGTTGTCTACTCTATGGTGAGCTTCTGATTGCCTTTCACAGAGATGTATTATAAATAACACACATCGACTGGTGGAGCTATGTGTGGTGAAGCTGTCTCAAGATTGGTTTCCATTGCTGGAGCTCCTGGCCATGGTGACCAACCCCCACTGCAAATTTCATATCCATAATGGAACACGTCCATCTGAGAGTGTACCAGTTGGTATCCAGCTTCCTGATGATGAGCTCTTTGCACGCCCACCAGACCCTCATTCACCTAAAGTAAGTTCTACTTAAGTTAGATGTGTCCAAGTTTAGTATAAAGATGTAATGTGTAACTTTTTAAATATTTCTGCATTCTTCATCAATATTCATTGAACTGTTTGTATTTGTCCATCCAGGGCTGGCTGGTGGATCTTATAAATAAGTTTGGCATGCTTGGGGGGTTCCAGATCTTACATGATCGTTTTATGAGTGGCCAGACACTTAATGTCCAGATTATTGCAGCTCTCATAAAGTAAGGTGTTTAGTTTTACAGAAAGTTTATCTGTTATATCTCATGCTGTTAAAGGAAGGAATATTATTATTATTATTATTATTTTCTTCCTACAGGCCATTTGGGCAGTGTTATGAGTTTTTGACATTGCACATAGTGAAGAAGTTCTTCTTGCCTATGATAGAAATGGTTCCACAGTTTCTGGAGAACCTCACAGATGAAGAACTTAAAAACGAAGCCAAAAATGAGGCCAAAAATGATGCTCTTTCTATGATAATCAAATCCTTGAAGAACTTAGCATCACGATTACCAGGTGAAGAAGAAACTGTCAAGAACTTAGAAATCTTTAGGCTAAAAATGATCCTTAGGTAAGTGACCACAAGTCAACATTAGGGCTGTTGGCTCAGATTAGCAATGATGATTGTAAATTACTGGTCCCAGAAGAAAGTTGCTTAAACCAAACAAATCATGTGGCATTTTAGGTTATTGCAAATTTCTTCATTTAATGGAAAAATGAATGCACTAAATGAAGTGAACAAGGTGATCTCAAGTATTTCATATTACACCCATCGCCATGGCAACCCAGAGGAAGAGGATTGGCTGACTGCTGAACGCATGGCGGTATTTATTTTTTGTTTGTCTATTTATTTTTATTTATTTATTTTTTATTATAATTTTTTTCCCAGTGCCAAATCAGTTATGGGGTTGTTATCTGCTTGTTGTTGTTGTTGTTGTTGTTATTGATCATTTGGGCCTCAATTAAGTCTTGTTTTTTGTTTTAATACTTAATCCCCCATATTTTTAGGAATGGATTCAGCAAAATAATATTCTGTCTATTGTTCTGAGGGACAGCTTGCACCAGCCTCAGTATGTAGAGAAACTAGAGAAGATATTGCGCTTCGTAATAAAAGAAAAAGCACTTACTCTGCAGGACCTGGACAACATCTGGGCTGCCCAGGTACTTCAGCTATAATGACTTGAATTGAGCTTTTTTATTTATTTATTTATTTTTTTTACAGAGATTAGAGTGACAACAATGAATTTGCTCATAAATCGCTCATAGGGACATTTCTACAAGGAATACATTTTGGTTGTTATTTTAAGGGTGCCGGTGCAGTTTGTGTAGCATTGATAGGTTTAAAACTCAAAATACAAGGTGGTATCAAAATGGTGATAAAATATTTTATTAAAAATAAAAATAAAAAAGTCTGCTTCCAAATAGAATGTGAAAGATATGTAAATGAACGGAGTCTGCTTTGCTTGCATTATCTGTTTATGTGACATCCAATTTAGTGGAGGCAGCATTTTGACAGGGAAAGAGTGAGGAAAAAGTCCTAGCTACGTCACTTGCACATTAGTTAGCACAGCATTGGATGAGTTTCAAAAGCTGCTGAGGTTAAATAAGGGGAAAAAATTAAGTGAGTTAATGATTAATAAACCATTAATAATATTTAACACTACCAAATTAAATGGTAAATTTAATGAGTATCCAAGGACATTCACCATGGTCAGTGCACAAAAGTGCAGGAGTGCACGTGGCACATCAGGGGTACGTTCAATAATGACTTGCGTGCGACAGTTGAACTGTGTGATATGTCATGTATTGGAACGCTGATTATTGATTGCAGCCCTGCTGTAAAAGAGAATTTAATAACATGACATATCACACAGTTCAACTGATACTTTACGTCATGTTTTTGAATGCTCTTGTTATTGAATGCCGTACTTTCACATGCAGTATAGAAAGGTAGACAAAGGCGAGGGGAGAGTCTGTCAAAGGATTAAAAATCACTGCTTGCCTTTAATTTATTTTTATTTGTATTTTTTAAGAGGGGACACTGGCGATTGGGTGGTTAAAAGCTAGTCGTGAAATAAAAACATTAGGCACATTAGTGATGTTATTTTTTGCTGTCTGGGGCCATGCTTGTGTTGTTTCCATGTATACTGTTTTATGTACACACACACACACACACACACACACACACACACACACACACACACACACACACACACACCAAACATCCATTAGGACCACCCACTTGTTGTTGAGTACATCCCACAGTAGCTGCAGTTTTGGAGTTGCTTTAACCCACTTGTCTATAGATTACAATTTAGAACGTGTCAAAGTAACTCAGATCCTTAATCTTGCCCATCATTTCTGCTTATTATTAACGGACAACACATTCAGGGGCAAAATGTTTTCTTGCTGCCTGTTATATCCCACTCATTATTAGGCCATTAAAATGAAAATCAGTGGTATTTACGCCACCTGTCAGTATCATAATGTTATGGCTGACTGGTGCATACACTACTGTATATAAAAAGCGCAAATCAGTATCTATATGATAAGAAAAACTTTAATTCCTCAGCGGTCACAGCAACTCGCAGACAAAAGTAGAAAAGTGCAGGTAGGAAGAACATGTGAATAAGATAAAACACATATTTTGTGTGTGTGTGTATATGCACAAAAGTCTTATGCAAAAAGTTTAGGCACCCTTGATAAATAACAGATTTTGGTGATTTTCTTTTTAATTGCAAAGATTTTAACACAGTCTCTCATTGAAGAAATGCACAGTATTTTCAGCAAACACTGGTGCATAGTTACATTTTATGTCATAAATTGAACAAAGATAAAAACATTATTGTGGTACTGTGCAAAAGTTTGGGCACCCTACATAATCAGTACTTAGTAACACCTCCTCTGGCAGAAAAAATACTTTTGTAAAACCCTTGCAAAAGACTTCTAGTTCTGTAATATTATTTGGTCCTCTTGCATGCACAGCTCTTTTAAGATCTACCCACAAATTTTCAATGATGTTTAAATGAGGGGACTGTGATGGCCATTGCAAAACCTTCAGCTTGCGTCTCTTGAGGTATTCCATAGTGGATTTCGAGGTACGTTTAGGATCATTGTCCTATTGTAGAAGCCATCCTCTTTTCAGCTTCAGCTTTTTTACAGATGGTATGATGTTTTTTTCCAGAATTTGCTGCTATTTAGTGGAATCTATTCTTCCCTCCATCCGTGCAATGTTTCCTGAGCCACTGCCTGCAACACAACCCCAAAGCATGATAGATCCACCTCCATGCTTAATAGTTAGAGTAGCAAGGTTTTCTTTTCATGAAATGCTGCTCTTTTTTTCTCCAAACATGACTTTGCTGATTGTGGCCAAAGCGTTCAATTTTAACTTCATCAGTCCACAGCACTTGTTTCCAAAATGCATCAGGCTTCTGTAGATGTTCTTGTGCACAGTTCTGATGTTGGATTTTATGATCGGGACGCAGGTAAGGTTTCTTCTGCTGACTCTTCCATGAAGGTCTTGTCTGTGCAAGCATCGCCGTACAGTGGAACGGTGCACCACCACACCTGAGTCTTCTAATTCTTCTTGCTGCTTTTTTACAAGCAGTTCTCTCTGAGAGTTTTCTTGGTCTTACAGATCTCATCTTGACCTCCACAGTTCCCCTGAACTGGCATCTCTTAATTACATTTCTCACTGTGGAAACTGCAAGCTGCCAACACTTTGCTATCTTTTTGGAGCCTTCTCCTACATTGTGTGCATCAATAAATTTCATTTGAGTCTTACACAGCTGCTTAGAGGAACCCATGGGTGTGTAGATAATAATGTTGGACAAGTTTTCAGATGAAAAGCAAAAGACAAAAAGACCTAATGTTGTCTCCTGTGTTTTGCATGAAAATAGAAATGAGCGAGTGTGACAAAGTTACCAGAAGAACTCTGGCATATTCTCCAGCATGATCAGTAAAACATCCCAGCTGTTTTACTGCATCTGTATCTAACACTACTTAATATTTTCAAACAGAGTTTTCACACCACATATTGACTGTGTTTATTTTATTACTCTTTGGTGCTGTTCATAGAAGTGTTTTCAAAGGGATTTTTGCTTATGGCTTTTTGAATGTGCCAAAAACTTTTGCACAGTATTGTAAGAAAAACAACTTGATTACAACATGATTAGGTTTAAGTTCCTCTGGTAACTTTGTCACACTTGCTGTGCTCAGTCTTGAGTTGCTGTTCCTCAACCAATTTGAAACCTCCTACACAGCTGTTTCTGTTTCATGTCCGTAGTAATAATCATCATCAGCTGCTTGGTATGACTGGTTAATCATCTTACTTTGCATTTTGTAAATTTATACAATACACAATTAAAATAAATATATTTTTGAAAGCATTCCTAGCTTACATCTTTTTTCGAACCTGCCTAAAACTTTTGCACAACACTGCACGCTCACACAGACGCATAGACAAATCTTTACCTTTTTTTGCTCGTCACTTCAGCTGGATGAGATTTGTCTTTTCCACAGTACCCTGGCCATCTGAAATGTAAATTAGCTGTACTGGGCATGTACATTTGGCTGGCATTTTTAGTTTGTTTTGGCTTATGCAAGCATTTTACACACTACTTTGCTAAAGGATTGTTAATTGAGACCCAATGTTTTCTTGTATTTATTTTAGGCTGGTAAGCATGAAGCCATTGTGAAGAATGTCCATGACCTGTTGGCTAAGTTGGCCTGGGATTTCTCACCAGAGCAGCTTGATTACCTGTTTGACTGCTTTAAGGTCAGAAACACTATAGTTAGAACTTAAGATAATTGTAAGATCATTTACAGATGTCTTTTTAAGATGATGATGTCTTTTTAAAAAGCAAAACATTCACAACATTCAGTGCATTTACAAAAAACGTCTGATTATCTTCTGGAAGCAACCTTCTGACTTCACCTATCCAGTAGGCAACACTTAAGCATTCCTCTTAACAGTACAGTACTTTCTTTTTTTTAACCTTTTTTTATACGATTAGTTCTCAGAAAGAGGGGATTGATGCGACATGGGCTAACTAATGCATCCACACAATACCTTTCAAGGAAGGAAGAGAGCTTTGAAGGACAAGAATCTTATTTTTCTAACTTTAGTCATAAGCTGCCAAGTGGATATATGGGGTCTGATGTTGTATAAGGTGAGAAAAAAAATAGAAGATGACTATATGACACTGTCTTTAATTTACGTATGGATAATTTGTAGTGTAATAGAACTTGTCCAAAGGACTACCATCTCTGCAGCACTATACTGTACCAATTAGGGATTAGTCATAGCCACTCATCAGTGAAAAGCAAATTAATTCTTATCATAAAGACATGCTTGAGAAAAACCTGCTCGAAAGTGGTCAGGCTCTGAGACGGAATCGAGGGCTTACTTTCCAACATTACAGTAATCAGAAGGGCAACACAGGAGTCTCTGAAGGTATTTGAGTTTGACATTGTGTAATTAGAGAGACATGAAAAATGTTGATGGAGCATTAGAGTTTCTGATGGCATGAATGTGTACCATGCCATTTGTACCTTGTAGAATCATACATGTTAAGACAAATGAAATGTCCCCTTCCCTGCAGCATTTTTATGTATTTCCACATTAAATGCAAAAATTTAACTATCATCCGGAGATCGCTAGTTCGATTCCCGGGTGATGCTGTAACCTCTCGCAGCCGGAGGTCTAGAGAGAGCTGATTGGCCGAGCTTTCTCATAGGGGAGGGATGAGAGGTACTTAGTGCTCCCACATTAATCACGGCTCTACAGCCAGTCAGGGGCGTCTGTGAGCTCACGCAACGGAGGGAGCGGATAGCGCTGTCCTCCGAGTGTGTTACGCCGCCCCCAAAACCTTCGAAGAGCGAGCAGTTCGAAAAGATGCGGTCGGCTGGCGTCACGTGGTTCGAAGGAAACGCGTGATAGTCTTCGGCCCTCCCGGCTGAGTGGTAGTAGTAGCCTTAATGTGGGAGCCCTCTAGTGACGGGGAGGAATTGGACACGACTAAATTAGGGAGAAAAATCGGGGGGAAAAAAAAAATTAAATGCAAAAATTTAAGGTGCTGCTAGAAACTCTAGTTTATTTCTTGGGTAGGATTACAGGAGCAAATCCTGCTTTCTCTATTCACAGGCAAGTTGGACCAATGCAAGTAAGAAGCAGAGGGAGAAACTCCTGGAGTTGATCCGCCGGCTGGCAGAGGATGACAAGGATGGTGTTTTGGCTCATAAGGTGCTTAACTTGCTGTGGAATCTGGCGCACAGTGAGGATGTCCCTGTTGACATTATGGATCAGGCCCTAAGTGCTCATATTAAGATTTTGGACTATAGTTGTTCCCAGGTATCCTTAATTTGAATTCACAACTTTCTGTTTGCCAGCCAATTAACAACAAATCGTTATTAATTAATGTATCATTTTACAAAAGACCAATGTTTTTTCTGTTTGTTCAGATTGACTTTACTTTCTTATCTCTGCAGGACCGGGACACGCAGAAGATTCAGTGGATAGATCATTTTATTGAAGAACTGCGGACCAACGATAATTGGGTGATCCCAGCCTTAAAACAGATCCGAGAGATCTGCAGCCTGTTTGGAGAGGCCCCACAGAATCTCAGGTCAGTAAGCCATATTATCTCTGATGTGCAACAAGTAGTCAACGTAGTCAACTAAAATTGTAGACCAAAGTAGTGGCTAATGAATTTGTCAATTAGTTTTTTATGTCAGTTGTTTTTTTCCCCCCACTGTGGGTGAATAAAGGTACACCTTATCTTATCTTAGTTATTGCACATGTTTGTTAATAAATGCTCTGATATGTAGGTTGATGGCTCACAGCTCATAGACTCTCACTCCCTTCCATGATGCCGTACTTGCCATCTGCCATGTTTACTTTGTATTGCTCCTACTTTGCTGATCCATTGTTAAGGCCTGAGAAAAAAAATGTTTTTGATTTGTATATTTTTTTTTTGTACCAGCAGGAAAGATCAAGAAAAGACTTATTTTAAAACTAAGGGTTCGTCTTGATTGTCTTTATTGTTAGTTAGCACAAGCCAGAAATATCACGCTAAAGACATGTCTGTTAATGTAATGTATTTTTGCGTAACAAAAATAATAAAAATCATCTGATCATAGTTAGTCTTAGTATTGGGCAAATGCAACCTCAGATGAATAACACCATATAACTTTTTTTATGGTGACAAAATGAAAACCAATGAAACCAAAATGGGAAAAAAAACTTTCTTAATTTTAACCATCTAACACCAACAGCCATGCCACAGTTAGTTACAAAGATCACACTTTTTCCTATTTTGATGTATGATGACCACATTAATTGAACCTCTTGACCTGTATCTCCATGATTATGTGCATCCTCACGATTGGTTAATTGAATAACTGCATCAATGAGCAGTACAGGTTGAAGTGGATGGTGAGTATACAAGACAAAATATGTGAAAATAAACTGCTCATGACAAGATATAACACACCATTTTTAGCTGAAGCTGTGGACAGCACAAGTTTTTACAGACAAAAAAAATCATCCAACTTAATATCAATTACAATGGTTGGACTCCGCTGATAGTTTCCTGTTATTGATAAATCATGCCTTGAAAACACTGGGATCACTGTACTTGCTGTATGATTACATATTTCATTTGGAATTCCCGTAATTTCTGTTTAGTCTGCTTCTATAGCGTTCTTCACATTGTCTTTGCATGTTTGTGTTCATCTTGACAGCCAGACGCAAAGGAGTCCTCATGTGTTCTACCGACATGACTTGATCAACCAGCTGCAGCACAATCATGCACTGGTTACACTGGTCGCAGAAAACCTGTCTGCTTACATGGAGAACATGCGACAGGTTTCTAAAGGCATGTGTAATAGCTTGGTATATTTCAAAATTGGATTGGTATCTTATTTTAAAACTTTTTGCACTGTTGTGTGTGCGTGTGTGTGTGTGAGAGAAAGAGAGAGAGAAAAAAAAGTTTTGTTCTAAAACTATACATGGTCTACAGAGCATACAGGTTTTGACCCACAGACGGTGCGCACAGGCAGTCGCTACAGCCATGTACAAGAAGTGCAGGAGAGACTCAACTTCCTGAGGCAAGAAATGGTCTCCTTCATACTTATTCAAACTTAAATAAAGTCAGTGAGTTTATTTACTGTAGTTCTAAAACTTTGTTTGTAGAAATGTAATTAAAACCCATTACCAGAATACTACCAATGTACAGTCATGTTAAAAATTAGTTGCCCCCCCCCATTGCAACATTGCTTCAGTTTATTGAGGTTTTGGGACATTTGCTTATGCGCAGCTCTCTTAAGGTCTCCCAAAGCATTTCTTTGGGATTGGGGTGTGGAATTTAAGCTATTTTGATGTAGATTTACTACATCAGTGTAGGTGTGCTTTGAATCCTTTTCCTGTTGCATGACCGAATTTTCACCAAGCTTTACCTATTGGACATTTGCCTCTAAAATCCTGTGGTATACAGAGGAGTTAATGACTTTGGTCTCATCTGTCCATAGGACATTGTTCCAGAAGTCTTGTGCTTTGTTCGGGTGAAGTTTTGCGAACATCAGTCATGCTTTCATATTCTTTTTAGACAGAACCGACTTTTCCAAACAAATTTTACGTATTCAGTTTTATTAAAATTGTAGGGTCTTAGATGTTATTTGCTTTTTATGAATTTTTCTGAGCGTTGTATTTACCTTGGGGTGAATGGGTTGGGTTGTCCAACTGTCTTGATTGCTCTCCACTTGTGAATAATTGTTTAATCAGATTGATGTGCAGCAACAATTGCTTCTCTAAGACCATTGCTTATAGCTTTCCTTTTTGGCATTTGTTATAACACACACCTGAATGCTCCAGACCTGCAAGATACTTAAAAATCTAATTAAGGGTTGACGATTAGTAGCACCTGGCTGCAGCTTAACTTCTTAAATTCTGTGGAAACCGTTAGGGGTTACTTGGTGTCATCCACATTTTTTGGGTTCATTCTGGTTTCATTTGTGTTAAATAAAAAATGGCAGGGTTAATAAAATTTTATGATGTTGTATTTGTCTAATACCAAGACCCAGTATGATCAGAGGATTATTCTTTTTTTATGTTTTTATACAAAAAACTGTGTATTAATGTTGCTTATGGACTGCAATTTTATTTATATTTATTTTTATCGCCATGTATGCCCTGTAGTTTCCTCAACCTTTGCAGGGAGGGCAAGCTGATAGCCAAGCATACTGTAGGTGGATGATCTCAAGCTCACAGGCCTTGATTACCATTTAAGTGCACTACATATGTATATATGTTTAGTCAAATAAGAAATGTATTATAGTAGTAGTATGGTATGATCTAATTATAAAGGAAATAGCATGTTGATTTCAAGGGTTAAAATAATGTATCAGGTTGCTGTAGAGTGTACATGAAAAGTTTCTTAACTCCTTGTGTTCAGATTTCTGTTAAAGGATGGGCAGTTATGGCTGTGTGCTCCTCAAGCTAAGCAGATATGGAAGGGCCTGGCAGAAAATGCAGTTTTCCTCTGTGATCGTGAGGCTTGTTTCAAATGGTACTCCAAACTCATGGGTGATGAGCCTGACCTTGACCCGGATATCAACAAGGATTTCTTTGAAAACAATGTGCTACAGCTGGACCCTTCACTACTGACAGAAAATGGGATGAAGTGCTTTGAGCGCTTCTTTAAAGCGGTGAATTGCAGAGAGGGCAAGCTAGTAGCAAAGCGTAGGGTTTACATGATGGATGATCTCGAGCTCATAGGCCTTGATTACCTCTGGAGGGTAAGATCTGCAACTTTGACATGAAAGCATTAGCATTGCAGGCATTATAAAAGCCATTTATAAGTACTAACACAACCTGTGTAATCTATAAATATTTTCAACAGGTTGTGATTCAAGGAAGTGATGACATTGCCAATCAGGCTATAGAACTGCTGAAAGAGATTTACACCAACCTTGGACCAAAATTACAAGTTAGCCAGGTAAAGGATTTGCCTTTTACCGTCTGCATAAAATGCTGGATTAATTAAAAGAAAATGGTATTATGTGACTCGCAGGTAGAGATTCATGAAGACTTCATCCAGTCTTGTTTCGATCGTCTGAAAGCCTCATATGACACACTTTGCGTGCTGGATGGGGATAAGGACAGCATAAATTGCACTCGACAGGAGAGCATTCGTATGGTCAGAGTATTGACTGTGCTTAAAGAGTATATTAATGAGTGTGACAGTGACTACCATGAGGAGAGAACCATTCTTCCCATGTCCCGGTAAGTTTAAATTTTTTCATCTTATATTTATGGTCTAAAATATACATTTTAGAACTGGATAAAATTTAATACAACATGTATTGGTAAGTAATAAGCAGAGCCTGAGGGTTGAAATACTTAAATTCTGATATTCTATTTCTCGTTGTCCTTTAGGGCGTTTCGTGGAAAGCATATTACCCTGGTGGTCCGATTTTCTAACCAAGGTCGGCAGGTTGATGACCTGGACATCTGGTCTCATACTAATGACACTATAGGCTCAGTACGCCGCTACATCCTAAACCGCATCAAAACTAACAGTACTCATACCAAAATTGAGCTTTTCATTGGAGGAGAGATTGTGGACCCAGCTGATGATCACAAGCTGATTGGACAACTCAATCTTAAAGACAAAACTGTGAGCACAGTTTTGTTTGCGTACAAGCAAACGCTTTAACATGTTCGGCATGGCTAACTTTATTATTGTTCATTGTTCTCTCTCTGTAGCTGGTCACTGCAAAGTTGACCCAAATCAGCTCCCACATGCCCACCAGCCCTGACAGCTCCTCTGACTCATCCACAGGCTCAGCTGCGACTCATGGCAACCACCACAGTGATGGGCCCAACCCAGAGGCGGAGAGCTGCCTTCCAGGAGTGGTAAGCCACCAACGTGTTTTCTCTCATCAATCAGTGTGAAGCTACCTGGTCACTGCAGTCTGTGTGGTTATGTATATGGATAGAGAGAAAATTGATAAAACCATGTATAGTTTCCTTGTGCTTTTTACATTTATGTTCAATCCGCCCCCTCACATTGTCTAAATAGTTTTAGACTGTAATTGTTTGTGCAGTATATGCTTGTTTGTGCATAGAAAAGTAATGTGTAGTTATTTAGGTTTTGAGACTTAATATGATTTGTTTTAATGCAGCAAAACATAACTTAACTTTGTACTAAATGATCATTTATATTAACCGAGTAACAAAAGCAACACACATCAGTTGACAGTATTTGTGAATATACAAGCTAAATATTTTTTAATCCTTTACGTTTAAAAATGACTAGTCGAGTTTAAAGAGAAGTTCTAATGTTTTAAGCTAAATTATATTTACAAAAAAATACTTTAAGAATCTCTTTTTTTCTCCATATGCATCTTATTATTATTCTTATTCTTATTATTACGACTACCACTACTATATAAATTTAGTGATAAATACATTTTGAAAAGTATAGATAAGATAAGAAATAATAGATAAGAAATCTGACACCTACGTTTTTTACTTTATTTTGTCTCTGAAGTTTATTTCAAATCTAAAAAATGCCTGTATCGGTTCACAGTGATCTAATCTATGCAACGAAAGAAAGATAAAATATTACTATAGAATTTTAAAGCAACTGCACTTAAATCACATGATCTGCCAGTATAATTACACCAAGGGGCTACTTTGATTCTACATTTTAAAAGATCAACCCTAATTGTTTCACTTTACTGTGACCTAGTCTGAGCTTTCATTTAAAATTAATTATACTGTAGAAATTGAAGCTAGTTCATCTTTAAATTTATCATGTAGAAATTTCTTTAAAAATTTTAATTATATTGATGGATTGTGATTTTGTTGAGCAGTAACTTGCAAGACATCATGGTTGGCTTTGAGGCCTCACAGGGTTGGTGGTTCGAGTCACACTTTGGTTTTATGTGCATAGAGTTTGCGTGGTCTCCCAGTTCTATTTATTTCAAATGACTTTTTGATTTCAAATTAAGATTCAGTATGTAGAAACTGAAATTGCCTTTGCTGTGTAGGTGCTTGAGGATACTAGTTTCCCTTTTCAACCCTGATACTGCCAGGTATCTAAAAGCCATACCGGTAAAATCAACATGCAACAGATGCTTCAGAAAGCATCCTATACAAAGTACCATACCATAGCTGTGCATTCTATCAACTTTTATTTTAGCCATCAGCCTAAGTACAGATATTACTTCATTATGGATAATGTGGATAAAGGGGTTTGGGTGGTTGGGGAGGGCTGTCTTGGGTGTGTCCATTTTTATTTATTTTTTGGTTACATAAACCGAATGTGTTAAACTCTCCTTTAACAATGCTATTAGCTGGCTTCAAGTGTCTTGGAAGAAGCATGAGGTTGCCCTCGTCCACTTTGTTTTGTAGGTATTATTTGATAGAGGAGAGCTGTCTAGTTGGTAGGCATGGCAGATGACCAGGAAAAAAAGTGTAGTAATCTTATCTTGTATCTTCCTTTCTCAGATCATGTCGCTGCACCCCCAGTATATCTCATTCCTGTGTCAAGTTGCTGATTTGGGCTGCACTTTAAAATTGGCTTTACTGCGGGATGGAGCCAGGATTCTCATGAAGCTCATACCTCCAGGTTTCTGTTTGTTAGAGCAAAGGTTGTCATAAACTATGTTACCCAAGCCCAATTCCCACTTTCATGTTTTTTGCTGAGGATTGCTATGAATTCACATATCATGATGAGTCATGGATAGTTAAGATTTTAAGATGGCTTACTGGGTGATCAGTAGTTATCCACATCTTATGGTCGTCAAAAATAGGCAGCCATAGTGGCACCATGTCATGTAATGGCAGAATGGTATCATTGGTTAATGTGCTTAATTTTTTTCTGTAATTTTAGTTGGTAACCATGATTTAGAGTACCAGTCGAACGTTTGAGCACACCTTCTAATTTAATGTTTTGTGTTTAGTGATTTATTTTCTACATTCTTTCAAAACTGAGAAATAACATATTTGGAATTTATTTTAGGGTCAGATGTTCTGAAATAATTCTTGCAAGAACAGTACTGCGGAGTTCATATGGAAAAACCCATTAAGCACCATGATGATGATTCATGACTGGCTCTCATGAAGACCTTCCCATGAAAAGCAAGACCAGAAATTACCTCTGCTACAGAGGAGAAGTTCATTTAACGTTACCTGCATCAGAAATCACCAAAAACAGCACCTGTTTTTAACGGAGCCGTTACGAAGGCCCTTCAGAGCATAAGTAGCAGACACATCTCAATATCAACTATTCAAAGGAAATTATTGCATATTTTGCCAAATGCCTTCAGCATTTTTTTGTAATGTAGATGTGCCTAATCTTTTGGCTGATGCTGTATAACCTTAGCACTTTGGCACTGTAGCAGGTTTCTCGTAGGGAGACCCTCGCAGGGAGCCATAGAACAAGTAATAGGAATAGTTACAGACCAAATAGTTTGCTTTTCCAAGCCATTAAATATTTCATCCCATCTCTGCCTTAGTGCCACATTGTCATGCCATAGCTAATGATGTCATTGTGTCAGAGCCAAAGCAAGGAACAATTTTAAACCTATAATGATGAGAGTGATCTGAGCAATGCAGAAAATTGTGTGGGCTTCAGGTTCGTGGCAAAAAAAAAAAAAACATTAAAAAGTGGGAATTGGTATTTAAGGTGAATGCAGCTGGTTGTACAAATTGAAATTTGTGTGTCTTAAGACAACACTACAGTGGAGAACCTACGCACAATCTGTCTGAACAATGCTAAGCTGGGTGAGAACAGTCTCAGTCCTACTTTAGATTCTCACTTCTTCGACCCATCACCCTCACAAGTTCTCTATCTTACTGAGGTATGCATGCATGCACACTGTGAGCTTATTATATATTTGTATGTTGACCAAATATTTTTCATTCATGTCTAAAGAAACGTAAATGGAAATACAGGACACAGAGAACTTTTTGTTTTTTGTATTTTGCTGTTAATTAATAGTTGCCAAGAAATAGGCGATTTGTTAACTAAATGACATACATTACAATCTTTAATCTGTTAAAAAATATGTTAACTACATACAGTATTGTCATACTAAATAGTACAGTGTGTCAGACTGTTTATGAATATTCTTAGTAGGTAACATGCAAACACTAGCTTACACTGCTTGCCCAAAAAATTGTCAAAGGATACTTTGTGAGAACCTAACTAGATTTTCCAATTGGTAGGTTGTGTATGCCCTTCTTATGCCAGCCAGTGGCTCTCTGGGTGAAGATTCCAATGATTTTCAGTACAACTTCCTTAAAAGTGGTGGTCTCCCTTTGGTACTGGGCATGCTCACCAGAAATAACTTCCTGCCCAACGCTGACATGGAGACACGTCGTGGTGCCTACCTAAATGCTTTGAAAATTGCCAAGCTCCTGCTCACTTCCATTGGTTTTGGGCATGTTAAAGCAGTGGCAGAGGCTTGCCACCCCATGGTGGAGGGCACCAACCCTACATCACCAGTAAGGGACATAAGAACTAAATTGGATATTGTGTACTTCACTATTATGTTTTTTTCTCAATAAATAAGTAATTAAATCTTTGTGCATGTACTGAACTATTAATTTGTCATTAAGGTAAATCAGGTAACTCATGACCAGGCCCTGGTGCTGCAAAATGCTCTCCAGAACATTCCTAATCCTGCGACAGAATGTATGTTGCGAAATGTGGCTGTCCGAATGGCCCAGCAGATCTTTGATGAGGTGCCAAATATTTATATACAAATTTTAAAACCAAGATTCACATATTTTACTTAAAATAATTTCATTCCAATTTTTCACCATCCTCAGAATTTCTTCCAGTCATCAAAGTACTTCCCAGACATCAGTGTGATACGAGCAATGCAGAAACTTGTGTGGGCTTCAGGTTGTGGAAGCGTTCAGCTAGTCTTTAGCTCAAATGAGGATATCAGTAAGATATATGAAAAGGTAAAATCACCCCAAAATTTTTCCTTCAGTTTCATAATATGAATGAATAGTTTTGCTACTGTCCTCACAGCAGACTAATTTCCTTACAGACTAATGCGGGAAATAAGCTTGATATGGAAGATGAGCAGGTGTGCTGCGAAGCCCTGGAGACGATGACACTCTGTTTTGCTCTTATGCCAACGGCCCTGGATACACTCAGCAAAGAGAAGCCTTGGCAGACCTTCATCATTGACCTGCTATTACACTGCCAGAGCAAGTTTGTGTCAAGTACACTCACAGATACATTGCTTTAATATACATTTCCTATCCATGTTGTCAAGTTTTCTGTCAGGATTTGTTCTTCAAAATCACCTCCTGAATGTTGCTTTCAAACCAGTTTGTGCTGCATTTGTACCCTGCTCGTTTGACACTTTCTACCCATTGATGGAGATTATAGAAAAAGAAAGATGATTTATAATACATGTAAATTTTGTACATTGCTCGTCTTTAGAAGCTTGCTATTACAATACTGTACTCTGTAATTTATTCAGGTTAGTGCGTCAGACGGCTCAGGAGCAATTTTTCCTCATGGCCACCAGATGTTGTATGGGCAACCAACCTCTCCAATTCTTCATCACCCTCCTGTTCACTGTTCTGGGTGTGAGTATAATATTTGATTAAGTAAAATGTAATAATTTGTGGCCTTATAGTCATTATAAATGTGTTTTTCCAAATTTTTCTCATTAATTTGGTCACCTGTCTATTCCCACCCCAATAATTTTAATCCCTGAAGCAATTCTTTATTTAATGAAAGAATTAAAATTGGATATACTGCAGCATGAGGAAAATGTTACAATTTTATATATATAAAGTGCTGTAGTGATGATCTGCTCTCCTACCTGTTTTTTTTGTCTCCAGGGCACTGCAAAGGAAAGAGCAAAGCATGCTAATGATTACTTTATCCTTTTGAGAAACCTACTTAACTATGCACACAACAGCAATATAAACCTACCTAATGCAGAAGACCTGCTTAACAATGAAATTGATTGGTTAAAAAGAATCAAGGTCAGTTCACTCACTTTTAAATGTTAATTGCTTATACACTGAACACATGCAGCATATTTTTGTTCATATTGATTCAAGTTAGTATTTTTTTACTTTTTTACTTTTACTAGGATGAAGTAATGGGAACAGGGGAGACTGCGGTGGACGAGACCATTCTTGAAGGTCATCTGGGAGTCACCAAGGAGCTTTTAGCATTCCAGACACCTGAGAAAAAGTACTATATTGGCTGTGAAAAGGGTGGGGCCAACCTTGTTAAAGTAAGCAGCATAATGATACAGCAATCTTTTATGCTCAGTCAGTGCCATTTTTGTTTTATTTATTTATTTATTATTTTAATATTTTCATGCTATTTAGTTATTTCTCCATATAGGTTTTATTATGAGACATACTCTTTCTGCGTTGCGTATTTGTCCATCTATCTATGATTCTTGTCAAAATGATATCCCACAAATGAGTGCTTGAAATATTTGGTTAGGGTGTAAACGGAGATGTCACAATAACCAACATATTAGATTATGTAATTGAGCTCTGAGCTACCACTGCTCCACTGGTGACCTAGCTGAAAACTGATTGGTTCTATACATCTAGTAATTTCACTAATTTCTCCCATTCCTCTCTCTCTACATAGGAGCTAATAGATGATTTCATCTTCCCAGCATCTAATGTATTCCTACGGTATGTCAAAACTGGAAAGTTCCCTGCTGAGCAGGCAATCCCAGTATGCAGCAGCCCTGCCTCCATTAATGCTGGCTTTGAACTTCTCGTGGCCCTTGCTGTGGGATGCGTACAGAATCTTAAACAGATTATTGACGCTCTCACAGAAATGTACTATCAAGGCATGTAAGATTTTATAGTATAAATAACAGTCTAGTATAAATGGTACAACCTTTGAATCAACATTTTTAAAAATGTTGAAAAAAATATTATTCAAACCTTGGATTGCAAGTTACTTGGTCTGTGAATGTTTTGCAAAAAATTTAAATAAATCTTAACTTGATAAACAAGCGAGATCTTGAAATACGAGTAGTACATATACACTTTGTCTCAACTGAACCAATGGTTCTTCTCTCTCACACACTGTGTGATTATGGTTAATCGTCTCTCATGTTCAGTCTCAGTGCTTTTGCATCACTCGTATAGTCAACATCCGTGTACGCGTGTACTGTTTACTAAAGTATAGTGACCACGTGTGTGTGCGTGTTTTGTGTTGTAACTGTTGTTTAGTAACTGTACTACAATAGCATGAAAAAGAAAGAAAGTTAAACATGCTGCATCAGTGTGAGTGATGATCCTGCAATATCACATCTCTGCAAAATCCTTAAAAGGAGACAAAGGCAAGTGCCATTAGAGAGGTTCCTTGTTAACTACCATCATGCAAAATGAAGGTGATTCCAGTTTGCAGACAGAGTCTCCATCAGAGAGCAGTGTGTACGTGTGTGTGAAAGTCGTCCTATACTGTAGCCCTCCTCCTCTCCTCTCTTGTCTCATCGATTCATATCAAAGGTGAAATGCAGTTTGATTAGTTTTATTTTATATTTTGTATTAATCATTTTTATATGAATATTTTTGGGCTGTGTAATCAATCATCAGAGTTTCTTATGCAGAAATTTGCTTTGATATATGAGTGCTATACGAGTGGATTACAAGAATGGAACTAATTGTGCTTGCAATCCAAGGTTTAACTGTATTTTTTATGTTTTGTAGTTTATGAAACTTATGATCGTAATCATTGTATGATTTTGTCATTAAATAATATAATAATGTCTTTTGCTTTTCAGGCTCTGAGGCATTTACAGAGTGGGAATATCTCCCACCTGTGGGCCCACGACCGACTAAAGGGTTTGTAGGTCTGAAGAATGCTGGAGCCACATGCTATATGAACTCTGTGATCCAGCAGTTGTACATGATTCCATCTATTCGAAATGGCATTCTGGCCATAGAGGGTGCTGGCAGTGATGTGGATGATGATATGTCTGGAGATGAAAAGCAGGACAGTGAGGTAAAATACAGATATGCACAATGACTGCCACTGGTTTAATTATTTTTAAATGTGTTTCATCACATAGCTTTATGTTAGTGGACATTTGGTTTGATACTGGGCCTAATTTAATTTGGCTGTTAAAGCATTTACCAAATTATTATCTTGGCATATTTTTGCCATCACCCAAATTAAAGGAAGCAACCCCATTGTGCAAGCATAGCCTATCACTGTGCTACATCGTAATGTGGACCCCAGTGATAAAGTATTTAATTATCATCAGCAATTTGATAACACGACCTCTGTCAATAAGGCTGAAGATCGCAAGGAGTACAATATTGGAGTGCTGCGCCATCTGCAAGTTATATTTGGGCACCTGGCTGCATCCCGGCTACAGTATTATGTACCTGATGGATTCTGGAAACAGTTCAGGTAACTCCACTAAAATATTCCGCATATTTAATTAGAGCACTTTCCTTTATTTCTGTTCTTTTGTGTTGTAAACCACAACCAAATATTTGGTGTACAGGTTATGGGGGGAGCCAGTTAATTTGAGGGAGCAGCATGATGCCCTGGAGTTTTTTAACTCTTTGGTAGACAGCCTAGATGAAGCATTGAAGGCCCTTGGGCATCCTAGCATGCTTAGCAAGGTGCTGGGTGGCTCATTTGCAGACCAGAAAATTTGCCAGGACTGTCCTCACAGGTAAGGTTAATGTCTGTTGTCCTCTCTAATTACAAAATTTGGAGATGAAACAGTGTCATATTAATATTTTGCTAGATATGAGTGTGAAGAATCCTTCACAACACTGAATGTTGACATCAGAAACCATCAAAACCTCTTAGATTCGTTGGAACAGTATGTTAAAGATGATTTGCTGGAAGGAGCCAATGCTTATCATTGTGAGAAGTGCAACAAGAAGGTACTTAATTCTTTCACATTTTTACTTGTTTTTTTAAATTGATGAATTTTAGGAATTAATTGTTAATTAAAGCATTTTACAACTATCAAAAAATGCCTTTAAACCAAATAAAACATGACATGACATTTCCGAGGTCTGACTAATAATCAGTCGCTCAATGGTCTTCATAATGTGTGAAGTCAACACCACTGGCCTGAAAGCTCCTTTTTGAGAGGACTGGGATGAGGCAAGATGTTTTCCAGAGGTCAGGGACCCTCCCTAGCTCCATGCTCTGGTTGAAAATGTGCTGAAGAGGCTCAGCTAATTCTTCAGCACAGGCGCTCAGCATTCTTGAGCAGACCTTATCTGGGGCAGCTTATACTGAGACAGAGCCTCTTTAGACCGTTTCTGACCTGATCAGCAGTAATGGGGGAGGGAGGGGTGGTCCAAGGTGTGAGATGTGGGGGGATAAAGACTGTAGTTGAGGAAGATGGGAAGTAAGAAGTGAACAGGCTGTGGGAACAATAGGGGCAGGTCTATGAAACCTGTTGAAGAACCGGTCTACCTCATTAGCCCTCACAATGTCATCTTCAATTACTGTATATTATTGTTGTTTTTGCAGTTTGTAATAGTTTTCATACCATCCCAGGCTTCACTCATGTTGTTCTCCTTCAGTTTATTCTCCACCTTTGTTCGGTACGACTCCTTGACATCGATAGAATTTAAGTATAGTGCACTTTTCTTTTTTTCCATGACTCTATACAATTTATCGAACGCCCACAGAAAACTAATCTAGAACTACTAAGAAAAAAGACTGGGTTGATCAAGTATTTGTCTTCATAAAAAATAAAAATAAAAATAGATTGTGTTTTCATTAATTTTGTTGTGTGTCTGCCACAGGTTGATACAGTGAAACGCCTCCTGATTAAGAAGCTTCCTCCAGTACTGGCCATTCAGCTGAAGCGTTTTGACTATGATTGGGAACGCGAGTGTGCCATTAAATTTAATGATTACTTTGAGTTCCCACGTGAGTTGGACATGGAACCATACACTGTGCCAGGAGTGGCCAAGCTGGAGAGCAGTAAGATTCCTTCAGAGAGTCAAGTCGTCCACCAGAATGCACCCTTGGAGTCAGAGCTGGATGGAAGCTCTCATTACCGGTTAGTAGGAGTGCTGGTGCACTCAGGGCAGGCCAGCGGTGGACATTACTACTCCTACATTGTTCAACGACACAGCAGCAGTGCTGATGCCACGAGAGATCGCTGGTATAAGTTTGATGATGGTGACGTCACTGAGTGCAAGATGGATGATGATGAGGAGCTGAAGAACCAGTGCTTTGGTGGAGAGTACATGGGTGAGGTATTTGACCACATGATGAAGCGTATGTCCTACCGACGGCAAAAGCGATGGTGGAATGCTTACATCTTATTCTATGAGCGCTTTGATACAGTCAGCGTTAATGGCGAGTTGTTGAAACAAATAGCAGAGATGACGTTGATGCCAAAACCTCACCATCTCAAAATGCCCTCAGCCATTGAGTGCAGTGTGCGCAAGCAGAATGTGCAGTTCATGCACAGCCGCATGCAGTACAGCCCAGAGTACTTCCAGTTTGTCAAAAAACTGCTCACCTGCAATAGCATCTACTTGAACCCACCCCCAGGTATAAAATTGTGAAACTTCAATTTAAGTGGAGCACAGTAGTAGTGTAGTTTATAGTGTATAAGTATATAACCAATAACTAAGTATTTGGCTCTATTTGCATCGTCAAGGTCAAAATTACTTGGTACCTGAAGCTGAAGAAATAGCTATGATAAGTATCCAGCTTGCTGCTAGATTCCTTTTCACTACAGGATTCCATACCAAAAAAGCAGTCAGAGGCCCTGCTAGTGACTGGTAAGTGTGTGGATGATATATTATTTATATTTTTAAGCCTTCACTCTCACACCTGATTTCTGTTTGTCATCAAGGTATGATTCCTTGTGCGTCCTACTGCGCCACAGTAAGAATGTCCGCATCTGGTTAGCACACAATGCCTTATTTGCATTTCCCACGCGCTTCTCTGAATATCTGCTGGAGTGCCCAAGTGCAGAGGTCCGTGGAGCCTTTGCTAAGCTCCTAGTCTTCATTGCACACTTCTCACTGCAGGATGGCCCATGCCCTGTTCCAATCACCTTACCAGGTTCTTCCACACAGGTTAGTAAGAGGGTAAACAAGACACCCAAATAAGTGATAAATTACTGAAGCTTTTAAATCATGTACATCTACAGACCTGTAGCTTTTTCTGGGTGATATTACAATAACTATGACTACCCCAAAGCATTGTTTGAGCTACAGAGAAAGAAAACGACATTTGAAGAAAAAAGGAAAAGGTGTGTGGAACAAAAATATACTCGTCTGACAATAGGCTTAATAACCTGCTCAGGAAAGCAGGCTCAGGTGTGGGAATCAGTCTTAACTCACTAGGGACTGTAGTCAAAAAAGGACAAAAAAATACAGAACATATTAAACAATGTCTCTCACCCACTCTGTGTTTTTTTTTTAACAAAACAAAACGTACATTCAGTAATAGATTGGAGCAGGTTCGCTAATCTTAAGAGCGTTATTGGAGGTTGTTTATACCTGCAGCCTCTAGGCTCTTTAATGTGTCCCTGCAGGGGATTAATTGTCAACCCTCGTGTTGCTAATGAGGAGTAAACTCAGTTTGTATATGTTAATTCCTTTGTCTGCAGGGCAATCTTGCACACAATATGCATAATATTGTACAAAATGTCTACTAAGCATACACTACCTCCTTAAACAATTAAGCATACTAGTTAATTTCAGCATAGGCTTTTTTGCATATTTGGTTTATTTGTCAACTTTTTCTTTTTTTCTTCTTTTTTTTTATCTTCTTTTTTTTTTTTTTTAGCTTAACTACTATTATTTGTCCAGTGTGTGTTACTGTGTTATTCAGTGCTGCTGCAAAACTTCTGAATTTCCTTCTGAATTAATAAAGCTCCATCTTATCTCTTATCTTCTTATATATTGTAATAAATATGAATATTGATCAATAGGGCAAAAATCATGTGTTCATATTTTGACACATCACTCAGCCCTAGCTATCCTAAGTCTATCCTACTGTAGCTTAATGTGTTATACAAACATTGCCTGCTTAATAAACACATTGTTTTTACACATATTTTTTAATTCCCTCTCTTTTTCATATTCTTGACTAAAGGCCTGCGACAATACGACACTGAGTGATCACCTTTTGCGGGCTGTGCTTAACCTGCTAAGGAGGGAGGTATCTGAGCATGGCCGACATCTTCAGCAGTACTTCAACCTTTTTGTCATGTATGCCAACCTTGGTAAGTTTTTAAGAAATATGATTTTGATGTCTTAAAGTAAGGGTGTGTCTAGTTAACCATGTTTGTTTCAAGTAGGAGTGCAGAGAAGGTTTTTGACAAATTGACCGGTGTGACAGTGTAGTCTTTTAAAATATCATTTTAATATACTACACTACACTGTCAACAACCACATGTCTGTGATTAGTAGCCTCAAGTGTTTAACAACTTGTTTTAGAGATGCAATACTGTATGAGCTTGTTACTAATTAATAGTTATAATATTGTTTAATTGCATAAATGCACATCTTGCCCATCCCAATATATATTAACCCTATTTTACAATGCTTACTTCATCATGAATGTACATGATATCCTTTTTGGGGTTTATAGGTTTAGCAGAAAAGACGCAGCTGCTGAAGTTGAATGTGCCAGCTACCTTCATGCAGGTGGCTTTGGATGAAGGCCCTGGCCCCCCTATTAAGTACCAGTATGTAGAGCTAAGTAAGCTTTATACAGTAGTGTCTCAGCTGCTGAGGTGTTGTGATGTATCATCACGCATGCAGTCCTCAATAAATGGTGAGTGTTTACTAGCAGGTTATCTCACTCTCAGTACACCAGAATGAACACTGTACATACTGTTCTGTGTCTAAAATCCCAGTCTAAATAAATAATTTTTAAATAAGCAGAAGTCATACCTTAAAAAGACATTGGTTTACATTGTAAGCTTATAATTGATACTCATTTTATTTCTTTACCCACATCCTTCTTTAGGTAACCCCGCTCTACCAAACCGATATGGTGATTCCAGTCTTACAGTTCCCATCATTCCTCTACAACACCCAGTTGCAGAGATCTTGTTTGTGCGTGCTAGCTATGTGAAAAAAATTATTGAGGACTGCAGTAACTCTGAGGAGACGATTAAACTGCTGCGATTCTGCTGCTGGGAGAACCCTCAGTTCTCGTCCACTGTGCTCAGCGAGCTTCTCTGGCAGGTCAGCTATTTATCTATAAAACAAACTTAATACAGTCAAACCTTGGATTGCGAGCATAATTTGTTCCCGGAAGTGTGTTTGTGTATCAAAACACAATGGAAACTCCGATGATTTGTTCCACAACCCAAAAATATTCATATAAAAATAATTTATAGAAAAAATAACAAATCAACTTTACCTTTGAAAAGATTTCAGACAGAGCACTGTTTCTGTTTGAGTGAGTGAGTGTGCGCACATGGGCGTGTGTGTGTGAAGCTGAAGTCACTCACTCTCTTATTTGAGAGAAGGGAGGGGGCTACTGTGAAGGATCTCTCTCTCTCTCTCTCTCTCTCTCTCTCTCTCTCTCTCACACACACACACACACACACACACACACACACACACACACACACACACACACACACTAACGGAAACACTGCTCTGTCGGAAACTTCTTTAACAAGGAACCTTTCTAATGACACTCTTCCAGAGAGACGCTGAATCTTTAACAAGTAACCCCCCCTTTTTTTTTTTTTTTTACATGCGCACACATACATGCTCACAATGTAATAATAAACAGTACAGGCACGCTTTGATGTTAACTATATGAGTAATGCATGCGCACTGAGATGGTTACCCATAATCCCGTGCGAGAGAGAAGAACCATTGGCTCAGTTGTGATCACGTGACGTTCGGCAGACAAAGCACATGCGTACTACTCGTATGATTTATATCAAGACCTCACTTGTTTATCAAGTTAAAATTTATTACAAAATCTTGCTCGTATTGCAAACCAAGTTACTCGCAATCCAAGGTTCCACTGTAGCTTACTGTCTGTGTTTTAACACAATGCATGATTTTATATCATGTTCCTTTTTTCATTCCAAATCTACAATACTCTGAACAAAGTAAAAAAGAAAAAAAAACTGCCGAAAAACACGGTATTTGTAACACTGTGATATCTCAGTTACAAGATACTGGAACTGGGGTATCTAAACAATTTTGTTTGTGCATACTGTTGAACCAGACACATTCCTAAGCCAAACAAGACTGGTGTTTTTGCAGGTAGTTTGGAGGGATAATTCTGTTCCAATGTGATCTCAGATTAGTGGCACGCTTTCTTTATGGTAACAAAGCTACGTAGCTTTACATTTAACTATATAATATCATTCAGATTACAGTGGAACCTTGGATTACGAGCATTTTTTTAACAGGAAAAAAAGAAAAATCTTTTTGAGACTGGCATGAGCGTATATTAACAGACTCACTTTTTAAGTTTCACAACAAACGCATAAACACAGCAGAAACACCGTTTTAACGGAAAAAAGCTGGCATGAGCGCATACTAAAGGAATCACTTAAGTTTCACCACAAACGGACACACACACAAACACAGAAAGACCGTTTTAACAGGGAAAAAAAGAAATCTCTCTGACCTGGCATGAGCGCATACTAAAGGGATCACTGCTGTAAAGTAAAAAAAAAACAAAACAAAAAAAAACAAATGAACTAGCACCTTACCTTTGAAAAGAATCGCAGAAAATCGCTTTGAAAAGAGTAGCGTTTCTGTGTGTTTGTGAAGCCGGGGAGGGGGTGAAAAGGGGAGAGAGCGCCTGTGTGTGTGTGTTAGTGTCAAATTGCGCGCGCACGAGCAGAGTTTCTGTGTGTTTGCGAAGCCGAGGGGGGCGGGGGGGGTTAAGGTGAGAGAGTGATGCTCGGTGTCAAAATAAGAGTCACATGTGTGAAGCATGATACTCGGCGCTCATAAACTAATACTTGTTCGGTTTCCGAATAAAAAATTATTAAAAATCTTTGCTCGGTTTGCGGAACACTCGTAAACCACGTTACTCGCAATCCGAGGTTCCACTGTATAAAAGAAATTATAGTATCTGGATGGGCAGAGCCACAGGCTTGCAGGGTTGTCCACTACTTAGCATGATTGAGCCACTGATGGTATAACATGACATTACCCACATTTCAAAATTTGATCCCAAATTCATATGATTTTAAGATTTTCTAAGAAGTAGAAAATCGTGTGGAGATTGTCTGGAATTTCTTAAGAGTTCAGTATGGCGTGGCGCAGTATGTACCAAAAATTTTTCAAATGTAGTCAATAACTAAATAAACATTGTATTAGTTCCTAATCAGTCAAATAGGGCCTGAGCCAGGCTGAGCTCATTTTACAATTTCCTTAACATTTTCCTTAACATCTATCAAGGAGAATAGTATGATTAATGGTATAACAAGCTACACTAAGGTCAAGCAACACAAGCAGGGAGACAACCCTGATAAGAGACCAGTAGACGGTCATTTACCACTTTAACTCGCGCTGTGTCTGTTTTTGATGAGGCCCAAATGCTGACTGATGCATTTCCTGAATGATATTCCTCTGTAGGTTGATCATAACCTTGGATCAAGATCGGGTTTCTTAATCAGGGTTTTAATAACTGCTAGTTTAAAGGACTTGGGTGTATGGAAAAGTGTCAGGTGTGTTGTGTGTACAAAAGAGTATCAGCGAGAATGAAAGGTGTATAAGACAGTGGTGAGACCAGAGTTGCACTATGGCTTGGAGATTGCACTGAAGAAAAGACAGGAGGCAGATTTGGATGTAGCAGAGATGAAGATGTTAAGATTCTCTTTGGGAATGACAAGGATGGATAGGATCAAGTTCATCAGAGGGACAACCTATGTTAGATGTTTTTGAGATAAAGTCAGAGAAGCCAGATTGAGGTGGTTTGGACATGTTCAGAGGAGAGATTGTGAGCATGTTGGTAGAAGGATGATGAGGTTGGAACTGCCAGGCAGCAGTTTTAATGGAAGACCAATGACTTTAGCTGGGGTGAGAGAAGAGGATGCAGAGGATAGAGTTATATGGAGGAAGAGGATTCGCTTTGGTGACCCCTGAAAGGGAATAGCCGAAAGACAGAGAAGGAGGGTCTACGGCCATTCCTGAGAGAGGAAATGTGTATTTAGTTTTTTTTATTTTTCCCGGATTTTCTCCCTAATTTAGTCATGTCCAATTCCTCCCTGTCACTAGCTCCCACATTAAGGCTATTACTACCACTCAACTTCGAAGTTTCCTCCGAACCACGTGACGCCAGCCGACCGCCTCTTCTCGAACTGCTCTCTCATGCACCGTTGGGGGCGGCGTAACACTCGGAGGACAGCGCTATCCGCTCCTTCCGCTTGCGTGAGCTCACAGACGCCCCTGATTGGCTGTAGAGCCGTGATTAATGTGGGAGCACCAAGTACCTCTCATCCCACCCCTGTGAGAGAGCTCAGCAATCAGCTCTCTCTAGCCCTCCCGCTGCGAGAGGTTACAGCATCACCCGGAAATCTAATTAGCGATCTCCGGATGATAGGGCGAGCGCTTTACCACTGCGCCACTCGGAGGCCGAAATTTGTATTTTAAAAGGGGCTTCTGTAATTTCATGTATTATCTGTTTAAATAAACATGGGGTACAGGGTCTAGGTACAGGGTGATTTTGTTGAAGATATAAGTGAAATTAGTTCAGTCTCTAGAAGGGGGGTAAAACAGTCTAACTGCTGATCTGATATAGCAAAAGTATCATCTACATCATTATTAGTATAGTTTTCATCAGATCAGATTTGGCTTTGTTTAAATGAAGCCCCCTCCCTTCAATGGAATTTTTAAAGTCTTCAGTAATTAATACTTTGTCTAAAGAAATTACCAGCTTTGAGAAGAAATCCGCAAAAGAAATTTATAGTACAGCCCTGAGGTTCTGTAAATAATGATTAGTGGAATTAACTAGACAATTGTATTACTTGTGGTTACATTGGTTATGTTTGGATAAAAAGCTTCAAATGTGTTCCATTAATCTAACTATTATACCAAATCATGGGACACAAATGGAACACATTTATATATATATCTTTATAATCTAACTAAGTTCCGCCTCCTTTACCAGTTAGACAAGGCTGATTTTATGTACCTATATCCATGAGTACTAGCTTCATCTAATGCCACATACATATTCATTGTGTTTAAATCACATTTCACTTACACACAGAGTCCTGGCTTCAGATCAGGCTGTGCATTTGGTGTTGTCTAATTTTATATTGATTATATTAATAAAATAGACTTTGAGTCTTTCTACATTTTTGTTTAGCTTGATGAACAGACACAGTCTCAATCTGGTGGAACCTGAGTGACGACTCTGTGCAGCTATCACATACATGGTTTAGCCTGTTTGTCTGCTTCCTGGCCTGGGCTCTGGTAGTCACCGATTAACTGTGCCTTTTCTGAGACTACCAGCTATACTGCAAGCAATGAGAGCAGCACTTTCCTGAGTGTAATTGACAGCGTCCCACCCTAACAGACTAGCTTTCCCTTCAATTATCTATATCCTGCATCTATAAAATGTTTTTTATAAAACATTATATATAGCATCTATATAAATGCTCATTTATAGCTTCTCTTATTTACCTCTGACTGATGTGTGTATATAAATAGCTCCTGGATATATGAATATCTTTGACAACCAATCCTTGCCTGAGACCCTAAGATTGCCTGCAGTGTCTGGTGAGCTGACTCCCAGGTCACCAGCTAGTGCCACTGGTGCTTCTTAAGGCCTAGCTAAATTTCACGTGTCTCAGTATAGAGTCTTCTATATAGTTCAGGCTTCTCAAAGTGTGGTTCACCGAGGAGAATAAGCATTTTTTTTTTCAGTTCAGCATGAATTTCACATGGTTCATAGCAGATGATTTGGCGATTCTTTAGTCTTATTCTTAAAAGACTACGGATCTTTTATAGTTACATCATTTGAAAGTCTCCATTAAATAGCACCAAGTACTAATCTAAAATAATATGTGGATAAGCTTTTATACATCAGTCCAGTTTCTGAATAGATTTCTCAACAGAAACGTCAGTACTAACAAAATAGCCCCTTTGCTTTGTTAGTCACAGCGCTTTCTAGCCAGGTTAGAAATTGATGTTTTCAAACACTAAAGTGGTATGAAAACTTGTAGATATTTATAAGTGTACAGCTACCACTTATTGTGTCTGATGCTGATGCCGTTCTTCTTTTGTATATTCTGGCTGAAACCTGCATGGTTGGATGTCACTGTGAAATAGTAACCCAAAATTTCTTCTCTATTCAGTCATTCCTGTAGCTTGACTAATCCATTCACTCTATTATAATAAGTTATGTACAAAGCATTGTGTAGCTCATTAGTAGTAGACAGCTACTGTAGCTATCTCTCGTTCCTAACCATAAAACTATGGTGGCAAACACTACCCCATTTCGCTCCCAGCCACCTCAGAAATACCAGGAGGTTGTTTCTGTAGTATTCAAACCCAGTACAGTACATGATCCCTGTAGATTGGATTGACATTTTTATGTATTGATAGTTACATTTTAGGTTTCTTGCCCGGAGTGTCCTTTAAGTCATTTTTGGGAGATTTTCTGTAAGAAGACTGATGTTTTATTTTCTTGTGTGGCATTAAGACAGTTTTTTTTTCTCCATTACTTTAGGTGGCATATTCCTACACTTATGAGCTAAGGCCCTATTTGGACCTGCTACTTCAGATACTGTTGATTGAGGACTCATGGCAGACACACAGGTAATATATATTTTTTTTCATGTGGCTTTCACGTTTTATGCAAAGCATAAATCTCTCTCTCATATTGTCTCTCATATACAGTAGTCATAGCAGAATGGCGTGTGCATGTGTGTGTACATATGTGTAGCCATAACAGACATTTTCTGATAACCAGTTTAATAACGGTTGTGGCCACCTGTGTCCTCCTTTTCATGACACTTCTTTCAAGGAGAGGAGATAAAAGATCTGCCATTACAATTTGCATTGGGTAGCTGTTCATGAGATCTCTTAATATGTAGTTCAGAGAGATACATATGCAAGTAAAAGAGGCCATAAGATGGAAAACTTTCAAATCGCTAATATGTTACAACTAATCTGATACACCAAAACCGACAACAACGAAAGTGAACGAATTCTTTGCTTAGTGAAGTTAAATTCCCTCACAATATCTACACACGTGGACAAAATTGTTGGTACCCTTCGGTCAATGAAAGAAAAACTCACAGTGGTCACAGAAATAACTTTAATCTGACAAAAGTAATAATAAATAAGAATTCTATGAATGTTAACCAATGAAAGTCAGACATTGCTTTTCAACCATGCTTCAATGGAATTATTTTAAAAAATGAACTCATGGAACAGGCCTGGACAAAAATGATGGTACCCCTAACTTAATAGTCTGTTGCACAACCTTTTGAGGCAATCACTGCAATCAAACCATTCCCGTAACTGTCAATGAGACTTCTGCATATTTTGCATACGGTTTGAAGGGTGCCTTTTCCAGACAGCATGTTTCAGCTCCTTCCAAAGATGCTCAATAGGATTGAGGTCAGGGCTCATAGAAGGCCACTTTAGAATAGTCCGTTTTCCTCTTAGCCATTCTTGGGTGTTTTTAGCTGTGTGTTTTGGGTCATTGTCCTGTTGCAAGACCCATGACCTGCGACTGAGACCCAGCTTTCTGACACTGACCAGCACATTTCTCTCTAGAATCCCTTGATAGTCTTGAGATTTCATTGTACCCTGCACAGATTCAAGACACCCTGTGCCAGATGCAGCAAAGCAGCCCTAGAACATAACAGAGCCTCCTCCATGTTTCACAGTAGGGACAGTGTTCTTTTCTTGATATGCTTAATTTTTCCGTCTGTGAACATAGAGCTGATGTGCCTTGGCAAAAAGTTCAATTTTTGTCTCATCTGTTCATAGGACATTCTCCCAGAAGCTTTGTGGCTTGTCAACTTGTAGTTTGACATATTCCAGTCTGGCTTTTTTCTGATTTGTTTTCAACAATGGTGTCCTCCTTGGTCGTCTCCCATGTTCACCTCGAATCTCTTTAGAAGTATTTCTGGGCTCTTTTGTTACCATTCAGATTATCCGTCTCTTTGATTTGTCATGAATTTTCCTCCCTTGGCCACGTCCAGGGAGGTTGACTACAGTCCCATGGATCTTAAATTTCTGAATAATATGTGCAACTGTAGTCACAGGAACATCTAGCTGCTTGGAAATGGTCTTATAGCCTTTACCTTTAACATGCTTGTCTATTTTCTTTCGAATCTCCTGAGACAACTCTTTCCTTCGCTTCCTCTGGTCCATGTTGAGTGTGGTACATACCATGTCACCAAACAACACAGTGACTACCTGGAGCCCTATATATAGGCCCACTGACTGATTACAAGATTGTAGACACCTGTGATGCTAATTAGTGGACACACCTTAAATTAACATGTCCCTTTGATCACATTATTTTCAGTATTTTCTAGGGGTACCATCATTTTTGTCCAGGCCTGTTCCATGGGTTTATTTTTTTAAATAATTCTGTTGAAGCATGGTTGAAAAGCAATGTCTGACTTTCATTGGTTAACATTCATAGAATCTTTTTTAATTATTACTTTTGTCAGATTAAAGTTATTTATGTGACCATTGTGAATTTTTCTTTCATTGACCGAAGGGTACCAACAATTTTGTCCACGTGTGTGGACAAGTCAAGAACACTTGCAAAGTGGAGGGCATATAGTTATCAAAGATAACAGCCAGTATATGCCTTCATTAATGTAAACACTAGGGCTGAAACAATTCTTTGAAAAAACAGCTGAAACAACTGAAATACCAAACAGCCAATAAACTGAAAAAAAAAATAAAGCATAAATTAGAGCAATTGCTTAAATGATTTTGTGCCACTTGTATTTATTAAGTACAAGAATGATTTCAAACTAATTTCCTGGGCTGGTGGCAATAGGTTACTGATTTCAGATTACCCAGAAGAACAAAGATACCTGGTGTTAGGGATGGTTCCCCGGAATAAAAGAAAATGATAAATTTATAAGGAAAAATGACACTTGGGCCACCCTGTGCAATATTTCTCTTTGCGTTATGCAATCATTACACTCCATTTACAAGCCTAATTTATCATATATGCTTTTACTTACTTCACGTTATTTTTATGTCTGCAGAATTCACAATGTGCTAAAAGGAATTCCTGATGACAGGGATGGGTTGTTTGATACTATTCAGCGTTCCAAGAATCACTACCAGAAGAGGGCTTATCAGTGCATTAAGTGCATGGTAGCTCTCTTTAGTAGTTGCCCTGTGGCCTGCCAGATCCTACAAGTGAGAAAAAGTAGCATCTAAATTTTTAAGCTTTGGTCACCGCTTGGTGCTTTTAAAAATAATGTCAGAGAATCTTAGTTTTAAGGCTTTGTTGACACACCAAACAGAGCAGCAAATGTCATAACAGGGAAAGAAAAAAAAAGGTGTAAAATAATAGTAAAATCATATTGTTCCTGTGTGGCTTCCAGAGTAATGGCGACTTAAAAAGGAAATGGACATGGGCAGTGGAGTGGTTGGGTGATGAGCTGGAGAGGAGGCCATACACAGGCAACCCACAATACAGTTACAACAACTGGTCTCCTCCAGTGCAGAGTAATGAAACTTCTAATGGATACTTCCTTGAACGATCACACAGTGCCAAAATGACGCTGGTCAAAGCATGTGAACTCTGTCCTGAGGAGGTGAGCTATCAGGGACAGTTAATTGTCAATTAATCAAAAAACAGTTAATCTGTTTGAGTACAGTGGTGGCCAAAGGTATTAAGACAACATATACCATGTATTAGTTTTCCCTGTGCAAAGGAGATGATGTCACTAATTAGTTCTAGCCTATCTCTCTGAAGAGTTGTACTAATTTGATTCAGTTGGTTTAGTTAATGGATTGAGAAAATGTTGTTAAAACATTGACTTTTACTTTTGTCTCAATATTTTTGGCCACCACTGTATTTATTTTCCCCCTTTAATGCACTATTTTTATTTTTATAACGCTCTGCTGGATTTACTGGCCAGTGACTATGTAATTGACAGGAGCCTGATGAACAGGAGACTTCTGATGACCTTGAATCCGCCCCTGCAGAGGACACAACACTCTACCCTCACTCAGCTGGGACACAATATCAGCTGGTAAGTTCCAATAACCCACTAAGGCAAACATGCAAAAACACAAGGTAGAATATAATGTTACTGTATAGTAACATTCAAACTAAATGTACTTCAGTTACTTAAAGTTAAGTTATGTTTGTACTTCTACATGTGGTCATTTGGTATATTTGTTAGCTGGTTTTAAGGTTCTTTCACATTAACCACTTGGGCCTGGGCACGAATACACTTGACCCTAAATTTTGTTTGATTGGCTGTACTGTGTTCATACTAATGAACCCAAACATACAGAAATGTTATATGTTGACTTCTGGCACAGTAAGAAGTATTTGTTCCTAATGTGAAAATGCCCTTTGACTTTTTTCTTATAAATTCTTTAAAATCTGCAGACTCTCTTTTTACATTTTTGTCTTTCTTCCTCTGCATAGCCAAACAACCACACCCATGGGCAACCATGCACGGGTCCAGCTGCCCCCCACATGAGCAACCCTCAGCGTGCCCCTCGCATGCCTCAGGACAACTGGGAGGACACAGAAGAGGTGCTCCCTGTCCAGATGAAAGAGTAGCCACCTTCACCAAGACTTTCCTGATGATTCAGATGGCTGTTTCAGCGCATGCCCACGCCAGATCTCCTCAAGGGAATAACCTCCAAATACACTTTACATCTGCTCCACTTTATCCTGTCACCTCCTTCTCCCACATCATCAGCCACCCACCTATTATTAAGTATGAAAGTTTACCTCAAAATCAGGGTGGATTTGGGTGTCAAGTCCCCTGCTGAGCATGGTACACATGCTTGTGGACATACATCCATACTGCCTATGTACATCTCTTTGTGTAAAAATGTATCACCATCATGGAGTATTTTTTATGTGGAGATGGTGTTCATGTTGTGTATAAATCTAGACAGTGAAATAACTACCAACTGGATTAGTGGCTGCCAAATTGTGAATTCAGTATGGATTATCTAGGGATGAGGATATGTATTCATGCCTCTGATTGTCGGAAATAAAACCTGGTTATGGTGAAACTAGACACACTGATACAAAAATAAAAATTTATTCCCTTCAGTCATTTTTTGTGAGATTGTTAGGTTTAAAATATATAAATCTAAACGTGAGGGGCCTAGTCTTATTTGCAGAGGGTCAGTGTAGGTGTGGGTTCTCATTTGTAGCACACGTAATTTCACATTAACTATTTTGGTTCTGATTATTTATATATAACATCTCTCATTTTTGGTCCAAAATTTACCACTACTACTACATTTCTTTAGTCACTGTATTCTGTTTTTCCTGCCAACCTTACACTCCCAACAAAGGCCACAGTTATAGCGGTCATAAGGTGAAATGGCACATTTGTCCTAAACTAAAGCTAAACAGAAAAGTGATACATTTTGAATGTTTCAATTAATATAATATAATATTAGCAAAAACTAGCGATTTGTTTAGTTATCACTTGCCACTTGTCCAAACTCACTACAGTGAGTTAGCATCCATATACCTAAAACTTGAAGGAATTACATAGATATAGGAGAGTGCATCATCAGTGATATACTATGATTAGCGTTCTGCAGTATTGGTCGGTGTCCATACATACTAGACCAGATTATTTCATGAGTGAGTGGATTTTATTTTATTTTTTTGTTTAAAATACCAAAAAGATGATGTGAGCCCAAATTCTATGTATATTTTTTTAAATAAAGGCTATTTCTGAATTTGTTAAGAACAGGTATTTGATTGAAATGGGAAAAGTGTATTTTATTATTACAAAAATATATTTACTGTAGAGAAAAAATGGGAGCTTTTTTTTTGCTTTTTGTTTGTGTTCATGAGGGTTCTAGAGGATTGGTAGCAATGCAAGGTTTTTATACTTTTTCTCAGCACAAATAATACATTTATTGCTCCACTTGTAATAAAAAAAACTTTAACATACAAATGTGATGCAAACTTTATTAGATTTCTGATGCTTAATTTGTGGCATATTTTGTAAATAGCTACTGCACACAAAAGAAAAAGGCATATCAAAGTTAATTTCTATCTGTGGTGAAATATGTCCACTGATGACTGCATGACTGATTTTTACTGCCCAGAAACAACTGCCATAACCAAACCAGTGACTTGGAGACTTAATGTCAACCTAGCTAAATACGTAATATATGTGACTAAGGCTGGTGAGACATGGAACCATAATGTGTTACAATGTAATGTAAGAGCTGAGAAAGATCCTCACCAATTTGTGGGGACTATGATATGAACCCAGTTGATTAGCCCTACTGCTTTTAACACATCTGTTTATACTTCCGCCTGCAATTATCTATGCTTCATTTATTTATTTATGCATTTGTTTGTTTGTTTTACATTTGAATATTTTATATTCATAAATATTGATTTGGGATTGGATTGGATTTTGGTTGTTCTACAACTCATTTTGCGAGACATGCATGAATATATTCCTTGATTTGCCTTAGAGGGCTCTAAAAGCCCAGAACACTGTAAAATGTATTTAAAAATAATAAAAGGTATATTTAAATGCTTGTGTGCAATGTGTTATATAAAGCATGTCTTTTGATAAAATAGTCAAATGATAGATTGTATATTATGATATTTATAGTGATGTTATCTATTTTTCAATTGTTTTTTCATATCTTGTATATTTATTTGGATAAATCTGTAGCTGCATTGAACATCTTTTTGTATCTTCTACATAGCTTCTGGACCTTACCTTACAGTATATATTTACAATTATTTTAAATAAATCTGGTGCAGGATATGGTTACGTTTCTTTCTTTCTTTAAAAAAATATTATGTTCTCGTAGATAAATTTCAAACATATTTTTTTCTCTTAAAAAACAAGTATGCAAAACTTGCTCTCTGTTGTATGTAAAGTTATTGAGGCATTATTAGAGTTATGAGCAGTAACTGGGTTCTTTTTTTCTCACTCAGTGTTGCTGATAACTTTATTTGTTTTGGCAAGTTGCTGTACGGAGACAAAGTAAACAGGATCCTTATATCCTAATAAATCACTGTTTTTAAAAAGAAAATCATCATGCATGGAGATGTAGAGGATTGATCATTCATTTGTTTGTTATTTTTTTGAGGATTGAGTATTAATAACAGAGATTTGAGATTTTATTAATAACAAAAATTACTATTACAGTATTGAAAGAATAAAAGTATAACACAAAATTAAGGCATAAAAACGTTAATCATACTGTTTACAGTTACCAACAAAAATAACTAGAAGATATACAGTTCAAGCAGACTTAAAGAACAAACTCTAACCACGTCACTATGCTGTCTACGCAGAATGTCGCGAGATTTGAACACAATGACGTAATAATATCTTGGCCAATAAAATTACGAGCTTTCGCCTCCGGCTTCATTTCATCACCGACGCAGGCTAGCTGAAAGGCTTAGGTCGAGTTAAGATCCGGTCGAGACGAAGCAACCGTAGTTTTATATAGAAAAATAGTAATAAAAGTATAGTATTTGTTATTGTATTTTTTTCTCAATATATTTTTGATCAAGTAAATAGATTATTTTCAAAGTCGATATAAAAGACGTGTCGATAAAAGCGCACAAAGAGGGCAGAAGATATCATACCGGCAAACAAAGAAACCCTTTCTCAAAGAAACCTATCTTCAACACTCTTTAGTTATGAGTCATGTGGCCGTTGAGAATGCACACGGTCTAGAACAGCAGGTAAGTCTGAATCATAGTTTTTTGTCTATTTAATAACAGATATTCGGTGAAGTTTGAAGTGAAGTAAACGGTACTTGTCAGTTAGCTTATGCTAACCGGGCCGTCTGTAACTGCGTGTCTTAATCTGCTGGCTAAAATGGAGGCTGAGTGTGTAGACGGAGGTAGCGCTAATGCTGATGATGGCGGCGAAACCGCATAGTTCAGCGGGCCGCTTATTTTCCCTACAGTTACCAATTGTTTTCGCGACACTTCATGTTTAACAATTATGGGGGAATAAAATCAAGTATTTTCTTCCGTGTATGATTTATATTTTTGTGGATTGTCTAAGCCGGTTCTGCCTGACGCGATGGCGTCACAAGAAGCCGCTAAGCACAGCTAGCTTCAGGTAACGTGGCACGTTGCGCATTAACCGCGCACTTGTACTTAATGTAAACCAAATATCAGTTTATTGGTGACACTCGTTCAGTTCAACTAGTTTATGTATTATATAATGTTATAAAAGTTGTATAGTTAAAACTAGCACTTGGGATGGCTAAAGTGGCTGAAACTGCTGACACAAGATTTTCGTAAATGCGACGGGTGTTCAAGTCAAACCGGGACTTTTGATTCCTCTGAATAACAGTTCTGCGAGTAAAAAAAAAAAAACTCCCTTTATCTCGCTATGATGAGCTTCGCCAATGCTAAACTAGTGCTTGGATACTATTAAGGTAAAAGTTTCAGTATGAGCCGTGATCAGACTGCTTGCTTCACTTCTGAAACTTTGGCCGCCCAGGAATTCCATTAATTGACACACGGATGCAGAGACACTTGGAGCAAGCTCAGGACAGAACGGTAGTATGCACTTGGTGCATTGTCCTGGAGGGGAACAGAATGCCTATAGTTATTTTAAACCAAGTTTTTTTTTCTACCTCCCTGCTAGTAATCCACTCTGATGTTCCAACACTGACTTCGGACCAATTAGAATTGAGAAATGAACATAAGATCAGGGTTTGTTACGGTTGCCCTTTTAGCTTTTTTTTTTCACAACTTAAACTTAAACACAACTTTTTTCACAACGGTTGCTGACTTATTAATATCAGTTAAATATTTTTACAATTGTCCAAGGAATCTGGGGCAAAATCAGTTGGTTATCTGGGCTGCTTAAATGATTAGTCCACTTTTATGCAGGTTTCCAATTTTGAGAGACAAACACCATCAAATGCACAATATGACTTTGTAAACACAAGACTCCCATGTTTGTAATATAGGACTACTGTAACTATTGGACTTTTCAGTAATGCAAGTGCTCCTTTCCAGCATATTGGTAAGTGTTGTGTACTAGGAAAATCCATGACATTGTGCTGTGATGCAGGCCAACCTGAAAAAATGAGCCTGGTTTGTATGCCACGTGACTTGGCCGACTTCTTGCCGGAGCGAAAACACAAGTAGTGGTGCTGACATTTACACCTCCAGTTGGACCAAAGTTGTGATGTTCACTGGAGAGCTAATGCATCCTGTCTGAGGTTTAAAGTGTTTGGCAAGTTCATGGGTCTGTTATATAGAATTACAACACTTGACTTTCATAGGCGAACTAGGTACTGTTCATCCAAAGCTATGTAAAATGGTGAATGGTTATGCATTTTGAGACATGATTCTTTAAGTGGTTTGCCTTGGGTGGATGACTTGAATTCATTTGTACTGGTACAATGTGCTAGGACAGCAGAAATTATTTAATTGTTTCCAATTTATTTAAATGTGAATCCAAGTAATATTTCTATATATTATTTCATTAGACAAAGTATAACTTTAATGTTTGCTATGCACATTTGTGAAATAAATGATTGACATTAAGTCTCTGATTGCTTTATTTTTCTGCTTTTAGATTGCTGCCCTAGACTTGAAATCTGATGTTCAAGGAGGAGGCACTGGCAGTGAGTATTCATTTTTGGCTAATTGGTTTGTGGTCATTCCCTACAATGTTAAATGTCCTCTTACCCTTGTTAACTCGCAGATGACCATTATTGTCTTGTCAGTGTGCCACCCCTCCCCCCATGGGAGCACGGCCAGTTTTGCCCCTTAGGACTCCTGGCCCACAATCATTTCAAGGATCTTGCAGCCTGTGGGCCAGAACAAAAGAACCCTACAGAAATGCATTTGATCAGTTTGTGGAGGTGGTGATAATGAAACCACTAGAAACAACTCAAATGTATTTGTTAAGCAAGTGTTGCACAGGGTTGGACCTAGTGGAATTATTGCAACAAAACTGGTTAGAAGTCCAAAAGGGAGAGCAACATGTTGCAATTTAGCATATTTTAGCATTTTATGTATTCAACATTCAGGTAGAGCTGTTATTTATTTAATACAACAATGGAACCTGAGCATTTACACTATTGAGTAAGCAGTAAATCTTTGTGTAAAATTGTCAAACTAACAAAAGGTGTCTATCACTAGGGCGTTACATTCCACCTCATTTAAGGAACAAGGAGGCTTCCAAAAGCGGTAAGTAATTTTTCTCATTCTGTAGTGGCTGTGGGTCAAGGTTGTCTTGTGCGTTATAGTCTTAGTGGGCAAGTGATCCCTTTCCCTAAAATTTGTAGGTAAGGGTCAACCAAGCATCAATAGCAGTTGATTCTGGTGTAATAACCGAAGAAGGTGCAAACAGAGAATCTATTACATTTTTTTTTTTTTTTTTTTTTCGGATGGAAAAACAATTACGTTCTGCTCTTTTATGACGGTGTGGTTTGAAGCTTTTTCCTTGCGTTCCAATAACTATTGGAATATGAAGGGGAAAAACTGTTAACTGGGAATTGTTTGCATTTTATATAGATAGTTGCATTAACCAAATACGGAACATTCCGACAACTAGGGATGGGAATCATCGGAGCTCATGGCATACGTTCTCTATATAGGTGCAGATTAGATGTGTTTAGTATCACATTTTAATAAATACATGTTATTTTGTTAGTTTCCAAACAAACTTGGCAAATAATTACCCCTACCACACACTGTGCCCCAATGTGTGAATACATTAGAGCACACCACCTGTAGTATTTTAGAGAAACTGTTCTATTTCAGAATTGTATGGCAAAAAATTGACATTACCCATAATGGGTTATTTATTTCTCCTCCTACTTCCCCTGGAGACATTTTCATTTAAATGATGCATTGTAAATTATTCTTACTTTAAGACACTCCGGGTGGATGGGATGCTGGGCGAAGCAATGGATTTGTAAATGGCTACCACGATGGCCGTGACAACTACATGAATGGGAGCAGCACTTTTGGTAATCGTGGGCCCGTTCGTAATGACCGTGGAGGCAGAGGAGGTGGTTACAGAAGCAGAGGCAATGGCTCCTATGTCATCCAACCAGTGCAAAACACAGGTGAATAACAAACACCCTAGCTTATGAATTTTATAGTAACAGTGGGGTGTATACTGGAGTAAATTACTACATTTTAACTGTGTAATTATTTAGTGTTTATTTTAATATTTTGAATATTTTGGTGATAGGCTTTGGCTATGACAACAAAGATGGTGGAGCATGGAATGCCCCAAAGGATAATGCTTATAATAGCTTCAGTGGGCGTTCTGACAGGAACAAATCCGCCTTCTATAATGATCGTGGATCTTCAAGGGGAAGGTAAGGTGTTTTCTTGGAGCTTTTGATTAGAATTGTTTTTGCTGTTTTAATGGTGCTTTGTTTTTAATGACGCCCCATAGACTTCCTTAAACTCTTAACTGAATTTCGTAGGTATGAGCGTGGAGGATTCGGGGGTGGTGGAAATAGTCGGTGGGTTGAGGATTCCAGAGATGAAGAGGATTGGTCCAAACCCCTCACTCCCAATGAAAGGCTGGAACAGTGAGTGAACAAACTAAGCATCCAACAACTTGGTTGCAAAATGTCATTTGTTCACACCCAGGGCTGGTGTAAATAGGCCTATAGAACTTGGGATTAACAAAACCTGTTTACATGCCATCTAATATTTGTCTCAAGATGGTACAAAGAGACTAAATTTTTAAGGTGTGAATCTCAAGTTTTTCTGCGTATGGCACTGACTGCATTTTTATTTCTTAGTGAGCTATTTTCTGGAAGCAACACTGGGATAAACTTTGAGAAATATGATGACATTCCTGTTGAAGCCACTGGCCACAACTGCCCACAGCATATTGAGAGTGTGAGTAATTTGAGCCAATTTTTTTCACCATTTTCCTTGCCTTAACTTTAGGACTGACTTTGCGTTTGTGTTGTCTGTGTGATGTGAATTGACACTGCTTTTGTGATGCAGTTTCAGGACCTAGATATGGGTGAGATTATTATGGGGAACATCACCCTTAGTCGCTACTCTCGCCCCACTCCAGTCCAGAAACACGCCATTCCAATTATCAAATCCAAAAGAGACCTGATGGCGTGTGCACAGACGGGTAAGACGCCAAGTTGATGTGATCTGAGCAGAGTTGTTTGTGTGAAAGTTGTGGACTTCATGACTGTTTGTCTTTCCACTCTCAGGTTCTGGTAAGACTGCAGCATTCTTACTGCCAGTGCTGAGTCAAATATACACAGATGGACCAGGAGAGGCTTTACAGGCTGCAAAGAACAATGTCCAGGTGAGTTTAATGCTTGTGATTGCCTTTAGGGTTGTTCTTTTGTGCAATTTGTAGCACTTATTAATTTGTCTAGTTTACTTGTTCACTGTTCTAGGAAAATGGTAGATACGGACGCCGTAAGCAGTACCCCCTTTCTCTGGTTTTGGCTCCAACTAGGGAATTGGCTCTTCAGATCTATGATGAAGCGAGAAAGGTAACTTAGAAAATTCAAATAACTGAACAAAATTCGTTTCTGACGAACCCATTCTAAATCCCTTTCTTTCCCCCTTTGATGTCTCCATAGTTTGCGTATCGTTCTCGGGTACGTCCATGTGTAGTATATGGAGGAGCTGACATTGGCCAACAAATTCGTGACCTGGAGAGGGGCTGCCACCTGCTAGTTGCCACACCTGGTCGTCTTGTGGACATGATGGAGAGGGGCAAGATTGGTTTGGATTTCTGCAAGTGAGTAGGTCACCGTGTGCCATGCTGTACATGAGGTCAACCTCTATTGTCTAGCAAAACAAATCCTTTTTTTTTTTTTTAACTGTGAATACATGCTTGGGTTGAGAGAAATCTGAATTTTTTTTAATTTATTGTTGAGAAATAAGTAATAAGTGAGGTTTTTTTATTTTTATAAAGCTACTTGGTCCTGGATGAAGCTGACAGGATGCTGGATATGGGTTTTGAACCACAGATTCGTCGTATTGTGGAACAAGACACTATGCCTCTTAAAGGATTGCGCCAAACGATGATGTTTAGTGCCACCTTTCCTAAGGAGATTCAGGTAGACATTGGTCCATGTAGTTAATATAATCTTTTGTTTCTTAAGTCAAAGTATATAGACCATGATTCCTCAGACTTCCACATCACTTGTGTTGGGTTAAGATTTGCTGCATGCATATTTGCTTTTTGCTCTTATTAAAATTTATAATACGTTAGTGATTCTTGATAAGACTTGGTGAATACCAAAAAGGCTAATTTAACAATACTAGCTTTTTTAAATTTTTTTTTATTTTTTTAGATATTGGCCCGTGACTTCCTGGAAGATTACATCTTCTTGGCTGTGGGCCGTGTGGGCTCCACTTCTGAGAACATTACCCAAAAAGTGGTTTGGGTTGAGGAGAATGATAAAAGATCCTTCTTGCTTGACCTTCTGAATGCTACAGGTGATTTGAAGCATTTCTAACTATATAATTCCGTAATGTTAACAGGTCATAAGAAAAGCCTTCTGGACCAACTGCTTTTTTTCCCCATGTGTTAAAAAAAAAAACTGCAATACACTATACACCAATCAGCCATAACATTATGACCACTGACGGGTGAAGTTAATAACATTTTATCTTATGATCATATCTAGAAGTGGGTCGACTATATTAACTTGCTGCCTAACATTTGTACGTGAAGCTGATGTTGAGGCAGAGGGAAAATGCTAAAACCAAAACTTTGCTAAATGGCTAGATGGGCAATGTGTCCAGTCAGAGCAGTGGCAAAACTGACCCATGTAGTCCAATCTAATGGAATCCAATTCAGCTCAAATAGGTGTCGGAACGGAACATATGACGCATCTCAGTCTGTTGCGTGGGGGGCTGCATTACCTGGGGATGCTTCTCTTATGTGGAATGTGGAAGACATTACACCAGCATGCACTATGGATCTGGCAGAGGCAATGTGGTTCTGCTATGTGGATCCTGCTATTCATGTAGATGTCACACCTTTTTAAACCTTGTTCCTGACCATGTACCCACCTTCATGGAAATGCAGTCATCAGGATTGTGCCTTACCACACTGCAAGGAATGGTTGGAGGATCATGTGTGTTCAAGGTTTTGACTTGATCTCCAAATTCACTAGATCTCCATTAGGTCATGCATCTTCTAGGATCTGCCTGGTTCCCAGCACTTCTTAAGGCCACATTTAGCAACTTGCTTAAAGGATTTGCTACTGACTGCTTAGTGTCATTCCACAGCATGCTGTCAGACATCTATTAGAATCCATGCAAGGTCCAACCAATCACGGTCAGGGCTTTTTTTTTGCAAAAGAGGACCTACTCAATGTTTGGGTAGTCATAATGCTGTGGCTGGTGTATGTGATGTAACATTTGATACATTAACATTCATCAATTGTATACCAGTAAACTGATGAGCTCAAGGGCACCCAATGTGCGTTTATGCTTGTCCGACGCTGAGGCTAGCCTGTCTGGTTCAAAGAAAATCTAAGATGTGCGTGCACAAGGTAGTTTAAGCTAAACAGACTAAATGGTAGTATTCCATTATTTTTCCCAAGCACTTAATCATGGTGTAAATTGAAAAACTGTTTAGGATTGTAGGGATATGTAAAACTTATCAGCAGATCTGGTTTTATTCAAAGTCATACCGGGCGAGGTTCAGGACAGTACTTGGGAAAACGGTGAGAAACCTGGTAAGTAGACTCTTAATTACCTGCCCCACCCTCACTCCCACTACAAGTCTCATTACCATGTCCTTTTTTCCCCCTTCTTTGCCCACCACATTGTTACATTGCTCAAATGTTTGTGTTTTGATAAATATTATATGCATGAATTTTTTTTTTCAGTCTAAACATGTCCATTGTGTTTGTAATAATTGCTGGGAGAGTAGTTGCTTTGTTTATGGGGCCAAATTTCTGTTTTGTTACTTTGTACATTATATCCAAGCTTCTGATTTAGTTGAAACGTTTGGTCATTTGTAGTTGTTACACATTGCATTTCGTAAAAAATATGCATCCATTTAATATACCTCTTAATTGTGCCAATATCCTCCAATTACAGTTGCACTTAACGGTCACTATGACCTTGATCATAATTGAACAATTCTCCCTTCAAATTCAGGTAAAGACTCTTTGACACTGGTGTTTGTGGAAACCAAGAAAGGTGCTGATGCACTGGAGGACTTTCTGTACCGTGAGGGCTATGCCTGCACAAGTATTCATGGTGACCGTTCACAGAGAGACCGGGAGGAGGCACTTCTTCAGTTCCGCTCTGGAAGATGCCCAATCCTGGTTGCCACTGCTGTATGCTGGGTTTTTTTTTTTTTTTACTTTATTGCATGTATTTTATTGGTTCTGCAATGAAAAGTATATTCTCTATTTCTGAGCAATTTTATTTGTCTTGCAGGTAGCTGCACGTGGTCTAGACATCTCCAATGTGAAACATGTCATCAACTTTGATCTGCCCAGTGACATTGAGGAGTATGTTCATCGCATAGGTCGTACAGGCCGTGTTGGAAATCTTGGTAATGGCTTATTTGGCTGTTTGGTGTAAAGTCAGTTAACTTCTTTAATTTTTATGAAATGCACTATTTTCCTGAGTAAGGATTGTTGGACTGTAACCCCCCTCTCCACAGGTCTTGCAACCTCATTCTTTAATGACAAGAATAGCAACATTACAAAAGACCTCCTTGACATCCTGGTGGAGGCCAAACAGGAAGTGCCATCCTGGCTGGAAAGCCTGGCTTATGAGCACCAGCACAAGGGTAGCAGCCGTGGCCGTTCAAAGAGGTAACACGTTTCTGCTTTCTGTGGTTAATCTTTGGTAATTTGATCGAAATTGAGCAACTGATCTCATATATTTTGTAACACTTGGTCTTTTTCAAGATTTGTCATGTTTTGCTTAATCATATAAAATTTTCTTAGGTTTTCTGGAGGGTTTGGAGCTAGGGATTACCGGCAAACTAGCAGCAGCACCACTAGTGGAGGATTTGGGAGTCGGGGCACTCGTAGTGCTGGTGGCCATGGTGGTAACCGTGCATTTGGTGGCGCTAAGGGTTAGTTTCACTCCCTCTGTGGGGAAGGAGCAACAGTCGCTTCTTTTTAAGTTGATGTGTACCAAGTTTCTTTGTATACTGTTTACATTACATTATATGATTTCCCCCTCAGTTTTGAGCGTGCATTTGTAGTTTTTCCAATTTTTGCTAGGTTGCCCTCAATAATCTGGATTTCTGTGCCTACAGGGGGGTTTGGAAATTTCTACAACAGTGATGGCTATGGAGGAAACTACTCTCAGGTGGACTGGTGGGGAAACTAACTTCTTAAACCAACATGCACCTTTCCACTCGCCATGAACAGTGGGCCCCACACCGAACTCACTGAATGGAAACCACATGTAATTAAGCCAGGCTATAAACCCTGTGTAGCATTCAAGAACTATACAGTATCTTAACTCCTGTGATTCTCTGATCACATCCTGGAATAATGCATTACCTGCTCTAGGAGATGGGAGACCTTGGCCATGGGAGGAACCTGTCTTGAGACTTGCTTTCTGTGCAAAGACAAAAAGGAAGGAAATGGAAACGTTACTTGTTTTGGCTTTTTTTTTCCCACTACGTCATAGTTTTTATTTTTATTTTTGTAGTAAAAGAATCATTTGTTTGTCAATGTACTGTGCCTATAAATTTGGATATTTCTCTTGTTGCTTTTTAAACATCAAGTGGCTGACAATTGGCTGACGATTTGTTTGATTTCTTTTTATAAATTGTGTTTTGAAGGCACGAATTAAGATTACACAAACCTTGGCAAACTACAGGAAGGTTGGGCTCTGGAGTCAAAACCTTGTTCTGAAAATCAAATTTATGATGGGGTCAGCAGGTACATTTCACAAATGTACCTGCCCTTCCTTACATTGGTTTTTACCCTTGCTTCACAAGGGCAGGAAGATCTTAATGAAAATGTTAATCTTGCTCACTCTATCCTGGAGAGGTACCTCTAAGGGACGTGGTAGTCATCTGAAAAGGATGCGTCTTTTTACAAGCCATTCCAAAGTAATATCACTTACCATGAAGTGAGCAGTTTGTACCTCCATTCACACCAGTGTTTGGAAGCACACCACTTGTTTGTTTCAGGCAGCTAGTTCAGTCATAGGCTAGCATTTTGGAGGTGGGCAGCTTCTCCATTTGTTCCTTACTTGGACTTTTATGGAGTGGCAGTTTTTATACTTTTTAATAAGTACTTTTTGAAATTGGATAACCAGTGGCATATTCGCTACTGCACTAGTGAGAAGTTCAAGTTGATATTTTAGGACAGGTGCCAGAGTGGACAGGCCCATTTTTGCAGCAATTTGCATGGCAAGTGTTCTTGTTTTTTTGGTCAAGGAGATAGTCTGACAAATTTCTGAAGCAGGTTTACCTTTTCGTAACACAGAATATTATGGAGATGTTCATTTCCACTTTTTCCCCTAGTGGCACTGAATTTCAGGTTGACATCTGTGGTCTAGAGGCACTGCTTCCTTGCAAGACTGCTGAAGGATGTAGCGGGAGGAAGGGTGATTGGGAACAATGTACACAGGAAGGGGAATTGCACAGAGAAGCAAAATCTAGTGACATTGGAGGTTTGGCTAATACACTTTTTTTTTTTTTTGGACTAGCTTGTTTTCTTAGTGTCTTGGCCAAAGAAATTATAGAGCACTCTCTCCCTCAAGTTAATTTGAGGACCTGTTTAATAGTGTGGAGATGAGATTGGCTGTCACTCATTGCAGCTGGCAGTGATTTCAGCTCCCTTTTTAAGTAGTGTGAAGGAGGGGGGGCATGATATTACATTTAACTGAAGTGCAATACATTTCCTCAAGCACATGTGCCTTTTGACATAAAAAAAAAAAGTAGGTGTAAAAGGCAGAACTGAAGTGGTGGGTGCACTTGACCAGTATCGTGGTATTGAGACAAATGGTGCTATTTAGGTTTAGACCCTTGTATGTTATGCCCATTACATTTAACAAAAAATAATTTTATTGCACATCAAGAGTTTTACATGCGTCTTCAATGTGTGTCCTTAAGCTTCCAATATTCTGTGTAAAGACTGTAAGAATGCAACTTGTTTACAAAACGGAGGGGTTCTCTATTTAGCCAGGGTTAATTTGGGACCAGGGAATTGGCAAAGGGGTATTTAACTACTTGCACACAAATTACTAGATTCCACTTTTTTGCTGCTAGTTTGTGTAATTTATTAAGCATTTTTTAGAAATATTTATTTTTATAAACCTAAAAGTGATTGTTTCATGTTAACTTGACCAAAAGAACATATGAAAACACTGGTACTTGAATGATGAATGCCACCTGTATGCGTGAAACTTCTATTTTTCGGGGTAGTGTGAGCTTTTTAATGTTTAAGGTAATTTTGAAGTCAGTCAAAATCCTCACTTGGAGACTTCTGGCCAAATATTCCTCCTATCAAAGAAATGAAAATTAATTGGCAGTCAAAATTTTTTTAAACACCATGCCAAGGTTTGGTCAACACAAAAATAATTTTCTAACTGTATGAGTGCAAATTGTCCCAGGGTGTGTTTTTTTTTTTTGTTGTTGTTTTGTTTTCTCTTCTTTTTTTTCTTTTTTTTAAATAAGTAATTTGATTTTGCCCCAATAAGTGTCTGGCTAATGGCAATCTTAAGAATAAACATGTGGTCCTTCTATTGCATTTGCAAAAATTTGGCATTTTGGAAACATTGTTCTCTGGTTTGGTGCTAAATTCAGTTATTCTTAATTATGAAGTAGTATAAGTAATGTGTATTGGACAAGAAACTAGGATTTTGATCTACAAACACATGACCAAGAACTTCAGTGGAGCCCTTAGAGTCAAATTTGCTTTCTGTACTAGTTCAGAAGTTGTGCACTGTATGTTCATTATTTGGTTTTATTAAATAAAAGTTAGAAATGGCAAACCGCAATGTGCAGAAACCTGTGAGTTTATGAGATAAAATACTGCATGTGTACCAAGATATATGGGAAGAAAAATTGTTAACATGCATTGTTTTGTGTTGAAATACAAATCAGTCTAATCTATTTTGTCCTTTGCCATCTTTTCTAGCCAGAGTAAAGAAAAAAAAAAAAACGTAAAGACAAAACACATGACTCCATTGTCAGTCCCTGGTTGCTTACAAAAATCTACATTCTCTCAAGGAATTCCTGAGTGGTCTGCTGATCAAGCTATTTAACCATTATTTCCTGTGTAATTCCAGCTTGACAGGAAGATTCAAATCGGCTGATTGCATGCTTGGTGAAAACCGAAATCTCATCTCAATTTTCTTCACAGTATAGCTCCACAAGCCTCAAATTGGTTAAAGATGGGTTGAATTTTTTTTACATTTTTTTTTTTTTAGCAAAACTATTTAACATGCACAATGTGTCCAATGTACCTTAGGGCAGATCAGCTCAATATGATACGTGTCATAAATTGCGTGAATACATTGAGTGATGGGTTTTAAACGCAATCAATATGTTCTAAAGCTATCTTCATGGTTTTTAAATGTTTCTTATTAGTCACATGTTTTTTGTAAGCAGACAATATGAGGTCATCCTCAGCAACAGTGGCTGGTTCCATGTGATAAGTAGAGCATTGGCATGTATTTTCCCATAAGTCTGTATTAGCACGGTCACATAACCGATACAATTAACATGCGTTTTGGTACACGACTTAAGACTGCTAACTAAATGGGTAAACCAGAAGGCAACAACCGTGATTGCTCCTTGGGCAGCCATGCACTTCACTGCCAACAAAGCTATGTGAATCCAGACATACCCGTTAATCAAACACGTGTCTGGTCCCCCAGATCTGCTTCTTCACCTAAGAAAAATATATTCAGTGTTCACTGAGAGAGCTGCTCCATAACTGTGGCTTTGTGGGGGGAAAATGGCCCTGTTGTACTCTATATGAAGTACCAACAACCATCCTGCACCATCAACACAAACATCTATGAGTAGTCCAAAAAAAAAGATTAAGTGAACTGTGTTCACCAATTTAATGGATATAAATGGTATGGGACATGTCACATACTACCTAGTACACCAGTTTGTCTGCTTCTCTTTTCCTGGCTTTTTTGTTCTTGCAGAAAATCAGCAAAACAACTCGTGAATTAAGTGTGACCCCAGCAATCTGAGGGAAGTTGTGGATATGGAGTTTGAACTTGATGGAACCTGATAATGCTGTAAACTGCTTCACATAGTTTAAGATCATGAACATTGAGCTAGTAGAGGTATGGCTTTGGGTTCAGCATTATTTAGCAAGCAGCTTCATAGATGTATTTGTTAATATTATTTAAATAACCATCGAATCAACATGCAAAATTTAGTTTTCTGAATAATAGTACAAGAAGGAAAGAAGTTCTTTGTGTATCAGTCTTGTAGATTGGGGGCAATTTATGTAGCTGATGAAACGACCAAAGAGTGCTTTTTTTTCCCACAGATACTAAGAGCCAGCGGCAGCACTATGGCGTAGTGGTTAGTAGTGTTGCCTTGCACCTTCAGAGTCCAGGATTGATTCCTGTCTTAAGTCTGTGTGCATAGAATTTGCATGTTCTCCCCGTGCTTTTTGGGTGCTCTAGGTACTCCGGTTTCTTCTCACAGTCCAAAGACATGCTGATTGGCGTTCCCAAATTGCCCATAGTGTGTGTGTGTGTGCAGTGTACACTGCAGCTAATGTGGCTGTTACTGCCTAATGAGGATGTTAAGTGCTACGGTCATACCTTGACCCTAGCCTAACAACATGCACCGTCAGCTGTTGCGCGACTCCTAGGATGAGTGCAACAAGTAACCACATTTTCCCACCGAAGTACATTAAAGAAAAAGTTAGTTACTGTTCCTCCTGGAGCACACACACATCAGATGTATTCACAAGATGGACTAGCTCTTACAATGAATGCAGTTCAGAACACTTTCTGGAGCAACAGCCGGTGGTAACCACTAGGTGGCAACAAGTGTTATCTTGGATGAGATTAACCCCAAACACTTTGTTATAGCTCCTCCATATGCATATGCTCCATATTCTTTTGTAAGCTCCATTTGTAAGAAAAGCCATTCACGTGGACATTAAGACAAGGTATACAGGAGAGTGGGAATCAACTGCACTTTACATCACGTCAACAAATGATCCACAATTAATATTACTGCCATTCCTGTCAGAGAATGCCTGGCAAAAAAAAAAAAAAAAAACATACAAACGCTGGCATGCTGAAGCGAGCATTCCCAAAACAAAGCAAAGGTATGCTCAACTGCAAAAAAATACAAACACATAATTCATACTCTATGTTCCTTTATGAAGTGTTATGGTCTAAAGGTGTTCTGTGAAGCTTACAGAAAGTTTTCTACCTATGCAGTTTAATGAATCTAGTGTACCATTCATAATATGCTTTTATGTATTAACTATTATTTAAGCTGAATCTAGCATTGATCTGTGATGATCTCATGATGTACAAAATATAGATTTTGCTATTGTTAAATTATTAAATAATGAAATATAGAAATTTCTTAAGCAATTCAGTCTGATGTACTTTTGTGTACCGTTATTGTACCCCACAGGACCAGGAGCAAGAGGAGCTTATCAGCGAACATAAGGATGCTGAAGAGTAAAGGGTGCCACAGGGCCGGCACTGCAAAGAGAAACTGTGCGAGAAGCTTATTTACTTACTTTTAAAGATGTCAGGAAGTCACCAGAAAAGTTCAGAAATAAGACAAAGTCAGTAATATAAAAGAAGCCGCTCGTTTGCCATTGTCAGAAAATCCTTCAGGGTGGTGAAAAGAACATCACAGTAAATACCCCTTCCTTGTTAAATTGGCCATGAAGTGCTTGTGTGTGCCAAGGATAAGTGTTACTGCTGAACAAGTTTGGCTGCAGTTTTGAGAATTTATTATTATAATTTTTAACGATGCAAGGAGTATTGCTCACTCATATTTTGTGCACGTTTGCTGTGAGTCACAAGAGTGTTAAAAAGCACAAATGCCCCAATATTTTTGCCAGAATTTTTGATTTATATAAATATAATTTTCTTTTCTAAATGCTATATTTCCTTGCATGTCCCACAGATTTCGCACAGTGGAAAAATCAACTGGCAGTCATACTGGCACTCTATCTTCACTATAAGAACACAATCAAAGTACAGGTATGTCACGACAGGAGCTGTGGCAGGATGGGTGGTGGAAACACTGGTACTGGTAGTGTTTCTAAAGTTATTTTAAAAAATTGGACATTAGTGAAAAGGATACAAGTTGTCTCTATTTGGTTTGTACAATGCTAAAGTTTCACATTTAAAATTCCTCCCTCAATCATATTCTATATCGCTTAATCCTGTATACAGGGTCATGTTATTTGACACAAATCTGCTTCCATAGTATTCGCTCACATTAAAAACCAAACACATACATGTAATGCTAGAGCTCAGAAATGTTTCTGAGAGCAAAAAACATGCTCATGAGGAGGCATTTCTGTCCTGCATGCATAAATTGAGTGCTGTCATGAACAATTGAACAGCCCTTCCTGAACTATGTTTCTTATACAGTATATAGGATATACTCAGCCTATTGCATTAGCTTCAGTGATTGAGCAGAATTGCCATGTTGGATAGTGCTACTTTCACTGCAAGAGATGCAATGTTACAGGGAACAGCATGTTACCATGACGATGACAGCTAAAACCGCAACAGAGAAGACTCTGGAAATGAAAAAGGATGCTGCATTAATGTTAACATCGTTTTTTTTTGTTGTTAAACAATCCTCATTTAATTTCCACAGCTCTAATAAACACTGATCAGCCATTACATTATAACCACCCACCTAATATTAAGTATTAATACCAAAACAGTCCTGATCGTATCAGGATCTGAGCTCAACTCCCGAAAATGTTGAAACACTTCGCCAACTTGTCAGAGACCAAGCCTCAACATTGCTGTCATTGTCAGTGTGTCATATGGAACAGTCCAGGCAATGATCACTTTTGATTTTAACATGTGCCGGGTTGCTGCCAAGCTCGTCCCCAGGGTGCTGACCGAAGAGCAGAACTTCGTCAGCAGGATGACCTGTGCTTCATGTCAAGGATCATTAATAAATAGTTTGGGTAACTACTATATGTCCTGAAATGTCAGGGTAGTGTAACAAACATTCAAGGAACCACATACAAGACAACCATGTGACAAGCATTTTTTAAAGGACCCCTGATTACCACACATTTATATGCCAAATTTTATAATTTTTTTAATTGTCTTTAAAATATGATATGATAATATGAGATGACACGAACTTTTCGGGCATGGCCAGTAATGTCAGGAAAACAATTATAATTTGTAATAATTGTAAACATTTTAAATCTTTTCATCAAGAGCAAATGTATAATTTAAAGTTTATATTATATATATATATATATATATATATATATATATATATATTATATACCTCCAGGGTCCGGTTTCAATTCCCGGCCAGGCTTGATTCCCGTCTCTGTGTGCTTCTCCCCGTGCTTGGTAGGTTTCCTCTGGGTACTCCCGTTTGCTCCCACAGTCCAAAGACATGCAGATTAGGCTAATTGGCTTTCCCAAATTGCCTGTAGTATGGGTGTGTGTGTGCCCCGGGAGTCATTCTAGATTGTGGGGCTACAGATTTAGGAAGTGTCTTCCACTCAGAAGTATGAAATAGGTGGACATAGTTTACTACAGAAGTGCAGTTAGTAAAATCAGTCATAATAATAATAAGAAAATGTCAGAGCAATCAGGTGGCCAGTTTAGAAAAAAGGAACGAAGAAGAGAAGGAACCATTACAAGAGAGCAGTATGCAATAACGGTATCTCATTGTGAGTATAAAATTGTAATGAAATAGGCTAGAACACTTATGTTTGTTAACTTACATTGTCAGCTTCTGTAAAGAGAAAAGTTAGAGCAGAGTTGTGTTTTTTCTTCTTTTTGGCAGGTGGTGAATGGGAGTTGACGCAGGGGGCAGGTGTGCAGACCGCTATAAAACAGGCCTCTTTAAACATATTAATTGTTAAAGTCTTTGACAGCAGGAAAACTGAACTTGGAACTTGGGTTGCCAGGAGAAACCTCTTATGTCTAAAAACAACGTGGAAGCACGACTGGAGTTCGGAAAACTGCATCTGAACCAACAAGGCTTCTGGAACAAAGTTCTATGGACAAAATGAGACAAAAGTAGACTTGTCCTTCATGCTCAACACCACGTTTGGCAATGTTCAAACGGTATTTCAGCAGAAACACTTCATAGCCACTGTCAAGCACAGCAGATTAGGGGTCATGATTTGGGCTTGTTTTTGCAGTCAGTAATTCAACCAAGAACTCCTCTGTATAACAGAGTATTCTAGAGGCCAACTGGGTCATGCAACAGGGAAATGATGTGAAGCACACCTGTATATCTACATCAAAATGATTGACAAAAACCCTAAAATGGTCTAGTCAAAGTCCTGACCTCACCCTAATTGAAATGCTGTGGTGGGACCTCTCTCAGACACCTTTATAGTCAATAGCGAATTCTAAAGCCAGTTTTTAAGGTGTCTGATAGAGGACTTACTGTATGGTAAATGTGAACGGATCTGAAATCAGTTTCTTTTAAGTGCATTAATATTGTGGCTCTGGTAGGTTATGAACTTTCGGGATTCTTATTCCAAATGTAATTGTATCATCACTAAACGTTTATTTTTTTTCTATTAAAAATAGAGTAAAGAAAAGTTTTATTTTCATCCACTGTAACAATTAAAAAAACAGACAAGTACGCAGAGTCGAAAACTGTTTTGGAAGAATTTTAAGACAGGAGGTCAGTCACATGATTATCTTTTACATCAACTATTGGCTACACGACTGAGAGTGGGCGTGGTCGAGCCAACGGCATGGGTTCACATATGTGACAATTATAACAATTGCAATCTGGAGGCAAATAGAAGTTTGAAATCGTGCTCGAATGTCTATGACACGTTTATTCTCTGCATCCCACTGGTGGTTATAAGAATGTAAGAAAAACAAGGGATCAGCTGAAGATATCGCGCAAGGATACATCCCTGGCTGAATTTTAGTCTGTATTTAGGCAAAAGTTTCATATTTCATCACGTTCCGTGTGCCCTCCTGGACATTGCGGATTTTGCGGTTTGTTTCCTCGGTGCAGTTCCATGCAACCGTGCCGAGTGTCGCTCGCCGTAGCTGCGCGTGCTGCTGCCCGGAGCCTCGGCGCTGCTGGTGATGAGGGAAAGAAAATGGCGGCGGGAAAAGCCAGTGAGACCGAGGAGGACTTTCCTAGGCTGACAGCGCAGGAGAGGGACAGTTTAGCAGGAATTGACAGGTTAGAAACCGTGTTCAAAGTTTCTGGTGTCGGCTAAAGTATTTTCTTGTGTGTGCGCTTGCCAAAAAACACACCAACTGATCCCGAGCCTTCTGTGTTTTCTCGCCTGCAGCTCACTGTTTGGATTTCTGAGGCTTCATGAAGATGGCGCCAGAACGAAGGCCTTGCTTTTAAAGGTAGTTAGCAAGTTGTGTAAATTGCACAAGCCGGTTATTATTATTTATGCGTGCACACACCAGCACGTATAGCTTTTTATAGAGTTTGTAATTTTCGCACGTTGCTTGTTAAAGGAAGTATGAGACGAGTAAAATTGTGAGCAGCCCTGTAGCTGCACAGCGTCTGTATTTTCGCAAGACTGGTTGTATTGCTAACCTAATAGCACAATTATGGAGATATTAAACTAAAAGATCTTACATTTGCGCTTGGTCCTGACCTGGTACTGGTAAAGCAAGCCATTATTAGGTTCACTGCATGAGAAAGTTTGAAAACGAGGAGACAAGCAAAATAACTTTTTTTTTTTTAATAACATGACACTTTTTGCGTGTTAAGTTTTGTGCGGTTGAGTTTGGTGCAGTTAGAACTTTTCCCTTAACCGTTCCTGTTAGAGGACACCTCTGAGTGTAATGTGAATGTGGAACCCGGCTTGTTTCCCCCAGGCTAACGCTAACTGTGCGGCTGCAGGATGTTCGGTGTTGGACAGCTAACCTAGATTAGCGCAGCAAACCAATCCACTCCACTCCAAACTTCAAACTGGGATATAATCAGATAACCTACGTTAGATTTTTGCCTTACATGTTCAGGATCGCTTGTTTTAGCTCAGCTGTATGCACCATGCCATATGCAGTCGAACTTATTCCCTCATCCTCCTTTTGATTTATAAATGTAGCCCCTGTGTGTTTGGACTGAACCCGTGCATCTTAATAATCTGCCAGTGGTTTTGCATTTGTGTGTGTTGTGCAGCGATGTGCACGCGTGTCCCAATCACTGCTCCTCTTATATGAGCTTTGAAGCCAGTTTTGGAAAGAGACGCTGATTTTGTGTTTAGTATTAATGACAGCATGGGCCGACCCAAGATGGCGGGGTCAAGAGTAAGAAAGTGCTGTATACACTTAAGTCAGCATGTTTGACTTGTACACTTATTGTTTAATGTTTATTATAAATGTTTAGTTTACTTTAGAACTCCGTTCGTTTGTTAGTCAGTCACCCAGAGGTGTACAGTGTTGCATCAACATGATGTGGCCATTATACGCTACAGAGTGGGTAAACACAAACACTGCCTGGCCGAAAAAAAATAAAAAGTCACACACGTGTATATTTTATTCGACTACATATTGCTTTGATTACAGCATGCATTCTCTGTAGCAATATTTCGATAAGCTTAAGAAATGCCATGTGCTTATGCAATATTCCCATGCTATCAGTGAAGAAAAAACCATTGATGAAAAATCCTGGTCATCCAGTATATTCTGGTAGTCAACTGACCGGATTTTTTGGGCACATAACATTGCTGAACCTATACCTGACCAACTGAAGTAACCCCAGATCATAAAACTGCCCTCGGAGGTTTGTACAGTAGGCACAAGGCATGATGTGTGTTCATCACTTCATCCACCTCTCTCCTTACCCTGATGTCCCCATTATTCTGGACCAGGGTAAATCTGGACTCATCACACCACATGACCTTTTTCCAGTGCTCCAGGATATATTCTTTATGCTTCATGTGTTTCACTAAACACAGCTGTGCATTCTAAGGTTGTTGTTTTATGATTTGAATTTACTAGGCATTTAAGTGATCTTCCACAACACTCATTCAGGATGTTTTTCCAACCTCATTTCTTCCTTGAAGATGATAATGGTTTGACACTATCCTTCCAGATTTTAATAATACATTTTACAGTTCTTAACCCAATTTTACTAGTTTCAGCAATTCCTCAGTTATTTTTCTTTGCCTGATGCAGGACAATAATTTAGCCCTTCTGAAAGAGAGGAACATATTTGTCACAACTAAAGGATTTAACTTCTGACATGGTTGTTTAAGAAATGCATCACTGCATCAGTTAGGTTAAATAACTTGTTGCCAGCTGAACAGTATCAATCACTGAAGGTAATTCTCTAATAGAACGCTCTTAACTATTTGCTTAGTTAAAACCATTTTTTTTAATAACTCGGGCAGTGTACATTTAAAAGCCTTGTCTTAATATTGACTTAATATTGTACATTTAGAGCCTCATCTTTTGGAAACTTTATTTCGAGCCACTAGGCTCACTATGGTCACATAAATAAAAAAGAAATATATCTTATTAAATTACTCATTCCATCAAGTGTCCATTAACATTGCAATACTGCACGTAATGAAAAAATGGCTATTGATTTTTGTCTTGTAAAGGCATTGAGTATAATTTAAAAAAATTTAATTTACCTCAGTTTGGTGGTTTGCATTTATTTGACAAATGAGGTCATTATTGCGAAAGAGCAACTTTCATGTATACAATATATACTGTATACAAATGTGTGTGTATATATACACTGTACGTGTGTGTGTATATGTGTATAAACTATAGAAAAGCTCTGTAGCTGGAGTGTATCTTAGTATTTTTACACACAAAAGTCAACCTTAAACTTGAAGTTGAAGAAAATACTTTTATCTATATCAAATAGTTTAAGATGCACAAATTTTTATAAACAGTGCGTGAACAGACACAAACGGTGAACAGTAAAGCAATGGGGGAAAAAAAGCCCATGTCAAGATATTCTTATCAAGACTATTAAGTTTTTGTAATGAACAAAGACATACATGTATGGGTGGTGGAGTCATAGGAACATTTGACACAGATTTTGCTATCAATGTGGAAAGTCTGTAATTTTGTATCCAAAAACAATTATTGTGCTACTGTATGTTTTTTAATTTTTATTTTATTAGCCCCTAATAAAAATTTAAAGTAAAATAAGTGCTTCTGTCAGTCTTAAAGAGTTAAATGTCATCTTTTGTATAGATCACTTCTGCTTAAAGCATGCTTAAAAAGTTGCTAGATGATGCCATAGACCAATATAAATGCATTCAATATGGTCATATCTTTTGAAGAATTTTAATTGGAATATAATTAGATTTTTTTTTGTATAATTTAGAATAATACATTGTTTTTAAAATAAATTACATTTTTGGACATTATAACACATGCTAAGCTTAATACTATATTTTCTATGAAGATTACAGAAAAAAGTACCCGGTATGGTGAATAGTTGTGTGTGTGTGTGTGCCCAGATATTTACCCAGATACTGTGAATTCTTCTGTATTGGTTGGTACTGGTTTGTTTCAAATTGTTTTGTATGACCCTAACATGTTGTTCTTATGGAGGAGCTCATGGGCACTAGTAATGATGCTAATGGTCCTAACTGGCTATTTAATATGAAGATGCTTGGTCATGAGTTGTCAATCAAAATTCAGAATATTCAAATATAGGTGGAAATTGCTTTCAAATTTCAAAGATATTAGCTACTGTAGATTCTGAACAGACATATCAAATGTATTTGATTGATCTGATTTTCAAATAACCAATATCGCCATGCTGGTTCAAGTTACAGTAAAGACTTGTACAAAAATGTCTCTTTCTTCTAAAAATGTTTGTCTGGCACCCATGTCATTTGCCATTTTGTTATTCTGCTATCTTTGAGTAGGTGTCCAAATTGTGCCAAAGTTTCCACACACAGCATAGACCAAATGCAACAAGTTATTATTATTATTTTTTTGTAAAATAATTTGTCTGTGAAGTACAATTGTGTTCAGACGTTTATGTATACTGAATATTGAGCACAAAGTTTAACTTAGTTAGGGTTTTCTAAATCAAAAACAAGGTAAAAATTCTACCCGCAGAAATATCTGAACATTTAGTTTATTAATTCAGTTGAGCTGAAAGTTCTGTAAGGACTTCTTATTTGCCAAGTCCAAGGCCCCGCAACTTCCTGTTAGAGGACATGATTGACTACAGCTGGTAGCTTCTCTGTGCCAACATAAAATGGATTTACTTGACGGCACTTATTGGAGTGAATAATAAATGTTAGAATACTAAAGCTCAAAGTTGGTAGAGAACTGAGAAAAAGGATGGTAGCTTTGCACAAGTCAGGAATGTATTTTGGAAACATTTTTAAACAACTGCAGCTTCCAAGATCAGTTAAATCAGTTTTATGTAAGAACTAATTAATGGGCTGATTGACAGATCGAGTCTTCTTCAAGAACTTGGTGTTCTCGGCTAAAGGGAATTGGTTCAGTTTGTTGAGGAACAACCCAGAAGCCACTAAGGCACACTCCTACCATCAAGTGGAGACTGCTGCAACACCACCTTTTACATTGCAATGAAATGAAAGACATCTTAGAAACAAGCTCTTGCCCCAAAACATTGACTAAAGTGTGCAGCTATTTACATGGACAAGGAAATGCCTGGGAGAATTCTTGACCAATTTTCAACTAGGGCTGTGTGATATAGTGTATCTATAAAATCTTGTGATGATAGGAAAAATCTGTTTCATAATATACGCCATTGTTTATAAAATTTTGTTGTGTTGAAAATCACACTTACAAGCAATACTTTATCATTCGTTGTGTTCTTCTTCATTGAGTAATTCCAAATAGTAGCTGGACTCTGACCAGCCAAGTCTTTGAGGAGCTCATGCCTAATAGGAGAGCTACTTCGGTATGGAAAATCGGCATGGACCAGAAAATTGTCCTTTGCAATTTTTGTCCCCACAACATACTTGAACACCACTAAACTCTTTTTGATACAAGGTTTCTAAGAGTTATGTCTAATGGCAAAGGGAGAGTATGGATGAGGGCTACAAAAGTATAGCCTAGTGGTAAAAAGGCGTGGAGGCTTCTGCCTAACGGATAACCGTTGCCATTGCTTTTTACATTCGCTAAACATGATCCCAATGTACATGCTTGAGAAGCTAGTGCTCTGTGAGTCTTCCTGCTAATACTCTACCCAAGGAACACAATGTCAGACCAAAACATTTTGCTCAAGTCAGATTCTTTCATGTTTATCCAGTGTTTAGCCAAAGTAGAGGAGAAAATCCACAAGGTATTGTGCTACACTATGGCATCATATGTGAATGGGCCAAACAACACATCCCTGTATGAGCTGGACGATACACTTTATCTGAGACTGGACACTCTGCAGTCAGAGTTGACAGACAAGATGTTCCCCCGATGACCACACTGGAGGAATGATGGCAGAGGTCTGATGAGAACTCTTCAGTTGTGTGGACTGCGTGAGGATCATCTAGTCTGTGTCACCAAGTACACACGTGGACAAAACTGTTGGTACCCTTCGGTTAATGAAAGAAAACCTCACAATGGTCACAGAAATAACTTTAATCTGACAAAAGGAATAATAAATAAGAATTTTATGAATGTTAACCAATGAAAGTCAGACATTGCTATTCAACCATGCTTCAACGGAATTATAAAAAAAAATGAACTCATGGAACAGGCCTGGACAAAAATGATGGTACCCCTAACTTAATAGTTTGTTGCACAACCTTTTGAGGCAATCACTGCAATCAAACCATTCCTGTAACTGTCAATGAGACTTCTGCACCTCTCTGCAGGTATTTTGGCCCACTCCTCATGAGCAAGCTGCTCCAGTTGTTTCCGGTTTGAAGGGTGCCTTTTCCAGACAGCATGTTTCAGCTCCTTCTAAAGATGCTCAATAGGATTGAGGTCAGGGCTCATAGAAGGCCACTTTAGAATAGTCCAATGTTTTCCTCTTAGCCATTCTTGGGTGTTTTAGCTGTGTTTTGGGTCATTGTCCTGTTGCAAGACCCATGACCTGCGACTGAGACCCAGCTTTCTGACACTGGCCAGCACATTTCTCTCTAGAATCCCTTGATAGTCTTGAGATTTCATTGTACCCTGCACAGATTCAAGACACACTGTGCCAGATGCAGCAAAGCAGCCCCAGAACATAACAGAGCCTCCTCCATGTTTCACAGTAGGGACAGTGTTCTTTTCTTGATAAGCTTAATTTTTCCCTCTGTGAACATAGAGCTGATGTGCCTTGGCAAAAAGTTCAATTTTTGTCTCATCTGTCCATAGGACATTCTCCCAGAAGCTTTGTGGCTTGTCAACATGTAGTTTGGCATATTCCAGTCTGGCTTTTTTCTGATTTGTTTTCAACAATGGTGTCCTCCTTGGTCGTCTCCCATGTAGTCCACTTTGGCTCAAACAACGACGGATGGTGCGATCTGACACTGATGCTCCTTGAGCATGAAGTTCACCTTGGATCTCTTTAGAAGTCTTTCTGGGCCCTTTTGTTACCATTCAGATTATCTATCTCTTTGATTTGTCATGAATTTTCCTCCCTTGGCCACGTCCAGGGAGGTTGGCTACAGTTCCATGGATCTTAAATTTCTGAAATATGTGCACCTGTAGTCACAGGAACATCTAGCTGCTTGGAAATGGTCTTATATCCTTTACCTTTAACATGCTTGTCTATAATTTTCTTTCGAATCTCCTGAGACAACTCCTTTCCTTTGCTTCCTCTGGTCCATGTTGAGTGTGGTACATACCATGTCACCAAACAACACAGTGACTACCTGGAGCCCTATATATAGACCCACTGACTGATTACAAGATTGTAGACACCTGTGATGCTAATTAGTGGACACACCTTGAATTAACATGTCCCTTTGGTCACATTATTTTCAGTATTTTCTAGGGGTACCATCATTTTTGTCCAGGCCTGTTCCATGAGTTATTTTTTTAAATAATTCTGTTGAAGCATGGTTGAAAAGCAATGTCTGACTTTCATTGGTTAACATTCATAGAAATGTAAAAAAAAAATTATTACTTTTGTCAGATTAAAGTTATTTATGTGACCATTGTGAGTTTTTCTTTCATTGACCGAAGGGTACCAACAATATTTTCAACCATTTCAGAAATATGTGGACTTTGCTTGTTAATGGCTACCAAAAGTGACCTTCAATCAAATATTAGTTTGCTATGTATTTTTGACTGTATGTTCTGATCTTGTGTTAATTTAAGAAAACCCAAAATAAATCACAACTTGAATGTTGTACAGTCATTTTGTATCAGTCCATAAAAATACAAAAAACTCTGCAAACCCTAGATTACTTTCAACTTTGTGACTGTTTTTGAAAAAAGACATATGGTTGTGATGGTCCGATGTAAACACACTTATGGTCATACAGTGACTTTGCCTTAACTGTAGTTATAGCTTATAATCATTAAAATAAGGTTTATCTTTGGTATTTGGGGAATTTAAAAGAAAAGATTGTTTCAAACATAGAGTGCCGTGGTAGCTCATAGGGCTAAGGCACTGAGTTACTCAGTTATTGTTCAGAAGATTGGCGGTTTGATCCCCAGCTCCACCGGGTTGCCAATGTTGGGGCCCTTAACCCTATCTGCTCCAGCGGTGGTGTATCATGGCTGACCCTGTTGTCTGACCCCAGTTACGCTGGGATATGCAAAGAAAGAATTTCACGGTGCCAAATAAATATGACAAAGTCTACTGACTGAGACTGCTTATTCCCATGCTTATGGGAATCACTGCTTTTAATTTTCTTTCCAAACATTGCACATTGTTATAAACATGCACACAAATAGGCTCTGTATTTAATGTGCCTATTTAAAAATGTGTGATGAGCAGTCATGTTTGTGGTTTCTTGCAAACGTTTAATAAATTACATCCATCTGCATTGGAAGCCATAATATTAAAATCATTTATAATCGATGTAATCACAAAGTTCATTAAAATAATGTATTGACTTATTGACATTAATGTAATTGTTGAAATGGTATGTTGAAATATGAAGGCAGCAGCAATTTTTCAAATTAAATCCAAAATTTACATTCATTTAAAAAGAAGACTTTGGACCACTAGGCACCTGTCCAGTTTTTTTTTTTTTGTCCTTAGCTAGTTGCTCAGTGGTCCAAAGTTGTCTGTTCAGATGAAAGTAAGTTTTGCATTTTGTTTGGAGTTTGAGGAGTCTGGAGGAAGAGTGGATTGCCATAGGCAGTGGAGTCCAAGTTGTTTTAAAATCCATATGAAGTTTCTATAGTCAGGGTGCCATGCCATCTGCTGGTGTTAGTTAACCAACAAATCCAAACCACCAAGTTATTAGGTCCAAATTCAACATAACTGTATCAGGAGATTTTAGAGCACTCCATTCTTCTGACAAGCTTTATGGAGAACATTTACTACAATTGCTGCTGTACATGTCAGTTGTACATTGCTTTTTATTTATTTTGTTTTTTTATTCAGTTGTTCTTGTAGGCGGCACAATGGCTTAGTGGTTAGTTGGTAATTTTCGCCTTGCATCTTGTGGGTCTGGGTTTGATTCCTGTCCCGGGTCTGCGTACATGGAGTTTGTATTTTCTCCCAATTCTTGGTGGGTTTCCTCTGGTGTTTTCTCGCACAGTCCAAAAACATGCAGATTAGGCTAATTGATCATCATCTTGTACATATCTTGCATGGGTTCCTTCTTCTTTATCTTTATAAGAGAGATGTTATGTAAAGTTTTATTGACCCAGTGTAATGAAAATTAAGATATCTTTTCTTTTAATTATGCCTTTGTGTTGAGGGATTGAAAACCACTATTTAGCATCTGGAAGTTTGGTGGGTATGTCCAACCTAATCTATATAAGATGTTTGTTACTAATGTTTTAAATATGCTTTCCTTTCCAGGCTGTTTGCTGCTATGAATCTCTGATCTTGAAAGCAGAAGGAAAAGTTGACCCAGAGTTATTTTGCCAGCTGGGTCACTTTAATCTTCTACTGGAGGATTACTCAAAAGGTGAGCTTCTGGTTACATTCCCCTCTATTGTCTTTATCCTTATTGGTATTGTCTTTGTCTTTCAACTTCTCTGTTTTTGTTTATCTGCTTTGTAACTCTCTCTTATACAGTGCATCTCGAGAAATAAGAATATTGTGGAAGAGGTTAATTTTTTATCTTAATTTAATTTAAAAATAGAAACTCCATATATTCTAAATTCATTACATGTGAAGTGGAATGTTTTAAGCGTTTTATTTTAATTTTGATTATTATACAGTCGCTTATAGTTAATGAAAATCTACATTTTATTTTATATGAAAATACCTATATTTTTAGTATATCAAAATGTTAGAATGTTTTCTAAGATCAGTCAAAAAAGGGTTTACTGTACTTAACATCTCAGAAATTGTTAATTTATGCTTCTAATGCTTGGTTGGGCTCTTTAGCACAAGTTACTCCATCAGTGAGCCATAGCTTGGCAGCAATCTATCTGTGGCACTGCTAAGGCCTTATTGAAGACCAGGTTGCTTTGATGGCAGCCTTCAGCTTGTCTATATTGGGTCTGTGTTTCTTATCTTGGTCTTGACAATAACCCATAGATTCTATAGCCCATAGATTCTCTGAGGTGTTAAGGTCTCTCTCATGTTCTTAAATCAGCTTTGTTGGAAGGTTGTCTTAAGGCTGTTGCTTGTGCACCTTTCTCTACCAAACTTTCCCCTTCCAGTCAACTTTTCATTAAAATGTTTTAATACAGCACCTCCTGTGGCTTATTCCCTTTATGGTAGGTGTCAGTGATTGTCTTGTTCTCTATGCATGTACTGAACTAACACGAGAGATACACTTTCCCAGAGAAAAAAAGGTGAGCACTACAAGGTTGGCATGACGCATCAGTCCTCTGTCATGCCAACAGGAAAGCATCCTGAGACCATTCGTGAGTGGGGTTGCTTCTCAGTCTGGAATAATGCAACTTCTCCCAACTATCCAAGAACAGTTTGATGACTACCAATGCCTTTTCAGCATGAATAAGCATCTTGCCATAAGGCAAAAGTGATAACTAAGTGGCTCGGAGGGAAAAACATTGAAATTTTGGGTCCATGGCCAGGAAACTCCCCAGACCTTAATATCATTGAGAACCTGAGGTCAATCTTCAAGTTAAATAAACCACCAAATTCAAAAACACACACTCCAAGCATTGATTATGCAAGACTGGCCTGCCATCAGTCAGGTGTGGCCCAGAAGTTGATTGACGGTATGCCAGGGTGAATTGCAGAGCTCTTGAAAAAGAAGGATCAGCACTGCAGATATTGACTCTTTGCATAAACTTAATATAATTGTCAGTAAAAACCTTTGACACTTGTGAAATGCTTGTAATACCCAAGTATACCATAGTAACATCTGACAAAAAGATCTAAAAACACTAAAGCAGCAGAAAATTAATATTTGAGTCATTCTCAGAACTATTGACCACAGCAATATTGTCAGGACTGGCCGAAAGTGGTCTTTGTGGAAGAAGTGTCTCAACTCTGCCCAAAAACATAGGAACTGGGGTGCAGAAAATTGGCAGTAGGTGATCTGGACTAATGAGTCAAAAATGTAAATATTTGGCTGTAGCAGGAGGCAGATTGTTTGCTGAACGTCTGGAGAGAAGTACAATAGTGAGTGTCTGCAGGCAACGGTGAAGCATGGTGGAAGTTCCTTGCTTGTTTGGGTGCTGCATTCCTGCAAATGGAGCTGGAGATTTGGTCAAGACTAATGGTGTCCTCAGTGGTAAGAAATACAGACAAATACGTATCCATCATGTAATACCATCAGGGAGGTATCTGACTGGCTGCAAATTTATTCTGCAGCAGAAAAATTATGGAAGCAGATCAGTCTCAATAATAATTCATGCAAAAGACACGATGCACACGCGCGTATCCCAATTCACATGCATGAAACCCAATTCACGTGCACGAAAAAAAAATACATTCACATGTGCACAAAATAAATATATATCCGTTTCACAAATGCAACTTTTAAACATTAAAAAAGTTTGTACACAGTTGTACATCTGTGAATTGTGTTTTGCATTTGTGAAATGTACAGTATATTATGAATATATATTCAAATATTCAAATAAGAAGCACCATGTGTAGCTCAGTAGCTAAATGTAAACTAGCAAAAACAACAAACACTTAAAAACTATTTTTTTTAAACATTCTTACTTTACAGCGTTTTTTATATCCGTCTAAGACTTTTACATTGCACCGTATAAGAGTTACTTTTCATGCAATTCTGATTTTTCAAGATGCAGTATACAGTCCCCTGGCAAAAATACTGGATTTCATGGAATCACCACACATGCTTTCATGTTACACAAAACATAGATGAACATTATGGCTTTGGGAAACGCAAATAAAGCAAACACGAAACGAAATACGAAAACGAAACTAACCATTAATACGTTGTTGCTCCTCAGCCTGAATTCTTTGATGCGCTGACTTTACTAACGAAAAACAAAATATTCTAGGTTAAGTTGGGCCCAACTGTCTTAACTAGAGGTTGACGGATACGCTTTAATGAATGGAGCTTTGTCATGGACAATTTATTTTACAATATCCCACATTAAGTTTTAATGGATTGAGACCTGAGCTGTTTGCTGGCCATTTTATTTAGCTGCTCTGTAGCATTATCCATGAAAAATGTCTTCATTGACATGCAGCTCGATATCATAAATGACTGGGTGATTTTCTTATTAATATTTTATGTGGGGAGAGTTTTTTTATTTTTTTTATTTCTCTTTTAAAATGGAAATTTTCACCCATTTTTCCCAGGGGTTGTACTTACCCAATTTGTTTGTGCCAATTGATTGTGCTTTCTCTGAGATTTATATTCCAAGTATTCCATACTTAGTACTTTTCATCTGTGGTATTGACTGCTTTCTCTTTGTTCTTTTTATTTTTATCATATTGCTATTACATTACATAGCTTTTCTATTTACTTGCCCATGTTCCTGAATGTGCAGGGACACATTTTCTAGGGATAATAATTTCTTTTAATCATATTTGTTTATCTCACTGTTATAGAGAGATGTATTTGTTGCAAAAAACTTGATTCTTTTTCTATTGCAGCATTATCGGCATACCAGAGGTACTACAGTTTACAGTCGGACTACTGGAAGGTAAACACAGATATTGAATTTTATACTTTTTAAAAAATTTCATACACTGATTAAATTTCATACAGTATGTTTTAATGGCTGTATATTCGTGTTATATGGTTCATGTGCACAAGCACATGATAATTGATTAACACCAAAATCTTGCTATGAGGAAATGGAGGTTTTTACTTTATAGTAAGACAGTTCCTGTGGCTTATACCTTTAGTGATTCAATGCAATGCTTTTTTCCACTAAAATGAGCATGACACAGAGATGAGACACCCAGGCAGTGAGCATGAGACACCCAAGACACATACATGTTTTTGACTTTTAACATAGAAGTTAAAAGTTTTAAAGTAAAAAAAGCATGTTTATACTTAATTTATGTATTTATAATATACTGTATGTATTTGCCAGTGGTTAAAAAAATACCCATAAGAATCTCTGATGGTTATACAGGTATATGGTCTTACTGTATATATTAGTTTCAGCAATATGATGTAAGGTTTTTACCTCTTTTATTTTTTCTTGACCTAATAACAGTGTATATTTTTTCTTTAGAATGCTGCCTTTTTATATGGCCTTGGTATGGTGTACTTTCATTACAGTGCTTTTCAGTGGTAAGTACCAATTAAGAGTGAGTGAATAATTTTAATAAATAATTAATTAAATATCAAGAGCATGAAACTACAGTTGTTACCGTTTTTCTTGTGTAGACTGTTAAATTAGTTTTGAATTGTGTGAAAATATAACATTGTATTTATTTACAATGACGATGCATCCTTAAGCCTAGTGTGATAGATCTCCTGTATATAATTTACGTTATTTCATCAACCCTCAGCTTGCTTATGAGCTACCAGAGCAGGTTAACAGATTTTTAATAGATTGTATTGGTAGAACGGTTGCTATTACATGATAGCATGGAGAGTATCCTAGGGCTAAATTGTATTTTAAAATCATTTTCAATATACACTCACTATAAACTTTAGTAGGTACACCTGCTTATTTATGCAGTCACCCAGTTAACCAGTGTGGTGGCAGCAGCACAATGCATTGTTTAAGAACTTCTCATCAAACATCAACATGCTTTGTTGAAACAAAATAACCTTTATTTATTTCCAAAGCTGCTTACATTTTTGGCAAATAAGAATCAAACCACTTTCTTTTTTGAAGCACACCCCAAAGACTTTCAGTGGGGTTCAGATCAGTATTTAGTGCTTCAAGTACATCCTTTTGGAGAAATGTTGGTCTCGTTTTTCTTCACAAAATACTTTTATTTCGTTAATTAAGGGGATTTCAGTGTACAGTAAGTCAAAGACTTTACGAACATTCGAGTTACGATTTTCTGCAGATACAAACGGACAGTGGAGCTATGAACATTCGTAGATGCAAACAAGTCACGGAAGTAGGTGTATTGTAAAAAAAATAGACACTGCATTGCACCAGATACTAATGTTTACAATTATATACACTATATTTTTAGTGTGCAGGGGGGGGGATATATAAAATATTTCAATGAATCAGTCCGGAAGCACGATAATAGAAAATGACTGTCCTGTAAAGCTTTCCTGAGGGTGAATAATCCTAATTTCGGAAAATCCTCAACACGACAGAGTTCACAGTCCAATGCGTCTCTGAGACGAGACTATCTTTAATAGTGTCTGTTCGAGTGAGCAATAAACACCATGTAGCATTGTTTTCCGAGGCTGCCTTTAAACAAGGTCAGCTGATCGGGATTCCCCTCGCGATTTGGTGGGCACATGGAAAACCACCTTTAGCATTGAATAATACATGCTTGAACCTGATGTCGTCAACAGTGTAGACGATCAAAGTTCTTGTTTTTCACCAATAAATACTTTTAGAATTGGTATGATGCTAGCTGGTCATGGTACTTCCTTAGGTCAGCTGTAAAGAATTGGAATGTAAGAATATGTAAGAAGTTTAGCAATAAGGTAGCGTTTAGCTTGCTTTTGGGTCTGTTTCAGGACTTTCAAGGAAACAACCATTTGCTTCTTACCTTAATGTTTGTTTGCAGTTAACCATTTTTAACGGTACATTTTGAAATAATTATTTTAGGTTGTAATTTCATAGTTATGAATTAGATTTGTTGTATATTCAATTTGTAACTGATTTTTTAATTAATGCTAGAAATTATTGCGTTTAACAGCAATTAGACCAAACACAACTTAATATATTTTTTGCGTTTACAGATTTGTTGCATTTATTTAATTCCTTAAATTGTTTCATTGCTCCTTATACTGGTAAGAGAAATGTAGTTCGTCTTTGCAGGGGGATTAAAGTATTTCAGGAGGTGCTGTACATTGATCCCAGTTTCATTCGAGCCAAGGAGATTCACTTGCGCCTTGGACTAATGTTTAAAGTGAACACAGACTACGAGTCAAGCTTAAAGGTAAGAACAAGTAATCCTGCATTTTCTTGACATAAATCGATCAGCCATAACATTATAACCACTGAGAGGTGACGTGAATATCACTGATTATCTTGTTACAAAGGCACCTAGAAGTGGGTGGGATATATAAGGCAGCAAGTGAGAAGTTTGTTGTTTATGAATGTTCTGTACATTTGATCTGTTATTTGCTATTATGTCTGTAATAAATATATGCAATGTCATATTACACCACAAGGTGGAACTATAAATCTGCTTCAAACACACCTGCTTAATATTGTTTAGGTCTTCGATATACATTACAAATTTACCAGAAATTAACCTTTTAAGGCATGAGTTCTGCTGAGCTTGACAATAATTCTACCTTACTCGTGTTCATAATGTATCATGGGAGTTCATAATGTATCATGGGAGTTCATAATGTATCTGAGTCTCTGTTATGTCTTATGAGAGAATTTGCTTTGATATACAAGCACGCTTCTGGAAGGAATTTTGTGCGCAATCCAATGTTTAACTGTTTTTAAAATATAAGGTGGTAGATCATATATTATATAAATAGATGTGAACACGACTTCGTTTGCGTGGAATTTAATTGCTCTCATAAGTGCGTGTAAAAAAATTTTATCTGTTGTATTTTGGAATTAACTAAAATTTTCATGTTACTGTGAAGTGTGCGGATGATGTGAGATCGAGCATATTAAGTGGATTTCAATTCCACACTCGAGTGCGTATTACATTATACAGCACCATCTGTTGAATTTTGACATGAATTAATGATTTTTCAAGGTTGATATATATATATATATATATATATATATATATATATATACTAATATGCCCTTGTTCACATGGAATTTAATTGAACTCTCACAAGTGCATTGAATTTTGACAAGGGTTAATTTTTTTATGATATAAGGTCGTTTTCTTTGTGCAGATAATCATGGACCTGCTCATATACACACTGGTCACTTTAATAGGAACACTTATACTAGACATTTATGTTGTTATCTAATGTGTTTTTACCTGAGCAAGATATTAAGTTGATATTCAGTCAACACCAGAATGGATTAAGTTCTCTGTGATTTGAACCATGGCACACTTGTTGGTGCAAGGTGAGCTGGTTTGAGTATTCCAGAAACTGCTGATGACCCGAGATTTTCACACACCATAATTTCAAGAGTTTACACATAATGATAGAAATAAGATGTTTTAGCCTGTAGAACCTCTGCAGACAGCATGTTATTTTTGGGTCAGATTACAGTAGAATGACCATTTGAACATTATTTACAGTTGTGGTGAACATTTCAGAACAGACGTAATGTCTTCTGCTGTTGTGGTTCATCCACCTAAAGCTCTGATTACAATATCAGGTTCCTCTTGTCAGCCAAAAACATTAGCGGAAGCTCTCTACATGTAGCTACATGTTTTTTGGCCTTGGACTGCTGTCATATGATTTATTTGATTGCATGAATATACAGATGTTTATAACTTGGTGAGTATATGTTATAATTTAATCTTGTTTAAAACTCTGTACCTCTCTTCTTCTGTCTTTTAGCATTTTCAGCTGGCTTTGATCGACTCAAACCACTGCACATTGTCTAAGGCTGAAAGTAAGTACCACAATCAATTTATTTCTTTACAGGTTTACAGGATCAGTCCTGTACCAGCTACTAAACTAAACAGTAATTGCTGATTTAATTTGTGACTCGGTGAACCACTTGACGTGTTGACCACTTTTGCAGTGTGCGTGGAGCACCAAAGCGAACCTTTCAGTGTTTGAGCAAACACAAAGACTGACTCGGTGGTTGTGAGTTTGTATCTGAACACTATCAAGTTCCCACCGTTTGGCTCTTGAGCCAAGGCCTTTAACACTCAACTGCCCAGTTGAAGCTTGTCTTAGTTGTAAGTCACTTTGGATAAAAGTGGCAACTCATGTAAATGTCTGCTTGGACAGATTTAAGCAGAAATGCGTCATATTGCTTGACATTGGTGATGGCAGAGTTCATGGCAGAGGACATCTAGGTTCACCTCTCATTCTGAGTGAACAATGTACAGTGGAACCATGGATTATGAGCATAATTCGTTCCGGTAGAGAGCTCATACTCCAAATCACTCATAAACCAAACCGAATTTTCCCATAAGAAATGATGAAAACTCAAATTATTCGTTCCACAGCCCAAAAAAATAAATACATATAAATAATTAATACAATATATAAAGTAAAAATAAAACAGATTAACCTGCACTTTACCTTCAAAAAAAGGAAAAATAAATCCCGACAGATAAGTGTTTCCGTTTGTGCGCACAGGCGTTGTGTATTTGTATGTATGTGTGTGGAATTAGCCCTTTTCCTAACTCCTCCTCCCTCCTCCACCTCTCTTTTTAAGCTTCACAACAAACACACACAACGGAAACACAGTTTTAGCGGGGGGGAAAAAGAAACCTCTCTAATGACACTCGTGTGAGCGCATACTAACATAATCACTGCTGTAAAGTAAAAAAAAAAAGAAAAAAAAATGAACCAGCACCTTACCTTTTGAAATGAATCGCGACCGAGCGTAGTTTTCTGTGTAAAGCAGAGTGTGTCTGCGTCTGTGTGTGAAGCCGGGGAGGGGGGTGTAAAGGCGACAGAGTGTGTGTGCGTGTGTTGGTGTCAAATTACGCCCGCGATCACACACACAGTGAAACAGAGAGAGATGTTGATTATAGCAGTGAGAGACGAGCACTAAGACCCAACAGGGAGACGATTATCCACAATTCCGCAGTGCAAGTTAGAGAAAAATCATTGGCTCAGTTGTGATCATGTGATGCTCGGTGTCAAAATATGAGGCGCATGCTTGTTACATGACACTCGGTACGTGTAAACCAAAACTTTGCTCGGTTTCCAACTCAAAATTTATTACAAATCTTTGCTCGTCTTGTAGAACACTCATAAAACCATGTTACTCGCAATCCGAGGTTCCACTGTATTGTGTTGAAAGACAGGTTAGCTGTGGACATAATTTTTTGTTCGTCAAGTCAATTTTATTTATATAGCGCTTTTAACAATTGACATTGTCGCAAAGCAGCTTTACACAATAAAAGAAGTAAGTTTGTATGCAATGTGTATGAATCAAAATAAGATTGTCCCTGATGAGCAAGCCGAGGGCGACGGTGGCAAGGAAAAACTCCCTGAGATGGTAATAGGAAGAAACCTTGAGAGGAACCAGACTCAACAGGGAACCCATCCTCATCTGGGTGATAACGGATAGCAGGGATTGATCAGCATAATACTGTGTACTGGAAGTTCAGTGTAACAGGAGATGTGTTAAAATTAAAAGGAGTCCAGTTTGTTCCTGGAGGCTCAGGTAGACTGTAGAGATTCCAGTCCTGAGCTATCGAACAACTGAAGTCACAGGTCCCCAGAGCATCAATCGATGATAGGACAGTCTTAATGGAAACCATCCTCAGCCACCATACGAATCCAGGCAGACCACATGGGGCATCCATGCGACGAGATCTCCTGCTCCAGAGGGCAGAGGGGTCTGGATCACTGGCAACTCAGGAGCGAACATGTATAGCTCGACAGAGGGAAAGGAGAGAGGGAAAGGAGAGAGGGAAAGGAGAGAGGGAGAGAGCAGAAAAGGAGAGAACAGAAAATAAGGAGAGATGGCAGTTAGGTATGGTCACAGTCAACATGTATAAGGTGAATGTATATTAGTGCAAAGTGCAAGCAGGGACTCCGGCAGGACTAACTATAACAGCATAACTAAAAGGGAGAGCCAGAAGGAAACACAAACATGAGGACTCCCTGAGATGTAAAGCAACCAATCACCTCACCGTCAACAAACCTGAATGAACAATGAGAGTGGGGAAGACAGCATCTAAACATACCAGTTCACCAGAATACTCTACGTCCATGAGTCCCCCAGATCTGCTCCTTTACCTAAGATTAATCTATTTACAAAAATGCTTGGCTAAATAAATAGGTTTTTAGCCTAGACTTAAACACTGAGACTGTGTCTGAGTCCCGAACATTAATAGGAAGACTATTCCATAATTTGTGGCTTTGTAAGAAAAAGCTCTGCCCCCTGCTGTAGTTTTAATAATACGTGGTACTGACAGGCAGCCTGCATTCTTTGATCGAAGTAGGCGTGGCGGATCGTAAGACACTAGCAGTTCACTCGGATACTGTGGCGCGAGACCATTTAGTGCTTTAAATGTCAAAAGTAGTATCTTAAAATCGATGCGAAATTTCACAGGGAGCCAATGCAGTGAAGATAAGATAGGGGTGATGTGCTCGTATCTTCTGGTTTTAGTGAGGACTCTCGATGCTGCATTCTGTACTAACTGAGCTTGTTTATACACCTAGTTGAACAACCAGACAGTAAGGCGTTACAATAGTCCACCCTAGAGGTGATAAAAGCATGAACTAGTTTTTCTGCATCATTTAGTGACAATATGTTTCTTATCTTGGCAATATTTCTAAGGTGAAAGAAAGCTATCCTGGTAATATTATCTACATGTGCTTCAAACGAAAGGCTGGAATCTATAATCACACCAAGGTCTTTTACTGTTGTATTTGATGGAACAGAAAGGCCATCTAAAGTTACAGTGTGATCAGAAAGCTTACTTCTAGCTACTTGTGGTCCTATGACCAGAACTTCTGTCTTATCAGGATTAAGCAGAAGAAAATTAATTAACATCCAATCTCTTATGTCCTGCACACACTGCTCAATTTTAGCAAACTGGTTTTTCTCATCTGGTTTTGCTGAGACGTATAATTGTGTGTCATCAGCATAACAATGAAAACTAATACCATGTTTACGAATTATGTTGACCAGAGGAAGCATGTAAAGGGAAAAAAGCAGTGGGCCTAAAACTGAGCCCTGTGGAACAACAAACTCCACTTGAGAACATGAGGAATGGTCACCATCTAAATCTACAAACTGATAACGATCATTCAAATAGGATCTGAGCCACAAGAGGGCAGTTCCCTTAATTCCTACTACCTTTTCTAATCTGTGAAGGAGAATACTATGATCACTGGTGTCAAAAGCTGCACTGAGGTCCAGTAACACAAGTATAGTGACGCAACCCTGATCAGAGGCCCATAGGAGGTCGTTTACTACTTTAACAAGTGCTGTCTCTGTGCTGTGATGAGGCCTAAATCCTGACTGATACAGTTCATTTATGCTATTTCTGTGTAGACGTGAACATAGCTGCTATGATACTACCTTTTCCAAAATCTTGGAGATAAAGGGAAGGTTTGATATCGGCCTGTAATTAGAAAGCAGACAGGGGTCAAGGTCAGGTTTCTTGATTAGCGGTTTAATAACGGCTAATTTAAAGGATTTGGGGACATACCCACTACTGAGTGAACAGTTAATTACTTTCAACAGGGGTTCTATTATTGCTGGTACTATCTGCTTGAGAAAATATGTCGGTATAGGATCTAATATACAGGTTGACGATTTTGAAGAAGAGATGAGTGAAATTAGTTCCCTCGCTTTAAGGGGAGTAAAGTTCTGATGTGATGTGGTTAGATCATCTGAATTATTTAAATTGTCTGGTTTCAAAGCCTGAATTTTTTGCCTAATATTTATGATTTTGTGATTTTGTAAAGGAAGCTGTCAGTTTGATCAGTTATTTTTTTCCTAATATGGTAGTTACTTTGTTAAGAGGTTGTTAAAATGTCTATTTTCATTTTCCCTTGACAGTTCAGTTTCATATTGCCCATTTGTATGAAATACAGGTAAGTCCTATATATATTTCATTTCTCTTAACTTTTTAAAAGTTTTTTTTTTCCTTGCATGTCTCTACATAAATCTGTATATTTTTGTGTATTATAGACTAGCAATATGTGTCCATCCATGCAGACTGCATCTATCCAGTTTATTTAAGATAACTTTTTAGAACAGAGGAAATCCCTGTCTTTTTCCAGTGCTGGTTTTAAAGCCAAAATTATTTTCATGCTGCCCTGTTATATATTTTGAAAGACCTGAGAGTTTTATATATTTATTTTATTATTTACTTAAGTATATATTTTTGCTTTACAATAAAGACATTTTGACTAGAGGTCAGAAAGATAGATAGATATGAGACTATAGATTAGTTTTTTTTTTTTTAAGCTATTTTACATATTTACGTGTAGATGCACAAAACCAAGAACATGACATTTTTTTTGTCTGTTTTCGTGTAATTAACATTATTGGAACATTTGTGGGAAAGGTGTTTCTTGTTGCCCAAGGTGTGTCCTTTTAGAGTGATTTGCTTAAATAAGACTTAGCTCTGAATGTGTAGTCTAAGCTTGGACTAATCCCTGGACTTTCCCTGTGAAGACTGCATTTGTTTTTGAAAAGGATAAACCAACTGGAGGACAAGGGAGCCCGGTATTCAAGACACGCTTGCCATTTTGAAATTGGGAAAAGAGGAGTAATTGATCAAAGCCATTGCACGAACATTGAGCATAACCAATACAACATTTTGAAATGTTATGAAAAAGAAAGAATCCATTGCTGTACCAACAACCAGACATTAAACAGGCTGCAAAGAGAGATGAGTGCTTCACAAAGCTGTGGATCCAATAAGCGCCATCAAAATGGTAGAAAAGGTGAAGAGAGAGAGAAATTGTATGCTCATGATTCAAAACATACAAGATCATTGCTCAAGCACTGTAGAGGTAGTGGCTTGGCTAAGATGTGTTTTAGCCTAGATGTCGCAAACAGACATATCAGTGTGTTCGTGTGTACATACAGTTTCAGATATTATACACTTATTTGTGTATTTATTTATTTATTAATTTTGCTTTAACTGAATGAACAATATGGCTCGTAATGTAAATGTTTCTTTATTGATAGTGTAGCAGTGATACATTGTTAGAGACATTAAATACATATTGTATATACACAGATCAGCCATAAAACTTAAATCACCTGCCTAATATTGTTTAGGTCCTCAATGTACTGCCAAAACAGCCCTGATCCATTGAGGCAAGGTGCGCTGTGTTATCTTGCACCAAGATGTTAGGAGCAGATTCTTTAAGTCCTGTAAGTTATAAGGTGTTTGGAGACAAAGTCAATACTATAAAATGTTGTCATGCTCCTTAAACCATGTTCCAGATAGTCCACATTATGTAAAAAAAAAAAAGCAAGCAAGCCTTGATTGCCAGGTCACTGGTTGTCATCCCTTGGACCATTTTGGGACATACTAATGATTGAACCTCCCACAAGCCTTGCTGTTTTGGAAATGCTCTAACCTGTCATCTAGCCTTCGTAATTTGAAACTTGCTTGAAAACATAATGATGAGAAGCTGCAGATGAGAAAATGGGTAGACTGTAAGGGTGAACATGTAGATCGTATGCTATTTTTAAAAAAAAGTATTTAATTGTGTAGTTTTACTATTATTGCACACATTTCACTGGTTCAAGTAGTTCTTACTGAAGAGAGTGGTTTAAAGATTCTCAGTTCAAAGGCCTGATCGGCCTCTGGCCGAACTACTTAAACTACTTAAATGTCAAAGGTAAGGTGAGATACATTTTATTAGCCGTTTTTTTTTTTCCCTTTCATTTTTCAATGTCAATTAAAGCTTCGGCAATTTCTTTGTCTGTCACATAGAAATGTAATTTACATACAAAATGACTCTGCTGGTTGATTTTTGGTAAGAGCTTTGTTTCTTTTTTTTATGCATTCAGAAAAGATATCGTGCAGCAAAAGAAGCTTATGAAAGTCTCTTGCAGACAGAAAATCTCCCTACCCAGGTGAAAGCAGCTACTTTACAACAGCTTGGTAAGTCCAACTCATGATTAGCACCATTAATACCTAAAATTACGCATATACAACATTTTTTATGCATCTAACGTTCAAATAAAAGTGGAGTAATTCGATTACAACAAATGATCGAGGCAAAATTTTCTGCATTGAAGCTTCTTTTAATTAATTTTAAAAGCTTGCGTTATGTTTTTGCGCAATTATTTGTTTGGTGTGACAGCGCGCTTCCAGATGCAAGTCGCCAGTAAACACCGACGAAGAAGAAGCGCTTACATCACCAACAAAGCGGAACGAGACCAAAACAGTTAGCTGTGTATTGATTTGAGGGAGCGTTATATTGCGGGCTGCAAAATGGAAGGGAGCGATTCAAAATATATTAAAATGTATTTTAAAGTGTGCCTTAGTTTTTTTGATACTTTGTCATTTGAAATACCTTTTTTTGTTTTTGCATATGAGAAAAGGCTTTAAAATAAGAATGTATGGCACTGTAATGCACTTAATTCATCACAGTCAAATTTAAGCTATTTCTTGCATTGTGAATAATGACAATGTTTATTTTTGATAAAATGCTGCATGCATTAAAAAAAAAAACTCTAAAAAGAAAACCAATTAATCTTTGTTTCTCTTACATATTTTACATTGCTGTTTAATTAAGCAAAAGTAAATTTTATCCGATTACTCGATTAATCGATAAAATGTTTGGTAGAATACTCGATTAGTAAAATATTCGATAGCTACAGCCCTAGAGTGTTTTGATATACAAGCATGCTTATGAATTATGCTTGCAATCCAAGGTTTAACTGTATGTTGGTATGTCCTCTCTTAAAATAATGATCTCATAATAAACTCTCAAAATAAGGTTTTGGCCAAAACAGCTCCGATTTATAATCAGCTCTGATATTCAGAGATAATTTTTTGTATTTGACTGATGTTGAGGAAATAAGAGGTATGTTATCCGACATGGGTGAGTATTAGATTTCTTAATGTCAAAGGAGAGAGGAGTGTGTAAGAGTTTTTGGATACAAGTTGTTGTTTTTCAGATCACAAACAAAACCTTACTAGTTCAGTGGCGCACATGCCTAAGATTGTACCCAACATTGTACTCCACCAGAAACTTGGGGTCACTATTTTATTTTTTGTGGATTAAATCTATATTTAGTAGATGGTATTTATATTTGGTCATGATAATCCCTGTAGCGATTTTTATCTTGCTACCGTTATGTCTGGCCCCATGCATATTCATGTATGCAAATTTCAATGAGACCACTACTGAACCACTACTTTAGATGGTAAGAACCATGAAGTGCCTGCATCTAAATTTCTTGTTTTTAATTTTATAACATTCATATATCAAAGGTGTAAGGCGTATGGACGAAAATGTATAGTGGTTTAGTTAATTTTATAATTAATAATTTGTATCTAATCGTTTATTATACTCTGTGGCCATACAGACATTTTTGTGGGCAAGTTAATGCGTAATATAGGCGTTGTCATCTAGTCGTTATGGATGAAGGAGCCAAGGAGGTAGTTGTAGGCCTGATTTATGGTAAAGATGCTGTCATGTCAAGTGGTTCATGTCATGGTTCATTATAAGTTCCGGTTTTTCTATTTTTAATCGGTAGTGTTTATATGTTTGTGATGCTCTTTTCACATTATTCATGCTTCTTATACACTACATACATACTTTTACCTGAAATGGCAAACAGCATCATGCCTTGGTTCTGCAAGATATGGACAGACATGAATGTTTTTTTTATTTATTTATTTTTTCTCTCTCAATATTTTCTCAATGTTATCTATCTACTGTTATGTATCTCTGCTAACCCCAGGCTTAAATGTTGAGCTTAGTATATTGAAGGTAAGTACAAAAATACATACATTTGAAATTGTACTTGTCTCAGCCAGAGTTTTTTTCATGACCAAGGAGCTCATTACGTTATTCATCATACCAGGTTCTTCTTGTGCTCGCTGATCAAATCAGTCATAGCAGTCTATGCTCGCTCAGTGTTCGACATTTAACACTTTGCCTACTAAATAATCTGTGTTCTGTGGACTACCTTATGCAGTTGTCCAATGTGAAATCCTTTGTAATTGTGAAAACAGAATTCATAATTAAATTAAGTTTTATTTATATAGCAGTTTTAACAATGGTAATTTTTTAAAATATGGAAATTAGTGTTAACTTGGGCAGCTATTTTCAATTTTATTCTTAGTCTTAGTCCCAGGATAAGACTAAAGTTAGTTTTTTATCATATTTATTTATTTACTGTATCTTATCCTTTTTTTTTTATTTAGTCTAGTTTTAGTTGATGCAAACGAACATTTTAGCAATAAGATTATTATTAATTAACCTTACAGTCAATCTAGTCTAGCCAAACACATATTTAATGGTTTTATTTTCACAAAATAATTAACTTAACATTTAAAATGCATCTTTTCATCTGACATTTCCAGGTAATTAAATTTTTTTTTTACCATCACAACAACTGCTGCATGTTCATTTTTTTTTTTAACCACAAAACAATAGGAGCAGTATGGACAATACAGTGTTCTGAACCTTAGATATTTTTTTTATTATGAATTTACACATTTGGACTGTAGTAGCTCCTTTGGGTCACAATCATTTGCTAGCCTATTAACGTAATGTGTTTGGCAACAGCTTAACAATATTGCGGCAACAATTTGCTCCGGGTCAATATAAAGAAAATGGGGTCAAATATCGGCTCTTCTCTTTCGCCAAGTAATTCTGCCGTGATGATGAAAAGTTAAAAATGACTGAGCTTGTAGCATCTTTTACCATGTCGTTCTCATCCTAGGCTGGATGCATCATACAGTGGAGCAGCTGGGAGACCGAGCCAATAAAGACAGCTATGCTATACAATGTCTGCAGAAATCTCTCGAAGCTGACCCCAACTCTGGCCAGTCCTGGTATTTTCTAGGAAGGTTAGAGGCAAACATTTTCTAAATTGTCATGTTTCTGTATAATTGGGTAAATTTCTATTGTATTGAAAGGTTGATAGCGTTGATGTTTTTAGATTAGAAAGTTTTCTTGGGGAGCATTGTATTAGAATTTATGACTTGTGTAGGTAGGTGCAACTCAGGTACTGAGGATCGAAATGCAGCGGTCAAATTCTGAGGTTTTCTGGATAGCACCTGATGAAATGTCTTAACAGTTAGTTTACTAACTCATCGTCTATACCACTTTATCCTGTATTCAGGAGCGCAGGGGCATGGAGCCTATCCATGGAGACTTGGGGTACAAGGCAGGTTACACTCTGGACAGGGTGCCAATCCATCGCAGGGCACACACATACACACACTCACAAAGTGTACAAATTGCTCACACGGGCAATTTGGGAACACCAGTTAGGCTAATCTGTAGGTCTTTGGTCTGTGGGAGGAAACCGGTGTACCTGGAGGAAGCCCACAAAGCTCAGGGAGAACATGCAAACTCCATGCACACAGAGACTAGAATTGAGCCTGGGCGGGAATCGAACCCGGACCCCGGAGGTGTAAGCCGACAATTCTAACCACTACATCATCGTGCCGCCACAGTTGGTTTAAGAGACCTTAAATAATTGATCATGATTAGCATACCTGGTCTGACATAATGGTTAGTAAAACGTTACTTCTGTGGTGAATCTTGCAGGTAGTTGTTCTAATGATTTAGAACATGTTCAAATAACATGCAGCTACTAACAAATTTCATATGACATGCTAAACTGTATGAACTTTTTCAATTGCATTCTATTTATTATGTTTTTTTTAGGTGCTACTCAAGCATTGGGAAAGTGCAAGATGCATTCATTTCTTACAGGCAGTCCATTGACAAATCTGAGACCAGTGCAGACACTTGGTGCTCTATAGGGTATGAATCTGGAATGCTGTTTGCTTTTATTTCATTTGGGATTTTTTTGTTTTATTTCAAATTTAGTTTATTTTTTGCTCAACTTGCTCACTATATTGTTCTCATTCTCACTTAGGGTACTGTATCAGCAGCAGAATCAGCCCATGGATGCACTTCAGGCATACATCTGTGCTGTGCAGTTGGACCATAGTCATGCTGCAGCTTGGATGGACCTGGGCACACTTTATGAGTCCTGCTATCAGCCCCAAGATGCCATCAAGTGCTATATCAACGCCACACGCAGCAAAGTCTGCAGCAACAGTGCAGCAGTCACTGCCCGCATCAAATATCTGCAGGTAACTTGTACAGTTATCAGTACTGTTATGCTGTCAAAGTTCAGTTCTTCCTAAGCCTATGTGTGTGTGGGTCTGGGTCTACCCCTAGATGGATGTAATTAGCTGGCAGTAAGTGTTTAGTGTTTTTTTTTTTTAGTTGCTACTCAGGTACTGATGAATTTGTTTTCTGATCCTGAACATTTCCTTATTTTGCTTTATACTTTTTCTTAGTATTTTCTTTTTTTATGCACATTTTATCCTCCTCATTCTCTCTGCATATAAATGAGTTTTCATAATTAATGGTAATGGACATGAATTGCATCCTAAATCTGAAGCCTCCATGCTTTGTGACCTCTGCGCTATATTGTGACCTATCTAGATGCACCTTTCAAATTAAGAGCACTTATGTAAATTGTTCCGTCGTCCAAAAATAGCTTGCTATTTAAATTTGTTTTTCACACATTTTCATCCTAGGCTCAGTTGTGTAACCTTCATCACACTAGTCTACAGAGTAAAAGTAAAATGCTTCCTAGTATTGAGGAAGCATGGAGCCTTCCAATCCCCGCAGAGCTTACCTCAAGACAGGGCGTCCAGATCACAGCTCAGCAGGTGAGAACAGATAGATACACATGCTGATTACAATAATCCCAATAAACCCCCCCCCCCAAACACACACCCACACAAACATCTCTCACATCTGACACATGGTATGACCGTCTCAACCGTGATTTTCACTTTACTCTTTTCATGGAACCAGAGCAAAGCAAGGAGGAGCAAGGTTTATGTATTTGGGCTTCACTGGTGCAGCATTAGGGAATTTTCACATCAGGGACCCAGGATCGTTTCTGAGAAGACTTGACCACAAAGTCTGGTTCATTATAATCAGTGAGGACACAAAGGGTTCCACTTTCAGGAACCATGCCCAAGTTGTTATTCTTGACATTTTACCCGAAATATCAATAAAGTAGCCATATTTAATGGCTACTCACAATCTAAATAGGTGCATACTGCCAACTACTGTATCGGAGGGGGAAAAATATGCAAGTGTACCCAAGTATGAATAATAATAATAACAATAATAATGTGAACTTTGGCCAGTGGGGGAGTGGGGAGAGGGAGCAATCATTTCTGGGTATTGTACAGATCAAACGTGCCAAGTGTGAAAGCGGCCTTAGTTTTCCTGTTTCCTGTCACATCTGTAGTTTTAAACAATCATTAAACATGGTGTTTCAAAAGCCCCCTTACATAAGTAGCGCCTGTGGCTATTTACCTTTGTATTGGTGGTTCTCAACCCTGAATTGAAGTAGATAGGATAGAGCACAGACAACAAAATTGTGCAGAACCGGGTGGCAAAATTAGGAATCACTGCTTTATATGCTAATATCTGTGCCACATTAATGAGTACTTTTAGCATTTAAGCCATTGCAAATCTATTGACAGTTGCAACGTGATGATCACATCTGCTGTACCTTGCTTCACTGGTCCTAATTTCTACAAATATATGATCAGTACAGATATTTCAAGGCTTTTTTTTTTTATGCTTATGGCTTACAGCTCATAAAAATTAAACCTACTATCTGACCTAAGATCAATTTAAAAAAAAGGATTTGCAGTACAGAAATTCTGAAAAATTGTTTATTTATGCACTTGATATTTGTTCAGTGCTCCTTTGCCATGAATTATTGCACCAGTACTGTACTGATGTGGCATGGGATATAGGGGATTCCACTGCTGAGGAAGACCTTGTTGCTTTGATAGAAGCCCTCAGCTCATGTGTATTATTGCGTCGAGTGTATCTGGAGTATTTATACTGTATGAATAGACATTTATTAAATTTCAAAATGAAATGGTTTAATATTTTGAGACACTTGATTTTTATGATCTGTAATTTTTATGATCTATAACATTATGACCACTGAGAGGTGTCGTGAATAACATTGATTATCTTGTTGCAATGGCATCTGGAAGTAGGTGAGATACATTAGTTAGCAAGTGAAATTTTCCCTTAATGTGAGGGGTTAAAGTGGACCAGCAACATGAGCATGGGCACCCCATGCGGATGGGAAATGAAGGTTAGTCTGTCTGTGGTCCAGTCCCATTAGAACAACCACTGAATGGCGCTTTTCAGATGGAGAGTAATCATAGAGGCCAAGCTGACCCCTGTCCACCCCCGAAAGCTTCTACAATTAATATGTGAGCATTAGAACTGGGCCATGGAAGAAGGTGGCCTAATTTGATAAAACTCCTGTGTGCGTGCATGCATACTTGGCTTACCTGGGAAAGAAGTGGCACCAAGATGCACTATGGGAAGGAGGCATTTCTCCTTGGAAATCTTGGGTCCTAGCCTTCACTTGGATTTTACTTAAATTTATCACCCACCTAAACATTGTAGACCAAGCCAACCCCTTTGTGGCAGCAGTGTTCCCTCAGAAGCAATGCCCTCTTTCAGCAGGATAATGCACCCTCACACACTGCAAACATTGTTCAGTAACGTTTTGAGGAACATGATAGAGTTCAAGGTATTGACTCAGACAAATTCCACAGATCTCGATTGAATTGAAAATCTGTGGGATGTCCCGGATAAACAAGTCCAGATCCACTGAAGCCCCACTTCACAAACTTTACATGACTTAAAGACATTGCTGCTGACATGTTGGTGTGCCACTTACCACAGCCACCTTCAGAGGTCTTGGCCAACCTCAACATCTCTGAGTTGTTTTGGAGAACAGGGGAACTACACAATATTAGACAGGAGGGTTAAATGTTATGGCTAATCGGTGTATGCATTTGCAAAAAACTTGAAAGGCTTGTTTAGGACTAGTTTCTGAGGCCATGTGCTTTGCTCTGGTCATCCATGGGAGGGTAATGCTTCTTTTCAGGATTTGGTTTACAGCATTGTGGTAATAATCTATGAAGAAATCTCTTTTGATGACAGGGTTTCTTCAAAACATGACCATTATTAGCCATCATGTGCCACCTTATACGAGTGGACAGTGATTTGGGTTTTCTATTCTCAGCAAGAGGTCAAGTACATTATGTAGGAAAAAGGGTGATTGGAGGCTTTTAACTTGCGTGATCTTTTTGATAATGTAACGCCATAAAAATGCGCTTCTGTAACACTGCTCGGATTCTTTTACTAGACTGGTCATGGTTGATCAATCTGAAAAACAGCCAATTCCGGTCACTGGCTGTTTGACTGGTGCATCTTTATTATAAATGTAATAAATGATTTAAAAATAGATATTGTAGTCATGCGCTCCATACATCGGCTCACGAAAGAATCACAATTCATAACTGAATCAGTTTTCCCCCATCTCTACCCATAGCAACCACCTTTACATCATACTACATTGCTTTGCAAAAGTATTCACTTGGACTTTTCACATTTTGTCATGTTACAAACACAGATGTAATAAAAAAAAAATTATCCCAATGTTTTAATCTATTGCCATTTTGTGTTCAACCAACACAAAGTTTACATAATTGTGAAGTGAAAGGAAAATGATAAATGGTTTTAAATTTTTTAAAATAAATAAAAATCTGAAAAGTGTGACATGCATTTGAATTCAGCTCCCTTTACCCCTTATACCCCTAACTAAAATCTAGTGGAACTAATTGCCTTCAGAAGTCATCTAACTAGTAAATAGAGTCCACTTGTGTATAATTTAATTTCAGTATAAATACAGCTGTTCTGTGAATCCCTCGGAGGTTTGTTAGAGAACATTAGTTAACAAACAGCACCATGAAGCCCAAGCAACACTAACCTAACAGCCGGGCAAGGAGAGCATTAATCAGAGAAGCGGCCAAGAATCCCGTGGTTACTCTGGATGAGCTACAGAGATCCACAGCTCAGGGTTTTTTTTTTTTTTTTTAAATGCTTCTTTCCACTTCACAATTATATGCCACTTTGTGTTGGTCTATCACATGAAATCCCAATAAAATTAATTTATGTTTGCTTTGTAAAGTGACTATTCAAGAGATATATGAATACTTTTGCAAGACACTGTAGCCATCACCTGGAATAACTTTGCAACCACAGTTTTTTTTTCTTGTGGTGTTTTTTTCTTTTGCTTGTTGAATTTATTTATTTATTTTTACCCTTTCCAAGCACTGTTTTTACTTTCTGGAGATAAATATTTAATAAAGCATCTGCATATTCCCAAACATGTGCATTCACGCAATTCTGGCACACTAATGAAATCAAACTAAGTTCAGAAAATCGTCCATGAACACTCATTTAAACATACAAAATAATATTGAAATAATAAGTTACTTATAGATTGTGACACAAAATGATCAGCAGTTCAAAAATATGCTGGCATCATGGGAGTGCTGACCTTTGTGCCCGTTGTATGATGGGGGTAGGACTGACTGGTGAATGGGAAAAAACAAGTTCAGAAAAAAGGTTTTCAGTTCTAATTTGTACCAAAGCAGTCCAGCTTGACTTTTCAAAACCATTTGTTGGTATTATATATATTTTTTTATATTTGATGCAATCTAATTTATTTATATTTGCCTTTTATTTGCTTGCTTTGAATGCATATGGGGTGTTGAAGTTACATAAAAATAACACACTTGCAGAATGATTTTAACTAACATACCTTCTGTCTGATTTTTATGCATCTCATTCATATCAGCTTATCCACGAGGGTGTTTTGAAACCATAAGAAGAATGATCAGTCCTTGACTGTCCTGTATGACTCAAATCTTGTGTTTTTGTGGCTTGCTTAAGTCATTTAAAATTACTATTTATTTTGCAGCTTTCCAGTATGCCTATTTAAAAAGTTCATTTAGAATTATATTGTCTCCAATGCCTTTTTTTCCAGGTTAGTAAACCCCACCTGAGTATAGGACGTCCTATAATGGTGGCACACGACTCTGGGCAGTCCCTGCCCCTCCACATCAGTCCTCTTGGTCTAGATGATGAGCAGTCAAACCCTGCTAAGAGAAAGAGGACATCCAGTCTTGTAAAGGTATTAATCAGGGATTTCTCAGTGTTTTACTCTTCATTTTTTAAAATCACATTCTTACTGTGTAAGTGATTATGTTCAGTGTGGCTCAATATCATTAATAAATGATGTTGATGTGGGACATGTAGGTTATTGATATACAAGTTTTTTGTTTTTTTCCCTAGGGTAAATAAAATAAAATATTACAATTTTGTGTTTTATTTGTAGAATTGTGCAGAATGGCGCAATAACCCAGCTGAGCACCATTCTCTGAATTGTCACTTTTCACTACAAACACTACAAGTGAGCAGCCTTTGTTGTTCCTTTTCCAAAGGCACCCAGAGTTACATCAGTACTGATTAGTGAGATTATTCAAGCAGCAGCCATGCTTCCATGACTAGTCCAAACCATGACACTACCTCCACCATACTTGACCAATGAGTTTCTAGATTGTAGATGAGCAAATCCTCCTTTATCCACATTTTGGCCTTTGGTTAATCCTGGTTTCATCCTTCCGTAAAGCATTCATAGCTCATGTCTGTATTTTTTTGTAAATTCAACCTGTCCTTACTGTTGATTAGTGGTTGATTAATGTCGCATGGCCTTTGTATTTAGGCTTAACATCTTTTTCAAGTGGTGGATTGTGATTCATCGTTACCTGTGTTAGTTGGACTTTTATGGGATTTTATTCCCATCTCTTGCAGGCCTTGCTATCTGGTGCTGTTTGACTTAATACAACCTTTCTTTGTTTGTTTTTTGTTTGTGAGGGTTTGTATTGAGCATAGTCAATACAAATTGTTGTATTGACTATGCTGAATTGTGTTTGCAGTTTTGCACTGGCTCTGGTTATTTTCTGATTAATTAAATTACTTGCTTTACTCCCATGAACAGCTCTGTGTGTGTGTGTGTGTGTGTGTGTGTGTGTGTGTGTGTGTGTGTGTGTGTGTGTGTGTGTGTGTGTGTGTGTGTGTGTGAGAGCCAGTGAATATTCAGGTCTATGAATGAAAGGAAAAGAAAAAATATACAAGTTTATTGACTTCAGAACATCAATAAACAGAATCACAATCCACCAACCTTGTGCAGTTATTGCCAGCAAGGAATAAGATACCAAATATTTAGTGCATGACACTGTGTTCTTACGCCACTGGAAATTGGTGGTAAGCCATTAGAAGAGCATTGTACTGAGCCATGTTTTTAAGATATCTAAATGTAAATATCAGAAAATTAAATACAGCCTGATTATCTCATTTATTTATCTTATCTCAAACAAAGATGTTTAGCTAGAACAAAATAATTGGACTTGAGTGGACTATATGTGGTCCATTTACACAAAATTGTGATAATTTTTTAAAAGCATTCAAATAAAAATAGAGATCAAACATTTAACTACAGGTAAGTTCTAAATGAATTGTATACCGTTGGTCTTAAATTGTATTTTGTGCACTGATCTTATTAATAGAATACATTTGCATTAATACAATATAAAAAGAAATGTATAGAAGCAAAAATATTCAGGCTTGTGTACCCTCAAACCATTCACTTCTGGGATTTTCTTGCAGTGGTGATTCACTGACCCAAAGAAAAATATGCGGAAATATTGATAATTCATCATGTTAAATGAAAATTGCAAGCTAGAAGAAAAAGACGAACCACATCAGCCAAAATATAGCAGACAAAAATATACATCATGGGGCCATTGTAGCAGTTCCGTACAGCAGTACAGTCGAATTGCAATGTAATATGTCAGACTGCTTTTCTGTTTATTCATATCTTTTCCCCGTTTGTTTCTTTTCTTTTTCCAGCTGTTGGAGCAGATGCGGGCTAACAGGGCAAGTTTGAAACCAGTGCAAGTGCAGATTTTGAAACAGCTGGAAGCTCAGCTCTCAGCAATTCAGTTGCACCAGCAACAGGTTTACAAGGTTGCACTTTTCTGAACTTTTCACTCAAAAAGAATACACTTTGTGAACATGCTTCTGGTGTAAAAGACTTCATACCTTATTCAGGGAATATACTGTATTAAAAACAGCTGTGCTGCCATGCTCATGATATTTTTAAGCTCATTTTACATCAGAAATGCCACCTTGTTTTTCACGTGTACCATCACCATGTACAAATGTCACAAAATCTGATGAGATATTCTTAAACGATAAGCATTATAATCCATAATCAGTTTACAATACGTCAAATGTATGTGTCTACTCTTCCTAATTGTTAATTTGATGCGTTTGAGCCACACTCATTGCTAACGAGAACATAGAATCAAGTACACAATGAAGGTATTTCCTTATAATGGCAGCAGAATGGGCTTTGCCAAGAAGTCAGGTTGAAAAACAGCTGTTTGTCATTAAGAATTTAATGTTATGAATGTAATTTACAAGCATATTTCATTCAAATAGGAGAGGAAATTATTTTTTTTACCATTTATGAAGAAATTAGGGCAATGTAAATGTGCATATTTGCGGTCTTGCACCGCATTTTAATCACTATTTGTTTAGCAGGCCTTTAAAGAAATCAAAGGTATGTTTCCTTATGATGGAAGCTTAAAACAAATCACACCACAAGTAATTGGTTATCAAAGTTAAACTGTGTAAAGGTGATAGAATTGCTATGACACTTTGGTTTCGTGCAGTAGTGATCTTTTTACATTTTGTGGTCTTTTATATTCAGTACTGGACTGATAATTACTGATGCTTTAAGTGTTTCATACTGGGAAAAGTGTAAACATAAAACATTTCCCTTAGACTGCTCATCATTGTTTCTTAGCAGTGTCATATGTGAAGTGATTCTCCATTTTTTTCTTTCTTTTTTGCCTCTTCACTTTCTTCAAAGTGCGTGAATATTGGTAAATACGCTGCATGCCCAAGAATAATGCTGTCATGACATTGTTTCAAACTTATGCAATGTCAAAACTTAAATTCTCAATATTGCCATATACTATTGTATAGTAGTGCACATATTCAACCAGGTAATGGATGCAATGGTTTGGGGATTTTGCATCTTTGTATCCATCCAAGATTTTTGTGGGTACAATGTTTGGCTTGATACAATATAAAGAATAAGCTTTTGAATAGTGTCAGAATTTGTAGGGAATAATCACAATAAACATCAGGTGAACTAATAACATTTTGGAATTCATTCAGACAGGTTCAATGCTCATTTTTACCACTATAAGGGGTATTTCAGGAACACAAATTGTTGGAAGGGAATTCAATGGCATTCATTCCATTGTCTTTGAGTTATATTAGTTCTTTACTTGTTAGCGTAATGAACCTATGGAATCCTCCATGGGTCATGTGGTAAAAAAAAAAAAAAAATTGTATTAATGTTTGCAGTCCGATGATTTTATTATTATTATTATTATTATTTATTATTAAATTTTACATATTGGTCAGCTCCTTTATACTCCCTGTATATGTTTTTTTTGTTTGTTTTTTTTTTTACCTTTAAAGATAGAACAGAATGCAGCTGGGCAGATGCAGTCCCCCCTCTCCAATGGCCCCACACCTGCTTCTTCACTGCCCCACTCCCGCTGCTTTTCTCAGCCATTGTCCAATGGGCCACTTCCTCCTAACCAACAGCTCCCCTCAGTTGGCAATAATCAAACATCACAAACAGGAACCAATGGAGATGTGCCTTATATGCACTCTAACATACTACCTCACAACTGCACAAGCCTGAGGGATGTGTGGAAGAGCCAGCATCTTAGTACCACTCAGGTTTGTGTGGAGAAACTGCTGCTCTATTGCAATTGATTTGTGCTCCTTGAGTCTTTCTTTTTCAAACAATGTCCAGTAAAATGAAATCACCACACTTTCTACTCAGTAGCCATTAAACAAATCACATAAATGACAGAAAATAACACAACAGTTTTTTATAGAAATTTTGATTTTGTTAGGTGTACCTCAAACAAATTTCGAATTAAATGATTATTATTATTACAAATTAAAATTTTTTCCAGATCTGGTGGAGAAGTAATTAAAAATTATGTAATCACCTTGTAATTTGCATACATCCTAACAAACTACTGTACTTGGCTAATTGAAGGGACACATGTCCTTAACAATGGAGTTTTTAATTAAAACAATGGAAATTATGATGATGTAGAATTATAGCAAAAGATACCATAATCAGTCAGCTGTGTCAAAGATTTGGTGCAAACAAACAAAGTGGGAAGGTTTAACAATAAAATAGAGGTAGTCCAACAAAGATGTCAAAGAACCAGGATAGAAATCTCTCATGTTTTATAAATCAAGTCTGGAAAATAGAAAATGCACAGCAAAAAAAAAAATAAAAAAAAAAAGCTGAATTAAATGGGATTTTCATATAGAAAATCCAAGTGAAAAAAACTAACACTACCTAACAGCACTAACAACAACAAGTGGTACAGTGAACTAAAGAGAAGGAAATCATAGGGTGTGGATGATTTGATGATATTCAGTAATGATGGGATGCCAGAATTTTTATCTTGTCCTGTTGTAATGAGACATAAAGATGACTGCCTCGGGGAAAATATCAATCAAATTTCCTCAGTCATTTATGGTATGGGATTGCATGTCGGGTAAAGGACCAGACTGTTGACCTAACAAAAATTGTGTATTGTATTTGTGATTTGTTTATTTGCTACAGGGTAAAAATGTCCATTGTGGTAATTCCCTAATTCCCTAACAATGGATTCCCAGGGTTTGTAGAACTGTGAATACTGTTGCTGATTCTGTTTCATATTATATCACAATTAAAATTCCCACACTTTCTATTTTGCAGGGGCTCCAAAAAGGCCCAGGTTCACATTGGGCAGGTCTCAATGGAGAAGAAGTTCACTGTTCCAGTGGCTGGGCTGGTAGTGGTTCTTATAATCAGGTTGGACATTCTACTGCGACCCCTAGCAACTCTTCTGAGCCGTCTATTAGTCAACTTTCGTCCTCATCCTCCTCGTCAGCTTCTTTATCAACTGCTTCCGTGCACACATCTACCTCAGGCATTCCCCTGACCAAAGAGAGAGAGCATGCACAAGACATCTGTGCCACCGCGGCCCACCATCATAGCCCCAAGCACACATCTGGATCACCAGCTAATGACTTCTCACACAGTCCACAGCTCTGTGCTCCAGTGACGGGCAAGGAGAGACTGCCAGCAAGCTTCGGGCATAATCATGTGCACATGGGTGCCAACTCAACTGCTTCTTCACCTGCTTCAGCATTATCTGCAACTTCCTCCTCACCCCAGACCAACGAGCCCACAGGTAGCTTTGCCAAGCCTGACTCAGCCACAGTAAATGGCAGTGTACGAGAGGCATGTTCTGAGGACTCTCAGAGCCCAGTAAAGGCTGAGCCACCTGAGGCATGTCTCAAACCTGGCCCTCTTCTCAGAAGCATGCACTCATCCTCCACTGTATCCATCTATCCAACTTCATCAGACATCCTCAAAGCATGCAGGTAGGTAGGATATTTCTGTGCTTACATGAGCATCTCCTACTTCTGGCAGGTTATAATTACTATTATAAATTTATCATTTATTTATTTATGGGCTACAGAATATCACAACAGAAAAGCATTCACTCTATCATCTGGAGGGTCACGAGTTTGTATATGCAGCAATCCGTGTCCGGGAGGCCAAGAGAGGAAAGTTGACCAATTGACCCTGGGTGGGAGGGATGGAATTCACTCTTCATCCAAAAGAGAGTGGATAGCAGTTTCCCTTTGAGGGTGTTACACTGCCTTATGATGGAGAATGAACAGCTCAAAAAAATGTGGCTGGCTGGCTTTGTGTCTCAGATGGAACGTGGGCCTTTACCCTTCTCGGTTTATAGCTATATATATTATTAAGTCAAAAGTTTACATAAACTTACGTTGAAATCATTAAGACTACATTTTTTTTATCCACTCTACAGATTTCATATTAAACTATAGTTTTGGCAAGTTGATGCATGACACAAGTAATTTTTCCAACAATTGTTTACAGATGGATTTCACTTATAATTCACTATATCACAATTCTAATGGGTCGGAATGCTACATAAAATCTGCGGACTGTTCGTGTACCTGTGGGTGTATTTTAAGGCATACCTTCAAACTCAGTCCCTCTTAGTAGGAAAGCATGGGAAAATAAAAATAAATTAACCAAGACGTCAGAAAAAACAACTGTTGACCCAAAGGTTTGACTTTACGCAATTTAAAGGCAATGCTACCAAATACCAAATCTGGAAGTATGTAAACTTCTGACCCACTGGGAATGTGAAGAAATAAATAAAAGATGAGTTAAATCTTTCTCTCTGCTATTATTCAGATGGTTTACATTCTTAAAATAAAGTAGTGATCATAACTGACTTAAAACAGGGAATGTTTACTAGTATTAAATGTCAGAAATTGTGAAAAACTGTGTTTAAATATATTTGGCTAAGGGGTATGTAAACTTATGACTTCAACTATATCTCTACATCTAGAAGTGTAACACTCCTGTATATCCTTTTTCAAACATTTGTTGAAGATGGTAATGTGGTAATTCTTTATGTTTAAAGTACGTTCTGAAGTAATATGTTGCTCATTAGCAATTTTCACAGATTTAATTGTCAGAACGTGTAATTTTTGGCTACCCTGCTTTCTTGCGTATCATGTACTCGTAATTACTATGGCAGATACATATCAAAGATATTTCATGTACATGTTACCCATTTTTGTTTTAACATGCCGTCAGATTTATTCATAGTAAAGCAACCTTCTCCGCACTTTCAAAACATCTGCAGGAAAGATATTCCAATTTTTATGCAGATTTGGCTTGTGAGATTGGTGGTGTGGCACTGTCCCGTGTGCTCTTTAACAATACTATACTATGGTCAGCAACGATGCCAGTTATTGCCATATAGAGTTCAGAAATTGTGCTTTGTCAGTGGTTTTGTAAGCAGTTATGTATTGCCGTCAGTGCCACAGATGGCAGGGGTAGCTCAGTGGTTAACGCATTGGACTACGGTTCAGAAGATCCCAGGTTCGAACCTCACAACCACCAAGTTGTCACTGTTGGGCCCATGAGCAAGGCCCTTAACACTCAATTGCTCAGATGTAATGAGATAAAAAAAAAAAAGTAAGTCGCTCTGGATAAGAGCGTCTGCCAAATGCTTAGATGTAGATGAAGGAGGGACACGCTTACTCCTGTTTATCCTGTTTGTTAGCTAGACACTTGCATGCACTGCTATTAACCCCAGCATTTTTTTCATTACCATAATGACATAAACAACTCAAACACCAATTTTACTTTCTAAAACATTTTATTTTAAGCATTAAAAGATAAAAAGCCAAATACAACAACTTTTTCTTACATAGCTAATGATGTACAGTAAATAGACTTTAATTTTACACATACCTAACCTATGTTCAGTGAAATAGTCAAAACATATTTCACATAAACATGTTTACTGCATTATTGTTTTAATGAAGAGATGACCTCTAAAAACCTAAATACGAAAATATGAGAGAATTCAAGATTCAATAACTTTTTTGTCACTGTGAGAGCGCAACTGAATAGCATTTTGATGTTGCTTTCAGAGATAAACAGGACATGCTGGACTGGAGGTGAGGAGAAGCCTAGTCTAGTGTATTCATCTATAGTCACAGGACTTTTTTTAGTAGCAGATATTTTTGCTGCTAACTGAATGTTCACATTCCTTAGAAAGTTGTTTTTTGTATGGGATGTTTGCTCTTTTCCTGTAAGATACTGTTAGAATAAAGTAATATATCTGTCACTATCTTTATGGTAAACATGGAATCTGTGTTGTACACTTTAAATATAATACAGTTGAACCTTGGATTACGTGCATAATTCGTTCCAAAACACTCGTAAACCAAATCATCATTTCAGAAATATAAAAAAAGGTGACGCTCGGTGTCAAAACGAGTTGCATGCGTGATACATGATACTTGGAGCTCGTCAACTAATACTTGCTCGGTTTCCGATTAAAAATTTATTAAAAATCTTTGCTCGGTTTGCTGAACACTCGTAAACCACGTTACTCGCAATCCGAGGTTCCACTGTATAGAGAAAGTTTGCTGCTGTTTAGGTGGGTGTTGGCAGCTACAGACCAGAACACAAAGTAAGACTTTGATCATGCAGGTCTAGCATGCAGTCAGTTTTCAAGTTCATCCTCAAGGGTTCAGCAGGGTTGATGTCAGGGCTGTGTGCAGGCTCGATTTCTTTCAGACCAACATTTGCAATCCATGTCTTTATGGACCTCACTTCAGGCACAGGAACACTATCATAATGAAACAGGTTTGAGTTAGACTCTCTAAGTTTCATTGAAGTGAAATAGCATTGAGACAGGATCTAGACCATTATGTGCTTCAAATTTTGCTTGTAGGTGTCTACCCACCTTTGGCCAGTGTAGGTGTACTTACCAAGAAATACATTATCTATTAAACTGTAAATAACATATTAGACATATCGAATTTATATGGAATGGAACCTTAATGTACACTCACCATGTACTAGATGTACAGTGCATCCCAAAAAATTTTAATCACATGGAAAATGTTGAAAAGAAAGTGAAAAGATTAATTTCTAGGTAAAATATTTCAAGCTTTTTTTCCTCAGATTTTTTTTTTCAGTTTCTATGATTTTAGCTTGTACTGTAGCTCATGAAATCAAAAATCCATTACGTCAGAATATTTCCTAAGATTTACAATATACTTTAGAAATGTCTAATTTAGTACTTAGACCAGGAATACACTTAAATAATTAAATTAAAGGGTGTCGATGATCATCATCTAGACATTTATCAACATGTCTTCCCCATGTGTGTAGTGAACCTGACCAAGAGATATTTCTACTGTATGAATAACAGATTTCCACAAATAAAAACTGACCACGGATCTGCGAACATTTGTAGATGTGAACAAATAGCGGATGTAGCTCACTTGACTTGTACAGCAAGTAGACACTGCAAAGCACCAGATTTACAACATTTACAATTATAAACAATATCTTCAGTGTGTAAGTGAATGTATAAAATGTGTAGTATATTGTGTGTGTGTGTGTGTGTGTGTGTGTGTGTGTGTGTGTGTGTGGTGGGGGGTGTTGGGGATAGAAAATGGCTGTCGTGTAAAGGAGTCCTGATGGTGATTTTCGGGAAATCCAAAACAACAAACCTGTTTGTTTGGTTTCGTTATACTTCACATTGTATATTTGTGTGTATAGGTATATAGAACTCACATTGTCAGACTTATGAATGAATCTGACTTATAAAAGTGCTCCCGGAACGTTTGTTGTTGTGCAAGTTGTGGACGTACTGTAGTAATTTACTCAATTTGAAATTAAATATTTTAATAATTTGAATACAGATTTTGATACAGTATTTTTGTAAGTCATTAAAACAAAAGAAGGTCTAAAATATTCCACTTGACGTGTAATGAATCTAGAACATACAGTAAGCCCCTACATAGAAACATTGGAGTTAGGAACTTTTTGAAGATACGAGCACATGTTGATGCATGTTCAATTGTGGAAGTTAGATCATGTGTCTGGCGTGCATTGTCACATGAGTGCAGCATGTATCCTCTGCAAGTGCAGGAGAAGTCCAGGACGTCCGGAAGCAAACGTAATAACAGTGACGATAAAGCTGGTTCTGCTAAGTAGCACTAGTCAATAACGATGGAGACGGAAGAGAAAATAATTGAGAGAATGAAATAAGTGAAGATTGCAGACATTGATCGTTCTTTTCACATGACTTGTTCAACCATCGGCATAATTCTAAAGAGCACTGTATGTATTGTAATATAATACAGTACTTATAGCCATTTGTGTTAGTATCCCGGTACCTAGACAATGTTTATTAGACTTACGAATGAGCTCTTTGAATGGAACTCGTTCTTGAGTTTCACTTTGAGTTTCACTTTATATGAGTTTCACTTTTGAAATTAAATTAGAAAAGAAAATTTACTTTATGTTTTTTTATTTTTTGAGATACACCTGTGTATGTTAGGAATACCTGTACGCTTGCATATTCATGCAGTTATTTGATCAGCCAATCATGTGGCAGCAGAGGGGGGGAAAATCATGAGATCAAAAGCTTTGCTTAATGTTCACATCAAACATTAGAATGAAGAAAAAGTGTGAATGGCTGGATTGAGTATTGCATGAAGTCCTGCTCACCTGGAATTTCACAAAATAATCTCTGGACCTTTATAGAGAATAGTGCAAAGGAGGGATGTCAGAGGGAAATGGCCAGATTGGTTCAAGCTGCCAGAAAAGATACTGTATAGTATTTACCATTGACACATTTTATAACCCTGGTGGCTAAAAAGATCTTCTCAGAGCATCTCAGCATGCACAAAACATCATTGAGATGGATGTGCTACAGCAGGAGATCATCACATTGGGTTCCACTTTTCCTTCATTCTGATGGTTGTGTTTACAACATGTAACATTCCTGAATTTGTTAATAAACTTTTTGTACTTGTGCAGAAACATTTTAAAGAATGGTCTTTCAAACAACCGCATCCTGTTGGATAAGTGCCCTCCACCCTGCCTCCCTCCTCCCCCAACACCCCCTCTGCCAAAGGACAAGCTTAACCCCCCCACGCCCAGCATTTATGTGAGTGGGATTTAACTAATTAGTTAAGCTGTATAAATGCAAGTGTTTTTTTGTATTAATTTCTTGGCGAATCCGTATTAATTAGTTGTATAATCTTCATTTGTAACCTTTGCAGTTGGAAAATAAGAGAGACGCGTTTTTTCCTCCACTACACCAGTTTTGCATCAACCCATCCAACCCTGTCACTGTCATCCGTGGCTTGGCAGGAGCTCTCAAACTGGGTGAGAATTCTTTTTGTTTTTTTATTTTTTGTTTGGCTTGCTTCTGTCTAATTGCATCATAGATTAGCTTCTTTGTAGACTAATGCTTATTTTAGAAATTAAACATTTTAATTGCTCAATTGCATTTTACAAACACAGGCAACTAATTTGTGTGTGCAAATGACTTATTATAATACTTATAAAATATTATAATAAAATCCTACACTTTAAACATGGTTACAATTAGAAATGATAAACGTCCTTGTTCATATGCAAGACGTTCATATGCACGTTTGTAGGCTGTTGGTTGTGGTTTTATCAGTATGTGATATGATCAACTGTAATGTTTTATGAATTTACAGAGGTTATTTACAGAGGCATTGCATCAGGTCAACCTGCATACAGATGTTTTCTATTATGTTTTCTCCTTGCTGATCTCTTTAGACTTGGGTCTATTTTCCACTAAGACTCTAGTGGAGGCTAACCCAGATCACCTTGTAGAGGTGTGGACACAGCTGTGCCAGCCAGCAGATGAAAACTGGGATGCCAGTGGCACCAGAAAGCAGTGGCGATGTGAGAGCAGCCGGTCTCTTACCACCATTGCCAAGTATGCCCAGTATCAGGCTACATCCTTTCAGGAGTCATTACGGGTATGACAAACAAGATCATTAAGTGTTCCTTTTTATGTTTGTTGAAAACGGTAACAGGCGGCACAGTGGTGTAGTGGTTAGCACTGTTGCCTTGCATCTCCAGGGTTCGATTCCTGGCCAGGCTCAATTCCTGACTCAATTCTTATGTGCATGGAATTTGCATGTTCTCCGCGTGCTCAGTGGGTTTCCTCCGGGTACTCCGGTTTCCTCCCACAGTGGCATCCCAAATTGCATCTAGTGTGTGAATGTTTGTGTGAGTGAGTGTATGTGTGTGCCCTGCGATGTATTGGCACCTTGTCCATGACCAGGATGTATCCCGCCTTGTGCCCTAAGTCTCCTGGGATAGGCTCCAGGTCCCCCATGACCCTGAATACAGGATAAAGCGGTATAGAAGATGAGCGAGTGAGTGAAAACGGTAACAGCATATAGTGGGAAACTGAAATAAAATTGGTTCTGGTGTTGCCCAGTGTTAAGAAGTTTGACTTTATGCTTGCTGTATTTTCTTTGGAGCTTAATTTTCATAGAATCTATATAGATTCCTTTTCATGTAGTAAATCTAATGGTGTAAAGACACTTCTGTTTACAAATTTAAAATTGAAGCTTAAATTTAAACCCTTAAACTTTGAGTGCCACAGATCTGATTTAAAAAATGCTAGGTGTTAATTCAGTGTTAAACTCTTGTTATAACTGTGTTGGTGGTATTATTATTATTATTATTATTTTTCTTTCTGTATTTTAGGAGGAGAGTGAAAAAAAAGGCCAAAAAGAACTTTCAGACTCTGACCTGTCAACATCAGAAAAGTATGTTTAATAATGTATTAGCTTGTTGCTTTTTTATTAAATGGCTTTGTTTTTGCTGTATGTATTTATTAAACATCCCCTCCTCTCTCACTAGTATTATAAGAAGACGTAAAAGTCCTTTCAAACAAATTAAGTTTGGGACTAATATTGATGTTTCAGATGAGAAAAAGTATGTGGATCAATTTATCCTAATTATAAATTCTTCAGATATCTGAAGGTTACACAGTATGCATGGATGCACTGTGGTGCTGACATCTGTACTTCCCCTACAGATGGAAACTTCAGCTACAGGAGCTGGGTAAACTACCTGCATTTGCTCGAGTGGTGTCCGCAGGTAACCTGCTCAGCCATGTGGGTCACACCATCCTAGGCATGAACACTGTCCAACTCTTTATGAAGGTTCCTGGTAGCAGAATACCTGGTAAGTAATATGACATTTAAGTCAACTTTGATGTCTAACTCTACAATCTACCTCAGATTTAATGCCCACATAAAGTCTAATTAATGCCTATTTAACTGCAACTTTTTCATTCATAACATTGAAATACAAAATAGACCCCTGTTAGGTTTTATGAATTAATAATTAAACATGAATATATCTGTAGGTCATCAAGAACATAACAATTTCTGCTCTGTCAACATCAACATTGGGCCAGGGGACTGTGAATGGTTTGCAGTGCCTGAGCCATACTGGGGGGTAATGAGCGAGTTCTGTGAAAAGAACAACGTCAACTTCCTGATGGGCTCATGGTGGCCAAACCTGGAAGATATGTATGAGGCAAATGTTCCCGTGTACCGGTTTATCCAGCGCCCTGGAGACTTGGTTTGGCTCAACACAGGCACCGTGCACTGGGTCCAGGCCATTGGCTGGTGCAATAACATCTCCTGGAATGTGGGCCCTCTGACTGGTATGTATTTATTAAATATATTTTTGCATTGTCCCATAAATGTGCATCTTTATGTTTGGCTGGAAAGAAAACCTTTGTTATACACTTTTTATTCCAAAATTTGTATTGTTTGTTAAAGTAATAAAAATTGTATTGCAGCCTTCTTAATCTGAAAAATGCCTCCTACACAGACTTTTGAGATATGCAAATGGAACTGATCAGATAGAAGTCAGATAAGTTTATGTGAAATCTCATGCATTGTTACATTTTAAGTGATGATTCACAAGTTAGAATTTGATCATTTTTCAGCCTGAACACAGACGATAGTAGAAATGCTCCATGTTAATATTTTGTTAAGCAACAAGCAAGGCAAATATCTGGAGGTGTGATATATACAAGTTATTTTTCAAACAGTCAACTGTATAGTCAGCATGTTTAACAAATTAATATTTGTTTAACAAATTAATATTTGTATGTTCAAATATCTAATGCTACAACTTAAATACATAATTAATTTAAATGATGCAGGATAACTCATTTAAAGGTGAGAAGTTTTACTTTGCTCATTTCCAATGTTGTGCCATGTTAAGTGGACATTCCTCCATAAATAGGGGAAGTACTCGGATTTGAGAATACCTCAATTTGATTTCAGTTGCATGGTTCCAAAAAAAACATGGCTCCCATTTATTGGTGGTGAATGTTTAATAAAAGATTAATAAATAAAAAAATAATGAAATGAAATTGGCAGAAATGTAAAACTAGGAATACCATTGCCATGAAGGTGAGAACTTGGTTTGCAACAATGTTTAGGTATTTAGGTGGGTCCAAATAAATTCTAGGACCCAACGTTTTGCAGCAGAACATTGCCCAGTGCATCACTTTGCCTCCACTTTATTGCCTTTTTCCATAATGCATTCTGATGTTATCCAATTAAAATAATTTAGTAATTTTTATAAATTTGTAACAAGCAACTTTAGCCTCAGAATTAAATTTCACATTCAGTTCTTCCATTTCCATTTGCGATTTGGTGTACTACTATTGATATTTTAAAAATACCCAGGTATTATTATTTCAAAATTCTTATTTATGTGTAATTTGTAAAATGGCAATGCAATAGTAAAAAAAAAAAAATTCAATTTCTAACTTTGGGCTCAAAATTAAAAAAAAGTAATTTATTGCATTTACATTTGCTGTTTGATGTAATACTATTAAGATTTCATTTACATGGGCATTTGGATGCTTCCTGTTTACCTTTTACATTAAAGTTTTAGTTCCCAAATGTAATTGTGTTGCTTTTGGTTATGCAATTATGCTGCTAATTAAAATCAACCATGCTACCCATCAACAATAAATCAGGGTAGACTAACAAACTAAGATATTTGACAAAAACTTCTTCTTGAACTTTCTGTGATATCTGTTCACAGCACATCAGTACAAACTGGCTGTTGAAAGGTACGAATGGAACAAACTCCAGACCGTCAAGTCAGCAGTTCCTATGGTGCATCTTTCCTGGAACATGGCAAGGAACATCAAAGTCTCTGACCATAAGCTCTTTGAGATGATCAAGTGAGTTTGTTTTAAGCTCATTGGCAAGTGATCTATACTGTACCCATGCTGTTTTGGTGACCAAAGAGCAAACCAAAGTCTGTTGTTAGCACCTAGTTTGTCTCAGTGTTCAAGATGTATTAAGTACAGTAGTAGTGGTGCTACACTGTCCCATCTGAAAGAATGATGATCATTTTAGGACAGATCATTTGACTTAGGTTATTTCTTCTCTTTCTGCTATATTCTTCTACAATATAGTTAGGTCAGTTTTGGACAGTAATCTAATTTAGCTTATTTACACCATCACAATTTTGCATTAAGCAATCAACATATGACTGCCCGAATTCTGCAACTTATGGACATTATTAAATGTTGAGTTTCTTCCCCTGAGGTCCTTTGCCAGGCCTTTACTTGAGTGTTTAGTTCAATTTAGTCCTATTCAATCCGATGAAATTTTATTTGTATAGCACTTTTAACAATGGTCATTGTCGTGAAGAAGCTTTACACAGTCAAAGGAAAAATATGGAAAAGTCGTCCCTGTTCAGTTCTTGTATGTTTCTGCATCTTTCTGTCTTGAAAAGTGTGCTTAGTGGGGTTGAGGTCAGTTGTCCATTTATAAACATTTGACTTAAAAAGCTCTTGGGTTGCTTTTGTGATATGTTTTATATCATTATTCATCTTTCCTGTTATGTCTTCCTATCAGTTTTGCTGGACTTGACTGAATCAGTGTCAAAATTAGAGGCATAATAGACTGTAGTTGATCCGTGACGAGGACAAATCAGGCACGTGGTTCTGTATGAAAATTTTGGATAATTGATATGTAGCTTAATTATTTATGCACATACTTTTGTTTATTTTACCCACCACTGTATCAATCACTATACAAGATTATATTAAGTAGCTATTTTTTTTCTTTCTTAATTGACAGGTCAAAAAAACGACAAGGTCAGAAATATAAATAGGCACAGCTTCATCAGAAACTTTTACACGTCTACCATCACCATCCTGACAGACTGCATGTATGTGTCAATGAGAGTTGTAGGTGATATTTTTAAGAGAACTCTGACACTATCGATTACCTAAATGTTGGGTCTATACTTTTGAAGGTTTGAAGGTGTGGGGTTTGTTGGGTTTGTGACAATGTTTTCAACCCTTTTGACCAGAGGCAGAAAGTTTGCTTAGAACATGTCACCTACAGTGGTCAGGATAAAAACAACCAAATACGACATTCTTAACCATACACTAATACTGTATGGTGTTAAAGATTTTGGGAGCAGTTTAGCAAGCAGGATAATCTGTAGTAATTCACTCTTCTGATAGTTGACCGTATAACCCAAGTTTGCACCAAACTGTTGCACCAAACCAGTATGACTAATCATGTGATAACTGAACTGAAGCCTTCCTCTGAGCATAGCCAAATATCTAGGGCCTGTCATGATGGCAAATAAGAGTAGCGATAATGAGCAATGCGGCCTTGTGCCTTAGTCCTGTTCACTTGTTAATCATGCATTTTATTTGTGTCTTTTAATATTTTTATAGAGTTTTCTTTTTGTTTTTGTTTAACTATTCATATTTTTGGTTGTTGTTCAGTGTCACCATGCAGTGGTTTATTTAATGCAAAAATTAAGCAATATACTTTTTTTTTTTTTAAAGCCCATGTTGAAGTAAAAAAAATTCTTCATTATTAGAATTTTTTTTTGTGCTTGGTGGCTTGTTGCATGGTAACGTCCACATTACTGTACATGTACAGGTACCACATTTTATTTATTTATTTATTATTTATTTTCCTTTCCTTTTCCTTTCTAATAACTCAAGCAGCTTTATTACTTGCTTCTTTAAGTTTTCCGAATAAATTTGTTCATTTGAGACACATAAATCATCTGATTCTTGCCCTAACTTCTACAACCACAGTTGTGTTTTTGATGCAGCTTAAATGTGGTATGTTGTGTCCAGGTTCTGTTTGCTGAGGACACTCAGACAGTGTCAGAAAGTAAAGGAGGTGCTGATAACAGCAGGAAAAGAGACCATATGGCATGGAAGGAGAAGGGATGAACCTGCACACTACTGCACCATCTGTGAGGTGGGTTTGATATGAGTTTTACATTGGTTTACAACTGAACTCTGATCAAGAAACCTGAATGGTAGGATTGAGTAGGTTCCCTTTAGTACCTCATAATGTTTTACTAAAATTCACCATAGGAGGGAAAAATCTTATAACCATAAAGTAAAACTTAAAACTTTATTACCATATGTTATTTCGTAATTTTGAAAAAGTTCAGTATTGTTCTAGAATGTGGAAAATAAATTTAAACTTGTGTCGAAACCTTTGACTGTACAGTCATGGCCAAAAGTTTTGAGAATTACATAAATATTGGAAATTGGAAAAGTTGCTGCTTAAGTTTTTATAATAGCAATTTGCATATATTCCAGAATGTTATGAAGAGTGATCAGATGAATTGCATATTCCTTCTTTGCAATGAAAATTAACTTAATCCCGAAAAAAACTTTCCACTACATTTCATTACTGTCATTAAAGGACCTGCTGAGATCATTTCAGTAATCGTCTTGTTAACTCAGGTGAGAATGTTGACGAGCACAAGGCTGGAGATCATTATGTCAGGCTGATTGGGTTAGAATGGCAGACTTGACATGTTAAAAGGAGGGTGATGCTTGAAATCATTGTTCTTTCATTAACCTTGGTGACCTGCAAAGAAACACGTGCAGCCATCATTGCGTTGCATAAAAATGGCTTCACAGGCATATAGATATTGTGGCTACTAAGATTGCACCTAAATCAACAATTTATAGGATCATCAAGAACTTCAAGGAAAGAGGTTCAATTCTTGTTAAGAAGGCTTCAGGGTGTCCAAGAAAGTCCAGCAAGCGCCAGTCTCATCTCCTAAAGAGGATTCAGCTGCGGGATCAGAGTGCAACCAGTGCAGAGCTTGCTCAGGAATGGCAGCAGGCAGGTGTGAGCGCATCTGCATGCACAGTGAGGCGAAGACTTTTGGAAGATGGCCTTGTGTCAAGAAGGGCAGCAAAGAAGCCACTTCTCTCCAAAAGAAACATCAGGGACAGATTGATTTTTTTTCCCGCAAAAAGTATGGCGAATGGACTGCTGAGGACTGGGGCAAAGTCATATTCTTGGATGAAGCCTCTTTCCGATTGTTTGGGGCATCTGGAAAAAGGCTTGTCCGGAGAAGAAAAGGTGAGCGCTACCATCAGTCCTGTGTCATGCCAACAGTCAAGCATCCTGAGACCATTCATGTGTGGGGTTGCTTCTCATCCAATGGAGTGGGCTCATTCACAATTTTGCCCAAACACAGCCATGAATAAAGAATGGTACCAAAACACCATCCAACAGCAACTTCTTCCAACAGTCCAACAACAGTTTGGTGAAGAACAATGCATTTTCCAGCACGATGGAGCACCGTGCCATAAGGCAAAAGTGGCTCGGGACCAAAACGTTGAAATTTTGGGTCCATGGCCTGGAAACTCCTCAGATCTTAATCCCGTTGAGAACTTGTGGTCAATCCTCAAGAGGCGGGTGGACAAACAAAAACCCACTAATTCTGACAAACTCCAAGAAGTAATTATGAAAGAATGAGTTGCTATCAGTCAGGATTTGGCTCAGAAGTTGATTGAGTGCATGCCCAGTCAAATTGCAGAGGTCCTGAAAAAGAAGGGCCAACACTGCAAATACTGACATGTAATTGTCGATAAAAGCCCTTGAAAAATATGAAGTGCTTGTAATTATATTTCAGTACATCACAGAAACAACTGAAACAAAGATCTAAAAGCAGTTTAGCAGCAAAGGTTGTGAAAACTAATATTTGTGTCATTCTCAACTTTTGGCCATGACTGTACATCTCATTCTTGTGCTTTCCAGGCTGATTCTTGTGCTTTTAACTAGGAAATGATGCTCAGAATAAAAGCTATGATGTGTACCACTCTTTCTTTTTTATATCTAAACAAACCTGGAAGTTAGGGTTTATCTGGCTTGTCCTCTCCTCAAGCCCCAAAGCCCTGTCTCATCAGTAGACCTCATGTTTGAGATTGCTCTATAGCTACCCCTTAGAGATGCAGGGCTTTTTATAGAGAATAAGAAGTCATGTGCTTTATATTACAGATCTGGCTATTAAGAACGCACGTTTCTTGCGAGAAGCTGTGAAAATGCCGTTCATTACCTATAGGGGGCAGTCGTGTTTCAATCTGAAGTATTGTGTGTCTACTGAAGCCAAAAATGCGTTCTCTATCTAACTCTAACCTATGCGCCCATTGATAACAAGCGACAGAGCTCATAAACGTGTCGAGCTCAAACTTTAAATACTGATATGTATTTATTCTTCACTTTCTTTTCAATGATGATTCTTCTTTGACTGCGCTTTCTCCATTCAGTATTATCATTAGTAGTAGTAGTGAAAACTACCGCTGATTAACTATCTCTGCAGTAGTTATAACAGGGGATTAATTTCACTTGGGCTATTTCTAACAGGCAATCTACTAAATAATAACAAATAGATGAAATAACCCAGTACTTTAACATTTAACCCAGCAGGTTTTAGAGTGTAACTCTAAATAGCATAGGTGAAATCATAGGTTGTGTAAAAACAATACATCAAAGCTTATGGTAAATAAATTGTCAGACTACCTATTTACAGTACATGGAATTTTACGGGGTTGTCACTGAACGATTTACCCTGACAAAGAGCAATATAAGAATAGTGCCAGCTGGCACACCTTAAAAAATCATTCGGCATCTATTTAGAGTGTAAATATTTTTTTCTAAACTTGTACTACTGTTGTTTACTTACAATATTTGTTAATTAATTTTTAATTCAAACGAGGTTTGGGCTTCGATATGTTGAGCCTACAGTATTTCCTACTGTACGTAGTCTAATCAGAGCTCTACCGCCCGTTTGAGTGTTATTCATAAATTATGTTTATAATAATGAAATGGATGGATGTTGTTGATAAATATTTAAAATGATAATTAAATAAATAGCTGTCCATCTTTTTTGTCTTTATCTTTTCGGTTTATTATACACTTCTGCACCACTTCATATAATAAATAGTTTTAAATGGTAGTAAAGGTACCATTTGGTCATGTACCAATCTGCATCAAATTGAATCTCTCTGAGTAAGTAAGCATAATAATAAATAATGAATCATTATATTGTCACCCCATGAGTGAACATGACCAAATTATTGCATAAACACTGGAACATGAGGATTTAATAATTTAATTAAACACGAATATCCTTAATGTGTTAAAATGTTGGATTTTTTTATTTAAAAGCCCAATATATATGTGTGTGTGTGTGTGTGTGTGAATTCATTTTAATTCAAATCCAACATTTTCATGTGCGTCAAGGTGCATGGGCGTCAACTCGCACGTTCTGTAATATTCCATTGTAATTCATATTGCCGCTGTTTTAGAGCCCTTTACTAAAGCATTCGCTAGTTATCAAGTTGATATACAGGTCAATCGTGAATTACACTCAAAGTATCAACTCCAAGTATGAAGTCTGATTTCATTTGCTGGGGAAATAAAATTTAGGCAGAGACGTCCGCACTGTCTTGTTAATTCATCTAAAACCCCATACAGTATTTGCCAACAGCGCACCCAGTTTGATAAATTCACAAATATCTTGAATGAAAGGTGAGAAGAGATTGAGCAGAATCTTCTGACACCGTGCTTGCTCTGAAGGATTATATTCGACAATATAGAGAATAAGAATTGTATTTCTAATAAGATAATTAATTAAATAATACAATTGTATCAAATAAGGTCTTAATCTAAAAGCCAGACCAAATTTCCCATTCACCGCTGAAGTAGTTAAATATGCTTATACTGTATATACGTAGGTTATATTTTAAAAGTACAATTGCTAGTAAATTACAAACTGCATGTAATGTAAAATATGAATAAAACAGTATTAGACACACACATATGATATGGGAGTATATACAATGAAAAAGCTATTTACACATGAGTGCTCAAATGTAAAGCAAACGCAATTATTAATTTATTGTGTATATTTAACTTCATTCAGCTGTTTAAATTACATGAAAAAATAACGTGCCTACCAGCCCACCTATTATTTTCTATTCTAATTTAAAGATAATAAAAATATTAAGTAGGAAGTAAAACAAAGAATGCAAAAGTGTATAATTTTATTAAAAGTTGGCCTAAAACAATATTGTCTCCAATGCTGAAGCAAACATTTTGTTTTTGTTTTAGTCTTCTCTCTGTTTATTTTGTTTTCAGTTTCCTTTTGTTTCCGTTTAAATTGTTAATTAATAATCTCATGCCATCTCCAAACGGAAAGGTCTTCCCGTGCGTATCACAAGCACTCTCGCATACTCCTATTTCGTTTACCCATCTAAAGTCCTGCGTATAGGTAACATTTTAAAAGTACAATTGTAAGTAAATTACAAACTGCATGTAATGTAAAATATTAATAAAACAGTATAAGACACACATATATGATATGGTAGTATATACAATGAAGAAGAGTGTTCAAATGTAAAGCAAACGCAATTATTAATTTATTCTGTATATTTAACTTCATTCAACCGTTTAAGTTGCATGAAAAAATAACATGCCTACCAGCACATTGTTTTTTTCTGTTCAAATTTAAAGATGAAAAAAGTTAAAGTACAACAAAGAATACGAAAGTGTATAGTCTTTAATAAAGTTAGCCTAAAACAATATTGTCTCCCATGCTGAAGCAAATATGTTTTTGTTTTAGTCTATTTGTTGAATACAACGAGACTGCGCGCTCCGAGGTGAACACATGCAGACCCCCAGTTACTGTAATCCCTTTTCTCACCTTTCATTCATGATAGGTGTGAACTTATCAAACCGGTTTCACTGATGGGGGGAATTGGCAGAATTGAGGAGTTTAAAAAGAATGAACAAGACCGAGCAGACATCTCTGCCTAAAATGTATTTCACCAGCAAACCATCAACATAAATAGAAACAAATAAAATGTTTAATATCATCAATTAAATCAGACTTCATAGTTGGATTTGATACTTTTAGTGTAATTCATACATTTACTGAATATATTCACATTTTGTAAAATAACGAAACCTGTTTCCTTCTTGGACCGCACGTCTACTTTCCTTGTTTTAGTCTGTAATATTTAAGTGAAATACATTTTGCGTATATGCATAAATATTTCTTTTTATTTATGGTCTGGTGTAGTATGTTTGATCTGCATTATTGCAAGAGGCGATGACTTTCTGGGGGAGTATGTCTGCACCTTTTGTAAAGTGAAAGTACAAGCTGCCGGTTCACGCATGCAGACGAACAGCTTTATTTCAGTCATAAATCCACAGTCACATTCCAGCTGTTATTTCCAGCCGTGGTCAAATAATGGATGAAATAATTATTCAATGCTGGACACAAACAGCAAAAAAGCCAGATGATTATTTTTATAAAAAGCCAGACGCACTTCATGTTTATATTTGTTCCTTCATGTCTTCTGATGGTGCTCGACACATTTACACATTTTTACGTTTTAATGAAGACATGTTGACATACAGTAATTATGCCAATGTCCTGATTCGTGAATATGTGCGCGCGTCTAGGTGTATGTGCACGGAGAGTTTGTGTATATGTGCGTCTCATAGGCGTGTGTACGCGCATTTCATATGTAGTTGTGTGAGCATTTAGTAGTTTTAGGCTAAATAATTATACAGAATTCTTCGTTGTCTGGCTTTTAGATAAAGTCCTTCCATTCCGCCATCTGGCGGATATTCAGTGAAGCACAGCACAGTTATTATTTATTTTTTTATTTATTGATCCCTTGTTTAAGGGATCTTGCGGCATGTCGCGCACCAAATTGCGGGATTTCGCGGTAAAAAGCGCGCATCCTTAATGGCCAGATCTGTATGCCAATACTATTCACATGGATTAATGCTGTATGTATATAGTAGTGATGGGATATAGTTTGGGTAATTTTAGTGACTCTGTGTCAGAGGACTAGTATTCTTCTCAAGTATTCATGTTAAAGACTCGTTCAAAAAGAACAAATCTTTCATGAACAACCCATCACTAGTATATAGGGATGATTCCATGTGCCTTATTGCTGTGCCATTTCATTTGCAACATTCTGACAACCTCTATTTGAAGGTTTTGTGGAAGACATCCATTTACCCTTTTCTGGTTATGTCAGCTAATCAGAAAATAGTTTGTAATTATATCACGGTCTATCGATGCACACCATATTAAGGATTTGCAGAAAACTAGTATTGTGAACAGTCAGCAGTTGCCTTAATAAATATTATAAGCAAAAATATTGCTACTTAGTTCCACAATACAAAGTAAGTTGGCATATTGTTTTAGAAGTTTACATTCATCAGTTTCTTGTTTCTTGTGTAGAGAACCACAGTTCATCTCTCTATATATATATATATATATATATATATATATATATATATAAAATAAAAAATATATATATATATATCACTCATCATTGGGGGCGGTATAACACTCGGTGGACAGGGCTATCCGCTCCTTTTCTCTGCTCCTTTGCGTGAGCTTACAGACGCCCATGATTGGCTGCAGAATCGTGATTAATGTGAGAGCAGTTCATCTTATTAAAGAAGTATGCGATTCAGCAGGTTTTCTCATAAACCCTACGTCAGTTATGGATTTCTGAGTTAGTCAGTTATGGAATCCAGTTATGAATCAGTTGTTAAATGCATATGTTGATTAAATATTTGTTTAAAAATGGGTGTGTCAGCCCATGTGCACATTAGGCTGGAAATACTCCCTATCCCTGAAGAGGTTTCCATCATTTCACCTAATACTGCATACAGAATAGGCACAATGGCCCCTTTTTTCCCACAAACATTCCATGTGTCAAATTTCTAAATATGTTTAAAAAATGTATTATCCTCAAAAGCTCATGAACACGATCATCTAGTCTGGAAAGATTTTTTTTAATTAAGTGATTTAAAAAAATAATAATTTGCTGTGTTTTTTGTTTTTTACAAAACTGTTAGTTGTACAGATTGTAATAGGGGCAAGGCTAAATTTAAGCAATTAACATATATAAAATAAAATAACATGTACATCCTTGCACAGTGAAATTGTTTATTCTTCACATATCCCATCTTTGTTAGTAGGCCGGGGTCAGGGGGTCAGCCAGGGTCATTTATTTTGCTTAAATGATTCAATTCAATTAAATTTTATTTATATAGCGCTTTTAACAATTGACATTGTAGCAAAGCAGCTTTACACACTAAAAAGAAGTAAGTTTTTATGCAATGTGTATGAATCAAAATGATAAGATTGTCCCGGATGATGATTGCTCCTTGCGGCTGTATTTTTTCCATTGTTTTTATTTATGAAAATTTTTCTTCATTCATGCAATTTCATTCAGTGTTAACGCAATCTGAAATAATAATGAATGCTGAACTTTTTAGGTGGAAGTTTTCAATCTTCTCTTTGTCACGAGTGAGAGCTACTCCCAAAAGACATTTGTAGTTCACTGCCAGGACTGTGCGCGCAAAGGCAGCAGTGATCTGAATGGTTTTGTGGTGCTTGAACAGTACAGGATGGAGGACCTCATGCAGATCTATGACCAGTTTTCATTAGTAAGTCCACTTTGTAATACTTTTATGCATAAAATATAATTATTGCATTTTACAATACGTAATACACAGTACTGCATTTTTTTTTTTTTTTTGCCAATTGTCAGAAATTTACTCCCGAGATTATATTTAGATTAGCATTTACTTATTCATTACGCATTAATTTATTGCAGAAACATGTTTACCCCCTGATATTTTCAGAGGTTTGTATTGTGTGTATATACTGTGTATACTGTGCATCTCAATAAATTTCCATATTGTGGAAAAGTTATTTCATTTTATTAAATTTTATTTAAAAAATACAACTCATATATTCTAGATGTAAAGTGAAAAAGTGTTTGTTTTGGTTTTGATGATTACAGCTTATAGGTCATGAAAATAAAAAGATCTCAAAATATTAGACTATTTCCTAAGATCAGTCAAAAAAGGATTTACAATTTAGAAATGTCTTCCTTTTGAAAAGTGTGTACATTTATGCACTCACCTTAACACAAATTATTGCAGCTGTGCAGTATAGCATGGCACTGCTGAGGCTTTACTGAAAACTAGGCTGCTTTGATAGCAACCTTTATCTTGTCTGTTTTGTTTGGTTGGGTGTTTCTTATCTTCCTCTTGAAAACACCCATTAGATTTTTCTGGGGTTCAGATTAGGCGAGTTGGCTGGAAAGTCAAGCACAGTAATATCATCGCCAGTTTAGTTAGGTCCTAAGTTCTGCTGGAAAAAGAAATTGGCATCTTCATAAAGCTTGTCAGAATATGAAAGCATGAAGTGCTCTAAAATCTATAGGTTGACATCTGCGTTGTTTTTGGACTTAAGACAACACAATGCACCAATACCAGTAGATGACATGCCACCCCAAATCATCAAAGACTGTGGAAAATTCACACTGGACTTCAAGTTAGTTCTGTGTCTTTCCACTCCTGGCGATAGTACTTAGATTTTGAAATTATATGCAAAATTTACTTTCATCTGAAAATGAACATTTTCTGGACAGCAGATTTTGCTTGGTGTTCTGAACTAGATACTGTATGAATACTGATTTACTCTAACTCAAAAAATTCTAATAATTTGAGATGGTGGATTATTGATAAACATGAGCTATAAGCTGCAATCATTGAAAATAAAACAAAAAAGGCTTGAAAATGTCATGAATCTAAAATAACTTTTCAGTGATATTAATATTTGTTTGAGATGCACTGTGTGTGTGTGTATACACACACACACACACACACACCAGTCAGCCATAACATTAAAATGTAAAACATTAAGCCCAATATTGTGTGGGTTCCTATGGTGCTGTCCTGGGCAGTTCTGGGGAATGACTCTACCATACCTCCGTGGGTGTGCTGTGGTGTCTAGCACCGGAATGTTAGTGTAGGATCCTTTGGTTGCGGTGGGGTTGGGCCTGAGTCCATATGAATAACCTTGAACTCTTTGCCTTCTAAGCCCCATACATGGCAGTCTGTGATGCACTGGGTCTTCTGATACTTTTCTCTCATGCCAGCATTTTCAGCCATTTGTGCTACTTTGGATTCCCTGTGGAATCGTACCAGAAGGGCTAGCCTTTGGTCTCCACGGGCATCCATGAGCATTGGAGTCTTATGAACCTGTCACCAATTTACTGGTAGGTTAACCAGTTGATCTGGGGTGTGTAGGCTAGCCCTTGTAGTCTGATCTAATAGAAGAGCTACTGTAGCACAAAGTGCTGAGAAAAATGAATGCTGGTTCCGATAGAAAAGTGTTAGAACACAGTGCACTGCAATTTATTGCTTAGCGGAAGCGTAGCTTGAAACTGGTCAGGATGCCTACGATCATGTGTTTCCCGCCAAAAGCACCTACTTTGAACCATAGCACAATAAAAGAAGGTCTGGTTTGATGAATCTTTATCATTTTTCGTTTTTGTTTTTTTCTACATCATGTGGATGGCCGGGCGTGTGTCACTTACAGTAAAGTTATTTGGGGAAGTGATGCACTATGGGAAGAAGGCAAGCAAGGAGAGGTGGTGGGATACTTTGGGCAGGGTTCTGTTGTAAAGCCCTCAGTCCTGCCATTCGTCTCTGTTACTTTGACATGTGGCACCTACCTAAACATTTTTCCTGAACAAATAGAAACCATATGCCCTGATGGCATTGGCCTCTTTCAGAAGGATAATGCACCCTGCTGCACTGCAAAAATGGTTCAAAAATGGTGTGTGGGTTGACGTGTTGGTTTTGGCATTGAAATTTCTCAGATCTCAATTCTATCTGTGGGAAGTGCTGGGAACACATGGAGATCGATGGAGGTCCCATCTCGCAACTTATAGGACTTTAAGCGTCTGCTACAAACAGCATGTTCCAGAGACCACTGTAACCCTCAGAGGTTTAGTGTGGAGTACATGCCTTGATGGGGCACAGCAAAATAGGGACCAGTATTTGTCAGGTAGTCACAATGTTATGACTGGTCAGTGTATATTAAAACCGAGGTTTACATTTTTTTTGAGCATGTAAACTATTAAAATGAGACGAATATTTCTACTGAGCAAGAAGTGTTGTGCTGTGAATCTGCCCAGTAGCAGCTTAGACAGCGTGTTGCCTTAATTTTTTGTTTTTGTCCATTCAAGTTGATTTTCATGATGTTCATCAGACTCTGTCAAAATAATAACGCCTTAAAGCATTCTTAATGTGCAGTCCAGATAATTCACCCCTTTACAAATGTCTAAAGGCAAATAACTACATTATTTAATACTGGTAAAACACTTCTGCATGCATAATGCATATATATATATGCTTAGGAAAACATAACACCTTTTTCTGTTTTTTAGGCGCCTCCCCTGCATTCATCGTCATCTTGACATTAAGACTGTGGTTGTAAACAATATCTCATTACAGGAAGGTAAAAAATGGACCATTTCTAATATTCAGGAAAGTCAAGGCTGTGCTGTGCATGGCTGGTATCCATAGTGACCGCCCAGGGATGCCTGCTGAAGCAGCTCTATGTGTCTATGCAACATGTTGTTAAAATGCAGCACATCATGTTGGTCTACAGGGGGCAGTAATGGAAGCACTTTCTCACAGGACTTCTCCCTCCTATATGAAGTGGCTCTGCTTCTTCAGTGAAGTTAAATCAGAACATGGGGGAAATTATGGGGGGATTTTTTTTGTATATATTGTCTAAGCAACTGGCACTTCAAGACTACTGACTTGTACTCAGCCCCCCTTTTCTCTTCTTCTTTTTATTTGTATTTCTGTTAATGAGCTGATCTACACGTCTTCTTTTTTTGTGGGGGCACAAGCGTAGCTGGTCTTTTTGTATGATAGATAAAACGTTACCACATCTTTAGATGACAAAATCATACAAGAAAGTTGTAATGTGAACATTTAGATGATTTTTTTTTTTTACTAATATTATGTTTTATGGGTCTTGTTATTATATAAACACTATTAAATATTTTTGTTTTTATGTAAGGAAAAGGAAAAATAATGAGGAAGAAAAAAGATATCAGCCACAATGTCACAAAGAAAATGGATTGCACATAAACTAAGAAGTAAAGTTTAAATTGTTATCCCTCACACACATCCCTCCCAATGCCCACTTTTTAATATTGATGTACATTTTTTACTATTTATAAATGCATATTTATTGCTTGAAGATAATTGTTGATGGAATGCTGTTATTTTTCCCAGAGTACCTGTTATTAAATTTGAAGGAGTTTTGTCATTTAAATGCTACTCCTGCATTTTCTATATAAAAAATAATAATAAAACCGCTAAGCAAGCATTGTACTGAACCCATTAATTTGTTTTCTTTTTTTAAACCTGTTGAGGTATTAAAAGTTGATAATATGTACATGCACATTATATTAATAATTTGCAAAGTCATGTTTTAATTCTGTTGGTTGTACTTGTTGGGTCGTATTGGTTTGATCAAAATTTATAAGGTCCTTTATAATGCTATTGCTAGAACCGTTATAGTATTATAAAAGTGTATTTCAGTAATAATGGAGTACACAAACGGTCAAGGTTGGTGTTTTTTTTTTTCTTTTCTTTTCTTTTCTTTCCAAAAATATTTCATGTGAATACTCATTGATATTTAGATATAGATGTATGCTGGCACCTTTCCTGTTGAAGTACAAAGCCCTATAGTACAGACCATAATGTTGGGTTTAGTGCTTATTAGTTATTTACTTTGTGGTGTTACCCCTTCATTTTCAAGGCACCACTTCATTGCTTAGCCAGATTATGAGATTAGTCACCTTGCATTACTATCTTATCTAAACAACACTCGTATTCAGACAATTCCATTCATCTTGTCTTCATTTCTATTTAATTGACAATTTAAATGGCTGATTCATATGCCATCTGCAGTATCAGATTTTAGCAGTTGTAAGACAAGTCTAACGTCTGTTCTGTTGGTCAGTACACAGCTTGGCTATCACAACAGGAATATTATAATTGTCACATTTTTATAGTTTTAGGATCATAGATACTATGTGAGATTTTGATATTTATTACCTAGTTTTCTATTTGTTACTGTAAGACAGCTATTTTTTATTTTCACTCCCCAGATATTTTTTTATACAGTATCAAACATTCTTTGTCACTAAACAAAGACTTCATTAATACAAATTAAGGCAAGCTGTTTGGCATAACCTAGTGTATATTTCACAGCTCAAATTAATGGGTTACATCACGATCCTTGTAAACAATCACGTAACACGGTTGAGCTGTGTATCTGAATGATTCTTATATGTAGTCGCACACAAAGGCTATTGAATACTGATTGCACCCCCTGTAGAAAACTTTCTTTTGCTAAAAATAACAGTTACAAATGCAGTCCATTTAATTTAAAGTAAATGTAATTATTTAAACACTTTACCCTATTCATGATGTAAACTATCATTTCTGAACAGTATTTCTGCACTGAACATGATTTCCCAAGATGCTTACAAGATGGATCTGAAACCCAGCAGACAATGTAGCTGTAGGTTAATTAACACAGATATCTACACTGCATGCCAGGTACAAAACCATCTCTGAATAAATTATTTATTTTGATTTCACTGACTCCTTCGGACCGTCAGTCTTTTTGTTTCATTAATACTGTGCGAGTATTCCCTACACCCCATGCTGAATAATTCTAATTAATAGACAGTAATAATGAATGAATGAATGATAAAGAAAGTGATTCCTTTATCACTTTCTTTATCATTCATTCATTCATGTCAAAGTAATTGACTATTACCCTTCAGTGGAGTATGAAACTTGTATTCGTGTCTTGGGAAGATGCTGTACATTTCTCAGATTGAGTTGAATGCATGAACCCATTAGAGACCCAGTAGCCGGATGTAGCTGCTAGCAGGTGGACAGGACCTACACTGACTACTGAGCTACTGAGGGGCTCCTGAGCAACCTGCAATAGTAAACTTGTGGCAAAGTGAGGTGACTGGATTGAGATAATTAAAGTGTGCATATAGTGAGGTTTAACATTATGGAGTAATGTTTGTAATTCAGAACTTTTTTCAGAAATGTTATAATGAAGTTGTGTTAATAGAGTTCACAGTGTTCAGTGTAGCAGATGTTACATTCTGTTGCAAAACATGAAAGAAGTTGGCACTGCATTCCCAGAAATAAGAAGCTCTTACCCTCTTTATAGTATTAGTGTGCCGTTTATCAGTGAGACAGGCTGAGGCAACATGGAAAAATGATATCTAGCAGACACATATGGTGGCTTTAGGCTCAGGCTGGGGGAATGTAAAGAGGAGTTTAAATAAAATTTTAACACTTCAGATTATTGAAAGCAATTAATTTCACTCCAGTTTGAGAAATTGTTCTTCAACTTGAACAGCTGATCATTACAGATTTTACCAATCGCTTTCTGAAACTAATTTGCATGGGACTTACAAAACATTATCTGTAAAAACATATGCAGTATGGTAATTAAGGGCATATCATTGAGATTTTTCCCTTATTATCGTTCCCGTTTCTCCTACTTGCTCGCTTTCTCCCTCTCTCTCTCTCTTTGCCTTTCTTGTTCTTTTTTTTTTCCATCCCCTGAACTGTGATGTCTATCCGAAGGTTGCTGTGTTCCTGTTTTCCACTGCTGCTTTACTGCATTGCCGGTTTCCGTGATGTCAGTGGCTGTGACGACACATGACACATCACGTTTTTCCATGAATCAGCAAAAAAAGCCCAAGGCTGAGGAAGTCGGCATGATGAAGAGATCTGGTGTATGTAGGAAAAACAATCATGTAGAACTCTTCCGCCAAAATGTTCAAGTGTGTTTTTTAAACAGATGCCATCTTCCACTTATCATTGGATTCAAGGCTGCTGTCTTAAAAAATAATAATAATAACTTGCTAGATTTAGGAATAAAATATTGAGATGCATATCGTGTTTGTGTTTAAATTTTAGGGCATTGAGGATTTGGTAAAAATATTCCTTCTTTTGTTGAAGGTTGCCTTCAAGGCTATTTAAATAACATATCTGTGACATAAAGATAAAGTTCGAAAAAAGGTTTAATGATATTCTAATTGATCAGTCTGGAAGAAATGGAAATCTCCCCAGTGGGTTATGGCATGTGGACTATGACTATGAACTACAGTGAAGCGTAATGGCAAGTCTGTGTGTCATCATGCATGTGGCATATGTGGACTTGCTGTATTGAGCAAGCTGGAAATGTAACAATATAAAACTGACTTTAATTTATCTTACAACAAAAAAAAGGCATTTTTCTTTTTTCCAAACATGAAAAGTCTTGCACAATTGCTACAGAGATCCAATACTAATACATTTCTGGTGTAGATATGTACAAGATTAAGTGTTTATTTATTTATAAATAATTTTTAAAAAATTATTTATAAATAAACACATTATTTGTATTGTATTGATATGGAGCATTATTGTATTGATTATGGAACATATTACATTTTGTATATTATTATTTTATAATATTACATTACGTTTTTGCACAAAATATTGATTTATTGATTTATTTAAATATTGATAAATACCCTTTTTCCTCTAAACAGTGGCTCAGTGAATGAAAACCATATTATATTATACTCATCATGTATTTATACTGATTCTGGTACTGCAGTAGACAATAGGGGATTGTTCACTTGACATACATTTTAGACAACCACAGACAGGCCTGGCTAAACCTTGGGAACCATGACCATAGAGTGTAAGCAATCTCTTTCTCTTGTTTTACTGTTTAAAGTTACTGACACTTTTGCCTCTTTCTCTTTCCTAACTGACCTATTTCCTCCCTCTAGGCTCAGGCTCTACAAATTGGCCCAGTTACTAGTAAGATGCTACTAAACTCAAAGCTACTGTTTAGAAATTTGAGATGACTGTAAAGCATGCTAAATATATGTGACTGAGATGAATTAGAAATGTATCAGCGATATATCAGCGTGTAAGGTCTTCACTTAATTATGATCTCCCAACAAGATGAACATTTATGTGACATCTAGTAATGTAGACCAAATTAGATTATGCTAAGAGTTAAAATGTTGGAAATAGTTAATGCTTGACTTAAAGTACACAAGTTGTCTATTAACATTTTTAATGTCTGTTGAAGTAGATGTGTGAACAAAAATCTAGATTGCATGGGTTATTGTCAGTCTATAAAATAATATAAATATTATCTTGACACCAGCAGCAATGTTCCATATTTCACTATACACTGATTGACCTACTTGACTAACTAATACATTTTGTTCATAAGCTTAAACTTTATCCTTCACCCACATGGCTTGCCTCTGTTCTTCTTTATCTCCCTTGCGCCCTCACACACAACTGCTAGGGCTGTCAAGATAGAGGGACAAGGACAGCATGCAATGGCATCATATCTTAGATGCAGAAATGCAAAAGTTAGATAATAACATTTTTATTTGTGTAATAATCAATCAATTTAAATTAACTTCTTTAATAGGAAGAAAAATGTAAAAAATTTTGAATTAGTTTCTATTGAAATGTTAACTAAAAAAATCTCTTTGGTAGAATGGAGGTATTTACAGGAAAATATATACAAATAACATTATAATTACTAATTAAGCATTACTTTGTTATGGAATCGACTCATTAAAGATTAAACATTAGGTTGTTGTACCTCTTTTATACCTTATTACATTTGAATCAACACAGACATAATACAACAGAGGCAGAATTTGCGATGTAATTACAAGGTATATACTGAAATTGATTAAGAAAAGAAATCGAACTTGAATGAAGTTCAAGTTGAGACCAAGATATATATTGAAAAAGGCCATAAGGAAGGAAAGATCTTCCTCTCCCCCTTTGACCTTCTTCACTTGACTGTCATACAACCTGGTAAGAAATTTCATTATGACATGGCATGCAAAACATGTTCATAATCCCTCCACAGTTCCACTGCATGGCATCCATCCTGTGTTTAAGGAGTGATCACTTTCAGAGAGCTGATGCAGAGCCAGGTGTGGCATGAATGGGCCTCTTTTTCACATACACATATTACTATAACCCAGTACCACACTGTCATCCAGTTCCTTTCTCCTCACCTGCCATCTCAAATATATTTTAATGTGTTGTGATTGACTGTTTGAGACATGACATTGGACCTACAAACTGTTTTACTTGGTAAAGCGTAACTGTTACTAGACTATCTACATTGCAAATCCATAGCAAAAAAGAGATATTATACTTACAGCACAGCCGATCAGTGCGTAGAACTGGCTCAAGAAATGTTTCAGTTCTTCTTTAAATACAAACTCTGTGGGTCTGATTCTAAATTTTCACTGTACACTCTGCCCTTTTTCCTCCCATGCTGTAATAGAGTCACATGCTGCCAGAGGAACCTTTTAAAAGAGAGGCGGGAGTGGTAAGGGGGAGGGGCGGTTCTTCATTTTGAGCTATCTTATACCAAGAGCTGTCTTTTCCCATCATTGCTTTTTGAATGGCTGGGTCAGGAGCGGGTTGTTTTTGATCAGCAAAAGGTCTTCAAACTGAATCGGTGTAAAAATGTGAAAGAAAAAATACTAAGAAGAACTGAGAAAGTATTCGCCAGATGTAATGTGTATGATTGATCTCATCCAGACCATGTACTGATGATCATTAGTACATGAAGTATCTTATCGCTAAGCGTAATGTGGGTAATTTATACCTTCACAGAATAGATAAAACATGAACAAACACAATGTTCTTAGTAATACATTTGGTTTAATTACCTTTACTTTCCAATTAGTTTAAAAGCCTAAGGATAGCTATAGTACTAAAACAAAATCTTCTGTCACCTGATTAAAACAAGAATTTTTCAAACTCTACCTGTCTTTGTGTGCATCATTATTTTGATAGTAAGATTTTAGCGCAGCATGATTAATTAAAATTCATATTTCTTCATTATCTTTTTCTGTCATACTGATTATTGCTTGAGGTTGAAAAAAAAAATCATAATTAATCATTGCACACATTTTATACCAAGACAGCACAAGTTGAAGATTTGATACAAAAGTTGATACAAAAGTATTGAAGTTAGAACCTCTTTCATTATCGCATTTATATTCATTATGGCAGTGAAACATTTTTTTTTGTTTTGGTGGAAATTTTGTAAAATACACTCACCTAAAGCATTATAAGGAACACCTGTTCAATTTCTCATTAATGCAATTATCTAATCAACCAATCACATGGCAGTTGCTTCAATGCATTTAGGGGTGTGGTCCTGGTCAAGACAATCTCCTGAACTCCAAACTGAATGTCAGAATGGGAAAGAAAGGTGATTTAAGCAATTTTGAGTGTGGCATGGTTGTTGGTGCCAGACGGGCTGGTCTGAGTATTTCACAATCTGCTCAGTTACTGGGATTTTCACGCACAACCATTTCTAGGGTTTACAATGAATGGTGTGAAAAGGGAAAAACATCCAGTATGCGTCAGTCCTGTGGGCGAAAATGCTTAGTTGATGCTAGAGGTCAGAGGAGAATGGGCCGACTGATTCAAGCTGATAGAAGAGCAACTTTGACTGAAATAATCACTCGTTACAACAGAGGTATGCAGCAAAGCATTTGTGAAGCCACAACACCCACAACCTTGAGGCAGATGATCAACAACAGCAGAAAACCCCACTGGGTACCACTCATCTCCACTACAAATAGGAAAAAGAGGCTACAATTTGCACGAGCTCACTAAAATTGGACAGTTGAAGACTGAAAAAATGTTGCCTGGTCTGATGAGTCTTGATTTCTGTTGAGACATTCAAATGGTAGCTTCAGAATTTGGCGTAAACAGAATGAGAACATGGATCCATCATGCCTTGTTACCACTGTGCAGGCTGCTGGTGGTGGTGTAATGGTGTGGGGGATCTTTTCTTGGCACACTTTAGGCCCCTTAGTGCCAATTGTGCATCATTTAAATGCCATGGCCTACCTGAGCATTGTTTCTGACCATGTCCATCCCTTTATGACCACCATGTACACATCCTCTGATGGCTACTTCCAGCAGGATAATGCACCATGTCACAAAGCTCAAATCATTTCAAATTGGTTTCTTGAACATGACAATGAGTTCACTGTACTAAAATTCCCCCCACAGTCACCAGATCTCAACGCAATAGAGCATCTTTGGGATGTGGTGGAACGGGAGCTTCATGCCCTGGATGTGCATCTCACAAATCTCCATCAACTGCAAGATGCCATCCTATCAATATAGGCCAACGTTTCTAAAGAAAGCTTTCAAGCACCTTGTTGAATCAATGCCATGTAGAATTAAGGCAGTTCTTAAGGGGAAAGGGGGTCAAACACTGTATTAGTATGGTGTTCCTAATAATCCTTTTGGTGAGTGTATATCAATTATGCAAAATTAATATTAAGACCAATACTTGTAAGTAAATTATTGGGTATTACGTACCAGGAGACTCTAACAATCTACTTTTTTGGATTTTGCTGCTGCATTGGCTTTTCTGTACGATTAGACCGGACGGACTGGCATTTGGCCCCCACAGACATGGGTGAGCCTAGGGACCCCATAATCTGTCACCAGTTTATTGATAATGTAATTTGTTAATGTTAATAATCAGTGTAACTGGTATTTCCATAATCTTGGTAGAGGTTAATCCTGGTTCCGGGCTTTTTTTTTTATAGATCAGCATTGAATTTTTTGTGAATTCAAAATTTCCTTTTTTTTAATGCCAATGAGTCACTTGGATATTTTGCTATGACCTCTCTTCACCCCTCATATCTTCACCCCTGCCTATTTCAGGTTGTTGGTGATGTCCCTGCCTTTTGTTTATGGGGTTTTCTTCACAGCTCTCACAATGTTTCTTTACTCTGATCAGAAACCAAAAGTAGTCATTTAGAGGTGTTATATGTTATATGCTGCCTCGGGTCTGTGTGCATGGTGTTTGCATGTTCTCCCTGTGCTTTGAGGGTTTCCCCCAGGTATTCCGATTTTTTCCCACAGTCCTAAGACATGGAGAATAGGCTAATTGCCGTGTGTGTGTGTGTGTGCGTGCTTGCCATGTAATGGATTGGCACCCTGTCCAGGGAGTACCCTGCCTTGTGCCCAAAATCTCCTGCTCCAGGCCTCCCTTGGCCCTGTACAGGATAAAGCAGTATAGAAGATAAATGAATGAATATGTAATGAAGTACTTCGCTGGTGGAGTGCCAGTGCCATCTCATGTGCACTAGAGATGGTGAAAGCCCTGGTAAGAGGAACGTGAAAATTTCCCACTACCTTCTCTTTGAATAGATTTCTGTGCATCCTGTAGTGTTACTCTCATAGCTACTTGTCCTCTAATAAAAAAATTTTAAAAATCACAGTTGACTAAAGGTCTCCTTGTTCTAATATACTTGTGTGATTAAGCTTGTTTTATCTACTCTGCATTTTATTTATGACTGTAATTGTTCCACACAGCAGCTGGAGATACCTCTACTGTAAGTCCTGGTTCAGGTATAGAGAATACCACAAGAGATTGTTTTGTTTGCAAGTTTCTGTTGCAAATGGTAAATGAATATTTATTTATTCAGAATAAATTGATCTTGTGTGTATTATTTAGTTATAAGATTAAAATAATGCTTTAAATTGATACAGTAACTCTTCAAAATTAAGAAAGCAATCACAGCAAATGCTATCAGGGTTTTAGACAATATTGTTCATTTGTTAAATTCTTATATAATTTATATAATTTAAAAAGTATTTTATATATTATGCAGTGTATTTTCTATCTTAATTGTCCATTTTGTTTGGGTTTAATTGTGTACATCAGGTTTGATTTCTTTTCATCACTTGTTAAAGAGTTCAGTTTATTACTGAGCCATAGCTTTATACTCACTCACTCATCATCTATACCGCTTAATCCTGTATTCAGGGTCACGGGGGAACTGGAGCCTATCCCAGGAGACTTGGGGCACATGGCAGGCTACACCCTGGACAGGGTGCCAATCCATCGCAGGGCACAGACACACACACATACACTCACTCATTCACACACTGGAATTGGAAATGCCAATTAGCCTAACCTACATGTCTTGGACTGTGGAAGGAAACCCCCCCAAGCACAGGGAGAACATGCAAACTCCATTCACACAGAGACAGGAATCGAACCTGGCCAGGGATCGAACCCGGACCCTAGCGGTGTGAGGCGACAGTGCTAACCACTACACCACCTTGCTGCCTGCATAGCTTTATTTTTAGTTATTATTTAGCTTTTTTGGTTTTATTTTTAATATTTTAATAAAATAATGATTGAACCTATAAAATCTGGTATTTGCACGACTGCAGATTTCTGTTCATGAAAAAATAAATATAAAATCTAACTTGTGTAGAATATTTGTAGAATATCTGCTAGTTGAGTGTTTTAATATGCATGTTTGGGGCCGCCTAGTGGATAAACACAGTTAATACCATTAAAAATTGTTCCACATTAGGCATTCAGATAAATGTGAAGTAGAAGTGAAACCGTCAAGTGCAGTCAGTTAGTCAATCAGCCTTACTTTGAGTGTTTCAGTGAGTGACTGTAATTAGCAGTAAAAGATCTCATGTTGATAGAGGTGTAAATAAAGGTTAGAACCGGCCCTCAGATGTACAGCGTCGGCCCTGCAAGCTACAACAGTGCTCACCTTCGGTCAGGTATCTGTTGGAGAAAGACATTTCTCTCCTGACAGACAATATGTGATCAGAGACTCCACCTGTGTAACAGAAAGACATGATAAGTTTCCTACGACTTCACAATTACTGTATCACTGGGTCCCAGCCTGCTGGCAACCTTGCAGGAAAGTCTTGTCTGGAAATGATGATTTGATTCTGTCATGTACCTTTAAAAACATTCTGCTCCCTGCACTCTGAGCCTAACTATCAGGAGGATTATTATCCTGTGGTGTGACACTGAAAACGAAGTTCTCTTCAATCCACTCATTTTGCACATACTTTAAATTGTGCGCACACTACTTTAACATTAAAACTCAAGGCATGACAGCACAAAGCCTCTCAGGGCATAAAGCTAATTTACAGTATGTGGCACACAAAATTTTACCATTAAGCTATTACCTCTCATAATTTACCTGCAGTCCCTTTTTTTTTTTTTTTTAATGTTGTTGCAATCAAAACCGGATTCTGATGTGTTATTCATAATTGTCTGTTTGAAATTAGTGCTAGTTCTAATGTCAAAGAAGATCCACACTCTATCCCACTACGGATGCACATCTATGTGGGTGGCTTGTGCTTAAAGCTGATGCATGTCTTTTAATTGTAGACATGCAATTTGTTCTACTTATTGCAGGATTCATTTTTGGTTAACATATAGATAGATCTCTTTCTTGGAACTCAAACAACCAAATAGATGGTTATAAGATGTTTAATATATATAATGGTTATAAGGTTAATTGTTTAACACTTTTCCATGCAAATATCAGAAAATGAAAGCTGAAATTCTGATCAGCTGTCACATATTTAGCTTTCAATCTCAGTCTCAAATGTCTTATGTATATAAAAATATTAAATTTAGCCAGCTATTCCAAAACTTTCAGAGAAGACAGTATTAAAAAGGTTAATAGTGGTATTCTTTTTCCTTCCAATCATCTGGCTGTCTCAGTAATGATCAAAAACATGTTGAGTTTTAAATAATATAAAAAAACTTCTGTAACTGAGGACTGTTTTTTAAATTCAATTTATTTTTAACAATGGTTAAAATTATTATTCTTTAAACAATGGTTGCTGTTGTTGGTTTTTCCAACAACAACCACACTCGCCACACAGGACCATCCGGTCCGCACATACATTGCTTACCACAGGTTTTTACGCCAGATACCTTTCCTGATGCAAATCTCCCCTTTTATCCGGGCCCTCACACACACACACACACACACACATATTATTATTATTATTATTATTATGGCAAGAAAATATTCCCTGAGATAAATAAATAGACCTAAACCAGTGATGCCATGCAGTCACAAGCTATCAAGAAAAACTGTACTCAGTCATTCAGACACATTTTAATGCCGGGCCTTCCTCAGCAGCAACCAGAGACCTCCATGTGACATGAACTCCAACCAGAAGCGGGCATCAGGATGTGTCAGACAGGTATGGAGGGCAGAAGGGGTCGGGATCACTGGTCACTCCAGAGTGCCATGTGCAGCTTGACAGAAAGTGAGAGAGAGACGGATATGCTCACAGTCATATAATGTATAATGTCAGTGTAGATTTTGTGCAGAGTGCAAACATAACTAAAAGGGAGAGCCAGAAGGAAACACAGACATGAGAAACGTAACAAAGGCATAAACTAGCTTTTCTGTATTGTGTAGTGACATTATATTTCTTATTTTGGCAATTTCTGAGATGAAAAAAAAATGCTATCCTCATAATGTTATCTACATAAACTTCCAATGAAAGACTGGACTCAATAACCACAATAAGGTCTTTTACTGCTGCACGCCTGAAACAGAAAGTCAATCAGACCCAAAATTAGAGAATTTAGCAGCAGGAATAGAATCCAGTGTCAAATGTCCTTTACATATTCCTCAACTTTATTAAACTGCTGTCTCTCGTTTGGCTTTGCTGTGCATCAGCAGCATAACTGTGTAAACCATGTGTAGAAATTGTTGCCCAGAAGAAGCATAGAAGGAGAAAAGAGTAGTACACTGATAATGATCAGTCATATAAGAACTGAGAGGACGGGCAGACGGCCATTTCTGACTTCTAAAATGTGCAGGCAGTTTTTCTCTGATTGCTTCTGACTATAGTCGCTTAGCAGTTTAACACTCAAAGTCCCACAGTAGTTTTGTAACTGAGCCTCCAATAACGAACTGGACTCCATATTAACTAAAACACATCTCCTGTTATACTGAACTTCCAGCCTCACGCAGTATGATGATGAGGATGGGTTCCCTCTTGAGTCTGGTTCCTCTCAAGATTTCTTCCTATTGCCATCTCAGAGTTTTTCCTGGCATCGTTGGCCCCAGTCCTGCACTTGTCTTTATGTTGCACCGAGTCCCATAACAGTTACAGTGGGTGTGATCTGTTTTTTGCATGTTTTGATTTTGGATTATCATATAGGCCACGCACCAAAACCTCACGCCTGACACCCTTTTAAGGGAATGGAATTTGCCCTCACAGAAACCCCCTCACCAGGCTGTGGTTCTCTGAAGGCCGCAGGCAAAATAGCATCACAGTCACAGGATAGCACAAAGCACAGGACCAAAAGCTAGCAAAGATAATGACACAAGGTGAGGTGTATTGTCCACAGTGAAGGAAAACAAACCAGATAACGAGCTATGGTCTTGCGAGAAAAAGAAAACACTTTGGAAGAAAAGGTTGTTAGTCTGGATGATTACCGTGGAAGGAGCCAGAGACACTGATGTGTGATATGTGCATGTTTTTGGAAACCTGGCTCCCCTGCGGTGACCATTGATGCTGGAAAGACACACACTACCTTGGACTGAGGAGAGAAGCTAAAGCTTTACTGAGAACTTTAGAATGATTTTTTAAAATTATAAACATAAAATACTGTTAGGAAAGGCATCCAAATTGAAGAAAGAGATTCTCTAGCATGTGAGTACCTATAATCAGGTGGAATGAGAATGTACATGCAGCATCACTTATGCGACAAGATAGTGAACTTCTAGGCCCTTATTCACAAAGCTTCTTAGAATTCTTTCAAAGAGCTCCTATCTTAGCTTAAAAAATCCTAGCTGGGAGTCCTAGACTAAAAGTGATTTAGGAAACCTTTTAGAGCAACTCTGAGTAAGGAAAGTAGAAACACTTTTATTTTAGTGAGGGGGTGTGGTCGACCTCGTTGCTAGGGATGATGTAGCAATTCAAGGACTGTGATTGGTTAATAAAAAATCACCTCTGACCTCTGCAAAGATTTTGAAATGAGCTCTTTGTGAAAACAGAATACATGATAATAGAACCAACAGTGAATCATAGTTTTTGTACAGTATATGAAGAAATTGTATAATCATGATTACAGGCTACTTTATGCAAAGTTATCTTAAAAATAATTAAACAGCTAAATGTTGAAAATGCTTTTGAAGGAACCAATTTCCACACAGTAGTTACTATATTTAAGTTCTCACATTTATTTACCATACAGATTTTATTACTTATAATCCATTTTAGATTGATGGGAGCGAAATGTCTCAGCTTTTACAATTTACATGATTGTGGCACAGTCTGTTTAATTTGCACTTTTGGATGGTATGTAGTCAACAATCCAAGAGAGATGGAAGGAATTAAAACAACTAGAAAACCAAATTGGACAGAAAAGCAGTGTTTACTTTAGCTTTATATTCAGCGTTTGGAGAATATTTCTTCCTTCCGCCATTTTGTCCTCTGTTAGAGAAACTCTTAAGCCTCTTAAAAGTCCTCCTCTCTACTCTTAACAAATTTTACCTTAGGAGCTGTTTTTAGGGCTAAGATGTTTTGTGAATCATTTTTATCTTTACTAAGATTTAATCCTAAATTTAAGGAGAAATTCTAAGAAAATGCCCTAATTCTAAGATTTTTCTTAGAATTTTGTCACTAGGAGCAACTTTTAGGCTTAAGAAGCTCTGTTATCTTTCTACATAGGAAAACAAATTTAGAAAAACAAAATGTCCTCAGCAGAAAGATCATTGTTGCTATTGAGGGCTGAATACAATATTTTATCTGCAGACATGGCAGCCTCCAGTATTCTGAGTCTTAATCAATCATTGCATGATTAAGGGGAAATGTCTGGTGAATAGCTAGCATGACAGATTAAATAATCGGAAAATAATAATAAAAAAAAACAAATCAATTATGTTAACAGTAGTGGTGAGGAAATAGGAGACACTATTTAAATAAATAAGGCATTTAGAAATGATTATGAGAACATGTGTAAGTTCAAGATTACATTTAGTTTACAAGTTCATAATATATTATTGGATAATTTAAATATACCAACTATTCCTAAGGAATTCAATGAGGAACTGGAGCCAAACATTAAAAGGAAGTAGAAGAAATTGGCAAGGAAATTGATGGCATGAGATCTGGAAAATGGCAGGATCAGGATTCATCCCAACTGATTTGTACAGAAATCTTAAAATGAATAAAACCATCATTGGAAATGTTTTCAGAAGCATTCTGTGCAGGGAAGTTCCCTAAATCAATGACTGGTGCATTTATTATTTTGTTGCCCAATGCAGGAAAACTTCTTAATAAAAGTGATTACATAAGGCCAATACGTTTATTTAAAATTGACCTCAAAATCATTTGCAAAATGGGGGGCGCTATAGAGCCGATCATGGAGTAGGACGTGTTTTGTCGGGCTCTCGCTGAATAATAACACTTTTATGTTAAAATCCTTTTTTTAATTCCTAGTTTATTTCACTAACTGGTCGGTAATACGCAACCATAACTTGGTGACAAGTTTAGTAGTTGTTTTGGTGTCGGATATGGCTGCAAACGTGAGAAAATACAGACACAGTGGTTCATCCAGCACGAGGCCCAGCACATCCTCGGCCCTCAGCCCCGTTAGCGAGCCGAGCTCAAGCCGCGCCGCTACTTCATCTCCCTCAAAATCAGAAAAAATGGACGTCGACGACCTCAAATCTCAAATTCTCTTGTCCCTCAAGAGTGACATTTTAACAGTTATTAAAGAAGAATTGAGAAGTGCACTGACCGAAGAACTGAACTGCACTAAGGGTGAATTACAGACGCTCCAGGCCGAAATCACCAGTTGCGACGCGACAACTCTCACAGAAATGGACCAGATTAAGGCTTCTGTGAGGGACATGGAGGGCGGACTGTCTACATGGTCGGGTGAAGTGGTTTCAATGCAAACTACAATAACGAGCCTGCAGGCAGAAATGACCGAACTGAAAGCGAGGTATGACGACATGGAAGGGAAAATGCGGCGATGTAACATTCGAATCCTGCGTGTTCCGGAGGGACCAGGGTCAGGCTCCACCACGTCAGTCTCTAAACTCCTGACCGAAGTTCTGCAGATGGACAAGGACCTCCTTATTGACCATTCGTACAGAAGTTCCGGACCCAAGTCGCAAGGAGGGAAACCGCGCACCGTTGTGGCCAAGCTACACTACCATCAGGACTGTGTGGAGGTGCTGCGCCGAGCCCGGTCCCGAGGTCCACTGCGCTTTAACGGCGAGCAAATAGCCATATTTCCCGATTACACTCCGAGCGTGGCCAGGGCTCGTGCGGCATTTACTGAGGTTAGAAAACTCTTACGAGGACAGGACGGTGTGCGCTTCGGCATTTTGTATCCTGCGCGACTCCGTATCACCTATAAGGGCGAGGACAAGATGTTCACCGATCCGGATAAAGCCATGCACTATGTTAAGCATAGTGTTCTTACTCCTGCAGAAGCCAGACCTTAACTACTGAAGGATGTTCACATTGCGTATCATTAGCACATGGACGGTAAACACAGTACTGACCGGGAAAGCCATAGTGGTTTATTACAAGTTAGTGTAGTTGTGCTGAAGTTCCCGTTTTAGTTTCAATACAAAGCTGTTTGTAATTAACACTTCATATCCATAATAAGGATGATGTTTACTAGTTACTGTTTAGACCTGTTTATACATGTTATTGTTCCAAGCTTATAACTTGGTTCAGTGAGAGCCTGATTTTGGCTCAGTAGGATCCAGATAAGCACAGTGTGTGGATATGTTCGTGTGGGTTGGGTTAATCACCCGGTTTTAATGGGTGATTGGGTTAGGGTTCAGGCCAGTCAGCAGTACTTTTTGAAATCTCTTTTTCTCTCTCTCTTTTCTCCTTTTTAATTGCGTTCTTTTTTATTCTCTGTAAATCTGCAGCTTCACTATTGCTATTAACTTCTCATGACAAAAATAGGTGTTTCTTCTAGACAGGCTAATGGATGTTTGATCAATTTTGTTAGCTGGAACGATAAATCTCTTAACCATCCTGTAAAGAGGAAAAAAGTTCTTATTCATTTGCAACATCTCAAAGCTGGTATTGCTTTTCTTCAAGAGACCCATTTACGCACATGTGACCAATCTAAATTAAGGGAGGGGTGGATCGGACAAATATATCACTCCAACTTCCGCTCAAAGGCGAGGGGGGCTGCTATTCTGATTAATAAAAACTTAGCATTTGTAGCAACTACTGTTGATGCAGATGCTGCTGGCTGTTATATTAACGTAGTTGGGCAAGTATACGGGCTTCCACTTATTCTGGCTAATGTTTATGCACCCAATTGGGATGATGAAGGTTTTTTTACTAACTTTCTGTCTCGGATTCCAAATATGACGACCCACCACCTTATCATAGGAGGTGATATAAATTGCGTTCTTTCCACTGTTTTAGATCGCAGTTCACCTGAAAAAACGCCCAAATCCAAATCAGCACAAGTTTTACAGAGTTTCCTGGAGGCCTATGGATTGACAGATGTTTGGCGTTTACGTAATCCTACTACAAGAAAATACTCATTTTATTCTCCAGTACATAATACTTTTTCACGCATAGATTATTTTCTTGTAGATAAAAGACTTTGTCCTCTTGTAACAGATTCAGATTATAAAGCCATAGTGATATCAGACCACTCTCCACTGACTCTGTCAATCCATATACCCACTGCAGGACCTAACTATCGTCCTTGGAGACTTAACTCCTCGCTTCTTTCAGATGAGAAGTTTGTGAGCTTTATGAGTTCAGAGATAGAGTTCTTTTTAAATGTCAACCAAACTCCAGGTATGTCATCCTCAACAGTTTGGGAATCCTTAAAGGCATATCTAAGGGGGCAGATTATTTAATTTTGTGCAAAACAAAATAAAGAGACAAGGGAAAAACTTACAAAATTAGCAGATAAGATAAAGGAATTGGATTCAATATGCAGTGTGTCACCTACACCAACTATACTCAAAGAACGCCTATTATTACAAGCAGAATATAATTTAATTTCGACAAAGCAAGCGGAATATCTGGTTTTAAAATCACGCTCCTCATTTTATGAGCACGGGGAAAAAACTGGTAGACTGTTGGCCAATCTTTTGCGACAGCGATCGGCTAAACAAGCTATACCTGAAATTAAAAATGATCATGGTGTAAAGTGTACTGATAATTTAACAATCAATAGCTGTTTCCTACACTATTATAAATCACTTTATACCGCTCCTTCATCTGTTGATACCTCGACATTAGAGGGCTTTTTTCAAAATTTATGTATTCCTACAATAAGTGTAGATACAGCATCACAATTAGATGAGTCTATATCCGATACAGAAATAGCCATAGCAATACGAAGTATGCAATTTGGTAAATCACCTGGACCAGACGGATATCCTTCAGAATTTTTTAAAACCTTTTCCAATCAGCTCTCTTCTCTGTTGGCGTCAGTTTTCCGAGAAAGCTTTTCCTCTGGATCATTACCTCCAACTATGCGGCAAGCAGTTATCTCCTTAATTTTAAAGAAAGAAAAGAACCCTCTTGACTGTAGTTCATATTGTCCAATTTCATTGTTGAATACAGATACGAAAATCTTAGCAAAATTTTGGCCCGCCGTCTGGAGAAAGTAATGCATTGTGTTATTTCACCTGATCAAACAGGCTTTATAAAGAACAGATACTCTTTTTTTATATTAGGCGGCTGTTGAATGTTATCTATAACCCATCTCTATCTGACAATTTGGAAACAATTATTTCCCTCGACGCAGAAAAAGCATTTGATCGTGTGAATTGAGGTTTTCTTTTTTATACTCTTCGTAAATTTGGTTTCGGCCCTAAATTTATATCATGGATAAAAGTGCTATACTCATCCCCACTGGCTGCCGTTCGGACAAATAGCAACTTATCCCCTTTCTTTGAGCTTCAGCGTGGTACGAGACTGGGGTGCCCTTTGTCACGTCTTCTCTTTGCTGTGGCTATTGAACCACTGGCTATCGCATTAAGGGAAAATGCCAATATTAAAGGTATCTCCTGTGGGGGGGTAGAACACAAAGTTTTCCTGTATGCTGATGACATGCTGCTTTTCATGTCCGATCCTCATCACAGCCTAGCAAAACTTGTGGATTTACTGAAAGACTTTGGTGAAATATCTGGCTATAAGGTTAATCTACAAAAAAGTGAAATGATGCCAATTAAAAATGATATAGCACAGTTTCCTGACTCGATCCCCTTTAAGATTAGTCCTAGAAAAATATCTAGGGATTTAGATAACACATAACCATGCAGAGTTGAATTAGAGCTGAATAAGGCGAATTATCAGCTTTTACTTTCCAAAACAAAATTAGATCTCGAAAGATGGGACCTGCTACCTCTCTCTTTGGGCAGAAGAATAAACACAGTTAAAATGAATCTGTTTCCAAAATTCCTTTACCTATTTCAGTGTCTTCCAATCTTTTTAACAAAATCTTTTTTCAATAACTTAAGTAGTCAGATTCCTACTTTTATTTGGAATAAAAAACAACCACGTATTAAACAAAGTATCCTACAGAGGCCCCATGAATTAGGAGGAATGGCACTTCCAAACTTTCTTTATTATTATTGGGCTGCTAATGTAAGGGCGATGTTATTCTGGGTGCAGTGTGCAGTCAACCCTCCCGTCTGGGTAGCTTTAGAGGAAGCATCCATGGGATCAATATCTCTCTCATCATTATTATGTGCTAAATTGCCACAAAAACAACCTTCTTTTACCTCAAACCCACTGGTTATACACTCTGTTAAAATTTGGAATCAGTTTCGGTGTTATTTTAAGCTTACAGATCTATCTTTGATAGCACCACTGAATGGGCACTGCATGTTTGCTCCTTCTTATACAGATAATGCTTTTGGGGTTTGGTTTGAGTGTGGTATTATGTCATTATACGATCTTTACATTGATAATATCTTTGGCTCATTTGAACAACTTATCCAAAAGTTTAACATTCCCAGGACACATTTTTTTAGATATCTACAGCTGAGGAATTTCATTTCCTGTAATTCTGAGTCTTTCCCCTTGTCTCCTGCTCCATCCCTTTTAGATTCTGTTTTTAGCAGTAAACCAGATGCCAAACAGATGATTAGTGCTGTATACAAATTATTAAACACAAGTAACTCAGCTACATTAGATCTACTTAAAGACAAATGGGAAAATGATTTACAAGAACAAATCTCAGATAAACTGTGGCAAAAGATAATACAAAGAACTTACTCATCATCAGTTTGCCTCAAACACAGAGTTATTCAGTTTAAAATTGTTCACCGGCTTCACTGGTCCAAGGTTAAACTGGCAAAGATTAGAGAGGATTTTGATCCCACGTGTGACCGATGGAAGCAGGAACCAGCTACACTACTGCATATGTTCTGGACATGCCCAAAGCTAAATAATTTTTGGAGTTTTATTTTTGATACCTTGTCAAAAATATGCCAGATACCATTAGAACCATCCCCATTTATTGCACCTTTTGGTGTTGACCCAAGTGGTGCTCGTCTGAATGACGCCAAGGCCAATATGATCGCCTTTAGCTGCCTTCTCGCTAGGAGACTGATCCTGGCCAGTGGGCACTCATTGGATTAAAGAGGTCTTGTTTAAAGACCTCTTTGTTTAAAGAGGTCTAAAGATTCGCTATTCTATAAGGAGATCGACTCAGGAATTTTATGATGTCTGGCAACCATTCATAAGCCATTTTGAAAATATAGATGCAGAGCAACTGGATCTGTAATAAAAGATTTCTTTTTTAATCTCTGTTTCTAATACTTCCCTCATTACATTTTCTGTTTGATGTGTAATTTATTTAATTTTCTTTCTTTTTCTTCTTTTTTTCTTTCTGCTGACTGGCTGTTTTTTTCCCCCTCCTTTTCTTTTTTTTCTTTAGTTTAGATTTTTGTTGTTGTTTGATTGTTGGTGTTTTTATTGTGGGGTGGGGGGAGGGGTATGGGTAGAAAAAAATAGTGTACAATGTATGTATGTATATGTAACTTGTTTATATTTCCAATAAAAAAAAAAAATTTTTTTAAATCTTTTGCAAAATGACTGCAAGACCTGGGTCTGGGTTTGATTCCAGGGTGTACCCACCTTCTCATTCAAAGAGTTTTCTTTATTGTGGTCTTTAGCCCAAACGCGTCTCTTCTGCTTGTTGCCTGTCCTTAGCAGTGGTTTCCTAGCAGATATTCTACCATGAAGGCCTGATTCACACAGTCTCCTCTTAACAGTTGTTCTAGAGATGTGTCTGCTGCTAGAACTCTGTGTGGCATTGACCTGGTCTCTGATCTGAGCTGCTGTTAACCTGCGATTTCTGAGGCTGGTGACTCGGATGAACTTATCCTCCGCAGCAGAGGCGACTCTTGGTCTTCCTTTCCTGGGGCGGTCCGCATGTGAGCCAGTTTCTTTGTAGCGCTTGATGGTTTTTGTGACTGCACTTGAGGACACTTTTAAAGTTTTCCCAATTTTTCGGACTGACTGACCTTCATTTCTTAACGTAATGATGGCCACTCGTTTTTCTTTCCATAATACAAATTCAAACTCTAGGTATGTCCAAACTTTTGATCTGTACTGTATATATAAGCCTTTCACTGCAAATCGTACTGTGTAGAGTTGTGTAGGTAACAAATGAAATATAAATAACATTTGAATTTATTGGTATATTACTATAGACCTTAATCACAGAGGTGTCCCAAAGGGAGCGTAGGAATACAGGGTGGAGGCAGTGGGACATTGTTAACGACAACCACGATAGAACATTCAAGATTCAAAGAACTTTATTAATCCCAGAGGGAAATTGCTTAAAAGAAAAGTGGTTAGCTGGGCAGAGATTTAGAAACGTCCTGAGTGCGCTCAACTTCCTTATCAGGGTGCTGTATGGCACAATGTCCTGCCTCTAAAATCTCAGTGACTTGTCACTGACCGTGTCTACCACGTCTGAAACCAGAAATGCCACTTTCTAGCACATTGTGTCAAGTTCGCTCCAAAAAGTGTCACCCTGAGAGGGACCCTAGGGACTGAGTAGGATGGAGAAGTGACCAAACACTGAATACACACTGACTGCTGCCTGTGGCAATCAGACAGGTGGACTTTTTACTTCCTTTTCTATTTCTTATTCTGTGTTTATAAATTGAATATTGCTATTTTATTGATTATGTGTATATTACATGGCTTTGTTTGTCTTTTTACAGTTATCTCATATGTATGCTTCACATTTATAAGCACTTCTGACTGTTGTACACTAAATAAAGAGAGAGAAAAATCAGACTAAACTACGAGAGAGCCGATATCTGGCAAGAACTTTAGATGTTAAGCATTTTCATGTGAGATTTTTGTTAGACCTGATTATTATTCATTTTTAGTTATATGGAATCAAAATTGGCAACTGGCAAGTAAAAAAAAGGTTATTTATCATGCAAAGACATTTTACGTTAAGTAAAAACCATCAAATCTGTTAGCTTCACAAATGTCACAAGAAACATTCAAGTTTTTCCTCAAATATAATCCATCATAGCTTGTAGTTGGGAAGTTCACAGTGATGAAATAATAGAGTTGCTCAGACCTGAATCAAGGAACTAGAGCACTACTACAGCACATGACATTTTTAGGAAAATAATTTTGAAACAGTTGCAGAACACCGGAAACGATCAATTTCCAAATTGTAGTGGTGTTGGTAAATAATAAAAAAAAAATAAAAAAATAAATAAATACTGTTTCTTGGACTGCAAAGATTTAACTAAGGAGGTCTACATAACTTGCATCATTTATGGCATTTGGAAGGCAGCCTTATCACGAACGATTTACAGACTTACTCTGACGTCTATAACAATAAATAAATTCTGAAATTAGTTCACTGGGTCACAGACACGTACAGTCAGTCTACAAGACCTTTTTGCAGGGGTAGTGTAGTATGAAAAACACAAGACAACACAGGGGGATTACAAGAACTGCCTTTAATTTTAAAATAATTATTATTACTTTACATATCAGGTAAGTAAGAAGTAATCTAGAGTGCATTGATTATATGCCATAAAACATGTCCCAGTTTGCATGGTTCTAGAGAGCTTTTTTTGTCCAAGATGAGAAAATCAGTACAATTACCTTTAGATAAAATCTAAACACCAAAAAAAGAAAGTCATGTAATGTTTGTGTACCAACCATTGTATACCATAACAAACACCCCCCTGACATACAATAAATAAATAAATAAAATGTATTTCACCCTCCATGATTGCATTTTTGTTACAGAAACATACATGCAAATGAATACTTCTCACAGTATATGACAATACCTTGTTACTTAGTCTCAAGGAAAAAAAATACTTCCGGAGCCACCTCTCTACCTGTAAATAAATAATTGGTCCATCCAGCTCTATTCTACCAGAACATCTTACATAGCATTTTAACTAAAATACTCATTACAACTTCCACATTTACATTTAATAAACTGTAGAAAGCCAATGAATTAAACATAACCTGGCTGTACTGATTAGTGTGTTTTTTTTTCCAGATTAGATCAACAGTTTCAGAATACCTAGGATGCATTATGGCATTACGATATCACACTGTGTGGCCAAAAGTTTGACATCTGACCATTAAACACAAGTTTCTTTTTTAATTTAAGTTTTTTTTTTTAGTTTCTTTTTTCTATGTGCCAGATGTTGCCCCTCTTTGTAGTCACAATAACGCTTAGAAATCTTTTTTTTTTTTACAAAAGGTTTTGAAAATCAATTAACAGTTTTGTGTATGATGGTCACACATCCACAAACTTCAGGCCTGATAGCATATGTTGTTCTTAATCAGGCCCATTTTAACACCAAGATTAAAAAAATAAATTCATTTAAAATTTTAAATTCATTCAGTATTTCATAAGATCCTTGGAAAAAGGCAGTATTTGCCTTGATGTCAAATAATCCAAGAACTTTGTTCCCTTAATTATATAATAACTTAAAGTATTCAAATGTGTGTAAAATGCTATGCTTGCACAAAGCAGTATAGTGTGTTGTGGCAGCGGGAGCACGGTGGAGTGCAGAATGAATGGACGGGATGAGCGTGTACCCATACGTGATTCAACAAGAGCTTTGTTTCTCAGTGAATGCTGGTGAAATTTTAAAGGAAGGAGATGAGACAATGCTGGTATGCTGAGTGGCATAAGAACCGAACAGCAAGAACGGAGCTGTATATTTGTGTGATTTAAAATAAACCCTAAAATTGAAGGTCACAGCAGCATTGAAAATCATGTGCAAAACAGTGAAGTGTCACTTTAGCAATTAATTTCATGTTTTTTTTACCTTCCATTCCATTACTTGCTTACTCTCTAAATTTGACGCTCATCCCATGATGAAAGTACATTTGACTGACTTCATTTTATCTTGGCGATAGATAAAAAATAATAATAATAATAATAATAATAATAATTTGACCTTAGACCTATGCATAAATAAGGCAGATATGTTTTTATCACAATTCCATTATTACCTGAAGAGTACATGTGCACAAAAATGCCAACTTTATTATAATGAATTAAAACTAACAGCCATCACAAAGTTGGCATTTTTATGGTGAAAATATATAAAAGAATTAATAAAATGCTATCTATCTATCCATCTACACAAATATAAACTGCGTGCTCTGATCACACTTTAGAGCTATAAATGAGTTATAGACAACAGTCCAAAACCACATCTTTCTTGTTCTTCAGTGCTAACAGACTGACAGAATCAGTAAGAGTTTTTGTGTCCAGCTAACCTCTAATGTAGAGTCAGTTGTACAAGATAGATGTGGAAAACTCTGTTCCACAAATGCAAAAGAGAGCAAAGAATGTAGGATAGAATGAAAAAGATACACTGAAGTAGTTGGCAAAGAAAAATGCTAAAGAACGCAGGGACATAAAAAGGTCATTTTTCTGTGACTGCTGCAGCCATGGGTTTCCGTATCGAGCCTCTTGCTGTAATGGCTAGCTCCTCAATCTCTACATTTAGACGCCTGATCACCCACTCCATTGCTTCACGGCCCTGCAGTGAGGAGGAAACACACCATAACTTAACCACAACTCTGGGAAAAGATGGTAAAAACCCATCATATTGTTTAAATTATAAACATTAATGGTTAATGACAGCACCATTTACTTAATTTAATATTTAGTAATAAAACGTTGATGATGTGTATATGAAAAGAATAACAGTATCCAAGCAGATTGATAAATAACTGTAGGTTAATAGAAATATTTTTTTCAGTATATAAGCTCATATCATGCATAACTAAATTATTTTGGAATAACCTTTTTGGTGTTTGTTATGGTACTTAAGATTGTATTACCCAACCCCATTAAATAAATAAGCAAATAATTACACAGACCCAAATTCTAACAAAATACTTAATACTTAGAAAGCAAGACAAATGCTGGTAAGTCTTCATTTTCCAAAAGGCCCACAAAAAAACATCACAAAATGAAAAATACCAAAAGAGAAAAGGATAAAAGCAAATTATCCCAACCTTTCCTGCATTAGTTGAGATCGTTTTTGCCATAAGTCCTTCTAGGTAGCTGCTCAAACTGACTCCCTTCACTGAGATGATGGCCTCCTGGGTCAGCACAGTCCTGTAATCAGATGAAATAGCATCACCGTAAAGGCTGGTGGTTTAAAACTCACATTTATGACAACTTGTAAATTTTAAGACAAGTTTAGGCTCAAGACAGAGTTAACAGTGAACATCAGGGCTCCAGTTAGCAACTGAAATTGTCACGAATGCATCCAATGTTTTATTTTTTGCGCCCAATGTTTATCTTACATACTGAAAGATTTGGATTTAGACCCTCATACAGAGAGTGAGTGAACCGTTTTCTCAGGTCTAGTCATTGCAGTTGGACTCAGTATTCAGTCATCATTGACAGATAATGCTGATAAAGTTTCTTGTGCACACAGCTGGTTATGCCATGAAAAGGGTAGATTTTGGTTCATCACTTGGCTATTTTGACTTTAGAAGTCAAGAGCTCCTGGAACCCTGAACATACAGTACACTAGCATTGTTTTAGAAGGGCCTGCATTAAAGTAAACATCTAAAAAGAATCAAATTGCTTATAAGATTGCTTAAGTGCATTTTCACACACAGAATGTGACAAGAACTAACAGGATTAATGGCCATATGGACACAAGACACCTACTTGTTAGAGGTGATATCAGAATGAACTGATGGCATGCGCATATTCCAGGACTTAAATTTGTGAAAGAGTGATAGAAATTGGTTGTACATTATAGTACTTTTTATTCAGGAAAAAATAAAAAATAAATTCAGACGTCATGAGTTTTGGGACACGCATGTGAGGTTGCGGACGTTTGAGACAAATGCATGCGCAGTTCTATTGGCCGAGCATGCATTTTCAATATCGGTCATCCTGTTTATTTAACTGTTGGAAGCATAAAGGTTGCATTGAGGCTTTCTTACACTCTTGCAAATAGAAAAAGCATGCCCAAAATAAGAAAGCTGAATTCTGTGATTTGTTATACACTAAATAGCCAGGTCTTACTTTAAGGGGTCTTCTGGGTGTGGTTTGTAGACAAGTCTTTCATCTACAGATACCATATTTGTAAACGTGATCTGGGAAAACAAACATACAGAGAAAGTATATTTCAGATTTGCATGTCTTTACAAAAATTTACCACTGTAAAAAAAGGTTGTAAAAGTCTGCTTGTTTTTAAAACCTGCACACATTTTAGCTGCCAACTCAGCATCTTTGTACATTTACATAACTGTGGGTTAAATTTTGTTTAAATAATAATAAATATACACACACACTTTATTTAGTTGTGAGTGTTAACATTTGTGATGTGTGTGTATGTGTGTGTGTATGAGCGTGCTCGTGCGTGTGTGTACAGGTATGTGCGTGTACAAGTGTGAGAGTTTTAACAATTGTAATGTGTGACTATGTTTTGTCTATGTGTGTGGTATCATTGTGTTTGTGTGTGCGTGAGTGAGTGTAGAATAGGCTGCAAATGCTGGAAAAAAGTATCATATTATGTCACAAACATGTCAGGACCCACAAAAAGAGGGTCCAGGGTCCCGAGTCCCTGTAGTGTTTGGGCCCTAATGAGTAGAAAACTGTTTCCCTTCATGTTACGGTCTGGTAAGTGGAAAACATTCAGTTCTTACATTTGAAGACCGAAGCTCGAAAGTCTTCTCTTTGGGGTCCACAAGCGAATGTTCTTGAACATATGTACACGCACGCGCATTACCAATGATCTGTGGAAAGACAGAAAAACAAGTCAATAAATATGAATAATTTAACTGTAGAAAGGTAATTACAGCTGTCAAAAAAGAAGATGGGATTCTTTTATTATACGAAAATGACCACTTATCATTCTTAAACAGAATCATAAAAATCTTTAAAAAGGTTGCACAGATTAGCAGGTCAAACAATAAATAGGGTAAAACCAGTGCAAAGAAACAGACGTAACAGCCACTAATGAATTTAATTGGATTTTACTGTAGCCCTAGTGCATTCACTTGTTTATGACGTCTACAGCCACAACCAACAATGCAGTGTGTGAAGATAAACAAGAGCTCTTAAGGATCATGTTACTGCTGGAACAGAATGAAAAGTTATTTGAGTTTTGTTCTAGATAATGCGATCAAAGTTTCTAATGCATTACCCGAAAAGTGTAAAAGTGTTTATAGTAGTGATTTACACTTTTCAGCAATGAGAAACACGTGTAAAGTTGAGAGGAAGCTCTTACTGAATTTACGATAGACGGAAGGCCCCATTCTGTGCTGAGGAGGCGTTTACTGTGAAGCCGGCCTTGCTGGTCCACTCGTCGATCCAACACATCTACTCCAAATACACTGGGGTTCATGGGGTTGGGGTATTTCTGCATAGCAGCATTGGTCACTGTCTCCCATGGGTGGCTGTGGAGAAATTATTATAATAGCGTTCATTTTTGAAGAAAATTTTTTTTTTTTTTACACAAAACCACAAACATTTGTTACTGTGTGGCCATTTTGGCATTCAGTTTGCATAAATGTTACTGATATACATACAGTAAAGGTGGGAAAGCCACCTGACCATCAAGTCCATGTGCTTTTTGAAACATACCATTCCAGATTTAGTCTTTCTTTGCTCATATAATAACTCAGTGTTCTAATTTATCCTAAATTCTTCTACTCCAACATTGCCACATCCACACCCTGCCTTCATGGACCTTGCCCTTGTGTACAGACGAACTGTCATGCTAGGACATGTTTTAGTGCTAGTGCCTTTGTTTCATTGAGGTAAAACTGTACTGCTACAGGATAGGAAGGCATGCTGTGGAATTGTGGCCTCCACCTTTGTGCTTACAGCTTAGAGAAGGCCTGAATAAAAGTAAAAAGCATGAGACTTGGGAGAGTGATCTATCAAATGCTTATTTTAACATTGGCATAAAAAAAATAATTATGTGTTAAAAAGTTCAGAGTGTCTATCTGCACCCTAGTGAGAAGAGGCACATGACAGCTGTCATCTTTTTACACCTAACCCTGTGTCCCTTCTACTGGTCGATTCTACTGCCTCAACGGGTAAAGACTAACCAGAATGATAATAGAAAGTCATTGAAAGGCGTGTAAATAGTAAAATGAGCTTTTTCACTCCTGGATTTTACTGTGTGAGTGCACAAAGCATCAGTGTAAAAACGGTAATTTTAGTGAAACAACACATGTGTATATAATTGGGCTAGAGTAGGAGTTCTAGTACAAATCTTATTTGGCCTGGTTTTTACCAGTGTGGGTGGATTTTCAGCAAAGCAAAGGAGGATTTTGTCTGTGTGCGCTGGCAACCTTGGCCTATACAACCATGTGTGAGAGGGAAGGAGAGTCCGAGTCTGTGAAAATGCAATTAATTCATGTGTGCATTAGAGTTTAACTGAGTGAAAACGTATGTGTGTGTGCATAAAAATTTAGTTTTTTTTTTGCTCAAGAATCGGCCCAAATATAAAGCCATACAGCTGCAGTAGGAATCAGTTCAGTCTGTGATGATTAAACATTGTTTCACATACATGACGTACTGTGGGAAGCAATCCCTACTGACCCTACAGTGTTGCGTTTGATTTACCCAGGGCTGATATCATACAAAATGTTTTGATACTTTGTTGATATATTACATATATTGTTTTTAGACTCAAAACATCACATATGAATTGATTTAGCCAATGGGCACAGCACATAATGAAATGTTGACCTCACATTCATGTCCTATTAGTCAGAGCACATATGTTTGCATTAGTGAGGCATATCTGCAAGCATGTCAGGGCATCACACAAGGTGAAGGACTGAGACGTGTACAATGTGAGCGCATTCACACAGAGTAAAAACAAAACACTATTAATTCACCAATCAAGCCAGAGATTGTAAACTTTTTTTAGTCATACAACTCGATCATGTGTCTAGTCTGCCTACGTGAAACAAAGTCATGTGTCTAGTTTACTTGGTGGAATTGGAGTAGTATGACATGTCCATGGCAAAAACCAGAGTGTAAAACTGTGTGTGTAGTGCTCAGATTCTATTTTGACTCGCTCCACCTGCGCAATCAAATTATATTTCCACTGTGTGTGTGCGTGCGTGTGTGTGTGTGTGTGTGTGTGTGTGCGCGTGTGCATTCTGAATATCCTCTGAGAAGGGCATGTATACAGTTCTAATTAGGATATACTATGAATTAAACCTGAGGCCTTGATTCTGACTGGATTCAGAGACGTCGCAGAATAATCACATAGAAAAACAGTACAGGGGCACACAAAATCAAGCTGGAAATAGACTAGAGAGGTATATTTCCTGAAGAAAATGTAAGTGGTTCTTGCTGTGACGTCATAGAGCTTTCCATTATATAGCTGACGTCATAGTTGATGGTGGTCTCAATGTTAAATCTACGGGATTCTTTGGGGCGGTTAATTGCCACCGCATAAAGGTACAAATATATGGTTTCTAAGAACGCACTTCAGAAAGATAGGGTCAACTGTTTAACCTTTTTTTTAGTTGTTAAGTTATACGTTAATTTTACGTTTAAATGTGTCACGTGACAGAGACCCAGAGGCTCCACACGTGCCTTTATGAGCGCGTGAGCTTTACACCAGTGCAGCCTCTGAACGCGCGCGAGCGGCGCCTCAGGCTTCCGCAGGGGAAAGGTTACAGCTGATGACGCAATCTGACGGAGAGTGACAGAATGTACAGTATGCGCTGTGTGCTGGAAGGTGACCTGCCATTTATCACCAAGAACGCAGTGTCTAGCTCTAACCTATACACAGTATTTCACAATAATGAAATACAGCTTTAAAGGCATGATTTGCGTCGGAAAACCACAATGTCTGTTTAGAAACGCATCCCGAAGATGATAGAACGCTAAAAACCATTCGTTTATCGCGCCGAAACAACTGTTTAATACAATCTACTTTACACAGATACTGTGACTGACATACATAATAGGATAAGTTAACTGAAATACATAAAATACTTTCAAATAATTGTTGTAAGTAAAGAGCTTTGAATGTCTAGAGCAGGCTAACCAAAACAGGTAAGTTCACAAAGACAATAAACAACTAATCATTGCAACTGGGTTTAAATATATTAAAAACAGTTACATATATTCCTAATTAGGCTTATGCCTAGCTAGCGGCAGCCGGCTTCTTGAATCAATGGTCACATGAAACCAAGGTCGAAAAGTTGGAGTTAGCCAGGCTAGCCAAAAAAGCTATAATAACCTCAACCTGAATAACATCTGATAGGCACTACATAAGAACACTCTATGACAAACAATTTAATCGTCATTTAGAAACAAAATCAGTACTCACTTGAAAATGTGTTCCGATGCCCAGATCTTCATCGTGTCTCGTGCTCGCTTCTGAAGACTTGACCCGGCAAATGCTCCGCTCCTATTCTTAGGCTTATTGTACCGATCAGATCGGTATATCGCCACCTAGTGGACGGGGGGTGCAGCGCGTGACTCGCGGTTACTGATAGGCGTAGTTTACGTGGTTCATTTATGGCGCAAAATTCAAACTCGCGTGTTTTACTCACTCACGGCCCAAGCATTATGATGTCACCACTATCGATCTGATAATGCTGTTTTAATAGTACATATGTCTTTTTTTTTTTTTTTTCAATTATTTGGTCAAAAACTCTTTGGCGTGGCTCACAGGAGATATTACTGCATAGCTTATACACACTTACTGTACATGTATATATGTCAAACTCGGTACACTTCTAGATCTATCTCATTGAGCTAAACAGTTTTCACTATGCATGTCATGGGTCAACTCAACAGGTCAGATATTTTGAGTCATTTGCAAAACGCACATAATGGACACATTGCATACACTATACTACTCTACACTGCACTACACACACACACACACACACACACACACACACACACACACACACACACACACACACGCACACACACGCACGCACACACACACACACACACTATACATCTTACACAAATGATGACCGGCCCAAGCCCCTGCAACAACACTACCTCCACCCAACCCGGCCCATATGATCTCAACACATTGAGGATGCAAAATTCCAAAGGGAGTTTTGGATTTTTGCAGAAGTGCAATCTGATTTTTGGATTTTTTGTAAACGCCGACATCACTTACTCTGTTACACTTGAAGTAACAGAGTAAGTTACACTTGAAACTGTGAAAATTTCACACTTCTGAAATGAAATATTGATCATATATCAAGTAGTGTAAAAAAAAATCAGAGTCAATTACAAAACATTCAGTAGTGAAATGTATGTAACTTGTAACCAATTTACATTTACATTTAGGCATTTGGCAGACGCTTTTATCCAGAGCGACTTACAAAAATTGCTTTAAAGTTTACATTACTGGATAGATAATAACTAAGTGCGATTAGTGTAACACAATTTTTATTTTTTTTTTTTAGGGGGGAAGGGGGATTAGTCCTGTAAGTACTGGAGAAATAGATAAGTTTTGAGTCGCCGTTTAAAGATAGTGAAAGTCTCTGCTGTATGAACATCTAGAGGAAGTTCGTTCCACCACCTAGGTGCCAGAACAGAAAAGAGTCTGGATGAATGCCGCCCTCGATCCCTGAGAGATGGTGGGACGAGGCGAGCAGTGCTGGAGGACCGGAGGGAACGCAGTGCGTGGTGTGATTAGAGCAGAGAGGTAAGTGGGTGCTGGGCCATTTTTAGCTTTGTAGGCAAGCATCAGTGTTTTGAATTTGATGCAGGCAGCTACAGGAAGCCAGTGCAAGGAGCGGAGGAGTGGGGTGGTGTGGGAGAACTTGGGAAGGTTGAAAACAAGACGTGCTGCTGCATTCTGGATCAGTTGCAGAGGACGAGTTGTGGACAGTGGCAGGCCAGCCAGGAGTGAGTTGCAGTAGTCCAGTCTTGAAATAACAAGGGACTGAACAAGCACCTGAGTAGCCTGTGAAGAAAGAAATGGGCGGATTCTTCTGATATTGTAAAGAAGAAATCTACAAGAGCGAGTAAGGTTAGCGATGTGTGGGGAAAATGACAGATGATTGTCCATGGTTACCTCAAGATTGCGGGCAGTGGCTAAAGGAGTGATTTGATTGTTGTCCAGGGATATCACAAGATCTTGACCTGGAGATGAGTCACCTGTAATGAACAACAGTTCGATTTTACTCAGATTGAGTTTCAGCTGATGAGCTGCCATCCAGGATGAGATGTCTGCCAGAAATGCTGAGATCCGCATGGAAACCCGAGTGTCAGAGGGAGGAAAGGAGAAAACAAGTTGAGTGTCATCTGCATAACAATGGTATGAAAATCCCTGCGATAATATGACCTTACCAAGAGACTGGGTATAGAGGGAGAACAGAAGAGGACCAAGTACTGAGTCCTGCGGAACACCAGTAGAGAGTCTACATGGGACAGATGTAGATCCCCTGCATGTCGCCTCATATGACCTATCTTCTAGGTAAGAAGCAAACTATTGCCACGCGGTTCCACAAATACCAAGGCTTGTGAGAATAGATAATAGGATCTTGTGGTTCACTGTATCAAATGCAGCTGACAGGTCCAGGAGGATCAGGACAGATGACAGTTTAGCAGATCTAGCAGCATGGAGCTTCTCAGTGACTGACAGAAGGGCAGTCTCTGTGGAATGTGCCACCTTGAATCCAGATTGGTTGGGATCATTAAGGTTGTTCTGTGAGAGATAAAGAGACATTTGGTTATAAACAGCCCTTTCAAGATTTTTGGAAATAAAAGAGAGAAGTGATACCGGACGATAGTTGTTAACTTCTGATGGGTCCAGGCAGGGTTTCTTGAGGATGGGAATAACCCTTGCTTTCTTAAAAGCAGCAGGAACATCACCAGATGATATGGAATAGTTGATGATGGTTGTGGTGAAGGGAAGGAGGTCTCGTGAGATGGCCTGGAGCATTGTGGAAGGGATTGGGTCTAAAGAACAGGTAGTGGGGTTAGATGACGAGATGATCTGCTGAATCTCATCAGATGACAGGTTGGAGAATTCTGCTAAGGGAAGGAAGGGAAGTTCCTGAGGTTCTGCTGTAGGAGTTTGGTTGGGAGCGAAGGACTGGCGGATTGGTGCAATTTTCCCATCATAGAATGTGGCAAAATCGTCAGCAGTCAGAGAGGAAGGGGCAGGAGGAGTCGGTGGGTTGAGTAGTGAGGAGAAGATGTTATGATATGATTAGAGTTAATACATGTGTTGCTAAAGTGGGACATTTAATATCTTCATGTAGTTGTGCTTTAACTGATCAAAAACTATTGATTAGTTAATCTTGTCTTCTTTCTGTTTACCAGCGGTTGACATCTACCACGTTGCATTACAGCCATCTTCTTTCTGGTCGTGATTTCCCTTGTCTTCCTTTTTTCCTTCTTATGTAAATGTTTAAATGTTTAGAGCTGTGTATGTATGATGTCATGTCTGTGGGCGTGGTCCAGTCAACTTCCAGTGAAATTAATACTTTGAGGTAAATGATAATGTTTAAGGTTATATAGAAATTATATTGGCGGCACTGTGGCTTAGTGGTTAGCACTGTTGCCTTGCACCTCCAGGTCATGGTTTCAGTTCCTGTGTCGGGTCTGTGTGCATGAAGTTTGCATGTTCTTCCCATGCTTGGTGGATTTCCTCTGGGTTCTCTGCTTTCCACCCACAGTCTAAAGACATGCAGATTAGGCTAATTGGTGTTCCTGAATTGCCTGTTGCTACTGTTGTTTAAAATGGGAATAAATACAATGGACATTATTGGCTTCCACAATCCCTAGTTGGACTACAGAGGTTCCTTACATGGATGGTTGGGTGGAGTGAGTCAAAAATATTATTTTCATGTAATGTATTTTTGTTAGGAGCACATTTCCCCTCTGTCCCACTTTACCAATTCAGTATTTGTAAAGTGGGAGAAGGTGTTATTGGTAAAGTGGGTCAGAAAATTAAGGAGTATTACAAATTTCAAAACTTGATTTGACTTTGTAATATATTGACAAAGGACAAAGTCAAATCAAGTTTTGAAATGAATGAAATCATTTTGATATTACATGAAAATATTCTTAAACAAAGAAGTGGTAATATATTTTAGTTGTTAACATCATATCATCACATCATATATAGCATACTATTCATTCACTCACTTACTCATCATCTATACTGCTTAATCCTGTATTCAGGGTCACGGGGGGCCTGGAGCCAATCCCAGGAAACTTAGGGCACATGGCAGGGTACACCCTGGACAGGGTGCCAATCCATCGCAGGATACACTCACTCATTAACACACTACGGGCAATTTGGGAACGCCAATTGGCCTAACCTACATATCTTTGGACTGTGGGAGGAAACCTGAGTACCTAGAGCAAACCCACCAAGCACAGGGAGAACATGCAAACTAAATGGACGCAGAGACGGGAATCGAGCCTGGCCGGGGATCTAACCCGAACCCTGCAAGGCGACAGTGCTAACCACTAAACCACCGTGCTGCTGCATGCTGTTCAGAAAAGAAAAAAAAAACTTTTTAACCCATGTAGCAAACCGTCTTCTTTTGAAAGAGTCTATAGCAACGTTTGTTCCAGGATTCCAGGTTGAGAATCTGCAGGAATGATACACTGTCTACAGCGAGGCATTGCACACACATGCCGAACACTTACATTACACACGCATTACACTTACATTACAATAGTGTTTTTTGTCGCTCTTTCAGGAGAAATAAACAACAAGGTAATATTGTTCTTCTTTTTATTTTAGTACTATATGTAATAATAATATAATAATGTAATAATGAATATAGTTGCAAGCGACAATAAGCGGGCCCAAGCACCCTGTGTCATCGCCACCAGTATAGTAAGCAGATGAATACCCTATGTAACATTTACAAATTATTGCTTAAAACATATTTGGATTACTTACAAATTATTAGTAAAACTAATATTACAATAACAGTACTATTAACTCACCCAATTAACAAATTCAATCATTCAATTAACAAATAAAACCATTCAATGAATGAAGTTAAATTAGCAAATTATTTAATTAACTACTTAATTAATGCCAGGTCTCATGGAAGTGCTCCAGCGAGGTGCACTGATGGATGATTTTTTTATTGTCCTCTTTTGGCAAGATAATAAATCATTGATCACTTGTTCTTTACACTGAGCAGTTTTGCTCTCTATGGTACTGTGCTTGTAACCTTGCCAGCAACCTTCCTTACCTGAACCCCATAGATAATCTATGGCGAATGGTCTAATTAAACCATACTTGAACATTTCTTGTAGCAGTCAGAGAGGAAGGGGCAGGAGGAGTCGGTGGGTTGAGTAGTGAGGAGAAGATGTTATGATATGATTAGAGTTAATACATGTGTTGCTAAAGTGGGACATTTAATATCTTCATGTAGTTGTGCTTTAACTGATCAAAAACTATTGATTAGTTAATCTTGTCTTCTTTCTGTTTACCAGCGGTTGACATCTACCACGTTGCATTACAGCCATCTTCTTTCTGGTCGTGATTTCCCTTGTCTTCCTTTTTTCCTTCTTATGTAAATGTTTAAATGTTTAGAGCTGTGTATGTATGATGTCATGTCTGTGGGCGTGGTCCAGTCAACTTCCAGTGAAATTAATACTTTGAGGTAAATGATAATGTTTAAGGTTATATAGAAATTATATTGGCGGCACTGTGGCTTAGTGGTTAGCACTGTTGCCTTGCACCTCCAGGTCATGGTTTCAGTTCCTGTGTCGGGTCTGTGTGCATGAAGTTTGCATGTTCTTCCCATGCTTGGTGGATTTCCTCTGGGTTCTCTGCTTTCCACCCACAGTCTAAAGACATGCAGATTAGGCTAATTGGTGTTCCTGAATTGCCTGTTGCTACTGTTGTTTAAAATGGGAATAAATACAATGGTCATCATTGGCTTCCACAATCCCTAGTTGGACTACAGAGGTTCCTTACATGGATGGTTGGGTGGAGTGAGTCAAAAATATTATTTTCATGTAATGTATTTTTGTTAGGAGCACATTTCCCCTCTGTCCCACTTTACCAATTCAGTATTTGTAAAGTGGGAGAAGGTGTTATTGGTAAAGTGGGTCAGAAAATTAAGGAGTATTACAAATTTCAAAACTTGATTTGACTTTGTAATATATTGACAAAGGACAAAGTCAAATCAAGTTTTGAAATGAATGAAATCATTTTGATATTACATGAAAATATTCTTAAACAAAGAAGTGGTAATATATTTTAGTTGTTAACATCATATCATCACATCATATATAGCATACTATTCATTCACTCACTTACTCATCATCTATACTGCTTAATCCTGTATTCAGGGTCACGGGGGGCCTGGAGCCAATCCCAGGAAACTTAGGGCACATGGCAGGGTACACCCTGGACAGGGTGCCAATCCATCGCAGGATACACTCACTCATTAACACACTACGGGCAATTTGGGAACGCCAATTGGCCTAACCTACATATCTTTGGACTGTGGGAGGAAACCTGAGTACCTAGAGCAAACCCACCAAGCACAGGGAGAACATGCAAACTAAATGCACGCAGAGACGGGAATCGAGCCTAGCCGGGGATCGAACCCGGACCCTGCAAGGCGACAGTGCTAACCACTAAACCACCGTGCTGCTGCATGCTGTTCAGAAAAGAAAAAAAAAACTTTTTAACCCATGAAGCAAACCGTCTTCTTTTGAAAGAGTCTATAGCAACGTTTGTTCCAGGATTCCAGGTTGAGAATCTGCAGGAATGATACACTGTCTACAGCGAGGCGTTGCACACACATGCCGAACACTTACATTACACACGCATTACACTTACATTACAATAGTGTTTTTTGTCGCTCTTTCAGGAGAAATAAACAACAAGGTAGTATTGTTCTTCTTTTTATTTTAGTACTATATGTAATAATAATATAATAATGTAATAATGAATATAGTTGCAAGCGACAATAAGCGGGCCCAAGCACCCTGTGTCATCGCCACCAGTATAGTAAGCAGATGAATACCCTATGTAACATTTACAAATTATTGCTTAAAACATATTTGGATTACTTACAAATTATTAGTAAAACTAATATTACAATAACAGTACTATTAACTCACCCAATTAACAAATTCAATCATTCAATTAACAAATAAAACCATTCAATGAATGAAGTTAAATTAGCAAATTATTTAATTAACTACTTAATTAATGCCAGGTCTCATGGAAGTGCTCCAGCGAGGTGCACTGATGGATGATTTTTTTATTGTCCTCTTTTGGCAAGATAATAAATCATTGATCACTTGTTCTTTACACTGAGCAGTTTTGCTCTCTATGGTACTGTGCTTGTAACCTTGCCAGCAACCTTCCTTACCTGAACCCCATAGATAATCTATGGCGAATGGTCTAATTAAACCATACTTGAACATTTCTTGTAGATTGACAGGGAGCATTATCCTACTGAAAGAATCCATTTTCATCAGGGCATACCATTTTCATGAAGGGGTGTACTTGATCACACTTGGTCACACAAACCCCTTAGCTGTATTATGCATGAACCATAAATGGTATAAAAAGAACTGGACAAACCCTCTGTGACATCACCCATACTGTAGGTTTTCAGAAGAGTGGTTTTAAGCTCAAATGTTAACGTTCTTTTTGTCTCCATCTTGGAAGGAACTGGCTCTGCCTCAACCTTGGTTAGTCTATAAATTGTCAAATGGGCATAAATGCTAATGCTTATGAACTCTTATGCGTTTGTGTATTTGTGTTTCACACCAATAACAATGTCATTTTTTCTAACAATCTTATAATATTTTGGTACATCCTTTAACCTTACTGTATTATGTATGCTTGCAGCAGGCTTTGAAATAATAAAATACTTGCATTATACATGGTAGCAACTTATTATGTCAAATGTATTCAAAATGAGCAGGATAACGGAAAACAATGTTTGTTTGCTCCCCAACGATTTAGCCAATCTTTTCCATTTATTGTTGGAAGCAGGCAAGAAACAATGACTCCTTTTTGATATATAGTTTTTGGGGGTGAGCACAAAATGTAGTGTGTGAGAGTGATGTAAAAACAAAGGTAATTTTTAGGTAAGCTAATTCACTCCTCCCACACTTTTACTCTCCATAATGAATGAATTTGGTGAAAAATCATCAGGAAAACATGATTTGGAGGATTAGTTTCATTTCTTAAATGATTGGAAGGCTTTTTAGCCCAGTCTCTCCATTTGTGTGACTTGCATTTTCTGTCAATTTTATATTCTGTTTAATTTTATATTTTATATTTTATCACAAAATATAATAATAATAATAATAATAATAATAATAAGAAGAAGAAGAAGAAGAAGAAGAAGAAGAAGAATCATCATCATCATCATAACTAGATACAATTCCTGGAGAGGTGCTGAAAGCACAGTTTTTCCTGGACATATTCGCAAAAACAGCTGCAAAGTTTCCTATAGGTTTAAAAATTTGATAAACACAAGCAACACAGCAATATTCTCCCTGGCCATTATCTTGGCTATAAAATTTGGTGTTCATGGGTCAAGCCATCTGGAGGTTATTGATGTTTAAATGTTTTGCTCCTTGGGTGCACTAGAGGGGCACTGAGATTGAACAATTGTCCTCTCCTTCGAGAGGCTCAGTGGAAATGGAGTTCTTTTCAGTGCCACATGTTCTACCTGCCTACAAAGGTTGGTGGTCGTGGGTTGAACTGTCGGAGAGATTTGGGGGCTTAAATTTTATGCCCCTTGTGGGTGCTGTCCCCAGGCCAAGGCATCATGCTTTGTTCAAGTTTGCAAAGTGGCCCAATAAACTGTATAGCTTTTTGTCATTAAGAGGAGGCCATACCCTTGCTTATCCTGAAGTTTGGTGTGTACAGTCCAAAAATTGTGGTTTTGTGAGAAAGCTAGAAAAAGTTGAAAAATTTTAACAAATTGCCCTGAAAATCATTAGAGTGTACAGCCTATTCATTTAGGAGGCACGGTGGTGTTGTGCTAACCACACTAACAAACAAAGCACTGTCGCGTTGCACCTCCAATGTCTTGAGTTCGATTCCGGGCCAGACTTGATTCCGGTCTCTGTGTGCATGGAGTTTGCATGTTCTCCCCGTGCTTGGTGGGTTTACTCTGGGTACTCCAGTTTCCTCCCACATTCCAAAGACATGCAAATTAGGGTAATTGTTGTTCCCAAATTGTCCGTAGTGTGTGAATGAGTGTGTATGTGTGTGCCCTGTGATGGATTGGCACTCTGTCCAGGGTGTACCCTGCCTTGTGATGTAAGCCTCCTGACATTGGCGCCAGGTCCCTGCGACCCTGAATACAGGATAAAGAGGTATAGATGATGAGTGAGTGAGTGAATGCGCCTATTCATTTGAATTACATTTTTGGTTTGGTGTAAGGTCCCAAACAGCTCTAGATAATGGCCTTTTGAGTGCAGTCAAGAAACTGGCCTCTTTGGTTTAGTTTAAGTTTTGTGGGAGTTAGTGTAATATAAGTGAGATATGCCAGGCATTCTTTCACATGGATAGGATATTTTCCACCCAGTTTCATTTTGCAATTAGACCAGAAATGATTCCACTACAGCCATAAGAATATCAATCCCATTCTCAATTTCAGATATTTCTTGAATTTCTGGAAAATCATTAGTCTGATTCCCTAGAAAAATAATAGCAATGTTATACCTTGCCAAAATAAATAAATAAATAAATAAATAAATAAATAAGGAAGAAATAGATCCAATAATAATAGTAGGAATGTTCAGCCCCTACTAATAAATAACTACTACAGTAATAAATAAATAAATAAATAAATAAATAAGGAAGAAATAGATCCAATAATAATAGTAGGAATGTTCAGCCCCTACTAATAAATAACTACTACAGTAATAAATAAATAAATAAATAAATAAATAAATAGACAAATAATTTTTATATTTGTCACATGTACCTTACAGCACAGTGAATTTTTTTTTTCACATATTGTAGTTAGTAACCTGGGATCAGAGCGCAGGGTCAGCTATAATACAGCTCCACAGCGTTAATACAGAAAGTAAATGATGTTAGTGAAACATATTGTTTACTACGGTGTGGAAAACCACATGTGGACTAAAAAAATCTGCTTCTTTAAAGTAAAGGCTGGGTTGGATAGGAGACCTAACTAGCAAATTTGGTGCCAATTATTAAATGAAAAGCCTGTATTATAGCTGTATTATAGTGAGTCATGCAATGACACATGACTCAGATATTGTTCATTTTATCTCAACACACACATAGAAACACACCAATTAGCTATAATATTACAACTACGGGCAGGTGAAGCAAATAGAAGTTATTATCTGGTTACAGTGGCGCCTGGTCAGAGGTGGTATGTTTTGGTTTTAAATAATTAATTCAGCTTTGTGGTTTTTCAGAAACTGAACCTAAACTCTGCAATAAACCACACCCCAACCTTTAATCCAGTGATCCAAAAGGTGAAATCACTAAAAAACAATTTATACATTATTCTCCCAAGAGATATCCTTGTTCGTATGTGTGCCCTAGTTTTATAAATATTTATAAAAATCTAACAAAAACAAGCATTCCAGCACTTTCTGTTTTTAGTGCCCTTGTTACATGTCAAGGAAAACAAAGCTTTCCAAAAATTATTTCACTAACCCCCCCCCCCCCTCCACACACACACACACACACACACACACACACACACAATTAAATAATAAAGGTAATAATTATATTATTAATTATTATTATTATTATTATTATTATTATTATTATTATTTGAGCTTATATTAATGTTGATGTTATATTATTTATTAGTAGTAGTAGTAGTAGTAGTAGTGTAAAAAAGTTCTAAAATAAACAAGCAAATAAATAAATAAACAAATAATTAAAAATGATAATAATAGGATGATAATAGGATAAATCCTAATAAAAACAGCAGGGGGTTGCAGAACTGTTGAGCTTGGCTATCTTATATAAGAGTCCTAATCCAAATTAAATATTATCTTATTTTTATAGAGCTTTCAACAAAAGACATTGTCACAAATAATGAATGGAATAAAATAATAGAGTTATTCTAATGAGCAACATAGTGGCAATGGTGGCAAATAAAAACTCCCTGTAAAACATAATGGAATGACAGAATTCAGACTCATATGAGTATATTCTGTATACGCAAATTGTCTTAACAGAAACTTGAGTATGAGCATCACAGTCATTTCTTATGATTTTAACTCATCAAATTAATGTTGTTAACTGTGAAGGGACGTAGACTTGAGTGCAAAATGTTTTAGTAATTGAAGGTCCAATGTTATCAAAAGAAAAACATGCATATTCATCTATATGGTTTCTATGTGGTACCATCCACAGTAAGTAACTGATCCTTAGCATTAGTAAGTACATTTTTTAGATGATGAAAAATCTGGCACGGAGGCAGGGAGCAGAAGGAGTCAGGATCAGTAATATCTCAGGGGTACATGTGTAGCATGACAGAGAAAGAGAGCTTGGTGGTGGGAGGAGAGAACACAAAATATTACACACACTGACTTTGTAACCACTACACAGACTTCATGCTAACAAACTAAAGTTTGGCAAGTTGGTTAGGACATCTACTTTATCCATGACACAAGTAATTTTTTCAGAAAGATTCTTTCAAGCATAATTCACAATTTCACAATTTCAATGGGAGGGACGTTTACATACAGTACCAGTCAAATGTTTCACACTAAACTTTTTAACAACAGAAACAGTCAATTGTTATTTTAAGACATAAATATCAGCTGTCCTGGAATAGTTCTTGCAGAACATTATTGACAAATGCTTTTGCAAAATCCATCAAGCACCATGATGAACTTGGCTTTCATAAAGACCATCCTATGAAAGCAAGACCAAAATCTTAGCAAAAATCCCTAATTAACTTTACCTCAGATTAGAGCCTTTTATGAAGGCTACAGATCATAAGTAGCAGACACATCTTAATATTTACTGTTCAGAGAAGATTAATGCATGGCAGGTGAAGCAAATAGAATTTATTATCTGGTTACGGTGACACCTGGTCAGGGGTAATTTTTGCATAATTAAGTCATTCAGCCTTCATCAGTGCCTTCACAATTATTTAACAATGTAGAAAGAAATGAAATCAGGAAAGACCATGGCATTAGAAGGAGTGTCCAAACTTTTGACTGGTACTATATATACACTCCAATGTGCCTTTAATTAGCTAAATTCCAGAAAATTTGTATTGTAGCTTCTGGCTGGCTAATTTACATGATTTGTGTCAATTTAAGGAGTTAAAGGCCTACCTTCAAACTCAGTTTGAAGCTCTGAAACTCTAAAGGTCTTTCTTTGACATTGTGGGGAATAAAATGGACCTCCACAAGTCTGGTTCATGCTTGGGAGCAATTTCCAAATGCCTGAAGGTACCACGATCATATATAACCAAAACAACGCAAGTATAAATACCATGAGACTACACCAACACCATCTGCTCAAGAAGGAGATGCATACTTTGGAACAAAATGTACGAGTTAATTCCAGAACAACAGCAAATGACCATGTGAAGACACTGGAGGAAAGAGATACAAAAGTATCTGTATTCACAGTAAAATGAGTTAGTGCTACATCGGCACAACCTGAAACTCCCCAACAAGGAAGAAGTCACTGCTCTAAAACCGCCAAAAAACAGATGATTGTTTGGATCTCATCTAAAATTCTAGCAGATCATTATAAAAAGATGAGTTGTGAAATGTTCAACCCAAATTAAACCATTTAGAAACACGCTACCATATATCACTAAGTGGTAGCTTCTAAACTTCTGATTCACTGAGAATCTAATGAAATAAATAAATTCTGAAATATATTTTCTCTCTATTATTCTGACATTTCACATTCTTAAAATAAAGTAGTGATCCTAAATGAACTATGACAGAACGTTTACTAGGATTAAATGTCAGGACTTATGACAAACTGAGTTTAAATATATTTGGACAAATATATTTTAACTAATTTAATGTAAATTAACTGAAATTAACTGTATGCTCTTGTCCTCAATAGATTAAGGTAATGTACACTGTGTGCAAGGTGTATTCAGGGACTCAAAGGAGCTATGACAGCATAACTAAAAAGGAGGACCAGAAGGTAACACAGTACATGGGATTCTTAGGATATGAAGCATGCTTGAAATGTATGAAACTGGATGACAACATCCAAAACACTCTAAGATCAACTAAGTAAACCGATAATAACGACTAACAAAATGATTGAATAAAACAAATAATTTGCTTTTCAGAGCAAATCGTCATTATTTTTACACAATTATAATGTTACATTTGACTGACAATAAAGCATGTACCTTTAGCTCCTACATGAAAAATGATCACTGAAAATATATGCTTGCCTAAGACTCAAAGATTACCTGCTTTGTCTGGCACTGTGGTGCTGCTGGTGGCCCTGGAAATTTAATAATTTTTTCTTGCCATAAGATGTCATATAACTGGAGCTCTTTCAGGGTGCTCAGTGGGTGCTTCAGCGAGAAGGGCAAACCTGTTTTAAAAAAAAGAGTCATGTTCATTTGTTAGCTTTGGATTTGTGATTATTCTGCTGGGTCAACACCCACACACCCTGTTGTGAGGGTTTCATTAATAGATTTGGGGAATTTCTATCTCTGAATAAAGGCATCCAGATTTTCCCATGTTGAAATTATGCTCTCACTCTGACCAACACATAGCATTTTGATCTACATCTCTAATGCTGTAATATTCTTCCTCAGAGATATAACTTATATAGAGTTATCACAAATGAAGGGAAAATGATTAAACATCCTTCACTCAACACACCGAAAAACCTAATGGTTTGCCTAAATGGTAAATATTCCTTAGAGAAAATGTGATTTTAGATCTGATTAGGATGGCCTCCACTTGGTTGTTTTTATGAACAAAGACAGTTAAGAACACGAAAATATGGCCAAGGGGAAAAGTGAAAAATATAAAATCAAATGACAAAAAAAAAAAAAACTAGAAGAGTAGACAGTAGAAAAACAGTAGATAGTAAAGAAATGTTTTGTTTTTAATCCAGTTCATATATCCCCAGCAAACAATTCAAAATCAGGCACTTTGTAACTTATTATAAGTCTTTCAGTCATATGATCCAGAATAAAAACATCTGCCATTTTCCAGGCAATTATGTCTGCCATAGATAACACAAGACCCCACCAAATAATAATGAATTGGTCATTATCATTTAAGATTAAGATTTAACGCTTAACTATCGTTTAATAAGATCAACACTTTGTTTACATTCTGTTGTTAATTATTTTTTTCATTTCTGACATTTATCTCCCTACCCTGCCATCCACCTGCTACATTGCCGCTGCATGAAGTCCCACCAGTGTGATTAGGAGATTAGTGCATATGCCATAAACCAATGCGATTAGAAAAATCGTTTGAAAAAAATCTAGCTAATTTCAAATTTGAGGCACAAATTAATTTTAAAATATTGTGAATGTCAACTGCTAACTATGAGAAGCTTAATACCACCAATGAAAGCAACAGCCTCAGTTCAATTTCACCAGTGACCACTGCAGGTTTCTTAAACTACATACATAAATACATCATGGACATTTATTGTGATATGTTTTTCAAATATTTATTTCACGATTATTCTACCTGAGAATGATATACAACCTCCAGTCATCACCAACAGGATCCCATAATTTATAGCTATGCCTTTCTGCAGTATGTAGACATTCTGTCCATCAAACTACAGATGAAACACATGTAACATATATGCAATAGGTCAAAACATGTTCGTCTTCCTAAAAAACAAATAGTAGTAGTAGTAGTAGTAGTATTAATAGTAATAGTAGTAGTAGTAATAAGAGCAGTAGGAATTGTAGTAGCAGAACCTACTCCTTGTAGTTTTTACATTAACCAGTGTCCACTAGATGTCGCTTTAACCTTCTACCCTGGCTTTTTTTGTTGTTTGCTTGTCGTTTCTTATTCTTTTATTTTGATTATGTGTGGTCCTAATATTATCCCCACTTTTGCATTTCATATCCCAATGGTTTTAGAGAGAGTATTCTTCAGGACATCACAAAAATGTCATCATGGGTCAGTAGTATTCGGAGTACACAGCACTCAAATTCAAAGCTTTCAAAAACTGTGAAATGGCAGATTGGTATGTTAAAGGGAAGATCGGGGTTCAATTTATATATTAGAGAAGGTATTAAAAAAAAGTGGTCGAGTGGCTTAGAGGTTAGCATTGAAGCCTCGCATCTCCAGGGCTTGGGGCTCAAATCTTGCCTTTGGTCCTGTGTGCATGGAGCTTTGTTCATGTATGTTCTCTCTGTGCTTGGTGGGTTACTCCAGTTTTCCTCCCACCACCGTGGATGTAGCCGACATGGGCCCTAAGTTCCCTGGTGTAGCCTCTACTCCCACCACACGGGATAAGCAGTATAGACAATAAACGAAGATAAACTATAAATGGGGAAATTATTGAACAAAGTGAAAAATCAAGCTATCTGATAGAATTGTTAATTTAAAGGCACCCGTGGACTATAGAATGACAAATACACTGTTTTTCATATTTTTTGAACATAGTGAAATAACCAGGCTACATTTCTTGGTCAACTTTTCTTAAATATGGTAATTAATGGAATTAGTAAATATAATATAATATAATATAATATAATATAATATAATATAATATAATATAATATAATATAATATAATATAATATAATATAATATAATATAATAACATGTCGCCTACATTTCGCCTATATTTTTCCTTATTTTTGCACACTTTGTTCTTTCAGATTTTTTCCACTGTGGCCCATCACTCGTACCAATGTCGGGAAAAAACTGCATCCGAATTTAACACGTCCATTTCCTCCCCATTACGAGATTAAGACGAGCGATTCCAATTTAATGCATTCTAGTTTGGGGAAAACGCCACATAATTACCAACTACACGTAATTACATAACACATATTTGTATATGAGCGTTTTTTAAATGTGCAACGGTGCAAACTCATAGTACTTAAACAGAAACATTGCTGCTTCCCCACGATTTCTTTAGATGTCGAATCCGACACGGAATCGAGTGAAGCGCACTGCAGGGTTCTGTGCACTGAAAGCAGTTGCGCACTGCGGAATGCACAGCACGAATTCGTACAGAATAAGCACTTGCTCTACCAATATAATAAAAATGAACACTTGTATACTCAAGATACAGTCAAATCTTTGAGCCCTAATTAAAACAAATAATATCATCTGATAGTACTTTGCTCGTTTTCGTAAATATGGATTGTATGTAATTGTATATTGTGTTCTTTCGCTTTTACAGAAGGACAGGCACAGTTGTACAATATGTAATCCTGTTTATTTTTTTTATTGATCACGATATATTATAACGACTTTGTTAAGTACATTCCATCTTCGTAAGGTGAACCACAATAACAGTACACATACGGTTTTATTACATTTTCACAGCAACCATTAGATCTGACAAACTGAAGAAATGTCACACGCAAGTCTATTCTTTATAATATAGATTCGTACACGTATTACTTTCAGTCTCATTCAATACCACTGAAAAGGTCAGTTTTAGCCAAAATAGGCCTACCACACGGTCCGATTGACAGGGAAAGCAATTAATTAAATTATAGACTTTGCAACCGCTTACCAGCATTTTATACCAATTGAAATGTTCTTCTTCCTTCAATCCTTACCTCATTCCTTCTTTGTTTTATGTTAGCAGTTTTGTAGTGTGCATGTGGTGCACCATAGTTCTTTTCCATCCGAGCGTGTACGTTTTGTGGTACGGAAGAACATTGCTGCTTTTAAACGATTTCTCAGTGTATTAAATGCTGCATGAAACCTTATACATTTACAATGCATAGCTATAGTCTTGTACGTACGCAGCCCTATTTATCTTTTTCATTTTTTATTCATTCATTATAATAATAATTATCATTATTATGTCCAGATGGAATCTTTATCATATAATTATTTTTATTATTAACCCCCGATTATTATTATTATTATTATTATTATTATTATAGAAAAGATAAAGTAGATATTATCTTAAAGTCTTTCGAAATGCTGTGCTTTGTAAAATTATATAATTTCCTTTCAATATATTCCGTACAATTACGACTGACCTACAGAAAAAATATGTTAATGCATCTTTATTATATCTTACACGCATACGCACGCATGCGCACACACACACACACACACACACACACACACACACTTTATATATATATATATATATATATATATATATATATATATATCAGTGTCTATGTTTTAGATTTATTGGTTTTGCTTGATGTCGCTTGAACATAGGTGCAAACTGAGGACATTACATTTACGAAACATTAGTTGGTTTAGATGTTGGGTGCCTCTTGTAACACGTCACCGATCGCGTTTCTTGCAACTAATCGTGTATGTTGTATCTGAACGCTTCTATGAGACCTTCCATTGAATGAATAAAACCAGAAATACTGCATATACCGCCAATAACAAATATTGCGACATCGAAAAAAACTTGGTGCCAAAACAACTTCCTCCAAAGTAACTTGAGGTGAAAGAGACTAGGGAGAAGAAAACACAAGCCTGCTCCCGTCAAGCTGCCCGTTAAACCCATGAGCAGTGCGAAGTGCGGCACGTAGATGGCCATCAACATGGTAAACACCACAAGGCCGCAGCGCAGTGATAGACCCCAAGATTTAAGGCGTCCGTCGCCCCCGTAACAGTCTGGGAAAAACGCGCGCCGTCCTTCCTGAAAAAAAGTCTTCTCCAGTACTTCAACAGCAGCAAAAAACGGGAGTGGATATGACAGCAGGGCCTTAGACACCAGGAAAATGTTGACAACGGCCCTGATTCCAGAAGGCAAGTTGTCTGTAATAACTTCTTTGGTTTCGTCTGCCCACGTCAGATACGCCACTAGAGCAAACAGGCCTTTGAGAATGCATGCGGCAATGTGAGTCCAGTTCATCATGCAGTGGAACTCGCTGGGCTTCTGCATGTTGCCCTCCAACGATGGCAAGAAGATCTGAGATGTATAGCTAAAGACAATAATACCGATCGATATAGGGAATTTTTTCACGTCTATGTAGAACTTAACCTTATCCCAGGCCCAGTCCCGTGCTCTAGACAGACAGTAGGCTATCACAATTATGTTGATCACGAAGTGAGCGAGAGTGCAAAGCAGGCTGAACTTGGAGACGGCTTTTAAGTTTTTGAGAAAAGCGCAAGGCAGAAGCGCGGCAGTGGCGATGATGGCCCATGATCTCTGGGAGACGGGAAGGGTTGGAAAGCTGTTATACAATAGGTTACCGCTTACTACCACGTATAAAATGCATGTCATGACGAGCTCAATTATCTGGGCTACATTCACAATGTGACCTCCTAGTGCCGGAAATCTGGGCGCGCAGCAAGCATTGGCAATGTCAACATACGAGTCTCTCACTCTCACGAGTTGTCCGTCTTCGTTTTCTTCATAGAGGCAGGCGATAAGGATTTTCCCTGTGTAACAGCATACAACTGCCGCAAAAATGATAAGAAAGAGTCCGAGATATCCGCCGTGGAGGATGGCGTACGGTAAGCCAAGTACGAACATTCCCTGTGAAAAGACGAATGGTTAAACGTCATTGCAATTAGTATCGAGGGAAATATGATATTTAGTTTGCATGATACTGAGCACTGGGTTACTGGTTAATCTTGATGACACAAATGGTCGAGGTTGTTTCCTTTACTGGGGAATGCACGTGAACGCGCGTGTCTGATCTATCAGCCTGTAGCAGAGCGTGCGTTTGCACAATACCAATTACGTCGTCAAGAGAGATCATAGAGACACTGAAGGGCACAGAGGACGTTTGGTCTACAGGGGATTAAATCTACAGACTGTCTGTGCGCATGTTTAACGAATAAATGCCGATAGCCTCACTAGGATATTCATTTACCATACATTTATATTAATATACATCCAACAATGCTTTATGCATAACCGAAAACCCAGTGCACAATGCCTTAAGGTGATTTTCATGTACATTAAGAGGGCATGGCAAATAAAATACAAATTCCTGACTTCTTGAATTATAATAAGATCACATTCTGACACGACTTCGTAGAATGCCCCAATGTAGGTATCCACTTGGCAATTATTTCACATTTAGCTCCAGTGATCGCAGATTCAGTGCAAAATTCAAACATCGATAAGAAAGCCCTAAAATTGGAATATCCTACCTTATAAGCCTTACCTGAATGGCATTAGTGACGTTCCATCCTGCCTCCCAAGCAGTGATTTTCGGCTTATCTGAAGACCCAAATTCACTACAGACACTGCCATCTTTTGCCACAGAGGGTGGGGGACCTGTGCCATCTCTCTGATAATGACTGTCCCCTTCCATAGTTCCATCTCCCACGTTTTCGCCGCCGACATCTTCGCCTATTTCCTCATTTTTTAGAATGTCCATCTGCAATCCTTGCCTGTGGTCATAGTCAAGATCATCACAGGCTGCGAATCCCAGCGCCTCTTCATCAGTGGCAGCCTGGAAACCCATTTTGGCGAAGATACCACTTACCTTCGCCTGGGATTTATTAGTAACCGTCGAAGCTGCGTTGGACAGCTTGTTGGAAATCTTGCTTCGAATTAATGTAGCCATATTTTTGTAAACGTTGGAGCAGTTTCACAGACACTTGCGTATATTTTAAAATATATTACTTTTAGTTATGAGAAAAGTTTTTTTTTGTCTGCGCATCCAGGGAACACCGCGAAAAATTCGTATTAGTCGGTTTAGGTGTTACCTTGTGGTTCCGTTGAGAAAGTGCGAGGTGCGTTTGATAATCCGGTGGATCATGTCACCTTTAGAGGTCGACGTTTAGGTTCTGCATCCCGGTATGATCCTTCTCTCGTTTGGTTTCTGGAAATGCGCGCATGCAAACACGACTTTCTATTCAGATCGTGCGTAAAAAGACCAAAATCGATGGATTTTCTGTTGTCAGTCGCTGGCACTGTTCTTTCGTGACCGCTAATGATGTCACTGCAGCACGGGAGAACCTGAGGGTGGTGAGTAGGAGGAGGCACGTGTCAACGCCAGTTTGCCAATGCGAAAAAGGGGGGGAATCAAGCGCACGTCTCCAGACTCGGGCGCGCGCAGCCACCCCGCCACAGAAAAAAAGAGATTTGGTGCATTTCTGGAGGAGGCGCTTACAGGATCCCAACATCCACCCTCTTCTTATAATACACAATATACCTTATTTTAATATCCAATGACTGCTGTCTTGCATAACTTTATGTATAAGCCTTTGTAAACAGAATCAGATTGTGTCAACTAAATACCTGAACACCGACATATGCTTTATGCTAAAAAAAAGAAGAAGATCTAATTAATCAACAGTATTTGCCTCAATAACTCACAGTCTTGGTTATTTTAATTATTTACATTTTATGTACAAAACAAGGATTTAACATGGCTTAGATTTTGGCAGGTTTTGAAAAATAGCTGTACATTACAATAAATGTAAATGATGTATTTTCTACATTGTACATAATATCTTACAACCACAAATCTTTTTCCAATGCTGTAAAATAAGTCATATTTAGTCTAATTGTAAATACACAAGATATTTTAAACATATTTGAATACAAACCTCTCCTGTTCACTAGCCTATAAAAATTCTAAAATATTCACGAAATATTAGCGAAATTTTCTTTAATTTATCTTCTGTGATAAAATACAGGAGCATATATAGTATTTACTTTAATGATTATTTTGACATATAATTCTGAGTGTTCACTGTTACTGTTTATATAAAATAGACCATATGCTTTACTATATAATACTATATAAACGTTATTAAAATCACATTTTAACTGGAAAAGAAACAAACAAAAAAAAACAATTGCATGGTTTGGTAAACTTGTAATCGCATCCAATTTTCGAGGCCATTCTTTAATGAATGTTAAATAGTTCTGGGAGCGTGCCAGAACTTTTTATTTATTTATTTATTTATTTATTATTATTTTTATTATTTATTTCTTTGCGGGGGTGGGGTCGTGGAATCTGTGTATTGTTATGTGAATACTAATCTCACAAATAGTGAGTTTATAAATAAATGAAACATTAAGTGTATAGCTGTTTTATCAGGACCAAATGTGTAGAATTATTAATATCGACGTATAACAAGTAAATTATATAAATTAGGCTAATTATGCGCAGATTTTCATAAATCACTCCCAGATCACATTAAATGATAAATATAGGACAGTTACGATTATCTTATCTTTTCAATTTCCCGTTTTTGCCATCATTAACTGGACTGCGACCTACCGATGAAACACGCCGAAACAAATACTGTGAGAGTGAAATGCTCTATATTTTTCGTTAGGGAATGTTTAAAAAAACATGTTATACCTGTTATATATTTCTCCAGCAGTTACAATACCATTACCGTTAAACACTTTTATTATCCCATTCCTGTCGTTTCAGTTCGGCCTGTGGGGTTTGCTCACTGCTTAGAATGGGAAAGAGGGAGTGCAATCACAGCAGCGTCTATCAGGATATTGCAGACCTTCTTTGTTTTGTCTTTAATATTCTATTAAATATAATAGGAAATTGTAGTAATTTTTATTTATTACTGATTTTCTTAAATAAGAATAAAAAACAGTAACAATAAGAATTATAAACAACTTTAACAACAACAACAACAACAATAATAATAATAACAATTATAATAATAACAATTATAATTTTATTTTATTATTATTATATTATTATTATTATTATTATTATCTTCTAATTTTTCTTCTTCTTTCTTTAGTAGAAGTAGTAATAGTGAAAAGGAAATTTGTCTCTTGTTATTTCGTTCTCTAACAGCCTGTTTTGATTACCAAGATTTGCTCTCGTTTCACGCTCCCTGCTTTGTAGTCTTTAAGCTAAGTTGTCAAAAAGACTAACGGCAAAATGAGCATCGGTGTTGGTCGTGTGTCTTGGAATAAACATCAGACGCGTACAAAGGGGCGGGACGCAGCGGGGGGGGGGGGGGGGGGGGGAGTCTGTGGTTGGTTGTCATGGTTATAATTTGCGGGGATAGGGCTCGAGCACCTGCTCCTTTGCGCTTTGGTCTCTATAGCGGCTTAATTTACTACTACTGCTACTAATATCCCACTACTGCGATTATTATTATTATTGTTGTTGTTGTTGTTATTTTTGTTATTGTTTGTTTTTGGAAAGGATTGCCTGAAGTTGGTGTTAAGAGAAAAAGCTTTAATTAATATATGTTTTTATTTCTAATGATTTTTATTTATATAAAAGGCTGTATATTAGGCAACCTGACCTTACCTCTGTGTGCTTTAGCGATGTGGAGAGACAATTCCGAGCGACTCTGGATTGTATTTTTGTCCAGATTGTTTTCATTTGTGGGAAATCGTGCAGCAGTGCAGTGGAAAATACACACGTCTCATAAGTCGATCACACACAATCCCATCAGAATGTTTTGAATGTCACAAAGATGTGACAACTTTAATTGGCATTCGGTTGTTTTTTAAAAATAGAATTACTTTTATAAAACGATTTTGGACCAACATTGATTACATGACATTGGGATGAAAGAATGACTAACACAATTTTAGAAATACGACTTCAGAACAACGTTTGTCTCGCCACATTGCTATTTTTTTTTATCTCTTAATAGTAATACGGGCTAAATAATGCTATTTGTTTTTAAAGCTACACTGGTGCCCTCACTGGGCATTGAACTCACACCACAGCAGTAAGAGCAATCTACATTGTCCACTGGTCCACCAGGCAAACTGCTGGCCATGCTAGTGAATACATAGTGAATGTACATACACTGGCTGGCCAAAAATAAATAAATAAATCACCATTTCCAAAGGGACAAATTATTGTGCTGATGCATAAAACAATGTTTGAACTGAATCGTCATTCCAGCGGTGGAATGGATGGAATTGGATTACGAATTATTATTCAAACATGTAAGGACAGTGCTAAACTCTCAATTTTGCTGAAGAAATTTATTTGGAGAAAATGAATAACTGTGATCGGTGACTACTTGGTGAAGTTGCCTCGTAATAAAACGCATGGCTAAATGAAACATAATATCTACAATTTGCTAGGAAGCATAAATATTGTACTTTAAAGCAATGGAAAAATATAATGCATCTATCAATCATTGTGCCCACTTTACAAGCCTCCATGGATACAGTGTTATGATCTGGGGTTGCTTCAGGTCAGGCATAGGCTCCTATAATATATGGCAAAACACTAGTCAGCTGGCTACATAAATGTGTTGAACAATGAGGTTCTTCCAACTTTGGATTTTTTTTTTTATTAGATTCCATGATATTCCATTAATTAATTTGCTAAACATTGGTTTTAGGAATATAAGGACTCTTTGTCAGACATGAGTTACAAATATAAGATCTGTAAAAATGCTGGACACACAAGTCCAATTCATGGAGGCCCAAAAACAGCCAAATGATCTGCTGCCAACATCTTGAAGCAGAATGAAATGGCCAAATGCAATTTGTAATGGTGTGGAATGTTATTGGTCTACAGTGGTCAGAACCTACCAAATGTGTTTCAAGAAAGGAAAACTGATGAACTGGTCACAGGGTCATGGGTGGCCAAGGCTCACTGACGCATGTGGCAAGCAAGGGCTGGCCCATGTAGTCTTATCCTGTAGTAAAGCTACTGTAGTTAAAGTTTTTTCAAACAGTAAGGTGTCAGTACGCACAGTGCATCACAGTTTTTGTGAATGGTGCTGCATAGCCAGAGACCAGTCCGGGTGTCCATGCTGATATGTATCCAGCTCTAAAAGCAAACACAATGGGCATGTTAGTCTCATTAACAAGTGGTTTTCTTATGGCCACACAGCTATTTACGTCCTATCCTTTGAGTTCTCATCACATTCTGTGCATATGGAAATATTCTTGCTTTCACTATTAATAACATAGATATAGTTTCCAAAGTTAATTTTTAACCATGCAACGTCACAAAGTCTTCACTACATAGAGTTCTATCTATCTTTTTGTCCCATCAGAATGTTTTGAATGTCACAAAGATGTGACATATACAGTAGTTCCAATTTGATGTGATTCCACAGTAGTTCCAGTTGTCACTGTATGTTTAATCAGTAATATTTTACTATTTTTCAGTAATATCTCCTTTTATTCTTTAGCTCTTTGGTGTAGTTTGGTGTAGTTGATATGTTGAATGCAAAATTTTTAAGTCAGTGAGTGAGTGTGTGTGTGTGTGTGTGTGTGTGTGTGTGTGTGTGTGTGTGTGTGTGTGTGTGTGTGTGTGTGTGTGTGTGTGTGTGTGTGTGTGTGTGTTGTGGTGTGTGTGTGTGTGTGTGTGTGTTGTGTGTGTATGTGAGAAAGAGAGATAGAGAGGGAGAGAGATTGAAAATCCCAAGCTTGACACTGAGCTGACAGTGCAGCTCAGAAATGTAGGACAATTATTCTTTTAAATAATGTAAGTCAGTATATTAACCTGAAAGGAGATTATGAAGGACATTACAGGGTCAGGGAGTTGGTCCCATGAGCCCTTTCTGCACATATTTTATCTCTCCCACACAGCACTGATTTTAACCTATTTTACAACACAAAACAAAACACATGACTGCAGTTTTTCCCCAGAGACGGGTCCCAAGAGTGTTCTGTGTGGCTTTGCTAAGCTGCCTGAATGGAATCTGCAATGATCTAATAGTTTACTTGATACTGGATTCCACAGTAGTTCCAATTGTCACTGTATATTCAATCAGTAATATTTTACAATCTCCTTTTATTCTTTAGCTGAATCAATGAATCAAGTACAGAGCTACATCAGCAGTTAAAATCCTAATAACTGAGAGTCCATGGCAAGCCCACCCCCATCACAACCATTATGTCTGTAGCCATTGCTCTGTTTTTTCCCATTACACAGTTGACTGAGCTGCATCGGAGATACTCATTGTTGCCCCCTTTTCTCTATATTAGGGGTTATTTACTGACATTCATGATGCATGGACACGGTAGAGTGTGAAAAGGTTGAACACACCATATGATATTCAGGCAAAAACAAGACAGATTTTTATTAAAATGCAAGTTTATCCTTTGATTTGTGCTTGCATGGAAGTGTGCTGACTTAAATATGAATAGAAATCCTCAGAGGCAGAACTTGAACAGAGAAAATATAGACAACAAAACATTAACACAAGGCCACTGGCTTGGGTGTGTAAAAACATTTTTGTAAAAGTATTATTAGCATTTAATTAACTTTGGGGAGACAGTTTGGGTTGTAATTGCTTTAGTAAAATATGGGTATATCTGCTTTAGTAAAACATTTGGCTTTGTTTCTGGTTTTATTATTTCCATTTGTACCTGTGATGCATCATTAAAAATACTGCCAGGCTTTAAAGCCTCCCTCCCCCTGCCAGTGCAGTAAAGCAGAAAATAACACATAATATGCTTCAATTAGAGTGAATCTAAAAAGACTCATGTTTCTGGGGGCTAAGGTACTTTTCAATTAGCCACCGCACACTGGGTGCTCTTTGAATCCATTATGATTTGCATTACAAATGCAAATCAAACATCTACATTATAAAGCTTACTGAAAAAAAATATAAAACATCTGGAAACCTAAGCATGGAACAAGATTCATGATGCTTTTCTGTGTAAATCTTTTATTTTTTTGTTAAACAGTTAAACATTGTCAAAATGGGATTTGAAAATATTTATTTTCTTATTTATACATTATGGCTCTATAGTTGCGGTTATAATAATAACCAGTTGTTTAAACACTGAACAATTGCTATAGTGAATGACAGTGAAATAAATCATTGATATTCAGATTGCAATTGCACATTGCTTTCAGATACCCTTATGAAAAATTGTGCTTTGATACACACACACATACACACACACACACACGCACACACACAAAAACGCACACACACACACACACACACACACACACACACACACACACACACACACACACACACCACAACACACACACACACACACACACACACACACACACACACACACACACACACACACACACACACACACACACACACACACACACACACACACACTATAAAAACACTCAAAAACCCAGGAGAGTGAAATCCAGGTGGTTTTGTGGTGACCACTTAAAAGCCTTTTCATTAGTCCTAATGGGATTGTTTAATGAGCTATTATGAGTTCCCAGGAGAAATGCAGCTTATATTAACCCTGTTCATGCTGGTCTTTCCATGCCATCATAACTCAGTAAACACATGATTCCATGACAGCTATAAATTGAAAATTCATAAAACTGACCCATGAAATGTAAAGTCATACAAAACAAAGATGTCAATCGTGAATATCAATAATTCATGTTAAAATGGGATCGGAAAACATCGCACACACACGCACACATATATAATATTATAATAATATATTATTATTATTATTATTATTATTTATTATTAATATTTCTCATGCTTTACTTCAGTGACCTATATTTAGCCCTACTTGTGCCGTGGTTTGTCCAGATTCTGTCTCACCCTTCCCCCTTCTTCAGCAAACTCACTCACTCCACCCCTCTCTGCGATCACATTAACATTGTAATTGCCTGTTAGCCCTTTTTGAACACACGGCAAACAGGGCGAGTCTTTGGGGACCTGAAGCCTGAGGCCTACACAATGAACATAGCAATCTGTTTCCATTTTACACATATTACAGCTACAACTTACAAGAATAATAAACTCAAACAGATTAAAAATGATATTTACTTATAACCAGGTTGCCATTTGCTGGCATTATGATACTATTTAACATAGATTTTTTAAATAAAGTGTAACATTTTATTTTAGAATCAAATGCATATATAACATTTTAATGTCTATCTACTTATTTTTGTTATTTAAGAAATCCAGAGTAAACCCTCAGATGCTTGTAAAGACTTAAAATTAAAAAAGGTTTTTATTTTAAAAAATGTGAAAAATTTTATTTTGAAATAATCAATAACCAATCATGACAGGTTTTAGTTTGTTCCCTGGCAGTTCATGATCTCCAGTTAATTTTAAAATACGAGCATGTAAAGGGGTGGTGTACCTGATAGTATATAAGAAAATAAGCACAAAATCTTTTGATTAGTATAGAAGTCATAATAATTGCTGTACAAAACTGCTCGTACAAAATTTCAATTTTGAACTTGTATTTTTTTCTACCTGTACTGCAACTCAATATAGGTCCTGAATGTTTTTTGTTTAACAAGGACTTACCAAGCCAAGAAAAAACACTGTGATAGTGTAATCCATTTTGTTTTGGAATCGGCATTATTGCCCACATTTACAGCAGTCTGATTTTATTTGCATATATTGTCTAATTGGAGTGCTCCATGAATGACTCATTGAAATTCAAATTTCCTGTTTTGCCCATGCACAGTGACTGAAGGGTTTTCACTCCATGGTGTGATGTGTTCTAGGCACAAAGATTTTAGGTTTTAGGTTTTACTTGTAGCTATAAAGAGTCTGAACCTTTAAGCTTGGATGAAATGTAAGGAATCCATCAATCAATAACCATTATTATCTAAAAGCACAACACCCTCTCAAATCATACCACCTACCAGATAATTCAAAGCTTTCACTGTGAGAGCGTCATTGATTTTTTTTGTGTGTTTTTGTGTCAAATTGCAAGACACTGTCTAGGTACTGAAGTAGAATTGTGTTTTTTCCAGAATGACAATGTACATATTCATCACGTTCTCCTCCTAACTGCTTCTTATAACACAACAGCTAGAGCTAGTAATCTGGGTAAGTTAGTGACTGACACCGCTTTTTTTTTTTTTTTTTTTTTTTTTTTTTTTTTTTCATTTTTCTTTTTTTGCTACAAGAAATACCTTGCTTTTAATCTGGTGTCCAGCAACTTAATTCATGATCTCCAGATTAAAAATTTAGATTAATTTGGTTTATGTGACATATCATATGATAACACTGTTTTAAAGGAGGAAGGTACAAAAATGTATAAACAATAAAAACAAAAAATGCTGTGATTATGACATCAGCAAATACACATGGATGACAAATCTACAAGAAAATGGGTTATTTTATGTAGTGGAGTAGTCATTTTGCAGGTATGGTTTTACATAATACTGACTAAATGATCTATCATGAATGGAATGGCCTTCTCTTTCAGAAGGCCTCCATCCATAGGGCATGCTGAGAAATCTTGCACTAAAGCTCCAATTTTTAGGAATCTATGCCAACGAGCTGATGGTGACCACATCCGTTGCTAAGACACAATGTTGGTACCTGGTTTATCTGTAACTATGCAATAATTCATAATGTCTAAATAATTATATTAAATATATTTTAGATTATTTTAAGAATCACACAGGTCATCTATATATATATTATGCAGTTTTAAAACGTTAACATAAACTGTTCTCAGGGGCTCACTTTAGTTCTCAATCCCAGAGGAAATGGTGCAGAGCCCTAGAGCCAACCTTGGGGTATGTGTAAAAACTAAAAGCCATCAATAAGAATTACTGTGTGTGCGTGTGTGACCACGCTTGTGTATACATGTGTGTATATGATCACTTCTTGAAGACAGCAACCCTAAGGCTATAGCCGGGCTATTACTTTGACATGTCAGCATTGAAATGGAATGGATTTTCCTCAATTCCAAATTATATAAGATTTAAGTCATAACCGTAAACTTTGTAATGTTTTAATACCAATTGAGACATGGGAATTGTTATGAAGTGTGAGATCATGTTGTCTCTCATTTAATACACTGAATAGACAATAGTAAACTAAAACTATAAAGTCTTGCATTATTGAATCAATTTATTCTATTTTTATGTATGATTTTTTATGTATTCTATTTTATGTATGATTTCCAACATAAGCCTGATTCTAATATATAATTTGATTTATAAACTTCCTTTTGTACTGAATGTAAGGATGTGTGCAAGTTTATATACACTCCTGACCATGCATATACTGGGACCCCTAGTGAAGGAAAAGTGCAACCACAGGTAAATTGATGCAAATGTGCAGCTTGATATTGATGGAATTTCAATTATATCAGATGAAAATGTTAATGATAAAATCAAATTCTAAATCTAACTTAAATCTGAATGTTACATCACAAAAACACTAAAATAGCAAACTAATTTCTTTTGTATTTGCCATTCAATGAGGCTAAACATATTAACAAATAAGTTAGAAAACTTTTTTTTTTAACTGAATGATAAGTAATATAGTTAAACTCTGACCATGCATCTCACCTTCTGAAGAGTACTGTGCACAGGGAGAACATGCAAACTCCATGCACACAGTTCTGAGGTGGGAATCAACCCTCACCTGGAGGTGTGAGGCCACAGTGTTAAATACTACGCCACTGTCTGCTGTGCCACTGTGCAAATTGTTATTTACTTACAATGTAATTAAAAAAATCCCACTGATGCAGGTCAAGAGTTTTAGGTAATGGCCACGTCTAGAGATTATTCAGCAAGATTCTGGGCCACCAGCAAGAACTTATCCAGAGTGCTGTAACATACTGCAATGGCTTCCCAAGAATTTTGGAGTCCCTGTAGGCTTCTGAAACGGTACTAACCCTCTTCCAGCTGTTCTTTCAATATCAAGATCTATTGTGACCAGCCCTATCACTCTGTTTATTTGTCCTTAGGTTCTGTTTGGTTTGCTCTGTTCGCACTTTGTGTGTGAAGAATTTTGTGTTAATTGAATTTATGTTTGGATGACTTGAGTTAATTATATCCAGTTCTAAAAATGGCCAAATGAACACACTGTGCAACTAAAGAAAAATGGAGTTGTTTGTATGTACACAAAGGATTCAACAAATTTAAAGCATGAAACACATCCAGTTTTGGGTTCAGGGTTTTGTTAAAAGAGTAATTTATCTGGTAGCTTAAGAAATTCAAACTTCAAACTGCTTCAAACATCAAAGCACTATGGGAAAATAAAAAATCTCAGACCAGATCAGCTAATAAAAAAGCCTAGTCTATTGAGTCTTTGCAGGCGACATGGAAAAATGTGTTGGCTAAAGTAAAAAAAAAAAGTTAAAGTGCCAAGGTTGCTAAAAAGAACCTTTGAGCCAATGACAATTTTTGGCAAAGTGGGAACTCTCCTACCTGTTGCATCCATGTGAGCAGGTGGCAGAAGGTGCCAGTTGCTAGTTAGAATAATTTTTAAAGCGGGCAAAAAAAAATCATGGACTTTTAGCAAGATCATTGGCACAAAACAGCCAGACAAGAAGTTTGTGTAATGTGTGAAATAAGTCCTTGTGCTTGCTCTTTTTAGAATTTGAGCTAAATCTTGTCATTGGCATCCTGGAATATACCTGTCCCTCCAGGGAAGAAAAAATATCCATTGATGACATCTATTCATTATAACACTTAATTATTTTTGACACTGAAAGCAATTTAGTTTATGAGCCTAATGCTGATACATACATCCTCTATTGCACCTTGCACAGCAGTTAAAGTCTAACTACTGGGTCAAACCCTATTCTATACTAACTCTAGCCCATCTATTCTGCATACAATGTCACTGGAAACAAAATTGTTTTTAAAAGTAAAAAAACAGCTCTACTTGCACTTGTTAATGGCCAGTCTTGCCTGCACCAATATGGCATGATCTTTAGGTACAATAGCAAAAAACAAAATAAACCTGGCGTTTTCACAATATGCATAAAATTGCAAAAAGCCCTTGAAGCAAATCAAATTGTGACAGCTTCCCTAGATCGGTTTGGTTTATGAAGTTAAATGAACCACAAGTTAAGTGATTTGAATTAAGCGAATTAGATGTGCAAAAAAATGCTGACCAAATGCTGACTAAAATTTGAGAAAGTGCTGCTGCGGCTCTCATAACTGTCTGGGGCAACTTCAGCCTGCATACTTGCTACCTTCGTGTGAGCATGAATTATTCCATCAAGTGGCAGAGATGGTGGTAGGTGCAGGTATTGGCTTATTTAAAAACTGGCAAACATATCCTCAATGTTAAGCATGATTATGGTCACAAAACAAGCCAGGATCAAGGAATGTACAAACCAAAGGAAAAAAAACATATTTATTAACTAATACCAATAACCTAGGCTCTGAGATCAGAATAAAAAATGTATTGGAAAAAGAAGGGGCCAACATTTTCTAATAAAACTTAGTTGGGATTATGCATTTTCCTGTTTCTGTAAAACAAGCTACCAGACAGCAAAAATAAAAAGGCTTCTTTGATGGCAGACCACCCAATTTGCCAGTAACAGTAGGAACAGATTCAAATAAAATAAAGTAAAATAAAGTAAAAAAGTAAAATAAAGTACACAGCACATAATATTTACAACCTGACATTACCACCATTTTGCATTATTGTTTGTAAATTAATTTCTAGTGTGAAACTGCAGCCTCTTGGTGTTGTTTGTTTTGTGGAGCTTCTACATTAATTCTTCCATTCAAGGGGTGAAATGCATGTTCAGTTGGATGAAGGTTGGTGACTGTCTTGGCCAGTCTAAAACCCTTTCCCCCCAGATGAACTCCTTTACTGCATACACATAGTACACAATGTATTTTGAGTCACTGTCTTTGGGTCAATGCTGCATAATTCAGTGTGTAATCTGAAATTATACTGGATGCATTTCTCTGCAGATTGTCAGTCTGAATGTTTCAGTAGACATCTGAATTCATTCTGTTCCAGGAGCAGCCATTCCAGCCTAAACCATGTCACTATGTCCGGCTTGGTCATCCTCCATTTGAAAAAAAAAACATTTGCAACCAGGTTTTAATTTCCTTGCTGATGTCTTGGGATGTTGCTTCAATAAATCCCTCATGATGCCATCTATTTTGTAAAATTCACCAGTCGCTCCTAGATAAAAGCACACCTACAACATGATGCTATTCCCGTGATTCTACTGTAGCTAGGTTTGTGTTCTTTGGCTTGAAAGCCTCTGTTTTTTTCTTCCAGACACTGATAATCCTTATGGCCAAAAAGTTCTAATTTTGTTTCATCAGATGGAGTTCCCATGTGTAGCTGCAACCTGTAGTCTAGCTTTTTTCCCCACTGATGTTCTCTCTAATTTAGTCGTGCCCAATTCCTCCCCATCACTAGGGGACTCCCACATTAAGCTACTACTACCAGTCAGTCAGGGAGGACCAAAGACTATCAAGTGTTTCCTCCGAATCATGTGACGCCAGCTGACCGCATCTTTTCGACCTGCTCGCTCATGCACCGTTGGGGGAGATGTAACACACTTGGAGGGCAGCGCTATCCGCTCCTTCTGCTTTCATCAGCTCACAGCCATGATTGGCTATAGAGCTGTGATTAATGTGAGAGCACAAAGTGCCTTCCATCCCACCCTGCTGAGAGAGCTTGGCTAATCAGTTCTCTCTAAGCCCTCAGCTGCGAGAGGCTACAGGATCACACCAGGAATCTCTAGATGATAGGCCGAGAACTTTACCATTGGGCCACTCGAAGACGAAAGTCTAGATTTTGATGACAGTTTTCCTTTGCTGTTGTTGTGGGATTCATTTGTACTTTTTGTACCAATGTATGATCAGAATCTCCTTCCTGAGCAGTATGATGACTGCATGGTCCCATTGTGTTTATACTATCATATGCTTGTTTCTATAGATAAATTGTTGGTACAATTTCAGGTTTGGAAATTGTTTTCTAGGATGAACTTGTGGAGGTCAACAATTTTTTTCTGATGTCTTTGCTGATTTTTGATTTTCCCAGGATGCCAAACAAAGAGGCTTTAGGCGCAGTGGTAAAGTGCTCGCCCTATCATCCGGAGATCGCAAGTTTGATTCCCGGGTGATGCTGTAACCTCTCGCAGCTGGAGGTCTAGAGAGAACTGATTGGCCGAGCTCTCTCACAGGGGAGGGATGAGAGGTACTTGGTGCTCGCACATTAATCACGGCTCTACAGCCAATCAGGGACGCCTGTGAGCTCACGCAAGCGGGAAGGAGCGGATAGCATTGTACTTCTAGTGTGTTACGCCACTCCCAATGGTGCGTGAGCAAGCAGTTCAAAAAGAGGGGCGGTCGGCTGGCGTCACGTAGTTCGGAGGAAACACTTGATAGTCTTCGGCCTTCCTGGCTGAGTGGTAGTAGTAGCCTTAATGTGGGAGCCCCCTAGTGACAGGGAGGAATTGGACACAACTCAATTAGGGAGAAAATGGGGGGAAAATTGAAAAAAGAAAAAAAAAACGAGGTGTTGAGTTTGAAGGTAGGCCTTAAATACACCGACTGGTATACCACCACCAATTAGCTTTTAAAACCATGACATAATTTGTGGAATTTTCCAAGCTGTTTAGCATACTGTGTCTGCTGTCTGCTGAGTATACATTACAAACCAAAAGTTTGGACACACCTTCTCATTCAAAGAGGTTGAATTTGTATTATGACAAGAAAAAAGCAGCTAAGTAAAGATAAACGAGTGGCCATCATTACTTTAAGAAATGAAGGTCAGTCAGTCCAAAAAATTGGGAAAACTTTGAAAGTGTCCCCAAGTGCAGTCACAAAAACCATCAAGCGCTACAAAGAAACTGTCTCACATGCGGACCGCCCCAGGAAAGGAAGACCAAGAGTCACCTCTGCTGCGGAGGATAAGTTCATCCGAGTCACCAGCCTCAGAAATCGCAGGTTAACAGCAGCTCAGATCAGAGAGCAGGTCAATGCCACACAGAGTTCTAGCAGTAGACACATCTCTAGAACAACTGTTAAGAGGAGACTGTGTGAATCAGGCCTTCATGGTAGAATATCTGCTAGGAAACCACTGCTAAGGACAGGCAACAAGCAGAAGAAACTTGTTTGGGCTAAAGAACACAATAAAGAACACAATAAAGAAAACTCTTTGAATGAGAAGGTGTGTCCGAACTTTTGGTCTGTACTGTATGTAAACTTTTGACTACTGGAATTCTGATTTTTTGTGGCAAAAATTCCTTGTTTCATGCAAGTAGATGTAAACAAATTGGCAAACCTATAGTTTGTTAACATGAAATCTTTAAAGTGGTTACAAACATTAGTTTTAATGGCTTCACCCTAGGTATGTATATAAACTTCCAACATTAACTGTACGCTGTAATAGCCAGTCCTGTTGGTGTCCAAATATACATGACCTTTTATATAAAGAATAGTATGTCTGTTTTTTCCTCTCTCCATCATTCTTTCTGTCAAGCTACACATGTTACCAGTGATCTTGACCCCATCTACCCTCGGGACGTGTCTGACACATCCTGGTGACCCTCTTCTGGTTGGAGTTCTTGTCTCATGGAGGCCTCTGGCTTGCTGCTGATGGTTCTGTGTGGTGTGCTTGGGAATGTGCGTGACTGAGGTCATATATGGTCTTGGACTGGGCTGTTGGAGGCAGTTTTTCTGTAATGGTTTGTTGATGCAGCTGCTCAATAGAACTGAATTTGCCACAAACAGTTTTGAGTGAATGTTAAAACAGAGTCTCTATCACCAAAAGTGGACTTTATATTAACTTAAACACCTTTCCTCTTATATAAATGAATTTTCATCCTTATATCACACATATATAGCAGGAATTGATTTATAGTCATACCATCTGATATCATCCAAATGAGAATGAGTTCTGTTTTGAGGCTGGTTTCGATCAAGTTTTCTTCCTAATGTCATCTCAGGGAGTTTTTCCTTGCCACCATCACCCTAGATTGCTCAACAGGAACAAACTGATAGTTATAAGTTACTATCAGTTTAAATGATAAATTTCACAAATTTATATCCATAATTTTCTGCTTTGCAACAATTTCCATTGTTAAAAGTGGTATACAAATAAATTGACCTGAAATCCTGTCCATTACATTGGTCGACATTAGTACACGGTCCAATGGGTGTAATTATTTTCTTTTCTTTTCTTTTCTTTTCATTTTCTTTTTTTTCTGTGTTTTTTTCTGTGTGATTATGGGACATATGGGGTAATTTGGAAGCAAGTATTTCCCTGGCTGTAATGACCAGTATTTTCAGTCTTTTGTATCCCTCAATGTGAGCAAATCAGAAATACACGTGGGCGTGAGCGCACACACACACACCACACGCACACACACACACACACACACACACATGCACATGCACACACGCACATGCACACACGCACATGCACACACACACACACGCACATGCACACGCGCACACACACAGGACAGAGGGGGTGCAGTAAATAGCATGTTTTTCACATTCTGCTCTAAAGGGTGTACCCCTTGTAGTCTCACTGCACATTACCCCTCTCCACCTCCACCCCCACCTCTCTCTCTCTCTCTCTCTCTCTCTCTCTCTCTCTTTCTCTCATGTTATCTAACCTAAAAACCTATATCCCCTGCACTTAATAACAGACAATCATCCACCATTCTTATCAGCAGCTACAGCTGCAACTCAATAAAAGTGTAAAAGGGAACACCATTAATAGCTTTTTCCTTTCTTTCATTCATTTCCTATCTTTCTCTCTTTTCTCTTTTCTCCAGCTGGTATTTGTAAAGGAGAAGACTCATGATTCCTAGTTTCCGCAATTAGCTTATGGGAATGTTCCAAGTCTGTCCTAACATTTCAGTTATTTACCAAACCTATTTCACTTAATAATATTTGAATGTTGTTTTAATCTATTCTTTGATTCAAATGATTCAAATTATAGTCTCTTAAATTGAATGGGCATGTTTGAACTTAAAATCACGATATATTTTTTTACATTATATTATATATTTGATATAGCCTTTTATTTGACATATAAATGACCTTTTCCTGTTCTCAGTTCTTGTCTAGCCAATATGAGCCAGGGTACCTACTCCAGAGTCCTCAGTTTAAATATGTATCCAAAAGCTGAACAAGTTTACACAGTGTGTAAATAACAAAAATTGGTTTCAGCTATTGGCTAGACAGCTATCAGGTATGGAATTACAAAAATCTAATTACAAATCAAAATACGTCAAATGGCTTTTATTGTATTTTCAACCATATACATGTGATATAGTACACAGTGAAATGAAACAATGTTATGCATAGATATAATACATATGATATAATGCAAATCATAAATAAATAATACCTAAATAAAATTTATTTAAAAAAAAACTAAAATAACCATTAAAATATTTTGTACATCAATTATTTTTAGTGAAGTCAAAAGCAAGACTTTTCTTACAGTCAATACAGCTGTCAGTTGTTTGTCACCAAATGGGGAAGGCCTGGAAATTAGACTGCAGGCAGTAAAGGATTGGTTTAGATTATAAAGAAAGACAGACAGGCAGTCTGACAAATAAAAAAGGAGATAGGAGTAGCTGGTTAATGCTGATTAGTGAGCAGCTATTTGTGCCCATACAATGTCAGTGCATAGTGTGTGTGTGTGTGTGTGTGTGTGTGTGTGTGTGTGTGTGTGTGTGTGTGTGTGTGTGTGCTTGAGTGCATGAGTCGGTCCCCATTATGCCAGAAGGATACTGTATTTACCCATCCCCCATTGTATCCCAACACAAGAGAGCTGCATGGATACAAAATACATAAATTCATTGCATTCATTCATGCATCAATATGTCTGCACACAAATTAATGCAAAAATAAAAAAAACATCCATCCATGCTTAATATTTCTTACTTGAGTATTATTTGGAATATAAAGTGCAAAAGTGTAATAGTGTGAAAAGTCGACTTGATATATCCAAACAGTGAAAACACAACAAAGGAGCTGAAATTAAGGAAGAAAAAAAAGAAGAGAGAAAAACATGCAGAACATGGTAGACTGTCCTGCAGTTATGTAAAAAGTAGCCAAAAGAATGTTAGAAAAGTACATATTTTTGAAAACTTGTTTTTAGCAGGCAGTATTATAAACCATTAAGGAAAATGCTTCAGTTTGGTCAGTGTTGGCTTTAGTGAAAATGGGGTGGCTAAAAAGGGATGAATAGAGAGAATTTTGGGGAAAGCATTACAGAAGCTTTTTCTGGGCTGTAGTCCAAGATTGTTGCCATGGTTACAGTAAATGGGCAGTAAAAAAGGGCTTAAAAAATAGAAGTCAGAAAAAATAGTTAGAAAAAATAACAGCATAAAAAATACAATTTATTTAAAGCTTCAAAAGCACATTTCAAAGTGTAAGAATACAACTTACTACACAGTCAGTATGCTTGTGTGTGCAATCTATAACTTATTATATTATTGACTTCTACTCTATGCATATAATATTTCTCACATTATATAGCGTTTCTAAAATATTCATATTCTTTCATATATTATCATGCTATACCAGATATATTTTATCCCAAGATTTCTAAACACAACCATCTCAAAGGGTTTACAGGGAATGGTTATAAAAAGAGAAAAATATGCAGTGAGCAGCAGTTCTCTGGGCGAAAATGCCTTGTTGATCCCACAGGTGAGAAGAGACATATAATGTGACATAATGTGACATATAATGAACCTGTGATGTCAAATTATATGAATATAATAAATAAATTATGAAGGAAATATGTATAAAAAGCTGCTTTGCATGTTAAAAGTAATGGACAAAATAATTTTAGCTGAGGAAGGCATCATTAGGTGTTTGTCGATTTGTTTGTCTACTGTATTACATCAGTCAAAGAGGATGGTTGTTTGTAACTGCTATTGAGGCCCTGGTAATCTATGCAAGGGAAAGGCTGAAATTTTTGTCAAGAATTCTGAACCTGTCAAGGTAATTGAAACATAAATTATCCTAACAGCAAAAAATTATCTGGAGTATTCCTCCATTGATTTGGTTTCAGGCCTAGAAAAAGAAAAGGGTCCACCCCTCACCACTTCTTTTTGAACCCCTTCCTCAGAACATAATACCCATGAGGAACACACCACAAATAAACACTCAGGAGGTGAAGGCAAAGGTGTGGGAAAATGCATGAGGCATGGCAGGTTTGACCCTACTCAAGCACCAACCCAGTGGACCAGTCTATGTCTATGACAGTATAGCCACTGAAAGCCTAAAGCAGTTGGAAACAAGCTGATGAATGAATGAATGAATGATGAATGAATAAGTGAACTCAAGTGACTCAAGATTGACCAGGGAGATTTGGAGATTTTTACCAATGGACAAGGGTGTCCACCAGTGATTGAATGATGTGCTACTGACCACTGCATGGAAGAGAGGTGGATAGAAGGCCCCCACAGGATAAGATGGATAAGTGTAAATATGGATAGCTTCATAGGCCCTCGCTCCTCTTGAATGTGATTTTCCCAATAACTCTGGCCAGTGGAGCTGAATTTACCCAGATCCCATGGTGGGAAAAAAAATTCTCTTGTATGTGCTCAGTCCCAGATATTCATATATTTACCAAGTGGATGGGTACCGCTGATGAAGTGACTTGGGAGTCATAAAGAATTGGTCTCAAGATGAAGTTTATTGTTCGCTGAAGAATATTGTTCCCTTTTTCTCTCACTAGGTCTCTTTTTTTCCCCAGGTCTCCTTCCAAAGATAACCTTTCAAGTTCATCTTTGCACTGCTTGTGGTCAGCCAATCCTTGTTCAGGTCTGAGAGACCTTGCATGCCATTCTTGAATGCCACAATAACTGCCTTCTGGTTCCACTGTCTCACAGCAACCAGTATACAGAGGGCAGTGGTGTACTCAGCCACTCTATGACTGCCTTAAGGTGAAGTTGTTTTGTGGCAGCCTCAAGTCCATTGCCTGGATGAACAATGACCCTCCTCATTTGGTTTGTAAGAGGTCTGATGGTTGAAGCGCAAGAGGTCTGCACCTCCCAATGGCCATGGCCGAGAATGTTAATGCTTTAACTGTGAGAAGGAGGATGTATGCAATCTTTGATTGATAAGAACACAAGCTGAATGTCTACAGCTTTCAGTGAAAGAACAATGTTCAGATGCAGTTTTGTGAACCTCAGTCGTGCCTCAGTGTTCTTGTTACAGAGGAGGCTTTCTCCTGGCACCCTTCCAAACAAACCATGTTTGTTCAGTCTTCCTCTTATTAAATGTGCTGGAACATCCACTCTTGAGAAGATTGGCAACTGGCTGGAATTATACTTTCCACTTGTAAATAATCTTTCTCACTGTAGAGCGTTGAACTCCAAAATACTTTTTCCAGATTGAAGTGCAGCAACAGTTGCTTCTCTAAGACCATTGCTGATATCTTTGCCTCTTAGCATTGTGTTAACACACATCTGAATGCTTCAGACCCGCAAAATGTTTTGATTTTACAGAGGTCTGCACACCTGCTGATTATCATTAAAATAAATGCTGATGATAGCAAAATTATCCTGTGGAGGCAGAAAGAAGTATTGCCCACATGCTTTATTCTCTTTTTGGATTCTTTTTTTTTTCAGTGGCAAAGTGAAATAAGTTATATGTTGTTGTTCACCTGAGGTTGTGTTTGCCTAATGGCATGATCCACTACGATCAGATGATTTCTATTGTTTTTACAAAAAACAAACATAAAAATAAAACAGGCGGTACTAACTTTTTGTTGTTGTTACTTAATTACTTACTGCAAGATGTTATTTCATAGTTTTTTTTTTTTAAATACAGTATTGTTCTAGCAAAAATAAATCTTCAAAAATCAAACTTGTGTCCAAACATTTGACTGGCATTTTATATGGAGAAACTTTGTTGATATTTTACGGTTTCTTTCCCCCTGTCATTTCAAAGAGCAGAAATTCTGAATTGCATTATTATTATAATTTTTTTATGACATTTTCTTAAGATTGTTGGGAGATTTCTTGAAATCCCAAATCACAAACAATATATGCTAGCTGGAAGCCAAAAACAATTACAGTAGTAAGATAGCAACTATCAAGCCTACTACTTTAGGATGATTACATGCAGTTGCATGTTTTCAGTTAAAAAAAACTAGGAAGTACATATAACAGAGAACCTTACTTCGAGTGTGAACACCACTTAAAAATGGCTCAGAAACTTCTTTTTTTTTTCCCGGTGGACCCTCAAACTCAACTGGGTTCCTTGTTACTTGTTCTTTGTGTCTAGGGACCTGGTGGCAATATAGATCATCTCACACTGTATTAACTAAGATATCTGGGAGCCAACTGGCCTGAGGTTTGTATGGTCAGCATTTAGTTTCTTTACTTTAAGCTTTATACAGATGCTGATTTCCAGTAGGACTTACAGTAGCACCTGCACACAGTGCCAAAACTGGTTTGCTGACCATGATATTATTGTCCTTGACTGGCCAGGCACTTGTCTGACCTGTACCACTTAGAGCATTTATGGGTTATTGTCAAGAGGAAGATGATAAATTTCTTTGACCAAGTACTGAGTAAGTAAAATTTCAGAATTTCTGTATCATAAAGCCATTTTAATTAATCTTAGGAAATATTTTAATATTTAGGTTACTGGATTTTTTTTATTTCATATAAATATTAAATTAAACAAATTATATAAAAAATCTAACCAAAAAAGGCTTGAACTAGTTAATTTTACTTGTAATGAATCTAAAGTATGTGATTTCACATTTTAAATTAAACTACAAACAATAACTTTTCCATGATATTCTATTTTTTAGATGCACTGTGACCATAACTAATTCTAATTCTGCTGTAATATTAATAAAAGAATAACAATGATGCATATGATTATATAGTTTTGAAATACATTTGTTACAATTTACTTATTGGAGAATTTATTCTTTAATGTACTTAAACATTAATAGACATACTTGGACAAAACAGAAATGTAACTATTTGTTCTAAAATAGATTACATTTAAGAATAATCATATTCCCTATGGTTCATTTGAATATAATTAAACTTGATCTTGACAGGCTTTGATCCCATCTTGTACTGTACTGTCCATGCTGCCATGCTGAATGACTGAATGTAGCATTTTGCTAGCCTGTGTACATTGTTAATTTAAATGCTAATTATCCGTCTATGGCTCATTGTAGAAATGTGCTTGGCACACGCAGTAAAGTCCCCTCTAACCCCCCCCCTCTCACACACACAAACGCGCGCGCGCACACACAATAGGATGAAGGAAATGGGCAACTTAATGATCCATGCCATGTTGCTAGGTAACACTAGGTCTGGATTCTACAGATAAACGAAAGCATTTCACAGGCACTGCGAGATATGGGGAGACTTGATGAAAGAGTGGGGGCGGGGTGAAAAATAATGGATAGATCCTGATTTCTATTCATGATTTTTTTTCTATCTGTCTCACACCTGCCTATCTGACTTTCACCTTGTTCGCCGCTCTGAGAACTGTACAAACACTAAGCGCTGTCCTGCCCAAGATAAATAGCGTTGCCCTTTCTCTTTCCCCCCGCGCCTAATCCTTCTGTAACGCCTTCGCACTGGATATACGCAGGTCAGCAGACAAAGCGCAAAGCGGAACATGATGCAGCAGCAAGAAGCACCCGCGATGCGGATGAAATTAACGATCAGTTAACGCAGAGTGCGTTCAGTAATACAAGTTAGTCTTAAGGCAATGGGCTTCGCTTGACCCCTTTTCCTGAGACTCGTTCCCAGGTTCGATCAGCTGCCCCATTCGAAATATCACATTATCACGTTTTAACACTAACCCATAATTTATATGTAATAATGACGAGAAATAACTTGTTTTTTTTTCTAATCCGCCACGTGGTTGCAATGCATTTAACCCAGTGTACAAGCTGAGTTCACACACTGCAGTGTGCATTTGGTACCCGGTGTACTGCAGCAATCCGTATCGGAGCGCGAAGCAGAAATCAGGACTGATGCATGTTAACATGACAGGACCAGAGTTTTTCAACAATACTGGTGTCACTTTGACTCAGAAAATGACTGGATAGAGCAGTAAAGAGAGATGACAGTGAGCTAAGACCTGGTAATACTCCGGGCCGTGGATGACGTCACAGAGAACGCACTTAACCCGTTCTGACGTGTGGTGTGAACCTCTTGACTCGTGCATTTCTGCACTGTGCTGCTGCCACATGATTGGCTGACTGAATGCATGAAATGAACTGCATAAATGCGCAGGTGTACAGGTGTTCCTGTTAAAATGGATGTGTATTGTCTTGAATTTAAATAGCTGAATAAGTTCATGAAATTGATTGTATTGTTATTATTATTATTATTATTATTATTATGTGGAATTTAAAAAATGCAATCGTGCAGCAGGTTTAAAAGCAGGGTGTTAATATCAGAAATTGTGGGCTGAGCACATTAGACACTTAACAGAGAAATTATCAAGAAAAAAATAACTGAGTGATCTGAGTGGCGCCGCGCATGTCCGAGTAGAGCCTAACTTCTAGCAACACTTGAATTCAATTCGATTTTATTTGTCATTGTTGCAAAGCAGCTTTACATAATCAAAAGAACTTATGGAAATATGTATAACGTGAAAAAATGTGTATGAGTCAAAAACACTCGTGCTTAAGTGTGACTCCGCGTGATACGGGCCATTAAGTCTCAAGTCTGATCAGAAAAAAGAAAAATAAAACAAAGTTATGCAATTAAATCTTTAGCCCATAAAATTATTGAAATTATTGTTTTCTTCTGTTATAAGTGATTACATATGACAAAATGCTGTGTCATGGAAGATATAGTGATTGATGAAAACAACCTGCACGCTTATTAAAATGCATGTATTTTAAGCAATCAGCTCACCTGGCAGCACTTCTACACTTCCGCTAATTAAAAGGCAGACAAATTGATGCACAAAATCGATGTGTGAAGTTAAACACATCGAGCAGAATGTTCAGCCGGACTTCCATTTCTCCAGCCCCTTTCTGCAGCCTGTCCACGTCTGAGCGATTCTCCTGCATGGTGCCTTGGAAATAACGTGCAGGGATTTTTTTTCTTTTCTTTTTCTTTTCTTGCGACATACGTGTGGTGCGGCATGAAGAGCATGTGCGTTATGTTTTCTCTTGCTTCTTACTGACACACAAATGGCCATAACAATTACAGAAATATTTTTTTCTTCCAGAAAGAACATTACACGCATCTGATGAGAGATGTAAAGTAGAATCGTGGCTCGCTTTGCTGCGGTCACGTGACCAGGGCATGCTGGAATACTAAACAGCGATTTGTAGAGAGAGCGCCAGCGACACAATGTCGGTGATTGCAAATCGTCTGTAAATTGCACTTATTCAAAAGTGGGCTGAACACAGTGTCCCTCGCCATTTGTATTCACATGCTGTGACAATGCAGATCACTTCTTATCGTTCTGTTCTTGTCCTTCTCATGTCTTCTTAGTTGCATTGTGTTTAAAATACAGCACGGTTTTATCAAGATTTCTTCTTTCAAATAAAATTATTTATGTTCACTCCCATATTTTCCTAGCTTGTGTTTGTTAATATAATTAATATAATCAAATGTAATAATATAAAAAAACCACATGCATTTGAACGTTTTTGACGTTTTTGTAAATATGTGCCAATATGTGTATAAAGAACTTTCGCCATTACATTGCAATCACAAACCAAATGATAATGACCTGAGATTGTTGTGTGAGTGTGAGAATTTCTTTGTTTCCTTACACATGCAGTCTGATTGGTGAAATTGCCTGTAGTGTATGACTGGTTGTTTGAGTGTGTGTGCATGTGTGATGGGTTGGCACCTCGACCAGACTGTCTTGAGATAAGATCAATCCCCCTGCAATCGTACACAGGACATTTAATGGTGCATAGACAATGGATGGATAGATGAATAGATGGATGAAGTGTATATTTCTCTGTGTGTGCTTCATCTTTTAGCCAGTGTTGTCAAATCATCATACACTGCTACTTTTAAGGCTGGAGATACACTACATGACTTTAGACAGGATTTTGTATGTGATGTAGTTCGTCCTAGTCGGCACCAGTCAGCACAAGTTTCGACCAGTTGGCACAAAAATCTATAACTTGACTTTGCAAGTGTGTGAAGAGAACAGACTGAGAACAGACCCCTCCCAAGTATGAGTGTATCAAACGGTTGGTTTTGTCTGAGCCCCACCACACTAAACACTGGAGCTCTCCAGGGCTGTGTGCTTAAAACACTGCTGCTCACATTGATGACTCACAACTGTGTAGCAACACACAGCTTGGATCACCTCATCGAGTTTGCCAGTGACATGAATTTGCTGGCTCTCCTCAGCTAGAAAAGCTACTGAACACACAGAGTGGAGGTGTAGAACCTAAGAAGCTAAGAAGCCAATGCAGAGCCAGCAACTTTTCTCTGAATGTGGACAAAGCATCATCATATGACCATTAGGCACTGTTCTCCCAGGTTTTTACAAGTTTTGGAATGTTGTAAACAAGATCATTTCAAAATAGTTGCTATATTTGATGCTTAACGGGGAAGAATAATTTGCCATTTTTAAAATGGTGCAATATTTTTTGATACATACATACAATTGATGTATACAAGACCAAAAAGGCACTATTAAATACAGTCACAGGTACATTCCCAATTATAGCTTAATCACGACAAGACAATTTTAGTGAATTAACGCCCTTGGTGATGTGGCACGTATGATGGGCTGTCAAAAGAATTATATGGTAGCATGGAATACATGTAGGTGGAGTTTTGAAGAACAGACAAAGGATTTCTTTAGCCTAACTGTATTTAAACGTCTGACCACAATATACATACATACATACATACATACATACATACATACATACATACATACATAGATACATACCACACACACACACACACACACACACACACACATACACACACACACGCACATATATAAAGAGTCAGCCGTTTATACACACGTCAGTAAAAGAAAAATACTATGATGTATATTATATTATATAATCATAATATCATATATATAAATATATAACATATATCAATAAACTTTGCATTAAAATTATTATATATATATTATACATTTATATAATTTTTTTATGCATATATATATTCTTTCTTTCATTCTTAAAATCGCATTTGTGTATGTACCTAGCAAATATGTGGGAAGTAGTCCGTATGTTAGCCCAGAGAAACAAATGCCACTGCATTGCCTTATGGAGACTGGACTGAAGACATGACCTAGATTCACTTACTATGATGCCAGAAGGGTTCATCTTGCTGTCTTTGTGCTTAACCAGTGAACTGTGTTATGGCAAAAACAGAATAAATATACCACATAGCATATCACCGTAGTGGTATTATTTTATACTCGTAATGTTCCTTGTGAACAATGAACTAAAAATGATTGTGTAAAGAGAAGTATGCCCCACATTTTGAAATCTGCAGCTATCCATCAGTTGTCCACAAAAAGAGTAAAGATTATGTTAATGTGGTTACCTGGCAATTTCCCACCCACCAGCTAGCACTCCTATGTCATATGACAGCTACAATCCAAACAGGGTGAAGGCTAACACAAGCTTCCTCTGAGACAAGTGAAGCCTGGCAACTGCTCTTTTTAAATTGCTGCTTATGCTGCATCGCAAAGCACTATAACACACTTGTACTTTAGTACAAGTGAGCCATGACTGACAGGGAAGAGAGCATATGGCTGTCCTATTAAAAAAAAAAGAATGAAAAATTTTACTCCCTTTGCTCTCAGCTATGGCTTATTAAATGTAAACAAATTCATTAACTGTCTACATTTAAGCCACTGTAACAAAATATATAGGTTACATTTAATGACGTAATCCACATTTAAATACAAACTTCATAATTTTGAGGAATAATAAATCACAATTAAATAACAAACAAATAAATAAAATGAAAACTTTTAGGAATAAATTGATAACTATCATACAGTGACAAGAAAAGTAAAGACAAAAGAAAACTATAAGATCTTGCCTAAGAACAGTATTAAATGAAATTTAGACTAAACCATACATTTTTTAAGGTAAACAGCATATTAAAGAAAAGAAAAAAAGAAAGAAGTTAAAAAGTAAACCCAGAATGTCTCTGATGCCCTCTAGTGTCTGGGTGCAGTCTTTGATTTCTCCTTCACCCAGGAACATATTGTTGTCACCCTTACCCATAGTTTTCCACACTGGCACACCGTTCATCACTATTAAAGTTAGGTTGTATTTTACCTAACCCATTTTAAAGGCATATCCTTTCATTTTTGTTTTCAATTTAACTTCTGGCAAATTCTTTAAATGTTCTACAAAACTTAACCAGTAAACATTTTACTACTTCACTCTCGTTAAAACTCAAAAGATACATTTAATGAGGGGCCCCAAAATGTATACACACTTCAACATGAAAATTATGTGTGTAAATATAATTATTACTAAATTTATATAAACATCAAAGGATAGCTGTGGTGGCATGGTGGCGTGGTGGTAAGCACTGTCATTTTGCACCTCCAGGGTCCATGTTTGATTCCCGCCACGGGCTCTGTGTGTATGGAGTTTGCATGTTTTCCCCGTGCTTCGTGGGTTACCTCTGGGTACTCTGGTTTCCTTCCACAGTCGAAAGGCATGCAGGTTAGCCTAACTGGTGTTCTCAAATTGCCCCTAGTGTGTGTCTATGTGTGCCCTGTGATGGATTGGCACCCTGTCTAGGGTGTTCCTCCTAGGTATAGGGTGCCCCTGGTATAGGCTCCAGACACCCTGTGATGCTGAATACAGGATAAAGTGTATAAGCGATGGGCGAGTGAGGGTAGCTGTAAGTCATGTTTGAATTATGCAATCACATTATGTGCTCAAAGTGATCATCAAGTATCATGCAGATCAATTTCTGTGAACATTATAGTCAATGATGCTCATACAGTAGTTTGCCTCTCCTTTATTGTCCCTTTATTGTCCACATTCTTTAGTGTATGTAGTGCACAACCTTTTATGGTACACCACATTCTTCGCCATTGTTTTTGTTTTTTTTGGCTCTCTTCGGATGGTCACATGATAGCATCAATGATGGTGCGACTACTGACATCTTTAGAGGAAACATAATACTACACACATACAGTATATGCTGCCATAATTCTATTAAAATTTTTAAACTAAACATAGTTAGCAACTGTTGAACAAATTTGAACGCTCAGTCAGGTCTATAAACTTTGAAACAAAAATAATTATTTTATTTTATTATTATTATTATTATTATTATTATTATTATTATTATTATTATTATTTTGGTATTTGGCCCCCATACACTATGGCATTGAATTTGACATGAAACATTCAAGATGTGAGCAAAGGCAAGATTTCGAAATTTTCTCAAATTTAGTCTTAGCTAACTTGGCAAGGAAGAAGTATGGCGTTCGCCCTGTCCTCAAGAATGTGGCTTCTTTTTGCATGATCAAGACCAGCATGAAGTGTGCCCCGTCTGCTTGGGAATTCTCCATTTTTTAGGAACGCACTAGTTGAGCCTGCATCATGTGCACTTTGTTGCTAGCTCAGGCATTCAACCCTAGAAAGGTGGTTCACGTTTGTAGAGAGTGTCCTTGGGAAAATAATGGTAGCCCAACAGGACCTCCTACTCTCTGAATCAGCAGCAACAACTACTGCAGAAGTCCCCGCTCTTAGCTGGGGAGCTCCCTGGTACTGCTGGCCAACAGCATAGTTTCATATTACAAAGTACGGTTCGCCCACTAGCTCCCAAAGTTAAGACAATTATCGTGTTTCCCGCCCCAAAAACAAAAAGAGAGCTTTGGCACTTTTTTGGCATGGCTGGCTATTACAGAAGCTTTTGTACAAATTTCTCATATGTGGTTTTATCTCACACATTTCTCCTCCGTAACTCTGTCCCTTTTGTGTGGTCCTCTAGTTGTGAAGCGGTGTTTGAGTCTGCTAAATCACGTTTAAGTAGTGCACCTGATATTTCAAAGCCCGAAAAGTGTCCTTTCTGCTCCTGATTTTTTGAGGCCTTTGAAACTTGAGGTGGATGACAGTGGTCCAGGGGCTGGTGCTGTGTTGATTCAGGAAGATGCAGATGGTATAGATAATCCTGTCAGCTACTGTACTTTTCTCATAAGTTTAATCGTCATCAGTTGAACTACAGTACTATTGAGAATGAAGCCCTCGCACTTTTGCTTACACTTCAACATTTTGAAGTTTCGATTGGCTCTAGCACTGACACCATTACTGTTTTTACTGATCATAACCCCCTAATGTTTTTGCATCGCATGTCAAAATATCGCATGTTTAATCATGAAAGGTTTTAACCTAAACGTCAGGCATAAAAAAGGGTCTGAAAAATCTCTGTGCCATGATTATAGTTGTGAACCGGATGTTCACTCTTAAAGGAGTGGGCGTTACGATATTGAGTTTTTGTGTTTTGTGCTTTTTGTGTCCCTGCTTGTCTCCGCTGGTGGTGGGATGAAGTGTGTCCATTAATGTTTCTCGCCCACTGCAGTTGGTTCCTGCAATCTGTTGGTTGCTGACCTGCCCTAGCCTTGCTGATCCCGCCTCCTGCCTAATGATTGGGTAACCAGGAGACCCAGAGGCTTACTTAGGCCCTTTAGACTACAGTGCTGCAGACTGTGCCTTTGCTTACTGCTTATATTGTGACTGTTGTGAAAATTATAGTGTATGACCCCTTGCTTCGTTTTCTTGACTATGATCTGGTTTCTCCTTTGATGTTCATTGGTATTTGATAGACTGTTCCATGTATGACCATTTGCTTGGGTTTGATCTTCTTCGGTTCAGTAAATACTCTTTGTATATAATCGCAGTGTTTGTATATAATTCTGTATATAGTAGGAAGTCGATGCCATTTTGTTTATACTTTATTTTCTCCTGGTTGTGGTTAGTAAGGTAGTAAGGGTAGTGTTATATTTCTTTCCCCTTTTTTTCTTTTCTTTCCTACGGTCTAGGTTGGGCCGGAACACAGATAGCGTTAGTTCTGTCTCACATTCAGGCTCTGGGTTTGTAAACATGCAGAGATGTTAGCTGACTCTGAGTCAGCAGTTTTCATTCCAAGGTCCGGAGATTGTTTTAAGTTATAATAAATCTTAATAAATCTTCTAAAATAATCTTAAATAAATCTTCTGGATTTGACCCAGATCATTAGATGACAAAGGAAGATTTATTAAGAAAATTTATTGAGCATGTACACCTCAGTCAGTCAGCCTAGGCAATGGAATCCAAACATATATGACAAAACATTCATTTTATACTAATATATAAACATCATCCCAAGGCCAGAAAAAGAAAAATAATAAGAGAAAAACACAATCAAGGTAAAAAAAACATCATGTGAGAACTAGGTAAACAAGGACACTTATTAAGTAAACAAGGACACTTAAAAGATCACGCTGACATTTATTCATTCTTAATGATTGTGCCATATTCATGTGTGTATCAGTCATAGCATGACTCATTCCCTTTCAAGGTGAGACACAAACTTTTAAATCCTTATTCGGGAATGGGGTGCTATGACTTTTCTAAGGAGTGGGCTTTCCCTGTGGGGGCAATTTACTTGCCCAAAAAGTCCCATAGACTTTACAATGAGAACAACTTTGATCTGATTCCTGACAGAGCAGTGTTTCCGTTAGTGTGTGTGTTTGTGCATGTGTGTGTATGGAAATTTGAAGTAAGATGTAAGGAGGGAGGGGGCTACTTCCCTCCTATTGTCTTACACAGGAGCCCGCTCCCTTCTCTCTTATTTGATTTAAGGGTGTTTACGGCTACTGTTTGGGATGACTTTCATACACACATGCACACACAAACATGCGCATGTGTGCGTGCACGAACACACACACACTAACGGAAACACTGCTCTGTCAGGAAACTTCTTTAACAAGGAACCTCGCTAATGAAACTCGTGCACACACAGTAACGAAATTAAGAGAGAGAGAGACTCTGGATCTTTAACAAGGTACCTCTCTAATGACACTTGCTTTTGCTTTACGCACGCACACTCACATGTGGTCACAATGTTATGATAAACAGTACATATGCACGGATGTTGACTATGTAAGTGTGACGCACACACACTGAGACTGAGCATGGGAGATGATTACCCATAATTCTGCAGCACGTGAGAGATGAGAACCATTGGCTCAGTTGTGGTCATGTGATGCTCGGTAGACAAAACACATGCGTATATCAAGCCCTTGCTCATTTATTAAGTTAAAATTAAACTAGTTCAGGGGTCAGCAACCTTAAACACTCTAAGAGCCATTTGGACCCGTTTTCCACAGAAAAGAAAACACCGGGAGCCACAAAACCCTTTTGAAATTTAAAATGAAGATAACACTGTAAATATTGTTTTATACTATAAATAACTCATTTTATATGCTATGTATAAAAAACTATAGTGCGTTGCATTTATGAAATCAATGAACTGCTAAAGAGAAAACAAAATCTTATTTCTGAATGCAACAAAAAACATTTTTGAACTCTGAAAAAAAGTTGCAGGGTTGAAGGTTAAAATAAAATAAAATAAAATACTTAATGTCTATTTGTCCTACTCGTATTAATGAAATAAAAAGCAGAACTTAAATTATCCACCTGCAGTAAACCAAAAATGCCATCTGCCATCATAATTTTATGGAACATGCAGTCAGCTGTCAAGCAAAAAATGGAGCTAGAAAAAAGAAATCCGTAATACAACCCCTGGCAAAAAGTATGGAATCACCCCTCTCAGAACATGTTCATTCAAATGTTTAATTGTGTAGAAAAAAAACAAGCACATACAAGCCACAAAACTATTTTCATTCAACAATTCAACCTTGTGGCTGTATAAAACACTTTTTAAAAAAACTAAGAAAGATAACTATAGTCAATGACAACTGTTCAAACAGATCAGAGGAAAAAAATATGGAATCACACAAATCTGAGGAAAATTATATGGAATCACCAAATAAAAACACTACTAGTACTTTGTTGCACCACCTCTGGCTTTTATAAAAGCTTGAATTCTCTGAGGCATGGTTTTAACTAATGACAAACAGTATACTTCATCAATCTGTCTTATTGCAGTTGCCAGATCAGCTTTGCAGGTTGGAGCCTTGTCCTGGACCATTTTCTTTAATTTCCACCACAGATTTTCAATTGGATTGGGGTCCGGACTATTTGCAGGCCATGCCATTGACATTATATGTCTTTCCTGTAGGAATGTTTTCACAGATTTTGCCTTATGGCACAATGAATTATCATCCTGAAAAATGATGCTACCATCACGAAACATCCTTTCAATTGATGGAACAAGAAAAGTGTCCAAAACCTCAACATAAACTTGTGCATTTATAGAAGATGTAATATCTGTCATGTCTCCCATATCTTTACCTGACATACAACCCCATATCATTAATGATTGTGGAAATGTGCATGTTTTCTTCAGGCCGTTGTCTTTATAAATTTCATTGGAACAGCACCAAACAAAAGTTCCAGCGTCATCACCCTGCCCAATGCTGATTCGTGATTCATCACTGAATATAACTCATCCAGTCATCTGCAGTCCAGGATTGTCTTTCTTTAGCCCACTGAAACCTTGTTTTTTTCTGTTTAGATGTTAATGATGGTTTTCTTTTGGCTTTTCTGTATGTAAATCCCATTTCTTTTAGGCAATTTCTTACAGTCCGGTCACAGACATTGACTCCACTTTTTGCCCATTTGTTCCTCATTTGTTTTGTTGTGCATTTTCTGTTTTCAAGGCATATTGCTTTAGGTTTTCTGTCATGGCGCTTTGATGTCTTTCTTGGTCTACCAGTACGCTTCTCTTTTACAACCTTTCCATTTGATTTGTAGTTAGTCTAGATTTTAGACACAGCTGACTGGGAACACCCAACATCTCTTGCAACATTCCGTGAAGATTTACCTTCTTCAAGAAGTTTGATAATCCTCTCCTTTGTTTCAACTGACATCTCTCGTGTTGGAGTCATGAGTTATGTCAATCATCTTGGTTCAACACATCACTGATGTGTGCAAGCACTCTTTTTTAACTGCAGACTAATTAGCAGTTGTAATCAGATACAGGTGTTTGTTTTAGAAATGCAAAGTGCATGGTGATTCCATATAATTTCCCTCAGATTTGTGTGATTCCATATTTTTCTCCTCTGTTTGAACAGTTGTCATTGACTATAGTTATCTTTCTTTGTTTTAAAAAAAAAGTGTTTTATACAGCCACAAGGTTGGATTGTTGAATGGAAATAGTTTTGTGGCTTGTATGTGCTTGTTTTTTTTTTCTACACAATTAAACATTTGAATGAACATCTTCTGAGAGGGGTGATTCCATACTTTTTGCCAGGGGTTGTATTAAACCATTATGAAATCATTAATATTATATAGGCTAGTAATCTGTAAAAAAATATAAAAAATCTTTGTATGATTATAATTATTATTAATAATATGGAGGAAGTTACATCAGCGCTTTGTAAGATTTTCTGAAAGGTGGAGTTTTGACGAGGGAAGATCCCTTCACCGGCAAACAACGACAAATTGATATGTGATCAGTTGTTTTGCCAATCCAGTGCAGGGTAAGGAGTAAATAGTGGCTTTCTCACTGGATTGTGAAGGCTATCTGTGAAATGTGTTTTCATATCTACTGCACCTTCTGTTTGTTATAGCACATTCACTGCACAATGTTACAGTTATACTGGATGTTCAATATATACCATAACATTATTACTTACTGCATTTTCTCATAACACATTGGTATTTAATGTAAATTGCCTACTTGTGCACTTCTGTTTAGATGCTAACTGCATTTCATTGGCTCTGTAAATGTACTTTTCACAATGACACTAAAGTTGAATCTAATCTAATCTAATTTAATCTAATCAAAAGAGGATTATATACGAGGACAATAACCCAGTTATTGATGATCACTTGTAAATACTGTTTATGTGTACTTGTGACTCGGGAAGTTGCGGGACACACTGGAAAATAAGGGTCCCCGAAAGCCACTGTTTAATTCAAACCCTGAATAAGATGATAGAAGAATAGGATAGGATCAACCTAGAAAAACACTCCTCTTCATTAACAGAGGTCACAGCCGATTCAAGCGCATGGATTTTATTGCAAACTGTGCTGGAATCAGTGTGGTGAAAAGTTAAGAAAATAAAAAGCAGTTAGTCTCACGAAGCCTGATTCCAGACCTTCATTCTCTCAAAATCCAGACGAGTGTTACATTGTTCCTGAAACCCAGGAATGAAGGATGACACTCAGGAGAGCCATTTACCAAGCTTGTTGAAACTCTTTCCAACATCCCCATTCAAAGTCTGGAGTTCCTTCAACTACATACAAAGCAGGACCATGTATATATAAATATATTATAATATAAATTATAGATAATTTCAAAGTGGTAATGGTGATAGCATGATGCTTTAGGGCTGTGGAACTGGTGCATTTCACAAAGTAAATGGATATAATGAAGAATAAGAACTAACTTAGAATTCTTAAAAAATGATTAAAGATAACCAATAAATATCAGCCAGACTGCTGAAACTGGGACAAAATTAAGTATTCCAACATTACAGTGACCCCAAACACACATCAATGCTGGTTGTGAAATGGATCAAGCAGACTGACTTTAAGCTTTTGGAGCCTTCAACCCTATTGGAAATTTGTGGGGGTTCCAAAAGCCCACAAAAATGTGGATATACCCCCATTCCACATTGCCTGTTACCTGGGTGTCTAAAACATAAATGTCTAAAAAAATGTCTATTGCTCACAATCTGCCGTTGCATAGGAGAGACTGTTTTTACCTGGAATGTGACATTTTTAGTACGGCCAAAGATGGATGAAGAAAAACTGAAGGTGGAAAAGCAGCTAAAGATGTTTTAAAGCACGCGACACACCCCGTGCCAAACATGAGTCACTGCAGTGTTTCATTTGTCCTGCTTTAACTTAATAATAAGAAAATAATATTAAAAGATATTGATTGAATATTGATTCTGAGCATTTTTCACTATCTAGCAGTACTAGAAGATCCACACCTGCAGCAAGTGCATGCATTCTGCACAGCATTGTTTAATCTCGAATCACTAAAACTCTCCCAGTGACTGTATATAGGCATGAAGGTCATCCAGAAATGAAGTCAAAATGCAACATTCTTTTATATAGACTAGATTGGCAATGCCTAGGATATTGCATTCCGGGTTTATAATACAGTTTTGTCCTCTTTAAATAATTGTTTTGGTACTTGAGCTCAGTGTAATATGTAGAATTTGCTTCTACTTCATGATCTAGGAATGCCTCTCATGTGAATAGCCAAGTCATTTTAGATGTAAATTATAGATAGAGTTCTTAAAACTAATTATTTAAAAAAAGATGAAGTAAAGCACAAGGTCTCAGAGGCCCTCTGCTGGCTCATTTATTCCTCAACCATTCGAAAGGTACATTTCCATTTCTGGTTACAGCTCTTTTTTGAGGGGAATAATAATAAAAAAAAAAATAATAATAATAAAAAATTATAATAATAGTATATGTTCAGTATGACATTATTATCTCCCTAAATAGTAATCCTTAAGATAAATGTGTAAGAAGTAAAGTTGATGGATAATAAGGTAATATGGTTGCATATGACAGTCAAGTCTTGACTTCACCCCTCCTAGTCTAAGATTTTACATAACCTCAGGTATATTGAGTAACATTATGGATATTTGATAACATAGCTAGCAAATGGTCTCTCAGTCATGACTCAAAGCTATAATTTGTCTTAACACTGGTAAAATCCCTTTGAATTAACTAGTCCAGACTAAAAAACAAAACAAAACAAAAAAAACACTAAAGATGTTTGGATTTGAGATTATGAGATGAATATACAACTGATAGATAGAAATGTAAAAATTATTTCCTGTTATTTACATCTTTATGTTTTAAACAGCTTAGACCACAGCACCCTTGGTAGTAAATCACCCAATCTTTAGGTGAGAAATGTATTGGAACAGTGTCACAGCTAACACTTAATATTTGACTGCATATCCTTTGTTCACAACAACTGCATCGAGCCAGCATCCCACTCACATCACCACGATGCTTTTTTGAGATTCTACAGCAGTTTCTTTCAGATGTTGTAAAGGTGAGCTGAAGGCTTAGTTGTGTTAATGGCATGTTGACCTGCCTGGCTAGTCTAAAATGGTCCATGTTTTCATCTGAAGTCCTTTCCTGCATTGGCACGTTGTTTTACTGCATGAAGCTCCTTCCAATTAGATTGTTTTTCTGTGAATTGGAATGTTTCTGTAATCTTCTTTTGCTGCTACCATCATGGGTTACAACATCTCTAATGATTTATAAGGCTTTTCCAGAATTAGCCATGGAAGCACAAGCAATGACACTACCCCCATCATGCTTGATCAGTGAACTTGTATGTTTCAGGCCAAAAGCAGAAGCGTTCTTTCGCCACACTTTCGTGGCGCTTCTCTGTACTTATTTGGTAGTTCCGGTTTGTTCTTCCGATTGTTACTGCTTAAGAGTGGTTTGCATCTTGTGGTTTTTATATTTCTGCTGTCAGATTCCTCTGAAACAGTGAATTGTGGTACCTTCACTAATACCCTTTCGAGGTGGTTGGTGAAGCTACTGACTGATTATGTACAGTTTTAATCCAGGCCAGGCAATTTTATGCACTTAATCTTCTGATCCAAGTCACTCTTCACTCTGTGGTCACCTGGTTTCAGTGCATCTAATGCAATCACCACTAAATGCATTTCACATACCATGAACATATTTTTACACATTGTGTCCTTGATTTGATGAGTTCGCTTCTCTGGCTGTATGGTATTTAAAAACTGAAACAATGATATCTAGGGAGGACAAAACCATGATACTTAAGTAAAAACATGCAATCCTTTATTTACTTATTTATAGAAATACATACATAGTGTAACAACAACAAGCTGTTCATCTCACCTTTTCATCAACTACACAACCTTTACATAATAAACATTAAAAACATTGAAAGAAATAACAGATTTATGTCATCATGATAGATACTGTATTGACATTTATCCCAAAAATAAGGATTTTGTGATGTCAGTAATTGCACTGAAAGTCTAATTTGGAATGGTTTTAATTAGAAGGTATAAAATACAGTACTTTCTTACACAATTCAGTACTTTAAAATGTTGTTTTTTCTTTATGAAAAGCAGCTTTGCCTTAATTGAAAATTAATTTACACAAAAGCATTTCAGGATGAAGTAATTTTTTTATATACTGCATTTGTTTATTGCATAAGGCATCCACAAGATCAAGAGAAAGCACCAAATTGTCCAACCCTATATGTATTGTTTAATAAAACATTACTGATGTGCACTTTTTTGGGTGATGGAATTATGTTACACAAGCTGGATGTTCACAGTAGATAAACAATGAGACATTACTTAACTGGTCCACTTGTGTTTAGGAAGTAGTACAGGCACATCGTAATGTTTATTTAACTTTGTGTAGTACTAAGTAGCACCCTACCCATGTGGGCCTTTCTGGACAACTTATTTTCCCAATCAAGTGCAAAAAAATGTATACAATATTAAATTAAGAAAATTGGAAATACAAATACATTTTTTTTTGTAAATCAGGAAGCCTATTAGATATGAACTCTTGAAGGCCAGTTAATATTAAATAACAGAAATTAGTGCAATATATAACATTTTGCATGCCTCAATCATTACAGATATACAGGAGTGCCTAAAATTCTGGCTTCATAGGCACAAAAAAAGTTTTTAATATTTAAAGGCCCTGTATTTTCTCTTGTGTGCACGATAAATGTTCCTGTTGAAATACACCTCAGATAATGCATTTTCATTCCACAATCTGCCCCTAATTTTACACAAATCTGCCATTTCAGGGTCTTTCAGCACCTTCCACAATTATTGGCACCCCTAGTTAATATGCGTTCTCAGACTTCTAATAAATTCCAAAGGCCTGGGGAACATTGTTAGGGTGCATGGCATCATGAACTTTTAAAATGTCTTGGTATTTCAAAATCGAAACCTGATGGATTCTGTCAATAAGCTGAAGATGGGTCGTCACTGGGTCTTTCAGCAGGAGAACGACCCAAAAACGTGGCAAAATCTACATGAAAATCGTTCAGCAGACAAATTCAAGCTCCTCTCATGACCAACCATGTCCCCAGACCTCAACCCAATTGAAAACCTGTGGGGTGAACTGAAGAGATGAGTGCATAAGAGAGGACCCAGAAAGAATGATCTACAAAGACTGTGTACAGAGAAATGGTAAAAAATCCCTCTATCTGTATTTTTCTAGCTGTAAGTGCTGTCTTGTTGGCAAAAGGGGGTTGTTTGAATTGTTAACATCAGGGCTGCCAATAATGGCACAGATGATTACATGTAAAAATAAATATTACTTAATGTGGAATTTTTTCCACTGTATACTGTACTTCATTTAAAGATTGGATTTTTCTTTTTTTTGTATTGTGGTTCTATATTGTTCAAGCAAAATCTAAATTTATTAGAATCCTAAGAACCAGGGGTGTCAAGAATTGTGGATGGTGCTGTATATAAATGAGCTACTGCTGAGCCATGGCTCACCAGAGAAAAGTATGTAACTTAGTTTTGAAGCCATGTTGGGTATGAAATAAAAAAACAAAACAAAAAATCTTCAAATCCCATATAAAAATGCCTGTAGATCCAGACCTTTGGGCCACCCTGTAGAAAATCTACTTGACAAAACAGTCTGAGGAACAGCCATCTTAAGAAAGTGAGGTAAAAAAAAAGAAAAAAAAGTGAAAAATGCTTCAGTTATTGTATTTTGCTAATTTATTCACACATTATGTTTTCAAAACAATTTGTTTTCAAATTAGTTAATTTCAAAAGTTTTCATTCACATTTCAGTCTAATGATTCCAAATCAAGTAGAAGAGCAGTAGGAAATACTCTTGTGCCATTACATCATCTGCTGTGACCTACATGTTACACAATATAGAAACGTTACAGCGGTCTGTATGTGAAGCTGTATTAAATCACGACATACTTCATTATTTAAAGCCCTTGGCATACCTCAATACAAAGATTCAGTCACTCACAAAATGAGGCATCTTCATTACCTTCCTAGAAGGCATGAATGCCATTCATCTTGAAAAGTATGGTGAGATCATTTTTGCTAATTAAGTAATATTAACTGAGTATATTTAAATTAATTTGCCAGTTTCCTTTGCTAATGCTTTGTTAAGAAGACTAGCAATTTTGGCCAGATTCTAGGAAATTGTTACAGGTTATTTACTGAATATTTTAATTTTCATTAATTAATTAGCAAACTATGGAGCACGAGTCATGTATACGATAAGCAAACTTGCAGATATTGCATGACATCTTCAGGTTAGATTCTCTACAGACATACTTAACATTTCATTTAACCAATAAATGAAAAAGTACCATGACTGATACAAAACCTAATTTGCTTGGCAAATTTTAAATTTTTCTTCATGTGAAGCATTGTCATCTTTAAAATCTTTAAAGGAGTCTTTAAAATGACTTACAAGTTCCATATCAAGAGGAAATACATGCTGCATGGAAAAGCCTTCATAAGTACAACATCTATGAAATGACTATGAAATGTTCCCAACTTCATTGGTAGATTTCTTTAAAAGAAACTAAATAAAAACCATGATAACCCAGATTTCCTGGGCGTATAGTAGGGACAAATGCAGTGCCACAAAATCTAGCACATCAATCAGTGTGTATCAAGTGTGTATCAGTGCAATCAAGAAACTAACTGCTGTATCATTTACTTCTTAACATATTAGACCTTTTAAATGCAAACGTACATAATACGAGTGTTGATTTATCTTCATGACATCCATAATTTCTTCAATTAAAGTCCATGCTTTCTTGTTAACATGCAGTTTGCGAACACCTTGCTCAATGTGCCCTCATCATATTTCTTTTCATCCTCAAAGATGCTTTCTCTTATGGGTCATGTCAGAATATTACTGATGCTGCAGTAATTTACACAGACCCAAATCTACAGTGGAAAAGACCTGGATCAATACACAGTCAAAACAGACCACAATCCATCTTCTGGCATTCTGTAGACTTAGGTTAGCATGGTTAAGTTCACATAATTAAATTAAAGAAAAAAAAAAAAAAACTGCAACTTGCCTCCCACCCCTTGCTTACTGTACATTCCTGCAACCTTTCCATATAAATGAACCACATTCTACAGCAAGGACATTTCAGTCAATTTGGTCTAGCCGCTAATTGGGCCTCATATCTCAATCTGGACTCCTACAGATTTATTAATAAATCATTAATTATATTTAACTTGTATATTATAAAATTTACAATTGTTACAACATACAAGCCAATATTTAAGAAATGTTAAAAAATAAATAATTATTCAAAATTAAAAATGGCGATTAAAAATGCCACGGTATATTATCACTTAATGCTGTATATGTATTAGAGCCAGGACCAAGGAACTGATAAGTGAGCCAATGAATGTATCTAGATATGCTTCTTGCCAACATCAACTTTCTATACCCTCATGCATTTTCAAGACCGCATTTGGGAGGGCACATTCATATGTGAAGGATTTCTGGATAACAGCAGAATTATTTCCTATTTTTAACCTCATCATTTCAAATCAAATTAAACTTTTTCTGGTATTTGTCTCTTGATTTTTAAGGTGCTGTTACACTGCTAAAAATATGCTTTTTGTTGTATTTTTAAAAACTGAGAATTTTATCTGCAGTTTTGGCCTATTGTCCACAAACAAACGCAATTTTGGTCATTAAAAAAGGAGATTATGGCTTGTAACCTTTGACATTAGGTTTTTATGAGGATATTTTGTGCAATGGTGGACTTGCATACAGTAAGCTAGTGGCTAGTGACTTTGTTAACATTGCTTAGTGTCAATTGAACAGAATAAAGCCTGGCTTTTATAGAACAGTCATGGCCTTCTCTCTACTCTTTTGCATTAGATGGCATGCAGTACCCAGTGCACCACCCTTGAGGAAGCGCACAAAGTTTTCACCTACCAAAGGGCCCAGGGAATACAGTCCCACCTCCCGCACACTTTCACAGGTATACGTCTCTACCTTAATTGGGTTGCGCCGACAGCTGATTGGCTGTCCTGGCTCTAACCCCAGCTGCCGTCCCTCTTCAGGCAAAAATGAAAGATTAGGTTGTGAGCCGATCAAAACCAGTGCCAATGAGACCTGTAGCACCACGTGGTGCCCGTCCTCTGCTTCCAGAACACACTTGCCATTGGGATTAAAAGACACTACACTGTGTTTTGGGAAGCTCATATATCCTGGGTAGGAGGACGATTTAGTGTCGTCATTGTCCGTTGATGCCACATGCTGAGAGAGTAAATTGGGTAACGAATTGCTTGGCTGGTACTGCTGCTGGCTCATCATCTGGTGCACTTTGTGGTACTCCGGGTAGAGGAGACGAGGCAGCTGGTTAAAAATAAGTGCTGGGTCCATAACACCTCGGCGGAATGTGTGATATACTGGCACATTGAGGTGGTGAGCACATAAAACGGCATCGGCTGCCGTCAGTCCTGCTCCAACCACCAGTACGGGATCTGAAGATTTGCACAGATGTCCACTTGAGATGGCAGTCTCAAACTCTCTGAAGCTGTGGAACACAAAGGGTAATGACTCTCCTTCAACTCCAAGGTGGGCTGGGGAATCACTGGTGCCTGTGGCAAGCACTATATTCTCTGCCTGCATGAAAAAGGGCATTGCACCTCCATTGTCCAACCTCTGTATACCCTTGATGTGCCAAACAGAGTGACCTGAGCTAAGAGAGGCACGCTGCACTGAAGTTACTGTGATGCCATTGGCAAAGTTGTTACTTAGGCCCATTGTGTTCACATAGTGCTGGTAGTAGGAGGCGATATCTGCTGATGTGGCACGGTCATTTCGAACATTCCTAAAAACAAAATACATTAATTAAATTAATAAACATTAAAAACTCACAAAAAAAAGAGGTGCTGATTAAATCTCAGCATATCTAAAGTAGCATGCTTATAATTAATATAACATTTTAGAATAAAAATGTAGAATAAATTAAATACAAAATCAAGCTGTTAACTGTTGACAAAAGGCAGAACAGAATTCATGGTGTTCCTTACAGATTCTGTTCCCATCAGGTTGAAATTCATCTGACTAGGCTACATTTTTGCAGTCCAATTCTCATTTTGAAAACATTCTCTAAATAAATTGAAACCACTTTTACCCTTTTTGGCCATGTAGTTTATATTCATAGTTTATATTAACAGAAAATCTATAGGCAACATCTGTCCTGTCTGTGATTGACATTTTACCCAGGTCCCAGACTTTGGATACACTTACTTTAGATTAGTCAACGTGCAGCCATATCAGTGTGTTAAATCAAAAGATGTTTGTTCTTCCCCTCTTTGTAGCTCAAATGATCCGATATGGAAAACATGTAGTTAAACCTTGGATTGCGAGCATAATTTGTTCCAGAAGCGTGCTTGTATATAAAAATCACTTGTATATCAAAGTAAAAATATTTATATAAAAATAATTAATACAAAATATAAAAATAAAACAAATTAAGCTACACTTTACCTTGGAAAAGAATCGTGGCTGTAGTGATTGAGACCAGTGAGAGGATGCTTTATGCGTACACACATGGTCACACTGTTATAGCCAACAATATATGTGCACACGGAGGTTGACTGAGTGATGCACCACACTGAGACTGAGCATGGAAGACTTACCCACAATACTGCTCGTATTTCAAGAACCCGCCTTTTTTTTTTTTTTAAACACGGAGTTAAAATTTATTGAACATTTTTGCTCGTCTTGCAAAACACGCGCAGACCAAGGTACTCGGAATCCAAGGTTCCACTCTAATTCCAAGCTCCAAATTTCCACTTCTGAGTCAAGTCAAGGGAGTATAGTCCCTCCTACTCATTTCATACAAATTTACTGAAAGCTTTCTTCAAGCAGTGATCAAAAGATCCTTTTCTATTTGTACAGATCCTGAAGTCAACTTCATACCTGCGTTTCTCTCTCATCCAATCCTTCAAGTTGAGGCCAGGAAGCTCCATCCAGTTGGCAAGGCTTAGTGTTAACATGGATCCCTCCATGGCCTGTAGGAACAACAGAAGCAGTGATGGCATATGATACACCATATGCAAAACGCATGGCTAACATTTCTTTAAGCGCAAAATTAGCTGGTCATAAAAACACTGAATGGCTGTTCAAGTGCGTTTGCTTTAGTTGGTGACAGTCTCGTAAAAGATTAAGGAAAATGAAATTAAAAATAAAGGACAAATCATACAGTCACAATTATTATTTTCATAATTATGTTATTGTATTGGTGTTCATTCATTTCTCCTTTAAGGGAAATTATGGGGGCGGTATAAATACAGACCAAATAGACCACATGGAATTGAATAGAACACATTTTGAAAGCTGTCACATGGCACATCACTGACACTTTTAGTGTTAAATACCCTATGTAAAACTTGTCACAGCAATATTTTCTTAAAATGTTAAATTTTTCTTCATGAAATGCAGACAGAACAGGTTAAATATATTATATGGGATGTTAGTTAATCATTAGAATTTTTAAATAGAATTAAACTTTCAGCAAAAAAAAAAAAAAAAAAAGCTTTTTTTTTTATTTTTTAATCTAGATATGCTACAGAGCTAGACTCCCATTTTGGAAAAAGCAGAGTGTCACATGACTGCATCAGATTGTTCACTAGATGTCACTTCATGACTTAATGTCAAGGGAAAACAAACATTCCACAACATTTAAAGAGCTTGTGACACCTGTTACCATGAGGTCTTATGGGCTATGTCATGTGGGCTCAATATTATTTCTTAGGTGCTGTCCATGCCAAATATTCCAGCAGTACCTGTAATCCATTTCCCATTTTAAAGAATGCAAATAAGTTAAACCTCACTTTAGTGGTAGGCAGCTTTTCCTGTAATCACTTACATGCCATGCCCCTCCAGGTGGTCCTTTTCCAAGCACAAGGTGGTTAATAGCTCTTTCTGGCTCATACCGCCATTGCAATGGTGAGGCACAGTCCAATCCGAAGTCACTGTCTGGTAGGAGCAATGAATCAAAGAGTACAGCCAAAGGATTTGATGATCTGCCTTCCAGGCCTTCACACAGGTACTCTAGATCCTAAAAACATACACAAAATAAAAAATTGACACAGTGCATCTCAAAAAAATGTTAATATTGTTTTAATATTAGTTTTATTATTGTTCTTTTGTAAATTAATTTAAAAAGTGAAACTCATTTTACATTCATTGAAGCTTTATGGTCACATGAAAAAGTTTATCAAAACTGTTAAACTATAATATTCAGAACAGTCCTCGGTCAAATACGTTAAAACATGAATTTTTTTTTTTTTTTTTTACTTGGATGAAATGGCAATGTATTGTACAAATAACTACCACTTAAAGGGGAGTTTTTATAAAAAAAAAGTCTATAAGGTGTGTACATGCAAAAACATGCACCACCTTTTTTTTTTTCCCATGTACGTGTTTACATACATTTTAGTATGGCTCGAATTTTAAAATCCATAATATAAATTGACCGTTTATTAAATGGTCAGTAATTTTAGACTTAAGTAATTTTTAAAGACTTTGTATAATTGTAAGGTGAGCTTAAATGGTTACATCAACAAGAAAAAAGTTTTGTTCAAAAGACAATAAATGATGAAATTTAAACTAGCTTTTGCAACGTAAATAATTTATCATTTACTGCTGCTCCAGTGTGCGCCCTTTGTGCTCATTAAACATCTACATAAATAGTTCATAAACAGATTTTATTCACTGATGGACGTCACTTTAAATACTTTTTTCAATTATTAATAAACTATTTATTTATTACTATTAATTTATTAATAAATTCAGATCCATGATGCAAATCTTCCGTTCTTCCACATGCCAATGGATTGAGATCTGGTGACTGTGGAGGCCATTTGAGAACATCGTCATATTTAAAAAACCAGGTTGCGATGATTTTAGCTTCATGACATGGCATATTATCCTGCAGCACGGGGATGACCATGGAAAATAGGGATGGGAATCATAAGCTGTCATAACAATAATGAGATTTTATATGTACGCTTTATTCAACAGCTTTAAAAATCAACATAGGTTTGGTGAGCTTCATTGTTACATTTACACAAAAGAGGTGGTAAGGCACTCCTATGTCTTGTAGCCCAGTTCCGTCCAGACGTCACCTTTAAATTTGCACAAAACACCAAAGGGAAAGCACAGGTGTTTAGAATTAGACCTTCAAGAGTTCCAGCATGTCAGTCCCAGAAGTGAGACAGACTCGGCTTCAGATCCTGTTAGGATTCTTAGAATCCTCAAAATGGGTGACAAATGCCTAATATCCAAAACTTGAGTTTGTTTAAAAAAAAAAGGGGTTTGCCCCACCACACACCCATTTCTGGTGTCTGTATTCTGACTAGCTAGAAAAATCTATTTCTGCAATGGGGTATTTAGGGGCAGTTCATTTAAAGCTACAGACACCAAAATACAATGTTACATCAACGAGAAACAAAAAAAGAAGGAAATTCAGGCATGGCCGCATTTGAGACCTTGAGTTAATTCGAGTTATATTAACTTGCATAAAAGTAATATAATGAGCTTTAAATGATCATGTAATCTAAAAAATTCATGCTTCCGTTTTGTTTAATTCACCCTCTTATCTACCATCCTTTCCATCACTGAATGAATTTATAAAACACATTAAAAACATGCTGTAACGGAATAAGAGTGCAGTCCTCAATATTTATTAACCTGGCCTTTAGCTGCTTTCGCAAACATTTTATACAGACATCCACAGTACGTGCCTCTGAAAGCAGTGTTATGATCTGTGGTGGCTTTAATTGGTCAGGTCTAGGCTCATCAAAATTATGTGGTAATGAAATAAAGTCAGGCAGATTAGGTTACACACACACACACGCCCTGTGTTGGCTTGGCACCCTGTCTAGTGCACAAAAGCCCCCCCCCCCACAATATTGTACTAAAAAAAAAAAAAAAATTTAATAAATAAATAAATAAACAAACAAACAAACAAACAAACAAACAAGTAGATAAAGATATACAGGTTTAACCTTACCTGTTCAAACAAAGGCAGATGAACATTCTCTTTAAGTTTTCTGTGTAGGATTGGATTGGGGTGAAAGGCTTCTGAGGAAAAATAGGGGGTGTGTCCTGATAGCAAGTATGACAGGCAAATTCCTGAAGGGCCATTTCCTGGTGGAAAAAAAAGCAATTATTTTTCAATGTTGTTTATTCTTACTTGTGTAATTAAAGAGTTACTTAAGAATTTGAAATAATAATTAAAAGTATAAATTCATCCATTTATTTCTCACATCCTACCTGAATTAAGTTGCCATGACAGCAAACTTACAAATGAAAGTTAATTTTTTATTGTAGTTTTTTTGTAATTATTGTAATTTTTTTATTAATTATTCATTACACACTTACCTATAACGACAACAGGTAGGACATCTCCAGAGTCTTTATTATGCAGATCCATGGCAAAGGTACTCAGCTGTCTAAGCCCAGAATAATGAAAAAGTCAGAAAATATTTTTCATAATATCTCTCTAAAAATCTCTTTATACTCTTTATTCCATTTATAAGTCATACTTTGCAGTCAAGTAAAAAAAAAAGAGAAAAAAAAAGATGGTACTGCAAAAGCAAGTGTAGTAGATGTAGTGATCAGACAGTGAATACAGATCTTACAATATGTGCAAAATCACTTGCAAGTGAACACAGTGCAAAATGTGAAGCAGTCCAGTGCAGCAGAGTTAAAGAAACAGAGAGCCTCTACCTCTGGTTATATCCTTCTCCTAAAAGGGGCGTTGCATAACGCAGTGGACAGTAAGCATGACTGTGCATAAAATTTAAAGCGACAGCGCTACTACCAATTCCCTAGTAAGTACTTTAATAGGCCCACTAACAAAAATCTTTGTGCTCACAAGATTCCCTGATACATTAACCCTTAAAAGCCTGACAATTTTTATTTTAATCCATTAGTTTATGGCCATATTATAATAATTATACATGGGGTTAGGATTGACGTAGTTTTGCTAAAAATAAAAATTAATCATTTTAACCAACACAAATGTGACTAAGCAAAATGATGTTAAATGTCATACAGTTTAGGCAAAGAAATATATGCGATATGCATGTATGTATATGATATTTTTATGGTAGTTTTCAGTAATAATCTAATAAGTAATCTTGCAACGGTAACAGTTTAATTTACCAGTTTTAACAGTAAAGATAACTTTGGTTATACCTGAAGAAATAGCTGGATCCAAACAAGTTTTTTGAAACTTTTCCAGTTCCAGTGTGATGTAGGTTAGCTGGCTAGCCAGCCAAAGTTAGCCAAAATGAGTCAGTTGCTGCATTTCGTTCCACAGCGTACTTTAACCAGTTTGCCCTATTCCCTACACTTCCCTGGAATGCCGGTTAAGGAACTTCAACAAAATTCTTCCATACAGTGTCACCAACACAGACATTACTACCTCCATGCATTCCTATAAACAAGAACATAAAGTAATCCCCCTATTACAATCAATAATTCATTACTATTAATATGAAATTATATCCCAATAGTACATTTGCATAATTTCTTATTTTTTACCCTCCCAGCATGTTTTATGTTTTAGCGGTCTTTGACTGTTATCCTGTGCTATTGCAGGACTGCCAATATCTTTTTCTTGGTCTCTTTGAGTCAATTATTTAGTCAGTTATACACATCTGAAAGTACTTCATAATTCTTTTGAACAAACTTCAAATGCTTATGTACGTTCATGCAAACGATTAAGTACAATTGTCTGCTGTTTCCTATGTTTACAATTGCTTGTCATTTTGATCTAAATGCATTATATTGCATCTCTGTTGAATAGTCTCACCCAAAACATCAAAGTATTGTTTGTAATTACATGCAAAACAGTTGAACCAGTTGTCCTAATCAGTCAAGCTTATTTTCTAGAAATTTCTTTGAAAAGCTAGAAGCAAAATCTTGAATTCGACAATGGAAAGGAATGTTTAAAGCATGTGTTTAACCATTGATGAGACGACAATGATAAGACAAAAGATTATTTCATTGTTGCGTTGTGATGTAGAAGAGAACCTGTGGCCTGATAGACAGGAATATCAGGAAGTGTACAATAACAAAACTGTAATTCATCATACTGTGCTGAATGCAAACCTCTACCTCTGCAGTGTTTCCTATGCTTACATTACTATTCATCATTGTGATACAGAAAAGAAAAAAAATACTTTTTTTTTTTTTTTAACAGCACAAAGGGGGAAAAAACCCCTTTGTGCTGTTAAAAAAAAAAAAGTCTATTTTTTTTCTTTTCTGTATCACAATGATGTCATCAGTCAACAAATCACAGTACAATCAGTAAAAAACAATACAGTGAATGATGTCCAATCTCTTGCAATAAATTTCCCACATAGAGTAATGTGTAACCTGCTGAAATTGATGTATGCAGTACAAGTGCAGATTTGTGTATTGTTAATAATCTGTAATCAATCTAAGCCAAAGTTTACAAATGACTCAAGTACAGCGTTACGGTCAACATGACCAAGTATTTTCACTACCTTGTTCATAAACAATTACACCAGCACTTGTCATTGACAGGTGCAGTCTGACATGTTCATTGACAAATTCTGTACCTCTAAGAGACAAACTATTTTGAGTAATCCATTGAGGTCTACTGTTTGTACTAATTGTTCGAAGAAATGTGTGTACAGCTTAGCAACTGTTAATGATGAGATGAAAATGGTTCCAAAGCAACTAAGAAACTTTACTCTTTAAAATAATAACATCTTTAGAAATGTCGAGATACATCTTGTAAATTTAACAAAATCACATTTATTCACAAGCTATATAAATTTCAATAGTATAATGTTTTGTAATCTATCTAAACCATTGCTCCCTTTACTACTCTCAGTTCCTTTTAAAAAAGTAGTTTACACTGCTTACAGTTTGAAATCTTACTTAAGATTGGCAAAGATGAGTTTTTCCTCAATGCCTGTCCATCCAAACCCACTATAAATACCATCAATACCAAGACTGAGTCAACCAGTCTAAGTTCTCAGGTACAGACTCGGTCAGTATTCAATCATCATCAGATAAGACTAGCACAGCTGCTGTTAGTTATAGGTTTCTTGCATCCACAACTTCAGTTTAAATCAGAATGGCTACTTGAATTCACATGGTTACGTTAAGCAAAGGGTTAAATTTTGGCTGATAAAAAAATTTAGAAGTAGTAAAGCTTAAAGATTTATGGAGCCCTGACTTATGTTCATCTCTCTCTCAAGCAGCTATATTTCCTATAGGTTTTAAGCAGGAAAACCTACTAAACACCATTTAACTTATGTTGTCTGCTTCACTCTCCAGTAAGTCAGTGGTGGTATTGCACCAACTGCCTATAAACGCAAAAGAAGAAGTTTTACAAGAATAGAGCTTAAGTATTTTGCAAGTGTTTCACAGAAGATGGAAGTGGCTTGTATTTTATATAAAAGATACTATATTTAAGGAGATTTTACTCAGCTTAACATTCACAGGTTTTACTTAAATTAAGATGTAAAAAATCAATTATGCTTCAAAAACTTACCCATCAACTCAGCTAATTAAACTGACCCAAAAATTAATAAACAACTTTAAAAAAAAAAGGCTGATTACATTGCTAAATAATTGTCATCACTCAGCTCTAATACTCAGTTAACAAAAAAAACATACAAAATACAAGCATGCAAATATGCAACTTTATAAACTCTGCTAGATTTTGTGACTTTGTAAACCTTTTATTGACTTAAAAGCAAACAAAAAGAACTCCTATAAACTGGAGTCAATAAAGCTGACATCGCAGCTCCTGACCAATAGGAGTTTTTTTTCTTTTCTGTTTTGTAATGTGTTGGGCTTGTGACCAAACACTGATCACCTCTGTTGGTTGCCAAACCTCCCAGCCTCACACTTATTACTCTCAAAATTTACTTATGTACTTATAAATGTGCTTTTTGATAGTTAATGTTTCACATCCACTCACCATCCATTCAGGAACCTCTGTAGTACAACTGGGGACTGTGAAGGTCCATGGTGATTACCACTGTATTAATTCCCATTTAATGAACACAGTGGTAGGTTCTCTGGTCATCGCACACTATGGGCAAATTAGCCTAACCTGCATGTCTTTGTGATTGTGGGAGGAGAACCTGGACCCTGGAGATGCAAGGCGACAATGCTAACCACTAAGTCACCTTGCCGCCTTTCTCATAATCACTGGCCTTTTTTGTGCATGTTCTTAGAAGCATACTAATTTGGAATACTTTAAAGGGTTATTTTGTGGTGACATGATCAAGGATGACTTCTACTTAAAAGAAACTATTCTAAAAAAATTAAATATAAACCATTTCTTTAACGGGAAAAATCTTCCTGCCTCATGTACCCTAATACCCTACACTGACTCCATGTGCTGATTTATTCTTCTGCGTCAAGTGAACGCGTATGCCGGTAGTTCCTGGAAAATTCTGGGGGCCACTCTGTAACAACGCCCCCCCCCTCTCCTCTCTCTCTATGCACTTTAAGTAGCAAAAGAAATTTCGGTAGATAATATATTAATAACACCACACCTCGCCGTTATTAAACCTGACATTTAAAGGTTATTGAACGTTCAGATTAGCATGTGAGAAGCGGCATCACGCGCTAGCTTTAGAGACTCATTCGTGTTACACCAGCCGCCTGCTAACCGTCTGACATCGTGCATGTTACAGCAGGCGCTCAGTGCACGCTCATGTATGCAAAACCCCGATATTATAGACCTCACTATTATTACATTTCACTAGCGTGTATGGTACAGTACGTGCTGGAGCTTAATTCATATGCTTTTAGCCACCGGTCTGAGGACATGCTAAGCTAACAGGATCTGAAACAGAATGAACTGACACAGTACACTTACCGGTCACACGCCGCTTAATGCTGGACAGAAAACTCGAGATTAACCTACTAATAGATAAATAAATGACTTAGGATAACGTCGCTACTAAAACGTTACGCTGTACCATTGGGTATCGCCATCTGCTAGTCAGCAGGGATCGCTTTAACCGCTAACAATGAACGTTTTAATATCTCTGTGTGTCCCCAGTTAGCCCGGTCCAATGGCTGACATGAAATACTGACGCTCTGAGCTCTGATTGGTGCGGTCCTGGTTGATGTAAGAGCGCCGTCTATCACTCGACGCTGATTGGCTGAGCCTGCAAAGGTCTGACCAATCTTCAAAGGCAACGCAAAGTACCCTGCTTTTAGTAGTGACATATGAAAAACGTTTAGAAAATACCCAGCCGGACATGTTAAGATTTTGAACTCATTCACTCACTCACTCATCTTCTATACCACTTTGTCCTACATTCAGGCTCGCAGGGGACCTGGAGCCTATCCCAGGAGACTTAGGGTATAAGATGGGGTACACCCTGGACAGGGTGCCAGTCCATCGCAGGGCACATATACTCACACACTACGGGCAATTTGGGAACAGCAATTAGCCTAAATCTGCACGTCTTTGTACTGTGGGAGGAACCCGGAGTACCCGAAGGAAACCCACCAAGCACGGAGAGAACATGCAAACTCCATCTACACAGAGTCAGGAATCGAGCCTGGCCGGGAATCAAACCATGCCACGAATATTATGAACTATATAACTCAAATAAATTACCACCTTCTATATTCTCCTGAGACCCAGACTAGACAGTTGTGTACATAGACTGTTTCTCTTTATTCATAGCTGATAACTATAAATTTGGTTCAGCCTTTATTTATGACATATACATTACTGCACAGTGAAATTCTTTGCATATCCCAACTTCTTGTTAGTAGGCCAGAATGGAGTGGACAGGGTTAAGGGCCTTGCTCAAGAGCCCACCAGCAGCAACCTGGCAGAGCTGAGGCTCAAACCGCCGAACCTTCCGATCAGTAACTCAGAGCCATAAGAGAGTGATCTACTGTTCAAGCTAATTCCCCACATTTAATTTATGTCTTCAACCAAGAAGTAGTTTGGCAAAAAAAGCAGTCCTCATATGAGGATGATACCAGAGAAAGACAATGAAGTTGGAAGACATTACATTCAGACTCATGAGGGTATGTGAAAAAGCATAAAGCAATTTTAATCGGCCAATGTCTTTTACAATTTGCTAGTATGCATATATGTACAGTATGTATGTATGTATGTATGTACTGTATACACTTCATGGACAAAAGTATTTGGTCAATTAATTAATTAATTGTTGAATTCAGTTGTTTCAATCAGGCCCCTTATCCCTAGTGAAGGGAAATCTTAATGCTTCAGCATACCAAGACACAAGTGTCCTGACCTCAACCCATCAAGCACTTTTGGGATGAACTGGAATGGAGATTGTGAGCAGGCCTTCTCGTTCAACATCAGTGTCTGACCTCATAAATGCTATAATAATGAATAGCTATGAATCCCCACAAAAACACTCCAAAAATCATGTGGACGGCCTTCGAAGAAGAGTGGAAGCTATAAAATATTCAAGTATATGCATTTAAATATAATGTCATCGTTTGGCCAAATTCTTTTGTCCATATAGGGTCATATGTATTTATTGTTTTTTAATTTTTCTTGCTATTGCTTTTGTTACATATGGATATGAAAACGAACAAGCACATTAAGAATTTACCCTCAGATGGTCATCAGTCCAGGTATGGGGATATATACTGTACATTGATTAGTCATAGCATTATAACCACCTGCCTAATATTCAGTAGGTACCCCTTTTAGGAACTAAACTACGATATGCTGTGTGCCCTGACACCTTTCTACGGGTATCAGCATTAACCTTTTCAACAGTTTGTGGGAAATGTGCGGGAAATACAGTACCTATTCTAGTGGATCAGACTACAGTATAAGGGTCAGCCTTCACTCCCCAGGCACATTAATGGCCGTGACCACCCATCACCCCGTTTCCAGTTCACTGGTTTTCCTTCCTTGGACCACATTTGGTAGTTTCTGTCCGCTGCAGCCTGGGAATTTCCCACAAAAGCTGAAGTTTTGGAGTTGTGCTGAGCCAGTCGTCTATACACAGTATCTCGTTACAGTGGCACCTGGAAGTATGTGGGATGTATTAGACAGCAAGTGAACATTTTGTCCCTGAAGTTGATGTGTGGGAAACAGAGGCAAATTGTGATGGCTAGATGGCTTTATTTCCATCCACAGTTACATAATATTTTGCACAAGATATACTGATTATGGGAGAGTCAAACCACCTCACAAAATCTTCTCTAGCAGATCCTTTCAGTGTCGGCCAATCCATGTGTGAAAATGATTCACCCACTCCCAGAGCCACTCATTCACGATTTGAGCTAGATCAATATGCCTGTGCCATCAACGGGAAGGAAAAAAAACAGGTAGTCAGCTGAACTCATTTTTATTACCAGAATCAGTGTTGCTGATTCTAGTCCTGGCCAAGTGAAGCAACCACATGTGTGAAAATGCTCTTACATTATCATAGCCTTTTAAGGATCTCTGTACACATTGGCTGTTTGTATGCAACAAAATGCAAGGTAACTACTCCTCTGTTACACCGAGATGCATTTTCACTAAATCTATAAACAATTAGAAACTGATGAGGACATTGTACTGTAGAGCTGCTATGCTTTTTTGACCATGTTAAAAAAGTCCTGGTGAGAACAGGGTCAAAGCAAGACAGGAATAACTTAATAAGGACAGAGTAAAACACCTCTTAGGGACTTCACTGACGTACTGGCCAACAGTTTTGAGAATGACAAATATTAGTTTTCACAAAGTTTGCTGCTAAACTGCTTTTAGATCTTTGTTTCAGTTGTTTGTGATGTACTGAAATATAATTACAAGCTCTTCATACATTTCAAAGGCTTTTATCGACAATTACATGACATTTATTCAAAGAGTCAGTATTTCCAGTGTTGGCCCTTCTTTTTCAGGACCTCTGCAATTCGACTGGGCATGCTCTCAATCAACTTCTGGGCCAAATCCTGACTGATAGCAACTCATTCTTTCATAATCATTTCTTGGAGTTTGTCAGAATTAGTGGGTTTTTGTTTGTCCACCTGCCTCTTGAGGATTGACCACAAGTTCTCAATGGCATTAAGATCTGGGGAGTTTCCAGGCCATGGACCCAAAATTTCAACGTTTTGGTCCCCGAGCCACAAAAGTTATCACTTTTGCCTTATGGCACGGTGCTCCATCGTACTGGAAAATGCATTGTTCTTCACCAAACTGTTGTTTGATTGTTGGAAGAAGTTGCTGTTGGAGGGTGTTTTGGTACCATTCTTTATTCATGGCTGTGTTTTTGGGCAAAATTGTGAGTGAGCCCACTCCATTGGATGAGAAGCAACCCCACACATGAATGGTCTCAGGATGCTTGACTGTTGGCATGACACAGGACTGATGGTAGCACTCACCTTTTCTTCTCAGGCCAAGCCTTTTTCCAGATGCCCCAAACAATCGGAAAGAGGCTTCATCTGAGAATATGACTTTGCCCCAGTCCTCAGCAGTCCATTCGCCATACTTTTTGCAGAAGATCAATCTGTCCCTGATGTTTCTTTTGGAGAGAAGTGGCTTCTTTGCTGCCCTTCTTGACACCAGGCCATCTTCCAAAAGTCTTCGCCTCACTGTGCATGCAGATGCGCTCACACCTGCCTGCTGCCATTCCTGAGCAAGCTCTGCACTGGTTGCACTCTGATCCCGCAGCTGAATCCTCTTTGCGATCCTGGCGCTTGCTGGACTTTCTTGGACACCCTGAAGCCTTCTTAACAAGAATTGAACCTCTTTGCTTGAAGTTCTTGATGATCCTATAAATTGTTGATTTAGGTGCAATCTTAGTAGCCACAATATCCTTGTCTGTGAAGCCATTTTTATTCAACGCAATGATGGCTGCACGCGTTTCATTGCAGGTCACCATGGTTAACAATGAAAGAACAATGATTTCAAGCATCACCCTCCTTTTAACATGTCATGTCTGCCATTCTAACCCAATCAGCCTGACATAATGATCTTCAGCCTTGTGCTCATCAACATTCTCACCGGAGTTAACAAGACGATTACTGAAATGATCTCAGCAGGTCCTTTAATGACAGCAATGAAATGCAGTGGAAAAAATTTTCGGGATTAAGTTAATTTTCATGTCAAAGAAGGACTATGCAATTCATCTGATCACTCTTCATAACATTCTGGAGTATATGCAAATTGCTATTATAAAAACTTAAGCAGCAACTTTTCCAATTTCCAATATTTATGTAATTCTCAAAACTTTTGGCCACGACTGTACAAGCAGGCGCATTTGGGAAAAATTCTCACGGAGTTGTCATTGGGATGTCAGCGCATTGTTCTCAGAACAATCTTATCAATCTAATACTATGACCATGACAGGTCCTTGCTATGTTGTAAAAGACCACATTATGTTCATATCGTGTTCTTCTGGTGCTTACCATGTTTATGGCACACATGCAGCACATAATCAGCAAGTCTCACATTCAGAGTTCAGAGAATTTAGTATAAATACTAAATCCTATATAAACTGGACATGATGTCAACATAGTAAGCGTCAGACATAGTCAGTAACCAGATCTCATTGGGCCTGGTGAGCAGATTATTATGTTCGCAATAGAAAATTAGTAACATCATCATAGACGCATTGAGAACCTGACAGATATTTCGCTCGGACGTAGTATAAAATTGTAGAACTTGATAAATTCCCATGTTGACACCGTTCCTGCATTCTTCAATTTTTTAGGACAAGGTAGGATCTTTATGGCGGTGTGATGGGGCTTAACTCATCTTATGGCGGGTCTTGCCCAACAGGTTAATCTTAAAATCATCCAGTATACATGTCAGTGGAGAGATTGCCACATTTCCTAGTCAGGCCTAGAAACTCATGGATCCTATGAACATACTCTACTGTACAATTTATTTGAAAGCTTAGATTGTCAGGAGAAAATTGAACCCAATATTGAGTGAAGTCTGAGGAAGTCAAAATGTATAAGGTTACTCTGACCATGGTCGTTCATAACTTTTTTTTCCAACCACATTTCTTCTGCAAAGGAACGGCCACTATACTTCCAGGTTTTAATAATGCTTTGAACAGTTCTTAACCTGATTCCGGTAATTTCATCAAGTTCCTTTGTTGTTTTCTTTGCTTAATAATGCCAAAAGTTTGTCCCTTGATCTTTTTGACAAATATGGTATACATCACCCGATATGAATGTTTAAGAAATGAGAAGCCATTCACTGTATAAGTTAGGGTTAAAAGAAGTGCGTCAATGCACTACTACAACTCTATGTGGTGGGTGAGGAGAGACTTTTTGAACGCACTGTACAACTAAAGTTCAGAAAGCTACAATTAAACTCTCAAATATTTGCTTATTCAAATTCAAATGGTGATTTCTTTTTTATCTATCATTTACGTTGCTTCAAACTGAAACAAAGAAACTGCACATTATCCCATTCTACTGACACACAGCATACAGACATTGGCAGGATGTTAAAGACCTTGAAAATGTGTAAATTTGCATTACAAAATGTGAGGAATTTGTTTTTCATTTCAAAAAGTTAAAAACGTTTCAAAAAATACATTATGAACAATTACTCATATTTTCACCCCTAGTCATTAGAAAAGGCATCCTGTTACAGCCATAGACTGGACAAATCATATTATTTAAGAATTATTTATTTGCATGGTGTGTTTTCATGTAACTTAGAAACTCTCCGTCTGTCTCCCACATGGGTCCAACTACCTCTTAAAACAACCCATAACAACTGAATCAGTACACAAAATGTAGGGACAAATATCACAGCATATGCTCTGTTAATCATTGTAGATAATGCTTGAGGAAAATCCTACTGCATTATCATCATCGTCATCATCAGTCCATGAAGCATCGCTTCAGAGACAACACTGAATGGAGAGGCAGTATTTGTTCGACTTTTAAATTTAGAAAAAGATATCCTCAGCCAAGTCAAAATCAATGACCAAATGCTTCAACAAAAGCTATGACAAAACACAGGTTTCATAACAATAAATAGGTGGAAGTACATCTCTCACTATCAATGCATTTGTTGTAAGTTTCATTTCATGAATAACTGAAAACAACTTATACGATAGTTTCATCTTAAACAAAAATAGGAACGATTTTTGGACATGAGGAACATGTAACTAGTGGTTCCACTGCACTGAATCTGTGGGAATGATGCATTAGTAAATAGCCCTTTAACCGATTTCACGATGTGGATTTAAGTTAACCTAAACGTCAAGCACTAGATGTTTAAGATGTTTAATGACTGGCTCATTTGGTCAACTACACCCCTTGAACAGAAAATAATAAAAATGGTAGGCCACTCATTGTAGTACACAACTTCATTATTATTTTCATTGGGATAATTGAAGTGCCTTTCCAGATGAACGCTAAACAAAAATTTTATCTTTTGAAATGAAAGCTGGGTAGAGGGAAAAATGGTTAAAAATCTGTCCAGGAAAGGATAGAGGAATAAAAGAGGTAACCAGGCTGTATTTTAGAGCTCATTTTAACACCAGTGTGGCCTCGCTGCCATCCTTTCTCTGCAGGTACAGCCCCTGGCTCAGGTGATGTTCCCGTCGCAAGTAAGCATAGAAGTAGTCTGATATGAGCAGGATCTACAACACACACACACAAATAATCACACATTTATTATAGTGAATAAACATTGCATGTGAATCAATGATGTCTTTTTCTGTGAAAAACAGGTCATTACTATGCATGCAGTGAGGGACAAAGCAGACATTGTGCAGTTATTGGGCACGCGGGAATATTTGCAGGTAAAAATGAATATATTGTCAGTAAGGACATCCAGTCTTGTTTAAAAGTTAGAAAAGTTAGGACGTTTTTTCTTTTATTTTTATTCTGTGTCTTTGTTTGGAAACAATAAAAATAATCTAATCTTATATTTTTATTAGGCAAAAATAACCTCAGGCGAACAACAACATAGAACTTTTTTCACAGTGCAATAATGTATTTCACAAAAACGAAACCAAAAAGGAAAAAAAACTAACTAGCAATACTAACGACCCCCTGACTGCGTCCACAGGATTTAAGAGGGTAAACTGCTGCCACGTGCTGCTAATCCTCAGCCCTTAATTAACTGGTCACCAGCAGGTGTGCAGACCTCTATAAAGGTTTTGGCAGTTTGCTGATCTGGAGCATTCAGGTGCGTGTTATCACAATGTCAAGAGGGAAGGCCATGAGCAGTGGTCTGAGGGAAGCAGTTCTTGCTGAACATCAGTCAGGAATGGGTTATAAAACCATTTCCAAACAACTTGGAGTTCAACATTCTACAGTGAGAAATGTTATTCACAAGTGGAAAGCATTCAAGACAGTTGGCCATCTTCCCAGAAGTGGATGTTCCAGCACATTCACCTCAAGGTCAGACCGTGCAACGCTTCGAGACACACACACTTAGAAACACACACAAAGAGCTACATCTCAGACCATACAGGCCTCACTGATCATGTTAAAGTCCAAACCAGAAAAGGTTTGGACAAAAGTCCTATGGACAGATGAGACCAAAGAGGAGATGTTTGGCCGTAGTACTCTGGCATTTTTGGGGGAAAAACAACTTTGTGGTACCAACCTCAGCACATGACTGTACATATTCATAAATATTTAGACATTGAAAAGGGTATTGTTATTTTAGTTATAATGTGCACAAATCTCTGGTGCACATTTAAAATAACTCATTATAATCTAGACATATAGTATAATAAAACTCTAAAGTTGCAGTGTCTGTACATTGAAGATATTTGTGAAAAAAAGGACACGATCTGAGTAATAGAACATATCAATGTTTTATGGAATTTTTCACATTCAGATTTTTATGCATCACATACACACCCATACGCAGTGAAATGCTTACACACTGTTTGTGACCTTATATTTAAGACTAAGTAAATAAAAATATCGACCTTGAAGAAATTATTAGATCATTACAAAATTCAACAGCTTATGAGCATGCAAGAACGTCTTTGCAAGTTCTTATATGAAAAAAAGTCAAGTAAAAATGTTTTCAGCTTTGAATCCTCTTAGCGTTCCAGATTCATATGTGGAATGACTTATCTGACATTCTTTTGACACATTAAGGGGCAATAACTCTTTATAGCATATTCTCAAGAAATGTGGCCAGGCCTGATACGGAGATTTTATATATATATATATATATATATATATATATATATATATATATATATATATATAATGTTTTATCTCGCCCCTGGAAGCTGCTCCCCAAAAGTTTCATGTAAGAATTGCTACAGGTTTAATTTAAGGCAGGTCTTTGGAATCATCAGATTATTTTTCTCATACTTTCACTAGTATAATACTGTGCAACTCTGCAGTGAATGGTCCAAGTCCATCTGAAATAGCAAGAAGGTGGTGTCATTGTAAATGGGACCTGAACCGGGCACCTGGCCAACCAGAACACGACCAAGGGAAATTAATTCCATTTTAAATTGAAATGAAGTTCAATGCTGCCACATCTGGTGCAGCAGCATCACCCGAGTTATGGACCCAGAACAGTGGTAAAAAAAGTGGGCTACTGGCCGAAGACCTGCTACCACATCTAGGGCAGCTAATGCGACTACGCTGAGGACTCAAATGGGCAAAAGAATTAATTACACCAAAATGGGAAATCTGCATAACCACATGTAACATATGAACTGGTCACATGTCTTAAGCATGTGCATTATGCACTTGCCCGATTGGGCCACTGGATGAATTAATTTACTTACCGAAACACAGAGACTAGTGTTAATGTCGAGACCTGTCCCAGATTCTCATACAGTATATATAAAATGAGTTTCAGCAAAATGTTCCTAGGTAGGGTATCTCACAAACCTATTAATCCTCTGCTGTAAGAGTTCTCAAAAAGTTTGGAAATTCACAATGGTATCAAAAAAAATTTTGCTATCGTGACAATGACCAGTGTCAAGTGATTTCTTCCGTGTTCTCTCTGCTGTTCATAACTCTTTGATATCCAAGGAGTAGAGCAATAAATCTTCATGGGTTCAGAAGACAGTGGGTATATGGATAATGGAGGATGAAAGTGAGGGGGAAAAAAAAAACGTGTCTGTGACAAGGAAAAGAAGTCAGAGTCTTGAATGGATGATGGGGTGCAGGGGGTCTCAGGGTAGCTGAGTTCTGTGGAGATATTCCAGGTCTTAGTTAACACTAGAAAGTAAAGAAAGGAAGGATGGAAGGAAGACAGAATGCTAAAGCTGAGTTGAAAGCAGCTGTATTTACAGCAAACTAGCAGTTCCAGAGCCCACATGCTACTGCTGTTTGGGATGGAGTGTAGATGAGGCTATTGGAAGTTCAGCTCAATGGTGTGCACATGAGCGTTTCTGGGGCTGTGAGATATGGTGACAGAGATACGTTAGAGGCACCTGCCTGCAGCCTAGTCAAAAGTGAGCTTGATTAAGACTTGATTACGTTTCTAACCCTTCAATATATCCTGGTAATCTCCTGAAGGGAGACTGAAACTATTTTTTACTAGCAATCCAAGAAAAATATCAAGGATATAAAAAGAGACACTTTAAAACAATCAACATCAGTTGATTGTTACAAGGGTTTGCCTCCACCTGGGTCAAGTAGAGAGTTAAAAAAAATAATCCTACCATATTAGTAGAGAATAAATTAAAGATGAAACAACTTTAACAAAGTGAAAATGATCACCTTTAAAAAAAAAAAAAGTCATATCTGTGATTTGTTTAATTATTATTAAGAAAAAGCTGTGAGAACATCCAAATGTAGTGATTCCAGAGTTTTTCCAGGAGCTGTACTAAACAGTGTTTAAGTATTGGACAACTCAGTAATTTATTTATTTAAGTTCTACAGTATATATTAACATTTTGTTTCCATTTGTTGCATGTCTCATATCTAAAATCATTTGTTTTTGACACATGTTCAGTAAATGGTGCATAAAACCTGCTTACCTGACCAACGTTGAACAGCAGTGTGATGGCATAGTAGAAGTTTGAGTTAGCACTGCCAGCGTAGATCCAGAGATGCCAGAGTACAGGGAAGAGGACCGAGCAAGCCAGCAGTATGCAGGAAACAAGGAAGATGTTCCTCAGAACTGGAAAGAAAAATGATCTTTTAGTTTACACTGGTTGAAACGCCTGCAATAATTAATACCAACTGCATGGGTCTCCATGTGACTCTCTCTTCCTGAACCAGCTGTTCAGACACAAAGGCTAAAGCTGACAAAATGAAGATGAAATCAAATCTAGCATTACTAAGAACTCGACCTTGCCCATTGTTTTAGTGCTATTCAGCCACATTAGAATTAGAGAATTTACTTTCAAAATCAAACGATCTAAAATAATTACCACATTAAACACACATTCTTCAACACACAGCTACTTACATCTGTAAAGATAGCTCCAGGCAGGCAGAAAGGCCATATAGAGTGCTATGTCTCCTACAGTGGGGTATGATTTAAAGATAGAGATTATAGCAATCTGCATGAAGATGAGAAATACTGGATGGTCCCTGTGTCAAAACATGAAATAAGAAAAGGAAAATACTTTACATCACCGTTCCTCCCAGGCTCAACTACTACTAAAATCATCTATCTGTATGATTATTTACAATATACCCAAAGAATCGGAAGGCTTACTTGAGTTTGATAGAAAGAGGGATGGTATACACAAAGATGTTAATCTGGAAGACGCAGATGAAGAAGAAACGAAAATGTTCAAACATCTCAGCAAAGAAATACCAGAAGAGGCCGATATTTGGAGTAAGATCCGGGACAGAGAGGCTGCGGAATACACAAACGAACAAGGTCTTATGCAACGTATCCTGAGATATTTATGCTGACATAAGAATAACCCAAATATAAATTCAGGTTTACTGTTAGCCAACAATTAGCCAAAAAAGTATTTATATTTAATAGAATATGTAAATAATATAATATAATATAATATAATATAATATAATATAATATAATATAATATAATATAATATAATATATAATATATAATATAATATAAAATAATATAATATAATATAATATAATAATATAATATAATATAATATAATATAATATAATGGAGGGGCAAGGAAATCCTCCCACTTTTATACTGACATGAATCCGTAGACTGATGGAATGAAGTCCCACGATCCAAGTAAAAAGAAAGACAGGCAGACAATTACAATCAGACTTCCCACAAACATGAAGGCGTACTGGAGTGTGAAAACCCAAAAACTACTCCTGCATGGGTTGACTGGAATATATAACCTCTGTCAAAGAGAGAAAAAAGGGAGGGGGATTCAATTTTAAGACAGATTTTGTATTAGACAACTCATCCATCACAATTTACAGTTTTTGGCTGTTGGTTGTCTGTAGCGTATTTCAGTGCTTTTATGTTGAGCAGATACAAAAACTAATTTCTGTAGTGCAAATATCATGAAAGCATCACCTGTAGCAGGAAAAGAAGGGCAGGAGCAAACAGCGTGAGAGGATAGATGCCCTGGTAGGTTGCCAAGGATAAGAATATTGCACTTAATAAGGCACTTCCTGAAACATACAGAAAAGGTGGACAGGATAAAAACCCTTCAACTCAGATTCTGCTTGATAGATATGATACAAAACTTGGGACTGGGTGGCCAGCTTCTCTTAAAATAAAGGGCTGACTGGCATGCATTACACTTTAATACCGAACTCTGTTGTAATGTAAAACCATACACATTGATTGGCTGGATCAGAGCTGAAAATAAACTTCAATCCATTGCCGTGATAAAAGCATGAAAATGACGTCATCGTCCAAATCACATCTATAAAGCTGCTCAATTATGTAGTTATCTAATCAGTCAATCATGTGTCAGGAGCACAATGCACAGGCGCTTCAGTGGACCATTAAATCAAACATCAAAATGAAAAATATCATGTGGTTTTTGTTCCAGATTGAGCATTTAATAAACTACTGAACTCCTGGGATTTAAAACACTCTCTATAGTTTACACTGAACTGAGCAGAGAGGTTCTGTGCATGGTAAGTTGCTTTTCGCTCATTACAGTTCTAAAGAGAGATTCATTGGGTTACTATGTCCTTATTGGCATTGCTGCCCCTTTCTGTACACTCAATACGCAAGTCACGTTGAAAAATAATCAAGCCCCTCCCTATCGTATCAAAAACGGCAATCCGTGGACAAATATTGAGTTGATGAAAAAATGACACTTTTGAAACATGGAAATAGACAGAAGAAACTTTATCAGAGTGACCTGTTTGAACAGCAATCCAGTAAAGCAGTATTTTCCAGTTGTAATGTCTACAGTAACAGATGTGAAGTGGCATCTCTCTCAGTTGCTAACCTGGCTGGGCAGTTGGACTGTCTGTGTCTTGCAAGATAGCTTGTCAGTCTAACCCAGACATTGTGCTGGACAGTTAAAGTTGAAGCGCACAAATATTTATTACGTTTGATAAATGCCCAAGGGCAGCGACGTTTTGGTTGCAGTCCTAAAATGATAACTGCGCTGTGAATATGCATCATAGAAATACGGGTTCATAGTCGCATGCACCGAAACGGTGGTGAAATCCAGCAGCAACCTCTGTTCCAATCAGTGAGAGCAATGTGATGGATAATAATAATAATAATAAGATTAGCAAACCTAGTCTATCATTCGAGGTTTAGTTATGTAGCGTAGTGAAAGCTTAAAAAAATGAGGAATAAGGATTTCTTCAGTTAGAATGTTTACTGCTTGAACCATGCTGTGCTGCCATCAGTACAATAAAAACACAGCCTGGTATCATCTAGAGGAAACAACAACACTCAAGCTTGTGAGACTGTTACTAATTATGCTAAAACGTCCAGGTTGTAAAGCATTATTACATTTACTATTATTATTTTTTCACTTAATCAATAAATATTATTTATTTATACGTTAGTAACACTGGGGTATCAGGATTAATGTGTCTCAGTAGAAAATGCGTCATGGAACAGGTAGGAGGGCCCCTTAGCAGAATTTTGCTTAGGGCTCCAGGAAAGGTTCAATCTGGCTGATGATAGTTAATTACACAGAAGCCAGTCCACTGACTTTTCTTTGTCTATAAAGCCATTGCTAGAACAATTAAATACAGTACAATACGTTTGCTAAGAGACACCTGCCTTAAAATGTGATGCATGCAGATGAAATCTATTTACCTTTTAGTGTGCAGAGAATGAAGAGCGCAATTATGGCATTGTTTAGACAGCAGGTAGACTTTGCCACACAGGACAGGATGCTGAAGGGATTCAGCAGGTAACTGGATGCACAAGGAATTGAAATAAAGTAAAGATAATTGCAAACTGTTTAAATATATAAGGACTCGATGCAAACAGAGTTACCTGCAGGCTCTTTCTCCAGTCTAGTATATTAAACATAAATAAATAATAAAAGGTCAAAAACTCACAACATGGCCACTTTGAGAGGAATGTAGAACATCTCTTTTGGTGAACGCATGAGCTCCAGACAGTCGTGTGGATACTTGTCTGCATCCAAAGCAAACTTCTGTTTTCTGAACTATAACAAATTTGGAAAAAGTAGAAAGTCCAAAAGTTTTCATTCACACACTGTCTGTAGTACGACAAAAACATGGTATTGGTGCTTAAACTAGGTGAAAAAGTGAATTTTATGATAGGATCATACAATACCATTTTTCATAATACGTAATGCTTCTCATCTCCCAAGCCATGCTTAACTTTTTGTAAATATGCATACATGTTTATATTTTTATCAGATATTACTCTTCGTTACCAGGTTTCAATTTATACAAATAACACATTATATATACCATAAAATGGATTTATTAAAAAATCTATGAACTATGCTATATTGATTAGGATTTGTCATTGTGTTAACCTTCAATTACTACATGTTTCAGCAAATTCAGAGATCATAGTGCAACCGCTCTGCTGTGTAGGAGTAGATATGAATAACTATATATCCAAAAAGTTTTCCTCTTACTCACCACATTTTTGTTGTAGCTTGTTATTGACATATAGAGGGCGACTGCTGTGATTGCATCTGCGATCTGTTAACAGAAACATGACAAAACATAAATCACCACTGATCATTCAGATAACAGGTCACATCTTGATAAGCTTTGCACACAGAATAATTTCAATATCTTCTCATGATATGAAACAATATATTAAGCACAAACAGAAGGTGTTACAGTATGTGACCATTGACTACCCGGATATATTCCTTTACTTGAACCAAGACCTTAACACAAAGTCATGTAGTAATTGTAAGATCTGGCAAGTCAGCCAAGTTTAAATTAGGTAGATTTGTTTTCTCATCCTTCAGAAGTGTGGAATTATTCAGTTCAATTTTATTTGTAATGTGCTTTTAACAATGGTCATTGTCGCAAAGCAGCTTTACAGACTCAAAAGAAGAAGAAGAAGAAATCAAAATGATCAGATTGTCCTTGATGAGAAGCTGAGGGCGACAGTGGCAAGGAAAAACTCTGAGATGTAAGAAACCTTGAACCTTGAGAAACTAGACTCATAATAACGGATAGCAGGGATCGGAAATTATTTATCTGGATCAAGCAAGAAAACAACATCTAAAATTGGCTTAAGAATTGACCAAAGAAATATTAAAACCTGGAAAGTTAGTGGTGAACCATCACCTTGCAAGTACAAAAAATCTGTACTTGAGCTCATTTAAACACTTGGTGAAGCTGCATCATTAAAAGAAATGACAGTAGAAATCATAGCTTTAGGACTAAACAGTATTGAAACCAAACAGCTGTGTAGCCATAAGAAAACATAAGAAGTCCTGATTTGTCCTATTCCAGGGTGATGGGCGTGTCAGGGTAGTTACGTCAAGTCAAATCACATTATTTGCATCGCACATTTACAACAGCAATGACCCGAGGTTCTGTCAGGTAGAATATTGAGATTTACTACAGTACATAGTATATAAAAACAGGAATAAAGTGCTGTCTTTTCTTTCTTCCGTTAAATGTCTGACTGCTGAGTTTTGAACTATTTGCAGTCTAGCAACGGTGGAACAAGACAACCGTATGTACAGGGAGTCAGAGTAGTGAAGCAGGGAAGTGATAAAATCATGTAAAACTATCTACAGGTCTTGTGACCAGGAACACACCAGGATCTTTAACTCGTTTGTGCAACGTTATAGACAGCGGATCAAGCACAATATCTAGATTAGAAGGGATAAACAGGAAAGCAGATGAAGTGATGCGCCCATTTTGCACTGTACACGCCTCTGGAGGTGCTTCAATTGGTCAGGCCTAGACTCAGCAATGTTATGTAGCAATAAAATGATGTCAGCTGACTACCTGAATGTAGTGAATGACTAGGTTACACCATCAATAGATTTTTTTTTTTCTTTTGTGATCGGCATATTGCAGGACTCAGATTGTGAAAGAAAGGCTCTGGGAGCATGAGGAATCATTTTCACACACAAACCGGCCACCACATTGTGCACCATAAAGCTAAAGGTAGTCCAATAAAACGTTAAACTGTGCAACGTATTTGGGGACCAGGCTGTTTGATAGCTAATAAAGAGCCCTTCCTGAGCAAATTATAAGAGCAGAAAAACCACTACAATGTATATAACACAGGGCAGTCCAGGACCTGGTCCAGGTTCTGGAGCTTCACTGCAGACCTGAATTCATTTGTGGTGCGAAAATATTTTTCTTGCCAAATTTTCATCAAATAGTTTAGATCGTCTTATCGTCACCCTCGTGATTCTTTCTTTTTCTTTTGCACAATATATTAGAAAATCAGGTAATAACAACATTAAGCTGAGTACTTACCATAAACACAATCTCCGCATAGTCCACCACAAAATGAAAGAGGTATATGATGAGGGGTGTCTGAAAGAAGGAGGAAAAAAAACAAACATTGTCATATACTTGTAGAGTGAACACATCATCTGTTGACAATAAAGCCTCATTATACAGTAGTTTAGTTATAAACTCTACTGAGTGTCTGAGCTCACATTCAGTCTTTACCTTTATTGTTAAAATTTAATGTTGAAAATTTGCCAAGTGGTGTTTTTTGAAAAACACAAAAACTAGTCCCTTAATAGAATAGAAATCAATGTTTAATGTTGTAAAAGTGTGAACTGTGTAGCTGTGTAACTTTTTAATTTTAAGGAATACATTTCAAAGAAAATAATTACCGCCATAATAAGTACATACAATGCCTGGGCATAAAAATTAAATAGTCACTGTGTGAATTTAAACAAGCAAACTTTGGAGAGATGCTGATGAGATAATTACTGCAGTGATGAAACTTTCAGCTGCCAACAAGGTGGGATGTGCCAGGAAAAAGGTTATTTTTACATTTTACTGTGCCCCCTAATGCTAGAATGTGCTGCCAGTTGCATTCGGGTATGTCTGATGTACTCTGAAGTACTCCTGACAGTGATCTCACATCACAAAACCGCCAGACCATTGCTCTGCAGTGGGGGGAGGGGCCGAGGAGGAGGGTGAGCACATCTCGTCAGTCATGGCCTCTGTTCTTGGATTAAAGACCCGTCAACAATGACCCTCAATTCCACTAACCCTAGCCTCACGGTCTTTGTGTGCAACCTTTTTAGGCCAGGCAATGTATAACTGAATAAACTTTAATCCTCCCAAATTAATAGTATAATATTGCATGTATCAGATATACCACACATCCACTGCTTCCAACGCAACAAGGGCAGGTGAACTGAGTGCTGAGTGGTTTTTGCTAGCATTTATGTTATGTAAAGGCCATTATTTGTCACATATACATTACGACCAGTAAAAATCTCTTTTCTTGCATATAGCAGGAATATCATTAGGAAGCCAATATATTAGGAAGGAAGTAAGTAAAGTAAGTAAAGCCTTTATTTTGTCACATATACATTACAGCACAGTGAAATTCCTTCTTCGCATATCCCAGTGTAACTGGGGTCAGAGCGCAGGGTCAGCCATGGTACAGCGCCCCTGGAGCAGTTAGGGTTAAGGGCCTTGCTCAAGAGCCCAACAATGGCAACCTGGCTGAGCTGGGAATCGAACCGCCGATCTTCCGATCAGTAACTCAGTGCCTTAGCCCTCTGAGCCACCACTGGCCGAGAAGTGCCAGAGAGAAAGGGCCAGCAATGAAGGAGCTGGGGCTTGAACCGCCGACCTTCTGGTCAGTAACTTGGAGCCTTAAGCCGCTGAGTTACCACAGCCACTACTGTCAGTAATCCACAGCCACTACTCTCAGCAATCGCAAGTCTGCTCTGAGATCACTGTCTTCCAAATTTGCTGCTTATTTCCCCCATTTCTCATCATGCCTTTGCAGTCATAGGTCCAAAATTATGGAATGATCTACATCCTCCACATTAGGGCAGCAACATCACGAACAACATTTAGGACCAGAATAAAAACCCATCACTGTCAACCGGTATGTATACGTATCGTATGTTATTTACCTCTCTCTCTCTCTCTAACTTTCTTTGTGTAATGGACGTCTTTTTTATTCATTTCTGGTTTAACTTTTCCTTGTTTTTTAAAAGTGCATTTAATAAACTTGACATGACTGATGAGTCACTTTTCAATGCTGAAAAACCTGCTCTCTTTGTGTCCCGCCTTTATGAGTTAGGATTTGTTCTTATGCCGCAGACTGTCATGCTCTGGCTAGTGTTGCCAGCCATCCTGTCAAATATGGAAGCCAGTCTGTCATGGTCTCTGCTAAACAACAGAACAGAGCTCTTCTCATTAGTTGTGACTCACAACCCATAGTGGCAATAAATGAATAAATAAATAAATAAATAAATAAATAAATAAATGAATGATGATGATTACATTTGCATGATGTGACTTCCTGCACACTTTTACGTGTCACAGTGTGGGTCAATTAAACTCATTGGTGCCTTGATTCTAGCTTGTGAGTAAAGCAGGTACAGTGCAACCTCGGATTGCGAATAACGAGGTTTACGAGTGTTCCGCAAACCGAGCAAAGATTTTAAATAAATTTTTAAATTGGAAACCGAGCAAATATTAGTTTACGAGCGCCAAGTATCATGTATCACGCATGCGACTCTTATTTTGACACAGAGCGGCAAGTGATCACTGAGCCCATGATTTTTCTCTCTTGCGCTGCGGGAATTATGGGTAATCGTCTCCCCTGCTGCGTCCCGTGCTAAAATAAGAGTCCCCTGCTGCGTCTTAGTGCTTGTCTCTTATAATCAACATCTCCCTCTCTCTTCTGTGTGCCCCACACACACCGACACAGACACACACACCGACACACACCGACCGACCGACCGACACACACCGACCGACCGACCGACACACACCGACCGACCGACCGACACACACACCGACCGACCGACACACACACCGACCGACCGACACACACACCGACCGACCGACACACACACCGACCGACCGACACACACACCGACCGACCGACACCGACACCGACCGACACCGACACCGACACACACACCGACACCGACACACACACCGACACCGACACACACACCGACACCGACACACACACCGACACAGACACACACACCGACACAGACACACACACCGACACAGACACACACACCGACACAGACACACACACCGACACACACACCGACACAGACACACACACCGACACACACACCGACACAGACACACACACCGACACACAGCTCTGTCGCAATTCTTTTCAAAGGTAAGGTCCTGAATCATTTGTTATTTTTATTTTTTACTTTACAGCAGTGATTCTGTTAGTATGCTCATGCGAGTATCATTAGAGAGATTTCTTTTTTCCCGGTTAAAACAGTGTTTGCATTGTGTATGTTAATTGTGAAACTTAAAAAGTGAGGTGTGGGAGGGAGAAGGAGTTTTACTGTTTAAAACGAGGTGAGGGGCTAATTCCACACACACACACACACACACACACACACACACACACACAGAAACACACAGAAACACACAGAAACACACAGAAACACACAGAAACACTTAACTGTCTGGATTTTTTAAAACTTTTTTTAAAATGTTAAGTGCAGGTTAATTTGTTATATTTTTACTTTATATGTTGTATTAATTATTTTTATGTATTTATTGTTTTGGGCTGTAGAACGAATAATTAGAGTTTTCATTATTTCTTATGGGAAAAGTTTATTTGGTTTACGAGTGTTTTTGGAAGACGAGCCCGCTTCCGGAACGAATTATGCTCGTAATCCAAGGTTCCACTGTACTGACTGGGAATGTCTCTCACTGTGGGGAAGAACGGAGCTAGTGGACATCACCTCAGGTCTCCACAACGTGGTGGAGGGAGATTGGACACGTCTAATAAACTACAGTTTATTCATAATACTATACGTACTGTACATTTATATACATATTTTATTCTTCTGTTGTTACATCAAGATGAAATGGTTTAGTCTTTACTCTTCATTGTATAATGTTCTGATGCTTGTTGAATCAAAAAGTTCAGTGCTATTAAGTGTCCAGTTTAGGAAAAAAGATACAAAGGAGAAACAGACCAAAGATAAATGTTATGCAACTATTACATGTTTATGAGGACAATATTATGTATGCAGTAAATAGGCGAGTATAACACTTATGTTTGCTAGCTTACATAACATTAGATATCATTTTATATCCAATGATTCATGTTTTAACATTAGGGGGAAGTTGAGGTGCCATTGCTAAGCAAAAATTACAGCATTGGTGAAAACACAGAACAGTACTTGTCGTGTAGTCAGTTACAAATATTTTACAAGCCAAACAGTTCATATTAGGGCTGGGCGATACAGAAAAAAAAATTATCACGATATAATGTTTCATATCATTCGGTATCGGTAATTATTGAATATTTATTAATGAAGACCAGTAGAAAAAAAGTTTGAATTTAACCACTTTATTTTTATTTAACCAACATTACTAAGGCAAATTATTTTAATAGTCAAAAAAAAAAAATTTGAACAAAAATATCGTCTCTTATGTCCTATAATAAACTAAATCTAAGTGTTGAAGAGACTCTTAAACGTAATAAATAAAATGTTACAAAGTGTGTGCAATTGTAAAGAACACTAAAGCAAACTTTGAGGTAGATCAACATCTGTAAGATGTCAATAATAACAATATACAGTAAACCTCAAACTCTGTAAACAAAACAAATTATAATAATCAAATATGAGCTTTCGAGTAGAGGAACCAACCATCATTATTCACATATACCTGTACATTGCAACATCATAAATTGTGAGCAAGAAAGACAAGTTGGTTCCCTCTATCTCTGGATTTAATGCTGTGAATGTGACTACATTACCCCCTGTGCTAAGAGTTCGTTCTGAGGGGTTGCTGGTGGCTGGGATGCACAAGTATTTTTTTTGCAAGTTTGCTTACTATTGGGAAGTTGTGTTCATGTAGCACTACATCCAAAGAAACTATATGTGGATGGTTATGCAACTATTAATTAACTTTACTCACAGATAGCTGAGTGTAATCGGTAGCCAAAACACCGCGACGAGTGCAGTTGTTGAGTGAAGCGACTCACCATATTCGCCCCGCTGTGAGTCGTGATGCACATGTGGAGCAGCGCATCAGCTAGGGTTTGCGCAATAAGTTCACCCATGGTGTTTCCGGGAAAATATGCGGTGTCTAAGCATTTACTCTTTAGATTCCAGTTGTCATTAAAATGTACTAAAGGATTACCGAGTACCTCTCCATCGCACAAGCAAGTTGCTTGTGTTTCCATACTTGGCCCAAAGCTTACACACAACATTGTTCTGGTGTTGATCAGAAGAAAAGAAACCAAAAAAACTGGTGAGCTGATGCATCATTTTTGATTCACAAGCTCATCTGTACTGCCTGGCATGGCACTCAATTTACGCGTGTGTTATACTGACATGAGTTGGTGATGACACAACGCAGAGTGGCTGCGTAAGCTTATTGGCTGTTTCCTGATCACTCGTGCCACGCTCATTCATCGAGAGATCTGATAGGCTGTTGGGATTAAGGCAAGGCGCATGCTCAGTCAGCCAGCCGCGTTTTAATAAAACTGTAGCGCTTCATACCGAATGTCTTTTTTTTTTATCGTTATCGACAATGGTCTACCGTCAATAAATACCGCTACCGTTTGATCGCCCAGTCCTAATTCATATACTGTACTTATACTGTAGAATTAGAAAATAATATACAAAAGGTGTTCAAGTAATGCAACCACAAGGGGGCACAATCCAGTGTCTTCTTGTGCCAGTCCCGAGTTTGGATAAATGCAGAGGGTTAGGGCAGGAAGGGCAGCCGACGCAAAACAATGCAAATCATTAACAGGACTTCCATACCGGTTTAGTCGTGGCCCGGGTTAACAATGACCGCCACCAGTGCTGTTGACCGACAGGGTGCTGGTGGAAATTGGGTTACTGTTGGTTGAAAAACGAGAGGAGGAAAGCTTGTTCATAGGCAGAGAGAGAGTTTAGGAGTGACAGTAGGGACTTTGAATGTTGGGACTATGACAGGGAAGGCAAGAGAGTTGGTTGACATGATGCAGAGAAGGAAGGTGGATATACTGTGTGTCCAGGAGACCAGGTGGAAAGGTAGCAAGGCTAGAAGCTTAGGAACAGGGTTCAAGTTGTTTTACCATGGGGTGGACAGGAAAAGAAATGGAGAAGTTTGAAAGGAATTTGAAAAGGTGAAAAGAGTATCAGATAGGTTGCTGAGTCTGAAGCTGGAAATTGATGGTGTGATGTGCAATGTTGTTAGTACTGTAGTTATGCCCCACAGGTAGGATACGAGTTAGAAGAGAAGGAGAAATTCTGGAGTGAGTTAGATGCAGAATTTGAAGAAGATCTAAAGTGATGCAGAGAGTCCCCAGAGGTGAGAGAGAGTGGTGATTGGTGCAGATTTTAATGGACATGTTGGAAAAGGGAACATGGGTGATGAGAATGTGATAGGCAGGTTTGGTCTTCAGGACAGGAACGTAGAAGGACAGATAGTGGTGGACTTTGCAAAGAGGATGGAAATGGCAATAGTGAATACTTTATTCCAGAAGAGTGGAAGGTGACATAAGAGCGGAGGCAGGAGCACTCAGGTGGATTACATCCTGTGTCGACGTTGAAATCTGAAGGAGATCAGTGCTGCAAAGTACTGGTAGAGGAGAGTGTAGCCAGACATCACAGGATGGTGGTGAGGAAGGTAAAGAGGACAAAGTGGTGGAAGTTGAAAAAGGAATAATGTTGTGCTGTTTTCAAGGAGGACTTGTGACAGGGTCTGGGTTGTCAGGAGGTGCTTCCAGTTGACTGGGCAACTACAGCTAAGGTGATCAGGGAGACAGGTAGGAGGGTACTTGGTGTATCATCAGGAAAGGTAAAAGTGGACAAGAAGACTTGGTGGTGGAACAAGGAAGTCCAGGAGTGTATACAAAGAAAGAGGCTAGCGAAGAAGTAGTGGGACACTGAGAGGACTGAAGAGAATAGACAGGAGTACAGGGAGATGCAGTATAAGGTGAAGGTAGTGGTGGCAAAGGCCAAACAAAGAGCATAGGAGGACTTGTATGCTAGGTTGGACAGTAAGGAGGGAGAGGTGGATCTGTACAGGTTGGCAAGGCAAAGAGATGGGAAGGATGTGCACCTTCTTAGAGTGATTAAAGATAGGAACGGAAATGTACTGACCAGGTGTGCCAGGAGGGTGATGGGAAGATGGAATGAGTACTTTGAAGAGTTGATGAATGAGGAAAATAAAAGAGAATGAAGAGTAGAAGAGGTGACTGTTGTGGAGCACGAAGTAGCAAAAATCAGTAAGAATGAGGTGAGGAGGGGTTAAAGAGGACAAAGAGTGGAAAGGCAGTTGGTCCTGATGACATACCTGTGGAAGTATGGAAGTGCTTAGGAGAGGTTGCAGTAGAGTTTCTGACTAGTCTGTTTAACAAGATTTTGGAGAGTAAGTGGATCCCAGAGGAATGGAGGAGAGTGTATTAGTGCCGATCTTAAAGAACAACGAAGCGTGTGGAAAGGAGGTGAAGAGGCGTGTGAAGGCAGGTTGGAACTGGGGGAAAAAAGTGTCAGGTGTGCTGTGTGATAAAAAAAATATCAGCGAGAATGAAAGGAAAGGTGTACAAGACAGTGGTGAGACCAGCATTGCTCTATGGCTTATTGTTAAGGTTCTCTTTGGGAGTGACAAGGATAGATAGGATCAAGAATGACTTCATCAGAGGGATAACCTATGTTAAATGTTTTGGAAATAAAGTAGGAGAGGCCAGATTGAGGTGGTTTGGACATCCAGAGGAGAGAAGAGGAGAGATTGTGAGCATATTGGTAGAAGGATGCTGCAAGGCAGGAGGTCTAAAGGAAGACCAAAGAGGAGATTTATGGATGCAGTGAGAGAGGACATGAAGTTAGTTGGGGTGAGAGAAGAGGATGCAGAGGATAGGGTTTGATGGAGGCAGATGATTCGCTGTGGCAACCCCTGAAAGGGAACAGCCGAAAGACAAAGAAAAAGAATACAAGGGGTGTTCAAGTCTTCAAGGGACTTTGAAAGAACATGTTAAACCAATTGTAACCTCCACCCCATCTCCCACCCATTATTTCAGTTTCATGTAGTTAGCAATCCTAGCTCTAACCATTCTTGGATGAAACTGAATTCTTGCAACTAAACATTAGGCGGGATTTGTCAGGAAAATGTTATTTTTACATTTTATTGCATAATGCTAGAATGAGCCCAATGCTGTCAATTGCACTCGGAAACACTTACAACAACAATAATTTTACTGTGATACAGAAATAAAGGACTGTCACTGCTGGTCAGTCTCAGTCTCAACTAAAGCTCCTGATTGCACACACCACACGCCTCAAAATGTCAGCTCCCTATTCTGTGGTGGGGGATCTCCCTTATACACAGATCTCATCTGGCCCCTGTCACTACATTTTTTTTCTGGCTTAAAGGTGCAACAACAGTCACCCCTGAGTTCACCTCTGCTTCTTTCAAGCAGAACCCTGAGGTGTAACAATGCTATTTTTGCTATTTGAAAGGATCTATAGTGTGTGCGAGTGTGTGTGAGATTTCTTTGACTCCTTATTTGGATTTAATGATCTATAATCATCCAATCAAGTCATCTTCCAATCAAAATCTAGCAAGTATGGGGCAGGTTTAACATTGAGTTATCCTCACAAAACCTGAACAGTAGGTTAGGGCAAGAAACCCCTGCTATTATTTTCCACATTCATCTGTTTCTTCACGCCTTTTCTAACTTTGGACCAGTTAGTGTAGACCCCTCGATGTGAGCAGCAGAAAGACCAACCACAACATTATCGTCACAACAGTCCATTATAAAACTTGCATTGCTCTCATTATGGTAGTAGGAATCTTTGAAAGAACTGGCCACTAGGGGCGCTGTTTACGAGGCGCGCTTGGACGCTACAGCTCACTGATAGCAGGTGTATTTATTAGCTACTGTACGAGGAAGTTATAAGCGACCCGTCACTTAAGTGAACAGATTTAAAATTATGCTAGTCACACTACTTCTTATCAGTACATGTCTAAAGCATATCAGTCCAAGAACAAGTGATATCAGGTGATTTGACAGCGATGCACACACACACACACGTGTATATATATATTACTATATACTCACTTCATGAAATACATCTCCCGAATATGGTGAGACCCCCAGATCCAACAAGGCAAGACCCTCGACAACTGCAACAACAACATACACACGCGTTCATTTTGTAAGTATTTTGTAAACTAAGATCGCCGGCTAACTTACAGCGTCGTTTGGTATTCCAGCGACTCGCTGACATTTCTGCTAGATGTGCTGTTCAAAAGACTCGTCATGTAAATGAATAAACATCTGATAGCACGACATACCTCTTTTCCACGAATTTAGTGGAGACGCGACTTCAACCCTGTCAGCGATCAGTGTAGCTAAACTAGAACGGAATAATACTGCTCTTATTGTCACTGCTAAAATCAAGACTAGTGTTAAGGGAGCCGCCATTTTCATTCGAGAGGAACAGCTGCCCACCTTTTCCTCCAGTGCACCATGGGAAATTGAGTCTCTAAATCAGGGCACTATACTTACTCATTATCGAAGAGAAACTTACTACGGACTACAAGTGCCAAAAAATAAAGTAAAGCTTCACTTCCCGTCTGTTCCCGTTGGAAAAATAAGCAACCTGATAAATACAATTTCGTCATATTTCTTTCTGGCGTCGGAATTAAACTGTATTAACATAGATACGGGGTAAGTGGCAATTGTTAAGAAAAATACTGTTAGCACAAACCTAGCGACAAAGCCGTGCTACTTTAAAGCTAGCCTGCTAGTATTAATTTTAGCTTGCTAGGAGTTAATCCTAACACGTTTAACACGTTAATACTGGTCTTAATCCTGGCCAAGAAAACACTCGAGGCTGTTAATTACTGTAAAATTTACCATAACGTGTAAGTTGAAAAAGAAAAAGTTTTATGGAATTATTCTTTTTTTATTGCCCAAGTGCTACCAGCTACTAAAACCTGTGTTAAATTAAAATATATATATATATATTAATAGTAGTAGTAGTTCTAGTATTATTATAATTATTATTAATATTATTATAGTGTATGTAGCAGTTGTATTCTGTGCACTGTCAATTTTGATTTAAGTGATAATTAAACATATTGAGATGTTGTACAATTACACTCAATACCATAATCAATGAATTAAAGCTTCTCGTATCTAATTTTTTGTTTGTTTTTTTGGGAAAATACTGTCTAATTGTAATTAAGCCACCACACAATTAATATTTAATTCCCCACTAAACATAACATCACTGAGGTTCTCTCATTGAAATCTTGTACACTTGTGGAGGATCTCATGTTTTTCAGTTTATCCTGCATGTGTACTAGTTGTTAATATCAGAGGACTGAGTGTGGTCATGTTAATCATTTGTTCTTGCAACTGTTTCAGTACTTATTTATATATAAAACCGAAATGTAATTTTTTTTTGTTTTTGTTTTTTTTGTAATGGCGAGCGGAGGATGATTTTTACTAGAAGGCAGTAGGCAGTGTCATCAACGTTTATGTCATAGCATTAGCGTGTCACAGGCGTTCCTCATCTTCTGTAAAAGTAGGCAGCGTCATCTAACGTAACAGGACGCCAGTCATCATCACCTTGTATGTCATACTGTGAGGTAATAAAGTATCTGACACAACTATAATTATAATATAATATAATATAATAATAATAATATAATATAATATATGTCTGAGCTGTTTTTTTTTTTTTGCAAAGAGTGGTATAAAGGAAAAAAAAGTTTTTTTTCACCGTGCCATAATTTATTTAACAAAAATAAAGCCAAAAAGCATGTGGGCAATACCTGCTGCTTCCACAGGATTTAAGAGAATTTAAGTTGCAGCCAGGTGCTGCTAATCTGTAAAAACAAACTTTTTGGCAGTTTTCTGGTCTGGAGTATTCAGTGCTATGTTAACACAATGCCAAGAGGGAAAGATAGATAAGCAGTTGTCTTAGAGAAGTAATTGTAGCTGCACAACAGTCTGGAATAAACAAAGGGTTATAAAACAATTTGGAGTTCATTGTTCTAGAGTGTGAGATTATTTACATGGGGAAGAAATTCAAGACGGTTGCAACCCTTCCCAGGAGTTTCCATCCCAGTTCATTCATGAACATACTGTGCATTGCTAAGAGAAATACAAAAGGATTCAAGAGCTACATCTCAAATTCTGATTAAGCATGCTAAATGTTAAAGTCCATGACAGCTCAATTAGAAGAAGACTGATCAAGTTTGGTTTGTTTGGGAGAATTGCCAGGAGAAATTCTCTTCTATCTAAAAAGAACATGAAAGCAGGTCCAACAGATTAGTCCAAAGTGGAGTTGTTTGGCCTTAATGTCCAGTGTCATTTCTGTCAGTTTGCGTAGTGGGTTGAGAAGGTAATTTTCAGATCGTGCATTCAAGGCTTGTTATGATACTTTGTGTTAACCTTCTCAAATACCTATAAACCTATATACCTGGTCTTTCTGCTGCTCAAGCAACACTAAAGGAGCCAATGAGTCATTAATAATAACACTGTAAAAATCTACCTTAGTCTATTGAGGCTATCCAGATCCTGCTTTCTTTCCCTATCTAGCACTTCACTTGAATAATGTCCTTCTTCTGTAAGAAGCATATACATTTTCAGCTAACCTGTACTTTTCATGGTGCTTGGGAAGCTACCTGCAGAAGAGCTGTCAGATGCCACAAAGTTGGTTTAATGATATTTTTACTGTAAATGTAAGATGTTTATAACAAGCACAGGGTATTCATCACAAGCTGTTTCCTCATATGTGGAAGAGGATCTGCCTTTAGACAGTGGCTTCGTCTTTGGTATTACTCAAAGAATTTCATTTCAAAGACAGAGCCAAATGAGCACTTGTTACGTTTCCATTAAAAATTAGATACAGTAGCATGCACTATGTTTACTAAAATCACCTAACATGTGTCTTCCAGAAAACTGAAGGAACCTGTCCGGGAAGATGTAATTGAGCTGCAGAAGGAAATTTACCTGCTCAAACAAGAAAAGCTGCATCTGGATAGAGATCAATTGAAGAAGGATAAGGTGAATCAGGACCACCATAACATACTCCTCAATAACCAGATAACTCGGTCATAAAAAAATAAGGGGCTTACCAGGACTTGAAAATTTTACATAAGTTCAGTGACTTTAACAGTGGGCACTGTTGTGAAGCAGTTTTACATAATCAAAAGAATAGGAAGTGAGTATGAAATGTGTGAGAAAAGATGTACAAGTCAAAAAGATCAGATTGTTCCTCATAAGCAAGGTAAGGGCGATGGTGGCAAAGAAAAACTCCATGAAATGACAATAGGTCGAAACCTTGAGAGGAACCAGACACAACAGGGAACCCATCCTCATTTGGGCAATTTTAGGGCAAAAACCTTGTTGTGGAGGTTTTGTTATTCAATACAACAACAACTACTACTACTACTAATACTAATAATAATAATAATAAATCTCTTATACATTAACAGTGAATATTATTATTAAATGGCAGTCATAATTATAAAGTTTATTAATAATAAAATAGTTGCAAGCAACAATGAGCGGTTGAGATATCAAATATCATTTAGTAATTTTGCATCCTCAATTTCTGAGAACACATGGGCCTTGTTTGGTGTAGATCTTATAAAAGGGAAGTATGTGTCAGTGTTTTGCAAGCGATCCAAAATAACTGAGTTCCTGTTAAGGAGAGCCCATGACAAAAGTTGGTTAGCTCAATGAGCTTTAATTGTTTACCGGGTTGCGTATGCATACGTGCACAAGTGTATGCGCTATGCAGCAGTCATCCTTGGCCCAGACTCTCACGCATCTAATGGTAGCAGATTCCAAACTGTCTGCTAATTTCCATGACTCTCAAGCCGATATGTACCTCCAAAAATACCCGGATGGTATTCACACACTATAATGCTTGGGCCCTAAAAAAATTCTTAGAAGAGCAATAGGGCCCTTCGCACACTGTGATATCATAGTGCTTGGGCCCTAATTATAACAGCAACAAATGATGTCTTGCTCTATATGAAAAGTGAATGAACAATGGCATCTCTGATGCTAGGTCAATTATTTTGGCAGGTTCTTAACAGTGCAGGAATTTTTTGAGACATTAAAAAGAACAAAAAATTATTTTTGCAGATGGTGGAACATGTTTTTGAGTAGATTGTACACTTAGTGATGCATCTGGTAGTTTTGTTACCTATTTTGTTATACATTTTGCATGGTGGCATAGTGGTTAGCACTGTGGCCACGCATCTCAAGGGTCAGGGGTATTGACCTTAAATTTAAAATACACTAGAAAATGTTTATGAAACACATTGCCCAGAGCATCATACTGCCAACCTATCTTGTTCCCATATCGCATCCTGGGGCCACCTCTTCCCCAGGAACGTGATGCACATTGCCCTCCAAGTGAATGTAAAAGAAGGAAGGGTTTATCAGACCAGGCCACCTTCTTCCATTACGCTATTTCCTCCATTGCTCTACTTTCTCGGACCACATTTGGTATTAAATAGCCACTCTATAATGGGTACTCCCTACAAGGCCTGCCGTTTTAGAGATGCTCTGACCCAATCATCAAGCCATCACAATTCAGACATTGCTAAACTCCTTACATGTTTTCCACACAACTTTGAGAACTGGCTTGTTTCCTAATACATCCCAGATGTTTGGGAACATTCAAATATTTATGTGGAAAGTTTTTGTTTGTGCTCGGTAAGCTAAAAGGTAAATTAATTCTAAAATCCATTTAAATGGACATGTGCCAATTCATTTGGTTAAGTAGGACGCGAGTTATTATGTGACCAAATATAGTAGCATGATAACACTATTTTATAAGTAATAAGTTACTGTTTCAATAAATTAGGCTCTGTCACCCAAGTTCTGAATACTGTGTTGCATATGAATAAGTTTACTAAACATTTGAGCAGGCCGATAAATGGTTCAAACAGCATATTTTAAGGGGGTAAGAAAACCAATGCATGGGAAAAGGGAAGTTTTACACTATCCCTTATCTTATAAAAGATCTTCTGGTTTTTAAGTGCAAAAAAGTGAATAGTGACCCCCAGAGGCCAGGCTGAATAAGACTGTAAGCCGAGCAAGACTGTATTAATAGAGGGTGCTTATAGATGTAAGTTTTGAAAAAATGGTTGAAAGTTTTGTAAAATGCATGCTCAGAGGTGGTTGTGTTTTTAAGGAGCTGGATCATCATTTAAACCTCCATTTGCCAGTTAGCTTGAAGATGTAATATTCAAAGTTTCAGCTTGAACATATATCATATTTTTCAGAAACAGTTACTGTATCTGATTTTAGCCTTGCCCTTAATGCATGATCGCAAGCATTTTATACATGTCTTCATAATGTCCTGTAACTCTGGTTCAAGTTTAATTCAAATTGATGCACAAAGTCAAGTAGGATAAACTCTGCCTGTTTAGAATTTATTAATATCATGCAGCCACATTATGTACTAATGTACAGTATCATTTTGATAAATATTGAAAGGCACTCTCTCCTAAGTAGTTTGACCCCAAAATTGTGTAAAAATAGGTTTTGCATACTATACAATTTTTTTTAATCTAAATTTGCAGAGATTTAAAATTAGTTTTTTTTTTTTTGGGGTCAAAATTACTAACTTACAGCTGTTTGTAGTACATCAGTGAAGAGCAATTTAAAAGGCTTAATACAGCTAATATAACATGATAATAATACATTTTGAACATTGTGAACATATGCAAACAATATAACATTCAAATAATATAAAGTGATTTCTCCAAATTCAGCACAAATGCCCCCTTTTAATGAATACTGCAGTTTCAGAATTATTCAACCTCCTAAATAAAGTTCCTCATTAGAGCACAAATTTGCAAATCAGGAGTTGTCTCAAGCACAGATTAGATACCTCAGGTGTACTTGATTTGGAACACGTCAAATACTTGGACGTTCTAAAGATTTGCTGATGAAGAAGTTTGACTGCATGTTACAAATGGCAAGAGAGTTATCTATAAATTTAAGAGACAGGATCATTGCCTTGCACAAACAAGGATACAGATATAAAACAAAATAGCGAAGATACTCAATGTTCCTAGAAATACAGTAGGAAGTCTATTTCAAAGTTAAAGGAACAGTGTCCTACACTTCCTGGACGTAGCAAAAGGAGGAAGCTATCACCTGCTGCTACCAGATTCCTGAGAAGGCAAGTGCCCTCTGCAGTCTTTTGACTGCAAAAGATCTACAGTAAGATTTGGTGGCAGCAGGAACTGAAGTTTCTCTCTGCACTATAGTGCGCAGCGCATACTGAACACTGAAGGTCACCCTAAGGCATACCCTGTTACTCTCTCTCTCATATATGCCAAGATAAAAAGAACAACAAAGAGACAATAAACTAAATGCTACTGTAGCTGTGTAAAATGTTATTTGAAAGATGATTTTCTGAAGGTGACACTGATTTTGATATAATTGGAAGGTGATTAAATCTAGTTACAAAGCTCAGTTGGACTTTTGGTTCAGAGAAGCAGTAATTAAGATTTAATTGTGTCCCTAATCAATAACCACATACCAATCTTTGCAGACATCCTCAAATCTGTGTACTGAACACAAAAAACACTTACATTAGCACTTGCCAGATCTCTAGCTTGCAAAATCTCTCAACTTTTGGTTCCTGAGAAACCAAAGTTGGAGCTGACATTAGCTCCAACTTTGCATATGACCTTAGAATCTCCTGGACATGCCTCCAAGTTTCATTCAAATGCACCAAACCATTCAGGAGGTACAGTCCTCTGAGTCAGGGAGGCTCTGTCTTATTAAAAATGATGAAAGTGTCGTGGCCATATTGTTTACGAATATCAGGTTTTACATGGCCATCTGTTTAACAATCGAAGACAGATGAAAATCTATAAGCTCTCTACTGTATATGCATCATAACATCTATATACTGTAATGCAATATTGTACATGCCTTTGATAAGCAGTTAAAATGATCAGAAACAGACTTATTCCTCAGTTTTGCCATGGCTCTTTCCATTCCAAGGAATGCAAATTATGACAGAAATACACTTGCTGATTATTTCCTCAAAAAAAGTTAATGTGCAATTATTTTTAATCTGTTGATTGTTGTCATGGCCCATGTTTGCACTATTGAGAAAATGGTTGTAGTAACCTCTTAAACACCTTGGGAAAAGAGAAACCATTGGGTGACATATACCATTACTAAAAAATGTCTCAGATTATGCTCAAATCTTTAAAATGGACAATCCAGAAAAATGCTTTCATTTTAATGTACCTTCAGTCATATTCATAGTGGATAAGACATAAGTGCTATTATTATCAGGAGCACATTAGATTATTTGGCTAATCAAAACTTGGCAATCGCATACACATGTTAAAGGTAACCATTATGTGTTTTGGTTATTTTGTTGATACACTGCTTGTCTATTGCACATACTGTAATCATAATCTATGTACCTTTACCACAGGAAGTACTGATGAGGCCCAGGAAGCCTAACTGGTCTACAGAGCAAAAGCTGCTCTTGGTGCAGCTAGTGAAAGCCAGGAGAGAAGGTTTGCTGACTGGGAGGCATTCTTGCCGTGAGACAGCTACCAACCGACGATGGGCATGGGACGAGATTGCAGAGGAAATCTCCACTGCTTACCCTGATGTTCCTCGTACAGGAAAGGAGTGTGAGAGACACTGGTTTATAGAGCAAGCTAAAGCAAGAGAGGCCTTGGTATCCCAAAAGTCACCTACGGGTAGGAAAGGGTTTGTATTTGTATGAGCAACAGATTGTCCAATGTTGTAACCATCCACAGCCTCAGAACATGCACATATTCAGAGAAAGAAATGTGTGGGTGTTTTAAGTCATACTGGTACTTTTTATTGTGCAAAATACAAGAAAAGTCAGATCATGGCTCTGGAATACTGAGAAAACATTCTACCTTGATGGCATTCAAGCACTAGTGAAACCTGGGGTTAAGTGCATTAGTGTAGCAGGGGATTATTTGTCTATATATTAGGGTATATCAGTATGCACTATCCTGTGTCTTTCAAGTTTAACATTAGCATTGCTAGTATTATTTGAATGATTTAAAATAATTTTTTATTTAATTAAAAAAACATTTTTTCACTGATTTTCTCCCAAATTTAGTCATGTATAGATAGGACTGCACTATTTGGGAAAAATGTCACATTGCGATTTACGATTGCGATACGATAAACAAGTGGACTCAACTTGCTTGTTATCAAGGAAAATGCACAAACAGATTACTAATAATGTTGAAATTTGTATTTCTCAACTGATATACAGTATACAGTGCAATCTAGCAACAACTAGAAATTAACAATGTTTTCAAATTAAAACAAAATTGTACAAAAATAAATAACAGTACCATCTTTACATTACTGAATTTAATTACATTAAATTAACTTAAAAACCTAAAAGTTTAAAGTCAGAAATACAGATACATTTTTAAAATTATTTTTACATTTTGTCCCAAAACAGGGACATTTAAGCAGGATGTAACACATACATGTACTTTGTATATTTCTTTTTAAAAAGATGTATTTCCATTTATTCTTAAATAAATCTGTTAATAGCTGTCCTCTTTAACGTACAGTTAAGTAGCGTTAAATATAAAAAGATTAAATTAATTTAACTTACCGATGGCCAAATGAAGTCTATGCCAGAAGCACTGGAACCTTGTCCAGTGATTAAGCGCCACTGCTTTGACGATTTTCGTCCCGTTGTCTGTTGTGACAGCGACCAAACCATCCTCACAGAGGTCCCATGCAGCCAGTGCCTCTCTCAAACCCTCGGCTGTGTTCTCTCTCGCGTGATCGTCAGGGAAATACGATGGTCGCAGGGAACAGCAATTCAGGTCAAACTCATCGTCGACAAAGTGCACGGTGTGGCTAATATATGGCTCGGTCATTCTGCTTGACCAAAGATCCGTAGTGGCTGAAAAGAATTTCAAGTTGAACCTCACTACGGCACTTACTGTAAATTTCAGGTACTGCGACTTGAGAGAAGTAGTTTCGTGAGGGCAACTGGTATCTCTTGTCCTGTATCCCTCTTTGCTAACAGTGTATATGGGCATCATGTCTTTTGCCAAGCAGTGTGTGATGGAGTCAGTGATTTCTTTATATCTTTGCGACGTCTTTTCATATGGCGTAATCCTTGCAAACACATGTGTAATAATGTGTTGTTTTGTTCTGCTCACACTGGGGTGTGCTTTGTTTTCTCTTTGGCTTTTACCGCCAGGCATTCATCATCCTTTTCTCTGTGTTGCTTCAGATGCTGATATAAATTTGTCGAGTTGCCATGTGATGTAGCAACTTTAGTTTTGCAAATTTTACACAGTACCTCTTTCTGCTCAGTGTCCGATATCTTGAAACCAAAATATCAGCAAATAAATGAGGTAGCATTTTTTCTGGGCACAAGTTCAGTGTCGGCCTGTTTTGTATCCATTTTCTCCCGTCTCCAAACTGCGCTGCGGAAAGTCACATGACCACAAGCACATGTGCTACATGAGACTGACTGGTTAGTTTTTAATTTTGGCATAAAAAATGGCCATAGAGCTCTAAGAATGAATGTCTTATTACGTCCATGAATGCATTTGTTTATTTAAGATAATCGCAACATTTGCTGTAATGTAATCGTATAGGCTGACATTGCGATATGATTAATCGTGCAGCACTAGTCATATAATACTCCATTACATACAGTTACATTCTGACGACCTGTTTTTGATTGACTCCTTTCTGTGGCTCTGTCAGCATCAGTTTGTATAGGGACAATTGTATTAATTAAAATTTCCTTTCTGCTAGTATACAAGTTCTGATCAGAATAATTCCTCAAAAGCTGATGGTGATAGTGGACTTCGTGGCAAATTCTACCTTTAGTTCAGTTGTATTTTCTAACATACTTTTCTTTATTTTTTCTGTTTTAGGTCATGGACAGTTGTATAAGCATTTCACTGCATGTCATACTTTGTATAGCTGTGACAAATAAAAATGTAATTTAAAAAACTGCTTATTAAATTTCTTAATTTTCATGTGTTGTTGTTTTTTTGCAGAACATATCAATCCAGTGACCAAACTAGTGCTGGAAATCCTCAAACTACAGAGAAAGGACACAGATTTCAGGTAACACAGAGTTCAGTACAGAGACAGGTAACTCTGCTAAGGGAAAAAAAAGAGGGGTGGGGGGCTTGTGTCCCCCATACAGTAATTCAAACATGGTAAACCCTGTGTGTGGGCTTGTGGGACCTCATAATGGAAATAGCAGTTTCTCAAGCCTCATATCTCATTTCCGGTCATGAATTTATGAATCATGCTCTCTGTTTGTCTGTTTGTAAGATGGCAAACACTACTTCAAATATATTCATGTGTAATACATTGTGAAGAATCTCTAATAATTCATAGAGGTCTAGTTGGTGACATTAAAAATAAGTCATTAAGTGACATTAAGTGTAATAATACAGTGGAACTTGTGGCATCTAGTGGGATTTCTCCAATGGCATTTACAAAATAGAAATGGGCCAAGACAGTCTTACCCTGGTCCAGGTGCCTATCCAAGCCCCTACAGGTTTGTGCTGCCAACAAATTGGTCACTACTTTGTAGATGAATAACATTCCAGTTTGAATGTCATTCATCACTCACTGTAATCTATCCTTAATCTCAATGTGTGGGTGAGTTAAATGCAAAATTAGGCTGGTGCTATTGACCACCAATAACTCAAACATGGTTAAAGATGTTCTGATTGCGCTGGTTGCGCAAGTGCTCTAAACAGAAATCATTTTAAAAAGTTGGCTGCCGTCACATGGCATCTCCACAAAGGGCACCACTGCCTAAAACTTGAAGTTAATGTTTATCAGTCTCCCGTATTATTTTGCAGATATTTTGGCTTTTTTTTCCCTTACATTGTTTTAGTTCTTTGGTTGAGGGCAGATATTTTATGCACAGCTCTCCCAAGATCACAAAGCATCTCCATTGGCCTGGGATCTGGACAACACCTTCATTTTTGTTTCTTTTACTCATTCAGATATCAATTGTGGGATCATTGTCCTGTTAAACGACAGTCCATCTTAAGCTGTTGGATACATGGTCTTAGATTTGTTTCAAGAATATTCAAATATAAAGTGTGAAGATTTGCTAATTTTCCAGGTCCTGATAAAAAAAAGTCCAAATCACCACCCTCCATCACTATGCTTCACAGTTGGTATAAAGTGTTTATGGTGATACACTGTAGTTGGATTTCACTAAATATTGTGTTCATGATGCTAAAACATCTCCACCTGTGTCTCGTCAGTCCAAAGGATACTGTTCAAGAATATACTTCTTTTTTTAGTCATTTTAGTTTTGTTCATATACAGTGTTGCTAATCTTAGTGTCCCTTCCCAATCACAGTGCAGAGCTTAACCATGTCCCCTGCCACCACACCATACTTGTTCAGTGTTTGTCATTGTGTTGTCATGACCATCAACATGTCATGTGCTAACAGAGATCTGTTGGTGACATGATGTTGCTGTAGTTGTTTGTGTGTAACTTTTACAAGTTTAATTATTTTTATGTTTATTTTCTGCGTGCATAAAAACCTTTTATCTATTTACAATTAGACTAGCATGTAGGACTATTAAACCTATGGATTTTACAGTTACAATGCCTTTAAACTGTTCCATGAATTTCATTTTGCCTTTCCTTAGGGCTGAAGAAGACAGTATGAGCTGTCAAGAAGAGGAGGAGGAGCAAATGGAAGTGAAATATGTTCCAACTTCAGTTACACCTTTTATAAATGTTGAATTGCCTCTAAATAACACAACTAACAATAGTGAAGATAATGTTCCAGGCAGTCCCATATGCCCACTGTCACCCTCTGCAGAAAAAAAGACTTTAGAGATATCTGTTCTTCGCCGTCAAGAACGTGTGTTACAGCTGCAGGAGGAATACTACTCTCTCAAAATCAAACAGCTCAAAGCACGCATGTTGATGGACCTTTGATGGGACAGTGAGAACATGTGGGGGGGGGGGGGGGGGACTGTTTCACTGTTTCAACAAACACTAGGAGTTTTAGGTCTAGATTTCTATTGTCATAGCTGTGAATTCAATCATCTGTTCAGGCAAAGGTTGATCAAATGGAGTGCTGTTAGGTTTATACTGTATCTAATTAGTCTCCAGAGAAAGAGTTAACCTAATGTGGTGTACACCATATGTGTGCTCATCAAGGGAAATTGTCTGGCTTTTAATCTAGTATAATCTAATGTTCAGTATTTGATATGTCACATTGTCACCAGTAGATGGCAAGGTAGCAATTTATCTTCTCACCTGTGATACTGTATTTAAAATGTACACATCTAGGCAAGCATCAAATTTTGTTGTTTAGATTTTTGCCGGATATTTTAAAATGACAGGTAGTCTGTAGGCCAAGTTTAGTGCTGCTCGGACAAACACTTTAAAATAACCACGTACTAAAACTGTATTTATGTTTGTTTTCTGTGAGAGACTGTGGTACTATTTTTCCTGTTTAAGCTATAGGTGTTCCACTGCAAATCTTGTTTAAGATGTATTTTTCTTACCTTATTGAATTTTTTTTTTGTTTTTATTTTTTCCCTGATTTTCTCCCTAATTTAGTCACGTCCTCCCAGTCACTAGGGAGCTCCCACATTAAGTCGGGAGGGCAGAAGACTATCATACGTTTTCTCCGAACCATTTGACTGCAGCCAACCGCATCTTTTCACTTACACACCGTTGAGGGCGGCGTAACATGCTCGGAGGACAGTGTTATCCGTTCCTTCCGCTTGTGTGAGCTCACAGACACCCCTGATTGGCTGTAGAGCTGTGATTGATGTGGGAGCACTAAGTACTTCTCATCCCTCCCCCCTGAGAGAGCTCAGCCAATCAGCTCTCTCTAGACCTCTGGCTGTGATATATAATGTTATAGTTATATATTATATATAAAAAACATTTACCGGAATCAATCATAATTTAAACACCGCCAATATAAATTTATGCACTTATTTAAAGATGCACTGATTGAACAGCTCGTGACTGAACTCAGTCTCACATATAGACAATTCTGTAGAAATCATGCACCAACTATCGTACAGGGTTTCAAATTGGAGCTGACTTGGCTGAGCTCTTGGGGTTAGGGGTGGCATATTTTGGCCTCTTATTTGTACTCTAGTGACACTAACCAATAATAATTGTTGGCAAGCTCAGATAGACAGTTGACACTAATGGTGTGACAGGAGTACAAAATTGGATTGGGCCATAATCGTAATTGGCTGGCAGAAATCTGAATCAGTCAAGAAAATTGCAATTAGTGCGTCTCTACTCTACATTGATTTTTATTTTATTTTTATTTTTTTTTAAAGATGAATACATAAGCCAAATACCTCTTTAAATAATGAAATAATTACCCTATTTAGACCTGGTATTTACATCCATCTCAGGATCTGATCATAAGTTCTCAGCTTAGAATGATAACTGTTCAAACCTGCTATTTTTATGTTTCAAATATGTGTTCAGTGAACACTTGTATTTTGTTAGTCTCAGGGTTGCTAAATCTGCCAAAAGCAACCCAATGTAATTTTAAAGCCAAACCTCAAAAGCCAATGCCAAATGAAAACAACTTCCAATGTTATGTTTTAAATAAACTTTCATATACTGAGAGTTTAAAAAAGTGCTACTCATATTGTACAACTTTCCCAACTAGTCTATGGTGTCTTTGGTGAGTAAAAAATGTAGCAATCTTGACTAATTCTGTCTTCTTTTTTGGCTGTTACTTGGTTATTAGCATTATATTCTTTCCCATGTCACATTCCATTAGGATTACCTGTAATTGCAGGAAAGCAGTATTGTGCATATTTGGTGTGGTACTGGTCTCACAACAGTTAGAACTAGCATTCTTTTGATGTACGCAACTTGGATAGAGTGTGCAGCTTGCAAAATGGGCACAAAAATATTTTATTTTCCTATTAGGACTAAAAAAATGTCTTTGATGCTTCCCTGTCATTATCCATTCATTAAACATTACTAACTGATCTATTCTACTGAGGGTTCTGGTGGAGCTCAGCATTCTCTAAGAGCACAGAGAAAGCCCTGAAGACTTTTTATACTGAAGACTTATTTCCAGAACTTCAAGTGGGATGGTCTTAAATTGATTAGGCACAGATGCTAAAACATCTTAAGAAAAGTTCATGTCTAGTAACCCAATAATATGAATACATTTGGCTTTTACACTAAAAGGAGAGTGTCATTTTCAGTGTAAATTGGAATAAAAATGGCCGAACAAAAACTCATCAGTTTATACTTGACTTGAGAAAGGTTATTGTTTGAGATATAGCTAAAATGTTAAATATTTCTTTAGGGTGTACACTATAGTCTCCAGGGACAAGCTTAAAGTAGGATCCGATCAGGACAGAAGATGTAGTGGGACTCAAGTGCACGTCTGCCCAAAAAGACAAGTACTTACGTGTTCTCATTGAGAAACAGATGCCTCACTGCACCTGAATTGGCTGCACCTTTAAATAAAACGAGAGAAACCAGTATCCACAGACAGTGTAGGAGACTCAGTTCAGCTGGCTTCATGGGCAGAATTGGCAATCAAAAAAAAAACACTACTACGGTTGGCGAATTGGAAGGAAAGCTTGCAGTTGGCCAAGATACATAAACAGTGGACTTTAGATGACTGGCTGATGAGTTAAAGTTTGTGGTGTCAGCTCAGGAAAATATGATGATGAAGCCTGCATAACACCTTCAGTAAGACAAGGAAGTAGAAACATGATAATTTGGGGATGCTTTGGCAATGAAAGAGTGGGCGATCTCCATTGTGTGCAAGGCATCCTGGTTCACTCCATACTGAAGAGGCATTCTATTCCATCAGGTCTTGATGTGTATAAATTATCTAAGTAGCTGAAAATGCAAAATATGAATTTGGGTTGCAAATTTCAACAGAGTAAAGTATCTACTAAAATCTTTAAAATACAGTGCCATAAAAATAGTTATTAGTACAGTTAAATGTTGAGAAAGCCTGTTTGTAGCTGATTCCTCAGATTAATTTTGCTGCAAGGCTGCATTGCTCACAATTTACCCTCTCTTTAAAAAAAAACTGGCAAGAAAAGACAGCAAATTACAGAATAGTCATTATAGTCCAGTGTAAAAAAAACTACTACTATATATAACTAATAATATTTTGTAGTGCTCTGTTTAGACTTGACTTCGCCATTCCTTCTATAAGGATTATTAACAGTATGGAGTTAGTTGTCTAGTATATATATATATCTAGATTGTGCTCAACAGGAATAATTTTAATATTTTTAATATTTTTTAATAACAGATTACAGGGATAGATATCAGTTGTGTTAAAAATAAGCTAATATCATAAAAATAAGCAAATATAGTAACTATAAAAAAGTAGGGCTGAGAGTGATACAGGTACACACACAGTTAATGCATGTAGATTACCTACTGTATAGTCACCAATAAAGATGGGCTACAATTCAGGTCTGCACCTGGTAGTTTGCACACACTGAAATTTGCAACATTTATGACAAAATGTAAATATCATCTAATTTCCATTATTGGATTTAAAATGAAAGATAATCAACAGAGGCATGAATTAGAATAATGATAACTTTGCATGAAGACAAATATGGTGTTTTTTCTGTTGTAGTCAATTTAATAGCCTTAGCTTTTCTAGTCAGAATATCATGGCAGGAGAATGTGTAGGAATGTGAATGTGAACATGTTGTGTTTAATTATGAGTAACCCAGTGGTGGAAAATAACTAAGTACTGTACATATATGTAAATTCGGTATCTAATTACTATTTTAGGTGCTTGTAATTTACTTTTCATTTTATGCTACTTTATAGAGTCCTTGCATGTGACAGACCTGGTCTAAAACCACACCTGCTGCCGTTTTGTCTTGCAACTTGTCTGGAATTTTACAAGGCCAGACATTTACTGAATGCCTTAACATATGAGGTCAAAGATGTGGAAAACTATTTTTATCAGTCTTCTGCTGATAAAAAGGTTAAGTGTATTGTGGTTATCAGCCATCTGGCAAGGAGACAAGGTTAATCCTGGGCCCAAAGATGGGACCCTGTAATTTCAATTTCAGGTAGCATCACCAACAAAAAAAAATCAATTCAATTCAGCATAATGTTATTTGCATAAAACCTTTTTGCAATTGCAGAAATAAAAAATCAGGAGATATAAGCCATTGTAGGAAAGCTAAAAACTGAGTGACAAGTGGATTCCAAGGTAAGGGGGAACTACAGTAGGTATCATACAGTAGTTGCTTTCAAAATTAAGCTTTTCAAATACAACCTACTGGTAATGATTGACCTGGTGGTTTTTAAACTTTTTGCCCCTACAAATACAGTTTGTAGTTCAGGTCACATTTGAGGTGTTTGTGTTTTGTTAATAAATAGTTTAATAGCAACCAAATAGTGTTTTTCCCCTTTCAATTACTCGCATAGTTTATCTGAATCAAAGTTAAGTCAAAGTATCAATCTGATGATACCTCAAATTTATTTAGTGTCTCTGTATGTAAAACTGTATATAAATTTAATGTTAAATCTAGCTCTAGCTTCAGCAGCTACAGCAATAACATGCTGATGTTTCATGGGTAATGAGCTAATGGTATCAGTTACATAGCAATCAGAGAGACCAAACCAAATGTACTTATATACATGTAATATTTTAAAAACATCTTGCTCCTAATACTTATGTTATACATTTACTTAAGTACAATTTTTCATGTGGGCATCTTATTATTTTTATTTAAGTATGTAAATTCCTTTCCTATTCCTTTAAACTACTGTACTTGCTGAAGGTTTACCTTTGATTGGTTTAATACAGTGAGGCCCCCTGCTGTCTCACTTTGATATTCTCTGTTGTACTGTAGTTAAGGTACCAAGAACAGTTCAGGACAGAGCAGTGTGCCATCGAGAAAGGTGCCATCATTGAAGCCAAAGGAAAATGACAATTTTGTAAAAAAGCACTAAATTGCATCAGTCACAAAAAGAAAATTTTTCATTCCATTTGGCTCTGGGACAATATTTAGCCTTTTTGGGAAAGTGTGCATTCCACTGTGCAAACCATCTTTAATAAATGTCTTGGCATAAGCCCGATTTTTCAAATTCAATTTTTTTCAATTTCAAATTTTATTTGTCACATACATGGTACGATATGCAGTGAAATGCTTAGGCAACTGCCCTGACCATATAACAAAGACTATTAATAGGAATAATAAATATGAAAAACAAAGTAGAAGAAGAAAAGTTACTTTATCTAAGAAAGAATATATATAGAGAAAATAAATATTAAAACAAAAGTAAATTTAACTAAGAAATAATAAATTTATCTAAAAGAATACATTTTATATTTATTTATTATTATTATTATTATTATTATTATTATTGGTGTGTGCTTATTTATTCGTCCTGTTTTGTGTCCATTTTCCATTTTGTGTCCTGTTTTTCTTTAACTCACTGTATTTTGTAACATATCTAGATACATATTTTATGAATACAATCTTTTATATGAAATACAATCTTGTATACTGTGATTCTTGTAGATGGCTTTACTGATCTCTTGCCTTTTGTTTGGTTAAAAACATTTTTTTTTCATGTTTGATGTAAAAATGTGATTGAATTTCAAGAGCGAATAAGCAAGCAAGCAAACAAACAAACAAACAAAAAAGCCATTGCATTGCAAAACATTGCATCTTCAGTTGGTTGATCTTCTTCTTTTTTTTTTTTTTCATCAGTGCATCAGCTGGCCAGATGTTGTTTCTCCTCACCACTGATGTGGTTTAATTTTTTGAAAATGCCTGCATCTCTCCATGATCAGCTGCTGCCACTGTAAAGGTGTTCAGAGTGGGTTAGAAAATCTTATAAATTTCAGCAGATTTTTATATATATATTTAAATTTTATGAATAAATTAGAAGGTTAGATCTGGAAACACAAAGCAGATAGCACAGTTGCAAATCATTTTCTCTGTTTTTGTACTGTTATTGTAAAAAAAATGTATGCAAGTATTAAACTTGATTGGCTTGAAGCTATACGACTAAAATTAATGAGTTATCGCATACAAACTGACAGAAGCACTCATTTAATGCTGCATGAACGATGCATCACCAGTCATCGCCAGGAGAAAAAGATGAAGGAGCTCTGAGCTCAAGTGTCACAGGGTAAGGATAACATAGATAAATAATGATCTAATTATAGATTCATTCATACTCTATAATTATCAAATAAGGTAATTAACAATTGTCAATCTATAATTATCAATTAAGACTAATTGATATCTAATTCGATTATCTTAATCTAATTGTGGCAGTATGGGCATGGTTGGGAATCGCTTAATGCTTTCCACTTTCCACATGTGGCTTCCCACGGTTGGCAGTGAGGGAGAAATCCAGGGAGAGAAGTTCTTTCCTCGCAGCACCCTGAGTGTGCGTGCATCGGTCTTATTTTCTGTGCCAGGCATGACTGCCATACAAAATGGCGACTACGTTGATTCTGAATCACGTGACCGCGAGCGCTGTACGTCAGCGTAAATGGCTGTGTAAATGTAACTCTAACTGTGCGACTAAAGTAACTGTTTTTTAAATATTATCTTTACGTGATATGTAGGGATAAAACACGCTGTCAATGAGGGATATTTTGCACTTCGCTCGTCAACGAGGTGGGAAATGTCGCTATAAAATAAGTCGCAAATTACGAGTTACAGCGCACCGCGAAGGCAGCATAAATCCTGCGTTTCTATTGGCTAGGAGCGAACAGCTTTCGCGCCATTTGGAATCACCGGAAGTGAGCCGCAGCAACCGGAGGACGACGGGTCGGTGTTCTTGTTTTTTCGCCAGTAAACATATTTCGAGGTCTTCTCGAGAATAACAGCCTCAAAATGCGAGGGGACGAGACAGATTCTGACTCTGGGAAGTCAGATGAAGGCGGTTCGATTGAGAGAAGCTTCGAAACGCTTTGTCTGGAGTTAAATATGGATGAAGAGACCGCGAAGGAGGCGATGCAAAACTTTACTTCTATATGGAACACCTATACTTTGGAGGTGAGATTTTTGAGATAGTTAGCCTTAGTTAGCTAACTCCGCTCTACAACTGGTTTATTATCAGTTAATTAACTCAAATACAACCGTGTCAGTTGGAATAGTTGATTTTGTGGTTAGTGTTTATACCGTTTAGGCATAAACAGTCGGGAAACCTTGAAAAACAGTCGAGCTGACGCTGCTGGGTTTATTTCGGATTCTCGCTGTACTGTACAGGTTCTCTCTCACTTTTCAGGGTAACGAAGGTATTATTCCGTAGGAAGTGGACAGAGAACCAATTCCCATATATTGTGTTGAACATGTATCACTTTAAAACGCATTAAAGTTAGTAACGCAGTGCTCTAGTACTCTATAGTTACGGGATCAGTGAGGGAGCGTTTTAAAAATGGCCAGCTATACGAGAGGGTACAAGAGACCGGCCATTCAGTGTGTAGGGTACTGGAGCCCCGCAGTGTCTGATTAAAGTACAGAATATTTCCAGGAGCTTATGAATCAGGGAGACGAGGGGACACGTCCACACACGCACACAGATTACAGCTTTTATTATTATTGTTATTATTATTGTTTGTGCTTTACACCGGTTCAGTTTCTCAAAGAAAGTTTATTTATTTGTTTATTTATTGATTTTCTGCAATGTTTTTCCCCCCCCCCAAAAAATATTTGCTTGTTTTTTCTGTTCAGAGTATGACAAGATATAGAGAATCTATATCATGTCAGGTAGTGTTCGTTTTGTTTTTTCGGAGAAACCTCATATAAAACAAATTGACCAAGAAGAAACAGTGAGTGTGCCATGTGAAAAACAAAGCCAAGCTTATCTCGCTTTAGCCACAATGTTTAGTACTTAGTTTACACTGCACATTACCTTTACGTTACTTCTTTTACCTGTTATTGTTGCGCTCACATTTGTACTGAAAACTTTGCAATTCTTGACTTCAGCATTGCATTACTCAGTATTATGGTACACAAATAAAGCGATCCAGAATTAGTCATTTTTCATAATTTTTAACGTTTATATATTTTATGAAACATGAATAACATTGTTAATTTGAGGTGTAACTGTATATGTATTTATAATGTACTGTTCAGTACAGGGGCAGCACGGTGGTGTAGTGGTTAGCACTGACGCCCTGCATCTCCCGGATTAAGTGGTAGATGATGAGTGAGTGTTCAGTACAGGAGATTCAGTTTGGTGCGCATTGAGATCCAAGTGAAATATAGACTAGCTTTAACCACACACGTGCATAAATGTTTTTATTTTTCTGATAGTCACTTGATTGGAAAATCATTTAAAAAAAGCATACATTATATTTAATAAGAAACATTGTACCTTCTCATCCACATTTCTGTGTGTAGAAATAAAATAAAAATAAAAAATTCTCCTTTTCCATAATGGAGTCGTAACTTGGGCACCGACATGAGTGCAGCCCATCCAGTATTGTCCTATCATAACACTGTCTTCAAAGGTCATAAACAATTTACAAAGATTGAGCAAAAATCATGCTTCACAAAAAAGAGGACTGGTCTACTATGCAAAACAGTGGGTAAAGATAGAGTACTTTATTCATTCCAAAGGGAAATTTTATTTAGCTAAAAATTTGAGGAATCATTGGAAACATAACATTTAAATGTAGGACTCAAGGATCATTAGACATGGACGAAACACAGAACCCTGCACAGTAGTGCTGTTGGGTGCATCTTGCTAGCCTGACAACATCATACATATCATATCTAATTCAATTCGTGTCTGAGTATGTAGTATTGTTCTTAAGACCAAGCCCGGGACTCAGGCTCCTGGGCTTGGTCTTGAGACAGATGCATTCTCACTGATGAAAATGAGCTGCATTTCTCAAAATGAGCTGCACTTTTAGGTCAAGTGTTCTCGGAAATGTGCGATAAAACATTTAATTTTGGCACAAGTAAATTCTTATTTCTGTTGGATTTTCAGGCCTACCAGTGTATAGTAATGTATATATAGTGTATAATAATATATAGTAATATAACTAAACAGTTCTTCCGTTCATTGGGCAGGCTGCAAGCACAACAGTAAAGATAGTAAAGATATTATATCTAGTTATTTCTGTATTTTTACTTGAAAAAGCTAGAAAGTTACCTTCATTTTGCTGCAAAATTTAACAATTCGGGTTTACAGCAAATTAAATCTCTGCCTTGTGGGCATTGTGTAAATTTCATTGTCACCTTGACCAGCCTGTTCTGTAAAAGGTACAGAGACAGATTTAAAGTTTGTTATTATTGCATCTTTAAGCTTTCTGCATAGGAGAAATTAAATCTCTAAAATGGAGATTTGCTATCACAGAATGCCTGTGTGACATTTTGAGACGTACCTACCACAAGATTTAAAAACAGTGTGCAGCTCACCATACAGGAACAAATGTAAAAAAAAAAGCCAGCAAAAAGGAAATTCTGGAGAAACTGAGGCTTCTTTTCCTTTGAGTAGAGGACAAAATGATTATCATGGGGACGGGAAATTGTTATTGTTTCATATTGTTTTGAAAGCCATGGTATTTCTGACACTAGTGTCATGCGTCACAGTAGACATCAGCGCTGTTGTATTACATGTCATGTCTGTTCTGAGTCTGGAATGACATGCTTCTTAAACTCACACTCTGAGACATCTACACACCGGGTTGGTAGGTTCAGTATAAATTATTAAAGGCGAGCAAGGGCAGCATTGGTGAGTGTCTGCTTGTTTCACTGTGTGAATGTGTTAAAGTGACTTTCACTTCGGTTTAGTCAGCAAAGCTCAACACAACATATTAACTGCATGGTTGTGCTTTTAGCTCTGGCATATTGTTTAGGGGAGTTCTGCTAAATGTACTCTTTTAGGTCCATTAGTTTTATTTTCTGTTATTTAAATAGATAAATAAAATTGCTGGGGTAAAGTGTCATGGAAAGAGGGGCAGATGTAAGTTTATTTAAACATCAACTGAAGAAAAAGCATGGAATCTATGGCAAAAACAAATAACTCAGGAAACCAGGAAAACTCAGAGAAAGCAACAGATTATTAATAAAACAGCTGCTTTGTCTTTCATTTGTTTGGCAACTAAGAAGAACACAGACCTTTTAAAAAAAACATAATCAGAACTCAAATGAGAAGACAGAACACAGGGACACAAGAAATGATGCCAAGTTTCACCAAAACACTAAATCGATCCAAAGCAGACTTGTGCACAAGGAGGCAACTCTCACCACACGATGAATATTGTGTAACCAGTTAATACTTGCTGTGATATTATGTTTAGTGGTTTTATATACATATATAATTTTCAATATTTGTTTCCACCTGTTGATTATTAAGGAGCTATTGCATGCATATGGCTATGATACCTTTGTGGTGTGAATGCCAATATATTGCGCCCCTTGCATGGGTGTTTGTTGGTACCCTTACTTTTAAGAAAGAAAAGCCCACATTCATCACTGAAATAACTTGAAACTGACTGAAGTAATAGAAGATTGGGGGGAGAAGAGAAGGAACCGCCAATCAGAAGTAGTGTGTGGAAGTCTGTGATTGGCTGGTTTTGTGGCAGTTTTGTAACTGAGCAGTCCAACTAATCGATAACGGCATTCGTTGACAACGAATTTAATTATCGATAATTATCCATATATTAGTTGTTGCAGCCCATAGTGGTGGCCAAAAGTTTTGAGAATGACACAAATATTAGTTTTCACAAGCTTTGCTGCTAAACTGCTTTTAGATCTTTGTTTCAGTTGTTTCTGTGATGTACTGAAATATAATTACAAGCACTTCAAACGATTCAAAGGCTTTTATCGACAATTACATGACATTTATGCAAAGAGTCAGTATTTGCAGTGTTGTCCCTTCTTTTTCAGGACGTCTGCAAATCGACTGGGCTGCTCTCAATCAACTTCTGGGCGAAATCCTGACTGATAGCAACCCATTCTTTCATAATCACTTCTTGGAGTTTGTCAGAATTAGTGGGTTTTTGTTTGTCCACCCGCCTCTTGAGGATTGACCACAAGTTCTCAATGGGATTAAGATCTGGGGAGTTTCCAGGCCATGGACCCAAAATTTCAACATTTTGTTCCCCGAGCCACTTGGTGATCACTTTTGCCTTATGGCACGGTGCTCCATCGTGCTGAAAAATGCATTGTTCTTCACCAAACTGTTGTTGGATTGTTGGAAGAAGTTGCTGTTGGAGGGTGTTTTTCCAGATGCCCCAAACAATCGGAAAGAGGCTTCATCCGAGAATATGACTTTGCCCCAGTCCTCAGCAGTCCATTCGCCATACTTTTTGCAGAAAATCAATCTGTCCCTGATGTTTTTTTTGGAGAGAAGTGGCTCCTTTGCTGCCCTTCTTGACACCAGGCCATCTTCCAAAAGTCTTCGCCTCACTGTGTGTGCAGATGTGCTCACACCTACCTGCTGCCATTCCTGAGCAAGCTCTGCACTGGTGGCACTCCGATCCTGCAGCTAAATCCTCTTTAGGAGATGAGACTGGCGTTTGCTGGACTTTCTTGGACACCCTGAAGCCTTCTTAACAAGAATTGAACCTCTTTCCTTGAAGTTCTTGATGATCCTATAAATTGTTGATTTAGGTGCAATCTTAGTAGCCACAATATCTTTGCCTGTGAAGCCATTTTTTTTCAATGCAATGATGGCTACATGTGTTCCTTTACAGGTCACCATGGTTCACAATGAAAGAACAATGATTTCAGGCATCATCCCCATTTTAACATGTCAAGTCTGCCATTCTAACACAATCAGCCTGACATAATGATCTTCAGCCTTGTGCTCGTCAACATTCTCACCTGAGTTAACAAGACGATTACTGAAATGATCTCAGCAGGTCCTTTAATGAAATGCAGTTGAAAGTTTTTTTCAGGATTAAGTTAATTTTCATGTCAAAGAAGGACTATGCAATTCATCTGATCACTCTTTATAACATTCTGGAGTATATGCAAATTGCTATTATAAAAACTTAAACTCCAATATTTATGTAATTCTCAAAACTTTTGGCCACGAATGTATATATATCTACACACACACACACACACACACACACACACACAGATGTGCTTATTTTTCAATATTATTTTATTTTTATTATTAAGTATCAACACATACAGTATATATTCCGTATGTTTCCTTTGAGTAGCTGTTTTTAAAGCGATATGTTTTTCTGCAAGATAAGCAGTGAAGGGCGTTTCATGTTTTGAAATGCAGTGGGTTCCATGTGTTTTAGTGATTCTTTCATATGCCATACACTTTACTGATTTGTTTTACCATGACAAAGAAATTTGTGGTGTTGTGACAGCTTTTAGGTTTATTAAGTTACAAGCAAAATATATTGTATTTATTTGTTAAGTCATATAAAACATGTTTGCACAGTTTTGTTTCTAAACTTTATTCTAAAGTTTAACTAATTAATCCTATTTCTTCAGGCTTTAGACATTATCAGGATACTTTTTTATCTTGTGGCAATATCAAATTATATATCTTGTTAAATATTGAGATTGATCAATATGGGAAAAAATGTCAGTTGTCTCGGTGTTTTCAGTGCAACTGATAAAATGTTTCATGATCCTTCTGTGATAGCAGAACACGGAGCCATTTTAATCATTCACAAACTAAGATTGTCGCATTGCACACAACCAGACTGGCTTCCTGTGTTTCAGAGGAAGCATTTGGTAGCTTTGACCCTGCTATCTGTGGTACAATAGATGAGGTCTTGTTGGCGAAATGGCAAATGTCTGCAAAAGAAAAAAATGGGATTTTTTATTTTAGGTTGTTTATGATGTCCCAGAAAAGCATGCCCCCAAATTACTGAAGTGATGTTTTTGTCTTTTCCACATTTAGGGTGAGGTGGTGCACTGGCTGGCATGTTCTCTGTATGCAGCTTGTAGAAAAACTTCGACTCCCACTATAGGTAGTGGCATGGTGGAAGGCAATTGTGTCTCGCTCACCAGGATACTGCGATCTTCCAAACTTAGGTAAATAAATATTTTGTTTTATATTATTATTCAAAGATCATTATTGGCACTGTTAGATTTAAGATAATCATTTCATACATTTAATGCCTGCCCAGGTTTAAGTACATGTTGCATGATTATATCAAGACTTATTGCTATTATTGATTTTTAAGGATAAACTGTAGAATCGTACCACAACAGAGATAGAGCATAATTAAAAATAATATCAGAAAAAAAAAATATCAGTGATACAAGAATTTTTTTTTTACTAATGTTTGTCTATTTATGATGTATTCATAAAAATATTTCATGACCTTTAACTATTTCATGCAATTCAATGTCATATAGTTTTCTAGACGTTTGTTGTTATGCAGTGTCATCATGTGACTTCATTATTTGCTCTGTGATTGCTTACATGTGCTCACTTGTTTAAAATTTACAGCCTGATTCAGTTCTTCAGCAAGATGAAGAAATGGGTCGATATGTCAAATCTCTCACAGGATTTCCGAAACCGCATAGGCTGCCTCGAGAGAAATTTTGAAGTGTCGACTGTAATCTTTCGGAAATTCGAACCTATTTTTCTGGACATGTTCCAGAATCATCAAGGCGAACCTCCACGGCAGCCAAGAGGCAGGAAGCATAGGTGAATATTCCTTCTCACAGGTTATTTTCCAGCGCTCTTTCTTTTATGTCCATGGTGACTTCCCCTTAGGCAGTGTATGAAACAATTTTTTAAAAATTTCATCATGAAGATTTACTCATTACATATCGATTTAAAAACATCAAAGTTTCGTACCTAGTCCTGGTCAGAGTGATCATTTTAGAATAACAATAAAAAAACTTTGCATACGCATACATATGCAAATAAAACAATGTGCAACATAAGGTTGAGGGAGGTTGATTCTGGTATATCAGTTATACTATCATAGAACTGTAATTTATAATATAATAGTACTATAATTCATAGTACTATGGTATAGTGTGGGGGGCCTCTATGTGTTTTGGGAGTATGTTTGTTGAGTCCTTGATATTGTCTGTGTCCCTCTGGAATGTCTATTCATAGTCTACTTATTCCTCTTGGTGCCATCCCTAAACCAGGCAGTGCTATTTTCTGTTAGGATGCTGTTACCGGTGCTTCTTCACCATGGTGAGAATGTAACAGCACCATGAGATAATGGAAGATATCCACGCTCTCCCACTGGAGCCTTACTGTATTTTGCAGGGCTGGTAATTCCTCTTCAGCTTCTTGCTGAAGTCCATTATATAATTGATTTTTTTTACTGATACTGCATTTCCTATCTAATTATATTGTTATCAAAGTAAACACTAAGGTTTTTAAATTAGAAGCTAATCTCATACTAAAAAGTAAACTGTTTTGCGGGCTCTGAGCTGCTCTGGCAAAAGCTTGATTACCTTTGTTTTTATGTTTAGAACTTGTTGCATGTAATAGGAGCTGGTTTGTCAATCTTACTGAACAACCTGCAAAGCAAGGCAACAGTAAATCTACAAGCTATTGTGGTACCAGGGCATTACAACCTTATAGACAATATTTAAAACCTTAAAATAATTTCTAAAATGTACTGGAAGCCAGTGCAAGCATGCCAGAACCGGAGTTGTGTGCTCTTGTTTGCGAGTATTAGGCCCTGTCCACACGGAGACGCGTTTCGCTGTATACGTATAAATCTTTTATCGTATTGGCGTTTCGTCCACACGGATCCGGCGTTTTAGGAGACTGAAACCGCTATTTTTTGAAACCGGGTCCCAAGGTGGATAAATCTGAAAACGACACCCTTGCGGTTTCGTGTGTACAACCAATCCGTATATTTTGTGAAACGATGATGTCATGCGCATGCTCAAAGTCTTCTTCTCCGTGTATAGTGTATCTCTATGGCAGAATTACAGCGCCCCATACTGGTCTGGCATATATGTACTACACCGTTTTCAGTGGTTTCGTGTGTACGCAGATATTTCTTGAGACGACGCCGAACGAGGAAAAAAAATGATCGGATAGGGAACGCACTGGCTTTGTGTGGACGAGGCCTTAGTCAGGAGTGGAGCAACGGTGTTTTGAACCAACTGTGATCTATTAAGAGAGAATTGAGGGAGGCCAGGATATAAAGCATTAAAATAGTGAAATCAGGAACTAATATAATTTTATTTTATTAAGTAAACTTCCAGTATTTTGCCTAGGTGTATTTCATATAGTAAGTGTACTAATATCGTTGTACTAGAATGTCTCATTATACTGGAAAATGTTCAGTACTTCTTGGGAATACGTTGGCCCATTTTCATTTTTATAAAAGTATTTTTTGTAGTATAGGTGTAAGAGTAGTATACTTTGAGAACACAAAACTTTAACTTTTATTTCATCCAGCAACTTTTCTGTGAAGTCTGCAATAAGTTAACATGTAGGTAGCAGTTATTTATTTCTAGCCGACCTTTTGGTTTAATTTATGAACTGTGATGTACCGTGTTCTGACAACTTTCTTTTAGAGCCAGCGTTAGAATACAGAATAACGGCCTCCGAGTGGCGCAGTGGTTAAAGCGCTCGCCCTATCACCCGGAGATCGCTAGTTCGAATCCCGGGTGGTGCTGTAACCTCTTGCAGCCGGAGGTCTAGAGAGAGCTGATTGGCCGAGCTCTCTCAGAGGGGAGGGATGAGAGGTAAATAGTGTTCTCACATTAATCACGGCTCTACAGCCAGTCAGGGGCGTCTGTGAGTCAGGGGCGTCTGTGAGCTCGCGCAGCGGAGGGAGCGGATAGCGCTGTCCTCCGAGTGTGTTACGCCGCCCCCAATGGCGCGCAAGCGAGCAGTTCGAAAAGATGCGGTCGGCTGGCGTCACGTGGTTCGGAGGAAACACGTGACAGTCTTCGGCCCTCCCGGCTGAGTGGTAGTAGTAGCCTTAATGTGGGAGCCCCCTAGTGAGGGGGAGGAATTGGACACGACTAAATTAGGGAGAAAATCGGGGAAAAATCCAAAAAAAAAAAAAAAAAAAAAAGAATACAGAATAACCTTCTGGCTTTCAAGCTGTTATGTGCACTAAATAACCACAATTAAAACAGTCCTGCTGTTTTTTCCCCTTTATCCTTTTTTTTTTACATCTATATTAGAATTGCTTCTGATTAAATGCTTGCTGCTGTACTTTCCCTCAGCCATGGTTTACAAGGGTAATACTCATTTTCAATGCATCATGCTCATTTTTATGTGGCACTAGGTCATTGGCAGTGTCAGTTGAACAGTGTCAAGTACTTCCTGTTAATGTAAGTCTTAAAAAAGTGGTACAAGTTCATACATTACAATAGACACAGGGAATACATTTCTTGAAAAAGAATCCTAATGTTTAAAGAGTTCACATGGTTTTGATAGTTAATGTTTCATAACTTAATAACTATCATACCATGGGTGAAACTTGTACCCAGTGGGTTTAAACTAGATTTCAATAATTATGCTCGGGTACTTATTTCCTGTTTAGTCAGAGTAATCAAAGCTGTATCTCATTTTCCATCCTGTAGAATTGTTTGTTAAGCACACAATATATGTCTGGCATAGAAAATATTATAAGCCCCATCAACCATCATCCACGTATCACATTATTGATTATTTCAGTCATGTGGAATGTTTTGAGTTGGTTATATACAGTACTTAAAAATATTATTATTATTATAAAAGACTGACTGTTTCAGAGAGTTAGCTTTTTGGCATACTCCGTGATCACATGATTACTGCTGTTTGTATTTTATGTTCTGTTTTTGGTTAGAACTATTTTAATGTGTAATTTAAAAACCTTTTAAAAATCCTTCTTTTTTCGCTTTTTTCCTTTCTTTTAGGCAAATTGTCTGCCACACCAGCGATGTTTTCAAGTTCTGTTGGACCCTCTTTGTGTACACTAAAGGTTAGCACTAGCTTAAATTGCTGTGTGTGATGTGAATTTTGTATCGTATAATTTGACCCAAAATGCCTTTGAAAGAAAAGTTTTTTTTTTAATAAGGTCGACAGTTTTTCTGTTTACCATGACCGTCGAATGAACCCAGTACACTGAATTACATACTTAAAACACTTAAATTGTGTTGTAAAAATGCAGTGTGTGTGTCTGTTTGTGTATTTATGTTGCCACACATCAGTCTTATACCATTGAGACCTTGGTGTTTCTGCTGACAAATATTGCATTCAATTAGGGGCGCCGCTAGCAATTTTGGGCCCTATGACAAAATATGCAGTTGGGACCCCTACCACACCCATTCCGTACAAAACATACAAGGCAACCTAGCTATTCAAAGTTTTTGTCTGTAATATAATAGTACTGACCTATTACGTTTGTCTCATTATTAACGAAATAGTTATCTGCTATCTTACACGGTAGTAGTACTTAAAGTCTGCTGGCAAAGTTAGCCAGTATGATAATGCTGGCATATTTGCTACAAATTCAAGATCTATATCTGGACAAAAATTACATATTTAATTTTCATTGGTGAAAAACGTAACTAGGGCTGTAGCTATCGAATATTTTAGTAGTATTTTAGTACCAAAAATGTAATTGATTAATCAAGTAATTGTATAAAATGCATTTTTGCTTACTTAAATAGCAATATAAAATATACTGCTCAAAAAAATAAAGGGAACACGTAGTCCCGGTTTGACTTGAACTTGCATACACATATGAGAGGCGTTCAAGTCAAACTGGGACTAAGTGTTCCCTTTATTTTTTTGAGCAGTATATATAAGAGAAAGATTAATTGGTTTTCTTTTTATCAAAAAAGAAACATTGCCATTATTCACAATATAAGGAATACCTTAAAGTTGACTGAGATTAATAAAATGCATTACAGTGCCATACATTCTTATTTTAAAGCCTTTTCTCAGATGCAAAAACAAACAAACAAAAAAAGGTATTTCAAATAACTTTAAGTATCAAAAAAACTAAGGCACACATTAAAATAAATAATTATACAAAAACACTACCTTAACTTTCAGAACTAAAAATTTCAAAATCTACAGCTCAGGCATAACATAAGCCTTTACTGACTTCTTATTGGAATGCTTTGTGATGACATTTAAGATGCAAAAATCCATGGACAGGAACAAGTGTCCATACATTGTGTTTTAAGTCAATATATTCATTAGAATATAAATGTCTCTCTCTTGGATGTGTGTGTGTGCACACTAGTCTTTAAAGGAGCTTGTGATTGCAATGAAGTAAGGTAAGCATGTCAACATGCTCCGAACTGAGGCTTGTCCTGCGCTTTAAAGCAATGTTTCCTGCTGCTGAAAACATTATAAAAGTTTTTTCATCACCCCCTTCCATTTTGCAGCCCGCAACAGAACGCTCCCTCAAATCAATACACAGCCAACTGTTTGCGTCTCCTTCCACGTTGTGCGTGATTTAGGCTGTGCTCCTGGCGGGTTATGATTGGTTGAAATGGCGAGATCACATCTGATTGGTTAAAGAGCATGACTGACAGTGACTGACGCACGTGGGAAAAGAAAAGTATCTTGCATATATTTATGGATGGATGTATTTAAACATACATACAGTATATGTATACATATGTGTGTGTCTGTGGTCATCATTCGTGTGTTAATCTCCGTGTATCTAATAATATGTAACATTCTATCCCCCGATTGCGTCTATATAATTGGAGGTTATTTTCTCAAATCTGTCTCAGTCATGTCTTGTCCGTTTATGAGAGAGTAACCGGTTACTGAAAGTGTCAGGATTATACACAGAGTTTTTCAAATTCCTCGTGTATTGCGTGATAGACAGGATCCTTTAGCATAGCATGACGATATACTTCTTACTATACTTGTTCTCCTAATCCACTTTTACACTGTAAACCCGATTAAGTTGGCAAAACTCAAAATATTTGAGGCAATCAGTTACATAAATTTTTTAAAGTAATGATGTTTCCAATTTTAAGTAAACAGAACTATCAATATTTGAATTTGTTGCAAATAAAGAAAATTCAATCCGGCGCGGGAACTGAACCCGGGTCTTTCTCATGGCAGGCAAGACACCTACCAGTGAGCCACCAGAGCTCTTTAGATTTCAACTGGTGGAACTTTGAGGTGACAATTACTGTTACTTAAGTACTTATGATTACTTAAAATATCAAATTTGTTTAAATGAATATAAATAGGATTTGAATACACACACACATAACATGTAACACGGGCAGCACTCACGTATTTAATCATTATTTTTATTTTTAATTATCTTTATTAAAGTTTGAAATTCTCCATAACCCTCTAGTAAAAGCTTTTGCTCCGCTTGAGGAAAAAAAATTGAGCTGCTCTTTTGCCATTTCGTCAACCAATCGCAGGGGTTGTGATCAGTGTTTCCACTGTCGATGCATATCGCCTTTTAAACAAACGCGCAATAATCCTAGACAACTCAATCCAGCTATACTAATCATCAACAACAGGTGTGCTCGAAGAATCGAATTAGCCACATCGTAATTAGCACAATAATCTCATCTTAGATCTGTCAATTCATCTCGGATGTTTCAAGCGACGTACGAAGAATGGACCCCTGTACTCAGCAGCGACACTCTTAGCTAGGTAGGATGGGCTGAAACACACAGTGAATCAGAGAGGGGTGTGATTTGACTGGAGATGCAGAAATAAGCCGTAATCCTTTTTCTTTTGTAACTCTTTTGTAGATACATTTCTAATTTCTTTTAGTTTACTGCTAGTAGTGTTATTACTAATAAAGCAGAACTCTGGGGGCCCCTAAAGGGCGTGGGCCCTTAGAATCGTCCTAACTTTCCCCCCCTTAGTGGCGCCCCTGCATTCAATAGGTTAGATTTTAGTATTTTCCTGTAATACATTGTTTGAGCAAATGTTTTTGGACCCCTGGCTGTAACACTCACAAGTGGTTTTGAACATTCCAGTACAGGGTGTCCGTCCCCGTGCTGTTATATTAACGTCCATTCTCCTGGGAAGGTTTTTCTAATGGATTTTAGAATGTGGCTGTGGGGGATTTGCACATTTGGCCACAAGAGCATTTGTGACGTCAGGAATCAATGTTATAGTTGTAATTTCTATTCATCCCAAGGAATCTTGGAAATCCCTGTCTTCATTTGGTTTTATTTTTGCACTGGGATCATTAATCCTTGAAACATTTTTTCCCCTTAATTTTCAATGAATGTAAGTTGTAATGTTACCGCATACAGGGACATCCTGTTCAGTTGTGTGCTTCTGACATTATGAAACAATTTGCGTAAGACCTACATATTGGTGTGATGGTCAGGTGTCTACATCTTGAGACACATGTATACGAGTGGTCATATCGTAACAGGTCATCACAGAGATACCAGCTGTCCTATGGTCCACAATGCACCTGCTCAAATAGTATTTACAATTGTATAGATTTTATTAAATACAGTTCAATTCAAATGTTTTTTAAAATTTAGAATTATTAAAAAAATAATTAAAAACCGGTTTGCTATTTTGATATAGTTTAACCCATTGTCCCATTGTTTTTTTTTGTCTTACTACAGGCAATTTCCGTATGATTGGAGATGATCTGGTCAACTCGTATCATCTCCTTTTGTGCTGTCTGGACCTGGTCTATTGTAATGCTGTACTCTGTGCCAAAAAGAAAGATCTCATCAATCCATATTTTAAAGGTGATCTTCATGGGCACATAGTTATACTCTATCAATTTAAATCTTTGTTTCTAGTTGAAAATGGACAAGCAGTAGTGACTGACCGAAGTCAAGGCATTTGATTCATAGTTAAATTATTATTAATACATTTTCTCCTTCTTGTTTTTAAAAGCAAATTATAGGATTTCTGTATGAAAATAATTGTAGCACTGATATAATTTCATAAGTTTCCTGGACTGCTTCCAGATAATTTATTACCATCCAGCACCATGAGCAAAATTCAAGATTTTTTGTTTGTGCATGAATTTGGCACAAAAAAGGCCTTGTTTTAATGTCAATGCAAGTCTTATTATTATATTCTCACTGGCCACGTCATTAGATAAATTGCTTCTAAAACCAAATATCTAATCAGCCAATCACAAGGCAGCAACTCAACGTATTTAGGTGTATAGACATGGACAAGGCAATCTGCTGAAGTTCAAATCGAGCATCAGGATGGGGGAAAAATTATGATTTAATGCTGACTTTTCAGAAGATTCCTGAATCTTCTGATCTACCCAACCATCTTTAGGGTTTGCAGATAATTGTCTGAAGAACAGAAAATATCCAGTGAGCAGCAGCTCTCTGGGAGATGATGCCTTGTTGGTTAGAGGAGAACAGCCAGACTGGTTCGAGCTAATATAACAGTAACTCAAATATCATCTTGTTACAACTGATGAATGTTGAAGAATATCTCTGATCGCATAACCTGTCTAACCTTTAATCCAATGGGCTACAGCAGCAGAAGACCACTCTGGGTTTGACTCCTGTCAGCTAAGAACAGGAAAATGAGGCTACCGTGCACATGGGCTCACCAAAATTGGACAATAGATGATGTTTTGTCTGGTCTCCTGCAGCATGAAAGGGTGGATCCGTCCTGCCTTGTATCAACAGCTTAGACGGGCGGTGGTGCAGTTGTGTGAGGATGTTTTCTTGGGACACTTTGGGTCCCTTAATACCAATTTAGCATTGTTAAAATGCCACAGCCTACCTGAGTTCGAGCTTTAATGACCACGCCATAACAAGCCATGTCACAAAGCTAATATAATCAGCTGGTTTCTTGAAGATAACAATGAGTTTGTGATGTCAATTAGTGTGAGGGCCTCCAAACTCACCAGATCTTAATCCAATATTGCACCGTTGGGATTTGGTGGAATGGGGAAATTGAATCATGGAGCAAATCTGCAGCAAGTACACGATGCTAGAATGTCAATATGGACCAAAATCTCTAAGACATCTTTATGTTGTGTAAAGCCTTGTAGCAGTGAGGCACTGATTTGCTGTGCTCGAACGAGTGAGGTACGAGCCGGGCTGACAGGTGTAAGGCGAGGTCACGGAGGCGGTAGCCGGGCTGTGGTGAGACTTCCTCCAGTGCACACTGGCTTTCTGGCCTCCTTTTATAGTCTCGCTTTGATTCCAGGACGGTGAATGAAAATGGTAAGCCGGTCGTGCAGGATTAAGGTACTCCGCTCCTTTTTTAAAAATACCTTGCTGCTGGCCGTGGTGCCGAGCTTGATGCGTGCTTACAGAGTGTGAGGAGCTGATGTTTGTTTGTGTTGTATGTGGAACTGATGTTCGATCATCCATCACAGTTGCCTTGTTGAATCTATGCCACAATCAGTTATGACAGTTCTGAAGGCAAAAGGAGGCCTAACCAAGTACTACCAAGGTGTGCCTAAAGAAGTGGGCAGTGTGTGTATATTAATAGGTCAGAGGAGATTATTATTTAAGAGAAGAAAACAATTTTGGCCTGTTCCTTCTTTTGAGGCCTTTTTTTGGTATATTACATAAAGTTTTTGTTGACAGCAAAATTGTGTTTAATTCCTTTGCATTGATGTATATCTGATAACACGTACCTGTTTTTTCCAGGTTTGCCAACAGACTGCAGGAGCTCAGACGAGGCTCGGTGTGTGCTTGAGCATTTGTGTGAACTGCATGATGGTCTAGTTGTTGAGGCAAAAGGGATAAAAGAACATTACTTTAAACCCTACATCAGACGTCTATTTGAGAAGAAAGTGAGGGGAAAGATTTTTCATTATTAGTTATAAGTCAAAATGTCTACAAGAGTTCAAGATATAATACATTGTCGTGTTTTCTTTAGATTCTTAAAGGAGATAAAGACACACTTACTGAGTTGCTGGACACTCCAAACTTCCAGGACAACATGTAAGAATTTTTGTTCTCTTTACACAAGCAAGGGCCACAAAGTTTAAAAGGGCAATAAGTAGGGCCTCCAAGTGGCACAGTGGTAAAGTGCTCGCCATATCATCCGGAGATCGCTGGTTTGGTTCCCGGGTGGTGCTGTAACCTCTCGCAGCCGGAGGTCTGGAGAGAGCTGATTGGCCGAGCTCTCTCAGAGGGGAGGGATGAGAGGTACTTGGTGCTCCCACATTAATTACGGCTCTACAGCCAGTCAGGGGCGTCTGTAAGCTCACGCAAGCGGACGGAGCGGATAGCGCTGTCCTCCGAGTGTGTTATGCCGACTCCAACGATGCGTGAGCGAGCAGTTCGAAAAGAGGCGGTCGGTTGGCGTCACGTGGTTCAGAGGAAACACGTGATAGTCTTCGTAGGCTGAATGGTAGTAGTAGCCTTAATGTGGGAGCCAACTAGTGACGGGGAAGAATTGGACACGACTAAATTATGGAGAAAATCAGGGGAAAAAATCCAAGGAAAAAAAAAAGGCAATAGGTGAACAGTAGTTCTGATGTCAATAAGTGAACAGTAGTTCTGTCAATAAGTGAACAGTAGTTATGATGTCCTAAACACCTTATTGGTGACACAATAGAAACTGGTCACAATAGAGCAAGGGAAAATGGAAGCAAATGGAAAGCATAATAATATCTAATAATTCCCGAGTACATAAGACGCACTTTGTCGAACTTACTTAAGTCAGATTCGTTCAGTTCATTTGGTTCGTATCTGCGTAAATTTGTAACTCGAATGTTTGTAATTCAGAGACTTACTGTATATAACTTTTTTTAAAACAAGAAAATGTACAGTATACTGTAGATATGTCACAACTGTACAAAAACACTGGCTGACCGAGGTAGTGCAGAACAGCATCTCAGAAAGTACATGTCGATAGCAGAAGGGGTCCTCTCTGTCTGACAGCAATAGAAAGCTGCGATGTAGTGGTGTGTGGATGACATAGCTACAGGGTTTAAGTCCAGTGTAAAACCTTGGGGATGTGGATGATTTGCATGTAGTCATCCACGTTTCTTCCAAAGTGTTTGGCATGTATTTATCTGTTTATACACTGTTTAGTCATTAAATTAAATCCACTGTCGGGTGAAGTGGAAAGCATTACAGTTACACCTGTCAAGGAATGGGTTAGACTAAGCAGTAAAGTGGTATTAGAAGTTGGTATGTTGGAAGCAGGGAAAATGAGTAAGAGTAAGAACATGGAACCCAAATTGTGATGGCCCGACAACCAAGTCAAAACACCTTTAAAATGACCGTCATTGTAAAGTCTTCTCTATTTGCAGTGCTCCAAAGAAGGACAACTGGTGAACTGTTGAGAGGGTCATGGATGCCCAAGGCACCTTGAAGAGAAGGTGGTTGGGGCTGCATTGCTTCAGACTAGTTAAAATATCTATCCTGACCCCTGTTCACTTTAGTGGGCATGTTTACATCAGAACCTGACCATGGAGCATGTGGAAGAAGGTGGTCCCCTTTTTATATTAAGCGGTTGGAGGGGTGTGTGTGCATTTCCCTTTTAGGGAAAGAGGCTTGCCTTCTTACCATATTGCATTCTGGTGTCATTTCTTCCTCAGCAATGCCTGTCCACATGGCTACATAGAAAAAAAAAGGTCATATCAGGTCAGTTTCTTCCATTGCTTTATTTTCCAGTTCTAATCCTCTTGCGCTCATTGTAGATGCTTTCAGAGATTGACCGCGGTCAGCATGGGCACTTTGACCAGTCTGGAGTACACAGCCATTCAAGAGCAATGCACCGTGTGTTCCGACACCTTACTATTATTACCAGTATTTACTGGTACATTTTGTACATTTGTTGCTACAATTTGTAACTCTTCTGTGGGACCGGACCAAATTTACTAGAATTGCTCCCTACATGCACCAATGAGCCCTGTGTGACCCCGTCGCTGGTTTACACTGAGACCACCATACAAATCCTGCTGTTTTAGAGGTGCTCTGACGCAGTTGTCTGTCAATCACAGTCTTTATTTCTTGTCAAAGCCATGCAGATATTTACATTCACTCGTGTTTTCTGCTTCCAACATAACAATGTAGTTTATGTTTTCTAAAATTACCTCTGCACTGAGAAAATGAGGCACAAGTTTTGTTTATTAAATAGTACGATTAATTACCCAACGGAAAAGAGAGGACTTCTGTCTAATAATATTGTAAACAGATTCTGCAGATGACCGTTAAATGGAAGAGTAACCTGTGTAGAGATTAAGGGAGACTGTTGTCTCAAAGTAGTCCTGAAAATTGTTTACTGCATAGATGAAGATGCACTCATCAAAGTAGAAAGAATGAGAGGGTTCTCCTAATCTCTTACTCTGATAAACAAGTGGAGAGCCTTGCATCATGTAATGTTCGTCAGAGATACTTACAGGAGAGAAGGTTAAGGGGAAAGTTAGTTATACGACTGGTATTTCTTGAAGATACTGTGCTATGGACCTGGGGCTCTGACTGTAATAATTTACTCAGTGTAATCTGTGACAGTCTGTGGGAGATACTCACATATTTATATTCATTTGCTAATTCTAATATGGTAAAATGTGTTCTATCTTCATCTTGTGAACTTTAGCGTGTATGGCCGTGTACCACATAACATCTAACCGAATATATGTCAGTGGTACCATAAGTTTATTTTTTTTTAAAAGTTCACTTTCTCTTAATTATTTAGTAAAACCAGTCCTAATGATGTCTTCATGTGGGAGCAATTCACAGTTAATCCAATCCTAATTTAGAGTCACAGGAACATTTGTACAATCTTCAATCAATACCAGACATAAAGCCATCTTTCCCCCTTAACTTTCTCTTCTGTAAATATCTCACAGTATGAAATATTTTATCGTGACGACTATATCTGACATTAATTTATGCATTTAAACATAAATAACTTTAACACATATTCTTGTGTTATTGTCTAGCAAAGCCATAAATCGTGAATACGAAGAATATGTCCTGACGGTGGGTGATTTTGATGAGCGGGTGTTTTTGGGCGCTGATGCAAACGAGGAGATTGGCACACCACAGAAAGTCACCCCTAAGCCCCCATCTGGTCAGGTATCAGCCCGAATGCAGGTGGAGAACAACCTTCAGCAGCACTTTGAGAAGGTATGAAATACAATCCCTTTAAAAAAAAAGGGAATCATTGTTTAGTGTCACATAGGTGTATGTGATAATTTTTCCAGTTTAAAATATGCTAAATTATTTAATAATCCAGACCCATTATCCCAAAACTCCCAAGAAAAACATGCACTATATCAGCATATACCCTGTGCACTTAGCTCCCCAGCTTTCTTTAAAAAAAGATTCTACTGTGACTTAGATGTTGGGTTATTAAGTGATGCAGCAGTAATGCACAGTGACTGCAAAGGACAAAAAAAGCTGATTTTTGCTTGTCAGATGTTCACATATCATCCTGTAATATTCATGCAGTTGTGTTGATTTTAAAATGTAAGGTTAAGAATTGTCAAGCCAAAAAGTGAGCTGTGTGCAGGGTATGTTGATGGTTGTGTTAATTCCTCTGCACAGACACGTTCGCTGGCCCCTTCCACACCACTCACAGGGCGTAGATACCTGAAGGAGAAGGAGCTTCTAATCACACCAGTGTCTTCGGCTACTCAAAGTGTGAGTCGCCTGCAGAGCATGATGTCCGGCCTCTCCAATGCCCCTACTGCTACACTGCTCCAGATCTTCAAGTAAGTGTCACTATATAACAGCTTTGTAACAATGGCTCACTAGACATTTTTTTATTTATTTTATTTTACTTTTTTTTTTTTTAAACAAACCATCTTTTGACATCAGAAAGCCAGTTGTAGATCTAGATCACTGATGGGGAATACCCACAAGTCTGTCATTTAATGTGAACATTAATCAAAGCTTTTAACCTGTATCTGAATATACAGAGGGGCCCAAAAATATATCCACACTTGTTATCTATGCCCTTTTTAAAAGGTTTTTTATTTTGCAGTCCCTCTGAGTGAAATCGGTGGATTCTTTTCCCAGAACTAATTATATGGCTAACTGGAACAATACAGCTTATTTTTAGAAATTTAGCCATAGCCACAGTAACTGCACAATCATACTCAGTACTGGAAAGGAAGCTTATGTGTGTTGTTCGTTTTTGTATTGCTTTTGGTTATTGATGTGTTCACTTTTCCCTTCCTTAGGTCTTGTTCACGTAACCCCACTGAAGCCATTTTAAATCGTGTGAAGAAGTTAGGAGAGACTTTTAAACAGGCCTACACCAAGCAAACAGATGATCTTCAGGGAGCTCATATGGGTTAGAAACCTTTTACAATTCCGTAGGTTTCACTAAAGTGGCACAATATATAATGTACAGACATTTACATTTTTTTTACTGCATTCCTGTGCTCCTATTATGTGTGCATGCATGTGTACATGCATTTTTTTTTTTAGGTTAAGCCCTGTTTTCTATGAGCTTGTTGACATTTTGCCAGTGATTCTAAAACAACAGGTTGCTGTTGCTGACCGAGTAGGAACATCTTGTGATGGTCCCAGGCAAAGAAGACATGACCGTATAATTGCCAGTAGTGTGTCCTTTTTTGACCGTTTGTGCATTTAAGGTGATTTTTGAAGGTGTCATTGTTGCTGGCAGCTCATAATGGTTAAAATCCAGTTACATACAATAATGAGAAACGGGTGATGTATCCTCCTTCAATTACAGTGTTGTATTTGTCAGGGCACAAATAACACCTGTGTGATCTTCATGAACCTGTTTAGCTGGACAAATAATCTCAGTTAGCAACAACAACAACAACAAAAAACACAAATTTCAATACGTAGTAATATTTACCCAAAAAGTGAAACAGCTTTCAGAAACCAGGTAGGAAAAAAGTTTCTTCCAAAATCAGCAAGAGCATACTTGGTATTCAGATCAGCTGAAGATCAGTTAATGATCAAATCATGTTTCCTGAGCATGTTTCCTGAGGTTATTTGTTTGTTCGTAAAACTTCATGAGGATGACACAATTGTCGGTTAGGTCTAAGGCTGGATAGCGAACTTCAAGACTTTCATAACCGCAAATTAACTGCTTACATAATACTTAGTATTGAAAAAGGCCTCGCCATTCAGTAACAAATTTTGGTACCGATATACCTCAGGAGTAAATCTCATCATCATCAGTGAGCCATTAATAATGCAGCATGCTGATTTCGATGCCCAGAGAAGTGTCTCACACAAGCTGTATTTTGTGTGGCGTGACTACAGTGTGTAAAAAATGTCTAAGAAATCTAAAGTATGCCTCCATTTTATGAGCTGTAATAACTTTATCAGCAAATAAAGCAATATATCAGCATCAAGACGTAATTAATGATTATATATACTTAATAATATATTACTTAAAATGTCCACCATCAGATTCTGACTGTCCGTGATTTCTAAGGATGGCGATATGACTAGGACTTTAGCAGGTAATCTTTAGACAACCAAAATTTGGCCAACTTGTACATAATTGTTTATTAAGTTTAAATTTATTTAAGTGTAGTGCTGGTGATTTTAACAAGGAATCCCCATGAACTTTAGATTTTTTTTTGGAGTGCTTTAGCTTGACCTAGGTAGTGATGTAAAATCTGACCTGTGCTCAGTTAGTGGTGTGGAACCACTGATACAGCAGTTATCTGGTAATATGAAGTTTTTCGATTACATTCTGGCTTTTATACATTTTAATTTATTGATGTTGAAATTTGTATTGGTATGTCAAATTCTTAAACGATACCCAGCTGTATGTCGCCCCTGATAAATAAAAACATCACATTAACGGAGTATGTACTTTTCCATGACTGTATAACACTCCACCCATTTCACTAAAACAATGCATATAATGTGTTTATGCATTCAGTTGTTATTGTTTGTCATCGTTGTTTTTATCCCATCTTGGCTGTAGACTTTGCAGAAAACCGTCTGAAGATAGCCGAAATACTGTATTTTAAGATTCTGGAGAACGTTATGGTTCAAGAGCTTAAGAGACTCCAGGGTAAAGATATGACAGTAAGTATTTAATGAAAAGATTAACCACTTTTGTTTTCATGCTTTGTTTATATTTTGTTGTGTTTGGTTGAGAACTAATTCTGAGAATAATTAACACCTTAAACACATGCACATACACACTACTACTGCCAAAAATAGATAACCTTTGCTAAATACCTGAGCATTTTGTATTCAGTATTTTTGTTTCGTTCAAAAGATGTCTTTCCTCATCAGGTGCTGCTAGAACAAGATGTGTTTCACTGTTCTCTCTTGGCCTGCTGTCTGGAGGTTGTGCTGTTTGCTTACAGTTCTCAACGAACCTTCCCTTGGATTTTAGAAACCTTCCAGCTTAGACCATTCTACTTTTACAAGGTCAGAGGTCAGAATAAAATATGTATACTGTTAATACTTTTCTGGTCTTGAAAATATTGTCTGTTATAAATATTAATAAGATATAACCCCATTAACTCCTCTTCCTGATGGACCTGTACAATCACGAACTGGTTAGACATGGGAAGAACTTCTTACTGTCATAATCATGTCATTTGAAAATGAATGTAAAAACCAAGCTGACCAGGTTTTTAACCCCCTTCCCCATTAATTTAATCTTTGCTTGATTAAGGTATACACAGTCTGGTCAAAAAGTGTCACCATTTGCATTTAAATGACCAAAATGTAGGAGGGCTAAGGTTGCCGTTTGATTTGAAAGCTTGGTCCAATTGACTCTTAAATGTTTTAGCTTTCAGACTTCCAGGACAGTTTTTCATAACCTCAGAGCTACATTTTACAATTAATTACTGTAATTCAACATTATTAAGCATTTCATATTAATCTTAATTTAGGCTATGTAGTGGCCTGCGATTATCCACAATACAACAATTGATACTATTGGCATGAACCAGTGTTATTTGGATATCTTTGTTTCAGTGTAAAAACACTGGCATTATAGTGCCTCAGAGGATTTTAAATAATGTTGAATTGTATGCATATGTATGTAGGTGATAGAGGTGTTCATTCGGTCTGAGGAGGGCCTCTCTAGAGACATGGTGAAGCACTTGAACGTCATAGAGGAACAGGTGCTGGAAAGTAGGGCTTGGACCAAGGACTCAGTGCTGTGGGAGGCATTGGAGAACGCTGATTTAAAAGTCCCTACTGTAGCAGAGGTAAAGAAGCGGATTCAGTGCATTTTTTTGTTGTATAGTGCTTTTAACAAAGATCATTGCTGCAAAGCTTTGCACAATCAAAGGAAAATTATGGAAATGTTTATGAAATGGGAGAAATTTGATTGAATCAAAATGATCAGTCCCTAATGTATTGCATGGTAATCAGAAATTTCCTCATCTATTAGATGAAATATTAATGATCCGAATGACTGAATTACTTATTCTTCAGTGTTTTTATATATTACATTTAGTATCTCGAGTCATTTGTTTGCTTGAATTATGTAAGATTTGTTAAAGTTTGTCTGTCTTTTTGATTGTGTGTGTGTCTAATTATGTCTCCCTGCATCTGTGTTTGCTGAAGGTAAATTTTCCTAGCAGTCTGGATTCGGGCCGCAGCAGTGGTAGTGGGGGCCACACCCACCTCCCTCTGGTGGCTCTGTCACCCATCATACACCCTCGCCTGCGTGAGGTCCGCACTGGCCTGGGTTCCAGTGCTCGCAAAGGTACGGTACCAGCACCAAACTCAGCAAGGTATTAATGTAAGTGTGTACAACTTAAAGTACACATAGTGACCTGTATACTTTATTCAAACAGGGCTAGATAAAAAAAATTTAGTATAATTTCTTAAAGATTGTAAATACTTACACATAGTACATATGACACCTCTATTCAATGTACCATGCTTGGATATGTGTAATTTCTTATTGTTGTCAAGTAACACTAAATGTTTATACATACTAAATGTTTAAGAACCACAAGTTGTTGTTTGCAAAGAAAGGGGTTCTGAGAATTGTGTTGCATAATCGCTTCCATAACAGCCACTAATGTTACGGGCTGATGCTATATCAATGTAATTTGCACATTTCCCGAAAATGTTCTGTCCAAAGTAATGTTGCTCATCTAAAGAACTGAAAGTAGAGCTCACCTTAATCAGTACTGTTAGAGCAAAGATCACAAAGGGAAAAACGTCTTGTTTTAGTGTTTCTTCGACAAAGGCAGCATGACTGAATGGTTTACAAAAAAAAAAAAAAAAAATAAGCGTCCATTGAAAATTCTTCCTCCTAGTCATTTACTGTTAGTAGCTTATTCCATGTCAACCCCCTGAAGTCAATATAAGGTTCTTCATTCATCTCGTCCATGTTGGTCAGGTCAGTAAGTGCTGTGAAGAGTACAGGCCACTGCCCTGGTCGATGCCGGGCATTAGGTTTGTGATCCTTTACAATCACCCTACTGGTCTGATCTGTAGTATGTAACTCAATTCATCTAGGTAAAGCTCTAGTTAATGTCTCTTTCGATTAGGGCAGTGCAATTAGTTGAACTTTACACTTATTTACAATTTTGGCTTCCAATGATTATGAAAACAAGATACTTGAGATCAGAGATCTAAAGTAAAAAGTCTCATATTACATTTTAATTTAACCTTTGCATATTGAATATTTTATTTGATTTTATTAAATTATTGAACATCTTCAGTGTTGTTTTAATTTAAAACAAGTTTCATTTAAAATAAGTCTTAACCCTGGGCAAACTTTCTTTGCTTTAATGTTCTTGAAGTTCTTTTAAACAGGAAATGGAAAGCAAAATTATTTGTCTCCCTTTTTTGCTGATGTAAAAGTTAATTAGGTCCAAGACTCAAAAACTCCAGTGACTCTTACCTGTTCACTCCTCCCCTGGTGCTTTATTCCTCTAAGATTAGATCACATTCTCTCAGCTTAGATAAACTCAGCGCTTCTCTTAGTGTAACTTGTTTGATGTCTATTTCATAACCACCATGAGGCATCTCCCTAAGGGCTTACCCTCAATAGCCTTATTATAAGAAGACTCCTATAATTATTAAAAGGACCCATGCATTTTAATATGTTTTTACTACCATAACAAGGACAGAAATCATAATGGTAAAACATACTTTACTTTTCTCCTTGGCTTATAACTTATTATGTCTACTAAGAGTGTTACAAGTCACACATTAAATTAATTCAGTGTACTTTCCAAAAGTTTAGGACTCTAAGTCAAGTTAAATGTAAATTCTAATAATTTATTAGACCTTTTCAAAACATTTAACTTGAGCAAATCAAGAATAATTATATAACTTTTTAACTCTATCAGTAGTATTGTCTATTGGAATTAGGAGAGTGTACTGATTGTCGGGAAATCAGTTACTCTACACCTGGTTTCTTTATGTTGGTGTAAGACAAAAGAGACCACTTATTAAACTCTGATGTGTTTTATGTTGTCATCTGAAGTTGGTTGTTTGTAGATTATACACTGCGCAGCCCAAAAAAAGTCATACACATTAGTATTTTTGTTGGACTGCCTTTTGCTACTGCATGATTAGGGCTATGGCATTGTTTCAGTAAGCTTATGCAATGGCACAAAATCTTGTATTGATGGTGGGAGAGGTGGAACACTGCGTGAAGTCTTCTCCAGCACATGCCAAAGATCCTCAATTGAGTTAAGGTTGGATTCAGTGGTGGCCAAGATGTTTCAAGATGTTTTCCAACCACATTTCTTCCTTGAAGATGATGGTTCAGCACTACACTTCTAGGCTTTAATAATGCATTTTACAGTTCATAACCCAATTTCAGTAGTTTCATCTCCATAGTTGTTTTCATGATGTAGGAGAATAATTTGACCCTTCTCAAACAGAGGACCATCTTTGCCATGGCTGTAGGATATGTATTCTGACATGGTTGTTTAAGAAATGAGAAGCCATTTCTTGAGTTAGGGTTAAATAACTTGCTGCCAGCTGAAACGTGTTAATCACTGCAGTAATTATCCAGTGGAATGGCCTTCGAACTATTCGATTAGTTAAATTCAGATGGTGACCTTTTTTTGGCTGAGCAGTGTTGGTGATTTGTGATTATAGAAGTTGCTGTGGACCACACATTTTATATTTTATCGTGCATAAGTAAAAGCATAATTTATTCCAAACTGTTTTGGTTAACTTTGGTCTCTTGCAGGAGTATTTTCTAACAATTCTGTTTTAAATTCCTTTTGTAAGTTGACCCTGGCGTTTCAAAAAACAATATTTTGACAAGACATTATAAAATTTTACATAATTTAATATTTATTTTATTTGATGTTTTTCTTCATGTTTTAGATGCTCCTCCATCTCCCATTTCTCTCCACGATCGCTTCAGTTCTCCAGCGGCAGGCAGTGCCAAAAGGCGTTTGTTTGGTGATGACCCTCAACCTCACTCTCCAGTGAAGCGAATATCTGTTACCCCCGTGAAGTTAATACCCACCACCTCTACAGAAAACAATCAGAACATGACTGCAGCAACTGTGCTCTCCATGGCTACTACTAGTGGACACCAGCTCAATATTCCTTTGCCAGGTATTCATTAAATACAGAAAGACACCCAATTTATAATTATATATTATAATAATATATTGTAATTTATCATTGAAATTACTATTGCATGGTCAAAAATATATTTTATACTGTCCTTTTAACATGTATAATCATTAATGTCTCTATTGCATGAATAATATCTGAATCTAAAATTAGTTGTTTGATATGGGGATGGTGCACTGCCGGGTGATGGGTACAACATATATATAATAATAATAATAATAATAATAATAATATAATCATTCCAAAATTTTATTTTTCACCCCAAGATGATAAAAAGTAGCCCATTTGTACAGAAATACAAATTACCTGGTAACCGTCTGGCAAAATGACTTGCACCTTTTACATCTTTTGTGTCATTGTTGGTTGGCCCTATGTGCGTCCTACATGAGTACATTGTATGTGTTTTCCCGTGAAAAATCAGTTTTCTGCAAACGACCCTGCTTCAGTGTGGAAGGGCCTGAAAACCATCACTAACTACAAGACGCCATCCCCCAACTCTGTAGGCAATCAACAACTGGTTGATGACCTGAATGAGTTCTATTGTAGATTTGAAACTCCCAATCTCACACCACACTCCTGTCCTGATCATCTTTCCACACCACCATTCTGACGACCACCCCCCTGCACTCCAGGTCTGTGAAAAAGATGTTCGCCAGATCTTCCTGAAACAAAAGAGAAGGAAAGCTCCAGGTCCAGACGGCGTTACACCAGCCTGTCTGAAATCCTGTGCTGACCACCTGGCTCCCATCTTCACACAGATCTTCAACAGATCACTGGAACTATGTAAAGTCCCTTCATGCTTTAAACGTTCCACAATCGTCCCCATTCCAAAAAAAACTAAAATCACAGGACTTAATGACTACAGACCAGTTGCCCTAACATCTGTGGTCATGAAGTCATTTGAAAGACTGGTGTTGGCCTACCTGAAGGACATCATTGGTCCCTTATTGGACCCCCTGCAGTTTGCCTATAGAGCAAACAGGTCTGCGGATGATGCAGTCAGTATGGGACTGCACTTCATCCTTCAACATCTGGACAAACCAGGGGCTTATGCAAGAGTCTTTTTCATAGACTTTTCATCAGCATTTAATACGATCATCCCAGCTCTGCTTCAGACCAAACTAATCCAGCTCTCTGTTCCTACCTCTGTCTGCCACTGGATCACCAGCTTTCTGACAGGCAGGCAGCTGCTAGTGAGACTGGGGGATTTCATGTCCAACAGCCACACCACCAACACTGGAGCCCCTCAGGGATGTGTCGTCTCCCCATTGCTCTTCAGCCTCTACACCAATGACTGCACCTCTACAGACCCCACTGTCAAGCTCTTGAAATTTGCAGATGACGCAACAATTATCGGCCTCATCCAGGACGGTGATGAGTCTGCATACAGAAGGGAGGTCGAGCAGCTGGCTGTCTGGTGCAGTCACAACAACCTGGAGCTGAACACGCTCAAGACAGTGGAGATGATCATGGACTTCAGGAGAAACCCATCCCATGCACTTCCCCCACTCAACATCATGAACAGCACTGTGACAGCAGGGGAGTCATTCCGGTTCCTGGGCACGACCATCTCTCAGGACCTGAAGTGGGACATTCACATTGACTCCACTGTTAAAAAGGCCCATCAGAGGTTGCATTTCCTTTGCCAGCTGAAGAAGTTCAACCTCCCACAGGAGCTGCTCACACAGTTCTACTCAGCCATCATTGTAGTCTTCTGATGTCTGCTTTTGTAGCTGAGCCAAACCAGACAGTTATTGAAGTGCACAGGACGGATTCAGAGGACGGTTCGGACTGGTGAAAGGATTATCGGCACTCCTCTACCCACACTACAAGAACTGTATATACCAGAGTGAAGAAAAGGGCTCAGAATATCACTTTGGACCCCTCACACCCAAGCCACCTTCTCTTTGAACTTTTGCCGTCTGGCCGACGATACAGAGCATCGAACACCAGGACAGTCAGGCACAAGAACAGTTTTTTCTCCAGGCAATTTACCTCATGAACACCTAAAACATTCTTCTCAGTGTGCATTAAATATATGAGCAATATTATGGGCAACACCACTGGGCAATATACTGTGCAATACCACAGATATTTATTTAACTTATTGTAAGTATCTCAAACCCTACTCTATTTGATTTTAACCCAAAAAAATCCATCCTACTCAATTTGTTGTAATTTTCTTTTTTTCTTTTTTTTTTTTTCTCCTGTTTTGTCTTGTTTGTTTTGTTCTGGAGCTCTGTCACTAAAACAAATTCCTTGTACGTGCAAGCGTACTTGGCAATAAAACTCTTCTGATTCTGATTCTAACAGTATGAATGACAGAATAAAAAAAGAATATATTTTTTTTAGTGATGAAGAATGAACTGGGAGGTATCACAGTAATCCAGGTACAAGCGAACCAGTTGAACCCCCTCTCCACTCAGGTTCTGCTCACCTCCCCAAACAAAGTCCCTGAGATGCATACACAGTCAACGAACAGACCACGCCGGACAGGATCCCTTGCACTCTTTTTCCGCAAGGTAAGGAAGATTACAACTCAGTAGTCACCACTTTTAGCTTCTAGCTACTTGCTTTTTTCTGTTTTTGTCATACTGCGCTAATCTACTCACACTCCTTCCCGTGGGTGTCAATGTTGACAACTTTGACGTGAAGAGGAGCTGGAGCTTTAGGGTAAAAAAAAAAAAAGGTCTTTTAGGTAAAAAAAAAAAAAACATGAAAAGGAACTGTAAGAACAGTAATCGGGTCAGCTTGTGATTTTGGGTCGCTGTAAGTTTAATGTAAAAGTGAGGTTAATTTGCTGAACTGTTACTACTGTACATGTATCTGTTTCGTTTCGGTTTGTCTTGCCAACCTGGCTTAGCAGCACATCATTTGGTCTGAGAGTGTATTTCCTGCTTGACAGAGACTGTGTTCTGTGACGACAGTAACAAAAATGAAAGACATCTGCACCACACATTATAATTTATTATTATATTACATTTATGTAAATATAAAAATCATTTAATACTTAAATATATATTTTTTAAGAGGGGAAAGGAGCTGGTTTCCTACCCAATAAAATTTATTTTCATTTTAAATTAAAATTATAGGATATGTAATATGCGTACTTGCTTTTCCAGTAAGCACAATTGCCTGCAATAATATTACACAAAACGTACTACAAAAGCTGCTTGACTAACATCATTCTGCTGCAGGACATATGCCCTCCAGCGTCACCACCGATATTTGTACTAGCAGTGTTAGCCCTGTGTCTCTCACATCAGTTTAACTGCACAATGGATTGATGAGGATTTTACTCGGCAGGACTCAGTATATCACTTCAATAGGTGGTAACGCAATAGCATGTGCCCTTACTCTAATATGTTTTGAATGGGACATTTCTGTTCACATTGTGTCTGTCTCATTCGGACACAACGCCAGGTGCTGCTATAGTACTTAATACAGTGGAACCTTGGATTACGAGCATAAGTTCCGGAAGTGGACTCGTATTCCAAAACACTCTTAAACCAAATCATCATTTCCCATAAGAAATAATGAAAACTCAAATTATTCGTTCCACAGCCCCCAAAAATAAATACATAAAAATAATTAATACAATCTATAAAATGAAAATAAAACAAATTAATCTGCACTTTACCTTTTAAAAAAAAAGTACAAATAAATCCTGACAGATAAGTGTTTTCGTTGTTGCGTGCAGGCGTCGTGGTGTGTGTGTGTGTGTGTGTGTGTGTGTGTGTGTGTGAGTGTGTGGAATTAGCCCCTTCCCTCGCCTTGTTTTACACAGTAACACTCCTCCTCCCTCTCCCCACCTCGCTTTTTAAGATTCACAACAAACACACACACACACACAACGGAAACACCGTTTTAACAGGTAAAAAAGAAATCTTTCTGAGACTGACATGAGTGTATATTAACAGACTCACTTTTTAAGTTTCACAACAAGCGCATAAACACAGCGGAAACACCGTTTTAACGGAAAAAAGCGAGACTGGCATGAGCGCATACTAAAGGAATCACTTAAGTTTCACGACAAACGGACACACACACAAACACAGAAACACCGTTTTAACAGGGGGAAAAAAAGAAATCTCTCTGACCAGGCGTGAGCGCATACTAAGGGAATCACTGCTGTAAAGTAAAAAAAAAAAACAAACAAACAAATGAACCAGCGCCTTACCTTTGAAAAGAATCGTGACAGAGCAGAGTTTCTGTGTGTTTGTGAAGCCGTGGGGAGGAGGGAGAGAGGGGGGAGGTGGGGAGGTGAGAGAGTGACGCTCGGTGTCAAAATAAGAGTCGCATGTGTGAAGCATGATACTCGGCGCTCGTAAACTAATACTTGCTCGGTTTCCGAAAAAAAAATTTATTAAAAATCTTTGCTCGGTTTGCGGAACACTCGTAAACCACGTTACTCGCAATCTGAGGTTCCACTGTATTGGCAAGTACCCAAAATGAAGTACTTCATTTCATTCTGAAATGTGGTATCAGTGTTTGCCTGTATGTTATAATACAAGTGTAGACAAAGTCCAGTATAATCAAGTATTACTTGCCTGTGGTCTAAACCATGAGAGTCTTGTTTTTGTACTATAAACATGTATAAAGTTATCTGAATATTGCTTCCGAAGGGTGACCAAGACGTAATCGACTTTGTTTTGTTTTTGTCAAGGTGTATCATCTAGCAAGTGTGCGTCTCAGAGATCTGTGTCTAAAGCTGGACATCTCTGCAGAGTTAAGGGGAAAAATCTGGACCTGCTTTGAGCAGTCTTTGGTTCACTTCACAGATATGATGAGAGACAGACATTTGGATCAGCTCTTGCTCTGTGCAGTCTACCTTATATCCAAGGCAAGTAGTAGAATTGCCGAACAATGTGAGTGAATGCATCGACTAATTATGTGGTAAAAAGACACATTCTGGAACACAAGTCTCGTGTCACTCTATGAACGTAAATGTTTCATTTTAAACAATAACAGTGTTTAACAAGCTGTGTTGACAAGATTTTATAAGAATTTATAAAGAAGCTGATGAGGCTTTCTTAATCCTTTTCATAGATTTCAAAAGAGGAGCACACTTTTCAAGACATAATGAAATGTTATAGGAGTCAACCTCAAGCAAGCAGCCATGTAAGTACCATAAATATTTTCATAAGCACTCAACTGATAACTGGGTAATAACTGTGTTTGGTGTGTTTTGTGACCATGTGTCCAGATATACCGCAGCGTGCTCCTGAGGAAAAAAGTCCACGAGCAGCAGCCTGATGACAAAATGGAGGTTGATTTACCAACGGACCAAAGTATTGATGCTGATCTGCTTTCAATAAATTTTTGATTCCATTTTGATTTTCATTTGATACCTAAATAAAAACTGAGATAACAACATTTACTGAATCCATTTTTTTTATTCAGCTAATGGCAGGACAGATCAAGGGGCCAAAGGTACGGCTGTTAACGCATCAGATGAAGACAGGGGTGACCTTATCCAATTCTACAATTCTGTTTATGTTCTAAAGATGCAATCCTTTGCACTGAAATATGCTCATCCAGCAGCTGATAGTAGTGTATGTACACTTTCCCTAAAATACATTTTCCCCATTTTTATGTGGCATAGAAATTCCATGATTTATCTGCAGAGTTTGCCTGAAGCAGTCAAAAGTAAGTATAAGAAGTAGCTCTTATTTTATCCTTTCTTCTCTCATACACTCACAGGTAGAAGCGCCGCCGTTATCTCCATTCCCCTCACTGCGAGCTCAGCCTCTCTCCCCACGACGAATATCTCAGAGACACTCCGTCTATCTTTCACCTCATAAAAATGGTTCCTGCCTCAAACCCAGCTCTGCCTACACGTACAAGTTTACTGGCAGCCCATCTAAGGTTAGAAGTTTCTTACATGGTTATTGTTTTATGTTCATATGTCATAATATAAATATATGTTGAAATGTATCAATTAGCTGTAACATTAACGTCACCTAGCATTAACACATTAAAATTGATTGTCAGTTATATTCAAGTGAATTGGTGATAGGATCATGGGCTAGGCTCATCCGTGTCTGCAGGGACCAAAGACAAGGCCGTCTTATCCACTCCCACAGAAAATCCAATGCAGCACAAATTGCCCAAAAAGTTAACACTGTCCTAGATAGACACCAGAACACCCAGTGCACCAGATAAGTTGCTATCCATGATAGGTTAAGAAAGGTACTGGAAACATTCATTAGGGATTTGGGGTCAGATTGACATGATTACATTACACAGTTGCTGCAAATTTGTTGGCTGCACACCCATGATGTGAACCTCCTGTTACACCACATCCTAAACGAGATCTGGCGAGTGTACTCACTGTCATGTTCCAGAAACCAGATTGAGATGAATTTAGCTTTGTGACATGGCATGTTATCCTATGGTCGTGAACAGATGGTCAACGTCATCAACAATACTTGGGTAGTTTGTGGCATTAATCATTTCTCAGTTGGTACTAACGGGTCCAACATGTGCTGAGAAAATATTCCCCACACTATTACATCATCACCACACCAGCCTGAACTGTTAATACACGGCAGGGTTGATCCATGATTTCATGATGTTTATTTCAAGTTCCAACCCTACCAGCTGCATGTTGCAGCAGAAATCGAGACTCATCAGACCAGGAAACATTTTTAGAATTTTCTATTGAATCATTTTGGTGAGATCATGCAAATTGTAGCCATAGTTTCCTGTTCTTAGCTGACAGGATTGGCAACTGGTATGATGCTGCTTACAATAGGTCATCTGCTTCAAGGTTAGATGAGTTTGGTGTTCAAAGATGCTCTTTGAATGGTTTTGGGGTGCTATTGCCATTTTACCACCGCAAACCTGCCCGATCTGTCTGGGCGTTCTCCTTTGACGACCAGGCATCAACTAGACATTTTTTGCAAGTCAGCAGTGTGCTGCTTTGGGCAATGTTCTGCTAGGAAACCTTTAGTCCTGCCATTCATGGCGATTTTACCACCTACATAAACATTGTTACTGACCAAGTACATCTCTTCATGGAAACTGATGGAAGATGCCACTTGAGCATCTTTGGGATGTGCTGGAAAAACAAGTCAGATCCATGGAGAAACCACCTCGCAACTTATATGACTTAAAGGACTTAAAGGCACTAAGCCAGGACTTACTCACAGCTTGATGCCACAACATATACCACAGCATATCTTCAGAGGTCTAGTGAAGTCCTTGCCTCAACAGTTCATGGCCATATTGCCTCCAGAATACCGACACACACAAATGCACTGATCAGTCACAGCTTTAACGCCACTGCCAGGTTAATTGATTAGCATTGGTTCTCAATTATATACTATGTAAACTGCTTACAGCATCATGGGCACCCTAGGCTCATGCTGAGATCTATGAAAAGCTGAACTACCACAAATTGCTGAAAAAGTCAATGCTGGCCATGATAGAAAGCTAGCTCCACCCACAACGTACAGCACCTTGGCTGCCAACGTCCCAGAGGTCTTGTAAAGTCATGCCCCTGAGGGGCCAGAGCAGCCCTGGCCGGACAAGGGGGCCAGCACAATATTGGACTTAGTGTTTACCGTATTAATGTTATGGCTAATCAGTGTATATTTGTTTATTCAACAGTATTATAATTTATTATCTTTTTATATATTTCTAGCTTATTATACTGTAGCTTATTGTGTCTTTCTGACTTTCTTAAGGATTTGAGTGACATCAATCGAATGATTCGTCAGGGAAGTGTGAGCAAGAAGAGAGCTTTTACCATGGAAGGAGATGAGACCGAGTCCCCTACCAAACGTTTGAGCCAAGAGAGTGAGGACGTGCTGCTCAAACGCCTTCAAGATGTTGTAACTGAGAGAGCCAATCACTGACCAGCGGTGCACATGATGCATGTGTCCCCTATCAGTGATGAACTCCCACAGACCAATTATAATGCAGCATGTCCTTTATAACCAAAGAGCAACTCATAGAGCTATCCAGGGTGCTGAATCAGTGGATCATCATTGACAGGCTATTATAAAAACGTAAATAGTTGCAAGTACTTTTAATCATTTTTAAATGGCAGCACAATACTAATGCATCTCAAAAAATATATTGTATATATAAACTTTTTTTCTGAATAATAATAATTAATAAAAAAAAACTAAACCTAAGTTTCTAGATTCATTGCATGTAAAGTGAAATATTTCAAGCCTTTTTGTTGTAATTTCTGTGTGAGTGATTATGGCTTACAGTTCATGAAAATCAAAAATCCATTATGTTGAAATACTAAGCCACAGATATATACGACGTTAGCTTTTTTTTAATGAAATTAAGAAAAACAACTTTTTCACAATATTAAAATTTTTGAGATGCACTAGTAAGTTAATAAAACAGATTGTTATAATACAGACCCTTTATTCTATCTGCTCCAGTGGTGTCTGAAGAATTATTTACAGTGCTCTGGTGGTAAGGAAAAGCATAAAAATTTTAATAATTTCTGTATACATAAATAAATATGGCTTATCTAATTAATTAACTAAGTTTATAATTGGTATGAATGAGTATTGTCCTTTGGGCTAAAAACACATGTAAGAGTGTATTGTCTTTGTGTAGTATCTACACATCGATTTATTTTTTATCTTACTATTTTTGTACTTATTCCACTGGGTTGGAGTAATTTGTATTTTGATGTCGCAAACATCGCAAATTGCTTGGTATATAATGCCATATCAGTCTAACCATGCCTTGGCCTGATCAAAGTCAGTGTTTACATGGTCTTTAATTGTTGTCTCTGTGATCACTCATTTTATTCTTGTATATTGTTGTTTACAAATTTTTGGAATGTTTTGGTTGTTTAGTAGTGGAGATAACTATTTTAAAAACCTCCATTAATTAATTTGGAACATTCTCAGGAACAGTCTTTAATCTTTGGACCTTAATAATTTTAAGGTGAGAATCAAGGCTTATACTTCTGAGGACAGAGCTGTTTGTTTGTTGGAAAACAAATCATGGGGAATGGGGATAATGTTGCTGTAACAGATTGCCATTTGTTATTCAGACTATTGCTTGTGGATGCCTTGTAAATATGCAAGCCAATAAAATATTATTGGTTAAAATGTCTTATAGTAAAAGTTTGCAAAAGAAATCTCTACACTATGCAAGTAGCATGTTTCAGTGCAGAGACCCGAGATTAGAAACTAGGGCATATAATATTAAAACACATACATAGACACATACATACCTTCATTGGGTACAGAAAAAAAAAATCACACCTCTTTAAAATAATGAATTCAATTTTAATTATAGAGAACTTTTAATAATGGTCATCAGTCATAAAACAGCTTTACAGAATCAAAAGAAAACTATGGAAATGTGTAGGAACTGTGAGAAAATGTGTATGAATCAAAATGAGTTTATTCCTGATGAGCAAGCAGAGGGCGACGGTGGCAAGGAAACACTCCCTGAGATGGCAATAGGAAGAATCCTTAAGAGGAATCAGACTCAATAAACAGATTGTCTTTAGGTTAATATGGAGTCCAGTTTGTTTTTGGAGGATCAAGTAGAATTTAGGAAAGACATTGTTGTTTCACGGCCACAGTTTAGTTTTTTCCATCTGTATTTATTCAGGGCAAGTTTTACCATCCAAGTGAAAGATATTCCTGCATATCCCTGCTATCCGTTATCACCCAAATGAGGATGGGTTTCCTGTTCAGTCTGGTTCCTGGACAAATTAAGCTTCTTGTTTCGAAACGGTGACGCTAATAAAAAGCAGTCATATGACGAGATAAAACATATCTGCAGCAGTCTGAGGTCAAGGTGTGTAAAATACCTGAACTGAGAGCACAGTGTTGCATGCTAAAATCAAAATGTTGTGTAAAGGTGAAGTTATAAACAATTATGTGACATATGTAATAATCTACTTAAAACAGGGAGTGTATTTGGCTGACTATGAATGAAGTACAACTCGGCGTAAACAAGATGCAAGATACTCCACCATACAAAATTTTATTTCTTTGTATTAATACGTTATTCAGAGAGTTCTGCCATGTGGAAAAACAGACGTGTATGTGGGATTAACTCTGAAATAATAACAACACTGATTACATTAAAGCTGATCATCTTATTTTTAGTTTAACCTTTGAACTATCTCTACAGACTCTACCTCTATCTAGTATCTAGAGCAGTCTGACTTAACTTTCTTTAGTGATCTTAATTTGATTCAGAGTACAGACTGTTGATTAATGGTGCAAAGCGTTCTAATCTATAACATGCATTTCAGGACCACAAGCTGATACTGAACAGGGCTTTGTGCTCACGGCCCCAGGCCCCAAAGGCGGATACACATGCATAGAACTCTTTTAACAGGTACTGTCAGAGACAACACTACAATGCAAGTATCATCTAGATCTTAATCTGAAATGGTCCAAATGAATGTTAATTGAATAAACCAGTAATGTAAATCACACTGGTCATTCATACAATTTACCCACCTATAAGGAATCTAGTCTGATTGTGCTGGTCTCAATAGCTGAAGAAATACAATGAAGTGACCTGCACAGTGATGTCAGTGGATTTGCTTTATTGTTGTATACCGAAACTCTGGAAATAAAACCACATTAAATGCATTTTCTTGTAAGCCATTTTTTATTGCACAAGAAAAGATCACATACCATAGTTTTAATAGTGATCGGTCCACAATGGAATACAGGAGCTATCTGAACAAAAAAGAAAAAAAAAAAAGAAACACACACAATCACTGAAGACTTGAAGATCAGGATGAGATTTTTTTCCCGCTTTTGCAGCCTTGTACTGCCTTAAACTTGCATTTTTTTTCCTACTTACTGACCACTGGCTATAACCAAATCAGCAGTGCTGTTCTACTTCAGAACTCAGAACGTCTGAGCACGCAGAAAGGCTGTTTATCAAAGTAAAACAACAAATGCAACAATAAACAAAACACTCTGAATCATTGAAATTCTAAGGGTTGAGTATGAGTCCAGTGATTGTGAGTACAGAGGCTCAGATGCAAGAAACCTGCTAGTTTATTGATGGCGTGATGAGCGACTGTTGGCGCAACCCTGTGTGCATATGTACTGACCTGTATACTGGCACATAACCCTCAGCTGAAGAGCACGTGGGATTCAATACTTTGTATTCTGTATAGGTGGTTTTGGTCAATTACAGTGAAAGAAATGTTTATTCTATATCGGCTCCTAACAGTGACTGAGTGGGAAACAAAACCAGCACTCAGCTGTCCAGTTGAAGTATTTACATACAGGTGTAGATGTGAAGCGCTGTATCCTTCACGATGTGTGTAAGGGAGAACGTTTAGTGAGATGAAATCATAGCGTTTGTGTCAAATGGGTATTATTATGTACACACGCAAAAACAATAACAATAATAATTCCACAAATCGAACTATTTGATAATCAACTAAAACACTTCCTCAGTGTTCCATAACATAAAATGTAGTCCTCGAGTCCGGACCCTTATATTGCATATTTAAACCATCTGTTTAACTGTACAGAAGTGTTGTTGACCACTAACTGTGTGTGAATTCAAACAAGCAGAGCAAATCAATCAATACAAATAACCGAGTATATAATCTGCTCATCTGATGTATTTTTTTTTTTTTTTTAAAGAAGAGGTCTGATTAAATGAAGTGATACACGAACAGATTCATTTGTTTTATTAAGGGAAGTAAAACCAACAGTGATTACTGAAATCACTTCAAAACTGAAAAAAAAAGATATTGTTTTTGTGTTGTGATTCAACAGCAAGAGAGAGAAAAAAAAATGGACTGGACAAAAATATTGGCACCTGTACTTATTAACCTCATATTTTGTTGCGCAAGCTTTTAAGGCAAACAAGCCAAGACCCTGCGTGGTAGATTCACCGCAGCAGCCCCCGGACATCCCCGAGCCTTTCACAGCACGTACACTGATCTTTTCTTTGTATGCTCCATTGTTACGTTTGTCTCATCTGTAGAAAGTTCATTCTCACAGACGCACTGCGGCTCGACACTATGCATTTTGGTCAATTCCACTTTCGCTTCTCTATGATTTGCCTTCAAGTCCTCATGGGAGTCCTCCATTACGTCCACTTCGTCTCAGTGAGTAATGGCGCGATGCAACACTGATGAACCTTGACCTTGGTGGGCATCTTGAATCTCTTGGGAAGTTGTCCTCGGCTCTGTAGTTACCGTCCGTGTAACCTTGTTATTCAATGTAATACAATTTTCCTCTCGTGGCCACGCCCACTGAGACTGGCTACAGTTCCAGAGAGAGTGAACTTCTGAATGAGTCGCAGAAATATTAAACTGCCTGGTGATGGTCTAATAACCTTTCCCATGTTTGAGAATGATTTTCCTTCTAATCTCCTTTTCCTGTCTGTGTTCCGCATGATACACACCGTGAGAGCAAACAGCACGGTGATGACTTTACAAAATGAAACATCCTCATTAAGTGATTGCAACAGTTGCAGACGCCTGTGATGCGAATTACACACCACACGTTAGTTCATGTTACCATGCTTTCATTATTTTGAATCTTTTCCAGGAGTACCAAGTCATTTGTCCAGCCCAGTTTCATTCATTCAGCAACGTCCGAGTCTCATTAAATTACTACTGATTATTACTTTCATCAGTTATTTCACTGACATTGTGGGTTTTTTTCTTTCTGTGATGGAAGAGCACCGACAGATTCACGAAGATTTGTGGCTTTAAAAGCTTTAAGAAATACACGTGTTGTGCTTTACAAAACTGTTTCAGGAGAACAAAACCTTGGGCCAAAACCCTTGTGTGAGAGGTGAGCGTGATGAGAAAGCATAATCAAAAAGTCGAAGCAGAGTTCACAAACTGGGATTTTGCCACTAATGTACAGAGGTTATTTAACGTGTTTGGATTATGGGAAAAGGATTAAACTTTGAATACCATTTGATGTTAGATACATGATCCGGCAAGTGGAATTCATTAGTTTACCGTTCCATTAGAAATAAAAGTGTCCAGTATGATATAGTGTGTGGAATACTGCAGTCTTTATTAGTGTCTATGATCAGGTGCAACATACAGGCCCCTCTGAAAGCACAGAAACGATATGTTTTGGGTTTTACACTTAAAATATTTGATGACAAAAAATGATTAGGAGATCACGGCTGCCAATTTCAGCTTTTATTTCCTGATATTTACATCTGGATGTGTTGAGCTGACCTAATCTGTTTAGTCAAAAATATTGGAACAGCATGTCTGAAACTTTGGGGGTCAAAACAATAAAAGCTATAAAATCCCTTTTCTTGTTTTGTCACTTTATCACCCAGCACGACAACAATACACAAGACACTGCCAACACGAAAAGGACGTCAAGTGGGGGAAGAAAAGTGAGCGTTTTCAGACTGGCATAATCACCAGACCTTTACATACACTGAGCATCGATTTAATTTTTAGTATTACCATAATATAGAAAAAATAAATAAATCCACAGGTACCCGTGACCCACAAATTTAACTGTTTCTGATTTGTTTAATTGTATACAAGTGTTTTAACAGTATACAATATCTGCATGATTTCAAAAGGCATTTTTTAAGTCAATATGTATTAATTAATTAATAAATATAAAATTATGAATGAAAAGACAATATTATAAAATTATTTATAATAATTTACTTCAAAACGATCTGCCCCTATACTTTTTCCTCACTAAAGCAACCAAGGGTGCCAGGTATTAAGTTATTTAAAACATCCAGATGTAAATATCAGGAAATCAAAGTTAATCCATCGTCTCATATGGGTTTTTTTGATAATAAAAAAAATTAAAAATAAAAATACAGAACTTGCACCGCTGTTCCAATCATTTCAGTGGGGACTGTTTAAATAAATATTTCCTCCATATTTAAAATCAGGGCACAATGATGCTGCAACAATAATGTTAGGGTTTAACATAAATAATTGAGGAAACCAAATAATACAATTAGACTTAAAATCAATAAGCACAAACTTTACTCAACATTGTGGCCTGTAGGGCACTGCAGCTACATACACACAATTTATGATTGTTGTGATTTCCGTTAGTTTTTATGTAGTGTTGACATAGAAATGTGATTAAGTACTTTAGCATATCTACTTTAGAAATGTCCCTATACAAGTAACAAATGCACAGCTCCCAGCCAATCAGAAATGTTCTGCGGCCATGATATAGTCTTTAATATAGCAATCAGAACCGATGCACCCACAGGAACCTTTAGGGTAATGACAGCGCTTCCCTTTCCAAAACACAGATACCGTGTCATATACAATTTAAAATGAATAAACAAAGACCATGAGTAAAATGTTACACAAGCCAATTAAGAATGCGAAATAAGCCAAATGTCTTTTCAATAAACTGGATAAATAAAAGAAATAATGAAATATCAAATGAAATAGCATAATTATATTTGGTGATTGGTACGGGGAAACGAAGATCAATCAGCTTTCTAGGAAATGACAAGTCAACAAAAATGTAATGCAAAAAAGAAGACTGCGTAAAGATGTAAAAATATAATGTTCAGGTTTACAGGGATGAAAACGGTCCTCTGCAGGAGACATGTCCACACAAACAAATGTCTATACAGTAAACAGAAGAAATTAGAACACATAAGACAGAATACATTTTCAGATAAATATTCACCATAAGGGCCGTGCAAAATGTTCACATCAAAAACAATAAGATGGTGACCAACCAACAAAAGGAACTTTTCTTTTTTAAAAGAAAAAAAAAGAAAAAAAAAAGACCCTGCTGTGCAATTTGGAGAGAAAAATGTGTGAACAAAGTCTTGGGTGTCCAACTAGTGTACAATATGGGTCGATACAGGAAGTACTAGCACTGATTTACAGGTTCTCCCAATGACGTAATGACAATAAAAATAGTGTGCTTTTAAACAAAGGTAACAGCAATATACAGCTATATAAATTTACATGTTTAAAAAAAATCTTGACAGGTACTACTCTACACTATTTTCAGATGGATCAAGTCAGACAAAAGCACTTAAGCAAGGCCTTCTGCCCCTAGAAACAGATTCTCATCACCTCTGGGCCCTTTTACTCTACATGTCGGACAAAACACAGCAATGATAGCAGTAACAATGAAATGTTCAGTTCATTAATAGTGTTCATATGAATGAGATGTTCAAACACAATAAATCACTCCATGACTCCAAACCTGCACTAAGAGGTAAAAGATTGACTGGGAATCAACACATCCTAATGGACCCTAAGGTCAAATCCATGATCCTCTGCCCTTAGCTGAAATTATTCTCACAGCATAGTCCAATCTCTGGTGTGTTAGAACCAAAGGTTTTATTTCAAAATGACAAAAGGTGGGGGGAATATATTCCACCTTCATGCCTCCCAAATGACTGAATTTCGTCTGTTATAAATGTAATGTTTTCCATTTTGCACTTTGATTTTATGTATAGCTTTATACATGTTCATAAACGCAAGAGTAACAGCAACAATTCTACTAATAATCCACCTACGTGGAGTGTGATTCGAATACAAACATGAAATGTTCACAAGGATTCCTATGAATAATCTAATCAAATGATTTTGTAAGCAAAGGAGTGTGATTTTCTATGACCCTGTAAGCACCATAAATTAAAGACAAGACTGTCATGTCATTTCACAACACCTGTCATCAACTGCAGTTATTTCCCCTTTAAATCGGGAACTGTGAATGGATTGCATCCAATAGGAAAAAAAATGAGGAAGGAAAGAAAGAACAAGCAGGATCATTTGGATGACATCCTTTGTCACTTCTAACACTGAGCCAAGTGTGCCACACACAACCGCCACAGGTCAGGTGATGACCTCAGGACCTATTTCCATGATGAAAGAGTGACGTCTTCACATTCAAAGTGATGTTTATTTGATATTCTTTTGGTACTGAAATGCAAGTGTGTGCATGCTATTACTGTATGGTAATTTCAGCAAACTCTTGGAAAGGAGTATGTCAGAGAATTTACATGTTTTAATTATGTAGCAGACCTAAAAACATTAAGAAGTTCATAATCAAATTTCTTTACACAAACTTTTAGCATCACAACACAAAGATACTGTTGCTCACTGGAGAGCAGAGTTTACTGTACATCCTGTGTTACATCCAAGCCTTCTTCTTTTGGCACAGGCATGCTGCACTCTATTGTTTTTTCTACATCTCTGTTTATTTCCTCTACTGCTTTGGCTGTGTTAACCACAGATGGAGCGTCACTAGCATCGTTATTTATAACATTACCGGGGTCCACAACTGGGAAAAACTTTTCCAGCCTACCCTCTTTATGCTTACACTCCAGTGTCTCTTTATCTCTCATCCCAGTCATCTCCCCATCCTGTGCCTCCAATAAACCAGCGTCTTCCTCCACCCTTCCTTCATCCCTAATTTTCTTTTTCTTCTGCTTAGTAATGCCAGTGCTATCTGCTGCTGATGGAAGTGCCAAAATACTGCCATGTGGCAGGAACATGTGAGGATACAGTAATCCATGAGGCATTCCTGGGATCAAAAAAGGATTGAAGGTCAAATGACTCCCGCTGCTAGTAATGCTCGCAGAACTGCTAGTAACCGTGGGGCTGGGACAAGCAGGTAACATTTTTTTCTCGTTCCCTCCTAGAGTTCTTTCATCTGTGCTCTGTCTCTCAGTACTAGGCTCAGGACTAGCTCTCTCTTTAGAAGCTGCTGTACTGGAGATGACTGCAGGGCTAGGGATTAAGGCCACAGCGGCAGAGGATATGGAGGTCACTGTTGCCGTACTGGATGAGCTGGCAGCTGTGGTTACTGTGGAGGCTGAAGCGGATAGTGACTGGTTTATCATTCCACCTATATGAGTGCCATACATGGGTGGTTGCACTGCAGACATACTATGTAGCATCATAGGTAGCATACTCAGGCCGTTCTTAGCTTCTTCTCCCGACAGGGCTGAACCCAGACCATGAGGGAAGCCCATGAGCCCGCTTATGGGAATGCCAGGGACATTGCGAAGGTTGGGTAAGTTAACCATGTCCATGCCAATGAGCCCATCATTCATGAAGAGTGGTCCGATGCCAGCAGGAAGCTCAGGAGCTTTTGGCATCTCACTTCGGGGTCTTCTGCCTCGACGACGTGTGCTAGGATCTCGATTCACTGGCTCAGTGAGAATCCGGGTGAACTTTCCTTCTGGGAGGAAGCCCTTAACGCAAACAAAAAGAAAAAGAATCATTTTTTGACTTTTTAGAACATACATAAGCTAGATACTGAAATTAATCCAGCAGGAACTTGTTATGAAATAAATGTTTATGATAACAGAAACTGAGAACAATCTGACACTCTTTGGGAAGTTTTGACAGAAAATGTAGAGTCTCACTATATGCATGTTAGAGCTACAACACACCTCAACCTCATACCCAGCCACTACCCCGCCCCCTCTCGCACCTCCCTTCATGGTCTTAGAAAGAGCAGCTCTGAAAGCTAGCAGTCACATAAAAATTCTATTGGTCAGGCTCTATTTTAAATCCAGGCTATTCACAACATTTAAACAAACATTTCCCAATCAAGTAATGTGAAGGAAATTGAGAAAAATAGATATAACAAAATGCAATCTGCAAGACTCACTGAATGCTTTACCACATCTGCCCAGTCAGGAGCCACAAAGTATTCTAAGTTTGCATCTAGCCACTGAGAGAGCTCCTTAATGGCTGGGGCCATTGCACCACCCAGCTAAGGGAGAAATTAAAGCATCAAAATCAGTGTTATCTCACACTGTTTATATAATTTGCAATTAGGGAAAATATTAGAAAAGGGCATATTTGTACAGTTCTTACTCTGCGACCTGTGTTCCTGTGCACTACTGGGACTCTTTCCTCCCCAGTCAGGGAATTCACATCCAACTTGGTAGGGTCTTTACAACGATGCCTCCTCTGCTTTGGACGTTCAGCAAAACTGTGCAACAAGCTTGCAGTCTGAGAGTTACAGATGATGAAGGAATTAGAAAAAGAATGATTTTAATTACTGTGCTTTCTTGTTGGCCAAACAACTCAACCTACATATAATCTGAGCTGTATGTTACTGTGTGTAAAATGTTATTTAATGTAACAATTGAAAATGCTAACAGTAAATGCTAGTATGGTTCATATTACATAAGTTACACGAAATGTTTGATGTTTTGTAAATCAAATCCAAATAAAAGATAACTGCATCTAAAAAACTCTTGCATGTCATACCATGATTTATTTTTAAAGTTTTTGTAATTCAATCCAAAAAGTGAAACTCTAAAATACAAAGATACAGACATAACATTATGACCACTGACCAGTAAAGTGAATAACATTGATTATCTTATTAGAACAGGCACCAAGTGAACATTTGGTCCCTGACGTTTTAATGTTTGGAAGCAGAAAAGAAATGGGCAAGCTTAAGGATTTGAGCGACTTTAACAAGGGCCAAATTGTGATGGTTAGATGACCGAGTCATACATAACACTTCCAAAACTGCAGCTCTCGTCATGTTCCCGGTCTGTAGTTATCACAACCTACTTTGGTCCAAGAAAAGAAAAGAAAAGAAAAAAAGAAAAGAAAAAAACACAGTAAACCAGCATCAGGGTTATGAGCGACCAAGATGCACATGTGTGCAGTGAAGGCTGATCCAACAGAAGAGCTACTGTAGCTCATATTGCTGAAAAACTTGATGCTGATTCCAATAGAAGCTGTCAGAACGCAGCGCATAGCAGTTTGTTGACACGTGTCCAGAGCCCACAGAGCATCGGAAGTGGACCACAGAGCAATGGAACAAGATGGTTTTGTCTTTTACATTATGTGATACGTGGGTCAGTGTGCATCACTTACCTGGGGAAGATATGGTACAAGGATGCAATATGAGATGGAGTAAAACAGAGGAGGAAGTGTGATTCCTTGGGCACTGTTCTACTGGGAAACCTTGGGTCCTACTATTCATGTAGATGTTACATTAGCACTTCATGCTTCATGTTAATTGATTTATTTCAAGCCTTGGACCTCATGAAAATCAAAAATCCATTTTCTTGAAATATTATTTCAAATCTGAGTAAATTACTATTCATACAGTAGAAATATTGGGGGTCATGTCACAGCCTTGTTCAGTACACGCAACCACCATCATGGGGAAGGCTGCTGACATGACAGCTGTCTGTAAGATGATCATCAACACCTTCCACAGAGGTTCATCACTGAAAGGGCTGGCTGTTTGCAAAGTCCTGTATCAAGGCATATTTGTAAAGTTGGAAAGCAAAAGGAGGGAAGCAAAAGGTGCACAAGGAGCAGGGATGAACACAGCCTTAAAGAGATTGCCAAGATTGAGGAACTTGGGAGAGCTTCACAATGAGTAAAGTGTGGCTGGAGTCAGTGCATCAAGAGCCACCATACACAAACTAAGAACATCAGTCAATTTTCTGAAGATGTATCAAGCCACTAATGAACCAGAGACAAAGTCAAAAGCTTCTTACCTGAGCTAAGGAAGAAAATAACCAAGAACTGAGTGCATAAATAAACATACTTTTCAGAAGTTGGATATTTCTATATTGTAAATACCTCTTTGCCTGATCTTAGGAACTATTAAAACATTTTCAGATACTTGATTATTTTCATGAGCTGTAATCATGAAAATTTAAACAATAACAAGAAAAAAAGGCCTGAAATATCTGAAATATTTTCAGAATTGATGTGTAATGGATCAAGAGAGTTTCACTTTTTAAATTAAATTACCAAAAAAAAAAAAAAGATCTTCCTCAAAATGCTATTTTTTAGGTGCACTGTATACAGTATTATTTACTGCCAGGGCCAATTCTATAGATCAAAAGATGAATTAAATAAATCAAAGTTTCAGCTTTTTCTTCCGTTAAATTGCTCTCTTATGAGGTAAAATGTTATGCTCAGTTGGGTTTGGTCTTGTGATTGATTAGCCAGTCTATAAAATCTTGACTTAATGATGAAGTTCCTCCTAATCTTAATGGATGCATTTCTCTGTACATGTGCAGATAGAATATTCCAGTAGACTTCGGAATTAATTCTTCCACTACCATCATGCGTTTTATCATCAATAAAGATTAGCGAGCATGTCCCAGAAGCCTCACGCAAGCCTAACAATTGTTTTGGGGTTTTCTTATTAACTTATTAACAACTGTTGTTGTTTTACTTAGCAGACCTGTTTATCTGGTTGGTGGTACACCAGTGATTTATTTCTTTTTCAGTATTGCATTGACTGTGCCCAATGAGAATATTTTTTTCCTTATGTCTGGATAACTATTTTTTAAGAACAAATTTAGCCTTCACAGTCAAAACCCAGTGCTCAAAGGCAGACAATCAGAGTTAAGTAGTGTTCAAAGAAACAATTAAACTGGACGCATATGTGCAAAAAAACACCTGTAATTCACACTTTCAGATATTTCCATTCACACCAAAATAAGGAGAAACAAACAAAAGGTCACATGCTTTAAGTTAACACATCTAGATGTAAACATCAGGGGAAAAAAAAAATCTGATCCAGTGTCTCATATTCACATTTTGCTCGCAAACAATCTACTCCAGTGCATAGCAAATACACACATCTTGCCATTCCAATACTTCTGGAGGGAACTAGGATTAATGTTATGCAACCTCTCAATGCCCTGCATACTTTCCAATTCTGTGAAATTCTTTTCCACTGTGCCTCCCATATAGTTGTGGGTATAAAATCTTAAATACTATGGCAGATGCTGACATTTCTTTAACAAGTGACTTGTAATTTCTTTGCTAGATAAATAGTTCCACTTGAAAGTATAAGTGGAAAAATTATTCCTTAGCACCTTGGTGGGCAGTTCAGTCCTTCAGATATCCAAGGTGGTAAAGACACTGGCAGGCCTTCTTAACCACAGTGTTAATGTGATGGGACCAGGTCATCAGTGATGTAAATACCAAAATAAACTGTCCACTCTCTCCACTGAGGCCCTGTTGATTTTAAGGGGCTGATATGCAATTCCTGTCCTGGATTGTGCTAAGGTCCACTATCTGTGTACTTCTTGTGCCATATTCTCTGTTTCAGGCAATACAGTGTCTTGTGTGGTAAAAGCAAATTATTTAGCAAATTTGTGCAGAATCGTAATATGGAGCAAATCGGCACCTAGGTGTTGTGATATCGTATCAGTTGGTCTCTGGTGATTCTCATCCCTAATTTTCACAGTCTGAAGATATTACATTTAAAGTGCATCTCAGTAATAAAATATTTACCTTGCCATTGTTATCACTATGACTGGATTACTGTCTGAACCCACAGTACTCAATCAGATGACTGAATGCTAAGCATTAATGTTCCATGATAATCTAGATAATGTAGCTTAAATGGCTTAAATGGACTCGACTTAAATGGAATTTTTCTAGCACCCTAGCACAGCACTCAGTATTTCAAACAGTATGCAATGAGGGTGTCCTAAACATCATTTTTGCAAAAGCAACTTTACAGAATCCAAAAAATTTTTCCAATGTTTTGGGGATGGATGTGATGGGAATGACACTGGGTGGACCTGACGGGCCCATGGCTGGATTGCCCATGGACATTTCACACTAGTTCAACTGAAGCGTGAATAAGGGATGATAAATGAGCTGGTATTACTGAGAGTGAATTGGTTGGACCATTTTGAGTGGGATACGGATGGAAAATGAAATCTACAACTCCAGGTTCTGGAGGCCACCTTTCTAAAGCAGTGGTACCAGAAAAACATCATTCAAATGGTCCATGATACTGATGTAAGACAATGCTTCATCCCATGCATCCAAGTACACCAGACAATGGCTAGCCAGCAAAGACGCCAAAAGGTGGTTACAGTAAATGGTGACTTGGCCCCTTTGCTCACATGATTTTAACCCAGTTGAAAACTTATGGGCCCTTCTAAGAAAGATTTACAGCCAAGTAAACTAGTACATGTGGCCTGTGGTCAGCTCTTTTGGTTGCTTCAGCTAAAATTGGGAATGGTCACATTAAATAGGGGCTATAACGGCAAATGTATTTTCAAGGGTAAAATCTTTTGGCTTGATGTTGAACTACTGCATTTGTTCTTTTTTCATCATTATTTTTTTGTCATGTAAAAATGACATTTTTGTTGTTGGGTTATAAACTAAAGTTATAAACTTTTGGATAAATCATGATATTGCCCTTTGTAAAAAAAAAATCTTTATTTTTCTTTAAAAAATATTTTCTTATAAGAAATTGGGAACACTTGTAATGTGTCTAATAAAATAAACTGCAATAAAAAATAAATATTACATTTAACATTTTTTTTTTAATTCACATAGTATGAGTTATTAAATACCTTCTTAAGCATCCTGACCTTGACCCCTGTCAGCTCTCCAACTATAGGCCAATAACACATCTCACAAAAAGAGGTATAGCTCAAAAGTTAGCTCACACCCATATAGGAATAAGAACGTGTCAGTCAGAATTTAGATCTCCTCACACCACAGAGACAGCACAAATTATAGTGGCAAATTATGTACTTTATGATTATAGTAACCAATTTCTGTTTCATAACAGTAAAAGATCTTGGTGTGATAATTGATCCCAGTCTTTCATTTGAAGCTCATGTAACTCATTTTTAGGACAGTCTTTTTTAACCTCAGAAATATCGCTAAGATAAGAAATATAATATCACTACATGATGCAGCAAAACTATTTCATGCTTTTATTACCTCTAGGTTGGATTATTGTAACATCTTACTATCTGCATATGTCCCACTAGGTGAATAAACAAACTCCAGTTAGTCCTGAATGCAGCCAGAGTTCTTACAGGATCCAGACTACATGAGCACATCACCCCTATCTTATCCACACTGAATGGTAATCTATAATATGCTACCCCTAGTTTGTCAAAAGCTGCAGGCTACTTTTTGCTAAGTCATGCAATGAAATCTACAGTAGGAGGCAGAGGTTTTCCTTGTAAAGTCCCACACTTATAGAAAGACGTGTGACTCTGAGGAAGAGGGGACATGTGTCGGGCTGGAAAGGTGTATGGGACACAGACTCGGTGTTTAAGTAAAGGCTTATAATTTATTTAGTAAAATTTTTGTGTAGGGGCGGATGTGGGGAACTCATGGGCATAGAGTTTTATGGTGAACTGGTCTATTTGGATGTTGTCTTCCCCACTTTCATGAGTTCAGGTTTGTTGACAAACTGACCGGTTGATTTACTTCCCAGGGAGCCCTCATGTCTGTGTTTTCTTCTGGTTCTCCCTTTTAGTTGTTATGTTAGTTCCTGTGCAAAAACTATGCATTAACCTTAACCAATATGTGACTGTGAGCATACCCAACTGCTCTCTCTCGCTCTCTCTCTCCCCCCGTCTTCCCCCTCCTCCTTTCCCTGTAACCCAGTCAACCCCCCATCAGACCTGCTTGATTCCTCCTGATGCTCTGCTTCTTTCTCTTCGCATGGACACCACTCATTAATGCTGAAGATGGCCTTCTGTGGTCTGCATGGGGATGCATGTGATAATTGACAGTCCCACTTATCATTAATAAAGAGTGATTTGGATTGCTTCTCTGTGTACAGTTATTCTGTGATGGCGTATAACTGTAATAGCTTACACAGTTTTGGGACTGAAATTGTCACAACAGTTTTGTATTCAAGTCCTCATTAGTGAACTGCTGGAAACCGCAATAACGTAGACTTCAGGTTAATTAAAACACATTTCCTGTTACATAATTAAACCTCCTCTATCGCTGTGTGCTATATGGTCAAAATTTTAATCTCTAGGTAGGCCTTCTAATGATTATCAGGGATCAGGCCTACCATAACAGTGTCTTCAGTAAACTTTATGATGAATGTAGAGTTGGACATGGCTAGCCAGTTATAGGTGTGCATTAAGTACTGCAGGGGGCTCATTAGACAACCCTTGGGGGCTTCGGTACGGAGGGTGAGGGATGGTGAGGCAATGTCTGTCAGTCAGAAAAATGAAGCTCCATTGCTACAGGATTGGGCTAAGCCCCAGGCCCTCCAGCTTTGTGGCAAGTATGGAGGGAATTACAGTATTAAATACTGAACAGTAATAAATTGGGAACAAACAGCATTTTACCATACATAGACTGCATTTGATACCCAGGGTGTCATACTAGTGTAAGAGGTGATGGAGGCTCTCACCTACCTTTTAAGAACTTCATCAAAGATTATGTCAAAGTTACAGGGCCATAGTCATTGAGGCAATCAACTTGTGATTTCTTCAGGACAAGAATGAATATATCACAGATTTGTGACCAAGAGCTCTGAAGAATTTCTATTTGGGACACTACTGCAAAAAATTGGGAATGTTGGAAAAGCCTCTGTGACTGGAGAAATTAAAGAGTATGCAGGCCTAGAAGTAACATCTGTGTTATTTCAGACAATCTGCTTGAGGCCATGGTTATTTTCCAAGAAAAGGGAGGAATTCTTGCTTCAGTACAGGTCAGCATCAGTAGAGGTACAGTTTTTGTATCAGTATATCAGTATGTGGTGGTGAAGCAGGAAATCAGTGGATAAAGCTCTTTAACTGTCCCACGCCTTTTGTGGTTTTCATTGGCAACATGTTAAAATGCAGCCAAGGTTAAAGAGGTGTCCAGTATGTGGAGCTAAAAGTAACATCCCCGTTATTTCCGAAGCTCTCCATGTACTAATCACTCTATCCTCATCCAAGCTGTGGGCAGTGACCAAAATAGGTAGCATAACAAGAGTTGCTGGGCTTACTCTCCATTAAAAAGTACAAAGCTGATGATCTCTGAGAGCTTAAGAGTACACTGAAGGGTACCTTGCAAGGATGCCCTCGGTCAGATATTAGCAGACTTTAGCTAAGTCTTAGACAAGTTAGCTTGTGAACTGATGGGGATCACCCAGGTGAAGAGAATTTGAGGCCGGGGCTGAGGAAATCTGGGCAAACTTTTTAAGCCTGTTACAATCATGAATCCACAAGGATAAGTAGAAGGAAATTAAAGATTGGATAGATTAAATTGTCTTAAAAATAATGACATACAGGTATGTAATATGCACCTAGGGAGATTTAAGGTTAAATTTTTAATTGCTCATATTAAAATCCTAGAACAGAGTTGAAAAAGTGCCACTCCTGATGTACAGTACTTGTGAACTGCATTATAAAATTCTCAGGTTACGTAGGATTAATACAATGTTAGTGTGTTTTAGGTTAAATCATCCTTTCAATATCTTTTATCGTTGCCTCACTTTAAGACTCCAGCAAATTTGTACATTCCTAAAATTTCTACTGACCGTTGCAAAAGCAGGAAGCTCCATTCTGTAGCTTGAGTTCTGCCTGAGACATTCCATCAGTCCTTTACTGGCTGCCTCTCTGTCAACATTTGTGGTCAGTGACTCTGAGGAAGAGGTGACAGAAGGAGAATGGGCAGGGCAGTCAGGCTGAGAGGAGGTGGAGGACACAATGGGGTGGTTGACGGTCTCTGGCTGACCCTTAAAAAAAAAAAAAAAAAAAAACAAGAATTAGTTGGCTAATTAATTACCTACTGAAACTATACTGCTTTATATATGCAAAAGTCTTGGAAGCATCCAAACCAAAGCCATATGCAATGATGCTTTTGAAAACATTTCATGTCATGTAATATGTCGCTTTTTTACAGGCTTGCAAATATTCTTCTGTAATATTATTTTTTGATTAATTGTAGTGTATCTTTGTAGGGAATGGTCTTGTACATAATGCAGACGACATAAACTTGTATAATAATTTGTACTACAGATAATATGGCGCCTAAGACTTTTGCACAGTACTGTACACACGCGCGCGCACACGCACAGTGCTCTCCATAATTATTGGCACCCATGGTTAAAATGTGTTCTTTAGCTTCTAATAAATTCAATTTTGTTCTAAATAACATAGGACCACAATGGAAAAAAAAAGGAAATTCCAACTTTTAATTCAAGTGCATTTATTCAGTGGAAAAAAAAAATCCCACATTAAGAAATAATTATTTTACATCAAATCATGGGTGCTACAATTATTAGCACCCCTGATGTTTAATACTTTGTACAACCCCCTTTTGCCAACAAAACAGCACCTAATCTTCTCCTATAATGTTTCACAAGAACACAGAAAGAGGGATCTTCGACCATTCCTCTTTGCACAATGTCTCTAAATCATCCAGTGACCTGACTCCTCTCCTCTGCAGTCTCCTCTTCAGCTCACTCCACAGTTTTCAATGGGGTTGAGGTCTGGGGACTGAGATGGCCATGGGAGGAGCTTGATTCTGTGTGTGGTGAACCATTTCTGTTTAGATTTGGCCACATGTCTTGGGTCATTATCTTGCTGAAAGACCCAGTGATGACCCATCTCAAAATCTGAAGGTCACCAGATTTTGCTTTAAAATGTCCTGCTATTTCAAAGCATCCATGATGGCATGCATCCTAACAAGGTTCCCAGGGCCTCTGAAAGAGAAACAGCCCCACAGCATCTCCGATCCTCCGCCATACTTCACAGTGGACATGAGGTGCTTTTCTGCATACTCATCTTTTGTGTTCCACTTAGAGTGTTTGTTGCCAAAAAGCTCTATCTTGGTCTCATATGACCAAAGAACAAGGTCCCAGTTGAAGCCCCAGTACCGCTTAGCAAACTCCAAACGTTTGTGTTTATGATTGTGACTGAGAAAAGATTTTTTCCTTGCATGCCTCCCAAAGAGCTTGTTGGCATGTAGATAGCGTCTGATTGTTGTTTTGGAGACTTTGTGACCCCAAGATGCTATCATTTGTTGCAGTTCTTTAACAGTGAGCTTTGGATAATTTTTTATTTCTCTTACCATCCTCCTCACTGTGCGTGGAGGCAAAATAAACTTGTGTCCTCGTCCAGGATTGTTTACTACTGTTCCAGTTTTTAAAAAATTTCTTAATGATTCCTCTCACAGTAGATATGGGCAGGTGCAGGCGGGTGGCTATTTTCTTGTGCCCATTGCCTGAATTTTGAAGGTCGACACACCTTACTTGAATGGTGTGTTCCTTTGACTTTCCCATGTTGAAGAGTGGATAAGAGAAATGGCCTCTGTATTGCATCATATTTATACCCCAGTGAAGCAGGAAGTGATAAATTACTTATTAAATGTTCCTAGATACTCTGATCAACTTTGTAAACTACTGTAGAAATTACAGAAATACTTCAATTACATTTATTTTCTAGGAATTGTTAGGGATGCCAATAATTGTGGAACAGGTTATTTTATGAAAAATAATTATTTGTTAGTCAGGGATTTTTATTTCCCCTTAAAATTCACTTTATATTCACATTATATTTTGCTACAATTTTCAGCGTGACAATATGCTTCTGCAACGAAAACTGAATTTATTTTAAGGCTTTTAACACATCTTAACCAGGGGTGCCAATAATTATGGAGGGCACTGTATATCCACCTAAGCATCGTCACAATCTCTCTTACCTTTACTTTAGTTGAGTTTATGTCTTGTTCCTTCAGTCCAAGGTCAAGTGCTTCCACATTTCTCCTTCGACCTCTCCTCCTCCTCATTATTGAATCATCACGACGAAGGCTGCCATTAACAATCTGCCCGGTAACAGGGTGTACAAGTCCTGCTTGTAGAATACCAGCTATATCCAATCCCATCAAACCCTCCATGGAGTTCAGGTTAGCCATCTTGTGAGATGCTGATTGGACCGCATGGGTCACATGTCTCATAGATTCAGCATCCCTTCCAAATGTAATTTCTGTGGGTTTAGACAAATCCATGGCGGCTTCTTGCCACCCATTTAGGAGGAGGGTACCTCCATGGTGGGTGATGCCATGCTGTATTTTTTCATCAAAATCAATAGGTTTGACAGGAACCTCTGTGTTAAACTCAAACCCACACTTGGAACGCTTGAGTTCAGAAAGAAACGCAGGTGTTACTAACCGTTCCTAGAAAAAGTGGGAAAGAAATTACATAAATTTTGTAATTTTACAAAATAGCATACTCTGTGGGGTTTTTTTCACAATTACATAACTCTAATCCATTACCTTGTGCATATGGGGCATTGAGTGTGGAATGTTCAAGTTGTGTTCTTGAGGTATAGGTATTCTTGCTGGTAAAAATCCTGCCCTTAGCTGGGCACTGTTGGACATGCAGGTGCTGATGGCTGAGTTGGGAGGTTCATACTGCTGACTAGGAGAAGGCCATTTGCCTTTTAAGATGGTTTGGCAAATATTATCAATGCGGTTTATGATAACTCTGTCCTGTTGAGGTGATCACAACACAAAAACACACACAACAAAACATTTTAAATGAATGAAATGCTTTTGGAAACATCTATAAAATAATCAATTGAAATACACAAACCTTGGGCCACTCAGAAAATGAGTAATGAGCTTTCTCTTGAAGCAGCCGAGCGATGGTTGGCTCCTTTGAGTCATGAAGACTGCCTGCCACCTCACATATGGATGGATCAAACTGTGGTGCCTCAACAAAACTATCTCCCAAAAAAGCTGAAGATGCATACACAAATGAGGATAATAAGCAAAAACAGCATTAAACAGTAATTAAAAATTCATATATTATTCTAAACCTTTCCTTATAATGAAATAAAACTAAATTTTGAGATCAAATAGGATACATTTTCAAATAAATACTGTATAAATACTATAATTAGACTGGAATCAGAGAGACAGCAGGAACTAGGAGTTGCCAAATCAACAATTTTGTACCTTCTTAAAAGGAAGGAATGGACTAATAAGCTCAGCAATGCCAAAAGATCAGAAAACGATTGAACCCGCTTCCTACAAATACATGGCACTCCTGAGATCGAATGATTTCTGCCCTCTGTACCTGTGTGTTTCATCCTGATGCCTAACTTCTTATTGGAGACCATAATTTACTACTGTGGATGGTTTCACTTAAAAGTCATGAACACTGCTTTGACTTGTATTTGATGCAAATCGTTCTCGTATGATGGCTTACGACAAGTTTTTCTCCAAAAAAAAAAAAAGTGTCTAAACAGTCATCATTAACCTCAACAAATTGGACTTCACCTTAACTAAAATGCATTTAGTCATATAGCATATAGACTGTATAGCATGTATAAGGTTTTTTTTTATTTATGATTAAGCTAGCCAGGACCATCCAAATGAGGACGAGTTCTCCTTAGAGTTTGATTCCTTGCAAAGTTTCTTATTCATATTATCTCAGGGACTTTTTCAACAAACTGATGAGCTTTGAAACAATGTCCACCATATAAAAGTAAAACCGTATTTTTATACAAATAAAAAGTTTAGGTAGCCATATCACTGCCTATACCCTTATTAAATGTTCATACATGGACAAATTTGTTGGTAATCTTCAATTAAAGAAAGAAAATCTACAATTGTCACTGAAACAGACCAAATTAATTGTCTAAATTTAAATCTGTTGTAGTGTACAAAGGCAAAATTACAACTGTCACTGTCCACATACATATGTACCAGATTGCATTTGCTGTATTTATTTTCATCAATTCTTAATCAATTATGAGCATTACGAATTAAGAACAGCCCCCATGAATCTTTGAAATTCCTTTACTTTACCTGTTGTCTTTGTTTCCTTTTCCTTTGTCTCATCCTTCACTTCCACGTCAACAACCTGTTCCACTGGTAGAGTCAGTGTGGTGCTGTCAGGTTTGGGTTTGACCTCTGACTCCATTGAACCCAAGAGTAACTCCTGTTTTATGTCATGGTCAGCTTCAGTGTCTGGGAACAGAGAGTTGTCTGGGACTGTGGTAGGAAAGGTAGGAAACAAAGGAAATGAAGAAGGCAAATTGTCGGGGGAGAGTGTGGGGTTGGCTGGGCTATTCTCTGTTAGTTCTGACGAATTCTCAAGGGGTTTTCCAGAAGCCTCTTTTCCCAATATTTTTTCATTCGGGTCTTGGGGAGATTCTTCAAGTAGTTCCTCCAGGGTTCCTTTGCATGGTATATCATAAGGTTCTGATAAGGGCACTTTATCTGGCTCCATTAGGAGTTTTTCACAAGATTCTTTCAGGTATACTTGACAATTATCCTTTAGTTGCTCCTCACTTGACATGTTACACTCTACCTTCAATGGCTCCAACTGATTTTCCATTAGAGTTTCTACAGTGGACACATTGTTTGTTTTGCCTTGAATTCTGTTTAGCTTCTGATCCGTTTCCAAATTACTATGTCCACCATGTGATGTTTCCTCTTTCTTTAACTGATATTCTCCATGTTCTGCTCTCTCTTGTGAACAAGGGTTACAATGTGTAATTTCCGAATCACTCAGCTTTGTTGTTAGCTCCTCACTAATGGACCCTGCTTGGTCAATGCCTACATCTGAAAGTTGTGGTGCAACATATTCAGGTGGACTGGCAGACAAATCTGGCTGTTCCATGGAAGTCTCTCCAGCATTCAAATCTTTGAACAGCATGAAACTTGGTGCTAGTGGTTCTACATGGTCACTTTGTGAAACAGAAGTGCTTAAACAGCCGGTAAGTGGATCCTCCCGCTCCTGTCCATCTTCAGACTGAGCTGGGTCCAGAAATTCTGTTTCCAGTGAAGGTTCCCCCAATATAGGATCACCTTCATTAAAAATGTCAGAGGTTTCAGTATGATCTGAGCTTCCCCATGGGGTCTGAAGTTCATCAAGTTCCACAGAAGGTGCCATTAATCCAGTCTCTTCTGAGGACCCCTGTTCTCCCACAAGAACGTCGTTTCGAAGTTTCCCATCTATTGAGTCAGTCATGTCTCCTTGTGTCCCAGTTATGTCTCCATGTACATCATATGAATTTAACATACTCTGACCAGCTGAGGCAGAATTGAATGGAAATCCACTGAAGGACTCTTTGCTAGTTTTGCTGTGGAGGGAGCCAGAGGCCAAGCCTTCATGCTGTAAAGTCCCAAGATCCAAAGGGTCATTAATTGTGGGACAGTCCAAGAAGCTTTCCCTAGAGTTTGCAGGCATAGTCAAAGCACTTTCTGATTCAGCTGCTGCTGCTACATCCGAGGTTTGGTGGTGTCCATGTGGATGCATGTTTTGCTGCATTTGTGTGGAGTGTAAGGTATGATGATACTCTGTGGGCTGAGGAGAATGGCAGTGCCCCAGACAGCAGTGTTGATGGGACAAGCTTGACACCATGTTTCCATGGTTTTCTTTCTGAATGTGGTTACGATAAGTCTCCAGGAAAGACAAATTAGCATCATTTAATATATAGAAGTCAGTGCGGCTGAGACCATGCTTGGCTACACCAGTGAGAAGATCATGGTCATGTTTGCCACATTCCCACCAAACAGGCAAGTAAAGACTAGGACGACACAGCTTCAGTCGCTCATCTAGGAGTGGATGATGCAAAACCTGCTCGCGAACCTTTCGCATGAGCTCAATGCGGTACAACGTACGAGCAGCTCTTTCTTCAGTAATGGGTTCTATGCATAGAGCGGGGTCAACCAGACCTACATGGCAAAACAGTCAAAAAGTACAGTTTACTTAACAAAAACAACCCATCCAATATTTCATCCCTTTATTCCTCCATCTTTACCTTCATCCTTCCTTGGTGGCAGTCTGCAGGCAGTACGACACATAGACACAAAGCTCCAAAAATACCTCTCCAAACTTTCGTCTGTTTTTCTCTCCAAACGGGCAAACTGACGGAACTGGCGCCAGTCAAATACCTTCTTCTCTGGATCATACACTACCCCAAATGATGACACAGTACGGTAGAAATCAGCCTGTTCACGGCGTGTCCACCTGTCATATTAACATACCATAAAACTGTGTCAAAAATTGTTTAGTAAAAATCATCTTTAATTTTTTAAAACTAATACTAGTCTTAGTAATTACTTTTTTCCCCCTGTTATGGTTCTAAAACCACTGTAAACAAAAAATGTTTTTTGTTTATAGAGAACAATGGCTAAAAGAGCAAGATTATCAAGTATCCCTTTAAAAATAATTTGACTTTTTTTTGGACAATGCAAGAAAATCAAGTTAATAACATGACTATGGAGAATTGATCTATAAACAACAAATATAGTGACTCTGGAATCTGACGAGTAAGGAAGTGTGCCTAGTGTACGTCACCTGAATGTTTGTGGGTACACCCCTGTAATGTAATGTAATGTAATGTAATGCTCTGGATAAGAGCGTCTGCCAAATGCCTAAATGTAAAGTGTTGTTGTATATATCTATAAAATCTACACCTGTATATAAAATAGGCTATAAAATCTACACTTGTAAAATTTATATAGAAAATTTTACCTTCTTTGCCACTCGAGGAAAAGTGGATCAGAATTTGTTATACATCGTCGTGGCTCATCACCCAGTTGCCAGGCAACAGGCCTAATACCCTCATGCATGAGAATTTCATGACGGAATGGTTCACGGCGTGTGTAGCGCTGATAGGCAGTGATGAGTCGTCGTAATCTTGCTGTGAGTGCTGATGCTGTTGGCCATAATGCCTGACCTGGCTCCACTAACTCCTCAAGTAATCCATCTGGACGAGTCACTACATCAAAAACACATTGCTTCTGTGACAGTAGCACATACTGAATATTAATGATGCCTAAAAATATCAATGTTACCCTATGCCACACGTTTGGCTCCAGTCTCTGCCGCATAAGTGAGTGTGGAACGGCTTTTGTGAGCCGACTCTAAACTAAATGAGTGGGACTAGATAATGACATGCTACCTGCTGCATTAAATGCAATTTTTTCACTGTGCAAAGATTTTATTTCTTTTCTTTTTTTTTTTGATTAAATTAGTGAAAAAATTAGTGCAGGATTAAAAACAGTATTGCACATAATAGGAAAGTGACAACATCCCATTAAAGTAGTAAGTAAAGCATAGTTTTGCACAATGCAAAATATTTTTACACCCACAAAGTACTGTAATATCTGGTTTCTTTACCGTTATGCTGCATTGTTGTTATGTACATTTCCTTATCACCAACTAGTGAATGTATTAGTCGACTAGTCTATGTAACCCCTAAAACATTAGATATGCATGTTTTATCTAACATGTTAATATGTCCAGCAAAAATCTTTCAGATAATTCTTAAAAAATACCTTCAAGAGAACTGTCATGTTTCACTTTGTCTTCTGATAAAGAGTTCACCTGCTTTGAAGGAAGCATGATGGATGTTACATCAACATGTATGCCACTTGAGCCACAATTAAAAAAAAAATTATTCAATTGACAATTAAACATCACCTTTGTTTCATCCTTGTCCTCTACTACTTCGGGCTTACCGTCTACATCTGCTTTTATATCATCGCTCTTGCTTAGACTGCAAAGCAGTGAATCAAATGAGTCATATTTCGGCATAATTACAAAGTATGAAGTAAGTAAACCTAAAATAAAATAAGTTCATATAAATTAATTTAGTATTCCTTATGTTTAAGGCATAAATAACTGTTCCAAAAGCAACTAGTCGACTAAAGCACAAGCCTTATTATTGTTGTCCAGTACAATTTACCTTTCAGGTACATCAGGTGCAACCTCAGCACCTCCTTGTTCTGCTGTAAGGGCAACAACATCTGGCATGCCTACCCGCTCTAAGAAACAGAGCTGAGGATCCGCTCGCATGGCATTGTACCGTTCATACCCTACACGATGAAATGCACCAGTTAAAGACAAAATTCATACATAATACTGTACATAATATGTAAAAACATGCACAGTACTAATTAATTCCTGTTCTTTAACCGTTTCAACCTACCATGTTTGTGTACCCCAATAAGCAGAGATTTATCTGAATCAGCATCCCACCATCCAGTAGGGATTTCCATGTAGTCAACATCTGGAAGGGCCACCTCTAGTTTGCTATCAAACACACACACAACAGATGATTTAACTAATAAAATATAAGAAAATTCAAACAATCAAAATAATTTTTTTAAAAAGTAGAGCTGAGCTATTGCTTTGACTAAAACCTTCAGAATAAAGGTTTCAAAGTTCACACACATACCTGGCATATATTTTTTAACATGAAAAAATTGTAGGCTGGCAACCACAGTACCTTGCTGGGACTTCTTCTAGAGCCTGACTGGCAGCCTCGCCAAGTACTTCTGCCTTAAGGTAATAGAGCATCCGCACCCTCAGCAGCACTCTGAACAAAGACATAGCTTTAGTTTGCATCTGGGGCTAGGCTGATGTGTAACCATACACACATCCACATCTACTGTACACGCTGGATGATTGTTTGTCAGTCCGGAATGAAGACAAAATTGTTTGCTCTTGCTAATAATAATAAGAAGAAGCTTTTTGGTGTGTCTTGCTATGTTGCTTTTGTCTATATCCCATCCTGGGTTGGGTTCGTGCCTAGCATCCAGTGTTCCCAGGATAATCTTAGTACACACTGTTTTTTGGGGCACCCCAGTTGCACTACATCATGCCAAGACCAATAATAAAGGTCATCACCCATGACCTCATGACCTTGCTGTTCATCAATCTAGGAAGGTATATAAAACCATCTCCACAAAAAAACAAATAAATAAATAAATAAAAAACCCACAGCAAGGAGGACAGTTTACAAATGGAGAGCCTTCAAGAAAGTTGCAATTTGTCCTAGAAGTGAGCATCCCAGGAAATTCTGTCCAAGGTCAAAACATTTAGAGCTTCATTTGACCTTCATACTTCTACAATGCTTATGTTTACAAAACATAACTTTGAAGTAATTAAAGTACTAAGAAAACCCAAGAGATGTTTGGTCATGTGGTCTTAAAGCACAGTGCTATGTTTGGCAAACACCAAATACTGTGCGTCACCAGACACACCTCATAACAGCACAAGTGTGTGTAGGAACCACAGATGATTAGGGCTTGCTTTTGCAGCAATCGGGCCTGGGAAACCTGCAGTCATTGAGAAAATTATGAAATTTCCCTTATAAAAGAACTTTCTTAAGACAAGGGTCATGTCATGTGTCCAGCAGCTTAAGCTAGGCCAAAAATGGGTCATGTAGCAGGACATTAACTACATTTACATGAACAATACTTCTTCAATCTGATTACAAACTAAAAAGATTAAGGACTTCAATCCAAATGTTGACATGGATGCTGATCTGAAAAAAATAGACTGTTTGACAAAAAATGGCAATTTAATTTAAATGGGCAAATATTTTAGAGCCATTAGAGCCCAGATTTAGCCAATTGCAGAGTGATGGGTATGTCAGGGTAAGAAGGGAAATGCATGAAGTGATGCATTTATCATGCAAAGTGCCCACTGTACTGTACATGCCTGTGGAGCAAGAGTTATGATCTGGGGCTGCCTCACTTGGTCAGGTCTAGGCTTCAGCAACACTCTGTGGCAATAAATGAAGTCAGCTGACTAGCTGAATGTATTGAATGGCCAGATTATTACATCATTGGTTCTGCAACTTTGTGTATGTTAAAAATAATAATAAATTCAAATGAAATGCTTTCATTCTGTAATAGCATATCATCTTCAATCAGTACCCATGTACACAGGCTGGCCATCCTAACCACAATGATTTAAATAGTTTTGAACAAATGTTGTCAATGTAAATGTAACTACTTTTGCCATTCCTGATGGCACAGGCATATTCGAGAATGACGATGCTAAGACTAAGAATTGTTAAAGAGCTTTTCTGGGAGCATGGGAATAATTTTCACATATGACCTGGCTTTTTCTCAGACAATATATAAAATTGCATTAAAAAAAAAAAACTATCTATGATTTCCTGTTTAGTTCAGTTATAAACATGAATAGGCACAAAGACCACATTTCCTTCTTCATTCATTAACACAGGGTTGATTTCAGAATTAAATAAGACCAATAAATAAATAAATAAACAAACAAACAAAAAACTGAAGCTACTGTATATCAACGTTGCATGGAAAAGAAAAGACACAATGGAAAAGAAAAAAGTTGTAAGGCCAAGTTTCAAGAGTTGCATTATTTGAGGTGACCACATCTCTAAATCTGCATGTCAGTAATTCTTCTCGTTTTATCTAATGTCATATATGATGCCCTTTATTCTTCTATTTACCAAATGATATTTTCTTGTCTGTATCCCAAATTATTTTGCTTTTAATTCATACAACAACTTCAAATATAATGACAATACAAAAAGCATTGTTTGAAGGAGTCTCACTTGTTACAATGCTGTTTGAGGTGTTTCTTGTAGCTGTCATCCTGAAGTACCACTTCTGGGTTACAATGGACAAGCCAGTCAGCATTTTTTAGCTCAGGGGGACTTAACTGGTTCTTCATTTTCTTACCCTTACGCCCCCTGGGTACAGGAACAGACAGTCCTGCACAGAAATAAAGTCTCAATGAAAATCCAATGACAAGATATGAAGTCACTGTTCAAAGTTCAGATATTATTCTATTAAGCACAGATATAGCAATGCTATGTATGTAAGAGTTATACAATAGTAAAATGAAATTGTTACAGTGCTCCTGCAAGTACTACAGGCACTTAAGGGAATAAACATGCAATACAGAAAGCTGTGTGATATTTGTGCAAACAATTCAATCAAAAACACATACTGCACACACAAAACATTAAAAGTACTGCATTTTCTCTTGATCCACACCTTTATACAGAACATTTTATGCTCCATAATTTTCTTAGGTTTGTGAATAGGGACTCTCCGCTTCTATTCCCAACAGGTTTATAAACGGATCAAATACGGCAATTGACAATCATAGCAAAAAAAGTATATTTTGGGACACAACACAGCACATTGTATCATATTATTCCACACAAGGCTCTACATTCAATAAATTCAACAGACTGGATAATAAGGCTATTATAATATAGGCTATTACCTGAGTGGTTATTGAGTGCTTGATTATGCCCATCCTTGGTGGGTGTGATTAAGTCCCAGATGAAGCTCTTGATCTTATCATCGCCTCTGTAGTGACGGACACAGTAGGCAAGCAGTGCTCTGCAGAGGACTTCCATGTCTCTTTCTGTAAGGTGCCACTTAAAACGTCCATGATTCAGGATGTCCTTCCACCGCCCCCATCTGTACATGTAGTTTGAAATTTAGTATGTTCAGTATTTTTTCATTAATAAAATAAAAATAAAGTAAAAATAACAAATATATTTTTCAAATTGTTATAGAAGTAATCATAACCCTAATCAGATACATACAGTTGATTAAATTATTGGAGTTATTGAGTACTAAAAAAAAAAAAAAAAATACAGATAAAATTTTAATTGTCAAAATATTCAGTGTTCAATATTATTGCACTTTACGCCTTGACAAGAGTAAGTCTATAAAAAAAAAAAGAAAAAGAAAAAACTATTCCTGAACTGTGTAGCCAAGAGAGGCATGAACTTCTCTAGACCTCTAAAGGTATGCTGGTTTTTGGACACCAAGCTGTCAGAGTAGCAGATCCTTTAAATCCTTTAAGTTGTGAGATGGTACCTCCATATGACCAGCATATCCTAAAGATGCCCGATTTGACTGAGATCTTGACAATTTAGAGCCCCAGTCAACACCTCAAACTCATTTTTGTTAGTCTCAAACCACTCTTAATCCATTTTTGCAGTGTGGCAGCAAGGCAATGCTTTGGGGTGTGGGGTGGCCCCGGGCCCTCCGTGGATCTGTATATATGATGAATGCTCAACTGGATTGGGATCTGCGAAATTGTCCTGCTGGGCCGAGTGTGTGACCAGTTTGTTGGTGTATAGATGGTGATCAATGCCATCTATAACACCCGTCATCGATCATAATGCCATAGCTGATTAGTCTATGTATTTCTGGCCACAACTCCCATAAGTCAGTCATCGACATGGCCAGGAACATCCTGACTGCTGAAAACAGACAGAAGTACGTGGCCACCAAAAGGAAAATAAAGAAAATAGTCGCCATGGCCAGAGCCGAGCACTACCATGACCTATATACAACCACTTGGACACTGAGGAAGCGAATAAGGTCATCTATCGATTGGCGAGATTACAGATCAAGATAACATGCGACACTGAGAACTATATTTGTGTGAGGACAAGAAGGGCCGGAGACTAAAAGACAAGCAGGCAATCCCTAAATGCTGGCAACAGTATTTCAAGGAAACATCCAATGTTGAACTCGCCCACACACCCATCCTCGACAGTCAACTAATCACTGGACTCATATCTCAAACCACTACAGCAGAGCTGGATGAAGCCATGACCAAAATGAAAACACCAGGACCTGATGATCTGCCTCCATATTTCTGGAAGCTGAAGGAACTGCATGACATGAGGCTGGCTGATAGAATTCTTCAATGCTGTCATGGACTCTGGCCAAGCATCTATTGCCGGCTGGAAGACGAGTGTCCTTGGACCCGTGACCCAGCAGAGTGTGCTAACTTGGCTCACAGTCCTTTCAAATATCTTCATTGTGTGTGACAACACCTACGCAATATTGTCCAGCAACCAGTGTGGATCTAATGTGAAATCGGAGAGTTCTGAGGCTGGACATCTATCTTAATATACGTAAAATGACATGGACAGTCACACTGCAGCTGACACACTTTATTTCATAGTCTCTGCTTCAATCATATACACTCACACATACCATATTTTTACACTTGTATACTGTATACTTATATATACTATATTTATATATAATATAAAAGTTTACACCTTCATTAAAGTGAGAGAGAGCCAATTTCATTACAGTGTTTAATGTTTTTGGAGACTGCAGAACTAATAGGGCTATTGACTCCGTACCCACCCTTCCTCTGCACCACTGATGGGCTAAAGCACATTAACTGTTGATAAGGCACACATGTGGATTGAATTCCAGGTGACCATCTCGCAAATCTGATGAGAGAATGCCATGAATGTGACAATCTGTCATCAAATGTCTTTAACACCCTTGTACTACATAATTCCATGTTTTTTCATAATTTGAAAATCGGTGCTTTGTAGAGATGCAGAAATTTATTAAGATTATAAGTACAGGACTATTTTCGGATATAACTGTTTTGGGAAAATGTTTGCCAAAAAAAGGCAGTATCCATGTATGACAGAGACTGACCCAAATATGAGGAGGTTCTTCTCCACCCTGAAGCATTCTGCTCGAAGATATCTCTTGCTGCGTTCTCCAAGGCGTCGTGAACGACAGGGGCGCTCCTCAGAGTCACTGTCCAGTTCCGAGAATTCCATCAGCTCATCATCCTCAAATGAGTTGTAGTGTCGTGTTTGTTTCCGCACACGAGGTGTATCAATCACCAGACTCTCCTAAGGATATGTTAAGAGAAGCTGCATTATCTAGACACATACACGAATAGATGATTAAGTGCTGATGTAACAATAACATTTTGAATGTGTGTTTACATGGTGCTGCAGATGCAGACACACATGGTCCAACAGATTACTTAATGAATCATTCACCAGATTAGACTACAGGTCACATGGTGAAGGAATTTCACCTTGCTTGTGTGATTTAATACATTATGCCCATTAACTCTAATACTCAATTTGTACTACTAATGTAAGTACTGTACCTGTCGTTCACAGTGTATTTTTTGAAACAGTTAGAAGGTTAAAGCTAAAAATAAGCTGAACAGCTTTAATGTATGTGACAATCAGTGATGATGTAATTTTAGACTGAAGCCCATGTACATGTCTGCAGGTTTTTTCTGTAGAGCAGAAATCTCTGCCTAACTTACTAATACAAAGAAATACAGTTATAAGGTTGAGTATCTTGCACCTTGTTTAAGCTAAGACGTACTTCTTTCGTCGCCAACCAAATGCACTCCCTTTTTGAAGTAGATGAATGTACAAAACCTTTCGTTTATTTATATAGATTACATACGAATTATAATTGGGTATACAGTTTATGGAAAAATGTCTAAATTCATATACATTTATTCCAAGACTATAAAAAGGTGTTTTAGTGTCAATGTTAAAATAACAATGACAAAAATAAAATCACCCTGCTCGTACTGTTAAAATGTTTTAAATTATTTCTATTTCAGGAACATCAACGACTTTGAATTATAAACGGCCAGCAATTAAAAAAAAAAAAAAGTTTGTAACCAAAGTAAGGTTGCTCTGCATGCCACATCTGTCATGAATGTCTATAAATTTATAGGGACATTCAAACCAGGTCTGTTGATTGTTCAGTATAACAGTACATAGTTATGAAGGTAAGAACTGCTTATTAGAATAGTAAAACTAGAATACATTAAATTGCAGTGATTGGCATTTTTACCTTCTCTTCCTTTGAGTCAATCTCCAGTTCAGCGATTTTTGCCCATTTCTGCCAGAAGTTCGGGTCATCAAGAGAGATGTCAGTTCGGTTTCCAGAGGAAACAAAGCTGGCCTGAAACGAAGTACATACGTACATAAAACACATTCTGAGCCCAGACTTCAGACCGAATTTATTAAAACAGTTAATCATGTTTACAAAGTCACATAAATGAAACATTAGCAAACACCACTTCCATTACTCTTCCATGTTAAAGAATGACTACTTTCTTTGTCCTGCAGGTGTTGCATTGGACCACACTCTCACACATCCACCCCTCCTGTTATTTTATTTGTTGGTTTCTGTCGGATCACTGCTTACAAGACACCGCTCTAACCTGCTGCTCTGAAAGTTGACTGTAATATTGAGCACACACCACATTCAGACTGCTTGTGCGGGTGGAATGGTGCGTTTTCTAAAAGATTCAGACACTGTTTACATATGTTCAAGCCCTGCTGTGTCGGTAGCAGTAGTTTTGTATTTGGTGCAATGCAGACCATTAGAGCAATATAACCCAAGGGCTTAAAAGCAGTATGCGGGGAATCCGCACTTCAAAAATGGCTGAGAATGAGCAGTAATCCTGAATAATGACACCGGAATCAGTGGTGTATGCTCAGTGGTATGCAGCGGAAGTACCAACTTTGTGAACAATGTATAACAATGCTCTTAAATATTTAAGGATAATCAACTTAGTGGAGAAAAAAAAACAGTGCGGAGAAAACTCCCTTGAGCCCAACATTCAAGCACAGTAAATAACCAACATACAAAAACAGTGACTGGCAAGTAAAAGGCATGGGAAAGAAAAGGAAAAATAAAGAAATAGACTTAAGGCTACTGTTTCCATACCGTACCATTTGTCATGACCATACCGTACCATTTGTCAGATCTAGACCGCCATTTTGGTTAATTTCCAGAGCACCCCTGATCAGAAGGGTTTTCCCTCTCTTCCTCACTCTCTCTGTGCCTCGTTAACTCTGTTTTACTTAAGCTTCTCTTACAGTCACACTTCAGTGCCAATTTTTTTGCTATTGTCTTATTTCAATTTGCCCTGTTCAGTCTTTGTTCTGTTTCAAAGTCATGGCAGAAGAATGTTCCAGTGGGTCGATGTCAACTTGTTTATACTTTGCTCCAGCAAGGATCACCTGCCCGCATCTTCATAAAGTTCTGTTTGCATCTGCCAGTCTGTCAATTAATTTTCCATGTTTGATTTGCACAGTTCATGTATTCGAAGTGTTGTTTCTTTATAATAAAACTTTGAAAATACTGAAAATTTGTTCTTGTGTCTTTGCATTTGGGTCTCAAATTCAGTTTTCATGACACAGTTTCTGGGTGATACCATACTGCTAATTTACATGGTATGACATGACTCAGTCTTAGATTAGTCACTCTAGAATTATGGGTACATTCCATGTCCATAGTCTACCTAGTCTAAATATTTTATTTAAAAATATCATTTTACCTAAGGGAAAGCATTTTCCGTTATCACACAAACATTATGTGCGTCCTATTCTACAAACACGATTATCAAGTGATGGATACATGAATAACGCTTACAATAAATACTCAAAAATATACTACTTTTTACTGGTTTAACAAATTAAAATTGTTATTTTATTAGTTACTAACAATAGTAATATACTACAGTAACATGTTACTCCCATCACTGGCGATCAACTAAATTACCCAACAGTCTACATAATAAATCATTATAATTACTACTTTATTACCTTTGCCTACTGTACATATGTCACAACATACATTACTGACTTCATACTGTTTATTTTCATATGTGTCTAATATATTACAAGCTCAGATAACAAGGTTAAAGTAAAAATTGGGCAGAGAATATAAAGAAGGAGCAAAAGGGGCCTAGTGTAAGAAAGCTCAGTGGTAATCTTTGAAGTAATGCTAATGAATTATAAATGAAAAGTGGATAGCTTGAGCATTAACATTCAGAAATGGATGGCCTTTGAGAAAACATAGTGAGTTTAAAGGAATTCTTAAACAATAAATGCAATGTAAATATAGCTTGAGATGTATTTCAGACAGTCAATAGATTCGTAAATTCGACAAAAAAATTAATAAAGATACAAAATATTTAAAATGTAATATGTACAAATGTTTGTGTTCTCATGTTCACCTTAGCAAATGTAGATCCTTTCCCCTCAGACTGTATGGTGATGGTTTGAGTCCGGCGTTGCAGAATCTGATCAATATCTTCTTCGCAGAACTTTGAGCCTTCATCTTCTTCATCCATAAGGGCACCATATGCACCTTTCCTCAAGAGATCTTCTACTTCTATCTTAGACAGCTGCTGTACCTGTGACCGTTATAATAATGGGAATAACAGAGATGCAATTTTTTTTTAAAAAGCAAGATTGTTATTTTAGTCACAATAATATCATTTAGTCTGTTTCAGTTGTGTATTTAAAAAAAAGTTTTCCCCTCCCTAAACAAATGGTCCATGTAAAAAACAACAAACTTGGCTGATTCTATTTTCCAATATACACCGTACAATGTTTGTGAACACCTGATCATCACATCTATGTATTGTTTCAGAACAAATTACTGCAGATTTAATCACTCCTTCTTTGCTGTTGTAATAACCTCCCTCTTCTGATAAACAGTTAAAAATCTGTGAGAAGGATTTGAGTTTTCCACTGAATACACATTCCCTCCTACATGAAAATTATGTTTTTGTTTGAAGTTGTTGGGTCCTGTAGGAGGCCTGACACCAAATCACACATCTAAACCACATCTAAAATTAGAATGTAGTAACGTAGAGCACACACCCCGTTAAGACTGCCTTTGCGATTGATATCCTGTAGAACAGCCTTGTCCAGGCCCAGTTTCAAACTGGCTTTGTCAAACATCTCCCTCTCATATGAATTGCGTGTAATAAGACGATAAACCTTCACAGCTTTGCTTTGGCCGATCCGATGACAGCGAGCTTGGGCCTACGAGTTTGAAAAAGAATGAAGAACAAAAGGTTAGGTTTTTAAATCACATTTAGAAATTACCCAAGATTGCCACTGTTGTATACTTTAGTGGCACAATCCATTACTTCTGAACACTGGCTTTCTTCTTCGCTGCTTGGTGTATTTTTACACTCCCTTACCCCTAAATGTGATAAGGGAAGTACTTATCATAGGCCTACTGACAGCAATATATGTACAGTATTTCATTTTATAAACAGCCTATTATTACAAATGTTAAAAGCCTCTAGACTTCCTACAACAATCCTGACCTCGCGTGTTGATATATGGGATAAATATACTGAATTGGCGACCTGCAGATCATTCTGTGGGTTCCAGTCAGAGTCGAATATGATGCAAGTATCAGCAGCAGTGAGGTTGATGCCTAGTCCTCCTGCTCTTGTGCACAGGAGAAAGACGAAACGGTCCGAGTCCACCTTACAAAATCTATCAATAGCCGCTTGTCGCAGATTCCCTCTGACTCTCCCATCAATCCGCTCGTATGTGTACCTGAAAGACAGTACGGTTTAATATTAAAAGCCCCATCTGAATTTACTTTATACTTAATGAAAGTCTTGTGGAAAGAACTCTTGTGGAAAATGTGGAGTTTGCTTCCTGCCACTATAGCACACTTTTCTGCCACACTTTTTTAACCTCAGCTAAACAAAGAATTTTACTACTAGGATTACTACACATTAATAACACCTCAGCAATTAACAAAGTAGTGGATAAAATGGAGGTCTCACCAGAACTCGTGACTGAACTCATAACTGAATTTTAAAACATTACATGCTTTGGGAGCCCTGCAGATCATTCTGTGGGTTCTAGTCAGAGTCGAATATGATGCACAGTATCAGCAGCAGTGAGGTTGATGCCTAGTCCTCCTGCTCTTGTGCACAGGAGAAAAACGAATACGGTCCGAGTCCACCTTACAAAATCTATCAATAGCCAGCTTGTCGCAGATTCCCTCTGACTCTCCCATCAATTATAGTACGCTCGTATGTGTACCTGAAAGACAGTACGGTGTTTGCATATTGTAAAAGCCCCATCTGAATTTATTTATACTTGCATGAAAGTCTTGTGGAAAAACTCTTGTGGAAAATGTGGAGTTTGCAGGAAACTGTGTATGTAGCACACTTTTCTGCACACTTTTTTAACCTCAGCTAAACAAAGAATTTTACTACTAGGATTACTACACATTAATAACACCTCAGCAATTAACAAAGTAGTGGATAAAATGGAGGTCTCACCAGAACTCGTGACTGAACTCATAACTGAATTTTAAAACATTACATATTATAGCCTAAATGTTAGCCTATGTTTGTGTTAAAACTTATATGTTGAAAGTAATATAAGTATATGCAAGCTACACTTTGTTTAATCCCTTTCATGAATGAAATAACTTATGGGTTAGTAATATATGTGGTTAATTACAGGCTGCATACAGCTGTGCAGAAATTGCACATATTTACTGATCTATAAATGGATCACAGCGAATGACGTGCTGTCTATGACACAGTGCAGAAATTATTAGTCAGCTATGCCAACTGGCTACAGAAACATACACACCAATAACATGTAGTAGAGATTAATTTTGATATATTTTTAAAAAAATTATTAATAAGGAAATTGAAAATCCCAGGCAAAAAGTTCTGCCTATAAATTTAAAGCAAGACAGTTTAATAATGTAGAAATAACGGAACCTCTTTTGAAAACAAACACCAAATTTTCCGTTCTGCACTAGCTAATATACATATATAGTTAGATACTATACGCCCGCACCCCCACAAGCTCACACTCATACAGTATACACGACTTGGGACTATACATTCATTTACAAAAACACCAAAATATTTTGTATGTAGTTGCAAATAGTTGTAATTTGTAATAATAGTTGTGTTTTGTGTAATACACATTTGGGTTTGGTATTTTGAGTGTTGTTAGTGTGTCTTTCGTGTTCTTGGGTTTTGTTAACACCAGGATATGAGATAAATCCTGTGTTTGTATAATCTTGGTTAATTAATTAATGTGTGTGTTACAAATATTCTTGGGACCCAAGGTGCTATGTCTTCACTAAATCCAGCAGAAGATGCAAAAAAATAGCTGTAGATTAATCAACTTACAATCATATTTCTTAAATCTAAAATACTGCCTATAAACAGTTTGCTGGTTGAAAAAGAGAACAGACATCCCTCTGTTCATCCCTCTCAGACAGTTAGCGACCTAGCATGCTAAGGTTGGAAATTATTTAATACTTCCTGGCAAATTACCCTCAATGCATTATATTTTAAATCTTCTTTATCTGACTTACAATTTCACATCTCAAACGTGATGTTTGAAACTCTCACTCACTTTTTCTTTTTAAATCTAAGCATGCACAATTTGTGAGCATCACACTCTTTACAAGGTGTCTACGAAGGCAGTTTTTTTCCTTCGTGTTGGTTTGAACTATATTAAATAGCATTCACTGAAATATTAATAAAAAATAATGTGTATATAAAGAACATTTATAATCATTGTCATAACATTTAGGAAAGCAACAAACTCAACAAGTTGGTTAAGCCACAGGAGGTTATTCCTTATTCCTTTTTTTTTTTTTTTTTTTTAGATGAAGGTAAATTTTACATTTCATTTCATCACAATCCCAGAGTGAAGACTGGGCATCCAGTCTTATGTTTCCACTGTTGTGACGTCATCTGCTGGTTTTGGTCCACTGTGTTTTATCAAGTCAAAAGTTGACATAGCCATCTACTCTAAGATTTTAGTGCAAGTCATGCTTTCATCTGCTGACATGGAGATGTCGACTTCTTTTTTTTCAGCAGGATGTAGCACCTCCCAACAGTGCCAAAACTATTACTACCTGGTTTGCTGACCAGCTGACTGTGCTTTACTGGCCAGACAACTGCCCAGAGAATCTATGAGGTGTCAAAAGTAAGAGGCAAGAAACTCCTGACCCAACAATATAGATGAGCCATCATCATATAGGTTGCCATCAAAGCAAGTTTGTTTTCAATACTGTCTCAGCAGTGACGCAGGCTGATCGCCTACAAGCCAAAATGATGCAGTAATTGGTGCTAAAAGTATTGAGTGCATAAATGAACATACAGTTCAAAAGTTGCTAATTTCCCTACTGTAAATTATTTTTGCTTGATCTTAGGAATTATTCTAATATTTTAAATAATATAAAAATACATCCCAACACTGTATAATTGCTCTACAATTATATCCATACAAGAACACCATTTCATTCCAGTGTCTATTGAATTCCAACAGAAGCACATCTCATTCTACTGCATGAAGTGTTCATTAGGTGATCACCCACATGAAATCTTATTTAATGAGGAAAAATATAAAACAGTAATTAAACAAATAATTGATCATGCCAAGAGAGCTTGAAAGAAAAGTTCTGAGTGAGGAAAATAAGAATTAATCCTTGGCTTTACTGGCACAGGGATACAGTGAGGGTCAGGGTGCTTCATCCTTCACATTTCAAAGACAACAGTACACAAGTTCAAGCAGCAGACACTGGGGATAACAAAGCTACAGACTGGCATAGAGCGAAAACAAACATCTACTGACAGGGGAGACTGCAAACTCATTGTACAGCAAAATGCTGCAAAATAAATAAGGTTGGTACGTCACACTACAGATAAAAACCAAACAAACACATTATGAAGCAACTCAAAATTAAATGTTTTTCCAATTACGCATGGCTTTCTCTGGCAAATACTGAAAGCAAAAATATGTGTTAAGGTGGGCCTGTTACAGGCTTAATTAAGCATCTAAATAGAGGCAATGGCATTTCCTAATGACCAAGGACTTGAGATTTCACAAAGTCATTGAGTACAAAAAATTTGTATCCAAGTATTAAAAATAATCCTTATGTTGAGCATGTGAAATGGCTGCATTTCATGAATGATGAATGGTAAATGCAATATTTTTGTGAAACAATTTGAAAAGCTCAGAGTCTACAAATCCATTGTGGTGTACAAAGGCAGAATTAGAAAAATGCTGCCACTGTTCAAATAGTTATGGAACAAAGGTGTATTTTGTACATACTACTACATGTTGCTTGCAACTTTGAAGCTATTACGTACACACTCACCTTCTCTGAATGAGGTAGTCCTCTAGTATATCTAAGCACCGAACCATTTGGGAGAACACCAACACTTTATGTCCCCCAGCAATGAGTTTGGGCAGCAGCTTGTCAATAAGCACCAATTTCCCTGCAGCCTGGATCATAGCCTGGAGCTGGAAATCTGGTGCATCAGGATTGTGGTTTTTCCTAAAGCTATCCAAAATCTTTTCTTCAGCACCTAAGAGAAAAGAACATAGTAGGTACATATACACAGTGGAAAGAACATAAAGGGTACATGTACATTTTAAATTGTTTATATACTGTAGGAGTGTGTGACTGCATGTCTGTTTACCTGTGATAAGATATGGATGATTACAGCACTTGCGTAGCTCCATCATAGTGTTGATGAGGTTGGGCATATTGTGTTGGTTGGCTCCCTTTGCCAGAAAGGAAAAGTTTTTCTCCAATATGGCCCGGTAATATTTCTTCTGGATATTGGTGAGTTCCACCTCAATGATGGTTTCTTCTTTGGGGGCCAAATTCTTTTCCACATCATCCTTCAGCCGTCTTAACATCATAGGCTTCAAAATTGCTTGAAGCTTTTTAACCTGGTGGCATTCATGTGATTAAGTTGGCAGGTGATATACACTTCATTTTAAAACAATTAATATTTGTTTGTGAGTTATAAATGTAAATGTATGTATTTGAAAAGCTATTATAAGTTTTTTTATACTTTTTTTTTTTAAAGAGTCACTGATAAAAAGAGTTTGTTGCACACAAATTATTTTTAAATGATAAAAACTGCTGTGTTTGTCATTAAGGATAAGAAACATTAAACACAATACAAAGCATTCAGTTTACAAAGCATCATCAGCCTTCTCATTTGAAGCACATGTACTGTAGATAATATTACCAGGATAGCATTCTTATACCTCAGAAATATTGGCAAGATAAGGAACATATCAATAAAACGCAGCAGAAAAACTAGTTCATGCTTTTATCACCTCTAGGCTGGACTATTATAACGCCTTACTGTCTGGTTGTTCAACTAGGTGCATAAACAAGCTTCAGTTAGTCCAGAATGCAGCAGCGAGTCTCTTCACTAAAGCCAGAAGATACGAGCACATCACCCCTATCTTATCTACACGACATTGGCTCCCTGTGAAATTTTGCATCAAAGTTAAAGATACTACTTTTGACGTATAAAGCACTAAATGGTCTCGCGCCACAGTACCTGAGTGAACTGCTTGTGTCTTACGATCCGCCACACCTACTTTGATCAAAGGATGCAGGCTGCTTGTCAGTACCACATATTATGAAAACTACAGCAGGGGCAGATCTTTTTCTTGCAAAGCCTCAAAGTTATGGAATAGTCTTCCAATTAATGTTCGGGACTCAGACACAGTCTCAGTGTTTAAGTCTAGGCTAAAAAACTATTTATTTAGCCAAGCATTCTTGTAAATAGATTAGCCTTAGGTAAAGGAGCAGATCTGGGGGACTCATGGACGTAGAGTATTCTGGTGAACTGATATGTTTAGCTGCTGTCTTCCCCACTCTCATTGTTCACTCAGGTTTGTTGACGGTGAGGTGATTGGTTGCTTTAGATCTCAGGGAGTTTCCTTGTGGCTCTCCCTTTTAGTTATGCTGTTATAGTTAGTCCTGCCGGAGTCCCTGCTTGCACTCTGCACTAAATATACATGCACTTTATACATTGTGTGACTGTGACCATACCTAACTGCCATCTCTCCTTCTCTTCTGCTCTTCCCTGTCTCCGTGTCGAGCTATAAATGTCACTCCTGAGCTGCCAGTGATCCAGACCCCCTTTGCCCTCTGGGCCTGTCTGACTCATCCTGGTGTCCCGCTTCTGGCTAGAGATCTCATCGCATGGATGCCCCATGTGGTTTGCTTGAGATGCGTGTGGCGACTGAGGACGATTCTACTTTTCCACAAAGCTGGTCCTGGCCTCTCTGAGTACTTGTGACTGCAGGTTGTGACTGGAGTTCAGGACTGGAGTTTCCTACAGTCTACCGGCGCCTCCAATAACAAACTGGACTCCATATTAACTTAAAAACATGTCTCCTGTTATACTGAACTTCCAGTCTCCTAACACACAGAATGAATGCAGATGAATCCCTGCGATCCATTATCACCCAAATAATATGAAGAAATGGGTTCCCTGTTGAGTCCGGTTCCTCTAAAGGTTTCTTCCTACTGCCATCTCAAGGAGTTTTTCCTTGCCACAGTCGCTCTCAGATTGCTCATCACGGACAATCTTATAACTTTGATTCATACACATTCACATTTCATGCAAACTTAGATCATTCTTTTGATTGTGTAAAGCTGCTTTGCGGCAATGTCAATTGTTAAAAGCGCTATACAAATAAAATTTTATTGAATTCTCCTCTGCCAGTTTTAATTTCACTTTGGAAGCTGATGACAGCACTATGAAATAACCACAGTGTTTTGTATTTCTACATGGCAGTGATGTTAATGATTACAATACTGGACTTATACTGGACGTCAAGCAAACCACTGCAAAGAAAACCACATGGGAATTTCAGTTTTGTTCCATTTACTTGTACTGTTCCTTGAAAACAGTTCCTTTGCCTCAGACTTTTAACATGACAAAAATTATAGACCTATTTACAACCCGTTAGTGAGCAGTAAGGGACTGATTTCTGGAGAGGCTGCATGATAAATTCTAATCTCAGTCTTCCCAGGTGAAGATTGTGTGCACACAGTGTGTTTGTGGTGTCCTCTGGTAATGTTTATTAGTTAACTGTCAAAGGCATATTTTACAGTAATTATAGGAACTTTTAACTAAATAGACACCTAGTACTATATTTAAAAAAAATAGTAAAAGTAATAATGGTTTACTAAAAAACAAACAAACATACAACTACTGTATTTCTTAGGAGCATACCTTAAAATATACATTTATAAACTAAAAGGTGTACTGCAATATAGTAGGTCTACCTATATGTTTTCTTAAAGTATACTTCACAGTATAAACTAAAATGTAATCTGGTTGGATACTCAGTTTACTACTCTTACACTAACAGTATACATCAAAGTATACTTTTATTATAATTAATTACTGAACCAATTTAGTTCCAGAAGTATGGAAATTGTACTTTTACAAGTACATTACTATTACATTCATATTAGTATACTAATTAGATGCATTAGTTTTATGTACTGTATTTTATTTTTGTTTTATTTCTATTTTTACTTGATTTGTCTAGCACTTTGGTCAACCTTGAGTTGTTTTTAAAATGTGCTTTATAAATAAAAGTGAAGTGAAGTACATGGACTATACTTAAATTTATTAAGTTAAGCTTTAGAAACAGCGATATTTCTTAAGTTTAGACATTCCTTTTTGGTAATGATGCTCATACGGACCAATCACATGGCGGGTTTCTTTCTGCATGTGGGTCAGTTTACTAGCAAAGGTTTGTTTGTCTAAAAACAGAAAACAACAAACACACAAAAACACATTTGGCTAGAAACTAGCATATGGTCCGAATTTGCCTACAGTGTGAATGTAATCCTTAAGGAAGTGGCTAGAATCAGAATTTAAAAAAAGATTACATTCTATTTGACCTGTAAAAATCACATTTTACAAAAAGCACACAAAACAAATATGAGATCTATGAGGAGAGATGTTTTGTCTATTTTCTCCAGAGCATGTAAAAATATAGCAATGTCTGATTTCATCATCAAGTCCCTGCATATACAGGAGGAGTACAGGAATATATTTAATCAAACTAATCAGTCTGTAGCTGGCAATTGACTCAATATTTTGTGATCTAAAGAGTGAAATACTACTATTTTCACAGAAGTATTATACTTGTTTAATACTACTGAGGGTTGTTTAAGTTTTGACTTTTCAGCTTTTTAAACCCGATTTACCTCAATGTCTAGATAACTATTCTCTCCATGTTTATTCTTATTTTGTCTTATTTTTTGTCATTTGTAGAATAAAGTGAATCTTCATATTTCATGCAAGTCCTTTTAACGCTATTACAACCTAAAGAATCAAGACATGAAAACGGTCACGTTATAGTAAAATGATTAAATGTTCCTTGTGTATGATTTCAGTGTGTTTGGAGGCTTTTAAGTATTATAAAAATATTTATCACACCTTTCTCTTGATATTAAATAATGCTCTTACATTATTACATTATACATAAGCTCCTAGTGTAATCAATCTACATTCCTATAGAATCTTCAGCTGGTTAATAGTAACCAAGTTAACCTGCTACATGAGAGTGAGGAGAAACCCAACCTGCTCTTCGGTTTTTAGATCGCCAAACTCCTCAAGAAATGAGCTCTCTGAAGGAAACTGCACTGGCTCCAGGAAGTTGAGCAGACTGAAGAGTTCCTCCACAGAGTTTTGAAGAGGTGTACCTGTAAGGAGAACCTTGTGCTCCTGAGGAGAGCAGGAAAAAAGAGGAGAAAGATGAGTCAGCATGCTACGAGCCTTAACGTCTTAAAGGTGTGGGAAGTTTTTTTGTCAAGCTCTGTTATAGGGCACAATAAAACAGGCATTCATTTCTGACTAACATGACTACAGTCCATGATTGCAGTATTTGATCACAAAAATATTTTTAATGTCAAATAAACCCTCCTAAGATTATAATGCATATTATCAATCTAGATCGTTCTATTTCAATACAGATTGCAGGTTGTATTTAGGGAGTTATAACAGAAACTCAAGTATTATTGGCACCCTTGATGAAAAATGTGCAAATCTACTTCTATAAACACATAATTAATACATCTTTTACTTAATCAGGCAGTAAAAAAAAAACTAATTACAACTTCTTAAAAACATGTTTAAAATGTATATATAATATACATTACTTAAATAAAATAAATAAAGCATGGTTTTACACGTTTTTCCTTAAGGGTGTTGCTATATGATTTGGTAACTGTTATTGTTTTTATCATAATCCTGTCTAACTGCAAAGGTGGAGCTAAGTGGCTGCTTTGGCCACTTAGTTGGATGTTAGGTGGCTTTTATAGGGTAGCATGTCATTGCTATGCTTCTGGGAGGGTTTAACATGATCCCGGTTAGTTGCAAGTTTGTAGCTAGTAGCTAGTAGCTATGGCACACAGCATATCAAACAGCATCATTAACATTACATATTACTATTTACAAACAACATTAACCTTGAACATACTAATTGGAAAAATGAAGGGAAGATGGAAATAAACAGACCAAGTTCATGAGTTTGAGTCCTTCCAACAGTTTACAGTTACGATTCTTCAGTCGATGGGCTTCGTCAATCACCACACAGCACCAATTAACCTTTTTCAGTTCAGGGCAATCAGCCATGATCATCTCAAACGTGGTGATTACACCATGAAACTTAAACACGCCAGTTATTACGTTTCCCTGCAAAGAAGCAAACAGATTAAAAACCCAAACAAATAAATTTTTATTAATCCTTAGCAATTACTTTTTCCCCCCTTATTTATAACTACAAATTAAACCAAACAACTCTCCTGTTTGCCATACTGGATCACTACCTTGCTCTTCTAAAAACACACCAAATCCAAAACGTACTTCAAATAGAACCCAATACCTTCTTAGGCAAATAATGAAATGTTCTGTTTAATACAAATGTCTACCTGATAGAGATTTTTAGCTGTTTTGCAGTCCTACCAATATAAAATCACCACAATAATCTGAACAGGCCTAACTCAGTGCTACTCAGCAAAATATTTACTGTGTACAACAGGTCACTTTCCATTTATCAAAAGCTTGAAAATGTTCAATTGCTTTCCTTTGCTAATGTCTAGTGTCCTTCTTTGCCTGCAAACATACAAGATAATAGTCAAATATGTGTCTGTGTCTACGATAAAGTTTCAGAACCCACTGCATATGGTTCGGTAAAAGCACAGACCAGATACCCCGGCACATCTTCAGGGGTCAAATCTCCAAGCTCGATGAGTCAGAGCTGTTTTTCCTGCACAAGGACGACCTACAGTACACGATATTTGGCACATGATTTTAATGTTATGGCTAATCACTGTATGGTTGTTAGTTTGTCATATTACTTCTGATTCAACAGAATAACGCAATGACAAAACTGTTCAGATGATTCGCATGTAAATACCCATACCTGAAAAATATCAAGCATTAGGCGTGTATAAAAAAATTATATTGAATTTAATTAGCCTTATGTGGTAGACAGCTAAAAATGATAACTTATTATCGATGACACAATGCACATTTATTGAACTTTATAGTTCGTGGCTCAGGTCTTGTTTGACAGACTCTTCAAGAATTAAATGTTCTCTGTGCACACTAAAGTACTTTTCCATTCAACCCGGCTCTGGTCATCCCTGGGCATCCCTAAAAAGACATTGGATACTGAATGCTGAATAACTTTCTCATACATCTAATTCTAACAACACTCGTATATCTTACTTGTACGTGCTTGTGGCCCTAGTAGGATACATATGATAATTTAGAAACTCTGAATTGCATTTATGATTAATAAATGCACAGCTGTGAAAAGCTTTGTGGGATTATTGACTCCAGACTCCAGTTTTTGTTTGCTCTCTTGAGCTATACACGTCCTCCTGCAGTGTATTGTGAGCTGATCCTGATGTCTGATCCTGACAAGTCTTTTGCTGTGACAGCTTTTGACCTCTATGGCTTTCAAATTCATCCTGACACTTCTTGTTTGGATACTCCAAATGTGTAAATCAGCTCTTTAATGAAGGTAAAGAACTAAAAAATAACCCAAGGTAAATACGGTTGAGTTAAAATCTTAAAAATTATGATGTTCATACTAATTATCCTTCCAACACACAAATAGTACTGTTTGCCTATGTAGTACACAATTGTGAAAAACTAATGACTAATCCTACTACTGGGTGTCACAGAGTAAAGTACAGTGTGGGTTCCATCAGGTTTCTAGTTTGTGTAAACTATTTTGGCAAGTCAGTTAGGACACCTACTTCGATGACACAATTTTTGCATATAGATTATTTCACACATAATTCACTACATCACAATGCCAGTGGGTGAGAAATTTACATACACTCAGCTGACTGTTCCTTTATTCCAGAAAATTATGTCATGAGCTTACCATTTTAGAAAGTACCACATTCATCTAAAAAGTACTGCACAAGCATTGAACACCATGGGAACATGATTCCGCTCAGCAAGAAGGCACATTCTGTCTCCTAGAGATGGACATATTTTTGTATGAAAAAACAAAAAACAAATAAATCCCAGAACAACGAAGGACCTTGTGAAGACACTGGAGTAAACAGGCACAGAAGTATCTATACCAGTTTAACAACAAACGTAATGACATCAACTGTTATATTGAACTGCCAGCCTGCTAACACACAGTATGCCTGCAGATCAATTCCTGTTATCATCCAAATGAGGGTGGGTTCCCTGCTGAGTCTGGTTTCTCTCAAGGTTTCTTCTTAATGCCATCTCAGGGAGTTTTTCCTTGCCACTGTCGCAGTCACCCTTGGCTTGCTCATCAGGGACAATCTTATCATTTTGTTTCATACACATTCACATTTCATACAAACTTCCATAATTTTATTTTTTTTTGATTGTGTAAAGCTGCTCTGCAACAATGACAATTGTTAAAAGCACTGTACAAATAAAATTGAATCGAATTGAATATCCACAGTAAAACAAGTCTTATAATCAACATAACCTGAAAGACTGCTCAGCAAAGAAGAAGCCATTGCTTGAAAACCTCCAATAGAAAATCAGACTATGGTTTGCAGTTTGACTTTCTGGAGAAATGTCCTCAGGTCTGATCAAACAACTGAATTGACCTGTTTGCCATAACCACGGAGCAGCAGATTAGGCTTCTGCAAGAGGGAACACTTCCCAAAATAGATGGTATAATGAGAAAAGAAAAGTACATTGATATATTGAAGCAATATCTCAAGACATCAGCCAGTAAGTAAAAACAGCCCCCGAGCCTTCTTCCAAAGTTGTGTCAAAATGGCTTAAGAGCAACAAAGTCGAAGCATTGGAGTGACCACAAAGCCCTAACCTCAATCCAATAGAAAATTTGTAGGAAGAACTTTAAATGTATTTATTTATTTATTTTAAAGGTGTGTGTGAGGAGGAAGGAATACAAATCTGATTTAGTTACGCCAGTTCTGTCAGGAAAAATGGGCTAAAACTCCTCCAGCTTACTGTAAGAAGCTTGTGGAAGGCTACCTGAATCGTTGGACTCAAGTTAAACAATTTAAAGGCAATGCTACCAAATACACTTTTTACCCACTGTGAATGTGATGTAATAAAGAAAAGCTAAAGTAAATCTTTTTCTCTATTATTATTGTGTTATTTCATATAATATCCTAACTGACCTAAGAAAGGGAATGCATACTTGGATTAAATGCCAGAAATTTAAACATTAAACGTATTTAGCTAAAGTGTATGTAAAGCTCCGACTTAAACTGTGTGTCTACATATAGCTTTCTGAACTGAGAAAATGTATATTGTTTAAGTATTGCATGTATGTATGTATGTATATGCATCAAGTGTTACATAAAATTGAACTGAACTGTATTTACCTGTTCATCTCTGTGAAACATCTCGTACTGCAGGATCATCTGGCGGCTGATCTGACTACCATGATAAACAATGACATTAATCTTCGTCCATGTGCGAAATTCTCTCTCCCAGTTTGTAATGGTCGAGAGAGGTGCGATGATTAGGAAGGGACCTCTCAAACCCATAAGGAATATCTCATAGAGGAATGTTATGGATTGGATGGTTTTTCCAAGACCCATTTCATCAGCTAGGATGCAATTTTTCCTAAAAAGGAAGATAATAGTATATATACACATTTGTATAGTTTATAGATATATATCACACACACACACACACTTCATTCATGGTGAACTGAATAACATTTATCATGAACTAAACACCAGTAAATTAGTGACAGGATCATATGGGGACCAAAGTTTAGCCCACCCTGTCCTTTCCTACAGAAAGGCTAATGTAGAAAATTAATTTAAAAAAAGTAAATGCTGAGCACAATAGAAATATATCAGAACATCCAGTAAATCACAGCTGGGTGCAATAGGGGGGGTTGACATGCCAGAGTTTAAGGTTACTTATCCTGCCTCCAAATTCCCCATATCACAATCCAAATGAGCATCTATGGAATGCACTGAATAAGTCCAATCCTTAGAAGCCCCACACCACAGAACTCAGTATCCACTGCTAATGTCCCAAGGCTAAACACCATAGTCTGTGACCTGTCTCTGTAGCACAAGGGGAACTTTAAGTCCAACATTATGCTATAATATTATACCAAATGTTTTACATTTTAATGCTATGGCTGACCGTTTTGTGTATCCATCCATCCATCATGGAACCTTTGAAGTCCAACTAGAGACTGTGGAGGCCAGTGGTGACCATTGCATTTATTCCTATTTTGTACGACTGTGATAGAACCAGTCAACATTTATACGCACATTCATACAGTTGTGTGCATATCAATAAAAACAAAAAACTTTTCACCTTGTACTATACTGAAAACACTACAACAAATTTGTATTTTTACAACTTGTTGAAAATGTGTACTCATTTAAAATCTTGAGGCTGCAACATTCTCCAAACAAGTTTAAAACTAATAACTAATGTGACGCATAGAAATTACATGGTGATGAGAAACGGATGCTGTTAAACAGATGAACCAATTGTGTTATAGTATACAAAGCTTTTCAAAGAAAGTCCTAGTCCTTCTACTTTTAGAGCACAGATGGCTCAAGGAAACCTGTCAAATTTGTAGACTTGTTGTAGAGTTTGCAATGTAGTACAAGGTGAAAATATAATTCTGTGTGTGTGTGTGTGTGTGTGTGTGTGTGTGTGTGTGTGTGTGAGAGAGAGAGATAGTTTTTATTGTGATGGGTATTTAAGAGTTAAGTCTAAAATACACACTAAGTGAACACTTTATTAGGAACACCTGCACACCTACACATTTATGGAATTATCTAATCAGCCAATCGAGTAGCAGCAGGGCAAGGCATGAAATCATGCAGCTACTGATGTGAGCAGAAAAGCATGCATAACACTTTGAACCTTAAGGTGGAAGGGCTACAAGAGCAAACGATCAGAGTTCCACCTTTGTCAGCTAAGAACAGACAGAGATAAGACTGCAGGGGGGGGAACAGTGGCTTTATCTGATGAATTTCAATTTCTGCAGTGGCACACAGATGGCAAGTTCAGAATCTGGTCCAATCCATGAACCAAACCTGCCTTGTATCAAAATTCCACACTTGTGGAGGTGGCAGTATAGTGTGGGAAAAGTTCTCTTGGCACACTTGTTCTCAGTCTGTTAATCCCAATGACTTGATATGGCATGAATGTCACAGCGTATTTTTACTGCTTTTGGGAATATGAAAAGGAGTTCAAATGTTCATCAATGCCCTGCCTGGTTACCGGATCTAAATCCAGTGGAACACCTTTGGAAAGTGGTATAATGGGAGATCTGCAGCATAAAAAGTCCACCTGAAAAACTGGACTACATGATGCAAACATGTTAACATGTTTCCAACATCCCATTGAAACCAAGCCATGAAGAATTGAGTTTGTTTGGAAAGCAAATGAAGGCCCAACCCAGCATTAATATTCCTAATAAAGTGTTGTGTGTGTGTGTGTGTGTGTGTGTGTGTGTGTAGAGAGATTATTTTTTTCTATTTTGAACATCAATCTTTTCAACATGCATTGACGCGCGGTAAGCCTGAAAAAAAAAAAAACTTTTTTCATTTGATTCAACTTTCAGAAGATTTTGAAAAAAAAAAAAAAGGTTTGTGAAGTCAGTGCATTATTACCTATTGTACCAATTGAAAAGAAGCCAATTCATGCCTTCTAGCTGGTATTCTCGGAGTTGGTTGCCATTTCTGTATTCGCGAGACTGTTCAAGCTTTTGCCATTTCTCCGGTGAAGGTCTCTCCTAAAGTGAAACAAAAGAGTGAAAGTATATAACTACTGAGAGATACAGTCATGTAAAAAAATGTAATACCCTATTAAATCTTAATTTCTTTATAAGGTAATGTCAACATATTGATTTCTGAGATTGTTTTAATTTGCACCAGTAGACGAAGGGTATTGCCTTTAGCAACAAAAATTACTTAGTTTTCACTTAATAAAAAAATTAAATAATAAAAAAAATTTCAACTAAGGAAAAAAAAAAAGTTAGGACACCCCCATATTTATTTATGCACAAAATTGCTTATCAGGTGTATTTAAATCAGCCATTTCCCTGTCCATACGGTCATGTAAAAATGCATGCATCCACAATAAGAAAGACTGCATGACTAATTCTCATGTGCGGTGTGCAAGGAGGAAACCTTTGGTACAAAATACAGCATTTCATCAAAAGAACCTTTTGATGAAATACCAACTGTGAAGCATGGGAGGCAGACGTGTCAAGGTTTGAGGATGTTTGCAGCATCAGGACCTGGCCTACTTACAATCACAGAATCCACTACGAATTCTACATTTGTAGAATTCTACACTGGAGATGGTGTTTGAAGAACACGTGAGAATATCTATCATAAAAGCTGAAGTGGAACTGGACCATTCAACATGACAATGATCCAAAACATATCACCAAGGACTGGCTGCAAAGAAAAGAGTTCTGAAATGGCCAAGAGCTGAATCGTAGTTGAGATACTCTGAAGTGATTTTAATTTTATTCAAGAAACCCATCAAACATCACACAGCTGAGGAGGGAAGGAAACTTTCTTCCAGTAGATGCCAAAGACTGGTAGACTTTTGCTTAATAAGTGAAAAGTAAGAATTTTTTTTCAATATGCAATTTAATATCCTTCATCTACTAATACAAATCAAAAATGAATATGTTGATCAGTACATCATTATATTTCTTAATAAAGAAATTAATATTTAATGGGGTGCCCATTTTTCTTCTCACATGACTGCATTTAAGAGCATAGAATAAGAAATAATTGCATTACATGCAAGTCTTACAAAAAACAAAAAAAAGATTTTTTTTAAAAAGCAGTACCATCAGGCAGGGTTAGAATTTCAGGGTGATTAAGGGGGTATCTTCACACATCGCATTTGTGTGTCCACTCGTTCATTTCAAACATGGATGACATTATACCAAAAAATGTGCTTGGAATTTTACTCTGGAGCATGGCAAGCAGTTATTCAGTTGCATTTGGTCATGTCCAGAAGAAGGAAGGAAGCCAGGTGCCTCGTTTTGGCAGCTGTTGCTAGCACTGCTATGAAATCTCACTGCTATCGCCCTAAACGATGGCCCCAAGCGCCCTACGCATGCCCTAAGGCAAAAAGTTGCATGGATTCCCATCTCCTCATTCACATTCAAGTTGCTTAAATAAATAAATCAGATTTGGCCCACTTTGCTCGGCAGTGACCACAGCCTTAGGGCCTAAAAAGAGTATGACTGTTCTCAATTAATAACTTAGGACTTTTAATATAGTGTTGCCTACAGATGTCCTATCCTCACATATTTCAAATTTCATATTCTCAAGCCCTGTTCTCCAGCTCATATTCAGGATCTCAAATTATTATAATATTGCCCAAGTTCAATCAAAAAAAGAAATTACAGTGATTTTATTACAGAAATTCTGCACACTTATATTATTTTATGCACTCAATGCTTGGTATAAGCTCCTAATGTAGCATGGCATGGAGCTGATCAGCCTGTGGCACAGCTGAAGCATTATTGAAGACTAGGTTGCTGTAGCCCTTAAAGCTCAGAGCATTTAGCCATCATTTGCTTTGCTGTTTATATATATATATATATATATATATATTAAAAATATATGGAGCTCAGGATTGTACATTGTGACATATCCTTTATTCAGCACAAAATATGCAAAATAACAAACTGAATTTTAGTTAATTTTAACCAACTTTCTAAACACGACTGAGTGATAAATGAGGAAACTGGATCACAAAGGCAAAAAAAAAAAAACAACAACACAAAATTACATGTTTCTATTGAGGTTTTCGATTGTTGTTTCTATGACCAAAAAATATATAACAATATGCTCATTTTATGAGTGCTACATTTTTGCAACTTTATTCACATATTCTGGTAGTGGCAAAATTTGGTAAATACCAATACCAGATTTTATAAAAGTAATGATAACTTTTGTTCTACCTGACATATCCAAAAACCTACAGTAAATATACTCTTTCTGCAGCCTCCCCGTTAACACACTCTATATAAGCACACACACACATATATACCATATACAGTACTGTATATATTTATTCATTTTTAATCTAGAACATACGAGTTTCATTTTCAAATAACTTACAAAAAAAAAAGTTATTAAAATGATATTTAAATTTTTTGAGATACACTGTAGGATTCAGCTTATGCAAAGATACATGGACTATATTATTGTCTCAAAAGTGATGTGGAATACACTTTTCTTATAAATGGATCAATGAAGTAGTGGGCAGAGAAATTTTTCCACTCCTCACTCACTCTGAAGGCTCCCTACCTATACAACCAGCCCTTCCGCAGATGTGTGAAGGGACGAGACCGCTACATTGGGCACAGCTAGTGAAGTTCTTTTCATTTGAATGCCTCCATTTCACCTGTTTGAGCTCGTTTCCTAAAAGGCAGGCTAAGCACCGCCAATTCACTTCGGTTAAAGATCTTATAATATGTAATGGCAAGTAAGGACTGGCATTTACAACGATGGATACAGATGCAAGTAATGATCGGAAATATAGTGAGAAATGTGCATTGCTCAAGCTGTGGTACACATTGAACATGAATTTTCAAACATAAAATAATAACTCCTGCATTAGATCTGACCTAAACATTTAGCTTTGGAGGACTGGCCAGATTTTTACTATAAGATGTGTTATATCATAACACATCTTATAGTAAGAGCAGTGTAAAAGGTGCACAGTTCTAGCATCTCATTCTGACCGTGTAAGGAAGAATTACACTGGTTTGTTGAAGTACCTCATAAATGAACTGCAGAGCCTCTCACTAAAGCTGCTGTGAAAATGCAGGGTGAAAAGTCAACAGTGAAAGTTCCACAGAAGCATCCTGGCTGGCCTTTTTAAATGTATGAGCATCACTGGACGGAGAGCAGGAAAAATACCAAGCAAATAAAACTGACAACTTGCCCGCCCAGTTACAACCTTATTCAGTGACTGAGGTGGTGTTTGTCTTGAAGGTGCTCATGGTGGCCAAACTCATTGATGAACTAACCAGAAAAGCAATTCAGAACTTCAGCCAGTTTAAGTTACAAGTGATACAACATGGAGAGACTTACAGTAAAAGAGACATCTACAGTATTGCAGACAAGATCCACTTACTGTAGGCACCTCTCCCAAAAGTACTTTTGGGCAGTTAATGAAATCTTGAAACAGGCTCTGTAACTCTCTGTACACTTTTGTGCACATTTTTGGACCACTATTCGAGATCTTTGACCTTACTTAATTTTTGTATGTCCTGTGTGTGAAGATCTTTTGGCCATATGCTTTCACTTCTAAATTAATGAAAAAGAAAGGAGTAATTTTTTCGATTCATTTTAGTGCTTCATTCATATTTCCATACAACATACTGTAGATTGCTGAATGAGATGATAATTATTAGGAATTATTAATCATTTATGAATTAGATTATTATTTCTATTTGACTATTTTCAAATGGCACCGTGTGCATCCCAAACCCTTCAGAGTAACTGTATAATTCACACTCTGCCTTCAGGTAAAATAAAAATGTGATATATGAACACAAAAAATATAAAAACAGATCTTCATGATGTACTCAGAACATGAATTCAGTTCAGATTAATTTAATGCAAAATCTTACAACAGGTGTGAGTTCTGGTATTTTCTTGAGCTCTTCAAACTCACGAATCTTCACAGGGTCTACATCCTCCTGGAGTTCCCAAGTGCTTTCCTCATAGGACAGAGAACACCACTTTACCAGGTAGTGCGTCACCTCCTGTTGAAACACATGCAATGTCTTCCAACAGCAGTCTAGACACAGACTGTATCGACTCTTTATTACATATTATAATACTTCCCTCTCCAGTTTCTGTATCTGTAGTGATCGCAATCTCCAAAACACGATCTACTTCAACATAGTCTGGATTAAAGAGGTCTTCATCCAGCTAGGGAGATTAAAACTGATATTACTGATACTGAGCAAAATCTTTTAAAAAACAATTAAATTAAAATTAATCATGTGAAATGTAAATATTTAACTTTAGTTTTATTTCTGTTTGTGTGTAGAACCACAATTCTTTCTAAAGATTACTTTTGTCATTCACAAATTTATGTATGGTTATGCCATTTATGATTTATTTTTAGAACGTTCCATATAATAAAAATATATAAACATACACAACATAAGTAACTGATTTAGAGCAGCAAATCATCCAATAAATAAGATTCAATTATTATAATTTACACAAACATATTGACAGAATGAAACCTTACCTCTGAGAAAATGTGCTTCATTTGTGCTTGTTTGTTCCTGAAGCGCTTGATTTTTTGGTGAATGCGTGGGTCCTTTTCCAGCTCCTCCAATGTTGCCCATTTACAGTGAAGGTAGGAACTAACAACAAAATCATAAAAACACAAAACAGCAGGAAATATTATTTTAGATGGAACACCTATTGAGCAGATATGCTCTCATGTACTGTAAGCATGTTCGTTTGCAGGTCATAGACAAAACGTTTTAGATGAACATTGAAGAAATTTGTGTGTCAGACTGATTGGGACAATTTTGTAGCAGGAGAAGATTGTGAATTTTTTCACAACAGCTGACAGAATCCTTTCTTTGCAGAAATGTCATATTTACTAGCTTAGGTCCCATTTAAATTGGATTTTGGACATAATTTGCAAAGTAAAAAACATGCAATAAAATGACTTCTTAAAAAAAATAAATATCACAAATTCGCTATATTAAAAACACTTGGCATCATCAAGGGATTCAACAAAATCTACTGTAGAATCTGATTTAGATTTGTTGAGTGCATCAACAAGTTTGTAAACTGCAGTACCACCTGGGCGTCCTCCCACAGCCCAAAGACATGCATATTAAATTAATGGTCAAATTGTCCGTAGAGTGTGTGAGTATGTGTATGTGTATGTGTGTGAGTGTGTGCGCGCGTGTATCCCTGTCCAGGGTATACTCCCCCACTTGTCCCCCAAGTCTCACAGGATAGGCTCCAAGGCCCTCACAACACACAATACGCGGTACAGAAGATGAACAGCACCTCCTAAACATGAATTTGGACAAATGGTCTTGAAGTCCTATAAGCTCAACTTATCTACAAAGTTAAGTCAGAATAGGTTATATGGTTGCTGTGATATGTCCTCATACCCAGTTTGTCAACCTTGACATCAAATGTATTAGTACATTATGGAAAACCACCTGTTTTTATAAAAACCAGGAAAATAACCTTTTCAGCACACCCTCAAAATGCTCCACAAATATATAGAAGAACCAGATAAATACACTGCAGTTGAAAGACCAAATATGGCAAAACGCCAGATCACCATAAGACCATGGTGTGTGTTTCTATATTACTACTACGGTCACCGTTGCTAATGCTAAAGTTGAGGCAAGTCATTTGAGTTGACTTTTATGTGTTAAGTCCTCTTTAGTTATAGTTAGCATAGAATGCTGCTGCTACTAGAATGAGGCACTAGGTAGAACCAGCTCCATGTGCACTGAAGAACTCAGTTTAATATTTCTTAATTGGTTTTTAAAGCTACTGAAGCTTGTAAAGTTTGTACCTCCCCATCATGCCGTACCAATGCTATACTCATCAGTATTTCCCATACAGAGTATACTTGGGCAGGCCTCCCAGGTACTGTATATTGATGGCCGCCCAAGTATATTTGCACCCTCTTTTTTTTTTACAAATCTGTCCTGGAGAACAATGCCATCTGAGATCAATGGATGGTTACAAAAAATAATAAGAAGGGAGTACTGACGATCACGTATGCTCTGGAGAGAAATACTGTTTCGCATGGTCAATGGCCCTTCTTTATAAAACCCAGGGAGATTATTAAACCCCAAGTAGCACACATCTGAGCGGTGGGTTGGATCTCTGGAATATGAAATTAATAAAAATATCAAATAAATACAAATATTGTGTCAAAGGCCATACGTATTTATTGTTTGTTGTATGTAGTGGACCACTTTTGTGCTGGCAGGTAGCGCTGGTCCGTTCCACAGGGCAGTAGAACAGTCTTGAACAAATCAACTTAGTGGAAGAAATGGTTGGAAAAAAAAAAATCATGATCAGAGGTCACCTAAATGCTTAAACGTTAATTTGCATTGTAAAAAATTAACAGTAGGAATCACAGCTTTGTTTTATTAGTCAAAGTAAGAGCATTTGTGAACACACAGCTCGACAAGATTTTTCAGGACTGGTACTAAGAAAGCATTTTTAGTGGGGTTAATCAGAAGGCAGCTTTCACAGCATAAGGACTGGATTTTGGAGCAATAAAAAAGGTTGTGTAGTCTAATAATTCCAAATGCACCCTCCTCCAGAGTAATAAGCCTTAAAAGGGTAAGAACATGGTAAGAAGGTAAGTGCGCAGAGCAATGCACCCATCATTAGGGGGTTATGATACAGGGTTAATGAACAGGTTATACTTATAGCTGTATTCGGAGACTCAAATAGTAAAGACGATCCTGGTCTCAGCTGATGCAGACAGCTCCATTTTGAGGACTTTGAGGTCTCCATAGTTCAAGACTAAAGTTTCCTACAGTTTTGTACCTGAGCCTCCAATAACGAACATGCATGAGGGATCATTTGGATAGACCACCACCTTGTGTTCCACAACAGCTAAAGTGGTTGCACAAAATCTTAAGAGTGTGCAATGTTTTTCTCCAGGCAGTAATTTTCACCACTTTTAGCATTAAGGTTAGGTACTTACAAATTTCTGTACTTCACGTAAAACTCCTCTGACTCCTCAGGTTCTCCAGGGAATGTCTAAAATATAACAGATAAAACAGAAGAGGGAGGTGTTATCAAACACTTCTAACACCACACAAAAACTGTGATTAAAACAGTAAAATGGCCACCGCACCTCCTTCTTAACAGTCCGCACAGAGAGAATCTTTTCAATAATGTTGGCTTCATCTTCAGGGGGTTCCTAAGTCGAAGAAGACAAGCATGAATGGACAGACAACAAGCAACAAACTAAACCACTGAGACTGAGTAGAACACTGAGAGTAACATTCGGAAGGGTGTACAGGTTATGACGCATGACTTTGTGATGTGTAGTTTCTTTTTCCCATAATTCGGTTTGTTAAATCTCATTCCAAAGATGATCCCCACTTTGCTGTTGTATCCGCCTCCATTATTTTGGTAAGGTTTTCCATGGGTGACTATGGGGAGTCGTGCCATTCAGTAACAAATGCATATCTTGTCCTGAACATTGCCAGCTGATGTCCGCGAGTTGTTTATATATATATTTTCTACTTATTTATTTATTTATTTATGTTGATACTGTATATTGATGAAGACTTCAAAGCACTTCTGTAGGTCACTCTGGATAAGTCTAAGATTGTACTAAATGTAAACATAATGTAAAATTGTGAAAGTGGGCTATAAGAAATAAGGTGCAGATGTATGGTAAAATAATACGGTAGGAGATAATGAAGTTACCTCTGCTTGCCAAGCAAGGGTAGACGAGGAGAGAGCAGGAGCTCGCTCTGTTCCCAACACAGCAATAGTTTCACCATCATCGTCCACAACCTTAAAATCTAGATCTTCATTGTACTTTCGACGCTTCACCTGACGCCCTGATCTCCTCTTCTGGACAAGTGAAAGAACAAAGTTTGTGTCATTTATACACACACACAATATAATATAATATATACATATACATATATATACACACACATTATATATATATATATATATATATATACATATATATACACACACATATATACACACACACACATATACACACACACACACACACACACACACACACACATATATATATATATATATATACACACACACACTTTGAATATATGTGTATGTATACTTTGAAGGTAACTGAGGCATTGTACAAAGTTTTTTGCTTCTTTCTTTTAACGTCCCTATTTTTAATATTATGTTGCTGGATATGTTCTGGACAGACCTTGCATACAATCATGTTCAAAAGTTAACTTTAAGGTTAATGGTACAGAAAAATGCTTTTTAAAATTATTTTGGCCTGCCAACTTGATCGGTGAGTCAAGAAGTTAAGGCGGCAGTTCAGTGGCTGTTCAGTGAGAAAAGACAGTGAATTGACAGAGAGCTGCGTTCGGTGAGTGATGTTTGGTAGATGAACACTTGTAGATTTAACCTGTGCTTGTTGTTTTGAAAGCAATAGTATAAGCAGTATTTGACGCATGTGATACATATCACACTAGATGTCGATGCTATTGTGGTAAATGCCACACTCCCGCTGGTAGTGGAAAGCAGTGCAGTACTTAGAAGTGCTTACTGAAGCAGCTTAGCGCCAAATTCATGGGTCTGGTGTAAATTACAAAACACGCAAGGGAAAGCGTAATATTGAGGAAGATCTTATTATACATACAGTGATTCTATGTGAAAGGGGTTAATGTCTAAATTCAAGCCAAAAGAGATTCACCAATGCGCCAACCCCTGTGCGGACTGGCCTAGATTTAACTGCCCTACCAATGTCTAGTTTTTACTGGAAATTATTATGCCCTTATTCATTAATATCTAAAAGATAGAAAAGCACTGAACAAAATGCACAAATGAAATGAACTGCACCAATAACAAAGAAAACTTGGGGTACTCACAGTGTTGTCCATAGCATCTGTGCTCTCTTCTCCTCCCGTAGCAAGTGTACAAAGTGAGGCTGTATCATCACTTTCAGCTGCCTCCTGCGGTGCATCACTTTTCCGCTTCCCTTTTTTCCTTTTCTCCACAGGGACAGCACTCTGCTCTCTGAACAACAAGGGAAAAACATGAGAACATGAAGCTTTTACAATTTATTAAGATCTCTAACAAAGTTAACATACACTTAATATCATATTACACTTTATATCATATATTAAACCATATCATATCACAAGGGGCATCATACTAGGGATCGATGCTCAGAGTTGTTTCTAATATGGCAATAAAAACACTTGAGTACTTGACCACACTTTGATTCTAGTATTATACAGCACTGTGAAGCTCTCCATTTTCTATAATAGACCAGCTTTGATTATGGTGACAACTATAATTCAAATCACAGGTCTATATCAGTGGAGCTGATTTATAACCATTCTAGTGAAAAAAAAAAAAAAAAAGCTTTTACTGAAAAGGCCAAATGTTTACATAGACCTTGGCAAGAACTCCATACGTTTATTATATAAATATTCATATACATTTCATCAAACATTCCCTGTATTAAATCAGATAATTACTTATTTTCCATCAGCTATTTCAAAATAATAGCTAAGAAAGAGATTTATATTTCTATATCAAATCTTTAGATGCACTCCCAATTAACTCTTATTAATAACTGGTGAATCTGAGACACTGAAATGATGTAACAGTGATTTAAATCATGCTTCACATAAGAAAGTAAATACCCAATACCAATATGATTTAAAAAAAAATTTTTTTTTTTACATACAGTAAAATGGGTGAAAACCTGAGATCTTAACTACAGCTGCTGTATGTACCGTAATAGCAGAAACTTTTCTCACAGACATTTCACTACATTAAACAATAAATGTGACAAGTGACAGGAAAATCCTAAACTTTAATGTTGAGTCATTACCATGCAGTTGATTATTTTCCTATAAAAGCATAAGGAGGCTTAGGGTACAAGGCAGGGTACACCCTGGACGGGGTGCCAATCCATCATAGAACACACACAAACGTATATAATGAACATACATTAATGCATAATTGATCGTCAACTCACTTTGGCTTCCTCCCACGCTGCTTTGGTGGCGAGGTCACAACCTTTCCTTGTGTATTGGACTTGAACTCTTGAACATTCCTTTTTCCGACCTTCCCCTCCACCTTCTTTGTCTCTTTTAGCTCCTTGAGGGCTTTCGTTTTCTTCATGAGCAGCCCCTTTCCTTCTTTCTGTCCTTTCTTTTTCTTTGGTCTAATGTCACACTCTCTGTCCCTCATGCCTTTCTTGTCTTTTTTTTTGCGTTTCTTCCTCACTCTGGGCCCACCTCCTCCATCATCCTCCTCGCTATTGACAGGCGAAACCGACAGGTGTTGTTTGGAGCCACTGGACCCTTGGACTACTTCCCTCATCCCAGAGAGCTTTGCGTGAGCCACACAGTGGTTAGATGGGCCATCAATGATGCGGATCTGCTCCTTGCCAAAGTGGCCTATAGAAAAAGTGGTTTGTGAATTCTGCTCAGAGGCAGTGGTTGCTGAAGTAGCTGAGCTGTGCATTAAAATGTGTGTGGCAGACATCTGTAAGACAACAAAACAAGCTAAATAAGTTATACTCACATAATGTAATAATCAAATACAAGAACAACAGAACAATTTTTGTTATACTGCACAAACAACAAAAATGCTATTATTAAATGCAGCATAAAAAAAAATATGTTGCTCCTTAAAACGAACAAAAGCTCCCCCCGCCCCCCTCCCGAGTCTGTGTATGACATTTAACTCCAGGTTTTTACACTTGCACTTGGAATTATTTAGTGCTGCTTTTAATTAAATATACACTAGCTCCTGTCAAATAAAAACTAAATAATAAAAAAAGTCTAGAGCATCATGGGCAGGGTCACCCCACTGGACAGGTGAATATTAAGGGAGAAAAAAAAAACAGAACAAAATCACCTGGTCTTTCTTACATTGTTCTACTGTCCAGTTTTAGGTTAGTCGGTCCCCAGAATGGCCACAGATTCTTGTTCTTGGCTCACATGAGGCGAGTGGAATTGTACTGTGTTTTCTACTATTGTAGCCCATCCACTTTGAGGTTTAAAGCACTGGTCAATCTGAAATGCTTCTCTTGTTCAGGTGCAAGTACATTATCTGATCTTCCACCAGTGCCATAAGCAGGTGCATCCCCAAGTGGTTCACACAAGTACGCCGACATGCGTCGCCAGTAAACATTCAAATCAATTCAAATCTGTATATTACTTTTAACAAAGGTCATTGTTTTAGTTTAGTTTGCAATAAAAGGTTTTTAATGATCAGATCATTTTCCAAGTTTAGCGAAATGAACCCAAGAAGTCAGCTTTCTTGTCTTGTCTCATTCTATGGCACTTGTAGAGCCAACGCTGAGACTGCATGCTTTATCTCGTCAGGACTTTTCAGGTGACACACTCGCAACTATGCAACAACACGCATAACCAGCCTTGCATAGCTCGGAGCAACGGACTTCGATTACTTGCATGAACCATGTTTAACGCCTAAGGCAGCAGCAGTTGCAGACTTCCAGGGACCCAAAACCAGTGCTTAGCTTCCTAATCCCCAAGAGGTCACAGCAATTGTTTGAAGTTTTGTTTGTCAGGATCACATTTTTTAGTATTACATCCCAAAAATACATGGTGTTAATTCCATATGTATTAATATACTGCACTCTCACAGATATCCCATGTTTTGCTAGACCAATTTGAAAAAAACAAACAAACAAACAAACAAAAAAAAAAACAGGTTCTTCTTTAAGGATAGGACACAAATTAAACATGAAATCTGCAGATAGGTATGGGGTTAATATCAATGAATCACAAGCTTTCCACAGCAGGCTTGAATCAAGGCCGTTGTCAGGGCAACAGACTTGCAACTGAGCTTTGGAAAGCAGTAACGCAAGCATGCGATCTCTACGATAACTCTTTGGTCACCACAGGCTACAAAGCGCATTCAGATGGTTCGAAAATGTACGGCGTTATCATGACCAGAACATGACCTTTTTTCCCCTAACAATCAATACAAAAAAGTTAAGAACTAATGTGTTATTGATCATGATTTCAGAACACGAATGCAAACACGCTCCTTGTGTAGAGAAAACCCCTGCTGTGAGCTTGCAGTCATCATCTGGATATACTGTAGCTATACTGTACCTTTCAAAACATATACTTTTACAGATATTTCTGCTTTGTTCTGTTATTCAGAAACACAATATTAAAAAACTTAAGTAACTAGTCATTCATTTATTCCTTATACTTGCAATAACAAGAAACAATGCATTTCATGCAGATTAATGATGACTTATTGCCCACCTTTTATTAAGAACATTAAACATTTGGACGGCTCCCTCCAGAGTATCCAAACTGCATTTCACTAGTTTATCTACAATTATCCTCCCAAAAACATGTCACAGAAAGAGTCGCTGGTAGCATTAATACAAATAAAAACAGTCTATTATGTGTACAGAGTGTTCACATGACTTTCTTCTAGGGTGTACCCTGCCTCAAACACTCCAGGCTTCCCACAGCCCTGTACAGGATAAGTGGTATAGAGAATGAGTGTGTCATTTACACAAACAAAATACATTGCATAAACATGTAGACTGCTCTGCATATTGAATTGAAACTCAAAGTGTCTATCACAGAAATTTCAGAATCAGTTATAAGTTTACCTTGTAGTAGGGATGCCCTCAGGGAATGGACCGCTATTACTTTAAGAAATCAAACCGACAGTTTTCCCAAAATTACCATTTTTCAGATTCAGGAGTTGTTGGCCATATCTCCCTCAATTTCACCCACCCAAGCCAAACCACACCACTTCACCCTCTCACACACACACACACTCGGACACAGGCACACACTCCTAGGAGAAGTGGATTGCCAAATCTCACGAACCCTATGGCCTACAAATGCACCATTTTCATAGAAAACCCAATGCATTCAAAGGCACATACTGTACTTTACAATTTCTCCAGGAATCGTCTCTAGTTCATTTTATTCTTTATTTTTCTCCAGTTGGAAAGTCACATTTACTACCTATATCTGATGCTGAAAAACAGACAGATGCAATATGAAGTACAAAAAGAAATATCGTGTCCTGAAGAGATACAATTTAAAAATCTCCTCAGGGCTTCAGGACGTTTGCACAAGTTATAAATAAATACTTTTTTTTACTTTCAGCATTTTCACGAATGGATTTAGTCAGAAACTATGTGCACAGATATCACCAAAAATGTAAAAAGTGTACATAATTAATAAGCATTAAATTAATATGTAAATACCCTACCCACGAGGTGCCTTAGGGTGTGTATCGTTTACACAACATTAAAGAACAGCTTTTTACTGAAAAAATACATACACTTCAAATAAACAATATGTTTAAAATATACATATATATAAGTACATACAAAACAAGTTATTTATTTATTTATTTATTTTTACATACTACCCTAACCCAACAACGATAATTTACACCAAGAACAACAAAGTAGTTAGTGTTCTTAGTTCTGTTTTCAGTATGCTCCGAACAAGCTTCAAATTTTAGTAATTCTTTTGCAGAAATATGTCCATATTTGTCTTACCTGGCAAAACACCACACCACTCCCGATTTTGCTAGAGTTGGTCTGACTGGGCCCGGGAATGCCCACACTTCCAGCTTATATTAAATACGAGCTCTTAAAAACACGGTGAATCCCTCTGCTTCAACACATTAGGTTGTGTTTCTCCCTTTACACATGTCAGAATCCTCTTTAGGCATTTAATTTAATTTAGTTAGAAAGCTAACGCTACCTTCTGCCATTAGAGCAAGTGTAATTACTGCATACACACTCTGCAGTCACGCAGATGCTCACATTTCTGAAATTCTCATTTCCCGAGTTTTAATTTGGAATGTGAAAACAACATGCGCACTCCCGTTACTACAAACATGTAGTTTGTTATTAGTGTTATTAGAGCTTTCTGAGTCGCGTTCACGTGCATTTTCTCAGTCTGGAAATAATTTTGCATGTGCGGTGACAAGGAAGTGAGGCACTGAAATCTGCGTTCTGATTCGGTTCTAGTACATACCGGTTATATACTGTAGGCACATTGGTTTCGGTACACAACCCTATGAGAGCTCATAGTTGAGTTTTGAGATGATCTACGGCATCTAAGGAGGACAAACATCACTGTTTCTTTATAAACCTACAGGTGGTACAGGTGGTACAATTCACATATTTTCCTCGACTATATAAGCCGGTTGTCCACCACACGACATTCATAAGTTATACATGAACTGTAGGATGCGGCAGTCACACCCAGCACCACTTGGTACTGAGGAGACCAAGTTCAGCAAGGTAGCTAATCAGAGCAGCATCGTAGCTAATTCGTCTTCTAAACACACATTCAGGGCTGGTCTGCCACAACAACAAAAAAAAAAAAAAAGAAGTGCCACCTTGAGGCACTATTTGGTAGTACCCTATAGTCTCTGCACGCTATTACACTGTTACAGAATATTGGACAGTTTGAGAAAAAAATATATTTTATATTAAATTATATATATTCGAGGATGGCAAAATTTGACCATTTCCCTTTGACTATGTTTAACAATCGTTTTTACAGGGGGAAAAAAAAAAAAAAACATTAGAAAATGAAATAAATAATACACATCTTTGCTTCCTAATAAAAGTTTTGTGAAGGTCTGGTCAAATTCAATTTAGTCAAATTTTGGAGAAAATTAGGTTGGGTTGGGTGTTGCTTTGCTTCGCAGGCAGGCGACACAAAAACTGAACTAAATCCTTCTCTCTACTATTATTTTGACTTTTCACTTTCTTAAAATAAAAGTAATTCTCATGCCTTGTTAGCTTTTTTCTTTGAAAATTGTGCCAAACCATCAGATACTCTTAACGACTTGAAGTACAGTCAGAATTGTGCAGTTCTGCTGATCTTGTGATTGATCATTGTTCTTATAAAAACACAGGATATTTGTTGTTTTAAATAACGAGTCACATTTAAATTTAATGTGCTTTAGTTGGCAATGAAAAGTTGTTAAGGCATTACATTTCATTTAGGTATTTAATAGTGAATGTAGCTAAAGTCATATATTGGACGTACACTTAAACTAATGGCTCACAGCCATAGTGGTTCCATCCTTGCCATTTGAAGGACCACCGCAGACTGCTTCGACTACCCGAGACAATTCACTGCTACCTCGCACTACATGCTAGACCTCACTGAGGGGTTAGTGGAGCAGCACACGTCCTGAAGACACTCCAAAATAGGCCATCATTACTGCCTCTGATCTATTCTGCTGCACTACACTGGCCGCACTCGCTGCACTCAGTCTGGGCCAATTAAGTTAAAAACTGTCCGATTCCGGTCACCGGCCAGATGATGAGTGCATCTCTCATAGCTACAGTGCCATTGACAATATTTCTTCAATCCAATTTAAGTCTTTCAAAATAGAAATTCCAGCTAAACTGTTTACATGGATTCCAATGGGATAAGATGTGCATTTGAATGTTCAAAGCATTTAATCAGTATTTAACTTTGGTTGTTATGTGCAAAGTGGTTCAACACACTTAATCTCTTAACTTAACCTTTGTCTTTTATGACTTCTGTGTTACGACTGGTTACAAGAATTCAGTCTATACTTTATTAGATGTTTCATTAAGTGTGAAATGTTAGCTAATCAGTGCCCCGGTCCTCCGTGTCAGAAGTAAAAATTGGTGAGAAAGTTGTCCTCACGTTCCCTCCTGGCACTCATCGTGTCACCTAATATTACCCCTTCATGAGGCAACCATGCACAGAAGGAACATATTTATTCCAATAAGAGAGAACTGTCAAATCAACTGTTTCTATTTAACAGATTTTCAAAGATTTTACATCACCCCTTCAATTCCAATTAAAAAATCATTTTGATCTGGCCAGATCGGGCCAATCTGTTCCAACTGAGATGGTGACAAGATGCATTTAAATTCTAATAAGGCTTTTATTCTTCATTAGTGGAATATTGTAAACACAGCTACAGACTAGGTTTCTGAAGCCATGGCTTGAGTCAAGTTGGATTTCTACCAAATTAACACAGAGCTGACCATATTTCCACCCTATACACTCTCACTGAAAAATACACTGTTCAAAATTATTTTTTTTTTTTTTTAAATTGACAGTACAGTATGAAGGACCTGGTCTCGCTCGTCACAACTCCCGACATTAAACTCCTGCTATATGCAGACAACCTGGTGCCACCTACGCTGCACAGGGTGTGCAGCAGAGCATGAACCTGATGCTGCAGTACTGCCAGACCTGCATCCTGACAGGCAACTTAAAAAAATAAATGAATAAATAAATAAATTGCTAGACAGAATTAAGCAGTAATCCATTACTTAAAGTATACAAAACGGCAACTGAATTCTGGAAACAAGAGGGTGACACACACTCGTATCATACAGTAAAACCCAGTACCTACAGCTGAGCAAACGACACCAGTCCTTTTATCCAACTGGTCCTGGATCACTGCCCCATAATCCACACACAGACACAGTAAAGACAGAATAAATCAGCAAACCCCATTAGAGTTAATCAAATTATACCAACACTAAAAGTAAACTATTTGACCCATCGGAAAACCCAAACTAAACTTCAGAGTAAATGTGCAATGTTATCTGGCCCAGGGTGGCAGATTATCTGAGCAGAGTGACTGAAACAAAACTGAGAAACACCTTGAGAACTTACAGACTCGGAGACCATCACATGACCATAGAGACGGGCTCAAACAGACAGTCCTGGCTGCCCTCTGTCAGCAGTGCACTCTAAATAAAACAGTTAAATAAAAAAGTTTAATTGCCTCTCATGCCTTGACAAACTGCCCCACCTAGTGGGGAGCCCCACCTAGAGCTTCACACTAGCAGTATGTACACTAAACTGTCAGGGGAAGAGGGGCAGTGAGTGACCACCGTATCTCAGTTTTTATCTTCCATTTTCTCTTTTTCTTGTATGGTAATGTACATCACTGTTTCTTTCTGACTGTATTCTTCAACGTATTTATATTTGCTTTTATCTACTCATTTCTGTATGCCAGGGAAGTTGTTTGAAAGTTAAGTCATCTCAAGTAGACTAATTCCTGTTGGCTTGAATCATTCCACTACTCATCCAAGTAGCTCTGCTAGACTATGACTAGGGGCCCATAGGGGCCCCAAGGTGTTCTGCATATGCTTGACCCCCCCCCCCCCGGACACACTGGCTTTATCGCGTCTGAATCCCACCTGAGCGCACCATTCGCCAGCTGGACGCTGCTTCCGACCTGCATGTGCAGAACCTTCCGCTTTTCCTCAATTTCTTCCCTTCCTCAACACCTTTCCTTGTTTTCCTAATAAAACTACCCTTTTCCCATAAGAACTTGCCTCATGTCTGTGTGTCAATACTACGCCCCGAGTCAAAGATCTTACGTGGAGAATGCAGCATGGGAACACCTGGCGGCGACCACGAGTTGGGTCGTTATCAAGGCTGAGGTTTTAATCACGGACAGGCAGTCATTTGTGGCAGCTGTGAGCTCGAAGCTGAGGGAGGGGTAAAGTTCCAAATCTTTTTTCACTCCTCACTCACTGCCACTCACTATCATGTGCCTCATGGATTTTAAAGACGCCGGCCTGTTCACCGCTGTTTGGCTGCTTGCCGAAGAACAGCCACTTTAGGACTGTTTTCACTCCTTTTCTCCCTTTCTTCCTCCTCCCACCTTTCCTTGTTTTCCTAATAAAACAACCCTTTTCCTGAAAGACCTCACTTCATTCCTGTGGTGCACCCCAAGTCAAAGATCTTACACAGCATTTGGTTGAATCTGAGAGTATAGAATTATACAATTCATAATTCAACTTACTATTTCAACCTGACTAAGCACTGAGGTCATAAATAAACACCAGAGAAACACCTGGTTCCACTGTCAGCCATACACACTTATGCCAGAACACTGACTCCACCACATTTGGCAGATGATGTGGTATGCTCTGGATCATGAGCTGTTCATTTCTTTCTCCATAATTCTCTTGCCATTTTTCTGTGACTAATTAATATTGGTTTAATTAGTCCAAAATATTAGCAAAGTTTTTTAGTACAGTGAAACTTGGTATTTCTGTTCTTGAGCATTACCAGTGGTTTGCACCTCGTTATGAAGCATCTGTATTCACTTCATAAAGCAGTCTTTTGACTTAATGGTTATGTAATGGTGTTCTTCACAATAGACTGAATTCTGCTGCCCTGCCATCCACATTTTTGTCTTCTGTGGTCTTCCATGCCTGTTGCTGACCTTAGCAGATAATTCTTTTTCAGAATGTTTAAATCGTTGTATTGGACACTCCCGACGTGTTGGTTGTTTCGCTGATGGGTTTATTTTGGGGATTTTTTCTGCCTAATGATGCCCTACTTCATTTGCATAGACACCCGTTTGGACCTCCTGTTGGGAGTTCAAGTGAACATCCATCAAATGTAAAAGTTACACTCCAGAACCACCTCCAGGCTTCTAATCTGCTTGAGTAGTCATGAAACAATGAGGGAAAAGGCCACACCTGGCCATGCACCTGCTTGTCAGCCTTTTGTTCCATTATTTATGATCCAGTCGACATCACGTAACTTCCGGATTATGTATTTCTGTAATTATTTTCCGCCTGTAACCAAGCTTTCAGAATACAAGTGTCCATATGTGCCATGACAATAAAGCAACCTTTGAATCTTGAGAGAGAAAAAACAGAAAGGGAGGAGAGGTTTTTTGCACATGTCCAACCCCCACACTTGCACATGGTGGATGACGAATATAAACATATTGCAAAAAAGGAATAAATATTAAATCAGTTCCAGAGTGCAGTGATGTAAATTGGAATAATGCTTAAGATTTAAAATCTTTAATTTAAAAGTACAGAGCGAGAACACATGCAAGGATAAAAAGAAAAAAAAAGAAAAAAAAAAACCCATACCAAACATAAGTAAAGGAATTACATTCCCAATGAAAACATGATTCCCTTTCTTTAAAATAATGCTACTTTTACCAATTGACAGGTTCAAATTACACACACAAAACTTGGGATGAAAAAAGTGAACACTATCTTTTCCTGCCAAGATGTTATTTATTCCACTAAAATTAGCCTATATTTAGGCCTATATGTACTTTTTGTTTACAGCCTACCTGAAGACTCTAAGACTAAAAGGTCTCCAGTCCCTGTCTCAGATTTCAGCCTTCACACATTTTCTTAAAAGACACTATTTTTTTTTGTGTCCTCATGATAAAGGTGATGAAGGTTTTTGAACAGGTGCTCTACTTGCTTTCTTCTTATTATGTTTTTGTCAGTGAAAACAAGGGTGATGCACATTATCCAATACCTATATTCAACATAGTCAAAAAAGTTCTAAGTAGAGTCTTGGTGCGTATTACATCTACTCGGTTAATGTCTGAATGCATGTTAATAGGGGACAGGTGAACAGATACAACAGCATGAATCTATAAAATAATCTACATATAATGCAACTGCCATGTCAGGTAAAGTACATCCTATAATACACGTCTTCATTTTCATAGTAAATGCCTATAAAAAGATTCAGCCTGGTTGCCGAATGCACACATCACCGTCTGCCTGCTGCTATGCAAATACTGTGTGATGATGCAATCAATATACAAATTAATGTGTGATGTCATTTTCTAGAGACTTTTCCTGCAGGCTTAGGATATTTTAGATTGAAAATAGCTGCCTACACCAACCTTATAAAATGAAAGCACACTGCCAGCACAGACAAGGAGGACAAAATCACCAGAAGGACATGCAAAACAAAGTTTTATGAGAAAATGGTGGTTTGAAGATGACCGTGTTTCAAGTGGTTGGCTACAGTCTGTACTGAAAGGAATGTGTATGTGACACAAAAAAAACTCAATTTATTATTTTGTCTGATAAAAAAATATAATTGGCCAGTGAACTTTTTATCATTGTTTTTTTATCATCAACTTGGCTGGTGATTTTGGACTTCTGCACTTGGATTTTTGAAAGTTAATTTCAGAGCATTTTTCCCTACACTCACATGCACATAGCAAACAAAACTGATGCACCATTGATGTGTTACAAAGTGAAAATGAAGCTTACAAGAGGGGCTACAAGCAATGTGAAATAGTAAGAGCTGTGACCATTAACACATTAGAAGACCTGCAAGCACTCCTAACAGGAATGGCAGCATGCTTTGAGCAAAGAGAGATGGGGTGACTGGCAGTGGGTTGTAAATTAGGAAGGGCTAAGAAGAAGTCAATTGAGACCAAAATTCATTAGAAGAATGATCTGAGTGGAATGAGGGGCATCCACGAGAAAGACCGAATCTGAGTGTCTATGATCCACTGCATAGTAAAAAATACATGTCTGAAATTCTCAGAACAGACAGCATCAGAGATGCTTCAGAGGAAAAGAAACATCTGCAGTCCTTCAGAGAGTGTGTCTATGATCCTCCAGAAAAGAAGAGAAGAAGAGCTGAGGGAAATGAGCCTGTGAGCTTTGAGAAACCGGAATAGTTTTGTTTTTTTTAGCTTTTAGAGACAAGGACAGAAACAGACTTGTGTGAACAGGGATTGAATGAATGAGGGTTTGGATGCACAGAGCAAGGATGCCTGGATGAATAGGAGATGCTGGGATAAAGTGGACAGAGAAAAGTTGTGAGGCTACCAATCTTTAAAAATAAATAAATAAATAAATAAAAAACACTAATTCCAGGGAGCAGTGAAAAGGAGAGCTGTTAAAATGCATCAAAAGATAGTGTATGCATAGTGATGCATATGGAGTGCAAAGGTAGACCGATTTGACTTGAGGTCACATAAAAGCTAATATGCCCTGCCACACGGCAAAAATTATATACAGGAATGGTTTCGGGAAAAAGACTTCCAAAGACTCCAAATTCCCCAGACCTTAATACAATTGAGCATTTGTAGGATGTACTGGAACAACAAATGCAATCCATAGAGTCCCACCTTGCAACATACAGGATTTCAATTCAATTTTATTTGTGGTCTCTGTCACAAAGCAGCTAAGAATCTGCTGCCAACATCTTGCTGCTCAGAATGAGACCGGGACACATACGCACAGACAATGTGGCACTTGCTGCGCTCACGGTCACGAATGCTCTCCAGCCTAACAGTTTTATTTCCGATGACAAATGAGTGGTTTCTGTTTTTGTCTTTGGTATACTGGCGACACACGGGACAGCTCATCACCACAGCCTCAGCATCATACTGCAGAAAATCGGTCGTCTTCAAAGTGAGATTTCTTACAAAATCTCTTTCATTTCTGCTTTGTCCTTCTTTTCTTCAGTGACGGTGTGCTTTCGTTTGGAAGGTTGGCTGACTCTTTGTGTATATCGCATATACTGGCTAGCCACGTAGGTAGGCTGAAGCTAATGTTATCTAGCAGCAGACAAGCTGCAGCCAGGTGACATCTCCGAAGAGAAAACAGTGGCATGGTACGTTTGCATCATGTTGAAGTTTGTGTCTACTCCTGCAAAGCTCAGACATGAAGACAGCAGAGGAAAAAGAAGGAAAAAGAAGCTGCAACATTACCAAAACAAAGACTTAAAAAACTAAATTACATGGCTATGTTGTTAGGAACCTACCATGTGGCAGATAGCCCTCTGAGATTTACTCGCCAAACGGAAAAACTACCCACATGCAGCGCTTAGTGGTTGTTAATTTCAGCCAGTCTGTAACCCAAATGTGTGAAATATGTGAAAGCATTTTTTTATATTATTAAAAATGGACAGTGAATGAAATGAAATACAAGGACAGTTTCATTATGCGGTTAAAATATGTCAAAATAATTACAATATTGTGAAAATATATTCTTATATGTTCTATATTTATTACACGCAAAGAGAAATATTTGTAGTCTCTTTTTATTTTGATTATATTATTATATTATATTACAGGTCAAATTATTAGAATATTTCATTGAATTTGAGTAAATTCCTGATTCATACAATATAAATACGACGTATGTCTCAGTCTAGTTCAGTACACACATGGGGAAGACTGCTGACTGGACAGATGTTCAGAAGATTGACACCACAGTAAGACACCATCTGTAAGCCACAGATGGAATGGTATTGAAGCATATTCATCAAAGCTAATTCAAGAACTTGGTAGAGCTTCACAAGAGTGAGGCAGGAGTCAGTGCTTCAAGAGCAACTACACACAGACATGTTTGGGAAATGAGCTTCAACTGTTGCATGCCTAACTCAAATGAATAGAGATAGAAAAGAAATCTACCTCAATGATGATCTGTCATTATTTTGTGTGGCAATTCTCTGACTGTTTTCTCTAATTATGTTTCAATTTATATATGCTTGCATTGAAGATGTTAAAATGCATTATTTTAGAGAAACTGCAACAAGTGTTACACTCGTACGCGTACAATGCCAGGAAGTACAGCATCCTGTCAGGTAGGAGAGCACCATTTTCAAAGTTTGTTGTGAATGTGACTTAAACTCATTTTAACATGCCTTAAAACCTTAAACATTAAACCCACCATGGGCAATAAAAAATGCATTAAACAAAACTGACATTATTCCCATTGCTATCATAGGCTGGAGTACATTTTATTGTACTGAAAGTGAAGTGTGTTTTGCATCTTCACCTTTTTTTACCAACTCGGACACTGCGCTGCACAATACTCACCTGGACTGATTGAGCGAGACAGACGTATTAAATGTAAAGCTCTAACCAGTAAGAACAGTACACTTAGCATAGGACTAATCATTACGTGCACTCTCTTTCGCCCTCTTTTTTGTTGACTTCCTTTCAAAAAACTGATTTCTGTCGTGAATATATTTATTTTTAATATCGTATATGTTGTTTGCTGGAGTCAATGTTCGGGATGTCTGTATTAGCAATATTTGAAATTGAATGAATGAAGTCGTCATCGCTGCTCACGTTCCCATCCTCCAGTATTTTAACGATTCTCAGGTTTACATTCTTTAGTTCCAAATTATTCCGCTTAGTTCACTGCTCACCAAATAAATGAATTATACTCGTTCATGTACAACAGTATTCACAAGTTAGTTTGTTTTTCTTACCAGAGCTGTCAGAAGCGAATCACATAGAAGCAGGAAGGAGACAGGGAGAGAGACACCCGACCAGGTCTCCCAAATGCTTGTTCCCCCATGAGTGTACATTGGATTTAAAAAACAGCCTGCCGTGCAATCATGGCAGGGGGTCTTTTTGACATGATGGCCTGACATGCCTGTACTATTTATTATACGAGAAACACTCCAACCCACAGAGAGCCCAGTGCACTGGCCATCTCCTCCAGCGTGGCTCTCCAGAGAGTCTAGAAATTTACTTGAGATGATTATACAGTAGGGCTGAAACGATTCCTTGAGTAATTCGATTACAAAAAATAAATCGAGGCAAAATCTTCTGCCTCGAAGCTTCTTTCAATTAATTAAGTTATGTTTTGGCACAATTATTTGCTTGGTGTGACGCAGCGTGCTTCCAGATGCAAGCCGCCAGTAAACACCGACAAAGAAGAAGCGCTTACGTCACCAACAAAGCGGAAGGAGACGAAAACGCGCTGTGTTGGTTTGAGGGAGTGTTCTGTTGCGGGCTGCAAAATGTGAGGGAGCGATAAAAATATATTAAAATTTATTTTTTAAAAAGTGTGCCCTATTTTTTTTTATGCTTAAAGTCATTTGAAATACCTTTTTTTAGTTTTTGCATCTTAGAAAATGCTTTAAAATAAGAATGCATGGCACTGTAATGCACTTAATTAATCTCAGTCAACTTTAAGCTATTCCTTGTATTGTGAATAATAATGTTTATTTTTGATAAAATGCTGTATGCATTTAAAAAATAAAAGTAGATTTTACTAAAAAGAAAACCAATTAATCTTTGTTTCTCTTTTATATTTTACATTGCTGTTTAATTAAGCAAAAGTACATTTTACTCGATTACATTTTTGGTAGAATACTCGACTACTAAAATATTCGATAGCTACAGCCCTATTATACAGTCATCATAAGATCAAAACATCTTTGCGGCTGTAGGTGAGTTTTGCATGAACAAAATGTTTTTTTTTTTGTTTTGTTTTTTACAACAACACAAAGAGCACAGAGAGGAGATCCTCGATTGCCTGCATCTATGTAATTTCTTGCTTATCAGCATTTCACCCATTGTATAACAGTACCAGCAGAGCAGATGAGAAGGCAACTGGCCCATCAGTTCTGCTAGCACTTTAGCTAACACTGGCCATAATCAGTGACAGATCTTGAGAGTGACTCATAGATGATGTGTTAAAAGATATAGAACTGGAAATAACTTTTTCATGTTTCTTATTCTACTCACATTCATCACAGTTAAATTAGTCAGACAACTCCAATACATCAAACACTTCAAACATCCTTGCCAATGCTATTGCACTTTTAATTAATATTTATTTTTGCACAGATATTTTTATTTTTTTTTTTACTTAAAAAGGTAGGCAAACTGTTCCACTGTACAGACTTGCAGTACTGCATTCTCACTAGTCAAATGCACCTGTGACAGATCTGGGGCTGAGATATGGTGCATGTTCCCACAGTTATGATCAGTCACTCTGAACCTAATCCACTTTCCTCTGGAAGCAGACCATGAACACAAATTTAGTTTGCAATAACTGCATTTTTTTCAGAAAGATTAATAAACTGGGCAACAGAACATTAAAGATGATTTATTAATAGGCGTAGTGAAAGTTCTTATGGTTTGTGATATTGATGGGACGATCATAGTTTATAGTCGACGCACAGTCGATTTCCTATGCATTTCAGGCAATCAACAATGCATAAATGGCAATCGATTTTAATTAAAATGGCTGTGTAATGGAAACATGCATGTAGGAACACAAGTATGTATAGTGCTGATACTGCGCATGCTCACCACATGGTTGTGTAAAATGAAAGATTTTGTATCTCAAGTTGACCTCACGATTTTCCTGGAAAAAACGGCTGCAACTGAGTGTGGATTTACTCTGATTTTACTAAATAAAAAAATTATACAAGAAAACACCAATGAAATCTGTCAATGTGCCGCTGCTTTGACAACTGTGACTATAGTTTAATATATTGAGTTTTCATTTTAGACCTACAGTATATAAATTATAAATTTTCTTTCACTCACTCTCAATATCACTTATCGTTACTGTTGTAGAGGCTTGCAAGAGACCTGGCGCTATTCACAAAAGGACTCGGGACAGTCCTGACTGTGGGGGTAAACCGGAGAATCCGGATGAAACCCAACAAGCTTGTGTGGAAAATCCAAACTCAATGCACACAGACATGAAGGCCGGACTAATAACATCAACCCTGGATGAACGAGACCACAGTGTGGACCATTATGACACTGTGCCACCACGGTACATATGATTCAGTGTTAATAAAAAAACTGTAAACATATAAGAGAAAGGTGTCATGTTTGTCACAATTTTTGATTTGTGAATAAACTGACATTCATTGTGCTGAATTAATTTGGGCATTTTGCGATTATATACATATATATAAAGAATTTCTTTTGTAAAAAGAAATGAATAAATAAAACTAATTACTTCATACTTCATGAAGCCACAGAAATTACAACATTGAATTATTAAGAAACAAGTACTATTGCACTTAAGAGTTTTAAAGAAGCATTGTACTGTTAAACCAACTATAAAATGGTCACCAATTGGTTTAGTTAAATCATTTAAGAAACTTGTGATTGAGTGTGGAATGGTTACCGACTCCCATCACAAGTTTATCATTATGCATTATAATTTGCAGTTCAAATATGCTAAGATTTAAGGTAGTTTTCAAATCACACACACACACACACACATAAAATTAGCAAAGGTCCCAAAACACACTCCAATCCCTACAGATTTTTCCCATTTTAAAAGATATGTGGATTAATATGATCTCTGTGGCTAACTTGCCATCTATTTGCAAAACTGTACAAAATATACTTTTGGGGAAAAAAAGAATGCAAATAAAATCTGGTTTCATAGGACAGAGAAGTGGATGAAAGTGATGAATCATAACTGCGAGGAAGTTGTCTCCATCACCAAAGTAAACTTGAATCGCAAACTCTGTAAGTAAATGGAAAGGAAGTGTGAATGTCTCAGTGTTCACAGATCTGGAGAACTCTGTGTGTGACTACCTCTGCATGCACACTTCACTGCTCCATGCTCATGAATACATTTGCATGCACACAATCCATGATGCCTTGTGCTTAATGTTAATGATCATGTCCGCTGACGCCACTGCACACACTCCGCCGAACACACTATTCAAACACCATCATTTGCAAACTTAGGCAAACAAATTTTATATTAATAAAGCCTAAATGAGTGGGACAAAAGTCTTTTTATATCTGTTATAAGGAAACGTTTTCTGAGCAGAAATTCTGGGCAATTTATAATATTATTTTATAAACAAAAGTAAGTTATATTATTAGATTCAGGCAGCTAAAATGGACCAGAAATTATTTCTCAGTATTTTTAGAGTAAATGGCTATACACAATATCCACCGCATGCACAATTACTAGGCAGGTCGTATTCCTGAATGTTAATTTTATTGTTGAACAAATACAAAGCTCTCAGGCAAAAATGTTAAAGCTCAAACCTGAATGTTTAACAAAAGAAAAGTTAATTTTGGCTTTCTCAGGGGAATACACAAGCATGTGTGCTGCATACGTTATGCAACTTAATTGAAAAACTAAATTTTCCCCAACTCACTTGTTAGCAAACAGCTAACAGGCTTTCACATTCTGTCAGTGTACATTACGTCATGTATGCTGTGTGGATGTCGATGCAAAGAAAAGTTGAGTATCTCCGTCTAGGGACCACAACTTCTTTGTGCCAAGATTTAGGCAGCTAGTTGGAGTCAGACCGTGCCATTTCTCAGACTAAACTGCTGTGTATTTTAACTGTCTTTGGGTTGTTCACATATCTTTTGTGTGGTAAATTTCTCATTTTAAATGGAGACGGACAGCAAGCATGCTTACAATAGAGAGCGACACCAGCAGAAAGTTCATGCATTTTCCATGCACATCTACGCCACAGCAAGTTGAAAAACCCCAACTTTTCAAAATGACACAAATACTTGTGAGAAGAACCAACCAATCAGCTTTACTCTCTGTCCTCCTGGACCAGCTGGTGAAATTCTCGGTATTTTCCTGTTTTAAGTGCAAGCTCACAAGCGCTTTGGAAAGTAGAAAAAGGCTTGTGATCATGTAACTTTTATTTTAATCACCTTGATATTACAGGGTCTTGTTGTGTTGTCCTTTAAAGTCAGTTTGTTTAATAGGTTTATTATACAAACATAAAAAATATACTTTAAGATTATTCTCTTGAAAAAAAAATTTCTAAATTTTTTTTTTCTTCCTGTAATTTTTTTTTTTTTTATGTTGACAGTTGGAGCTGTTTAGGATCACAAGCAACAATCTGCAGGCAAACATTTATTTTTCACTAATTTGGAACATATTAGAAATCTTTGACACGTGAACATAAGTTGATTAAGAGTCGATTTGGTTTAATCATCTGATTGCAGTTAAACAATGGCATTTTTTCCACTAGGTTTAAATGTATTGTCTAAAATTTCCTTAAATGTAAATATAGAGTATAATGCTTGTAAGTCATCAGCTAATTTAATACAAGACAACTGCTTTATCTAAAATCACCAATCGTTCCAAACCTTTGACTTCGAACTGAAATCAGATCTGGACATTTGAATATTTAAGGTTGAGAGCCCCTGACCTATGAAGTCTGTCAGCCTCCCAAATCATGTTCAAAGAGGTGTATTATCTTCCTGCACTGTAAATCTCATGTTTATAAAGGACCCACCAGTTCTCAATGGGGGTTTAAGTCAGACGAGGAAGGGCCAAGGTCATTATTCTGTCAGCTTTGAGGCCTTTGATGGCTAGCCAAGCAATCGAGTACTTGGATGCATGTGATGGAGCATTGTCCTGCATAAAAAGTCTTCTTAAATGATGCAGAATTTTTCCTGTAACACTGTTTGAAGAAAGTTTATTATAGAAACCAAAGTTCATTGAGGAAAGCCACATCCTCAACCCAAAAAGGTCTAGCTCAAACCCTCTCCAACCTTGCTGCTGTCTGACTTGAAGGTGCTGTGTGTTTGTTAGTGATCTGGCCACGGGCCCATTCAACTGGTCCATCAGGAGTCACTTTCATTTCATTTGTCCATAAAAACCTGAGCGAGTGTTGTTCAATGTTGGTCATGTTTCAACTTTCCTTACCTTGGCCATGCCTCTGAGCACTAAACAACTTGTACTTATAGACATTCCAGACAGGTTCCATTTCTTTAATATAGTGGCACAGGAGGACAAACGGTTCCTGGTAGCTTCACATTTAATTCTTCTTCTATTCTTACGTCTCTTGCAGATCATTTGTGCCTTTTCTTCTTTATACTTATTTTGTAACCCTATTGACTATTCGCAAAAAAAAAAAAAAAGTTTGATTACCCAGTGGTCATGAATATTGCATCCCTCTGAAACATATTTTGACCATTCAGTGTCGGTTAAATCTCTTTTGTTGGCACATTTTGATTTTTAATTATGTTAGGCAACACTCTCCCTCATTGCACAAATACATATCACCCGAGTACATACTGTATAGTACCACACTTTCTATTGGGTAGAAAACATTTTGCACTGCGAGAGCTTCACAGCCCATGTTAACACAACATTTATAGAGCGGTAACAACAAAGCAGCACTAATTGTGAGATGCAATCACTGGCAAGGCAGTGTGTAATGCAACACCAAATTAGACTGAAATAAACTGTTTTAGTATATTCTATACATTTAAATATATCTGCATGATCTGCATATGCTCCGCAGTTCCCATCCCGGGTTTTGACCCAAAAGTTAAACAAAATGCGGAACAGCGGAGCAAGCCACTAACAATATGGTGGTGTCATCTGCCTTTAGATAAATCAAGTTAAGGAATCTCATTTATACAAAAAGTAAAGTATATAGAATGTGTGAAATCCAAAACGCTACTGTTTGATTTTTAACAAATACTCTTACATATTATTCCTGTCTTTTAAGCCCTTCATTAGCTTCCAGTGAGTTTAAGAGCCCAATTTAAAATGTTATTATTTGTTTATAAGTCTCTCAAATGGCTTAGCTCCAGGATATCTAACCGAACTGATTCACCTAAGCAGCCACTTAGGTTGTCGTATTTGCTGCTGCTAGAGCTGCCCTGGTCAAAACGCAAGTTTGTAAGGGGGGGGGGCGTCATGGATCAGGCATTCGGGCATTCGCTGTGGCTGCCCCCAAACTGTGGAATAATCTACCTAATGAGCTTCAATGTGTTACAGATCTTTCCACTTTTAAAGTTATGTCATTACAATTTTACTGTTTTTCTTTTGTGATGTTCTTAATATGTGTACTGATTTATTTTCAATGTTTGTTATGTTTTGCAACAACCATCAGGTTCCTGTTGTGTATAGCACAATAGCACAACACAACTAAACGAATAAATTTGTACTTTTGACTTTGAAAGTACAGCACTGGAATGTTGTTCATATTTTTACCGCTCAACATTATACCAGTTTGCCGCGAACTAACTTTTTGTTGATTGTTTTGGTCTGTGATGTAATAGGTCAACCAGGAATACAGAACTAACAAGCTGAAAGGGGCACACATCTCCACCTATTGTCGAGGTGCCATGCTTGTACACGAACAGGAACAACTATTAAGACAGGAACAGTTGTCCAATTAAAAGGGTAAGTCGAGCTATAACCATAGCTCAACTTTGCATGTAAATGTACTAATTAATATTCGCCTACAAAGCCAAAGTCACGCCCAGCCCACGCCCAGCTAAAGTCATGCCCAGCCTAGCTGAAAGCTCTTCTCAAACGCTGCTGGGTTCAATGCCCTTGACTCTGTGGTATGGCTCAATTTGAGCAATCATCCCTCAAGTAACAAGGAAAACATGCATTAAGACTTACCTCTGTGCTGGCATCCAAGTGGGGAAATCAACTTCCCCTGACTATTTTTACAGCCACATCACATGCTATCTTTACAAAATACTTAAGTGAAAAAATAAATCTCATGATTTGTGACTTCTGCAATTTCTAATAAACATTTTAGCTTAATAGAATTCAATAACTCAATGTAATAAGCATCACAATATTTAAATGGAGATCACTAAGCACTTTAAGGTTTGTATAGGGGTATCAGCTAAATAATGTTAAGTTAATTAAAAATAAAGAAAGATATTCATCTCTCTCCAATTTATGCAACTTTTTGATGCTCAAAAAAATATATATAAATATTGTACACTTTAATTAGCATCCTATGTCTGACAGAATAAAAACACGTAAATCCACACATGTAAATGCATTTTTCACCAAGAGTCACTGCAAAAACAGGAATTATTGCTACCCACATTTTTCCTGAAATCCAGACTTTCATTCCATCCACATAAAATTTGTATTAGCAGAACTATAAATGCGTTAATCTTCATATAACTAAACAATCCTTTATATGTGTAAAGCATGCTGTAGTGATAAACAATAAACAATGCTGGCAGTGCATTGTGAGTAATACACATTATTTGGCACCATATAATCTCTCAAAAATAATGGCTATAAAGGACAGTTATTGTCGGGCATTGAAGATCTACTAAAAGTAAATTCTAGTGTTTAAGACAGAGATGATGTGTAATCAAGGTGAAAGCAGGCTGGTACGGTCTGATACTGCATGCTACTAAAAGTTTCAGTGGCAGTATGCAGTACTGGAAAGAGGGAAGAACAGCTGCCTGCCAAAACCTGCATTCAAGACCAGTCACAGTTGCACTTTATTCATTTATTTATTTTTTAATCTGCTAATGTTATGTCATCTTACAACTCAGTCTTCTTATTAACTACTTCTAAGTCGTTCTGAACTGCCTCTACCCCGGGTTGTCTGTGTCACATTTTGCTCTTTCATTACTGCTAGTTAATGTGAGCGCGAGCTTCCAGCCAACACGTTGGACCTGACTGTTATCCAGTACTGCGAGGTTTCAGCAGACAGACATTTGCTGCAAAATCTCCCAAGTAAAATGTGTAGCAGAATAACTTATTGATATTCTGTTTTATTCCAAAAAGCGACAGCAGCTTAGACAAACTGTTCGACAGTCGACGAACAAAGAATACTCTTTAAACTGTACATAACTTTCATAAATCCTTCTTTACTTCCTAAACACAGAGCCTGTGAAAAAGTGCATTTTAATTATTGTTCTGTGATGTTCAATTAAAGCAAAACAAATTATGAGGATTTTGGAAGTTTTTTTTTTCTTCTCATGTAAGCCTGTTAAATGTTGCACCGTAATCGTTAAAACAAATCTTTTGCTGTACACAATGTCAAGTCCTTGTAATCTCTTTCAACTTCAAACATGTATCAAAATATTGAAACTTTTTTCTCTCTTTTTTTCAAAGCACGCATGTTGCTGGGAAGACGTGAACGATACGAAGGCTGTGGTAGTAACATCAGGAAGAAGGCAAAACTACTTTTTACCCCTGTGTATAATCCATACTTAAATGCAAGCTGGAGTTTCTAAACTTTCGTAGTGATCCCAGATCAGTTTTACAACAAAAATAGTAAACACTACAAATTAAACGCACCCCATGGAACTATTCGGAGTGGCACGATATGATGCAGGTGATCGTCATGAATAATGCCAACATTATTACAGTTATAAGATTTGAACAAACCACTTGCTATTTAAAAACCTGTACATGCAAGACCAATCAACTCACAAGAGAAGACTGGAGAGCACTTGAAGTAATTTTGGTTGCAACTTCTAACCTTTAACCAGACAGACCAGTTTACCACGACATGTGCTTATAATCTTATTAACAGTGTGTATCCTGAGAAGCCTGCCTGATCCTGACCGGTGCAAAGCTGAACAACCTACCTGGATCAATCTGGATGCGACTACATAAGGCATTTAATTGTAAGTAACTACAGTATATACATATATATATATATATATATATATATATATATATATATACTTTCCTGACATGCAATACTTCCAAGTTTTAAAACGGCCAGCTCCACGGTACTTTTACCACGGACCGGCATTCAGATGCATTAGTGTTCATTTAAAAATAATAGTGACCATGAAAAACACCGCGTGTCACATACATTAGCGATGTTAGCCTGTGCTGCTAAATCGAATCTCACTGCGACAGCACCGTTAAATATCCACGTATATATCACCGGCGTTCCACGTGTGAAGCGGCACTGGAACTCCACTAGCCCCCGTCTTTGAGCAGGACCTCGCCTACCTGAGCTTCAGCCGCCGGTTCCGACCACCATACCGCTTTCCGCCCCCGAATTTATTTCCAAGGACGCAAAAAAACGCCATGACAGTTTAGAAAAATGCATCAAATACTACAGGGTTGGGGGGGGGGGCGAGGTGGAAAACAACTCGGTAGAATTTCTTTATCGTTATTAAAGACCTCAGCACTTCATTCATGAGGGATGCAGGAGTTAGTTCCCGGCCCGTGTAACCCTCTATTGCTGCAACGCAAATTTTATATGGCACAAATTCAGGGAGGGTGGGAATTTAAAAGACCTACTTACCTAAAATGGCTACTGCATCACCCAAAACACAAACAGCTATTATTTGGTGAAGTTTAGCGATGGTCGCCTGAACCAACAGCCTAACTTGTTTGGGCCCGTATTATAACGTTACCCATTGGCTGAGACTTAGCGCAGCCTGGCGCGCGCTGCTTTCTATTGGCTGTCGAGCTGTCAAGCAAGGCGCGCCGCTCTGTGTTTGTATGAGAGCAAAATATTGCAAGAGACCATTGTGCACTGTTAGCTACAGTGCTCGTGCGGATGCTGAGCGTTGTATTTTATTGTAAAATAACTTACATCTGGCATAAGCAAGTAACCCGCGTTCGTGCCGTCAGCTGCTCTTCGCACTGTCTGGATTCGCAGTTTTTTTCGCATCTGTATGCTAAAGCTAATCCTCCGGTTTTATGTTTCTTGTCCCTCGCAATCCACCAATCATGGTGGTTTTTACTTCATCATTACGGCGGCTGAGGGAAAAAAAAATCTAACATTCCACGTCTTTGCTCATGGTTCGTAGCCCGGATGTGAGCAGTGGCGGATTTACCTCAAACATATGAGTCGCAGTTTTTCTACAGTCTTCTTTATGAGGGTGTGTTTTCCCCCCATTTCCCAGGGCAAATTAATATACTTCATACCACTATATACAATTTATTGAATAATAATATAAAAAATACAAAAAACACGAGGTGTATAAACTGTATATATCATCGTATATATCACATATATAGAATTTTCTACATTCTAGAAAAAAAAAATTCAAGGTCAGCCTTTCTGGAATAGTTTTAAGAACAGTTTTGTCAAGTGCATTTGCAAAACCCATCAAGCACCATGATGAAAGTGGCTCTCATGAAGACCTTCTCAGGAAAGAAAGACCAAATCTTACCTCGGCTGCAGAGAAGTTTATTTAAAGTTAACAGCCTCAAAAATCACCAATTAACCAAACCTGAGATTAGAGTCTTTATGAAGGCTCCACAGAGAAGGCTTTACTTTCATAAGTAGCAGACATATCTCAATATCAACTGTTCAGATTAGATTATTACATATTTGGATGCCTTCAGGATTTTTTTTTTCGAAGTAGAGAGAAAAAAAAATCAGGAAGGACCATGGACTTAGAAGGTGTGCCCAAACATTTGACTGGTAGTGTGTGTGAGAGTGTGTATAGTCACCACCTGGATTAAACTAAACAAATAGTTAAGAGCGTTCTACTGTAGAAGTACTGTAGTGATTTATATGTTTCCGCTGGCAACAAGTTATTTTCCGTAACTGATGCAGTGATTAGCTTCTCATTTCATGAACAACCATGTCAGAATACATATCCTGTAGTCATGGCAAGCATGGTCCCCTGTTTCACAAATGCCAAATTATTGCATCAAGCAAAGAAAACAACTAAGGAGATTGCTGAAAGTACTAAAATTCGTTTAAAAACTAAACCCAACGCATAAATAAAACCCAGTGGTGAACTATCATCTTCAGGGAAGAAATGTGGTTAAAAAAAAGCATCCCTAATAATGGGAGATCACTTAAATTTTTAGTGAAATCAAACTTAAAAAAAAAAAAAAACATTAGAACTCACAACTACGATTAAGAGTTAACACGTGAAATATGAAGAGAACTCAACAGCTAAACAGCAGCCTTAAGAAAACAACTTTTCAGTGAGGCAAATTGGGGTGAAAAGGCTTCAGTCTGCCCCTCATAGGACACACATCGTTACAAGAGAGAATAAAGATTGGGTTGTGTAGCAGTGGAAAAGGTTCATGTAGTCTGATGAATCCAGATTTACCCTGTTCCAGAGTGATGGCCATGTCAGGATAAGAAGAGAATCAGAAGTAATTCACTCATCATGCCTAATGCCTACCGTCCAAGCCTCGAATTGCTTCAGTTGTTTACGTCTAGGTTCAGCAAAGCTATGTTCCTAAAAATGAGGTCAATGAATATACTGAATGACCATGCTTTTCCATCAGTGGATTTTTTTCCTTCCCTGATGGCACGGCATATTTCAAGATGACGATGCCAGGATTCATCGGGCTCAAAATCTGAAAGAGTGGTTCAGTGAGCATGAGACATCATTTTCACAGATGGACCACCACAGTCCAGACCCCATTGAGAATCTTTGGAATGTGCTGAACAAGGCTTTCTGTACCAGAAATGGGTTTCTATTCATCATTAATACATAATAAATGTGATTTAAAAAAAGTTGTGACATTGCTTCTTCTTCTTCCTTCAAATTATTGCTGCTAAAGGTCAATCTACAAGCTATTGAATAATTGGGGATCTTTTTTTTTTGCTTAATTTTTGTTAAATAAATAATGTAACTGTGAAGAAATGCACAGTTGATTTTTCAACTTTCCAATCAGATGATTTTTATTATGTTTATACACAAAAAATAGAATTAAAAGAAGGGGTACTAATTTTTTAAGCATGATCAGCCTGTGGCATTGCTGAGGCATTATTGAAAATTAGATTGCGTTGATAGCAGCCTTCAGCTCATCTGTATTGTTGGGTCAAGTTTGTTGGGTTTCTCATCTTCCTCTTGACAATGCCCCATAGATTCTCATGGCAGCCGAGATCATCACAACCTGTGGAAACTTTACACTGTACTTTTAACCAGACTCTGGGACGTTCATTAAGATAAAGTTAGAAAGTTATTTAAACTTGTCAAAAGCATCTGGAAAGGGACTACTGACCAATGGTCCTAGTCTTTTTCTCCTTAGCCAGGAAAGAGATGTCTCTGGCCCAGGAGAGGTTTGAACCAAGCAATGAGTTGTAGCCCAATTCCTGAAGACCTCTGTGCGTGGTGTCTCTTGATCCTGCAGCATCAGTTCACCCCTTGTGAAGTCTCCCAAGTTCTTGAATCGGCTTTGTTTGACGATCTTTGAGGCTGTGGTCATTTCTGTTCCTTTAGCACCTAACACACTTTTCTGCTTCAATACGGTACTCTATAAACAGCCAGCCCTTTTAGCGATGATCTTCTGTAACCTTGTTGTGGAGGCTGTCAGTGGTCATCTCGTGGACAACCTTCAAGTCAGCAGTCTTTCGGCTCATGAAAATCAAAAATCCAGTATCTCAAAATATTGGAATATTTCATTAAGTAAATTACTATTCATGCAGTATAAATACCATGAATACCACAAAATCCGTCTAGTTCGGTACATGCAACCACAACCATGGGTGTATAAAATATATATAATATATTTACTTTTAGAATTACATTTTGAATGAAAAACATTTTCAAATTATAATTTATTTTTGCATTCACTGTGTACACATTCCCTAGCTACCTGGTCTATAGTGTTTGCTTACAGGTAGGCTTCTCAGGGGGTGCATTCTGTCTTAAACTACAGTTTGTATATTTTATCTGATAATCTGACCATTTCATTTGATACAATGTTGGTATTTTCATATGCACTTAAAAGTGGATCAGAGTGTATAAAGAGATATGCTTTAGGTTATATTATGTAAAGTAATATAATTCAATATTTTAGTCCTACAAACTGTACAACCTCCTTCCATCAAAGAGAAGATACAAGATCATTCAGGGCCAACTTTTTCCTTACAACTTCTTCCTCGCTGAACTCTACACTATACTGTTGGGCCATTTCATCTTCTTCTTCTCTTATTATTATTATTATTATTATTATTATTATTATTAATTCCTTTGTCTTTTATTTTTTGGGGGCTTCATGTGCTCAAAGTCTCATGACTGTTATGGATGTGAGATTGGTGATGTTCTCTACCTCGAAATATCTACTGTAGTAGTAAACTGTGACTATATAGTCAATATAGTTCCACATGAAGGTTGTAAGATCATTGGCTTTTTTTGGGATAGAACTGCATCGCTCAAGGCAGATGCTGCAGTAACCTATTAGTGCCTCGATTCGCATTCCAGGCCAAAACAACACATCCCTTGGTTGCTGCTTGCACTTTCCATCCCTAAATGTCCATCTCCGTATGTATGCATGTAAGCAGTTCAGCTCTGGTGTGGAACAATGATTTAGCAAGTTGCCATTACCTCTGAGATCTCATCTCAATGACAGCAGGTGGACAATTTTTCTTGCCTTGATAAAATGATCTGTCTCAGTGTCAAGAGCTGTTCAACTTGAGCTGTTGTGGAGTGTCTGCAACTGAAATTTGTTTTCCGGGCTTATGTGTAATGGTGAGGTCATACCTTTGCAACCGCAATATCATGCGGTGCGACTACCAGGGGCTTTTGTATAACTGATTCCAAAGGTTTGTGGTCTGATTCAACGGTCACTTGTCATCCATACAGTTGCTGTCATGTGCTGTATTTTCCTCTTTGCATTGTGTGAATACACAGCTGAATGCTTCAGACCAGCAAACTGCTAAAACTTCCACTTTGATAGAGTCTGCATGCCTGCTGATGATCCATTAATCAGGGGCTGATGATTAGCAACACCTGGCTGTAACTTACCCTCCTAAATCCTGTGGAAGCAGTAGCAGACTAGTCCAGGAAGGTTACTACTACTTTTGGCTTATTTCTTGTTTCATAAATAATGGCACAGTGAAAAATTAGTTAATATGTTGTTATTAATCTAAGGTTCTATTTGCCTAATACTGAAACCCGCTATGACTAGATGATTTTTATTATGTTTTTACACAGAAACAAATACAATTAAACGACAGGGTTCTTTGGAACATGACATATATTGATACTTAATTGTTTGATAAAATGAAGCTGAGATGAATGACCCAAACCAAACAATGTTGCAAATACAACATGAAAACAGCAACATTTTACCCTTTATTCAGAGCAATTTTCTTTTAGTTCACAAATCAATGTACTGTAATATAGTGTTTACACAGCATCTAGACTGTATCACGTCCAGTTTCACAGAAAAGATTTCCTATGTTAAGTGTTTTGTTTTATGCTTTCGTCTAATTTAATTCAATTCATATTATTTATATAATGCTTTTAACCATTGATGAGCAAGCCGAGGGTGGCAATGGCAAGGAAAAACTCCCTGAGATGGCAGTGGGAAGAAACCTTGAGAGGAACCAGACTCAACAGGCAACCCATCCTCATTTGAGTGATAACAGATAGAAGGGATTGATCTGCAGTCATACTGTGTGATAGCAGGCTGGACGTTCGTAACGTTTTGACACATTCCTACTGTTGAGTGACCAGATTATTGTTGGTCCACAGTGGAATTTGTTGAGACAACAGGTACTGTAACATTGTGTATTTGACAACTTTGAAGACACAGACTGAATAAAATAATAGATTCAAGGTGAGACAGCCATTTACCTTCCCTGAGATGCAATCATATGATGTTAGCCAATATCTTACGGCACTGTACAGGAGTTAGCAAGCTAAACTTTCATAACCGCATCTTTGTTTTTCCCCAATTTTTGCCTTGATTTTTGCCCATCAACAGCATCCTGCTCCACCCCAGCACACCCAGAAGTTCGAGAAAAACCTAGAAGTGTTTAACAGTTAAGGAGTAGTGGCATTTCAGTACTCGGTAAGTTAAGGGCTTTTTGAGTGTTAGAGTTAAAATGTTATATCGCGCAACTTATCTATGAAAACCAAATAGAATAGATACCCAGTTAATTTAAAAAATCACTCCAAACATGTAGTTACTCCTTAGAATAACAAAGTAAAACCCTTAAAAATATCAAACCGTTTCAAATATGAAACAATACATAGCTTTTACCCATCATTGGAATTCCTTTTACACATTCTGCTGGTATATAGAATTATTAATATCTTTTATTTTTATCATAACTATATATTCTGTAAAATGTATTCATCTTTGTCTTTACTAGCCTCCTCTTGTTTTCTTTAACCAGAGCTCAGCTGTGGAGGATTGAGTCAGAGGGATGACGGTTGGCCTTTTGGAGCTGCTGATGAAGCATGAACAAGCTGTTGCAACACCAAGTTGTTGTGGTGTTGGAGGGGGCTGTAGTCATTGAGGGCCTGGGTGCAGTTTTACACCCTTGCACGGAGTCGGCGCGGTTTTGCTCGGTGGCCGTAAGTATTGTTCATCGCAAGTTTTGAAGTAGTGATTGCGTTGCCAACACATTGGCCCCATGGATTCATGCTGAAGAGCTTGCAAAAAGTCGCGGAATCAGAGAAACAATGTTGTATATATGAGTGCGGAACCCAGCGGACTGGGCCAAAGCGCTTCACCGCATGGAATCTTTACAATATAAAAGGCCTCTCATCTGCAACTTTTAGTACATTCTAGTAGCAAATTTCCAATAGACAAGATGCTTTTCCTCAAGGAACAAATACTACTCGCCACATTATGCATTATGAAGCTGCTGGGCCTGGCTGCAGAAGATTTCCTCATCGGAAGAAGAAGAAATGAACTGAAAAGACAATAAATTGCTGCAAGAAAAAGAGAATGAGAAGGCAGAAAAGATATTGGGTGAGACAGTGGCTGCAGAGAAGGACAATGTATGAACAGTATGAGAAACTGATGGCTTAACTAACTGCAGAGGATCGATCAAGACAGTACGAGCAGGATTAATGGAAGACACTGGTGGGCTGGATAGACAAACAGACAGAATATTTTCCGAGACTGATTTCAGGTCCTCTGATGTAAGAAATGTAAAGAGATAATTAAAAGAGTAAGATCAGACGAAGGTACAGACGAAACCTTTCTTTTATTTATATAGATGCCAAAGGACTGGCCTCTCCTCCTCCTCTTTCGCTCTAGTGGTTTTGAGTCTTCAGCTGCTTGTCTTTGTCTTTATGACTTTATCCCCCTGCATGGATGGCATGCCAAACTAGTGTGGTACAGTATAATCCTTATACAAGCAATACAAGTCATAAGTGCTTTCTTGAGCTTGTACGATGCTCCCCACGAAGTCAGACATGGATTCACCAGTGCCCCGGTGACAAGTCTTGATCCTCCTCAAAACTCTTTCAATGGAAAATGTGTTGTGCTGCATCAGTCCATCCTGGTTGTCATGTAGTGTATGAGCTGTGGATCGAACCACATGTCCGTGCTACTGTATCTACACGATTCCACTTCAACCTGAACACTCTAGAGAAACCTTCATCCACTCAGGATCGGTTAGCATGATGATGCTACAGTATCTAGAGCTTCAGAATCTTTATTAAACTCTTCCACATGGACCTCCGGATCAGTAAGGTCCTCCAACATAGAGTCCAGTTTAATCCATTTCAGACGCCTGCATACACAAAAGTTGTCAGGCAGCCGATCTGTTTCAGCACGTGTATTAGGGAACTGAATCACTGGACTTAAGATATTTTTGTCTTTCCCTCTAGCGATAGGAGGAGTGCTGCAACAACTGCTGAAATGACACTCTAACAAGAAAAGATTTCACCTTAAAAGCTGCTGGTAGCAAAACATCCATTCATTTTTTAGATCAGCTAAAAAGGTAAAATGATCTTGCACTGCATTTTCATAGATTAGTCTATTAGTTGACATGACCTCTGACTATACTCTTACTTTTCAAAGGCACTATCAAAGCCTCATTTACATCTATTTAAATAAGTACATGAAATAACAGATAGCAGCATGTTTAGAGGACAGTGACATCCCTCGTGCAAAAAGTGGCACTGAAGGACCAGGAAAGGCTGAAAGGGCGGGGCGGAGACAGAAGTGCTGGATCCATGGGCCTTGGGTCAAACTGCAGGTTCAGAGAAAAACTGATAGCAGCATCAATTGAATTTGGTCTAGATTTATAATTAGTTTTCCATTCTATAGCTGATATAGCATCAGTGACAATCAACCTTCTTTTTGCCTCTTTCTCCCAATTTAACACTCATGTCAGTATAACACACAACTGCAAGCAAATATTGTTCTGTCATTGATGTTGGTGCACGACACTGTTCCATAAAGATCACCCCAAACCTGCTGAAAGTATTTCCTCTGCAACTGCATGTTATTCAGGGATTTCATCTCCCATACACACACACACACACACACACACACACACACACACATATATATATATATATATATATATATATATATATATATATATATATATATATATATATACACACACATACTGTATATACAGTGGTCACTGTTTTTCTAAAAAACATTAAAAGAACCTTATTACACGTACATCCAAATCCCAATGTGTAAAGAACACCTTCCAAACAATGGGGACACACACAAAAAGAGATATATTTTCACTATTTAATTCAACAAAGGCAGTTCATTTCACAAAAACTGAAAATTTCACGTGTGCAAAAGTAAGTGAACCCTTGTATTAGTAGCTTGTGGCTTCTCCTTTTGCAGCCATCATTTCAACAAAACGTCTCCTGTAACCACTAACCAGTCTCTCACATCTGCTTATGGGGATTTTTTCCCACTCCTCCTTTCAGAACTCAGCCAGTTGAGAGAGGTTGGGGGGACATCTGGCATGTACCAACTTCTTCAGGGCTCGCCACAACATTTTAATTGGGTTAAGGTCCGGACTTTGACTGGACCAATCCAGAGTGCGAATTCTCTTTTGCTGAAGCCATTCCTTTGTAGTTTTGCTGGAATACTTGCTGGGTCATTGTCCTGATGGCAAGAGAATTCATGGTTTCATGGATAATATGGTGTCGTCCAGGTCCAGAAGCAGAAAAGCAGCCCCAGACCTTCACATTTCCACCACCATACTTCACGGTTGGGAGGAGATTTTCTTCATATGCCGTGTTGGCTTTTCTCCAAACATGTCGGTTTTGATCGTGACCAAATAATTCTATTTTGGACTCGTCTGTCCAGATAATGGACTTCCAGAAGGCCTCTGGTTTGTCCAAGTGCTCTCTGACAAAGTCTCGGCCAGCTTTGTTCTTTTCTGAGAGCAGAGGCTTCTTTCTAGCAACCTTCCCATGAATGTCATGGCTATTCAATTTTCTCGTCTGATTATAGACCTATGCACGTTTGTCCCAGATGCTGCCAGAGAGGTCTGCAATTCACTAGAGGTGATGTGTGGGTTGGCCTTTACCTGATTTATTATTTTTCTGGTGCTTCTTAGTGATATTTTTGATGGGCGCCCACCTCTAGGCAAAGTTACTATCATGTTGAAGGCCCTCCATTTATAAATTATCTGTTGTACAGTGGTGGGATGAAGCTGGAATCTTTTGGAGATGGTCTTATAGCCCTTCCCAGACTGATGGGCTGTCACTACCCTGTTCTCCATGTCCTCGGATATCTCCTTTGCTCTTGGCATTGTTGATTTGTATGGGACCACAGTGGTTTGGTTGGTTTCCTCTCTCTTTTACTTACTGCAGGCAGAACCCTTTCCCAAGGATGTTTCATTTCATTGGTCTGCTTAAATGATTAATTCAGCACTAAAATGTGTTTCACCTGAGTCTGTTACCTGCTTGACCTAACCAGTGCAGCTGGGGATTCATTGTGCATTCATGTAGTTTTTGGGCTACTTACACAAGTCCCACTAAACAAGTACATGCAATTGATAAACATATATCTGACATTTCATACATAAAATAAGAAGATCATGGTAAAACAACAGAAACATCTAAACTGCTCGAGGGGCTCACATAGTTTCAAGGAGCACTGTATAGTAATACTTTCATATATATACACAAAGTTCCACAAACAAGACTTCTCAATGGTCACACACACTATCTAAATTCTCAGTGGTACGTGGTTGCCCAAGACAGAACATTTAATGCATTCTTATTTTAAAAAAAAAACAAAAAAAAAACAGACACTTTTTATAATGAAACTTGCCATTCAGCACACCTGGTGATGTTTCCTCAGTGATCTTATTATTTGTGCTAAAGGGCCATTATCATGGGAAGCCATAGCATCAAACTTGGTCATATGATTAAATTCCGTTAAAGAATAGTAATGTGTTAAAATTTCTATTTCTATTTTCTATTCTATTTCTATTTTCTAATTTCTATAAGATTAATCACATGCGTTATATTGAAATGTAACTAATGTAAATAATACTGACACCCTAATGTATAGAGAATCAGCCAAAAAATATGGCTGTATAGTTAGTATATACACTTCAGGAAAAGAAAAACAGTACAATGTATATTATGTGTATATATAGTAATAATATTATCATATTATCCTGAGGTGTGTATACATTTTCTGACTACCTCTCTGTGTGTATATATATCCAGAGGTTTGACATAGGCATGCATTTTTTTAATGGCAGGGTTAGCTGAAAGGTTTAGACATTGGACTACTGAACAGAAGGTCCCAGGGTCAAATTTCAGAACCATAAAGCTGGCACTGCTGGGCCCTTGAGCAAGAGGGTCTGCTGAAGGCTGTAAATGTTACCAGTTACACAAGAGCCTCTTTTAGTGTGAGTTTATGTGGGTTTATATTTCTGGTCACATTCGTTCTATGGTGTGATTCTGTGGAAGAAAGTTTAAAGATATGTGAAGGCTTTACACTTTTCTTTACTTTTTCTTAAAACAAGTGATAACTATTTCTTATAAAATGCCATTTAAGGTAAAACAGTACAGTCATGAGGGAAATGTAAATGTGGAATACTTTTTTGATATAAAAATATACTCAATCCTTTATTTTTTAAACACACATACAGTACCAACCAAAAGAGCAAACAAAGCAAATTTTTAAATCAAAGTAGCCACCTTTTGCTTTGATAACAGTTTTGCATTCTCTCAACCAGCTTCAGGATGTAGCCACCTGAAATAATTGTAACAGTCTTGTATTAGTTACCAAATGTGATGAGAACGTATTGGCTGTCGAGATTGTGCAAAGCTGTCCTCAGAGTAAACAGTGCCTACTTTAAATAATAAACTGTATAATATTAGGCATTCTTAAACACCTTTTAAAACCACATAACTCTATATGTGTCGTTAATAGTTTTCAGGTCTTCATTTGATTTATGGATGCAGTGAGAGAGGACATGAAGGTAGTTAGGGTGAGAGAAGAGGATGCAAAGGATAGGGTTCGCTGTGGCGACCCCTGAAAGGGAAGAGCCAAAAGACAAAGAAGAAATTGTTTTCAGGTCTTCAATAGTCTTCTACAATGTAGAAAATATTAAAAATAAAGAAAAACATTTTAATAAGTGGGTATGAATGATTATATTACTTGATAATCTTGAGATTGAAGATATGGTTCCCTTTCCACGTTATTGCTGTGGTCATGAGGCATCTCAGGCATGTGGAGGGTCAAATAAAACTCTCTGCCACGGTGCATTCTGACTTGGGTCCACATCCCACAGTGAAGTACGGCTGCTCTATAAAAAATTTAAATAAGGAATAAACAGCCTAATAACCTACATAGATGCATTGAGCATTTCATAATATTTCTAAATTGGTAATAAACTCTGACAGATGAAAGGTAACATTCATGACTTTTGTATGCTATATGTACTGTAGACCCTATTTGATTAACCAGCAAAAGCTAAATATGCTATGAAACTTAAATGGGATTAAATGTCATAACCTAAACAAGTCAAAAAGTATATCTAACTGACTTGTTGCATTGGTGATAGCAATCTCCAAATGAGAGTCAGACACATGCTTTTCTGATAATGCTGTGTTTCACACACAATCTGCAGATGCTAATTTCAGAGAATCTGTTAATGTGATAATGCAGTAGAAATTTCTGAATATTCCTGATTTGTTTTCTACCATTAAATATATTCAAGCTGTGTGGTATTCACGAGAGACCATTGTTTCACTCTGTACTTCTGCCAGGCTCCTGTGTAGCTTTCTTTTGTCACATTTAATAAAAAAATAATAAACTGAAATATCTTGATTTGTACTAATGGATGTTAGATTCTTGCATTTGGTTGATTTGTTTCTCAAATCAATTTTACAATTTCAAAGTGGAAAAACAATCACTCACATGAAGTTTTTACTCGTTTCTTCATGTGCTGTGCTGGATTACAAGATAACATAAGATTATTTAATTTTTTTCCCTAGAAGAGCAAGAAGAATTTCATGCTATTTAAGGGAGCCAAACATGTAAATGATCTTTTAATAACCCATATTATTACCACAATATATTTGGCAATTAATGTAGATCCTATGGATGGAGGGATTGGGAAGTGATCAATTCCCTGGGAAGTAACGGCTTTCCCAAAATTCTTGTTTTCTAGATTTGACTGCTCAGCCATATCTCCCTCAATTTTGCATGCACCCCCATAAAACATATACCAAAACAGAGCAGTCTCCTCAGTGCTCCAAAAAAAAGGCACATATTGATCAGAATCTTTGGGAGTTATGTTTTGTGACCTGATATGAAACATAAAAGCATTACAAGAATGTATTTCACTTAGTGTGGTTAAATGCTGTATTGAAGTTGTAATTGCAAAATTGCATTGTGATTATTCATTGAACATTATCCAATTGTCATTTCATTAAAGTAATTCCAACTTTTTAAAACAACCCAAATGCCTATGGTGTCTACCCAATGTCTGCAGCGTTACCACCTTTTGACAAACAAATGTTCCGGCTGAGAGGTTTGAAATGAATACAATGTGTTTACAACGTGATTAAAGTTTATCATTCTGTATTTGGTTATTTTTAATCTTCTGATATGAAACCATAGTTCATAATTAACATGTTTAAGATATTTATATTTATACTATATATCTTCTCTCCAAGCTGAGGTCCCAGCCACAACCTGCTCATATTGTTTTTAACAGATGTCAGTTTTCAGTATTGCAAATGCTGGCAAAATATAAAGTTGCTGTTAATAAATTGGATAATTTAGACACATTGCCACCAGGAGAGGGCCACATTCTGCTGTCATTGCAGCAGGTTTATTCTGTTTCATATCCCTATAATAGCAACTGCATTAGTACTGTTACATGAATATTTATATAACAATTCATTATTAATAGGATTAATTGGCATTTTCTAACCTGGTGTAATGCTAGGATAATAGCATTTAGGTTTATGCATTGATCTATGTTGGTAAGCAAGTCATGGAATTGCTATATTCATACACTGAAAAAAAAAATACACACACACAATTTGGAATGTAATAATTCATTCAGTAATTACTCTGTTTCAGTTGGCAACAATCCCTTTGATGAATCTTGTATCCTTGAAGATCTATCCTATAAGGAATGAAAAGACAACTGTTTCAGAAGAGTCAAATTATTGGCCTGCATCAATCAAAGAAAACATAACTGAGGAAATTACTGAAATTAGATTAAGGACTGGCCAACACTATTAAAACCTAAAGAAAAATAATGCTGAATCATTAACTTTATGTAAAACAAACAAACAAACAAAAACAAATCATAAATGACCCTGATTGCAGATCATTTATACATTTAGTAAGGTTAAATAAAAAAAGGGGTGGGGAAAGAGGGTTAACCCAAAATACCTTCGAAACAGGCAGGTGTTTAGTTGTCACTTAAAAAGTTTCAATGACTGTACAGACATCTGGAGGAAGTTCATCCCACCACCTAGGAGCCAGGACAGAAAATAGTCTAGATGCAGGTCTTCTTCGATCCCTAAGAGATGATCGGGCCTATCAAGCAGTGCTGGAAGATCAGAGGGAACGTGGTGCAGTGCGGGGTGTGATAAGTGATATGAGGTAAGTCGGTGCTGGGCTGTTTTTAGTTTTGAGCCAAGCATATGTGATTTGAATTTGATGCAGGCAGCTACAGGAAGCCAGTGAATTGAGCGAAGAAGTGGGGTGGTGTGGGAGAATTTAGGAAGATTAAACAGCTTGAAAACAAGCTGTGCAGCCGCATTCTGGATCAGCTGCAGGGGATGAATGCTGCACAGAGGCAGTCCTGCCAGGAGTTAGATGCAGTAGTCCAGTCTTGAAATAACAAGGGACTGAACAAGCACCCAAATGGAAGGTGTGGAGAGAAATGGATGAAATCTTCTTCTGTTATAAAGAAGAAATCAACAAGAGCAAGTAAAATTAGAAAATGTGAGGGGAAACTGACAATTGATTGTCAAGAGTTACCACAAGGTCACAGGCAGTGATTGAAAGAGTGATCTGAGTGTTGTCCAGGGAGATCATAAAATGCTGACAGGAGATGAATAACCTGCAATGAACAGCATTTTGGTTTTTAATACTTTTCAGTTGATGAGCTGCCATGTATAGGCTCCAGGCCCCCCGTGACCCTGAATACAGGATTAAGCAGTATAAATGATGACTGAAAGTGAATGAAAGTGAGTGAGTGAATTGCCATGTAGGAGGAGACGTCTGACAGACATATTGAGATCTAGGTAAAAATCTGTCTGAGGCAAGAAAAGAGAAAATGAGTTGTGTCATCCGCATACCAATAGTATGAAAAGTTGTGCAATGATGCCTAGCCAAGAGATCGAATAGTTTAAGAACAGAACAAGACCAATTACTGACCCTTGTGGAACACCGGTGGAGAGTCTGTGTTGAGCAGATGTGGATTCCCTCCGTCACCTCCTATGACTGATCTTCTAGGCAGGTGGCAAACCATTGCCATGCAACAGATTCCAAGGTTTTTAAGGATAGACAAGAGAATCTTGTAGTTTACCATGTCAAATGCTGCTGAAAGGTCCATGAGGATGAGGATATGTGACAGTTTAGGTGATCTAGTAGCATGGAGCTTCTCAATGATGGAGAGAAGTGCAGTCTCTGTGGAATGTGCTGCTTTAAATTCAGATTGGTTGGGACCATTGAAGTTGTTCTGTGAGAGATAAAGAGACACTTAATTGTAACCAGTGCATTCAAGAATTTGAGAGAAAAGACAGAAGTGATACCGGCTGATAGTTACAGATGTCAATTGGATCCTTGCAGGGTTGCTTGAGTTGAACTCTCATTCAGAAAACATTTGTTCTCTTCTCTGGCAACATTCAAATTCTAATACTTATTTATTTAGAAGTGTGTATCCAATCAGTTATGATGGGCAGGGGCTTTATTTACATAAATAAATAACTCATGGGTGTTTGCATGGATTAACATAAAAGAAGACAATATTCAATTAAATTCAATTTAGCTGATTTGTATTTATATAGTACTTTTAACAGTGGTCCTTGTTGCAAAGCAACTTTACAGAATCCCAAACATGATGGAAATAAGATTAGGAAGTATGTATAAATCATAATTATCAGTTTATCCCTGATGAGTGAATCAAGGGCAATGGTGGAATGGGGGTCGATGAGATTTCCAACCAGAAGTGGGGCACCAGGATGGGTCAGACAGGTCTGAAAGGCAGATGGGGTCTGGATGTATATTTAGTGCAGAGAGTAAGCAGGGACTCAGAAGGAACCAGAAAGAAAGACAGACATAAGGTCCCTGGGAAGTAAAGCAATCACTCCATTGTTGACAAACCTGACTGATCATTAAGGATGGGGAAGACAGCATCCAATCATACCAGTTCACCATGGCTTGTGGAACCTTGGGTAGGTTGACCAAGCGCTGATCTCATTACAGTAGAATAGATTAAATTAATTCTGTGTGAATGTGAATTTGGCAACTTTTTTTTTTTTTTTGTCTGGAATTATTAGGGAGCATAGTCCTCCCCTTCTTAATGGATGAGGCTCTGTTGTCCAGTGTGTGTGTAGGTGCATGAAAATAACATTGTTCAGGTTGGTTTGTTGTTTGTGATGTTTTTGTTATTCATGACAGAAACAGGGTGGTAATTGCTGATTCAAGCTCAACTCGTCTCAGGAGTCACTATTTTATTTTCGCTAAACAGAATTATGTTTTCATCTATTCCAACTGTGTTTGAACAACATTCCAAGGCCTAATAACTTTATGTTTAGCATGTAAGTTTGTAAAGCTAGTTTGTTGAATTTAGATACACTGTGATTATCTGTGGTTAATGTTCCTAATGATAGCTTGTATTGAATGGCAATGAAAGATAAATCCTTGAGCTAGTAATTTTGAAGAACAGTCAGAATGTACCAGAGAACTGATGGTAAACTTTGTAAGCTTTGTAAACTTTGTTAATGGATATTGTTAAATTTTTAATCTATATGAATAATAATGTCTGGACTTTGGTCAGAGCTTGCTGTTTCAATGATATTGTTACGTTTCATACCTGAGAGAACCTGAAACTAGTCTTTTTTCACTAGTCTTTTTAGTCACAGAACTTAATGAAACGTTTTGAGTACTTATATATTTGCCTGAATTTAATCCTGCACCATAAATGAAATCAAAATATTCAGTATAATTTAGAGTAGAAGTTATGAGCAGGTATGTGCCAGATTATGTCACAGCTTAAATTTAAATGTAGAGCTTTTTCCCTAGAGGTGGATGTGGCTATATGCATCAATCAACAGAACCAATATCAATGTGATAGTTTACCGTGTTTAGACGGAGTATGCAGAAGACACAGAAACAACAAAATTCTCAACAAGCAGATTAACTATGAACTATGAAAACTGAAACTCTAAAGATGAACAGGTCAGTTGACAGGTCAATTTATGTTATTTGCCGGATTTACTAATAAATAAGCTACTAATAAGCTACTTGCTCAATGTAAACAAACACCTGCACCAACAGATATCAGAAAAGCTAAACTGAATATTTTTTACTGGTATTACTCAATATCTAGTTAGTTTTGTTAATTTATGTTGTATGTAGCACCTTGGTCCTGGAGGAACATTGTTTTGTTTCACAAACATACCTAAAATCAAAATCTAGAAACAGATCTTGAGTTTGGGCTCTCATTCTCTTTGGCCCCAAAATAATTATATTTACATAAGAATCAAAATCATTATAAAAGCTTAGATTTGCAGTAGGTCTATGTTAGCAGCGGGAAATAAATGCTTTGGTAATTAAGACATATTGTTGCCTCTCATTTCGGGTCACGGAATTCTGGGGAATGGATAACAAGTTATTCAAATACGTAATAAATTATTATTAGTAGTACTGAGGTCTAGTTAAGCCTTACCTTGCACCTCCATGGTCTGGGTTCAGTCCCCACCTAGTACCAATATTACTTCAATCTTCACACCAAGCCACTATATTTCCCCAACAGTAGTAGAACGGTTTTGTATTTGTCCAACAAACACCCATTAATAACGATAATTATCCCCATCCCATTAAAAATGGAAAGATAGCATATTTGTTTAGCTCAAAATGTTTGTAAAAAATACATTAAAATGATAATGAAAACCATCACAATACCTGCTCCTGCGAACTCCATTAGATAGTGGGTGACGTCCTGATTTAAATTAGCATAATTGGACTCCGCATCAAGAATTTATATTAACAGTATAATATGTAAACATTATATCTAATCATTTACATTTTGTGCATAAGTATACAACGCGAAAACATACAAACCTGAGGTCATATATAGGTAATGTTTTAGTTAATAAAACAATAAAACATATTTTAACGAAGTGCGACCATGGCGGAACGAATGGTTTGTGGTTCCTTTCCTTTCCGGACACACTTTTCTAACGGACCAGTAGCAAAAATAAATACACAGTCATGGCAGGACTCGAGGTCTTGTACTCTTATGTCGCGAGCTCTGTAACGTCTCCTCAAGATGCAGTTGTGTGTTTTATCCACTGGGAAATTGTGAAGAAAGGATATAAATGTTTAGGAACCGGAGATGAGGTGAGGGAATAAATTGTTAAATTATATAAATATAATTCGGTACCTCTACAATGTCGCAACAATGTAAACATTGCTTACAGTCAGAGCTAGTAGCAATGTTTTATATGTTAACAACTGCAGTGATACAGATTATTTTAAATGAAAATAGCTTATTTGGGTATATCGTTTAATTGTATATTATTTATTTATAAATCGATAGGTTTTTTTCATAGCAAACGTTATATACGCAGCTAATGTATCTGCCTTACAGATCAACTGTTCAAACTTTTCAAATGTTTACTCAATTTATTTAATGATTTCCATAAGATATAGACATGATGCAACTGCATTACTGCTGTGGAAGAATTACTATATTATTGGTATATCAGTTATATAATAAAACTTGTGTTTGAGCACATCAGTGTGCTTTCGGTTTCATTTCAGCTGTTTCATGTATCAACAGCAGGGATGAGTTATTCAGCTGATGTAACTGCAGCACAACTGTTCAAAAGTTTGACATTATAATTTCCTTTGGATATAAATGCAATGGAAGGAATCCTTAGAACAACTTAAAACACTGGATATAAATAAGACTATTCTGGGTTGTGGCCTTGGCATGGCTTTCGACTTCTTTATATAGAAGTTGCTAGTTCAAAAATTCATGAAAATCAGCACAGGGCTTTCACAGGATATTTTGCTGCATAGCTCATACACACTAGCACATATGCATGTGAAGGTCTGTATACTTCTAGATCTCATTGAGCTGAACAATTTTCACTATCTATGTAAAGGGCTTTACTCAACAGGAAGTCAGTTATTTTGGATTGTTTGAAAAATCCACACAATGGATTTTGATATCCTCTTTACGATTTTATACGATCACCACCAAACCCGGCCTATAGGATTTCAAGACATTGAGGATGCAAATTTTTGCAAGGGGTTTTATATTTCAAATGGACAAGTTGTGGTGAGGCCTTAAAATTGTTGCAAAAAGTGGCTAATAACTTCCTTAGTTATATATAATTATGTACTTATATTATAATAATATAATAATAATAATAATATATAATTAGTAATAATTATAATAATTCGCATTGCATGTCATGGGCTCAACTCCGTTATTTTGGCAAAGTGTTTTGTGCTATATTTTGATTTTGATATATTCCTTATTGGGAATTTATACGATTGCCACCAAACTGGACCAATGTGATCTAAAGACATTGAGGAGGCAACATTGTAGAGGGATTTTTGATATCTCAAACGGGACAGCTGTGACGATGCCTTAAACTTGCGCTGAAAAGTGGTTCACTTTCTGTGTGGCATTATATTGAGTGACATCACACTGAGTAACATCATAGTATGATGCTTTTTTCCAGCCTCTGAGGCCTATTCTTCACACGTACACATCACAAATGTTAATACTCACATACACGCACGCACATGCACAAACACACTCATACCACACACGTACACGCACAAACACACTCATATCACACATGCATACATACACACACATTACACATGTTAACCACTCTCACACTCACACAGATGCGCACGCTCGCACAAACTCGTACACACACACAAATGCACTCATATATCACACACATACACACGCACATCATAAATGGCGATGACTTTTTATAGGTCTTAACATACTCAAAAGACAAATAGGTTGTGTTGCGTGCCTGCGTGGCGATGGCGTAGGGTGCTTGGGCCCGCTTATCATTGCTTGCAACCATATGTTATATTTGAAATACCTGGCAAATGTTCATTATCAAGCATGTTTTGATCAAAGTAATGTCTATATTACGTACTATTATTAATGCATTTTTTATTTTGGTTTTATTAAAGCAACCAAAACATAAAAGATTTTAACCTCTTTTGATTAACTTATTCTCCAGTTGATGTGCCTAAACTTTACTGAATCCTAATTCCAATATATGGGTTATATAACAACAGTCTGATTAATCTAAGAGATTTTAGGAGTCTGGAATCAAGTCGATTGTATACAAAATAGGACTTCACAGGTCTCTCTCAATCCTATAGCCTCAAAATGGAGAGAAGAAATCAGAGTTGCTTCCCGCATCCTGGAACACAAACAAGGAACTGTACACACTGAGATACAGATCAAATGATGACAAGTCCAGCCTCCTTCTGAAAGCCATCACAGTTGATTCCAGCTTGATTTTCAACTTAATGGTAAATGTGGCTAATTGTATAAAACCTGTGATCCTTGACATTGCATTAGTAAAAGCAAGGATTGTTATCTTGATGTTATTTTCTGTATTTCTTTGATAACAGGATTCAGCTACAGGCAAAGTCACAGACCTGACTGTAAATGTCAGTGATTATGTAAATGAATCAAACCTACAGTCCTTTGAAAGGTTGGTAACACTAAATATATTAACCACTATGTTCTATGCACCATGATGACAAACATCATCTCTTTATTTTAAAGATTTATAAGATTTATCCTGAAACCCCCAACTTCTCTTATATTCACCTGATGGAAGCTGTATACGCCAAGGCATGAGTGGTAACATGAGAGATTTATTAAAAGTTTATTTCAGAGATTAAATAAAATATACCAAGTTTCATGTATGAAGTGTATTTAGTGTATTTTGTATACATGCAGAATTGGTAGTTTTTACCAAAGCAGAAGATAAATGTTAACAATGAATTATCTTTGGCTTATAAAGTGATGCAGACACCATCAGCAAATTACAACAGTCATACAGTAAGTAAATATTAAGAATGCTATTATATGAGTATTCTCTAAAACCTTGCCACTTCCTTAGTGTGTACAAGAACACAGAAGATTTGGCCAAAAAGCTGAACTCATCACTGCTGCCTGCATTGAAAGAAGAAGGGAATCTGAGAAAAAGAAAGGAAGAGAGATTCACAGACACACAGCCCCAGCCAGGCTGTGATCCCCTGCGCATACCTCCCAGAGATCCCCCTTCTCGAGTCCAACCAAACTGGTGAGTGATAAGTATGTATGTGATTTAACAGCTGAATGAATAAAGAGTTGTAATAATTTGAGAATTGTGATTAAAATTTCAGTTAGAGCAATATATTATAAATACCAACAAACCATTTGTGGTATCTGAATCAGTGTACCCTGGTTATATGATGTTTATCTGATTTCCTGATTTTAAATGGTTAAATCTCACACCGGCGGATATTCTTTCTCATGGTCTCAATTTGTTTCAGCTGCTTTTTGGAAAACTCACAGCCAGCAGTCATGTGCTTTTTAAAATAGGCCTAGTTGGTGGAGTGCTGCAGTGATGGAAGCCCATCCCATTTTCACAAAGAAACTCGGGATCTCAATTATAGTCACCCTTAGTTTCTTGGTTACCTCTCTGACCAAGGCCCTTCATCCCCGATTACTCAGTTTGGCGGGGCGGATAGTTCTGTTGTTCCTTATCTTTTCTATTTGAGAGTGATGGAGGCTATCATGCTCTTGGGTGCTTTTAATGCTCTAGAAAGTTTATTGTATCCTTCACCAGATCTGTGTCTTGATGTAATCCTGTCTCATGAGTTTACAGATAATTCTCTTATCCTCATGACTTCTTTCACTCTGACATACACCTACTGTGAGACCTTATATGGACAGGTGTGTGCCTTTCTTAATAACTGTATCTCCAATGAAATAAATTGGGCAAAGATGGACTCCAATCACGTTGTATAAGCATCTCAAGGGCCATTGATATTTCAAATGCAGAAATACAGCCCCAAACTTGCAGGGACCCTCCACCATGCTTCATTGTTGCCTGCAGATTATGTTTTATTTATTTTTGTACCGCAATCCAGCCATTCATCAAGGAACCTGACCCCTGTTCCTGCCAAATATTTTGACTCTTAAGTTCAGAGCACTTGCTGCCATTTTTCTGCACGCCAGTTCCTGTGTTTCCATACATACAGTAATTGAGTCACTTAGTCTTGTTTCCCCTTTGGAGGTATGTCATTGGGCTTCAATTCATCCATGACAACCACATCTGGCCCGACTTCTCCAGACAGTGCTTGATGGTTTTTGCAAATGCACATACTGTTCTTGCAAACTGTTTCATAACTGCTAACCCCTTATGTCTTAAAATAACAATAAAATGTGGTTGTTTTTTACTTAATTACTTAATTCCATAGTTGTTACTTCATAGTTTTGAAATTTCCATTTTGCCTCTATTTCATATATTACATGGCTGGATACTTTCCAGATAGACCGATTATTTTATATACAGTCATGGCCAAAAGTTTTGAGAATGACACAAATATTAGTTTTCAAAGTTTGCAGCTAAACTGCTTTTAGATCTTTGTTTCAGTTGTTTTTGTGATATACTGAAATATAATAAGAAGCACTCCAGAGGTTTCAAAGGCTTTTATCGACAATTACATGACATTTATGCAAAGAGTCAGTATTTGCAGTGTTGGTCCTTCTTTTTCAGGACCTCTGCAATTCAACTGGGCTGCTCTCAATCAACTTCTGGGCCAAATCCTGACTGATAGCAACCCATTCTTTCATAATCACTTCTTAGAGTTTGTCAGAATTAGTGGGTTTTTGTTTGTTCACCCGCCTCTTGAGGATTGACCACAAGTTCTCAATGGGATTAAGATCTGGGGAGTTTCCAGGCCATGGACCCAAAATTTCAACATTTTGGTCACAGAGCCACTTAGTTATCACTTTTGCTTTATGGCACGGTGCTCCATCATGCTGGAAAATGCATTGTTCTTCTGTTGTTGGATTGTTGGAAGAAGTTGGAGTTGGAGGGTGTTTTGGTACCATTCTTTATTCATGGCTGTGTTTTTGGGCAAAATTGTGAGTGAGCCCACTCCCTTGGATGAGAAGCAACCCCACACATGAATGGTCCTTTCTTGGATGCCCTGAAGCCTTCTTAAGAATTTAACCTTTTTCCTTGAAGTTCTTGATGATCCTATAAATTGTTGATTAAGGTGCAATCTTAGTAGCCACAATATTTTGCCATTTTTATTCAACGCAATGATGGTTGCACGTGTTTCTTTGCAGTTCACCATGGTTAACAATGAAAGAACAATGATTACAAGCATCACCCTCCTTTTAACATGTCACGTCTGCCATTCTAACCCAATCAGCCTGACATAATGATCTTCAGCCTTGTGCTCGTCAACATTCTCACCTGAGTTAACAAGACGATTACTGAAATGATCTCAGCAGGTCCTTTAATGACAGCAATGAAATGCAGTGGAGAGTTTTTTTTCGGGTAATTTTCATGGCAAAGAAGGAATATGCAATTCATCTGATTTGATCACTCTTCATAACATTCTTGAGTATATGCAAATTGCTATTATAAAAACTTAAGCAGCAACTTTTCCAATTTTCAGTAATCCCAGTGTCTTTTCCACTGTCCAAAACACTCTGTAAACCCCTTTGTTAGAATCACCATCAGTTTCTGTGTATTTTCCTGAATCTCATTGAGCCAGTAGAGCAAAAAATCTGCTTCAGATTTTGTGTTAAACTTGAACATTCCTCAGCTGAAACTATGCGGATGATTCAGAACTTTTTCAGGGGCCTTTGTCAGTCCATCTGGTACCAATGTCATGCTTTAAGTCCCAAATATTTTTTTCTTAATTTTGACATTTGACGTGATCATTAACTCAAGCTCTTGACATGTATTGGCATGTTTTTTTTATTGCGATCATATGATAAGCTAATGACATAACAGCATAAATACAAATATACATGTGTTTCTAATAAAAATAACTGTATGTGTATATCTCCTCTATATTATAAACATCCAATGAAAAATGTGCATTTTTCAGGATGGACCCACTCAATCCATTTGCTGCAGGGAGGGCTGACCTTGATCCCTTTAGGTGAGTGGTTTGCTTTTTTTTCCCTCTCTTTTTTTTTTTCACAACCCTGTTCTCTAAGCCTTTTTCTCTTGAATGCTCCTGTGTCCTGTGGCTTGCTCAGGTCAAGTCAGAACAAACCGAATAAAAATGAATAACTGTACTTGAACCCTGTTTACAGTGGAACATCAGGAGGCATGATTATGGATCCTTTACGATCAGGCTTCCCTCGTTCTGGATTTGACCCTTCAAGTGGCATACCTGGAGTCCTCCCTCCGGGGGCTGTGCCCCCTGGTGCACGCTTTGACCCTTTCGGACCAGTTGGCAGACACAGACCTGGGTAAAACTAGTGCGTGTGTGTTTGTGTGTGTTAACATGTAAACATGTGTGGGGTCGAAAAATCTTTTGCAGTGTTAAAATTTCGGACATTTTCTGTTTTATATATTTCTCAAATGTACAGTTTTTCCGTAACTTAAATATATACAGTGGAATAGAGTCATATATTATATTGCCAAGCTTTTGTGGAAACCTGAGCATCATACTCGTATGTGCTTGTTGAACATCCTATTCAAAATGAATTCCCTCTTTAACTCATCAACATTTCAGTAAGGTCAGGCTATAGTGTTGGGCTAGGACCACTGGGGCACAGTCAGCATTCCACTTTATCTCAATGGTCTTCACAGGCGTTGAGGTCATGGCCCTGTTTACGCCACTCAAATTCAAAAGCTGAGGAAACCACCACATCAATTATATGGAAGTGGATTGGTTTGGTTTTACTTCCATTAGTCATTCCTGAGCTGTTAGTCATTATCAGGATACTCTTTAATTTGGCAGCATTGTCAAATTTTATAAACTTTTTTAAAATATTGTCAAAGTTTTTATTTTTCATAATTCAATTCAAAAACTCTCGTACATTCTAAATGAATTGAGTGTAAAAAAATAAATAAAAAAAAAACAATTGAATGGCCAATGACTAACTCCAGTGCTAACTTTGGTAAGTCGCTCTGGATAAGAGCGTCTGCCAAATGCCTAAAATTAAATGTAACAGTGAAAATTAGAAATCCAGTATCTCAAAATATTAGACTATTTAATTTCGAGTTAGTGTCATTAGAGAGGTCCCTTGTTAAAGAATTTTCCCAACAGAGCAGTGTTTCCGTTAGCGTGTGTGACAAAGTTGTCCTACACAATAGCCCCCCCCCCCCCCTCCTTCCTCTCAAATAAGATGGGAAGGAGGGGGCTTCTGTGTAGAACGACTACCTCCCTCCTCTCGTCTTGCACAGTAGCCCCTTTCCTCCTCTCGTCTTACTTCAACTTCACACACACACATCCTAATACAGATGCGTGTGTACACACACACACTAACAGAGACACTTCTCTGTCAGGATTCTTTTCAAAGGTAACGTTCAGGTTTGACTGTACATGCACGATGGATGGATTTTAAGGGATTATGAGAAAAGCAAAATCAAGAACTTTGGAGAGCATCACAAGGAGTGGAGTGAGGCTGTAGTCAGTGCATCAAGAGCCACTATTATCAACCCACACCTGAACCAGAGACAATATCAGAAACATCAGCTAGGAGAAAATGACCTCCTGGTGTTCGATTTATCAAGTCCAAATTAAAACACAACCGTCTACCAGGAGATTATAGAGCACTTCATGCTTCCATCTGCTGACAAGCTTTATGGAGATGTCAAATTTTCTACTTGCCCTCAGTGCCAAGAATGCCACTAACTGGTTTGTTGACCATGATATTACTGTGCTTGATTCACCAGCCAACTTGCCAGACCTGATTGAAGGTTGTTATCAAAGCATCCTGGTCTTCAGTAAAGCCTCAGCAGCGCCACAGGCTGATCGCCTCCATGCCAAGTCTCATTTATGCAGTAATTTGTGCTAATGAAGCCCTGACCAAAGATTGACTGCATACTACTTTTGAGAAGTTGGACATTTCTGTGTCCTAAATATTTTTTTTTACGGTTCTTATAAAATATTCCAATATTTTGAAATACTGGGTTGATTTTCATGAGCTGTAAGCCAAAATCTTCTAAATGAAAATGAAAAAGGTTTGAAGCATTTTACTTTACATGTAATGAGTCTAGAATACAGTTAAACCTTTGACTGTGAGCATAATACGTTCTGGAAGCATATCAAAGCACTTGTACAATATATAAAAGTGAATTTCTCCCTTAAAAAATAATGGAAACTCCGATTCGTTCCACACCCCAAAAATAATTAATACAAAATATAAAAAGTAAAAATAAAACAAATTACCCTGCACTTTACCTTTGAAAAGAATCTTGACAAAGCAGTGTTTCCGTGTGTGTGTGCGCGCGCATCTCGAACAAGGAACCTCTCTTATGACACTTGGTTTTACTTTGTTCACGGACCCACTTGTGGTCAGAATATTATAATAAACTTGTGTTAATTTTGTCAACTATTTTCAATTTTAATCTCAGTCCCAGGATAAATGTCCCTGTTAGTTTTTATCATATTTAGTCAGTCTTATCCTATTTTTGTTTAGTCAAGTTTTAGTTGACTAAGAGTCTGGACATTTTAGTCTAGTTTTAGTCAGAGAACCCGGAACATTGGAGCAATATGATTGTTATTAATTACCCCTAAAGTCAATCTATTGCCAAAACCATTTTTAAAAGGTTTTTCACAATTCACACATGTGGATTGTTGTAGGGATAGCTCTCAATCATTCAGCCCAATCATTTGCTAACATATTAGATTAATGTGTTTGGCAACAGTTTAATTATAAAATGAAATAAAATTAAATACATCACAACATAATTATGTTAACATGTGGTAACATAATTACCACAAAGAGGCTTTTATGGTATACCTTGATGCATCTCTTCAAGTTTGTGGTATTTTTCACAGCAATTATGAGCTTTTTTTTTTCTTGAGTTCAATAGGCGATTTTAATTTTATTATGAATAAAAGAGGATGTCTGTTAATTGTTTTATAGTAACTTTTCTTTTGCTATAAATTATTTAAATCCATTGTATTTATTTATTTATTGTAGTCAGTTTTCATTTCTTACCTTAATTCTATTTTTAATGTAATTTCCATTTCATTATTCCAGGCCAGACCATGATCATCTGCCACCACCAGGCTATGATGACATGTTCATGTAAAAGCGATTTACTCACATCCTGCTTCTCATGGAAGACTTGCTGTTCCTGCAATGTACATTTCTCATTTCTCTGCTTTGTAATGAACAAACAACAACAAATTTGCATCTTTGCTACTGTTTAGGTTTTCTGGTCTAAACCTGTATTTTCTTTTTTCTTCTTTTTTTTTTAATATTTAAGTTAATAAACAGGGAGGTTGATCACTACTCAACTAAAAAGTGCGTTCGTTTCTTTCCTTGACACCAAACTTATCCTTAGCAAATAAATAAAATTAAGTTAGTAAATGCTATGGAGTAGGTATAATAACGTTGTAATAGTAATATCCTTGCTAATGTTAATACTTTTTTTATTTTGTTCAAAGTTTTATTTTGTACTGTAATTGCTATAAAATACTATAATTAAACTTATTGGTACTAGTTATGCACTGTAGCCCATGTTTTAGTCTGTGAAAAGACTAGTTTACATCATAATTGTAGTTTACTGTCCACTCACTGGCCACTTCATTAGGTACATCTTGCTAGTACTGGGTTGCACTCCTTTTGCGTAATATATACACACACACAGTGGGCTACAGTGCATAACCAATAAATTAAATTATAGTATTTTATAGTAATTACAGTACAAAATAAAACTTTAGTACTAAAAAGTATTAACATTAGCAAGGATATTACTATTACAAGGTTATTATACTTACTCCATAACGTTAACTAAATGAATTTTACTTATTTGCTAAAGTTCAATAGTGTACCTGATTTCAAAAATACCATAAAAAGCAGTAATCATTAATTAATTATATAATTTTCAACAATTGGATTGACAACACTTTATATTATCTGGTATAATTTGTGTGTTTTTTGAGAAAATTAGCTGCTTATTTTTACTGAACATCCTGCATAACCAACCACAGACGCATTGGGTCTGACTTTGTCGCACCTGCTTCTTCGTTCATGCATGCAAAACCTGAAGCTTCCTTTTTGTGTATGTGTGTGTTTGAAAAGGTAAAAGTGTTACATAATATGGTACTTTCTTTTCTGGCCTACAGATATTTCCTGTAAGGTTATTTTCCTGGTATACTAATGTTTGGTGTACAGAGTTTTTTGTACAGACAAAAAAAGTAATAAAATAAACATGTATAACAAAGTTTGTTAAAAAAAAAAGCACAAGCTGCCTAAGACTTTTGGATAGTACTGTATAAAAAAGCAAGTTATATTAAGATTCATATAACAGGCAGATTGTGAACACCTTGCATTTAATACAGATTACTTTTAAATGTGTAGTATCATTTAACCATGATATTGCGTAGTAATATTATTGATTGCAGCCACGTAACATACAAACTTCATTAGAAACACTACTGCTTTTGCAGACTGCGATTGCTAAGTGAATAATTAAGCTAACAGCGCGACACTGCATGTTGGCGGTGTGAAGCCACTTTAACTCAAGCAGGGACAATTGAAGTGTGAGCATCGTACATCCAGCGTTTATCTGCAATTCTCAGCTGTTTTTAAAAAAGAGATGGAGTTGCACAAGTCTGTTATCTGAAATCTGAACTGTAGCCTCTTGTTCTTGTGAAACTTTTTGCAGTTGCACTAGAAAAACAAAGTACTCTACAGTCTTTATGAAACCGCATTGTTTGTGCTCACTGTAGTATAATTGTTTATTATACAAACCACTTCATTTGACTGGAATTGTCATTTAAAATTGGAACATTTTAATTTAATTAAAAAATGTGGCCTAAGAGTTTTTGTTGACTAAAAATAGACTGAAATTAATGAACATTTAGTCAAAAGGCTAAAGCTAAATCAAATAAGCTGCCTGAGCACAGACTCACTGAAGCTGGTCTGTCAAAGATTAGGGAACAAAGCCTCTGCAATTGTTTTTCCACTTTTCTTCCATTGTCTAATTCGGTTGAACGTGTGCCAATTATTTCCAAAGAAATCTTCAAAACTCGAAAACTATTTCATCCATATACTCAATTTTGTCTCCATTGATGTCAGAAGACTTGTTGCTACAGTTTGTCTACATGCAAAATGTCTGTTCAAATTTGGGTTAAATTGGCTAATTATTGTCATGTTATAAATAAACTTAAAAATTGGAAGAACTTCTGCATCTCCAGTCTAACATGGGAAAGTGCACATAACATCACAAAACCTTACAACAAAAATATATATAATATAAAAAGCTGTCAAAAATCATCTACATCTAGGCATTTGGCAGACGCCCTTATCCAGAGCAACTTACATTTTTATCTCATTATACATCTGAGCAGTTGGGGTTAAGGGCCTTGCTCAAGGGCCCAACAGGGACAACTTTGTGGTAGTGGGACTTGAACCTGGGACCTTCCGAACCGTAGTCCAATGCCTTAACCACTGAGCTACCCCTTTTTATTCTGTTTTTGTGTAAAAACATAATACAAATTTTTTACCATGCAATTATTTATTTAACAAAAATGAAGCCAAAAAGAAATAGCAACTGAATTCCGGAAACACTTAAAAAAAAGGTGACGCACTCAAATCATAAAACTCTGCAGTATCAAGAGCTGAGCAATGACACCACCTTTCGACATGACCTTTCGTTCTACCAGTCCTGAATCATTACAGCCCGGTAACTACACTTATACACACAGACACAGTAAAGACAGAATGCATCTTTTAGAGTTAATCAAATTACACCAACACTAGAAGTAAACTGACCCATCCCATTCATTCATCCATCCATCCAGGAACCTTTGTAGTCCAACTAGGGACTGTGAAGGCCAATGGTAATCACCACTGGATTTATTCCCATTTCATGGTCGTAGTGGGACCTCCGTTCAAATTTCACACACTACAGGCAATTTGGAAATGCAAGTAAGCCTAATCTGCATGTCTTTGGACTATGGGAGGAAACCAGAGAACACCACCAAGCACGGGGATGGCATGCAAACTCCATGAACACAGACCCCAAGGTTTAAATCAAATCTGGACCGTGGAGTTGCGGAAGGCGACGGCGCTAACCACTAAGCCGTCTATTGAGTCATGACCATGAGACCTTAAATAAAACCTTTTCTTATTTATCTCTCAGCTCTAATCACACCTCGCACTGCACCACCTTCCCTCCGATCCTCCAGCCCTGCTCACCTCGTCCCACCATCTCTCAGGGATCAAGGAAGATATTCATCCAGTCTTTTTTCTGTACTGGCACTGTGGTGGTGGAATGAACTCCCTGTACATGTCCGTACAGCAGAGTCTTTGACAAGCATTAAACGACAACTCAAGATGTATCTGTTTCTTCAATACTTGGACTAAACCCCCTCCTCACCCCCCAAAAAAAAAAAAATTCCCAACTGTGTTTGACTGATGGCACTTAGCTGGTAACCTAGTAACCGGTGTTAGTGTCTATCCAATGACGGAAACTTCAAAACACTTTTGTAAGTCACTCTGGATAAGAGCGTCTGGCAAATGACAAAATGTAAATGTAACAGACTCACTAATGGCAGTACATACAGTCACATTCAAACTGAATTCTTCACAGAAAAAAACAAAACAAAACAATTTAATTGCCTCTCATACCTTGACAGAGCTCCAGACCAGCAGCATGTACCTCCTGGCTGGCACCTCCCACCTGCTTCCGCCACCCACAACCTCTGCAGGGTGCTTCAGGAGATGGCTTGGCCTGTGGTCTGCCTTGATAAAATGAAAGTTGTGTTATCTGTAGAGTGTTTTGAGTTTTTATTTACATTTACATTTTGCCATTAGGCAAGGCAGACAGTCTTATTGCCAGGCAGACAGTCTTATCCAGAGCAACTTTGAAAAGTGCTTTGAAGTTTCAGTCATTGGATAGACCCTTACACTGGTTATTAGGTTACTGACATCAGTCAAACACCATTGGGAAGGGTTTGATCATTACCCCAAATATCTAAGAAACAGATATTTTCAGCTGCTTGTCTTTAAGTTATCCCCACGCATGGATGGCATGTCAATCAATTATCAATGTGGTATAATCCTTATTTTCCCAGCCAGTACAAGTCATAAGTGTTTGTTTTCTCCGGTCACTTAGAGCTTGAACAATTGTGTCCACAAAGTCCGACACGGATTCAGCTGTGCTCTGATGACAAGGGTTGATCCTCCGCAAAACTCTGGCAATGGGAACGGTTTTATTCTCCATCAATGCAGTCCATCCTGGTTGTCATGTATCGGCTGTGCATTGACTCATTGTGTCCCACGTTTCCACTTCAACCTGAACACTCTAGAGAAACCTTCATCCACTCAGGATTGGTTAGGATGATGCTATCTAGAGCTTCAGAATCTTTCATACACTCAACCATATTGACCTTTGGATCAGTAATGTCCTCCAACATTGAGTCCAGTTTAATCCATTTCAGAAGCCTGTATACACATACTGTACAGTACTGTAAGTTGTCAGACAGATGATCTGTTCCAGCATGCCACTGAAGCTAAGGTATTCTTGTATTTCCCTCTAATCATAGGAGATGTGCTGCCACCCTGCTGAGATGTATTCTTCATGTGGAGAGGAAGAATATTCATGCAATTCAGTTTAAATTCATAAAGATTTTCACAACGGTCATCTCAGATTCAGATTTTGATTTTTTTTTTTTAGAAACAAATACAGTAACAAGCAATAGTGCAAACTAAGCAAAATGTTTTTTAAAAATGTAATATTAGAATAATTACTTCAAAGTGGACACCTTCGCATTCTCACAACCAGCTTCATGATGTATCCACCTGGCTGTCTTTAAAGAGTTCCAAAAGTGATGAGAACTTCTTGGCGGCCGAGATGTATGAAATGTATGCAACTTTTAGTAGATCACACAGTTATATCTTTATCTAGACGAATCTGTGGCACTTTTCCGAAGAATTACTCACAAACTGTACCGTCTGTGGACTGGCGTTGTGGACACCCCCTTAAACAAACAATCAGTTTACAAGATCGTAATGGTTAGCCCTGTCACTCTTCCAGGCTCTGGGTTCGATTCCTGTCTCTGTCTGCATGGTGTTTGCATGTTCTCTCCGTGTTTGGTGTGAATGAGTGTGTGAGTGTGTGTACAGTATGTGTATATGCTCTGTGGTTGATTGGCACCCCATCCAGGGTGTACTCTGCATTCTGGGATAGGCTAAACACAACCCTGTATACAGTATACGAAAAGCAGTATAGATGATGTTGCCGATGATCATTTTCACCCTGGTCCACCACAAATTAGATGTGATGCCTGTGGTGTATTTGCACACTAGAATGGTCCCTTGCATAACAACTTACACATCATTGTGCTTTACACTAAGGGTGATGTAGTATCCTTAAAATGCTTCCCATGCAGTGTTTACTAGCACAAACTCTGACACGTCCCTGATAATGCTGTGTTTCAGAAGGAATCTGCACATACTAGTTTCAGAGAACCAACTTTATATCTTAAAATGTGATAATGCAGTAGACATTTCTGAATATTGTTGATTTTATTCATCGTTTATCATTTACTTGCATGCACCCCCACAAAACTTATATAAAAACATAAAGAGCCAGCCAAAAAAATGTACACACACTTCTGGAAAAGAAAAACTTGAATAAATATGTTAATACTAAATGTATAATGTACAGTATATGATACTATTATGATAATAATCTAATACGATATTACCTACATAACATTTTACCAACATAACAATTTAAACTTAATTGGTGGCCATAATATACGGAAGATGTGCAGAATTTGTTGTAGGATAAAGCCATCTGCGTTATATCACTCCTCCACAAATATGTCACCACACACACCTCACACTCACAGGCACTGGAGAGTTTCCAGATTACATGCATATGTACATATACAGTAGGACAAGACAATACTGTCTTAGTACACAGGCTTCAAAGCCATCTACCTGAAAGAAATCCAGCAAAAAATAAACAATACAGGTAGTCCTAAAGGTCTTCTTAAAGGTTTTATACTTAGTTTGGATGATCAGGTGGACTTTAAGAACGGATATGAAAGTTCATCATTATTAGAAGTCAGATGAATTTGAGTGTTTAAATTAAAATTTTGTTAATTTCCCCTATCATCCTGTAGAATGAATAGTTGCATTTTAATACAGAATTAATACTTTTCAGATGTTGGCCAAAAGTCCTTTGAGTATTTAGCCTGAAATATACAGTAGGCAAGTGATTTAAAACTGACAAAGTATAGAAATTAATCTGGAAATAAAATGTGTATGTGTGAAAAAAAAAAGATTGTTGGAAAGAGAGAGAGCAGATATATCAAGGCAAGACAGAAGAGGAAATTAAGAACTCGAAGGTTTGGGCTGTGAGAAGCACTCGAAGTGCCCTGCCTCTTTTCTCTTTGTCCTGTTAAAGCCAGTTCTTGGAATCGGGTGTCGTTTCTCCAAACCCAACAGCTTAGCCAGCCTCACGCTATCAGGAGCAAACAGATGTCTGCTTATGCACACACAGACACACACTACTGCAGAGATGAGCACAGACATGACACTTTACTTTCAGAGGTAACTTTGGTCTGGAATAGGAGACTTTGAGTCTGGTAAGACACAGTTATTGCTATTATTAGTAATGTCAATAATCTTTTCCTAACCTTCTCTCTCTCTCTCTGTAACTGTTTCTATTTCTAGTCTAGTTGACAGAAGAATCTTGAACCCAATCCCTAGAAAGTGAATATTCAGTGTCTGAATAGTCAGTGCAAACTGTGAAAATGTCCTTCTCCTGCTTCTTGTATTAGAATATTGTAATGGCTTAATTTCCCATCCCCTGTGCCACCCAGTTTAAACGAAATAAGCTTAAATTATAATCTGTTTTCATGACAGAAAGTTGGAATGCAGTGGAACTCACTGAACTTAATTAAATGACATAGCTCGTTAAGATTTGTTTTTCTACTTCTTTAAACCCTAACGTTCAAAGTAATTAAACACATTGAGTACTGTTAACAATTAGGTCAAACTAATAGACCTTTTTGAGTATTCACAACTTTTTGGCATTATTGAGTTTGTAGAAATGAGACTTTTCAAGTTAGCTGAACAAATTTGATATTTTATGTAATCGAAAGTACTTAAGTAACAATAACTTAAGTAAAACTTCCACCAACATAATCTGTATAGAGGACTTGTGGCGCAGTGGTAAGTATTACGCCTGCTACTGTATGTGGAAGACCTGGGTTTGATCCCCAGGCCGGATGGTCTGTAAGATTTTTTTTATGTCGTAAGTAACAATACCTTAAGTAAAACTTCCACCACTATAACATCTATAGAGCACTTGTGGTGCAGTGGTAAGTGTTCAGGCTGCCATGCAAGTGACCTGGGTTTGATTCCTGGGCGGGGTGGTCTGCAAAATGCTTTTTGATTTGCACAAGTTTGTGCAAAACAGGTAACTGATTACCTCAAATATTTTGAGTTTTGCCAACTTAATCGGGTTTACAGTGTAGACATAAAAAGTAATACAATATAATATTTGGGAAAACTGGACATATTGAGGGCTGAGTGCAGGTGTAGAATACTTTTTAAAACATTTTTCTGACAGCTTTTCTTTTTTTTCTTTTTTTTTTTGCAGATAGGACAGCTTCAAATGTAATTCACTTTTCATGCTTGCATTTTTCCAAATCTACAAATAAATTGTTGATTTCTGTATTTACTGAATCTGAAAGAGCCGGTCCTCTAAGACACTTTATAGATATATATATATAGCTTGCACACATTCAGTGCCCTAAATGAAAAAGCCCTATATGCATTCTTCTGCATACTCTTAGAACAATCAATAATTCAGTTTGAATCCAGCAGAACATTGCTGTGTACCAGGAGAACTTTTTAAAGAGTCTTCCTTGTCTGCTTGGTACTCACAACATTCAACATTGAATATAAAAGAAAAATACTTTGGCATTATTTGGGAAAAGTCATTTGGATGAAATTAATCTCAAAACCATGTAAAGCATTATTAAAACCTGAGAGGATAGTGGTGAACTGTTAGCTTCCAGCTTTACAGACAAATGTTGCTGGAAAAACACTGTAATCAAAGATCTTGACCGTAAGATGGATGACCATAATCGAAGATCACCTAAATGCGTGGTGAAGTTGCATCATAAAAGGTCGAGTGCAGAAATCACTATATTCACTATCACAGGTAAAATGAATAGTAACAGTAAGAGCATTTCCAAACAAATAATGCAATGAGAACTCAGAGAGCAGACAGCTGTGTGGCTTAAGAAAACCACTGGTTAGTGAGGCTAATCAGAATAAAAGGGCTCTGGTTTGCTAGGATGCATAAGGAAAAAGGCCTGCAAAGGAAAAAGGTCATGTGGTCTGATGAGTCCGGATTATGGACATACTGTATCAGGGTAAGAAGAGAAACATATAAAGTCCATCATGCATAGTACACAAAGTGTTATGACCTTTGGTTGCTTCAACTGATCAGCAGTGTACAGTAATATCACAATAAAATGAAGTCAGCAGAGTACCTGAATAGACTGAATGACCCGGTTATCATATCAATAGGTGTTTCCCCTGATGGCACCAGCATATTCCAGAACAACAATACCAAAATATCTTTATCTCAAATTGTGAAAACATAGTTCTGAGAACGCATGAAATAGGACTTAAAACATGCAAGATTACCTCAGAGTTACTGGTTCAACTCTCATGTCATCAATCTCAGGCAAACATTTCAATCAAATGTGGTTGTGACATTGACATCTATGTGTTGTCAAGGGTCAAGGCAAAAGAACATCAAGATTCAAGCTAAAGGTGACCCAATGAAGTAATAAAAGTATGCAATTTATTTGGTTTCATACTTTTATCCACCCTTTAAAGGCTTAACTCAACAATCTCAGGGCATGTAATAATGATCATATAATTTTGAAACTCAAGTAACATCTGATCCTTTCATTATATCATTATTGGTTACAAACAGAAACAAAAAGCAATGTAGCAGACGAAAGCTATTTTCCCAAACCTACAACAGCTGCTAAGTTTGGCACTGCTATATTAGCTGTTGACAAAGCTGTGGTTAACTTGCCAGCTTTGGCTGATTTGAATGTTGCTTGATGTACTCTGTGCATTTTAATGAGTCAGTTAAATTACTGGATGGATAATATAGCCTTTATTAGTCATTTGTAACGAACTTACTTCTTCTTCTTATTGTTAGTAGCAGTAGTAGGGGTCCAAACACCTTAGGTAATTGTTAGGATTTTTAAGGGTCCAAGCACTTTAACACGTACAGACAACATGACTGACACAGGTCAATCAGTTCTATATTGATATTGGGCCCTTTAAAAGATGCATGCCTTTTGTCACTTGGGTTATGTCCAATGAGTGAATGTACAGTACAAGCATTTGGCTGCCACTGCTCCTAGTATTGTTCTTTACTGCTTCGTGTTGGCCAATCCAATATTAGTCTCCTGAGCATTTCCAGCTAGGGTCTTAGTCTATTGAGCAACCGCCTTTTCTGTACCTCCACCAAGACTTTACAAATATATCCACTGTGCTGGGTCTTCAGTTATGACACCAAGACTATAACACCCTTCTGGTCTTCATCGCAATGATGAACAAGGAAATCTGACCAGAATATAGACCATAGTGTGCTAGCCAAGCTAGCAAACTTGCCTAACTCTGCGTCCAGTAAAACCAGTTTCAAATTGGCCTGTTCAATGGACCCTTGCTCTCCAAAAAGGCCTGTCTGCTCTATGATTTTGTGGTCAATCACAAGTTTGATGTCTTTTGTTTAATCGAGACCTGACACCAACAAAATGACTTACTCCTGATATTTTATAACCTGACTTACATCTCTGCAGACTGTGCCAGTGTATGCTTCCTTTGAATCTTCTGATCTACAAATCAGTGGTCCAACACCTACTGAATGGAAACGCTCTTATTTTCATTAGTAAACATACAGTAGCTATGGTTTTTACTGCTGATTTTTGGGTACCATGTAACCAAATGTTTCAGTGATCTCCATTCATGATTTCACAAAGGTGATGGATCAGCACTATTCTCCCTGGTATTGATAATGTGCTGAAGCGCTCTTAACCCCGTTCCAGCACTTCAAATCTCCTTATTTGTTTTCTTTGCTTGATGCAGCCCCATATTTTGACTGTTCTGACTTTTTTGGTGTTTGTTTTAGGCTGAGTCAGACCCAGAATTACTTATTACTGCTAAAGCACCTTCAGAATAAAGTATACTGTAAGTGCAGCTAAATGGAGCCTCCACAAGCTTGTAGAGTAGACATTAAGCATGAAGGGTGCATTAGCTTCACTCGCTTCCCTTCTTACCCGGATACACACATTGACCTTGAATAAAGTAAATCTGGACCAAATGACTTTTTCTAATGCTCCAAACTTTATGCTCATTTCCCCCCCGATTAAGCCTGATCAAGTCCTTTGAATGGACAAAAGGCAGATCACAGCCATGGTTGATGGGTCATTACTTGCCTTCTAAGTTTTAATAATGCACTGAACAGTTCTTAACTCAATTTTAGTTATTTCAGGAATTTGCATAAAAGTATTCTTTGCTTGTTCTTCTGATCCACAGTAACATCTTTTACATGACTATGGAAGACATCTTCCGACATGAAGAAAAAATGGTTGTATGATGTACATGTGTGTCTGCATTTCAGGTGTTCAGAGGATGTCAGTGAAATTGCAATTTAATTGTCCAGCAGAAGGTGGCCTGGTGCAGAGGAGTCGCTCCTTCACTGGGGTTAACAGTCTCTCTGTCAGGCATAGGTACCTTTTGTGTGTTTAAACATTACTGAAGTTTTCTACCAGTCTGTATGTGTCATCCGCGGTGACATGTCTTTTTTTCTGTGTGAGTGTTTGGAGAAGCTGAGGATTTCAATATGTTAGATATTTATAAAACTATTGAGGATTCATCTACCTACACAAAGAGTGTGTGGGAGGAGAGGGAATTTAGGAAACAGTTTTAATGCTATGTGCACGATTCATTCATGGTCATGGTTTTATAGTTACAACTGCCAAAACAGGATGGTTTCTGAATATCCTGCTGCTGAAGAAGTATGCCTAGAAATTCTAATACATATGTGTCTGTGTTACAATTTCCCATGGACATTTCTCCATGTTTTCATCTTGCCGTGTAACTAATCGATAAATCGATACCAGGTATTGAACTTACCAACAATAGGCAACATGTTTTACCGTATTTTACCAGAGTTGCTTTCGAATCCTAAATTCTAACATATTTCAAGATAAAATCAGCCTTGTACACACAGAGTACATACAGAGAAAACAGGACACGACATATACAGTATGTGGCCTATAAACCTGCTGTCTTTTACTGATCCCACAAGCCACATAGAGGAATCCATTTACTGAGAAGAGTTTGTGAGTCATTAAGTGCTGCGCATAGTGAAGCCTTTTCAAAGGACATTCAATTCAAGATACATTAGATTTAGTAGAATACCACAGTTTGGTAAAGAGTCTGAAGAAAAGTGAGTTACATTTTAGTGGACACGTTTCTTCTCTTTTCTTCCCTCCCCTTCACTAGGCTATCTTCTACTCGCACTTCTCTGCGCACGAAAGGCTTGGAAGGAAGATCAGTAAGAATACCCGCTTTTATTCAGGGTGATGGCAGTATTTGGGGACAACAGCCTGAGCAGGTGGACAAAGTTTTTCAGGCTTTACAGAAAGGGCTCAAGTATGCACTACTTATTTTATTGTTCCACATAGAGGAGCCCCTGTGCTACCATTCTGTTTAGAAACTTACTCAATAAACCAATGAAATACAAAATGAATATATTTTTTAATCAAATTAATAGCTGTAGGAAATAATCAGATTTTGCTTATAGGGAGTGTCTGGAAGGCCACAAGACAAAGCTGGAATTCCTCTCTTCCCAGCAGACAGACACTGTAAGGACTTCAAGACTGGTAAGATTGACTCTTTGGTAAAAAATTTGATCAGTACCTATTTAAAAAAAAAAAAAAAAAAACATTCCACTGAAATTGACCACAATGTATATTAGGATTAGAGAATGACACTAAGATTGTGCAGCAAATCTAGTTCTAGACCAGCGTAAGGAAAATCATACCGGCATAAGCAACATGCAAAATATTTTTCTTTCATCTTTTAGGCTTTTTTCTATGACTTAGAGAAGGTGAGTTTTTTAAAAATTCTTTTATGTACACACATTTCTTTTATTTTTTAATTCTCTTTTGTTGCCATTTGAAGCTGTCAAATCTTAGCAATCCATTGAATAAATGTATTTGTCCAAACAACAGGAAATAAAATCCTTGGAAAGATACATACGGCGACTAGAGTTCCAAATTAGCAAGGTAAGAAACCTTTATTTTCGCATTCCTGCGTATATGTGTTGAAGTTAAGGGTGAAACTGCTTAAGAGAGGATCCTGCTGTAAAAGAGCATTTAGTTTTGGTGACGTTTCAGCTGTAATTTACAGTGTACAGTATAATCCACTATACAGTAATATATAACATACAGTACTTACACTAAAAATGTAAGCATCCAAGTAAGAAGTTATTTTAAAAATAAAACTGTTATTATTTAAGGCAAATTACCAGCAACCAACAAAACTCTGTTAAACTGTACAAACATGTTCTGTGTCTTACATCAATTGGATTTCCTCCTCAAATAAAACAACTATATAAGGAACATACTCATATCCCAGGAGACTTGGGGCACATGGCAGGGTACACCATGGACAGGGTGCCAATCCATCGCAGGGCACAGACACACACACATACACTCACTCATTCACACACTACGGGCAATTTGGGAACGCCAATTAGCCTAACCTACATGTCTTTGGACTGTGGGAGGAAACCGGAGTACCCGGAGGAAACCCACCAAGCACGGGGAGAACATGCAAACTCCATGCACACAGAGCCGGAACATACAGTACTGTAATATATAAATGATAAAAAGCACACTTCACCACTGAAAAACAAACAAAAATAAAAAAATCAAGTAGCTCTTGACATACCAGAAACATACCTTTCATTTATCTTTTTGGATGAAACCTCAGGCTTTTATTTTTATATAGCCACTTTTAGCTTAATAAATTCCTGCAACATGTTGTGTGTGTTCATGTCTTATATACTGTAGGTAGAAGGGTTGTATGAGACATATTGTATCCAGTGGCGATTATGCCAAGGAGCTGTTAATATGAAGCGAGCCTTTTCACTCTCTCCCTCCTCACGGGCATCACAAGAAAGTCTGTTGGAGTTGACCCGCAATCACAGACACAGCTTGGAGGTATACAGTATGTGTGCATCCAAACCTAACACAGACACACACCCACCCACACACACAAACACACAAACACACACACACGAACTTGAGGGTTAGGGTTGCATAACTCGGCATGGCTGACAGCACATACAGTAAAGGCTGACCCTCAGTGACAGACACCCCCGCTATAGAAGGCAGCCAGGGCGTCGCCTCTGTGGTTAGCTACATATTCACTCAGATACATATTCTGACTCCGTTGCAGCATCACTGCTCCCACCTTGGGCTTGTGCTGTTGTGACATTTGGAGGGTGGAGTCAAAATTTGCTGTAATAAACATGGGGTGTGCTGCAACAGGAGACTTACATCAGTCATGTGCAGCTGACAAATCTGTCCATATAACATTAACACATTAACAGTGATTATTGATTATATACCACCAAACTGGTGGTCATTTACGCCTGTGAGAGCAAAGGCCAGTCTGTCTGGTCCAATCCCACAGAAAAGCTTCTGAAGCACAGCTCACTAGAAAAAAGTCAATGCTGGCCATGATAGAAAGCCACCAGAACCCCCAGTGCACCACAGCCTCCTGCGCACAGGGCCTGGCGGGCAAAAAGATCAAGCACCCATGGGATACACTGGACAAACAAGTTTGATCCAGAAAGGCGCCACCCCTCAGCCTACAGCACCCAATGGATCCGCCGCGAATGTCCTGGCAATGTTGTGTCAGACACCACAACACACCCCAGAGGTCTTATGGAGTCATGTCCTGAGGGGACAGATACAGGGAACCTGAACATTATTCGGCATAATGTGTGGCCTTGTAATTCTAACACAGATCCTTATAAGGCAGATATAAATGAAATAGAAATGCTTTTCCAGCACATCTGAAAGACATTCAGTGGGGTTAATGTGGGACTGTGTGCTGGGAAATTCATAAATCCAAGAATCACATGTTTACAATTTAACAGCTGAAACATATCAATCAGTAATTAGAAATTATCCAAAGGATTTTAATCATTTGCTTTCAATTTGAAATTAATTGAGCATTCAGTCCAAAATAACAGCATTTTGTCGGTGTATGCTTTCATAATTAATTAGTCTTGACGTGCACTTCTAGATAGTTATCTAATTTTGTTCATTTTAAGCAATAAGGCTCGTCATCCTTTTCAGGCCTGGAATTGGCATGTTGTAAAGTTAAAAATTACATACTACCTGCCAAAAATGTTCATGTACTGCACACTTTAATAAACCTGATATACCTGATTTTTCGGCGTATAATCAAATACCAACAGTTGGAATATTAAGTAGGGCAGGCTAACCTGTCAACCTGCGGTTACTACAAAATGAACAAGCTCTGTAGTAGTTGTGCAAGTTGATAGCACAGTGCTATACCTAATTTGAGTAACTGTTAATGGTTACAGGATCTGAGTGCAATGGAAGAGGAGTTGGCGATTTTACTGGGAAAACTGCAAATAAAAATGAAAGGTATATATTCATCACACGTTCATAATTATATCTATTTAACTTACTCTGTTTGAATTCTTTCATTTTGTGCAATCTTTCCCTTTTTCCTGACAGGATTGACAGGCTTTGCTCGACTTTGTCCAGGGGATCAGTATGTGGTAAATATGAAGTTTACATAGACCTTTCCCAGTCAGAGTTGGTCCTCTCTCTCTTTCTCTCTCTCGCTCTCACTCACTCATCGTCTATACCGCTTTATCCTGTGCAGTGGTATAGTCAATGCCTATCCCAGGACACTTAGTGCACGAGATGTTGGACATTCTGGACAGAGTGCCAATCCATCGCAGAAGCAGGTCCTATATAGTCTTATGCAAAAGTTTAGGCACCCCTTGATAAATAACAGATTTTGCTGATTTTTTAATTGAAAAGATGTTAACACAGTCTCTCTTAGAAATGAAAGAATGCAGAATATTTTCAGCAAACATTGATGCATAGTTACTTCTTATGCCATAAATTGAACAACAACAACAAAAAACATTACTATGGCACTGTGCAAAAGTTTGGGGACCCTAATAATTCCAGAGTCTCAGATCAAGACCTTCATGGTAGAGTCAGCAGAAGAAACCTTACCTGCGTCCCGATCATAAAATCCAACGTCAGAAGTTTGCAAAAGAACATCTACAGAAGCCTGATGCATTTTGGAAACAAGTGCTGTGGACTGATGAAGTTAAAATAGAACTCTTTGGCCACAATCAGCAAAGTGATGTTTGGAGAAAAAAAGAGCAGCATTTCATGAAAAGAAAACCTTGCTAACTATTAAGCATGGAGGTGGATCTATCATGCTTTGGGGTTGTGTTGCAGCCAGTGGCTCAGGAAACATTGCACGGGTGGAGGGAAGAATAGATTCCACTAAATACCAGAAAATTCTAGAAGCAAACATCACACCATCTGTAAAAAAGCTGAACCTGAAAAGAGGATGGCTTCTACAATTCAATTCAATTCAATTCAATTCAATTCAATTCAATTCAATTCAATTCAATTCAATTCCATTTGATTTGTATAGCGCTTTTAACAATTGACATTGTCACAAAGCAGTTTTACACAATCAAAAGAATTATATAAGTTTGTATGAGATGTGAACGTTACGGTGGCCGTGAAGTGCAAAGCAAATTAACAAAACCGAAAACAAAATAACATTCAAAGACAAAATAACAAATTAAAAACCAAATTAACAAATCTGAAAACTAAATAGCAAATTCAAAACCAAATTAACAAAACCCAAAACAAAATAACAAATTCAAAACCAAATTAACAAATCCGAAAACAAAATAACAAAACCCGAAACTAATTGTTAATTTGGTTTTGAATTTGTTATTTTGTTTTGGGGGTTTGTTAATTTGTATTGCACTTCTCGGCCAGTCAGATACGAACCGGAAAAGGTAGGTATAGTTTGCGAATTAAATTCCTACCGCTGATTGGATGAGACACCTGTCACTCAAGATAAACAGGAAGTAGGAAATTGTGTCTCTAACTTTGTTTCTTGTGTGTTCTGCTTCGTTAAAAAAAAAAATTCGGTGTGCAAAATTAAGAAAATAATTACATTTTTCATTAGAAAGCAAGGAAATGGAATTTATTCAACGTTACTTTGAGGACGGGCATTCGTATGCCGTGATTTTGGATATGCTGATGACATATCATGGTATAAAGATTAGTTTGCGAACTGCTGTGTCTCTTTTAAAAGCAAAAGATTTTTTCCACAAGAACTGCCAAAATTTGGCAGAACGCCATATTTGAAACCACAATAAAGACAGTACATGTTTGCACATTCATACACACACGAATCTACCGCCGTTACAGTACTTCCTGTATATCTTGAGTGACAGATGTCTCGTCCAATCAGCGGTACGAATTTAATTTCGTTTCATTTCTGAACGGCCGAGAGGTGCAAACCAAATTAACAAAACCGAAAACCAAATTGCAAATTCAAAACCAAATTAACAAAACCGAAAACAAAATAACAAATTCAAAATCAAAATATCAAAAACAAAAACAAAACAACAAACTAAAAATCAAAATATCAAAAACAAAAACAAAACAACAAACTAAAAATCAAAATAGCAAAACTGAAAACAAATTAACAAAACGCAAAACAAAATAACAAATTAGTTTTGGGTTTTGTTATTTTGTTTTAGGTTTTGTTATTTTGTTTTTGAGTTTGTTATTTTGATTTGGGTTTTGTTATTTTGTTTTTTAATTTGTTATTTTGTTTTCATTTTGTTAACTTGTTTTACACTTCTTGGCCACCGTAGAACGTGTATGAATCAAAATGATAAGATTGTCCCTGATGAGCAAGTCGAGGGCGATGGCGACAGCGCCAAGGAAAAACTCCCTGAGATGGCAGTAGGAAGAAACCTTGAGAGGAACCAGACTCACCAGGGAACCCATCCTCATTTGGGTGATAACGGATAGCAGGAATTGATCTGCATCATATTGTGTGAGATTGGAAGTTCAGTATAATAGGAGATGTGTTTTAGTTAAAATTGAGTCCAGTTCGTTATTGGAACAGGACAATGATCCTAAACATACCTCGAAATCCACTATGGAATACTACAAGAGACGCAAGCTGAAGGTTTTGGAATGGCCATCACAGTCCCCTCATTTAAACATCATTGATAATTTGTGGGTAGATCTTAAAAGAGCTGTGCATGCAAGAAGACCAAATAATATTACAGAACTAGAAGCCTTTTGCAAGGAAGAATGGGAGAAAATCCCAAGTACAAGAATTGAAAGACTTTTAGCTGGCTATAAAAAGCGTTTGCAAGCTGTGATATCTGCCACAGGAGGTGTTACTAAGTACTGATTATGTAGGGTGCCCAAAATTTGCACAGTGCCAAAATAATGTTTTTTTTATTTTTTATCTTAGTTTAATTTATGACATAAAAAGTAACTATGCACCAGTGTTGTGCATTTTTTCCATTTTCAGGAGAGACTGTTAACATCTTTTCAATAAAAAATCACCAAAATCTGTTATTTCTCAAGAGGTGCCCAAACTTTTGCATAAGACATGATTATTAATTACATGATTTGTAATTGTGTTTTACACAAAACTTCATTTTGTTTACATTTGCTAAATTAGTTTTCCAATACTAAATAGGTTGAGGCAGCACAGTGACAGTGGTTAGCACTGTGACCGCACACCTCCAGGGTCAGGGTTCGATTCCCACCTCCAGTCTGTTAGCATGGAGTTTTTTTACATTCTCTCTCCGTGCTTGGTGGGTTTCCTCTGGGTATTCTGGTCTCACACAGTCTCCACAGTCCAAAGACTTGTAGATTAGGTCAATTGGTGTTCCCAAAAATTGTCTTGTTTGTGTGTGTGAGCCCTGATAAGAGACATAGAGGATGAATGAATGAATGAATTTTCTGAAGACCATCAGTCCAGCTTTCAATAAGGCCGTCATACAGTTCTTATCCCAATTTTAGCTTTCTATTTAGTAGCAATCTCTTTAGTTGTTTTTTTTTTTTCTTGATGCAGGGCCAATATTTTGACCCATATGAAACAGAGTAACATACTGTAGAGTAACATCTTTGCAACGACTGCAGGATATGTTTTCTGACATGTTTTTTAAAGCAACGAGAAGCTAACCGTATTAATCACTTTATTTTGCCAAGCAGTGAATTTTTGGTTAAACTGTGTTGCTTTGACATTTTGAATGAAAAATAAATCAGTTTTTGCTTGTTATCAATCAATTAAGTGTTTTGTAAAATTCATTTAAAAATATAGACTGAAATATCAGTTTTACACAAGTATTCCGACCCTTCGTTTAAAAATCACCTTTGGCAGCAATGACTGACTCAAGTCTGGTTGTGAATGATGGTACAAGCTTGGCACATCTTTCTCTTGGAAGTTTCTTCCATTCTTCTTGGCAGAATCGTTCAAGCTTAACCAGGTTGAATGGGCAGGGTCAGTGAAAGTAGTCAACTTTTCACTTTAAGAATTGTTCTGCAGCTGCTCCTGTGTTTTCTTAGCATTATACCTTGGGTCATGAAATTGTTGGGCTTCATCACAGCCTAAGATCCTGAGCACGTCTCTAAGTCTCTTCCATTTCCACAAGGGAACTCAAGTTCTCATTTGTAGTGACTCTTAGGTTCTTGTTTACCTCTCTGATCCTCTTTCCTCCCCAATTACTCATTTTGGCTGGGCAAAGTCGTTGGTTGTTCCAAATCTTTTTCATTTGAGAACGATGGAGGTTATTATGCTCTTGGGTGCTTTCAATGCTGCAGAATGTTTCTTGTATCCTGTCCCAGATATCTGTCTTGACACAATCCTGTCTAGAAGCTACAGATGATTCTCTCGACCTCAGGGCTTTTTTTTTTCATTCCAATGTACCCCATCTACTGTGAGACGTTCCTGTACTGCATATAGACAGTGTGTGCCTTTCTCAATTATGTCCCATGAGCTCAATTAGGCACAGATAGACTCTAATCAATTTGTAGAAGCATCTTAAGGGCCTTTGATAGGAGTAGGATGTGCCAGAGCTCAACTGTCTCATAACAAAGGGTCTGTATACTTGTATAAATTGGACAATTTAAGTGTAATAGCCTTGATCAGTTGGGATACTCGTTCTCATTCTTTGGGATAAAATCTGGAAAAAATGCCTAAGCCAAGCTGCCTGCTAATACGTAGTGAAGCGCCATATCTTCCAGGTATCACGATGCACAGTTGAATAAAACTAACAGAAAGCACTCTTGTGCAGACTGTTATAATTAACAGATCAATGAAAATCTTTTGAATGGGTCCTTGATTAAGGGAACAGGATGTAACGATGCTTTTGGGGCTTTAAGCAGATTCACACAAGTCACAAAAGCCCCACCAATATAATTGCGCCATGAGATGTTTTTTTTTAATCCTCTTTCAAACCCCTAGCCATAGCGTTACCATGAGCCTCATGGAACAGTAGTCCCCTTGCGTGGCTCTTTGTTACCAGCAGTTGGGTCAACTCTTTCTTGCTTTAAGTGTTCTGCATCACTTGATCCAACATTATCCTTAATAATGCAAAAGTATGGGTGGGGTAGCACAACAAAAGGCTGGATTTGGACCACTGATTACAAACACCTGGTTGCAGGCTTGACTCAGAGGTGTGAGTGCTCCAAGAAGAATCCCTCACCCTTGTAGAAGTGAAGCCCTTCTTACTCTCTGTGTCCTTTAAATGAAGCTGACATTAATGGCCCTGGCACACCAGCTGTGCTACTGTAGGACCCAAACACACACGCCTTCCTAACTAACAAGTGTAACACTGGCTATACTGTATGGCACAGTATGATGAGTAGAGAAAGAGCAAGTACCCACACACACCTGGTCAAGTAGAAAATTCTCTGAAATCTTTATTTATGATGCTGCATCAGATATTAAATGAGTGGAGAACATACGGTATGCGAGAAACGAAGTTCAGGTGCTTCATCCAAGGACACTGGCCAGGGACACTGGACACATGCTGCCATATATGTCAGGAGTCAAACAATGAATTGCACCAGTAACCCCAGCTTGTTTATCTGTTCCACACCAATCTCCAGAGCCACCAACCACCACAAGTACTGTAGGTATTGGGGCCACTGGGGTATTGGCAATGCTCCTCTGGCATCTACTGTAGGACTATTGTACACATAAGATGATGGAATACTCCAGCTACATCTGTGAGAGCAGCTGGTTGGCAGCAGGGTGGGCAGCAGGGTGGGCTTCCCCTAGAATGAGTATTAAAGTTTTAGGTTAAATTAGGTTTTACCGGGCCACAATATATGATGCAAATTGTACTGACATTTATTGCAGATCACTCTTAATTAGTGAGAGGAGGGAAGGTCTTCTTTCTCCCAATCCTTTTGAATATCTTTTTTTTTTTTTAAATAAAAGTAGTCAATCCATCACCTTCATCTTTCCTGTGTGTTATGCTATTACATGAAGATTTAATTTGCATTCTCTGTTAAATGCTCAACTATATGAAACATCTGAAATGGTCTGTTTTTGTAATTTTTATATACAGTAAGTAGTTTAAAACATTGTTCATGAGTATTAACAGCTTTGACACATATATTTTGAAGTAAATACTAGTTCTAGACCTTATCCTGGTGAAATAACAACAGTTGATAAACAAACACACAAACCAAGCCACTCTCACTTCGTAGGTGTTAATCCGTCTGGGAAGACAGAGGTGGAGAATCAGAGGGCAGATCCAGGCTGATGACAAACAACTGTGGGATGAAGAGGAAAGCGTTTTCCTCCCTCGTATCCATGAGAGCTTTGAGATCAAGGTGAGGGATGCGCCCAAAAAACAAATCTGTTCACATTGAAACTTCTCTGAAAGCTGCGACAAAATAACACTTTTTTTTTGTTTATTCATAATGGCTGCATCAGTTACACGAGTGGAGAAACTACGTGAATGATAGAGTTCATGTACTTCTGATTAAATGTTAAATTTTATAATTTGTTTGATTTATATTATAGTGATATTGATCATTTAAATAATGTATTAAAAAAATCCAAAGATTGCGCGTTCAATTTCCGGGTGATGCTACGCCCATCCGCAATGTGTGTATAGAGAGCATCTTGGTCATGCTCTTCCAGGCAGTAGGTGTGGCATACCCTTACTCTCTCATCAATCATATGTGACACTAGCCACTCACATGTGTTTGTGAGCTCATGTAAGAAGAAGGGGTGGATAGAGCTTTCTTCTGAGTGTATTACACTGTTCCAAATGGTGCATAAACAGCAGTTCAAAAAGATGCAGTCGGAGATGTCACATGTCTTAAAGGAAGCATATTACAGCCTTTGCCCTACCTGGGTGCTACATTAGTTGTCACCTTGAAGGGAGAGTGCCCTAACAGCGGAGTGGGCGGGAATTAACTGCGATTTAGTTGAAGATAAAATTGGGGGAAAATCCCCCCCAAAATAATAAAAAAAATAGAAAGATCTACAAGCAAAATCTTACAATAACACACTTTTCAATTTCAGGTTTAAGACGAGCAGCGGAGTGCATGATAATATCCTTAGCGTTACAGTCAGGAATTGTGACGTAATGAAAACAGTTGCATTTAATTCTGCAGTACATTTAGTACAATCCTTTTTGAATTTGTTGAATATGACCGCGTAAAAGTTTATATTAACATGTTACAGCCAATACAAGATGCTGTAGGTTTAATAATTTTTGGTGAAACCTTCAGTTTCAGAGGTGGAAGTGGTTTCCCATTTTAAGAATTTGACCTAAATGTAGGACCAAAATGACGTTACTCTGAGAATTCTTGCCCACTGAGCAGCGATTTCCCACTCTAAGATGCTTAGTACTGTAAATACTCACTAATCGCTTTATTCTGTATCCTGTATACAAAGTCGCGAGGGGCCTGGAGCCTATACTGTACCAGGAGACTCAGGGCGAGGTACACCACGGACAGGCTGCCGATCCATCGCAGAGCACACACACGTACACACACACACACACTGGGCAATTTGAAAACACTAATTAACCTAAGTCTTTGGCCTGGGAGGAAACCAGAGTATTCAGAAGAAACCCATCAAGCACAGGGAGAACATGCAAACACCATGCTCCATGCAGGAAGGCAGGAATAGGGTTTTTTTCCCCTGTTAATTCCATAACAATCTCTCATAACACACCTTTACACATACTGTAAAGTGAAATAATTCAAGCCTTGTCTGCTTTAATGATTATGGCTTCAAGCTCATGAAAATCTAAAATCCAGTATCTTAAAATATCTTAGGAAATAGTATTTCCTAAGATTAATCAAAAAAGCAATTACATTTATATTACATTACATACATTAACTGCATACAGGTGCTAAGTGCTGGAAAATGAAATCTCCATAAAGCTTTTCAGCAGATGGAAGTGCTCTAAAATCTCCTGGTAGACAGCTGCATTGACTTTGGACATTTTTATAGCCTGTCAAAATCCACACAGGGCACTGTCCATACTATACTTGTATCTTCTGTACGCTAACTAATATGCTTCTGTGGTAAACATTGTTTAGTAACTTATTATGTAACTGACAGGCTTCTATCTTTTTTATTTATTTATTTATTTACTTTTTTTTTTTTTTTTATAAAAAAAACCCCAACAATCTCAATTAAATCTATTTTAAATGCAATTAAATGTACAATGGGTTAAACACTTATGCAAAGCGCAGAATTTGTTGTATCTCATTGCGGACTAAACAAATGTGATGGGTTGGCGGAGCTGAACCCAAGAGAAGGTGCTGGACAGAAGTTCATGAAAAAAATTGATTCAGTACAATGATCTCTGGTTGCTTTTGGGAAAGTCTTGTCCAGTGCCGGGCTGTCTCCTCATTTCAACACAGTGAAGGTTATTTATTAGCAGTGCCTCTATAGGGACAGACCAACTACACCCAAACACAGCTCTTCTGACAGCTTTACTATCCACCTGGCTCTCAGTTGGCAGTCTACAGGCTGCCCGCGCTGGTGGGTAGAGTTTGTATCCAGACCCACCCATTTATGTTCTTCTAACCTAAGATGTACAGGTATTGCTGAGGATCATCATGGACATTGTGAAGATGGGACACAGAACTCCTTGGTGAAGTAAAGGGGAAAGGAAATGAACTAGAGGCTCTTTATCAAGCCATGATCTATTGGGCCATGATTTGTAGAAGCTGTAGTTTTTTTTATTACTGTATAACCAATGTTAATGAATGTGTAACCAGAATAATTTAACACAATCCAAACTGTCATATCTAACCCCTACAGTATATGTGACACCAGAATGCAAATGTTTACTGATCAAGGTAATATTTTCCACACGTACAGTATTTGCACAAATTACAAAGTAACAAAAGCACCAATATGATATCATGTCCTTTAGGTATCCGAGGTGAAGGGCCTGAGCTCCAGCTTAGTCGGAATGGTGACATGTAAGTGCACAGACTTCTACACTGCTCGTCCACAAATGATAGTTGTAGACATTACAGAACTGGGAACCATCAAACTCCAACTAGAGGTGGTCTGGAGGTGAGTAGTACTTCATTTGTAAAACACATTCTCAGCACATCTACACTCTGCATCTTACATTCTAATATCTTTTACACATTCTTGCTTTTTATACAGTCCTTTTGACAGTGACGTGGTTACGAATCTCATGTCATCAACCAGTCGACATTCTTCCCAAAGCAGGAAAAGACCGGTGAGCCGTATACACCTACTAACACCTTCACAAAGAAATGACTTTTTATTTATTAAAAATACTTTTTTTATTTATTAAAAATACTTTTTATTGAGTTTTTAAAACACATCATGACAACTTATCTATCTGTCTGATTCTTCCCAGGCGCTCTCTCCATTTGTCTATGAAACGGCCAGTCATCCTCCAATCTTCCCTGACCTTTCCATGCATTGTGATTTAATGGATAATGTGGAGGACCTTTTACAGACACCCCTCAGAGAGGTAGAATAAATGCAAAACTACATAAGTATTACATTTTAAATGCAAAAAAATCATAATGTTCTAATCACGGCATGATCATCTATGCTTGAATTTGCTATCTTTAGGGTGATAAAAGTGATGAATGTCCTTCAGAGCCTGAGACCAGCTCTCATAGTTCAGAGTACAGCAACCAAGACACCATACGTCTTTATCAGCATTGTAGCACTCCTGACATTCTTAAACGAAATGGTGTGGTGGCCACGAACCAGGAATTGGAACCAGTGAAGTTGAAAAAAGCGAATGATGATCTCATGGTACAGGAGGTAGAAGAAGGAGTTGAGGAAAAGCCAAAGATCTCTGCTGTGGCTTTAAGGAATTCCCAAAAAAGAGCAATGGCCATGAAGGTTGGCCTGGCACAAGCACAGGTTACTGCTGCCTTGCAGGAGATGGGTTTTGACAAGAGAGAATTAAAACATCTGAATCTTCAAATACACCAGCTTTACCAGGTTTTAAAGGTGATCTTGTGCTTTGTGTGTTTAAAAAGTATCACAGTTACGAAACACTCTAAAACAGATGTTTAATGATCGATCACCAATGTTTGTCCCATTGACTCTATCTCACTTCTTAGAGGGACATCTACAATCCTCAGACCTCTTCTAGTGAGGCACTAGATGTAGAGGAGGAAGAGGTGCTGGGCAGTTTTGACTTTCTTTCGATTGACTTCAACACAGAAGACAACAACTCCTGCAAGAGTAGCAACAGGCTCATGGACACTAGGTAGACTAAAACTTAATTTCTAGTGAGAGAATTGAAATCTACCTCTTGAAGTCAATTGATGTAGGAACTGGTATAAGCAACCAATCAAACATTATAGACATAATGTATATAGAAACTGGAGGGCGTAGAAGAACTGCGAGATAAATATAATATTTAGATTTAAAAAATCACTTAAAAATTGAAGCTTACATCCGCTCCAGTATGGATTCAGTTGATGTTTAATATATTGGTTATTGTCCAGGTTACAATTTTAGAAAACAATGCAAACAAAGCTCTCTGAGGTATGGAGTATAGAGGAAACTGCATAGATGAAATATGCAGACAAAATATGAAGGAAAGTTGTCCATAATTTACTTTAATAATTTGGTTTTCTTCCACTCAAAATAAAAAAATAACTGTCAATTTTTATCACTTTCTATCACTTTTATCACAATCTATTTCATTAAAAAATGTGGGGGAATATCAAATTTACGAGCAATTTACTGCTGCAGTAGTTATACTGTACCATATTGATAGTTTTAATCTGGGTTCATTCCAGGCTCAAAGAGAACAACATGAGAAGTCGAGAGGGAATGTCAGAAGATACATTAATATCATCAGAAGGGCAACGTCCACGGCACATTGCAAAAAGAAGAGACGGTGAGAATCCATGTCTGCTCAGCACTGGGGAGCACACTCTGGATCAAGCCTTGGAGATCCACCTCAACATCTGTATTGCACTACTGAGAGTAAGACAGCATAATATGCCTGTCAGTCCATATTCATATATATGAAACACAAATATCTGTAACATCTTATGCAGTGGATGATAATCTGTTAGTCTTTAAATCAGTTCCTGTAGGCTGCTGTAGGCTCTTAACTCTTCAAATGCCCCTAGCCACTGAGATTTGGTGACGGTCCCAAGCCACTAAAAATGGGAGGGTTGCGTCAGGAAGGGTATTTGGTGTAAAATCAAATATCAAATGATCTGATGTGGTGAATCCGCAGAATAAATGAACAAAGAATAACTCCGGAAGCTACATTTATTTGCATCTAAAATAATAAAAATATTTCAAGCAAGATAAAGTGAGCAATATTCTAATACTAAGCTGTTTGTTGCTTTATTTTACAGGCACTGAGGGTGACTAATCTGGAGTACATGCAACAGTATATCCTGGAAGAACTATCACGTCAAACATCTGTGCTAGAAAAAATCACCTTTTTTACACAGAGGAAAACTTATGATATCTCAGCAACAGAATGTAAGTGCCTATACAGTACATGTGGTGAAGCTGATCAATTTGCTTTAATTATTAACTGAAATTGTGTTGCATTACAAAATTCTGTGTTATACACCGTTTTTTCTCCTCATGAATAATATCAATCAGCCATAAAATTAAAACCACCGACAGATGACGTGCAGTACACTTGAAGATTTAATAACTATGGCATCTGTGAATGGGGATGGATATATTAGGAAGCAAGTGAATAGTCAGTCCTCGATGTGTATTGAAAGCAGGAAATGCACAATCATAAGGAACACACTTTGACAAGGGAAATTATGATTGGTTAGACCCATCAAGAAGGGTCCAAGGAATTACAACCAGTGAACCATCAACAGGGTCATGTGCATTCTGACGGATGGGCGAGGGGTGATGGCTAGCCTGTCTGGAATGATCCCACAAATCAGCTACAGTAGGACAAAATTGCTGGACAAATGAATGTGGGTTATAACAGAAAGGTGCGTCGTGCGTCACAGTGTGTCGTGGCTTGCTGCATATTGGGTATAGTGTATGTAGAAATAGACTGGTCAGATTGCTCTTTTGGTGGCACCCATTCATTTAGCCATCACAGTTTGGCTTTTGTCAAAGCCTCACAAATGCTTTATGTATATTTTCATGCTTCCAGTTCATGGCTGACCTGTTTCTCAAAATAACAACTGACTTTTATTGTTGTTACATAATTACCTAATTCCATGTGTTATTTTATACCCCCATGTTTAAATCACTAAACAAGTTTACATTTCAAGAAATATCAGAATTTTGTTTCATAACTGATCTTATAAGAATAAGTGAAAACATTTCAGTATTGTGTTTTTGTCATAACCTGATTTTCCTGTAGTGTGGTCTGAGGCACCAAAGCTGAGAAATCTTCTGATGTTGTGGAGCGAGTGCTGTGGAAATACGCCGGCATTTTGTTGCGCTGCCGACTCATTCCTCAGAGTCCTACGCAGACGGTTCATTCATAAAGTGAGAGCCAAGTTGCCAGGCCAAGCTGATAAAGGTTTCTATTGTCTTGTATTATATGATACTGTATGGTATTGTATGTAATGCAATTAATTTAGGATTCATTTTCCAATCTTTGTCTTAGTCTTTGCTCACTTGGTGCAGCAGGTCCAGGCTTGCTCTATGATGGTTCCACTAGCACCGTGCACAAGAGATCTAGTGTCTTTGTTTCAGTTACTTGTCTACCTCACCACCTGGAAGATCAGCAACTTTGGAGAGCATATCTCTCACATGTCCAGAGAAGGTATGTGCACAGTGTAGCCTTACACCACTAGTTTCTACAAACAATTAAGGCGTATTATGAGTCCTAAATGATCAATTCTTGTTCAGTTGCGCTGGTTTCCAATGTCTTACAGGATCAAGTTAAAAATATTACTGTTTAACATTTAAGGCCTTACATAAGTATGTATTGATTGGAATTACTTCAGATGCACAATCTTGCGAGTTCATTCTCCAGTGTTGCACCAAGGCTCGCCCCTTTCTGGTATTTCTGAGTGCAAGTAGGCTCTTAAGACTTAGCTTTTTAGATTGGTCTATTCACATCTAGAGTCTGTATTATGCAACAGTTAGTTCTGACTGAGTAATCTGATTGGACGAGAAGTTTTCCTCAAATATTGATATAAAGCATAAGAACGATTAAAAATCGTTAATTGCACTACCTGTCAGTCTCCAGCCTGTGTGAACATCCGTAGCACTGAAAAGACGGGAGAGCAGTTGCCTGCCAAAACAAATATTCAAAGCAAGTCATGGAAGCACTTTCAGCAAGAAAACACATCTGATTATGCTGTCAGCTTAAACAGCACTTTGTCTCTGTCTCCTTACTCTACTAGTTATTGCTCAGAACTCTTATTTTGTTCACGGCTAAGATGAGCTACAAAGCTAACTAGCTTCTAACACCAAACTGAGGCCGTCTCTAACCCATGATTACTTGTTGTGTGGAACAAAGGATTGTACACTCAAAGAGTGATGTTAAATATTTTGCAAAAAAATCTAAAAACCTTGCTTGACTATTGACTATGGGTTATTGTGTGTAGTTTGATGTGTAAAAAATAAATTCGATCTATTTAAAATAAACTCATAAATTAAATCAAGGAATTGTGCAAAAAAAAAAAAAACTTATATAAAAAGAAATATATATATTTCAATATTTCTGAACCCACTGTATATACATATACTCACAGATCTGTCACATTACTTATTAAATATGTTTTTTTTCCTTTTGCTTTAGTGTATTTATTATCATGTCTGGAGAGCCCAAAGAGGAGAAGGGTTCTAAAGAAGCTGAAGAGAAGGAGGATTTCAGAACTTCAACCAATGAGTCAAACCCTCCAGCTCCTCGCCAGCTTACTTACAGATGATAGTCAAAAGGTTGTGGTTTCAGCAAACTCGTGTATCAGTAGGGCATCGGCGAATAAGTCCTTTAGATTAAAGGTATAAGCAACATAATACAACTTTCATATGTTCCAAATATTCAGATTTGTTCATGTTTAAGTTAAAAATCGAATTTTTTAAATACAGACATGTTGCATTAGATCTGCCGTTGTTCACCTTGACAGGCCCTGGTTCACTATACATGGCTGTTAAAAGACAAGGACATTCAAGTGCAAAAGCAGGCGTGTTTAGCCCTGAAATGCTTAAAGGTAAACATTTTTCATTTTTCATTAAAATCAGTGCCAACATTGCTAATAAGGTTTTATATAAAGACAACATCAGAGACTATATAAAACCGCTTTCAAATATCTAAAAATGAAACTCACAAGTTACTTTAAGAGGAACCTGGACACCTGCAGTTACCCATTTAGTCTTTCATAAGGCATCAGCACAGTGCATGCAATCAGATAAAGTCAGTATTTACTGACATGGATATTCACTTAAAAATATTCAGAATGAAGAAAATGTGTGACATCTCTGACTTTACCCATGGCATGGTTGTTGGTGCCAGATGGACTAGTTTGAATATGTCAGAATCTCCTGATGAAAACTCTAACTCACTCACTCACTCACTCACTCACTCACTCACTATACCACTTAATCCTGTATTCGGGGTCACGTGGGGCTTGGAGCCTATCCCAGGAGACTTAGGGCACGTCGCGGGGTACACCCTGGACAGGGTGCCAATCCATTGCAGAGTGAAAACTCTACAGTATTTTCCCTCTTATAGATAATAAGTACTGCAATATACTAACAAGTTATTCTGACTGATCACCTTTACCTTCTCATGAAAAATGTCTATCCTGTTGGTAGTGGTCTGCTATGGTTTTAGTCCAGCTAACCGACATTTTCATTTATGTATTACGTAAATGATCCACTTATAAATAATGGCTCACAAAAAGCTTAGGTTATGGTTCAGATTAAGTCAAATCTTTCATATGTGACTTACTGTAATGTATGTCCTAGGCGCTGGAGTGTGCAGAGCTGGTGGCTGAACTGTGGCACTCCATAGATGAAGACTTGAGGAATGCAGCCAGAGAGACCATTCTGTCATTTGGTAATCTTTTATCCTAATGTCACAAGTACAACTATTATAATTTAAGAGTGTATCACAAACTTAACGTTAATATACAGCAATATACAGCCGTTTTACAATGTACAGACGTGAGGAGGAAAGCAGGCAAATGTTGGTAAATGTGATACCGTTAATGAGATTCAAAAGACAGTAAATGTGTGTAAATCCTTTTTTCCCCCTTTCTTTTGGCTAAAGTTCCAGGACAAAAATATACAGCAATTAGACCTGAATCTTATCTTTAGATTCATATTTTAGTTTGTGGTGAAAAAATGATCCCAGGCCATGCGGCTACGAGTTTCTGTGCTTTCTGACCGAGAGGCTCAATTAAAAACTAAATTGTACATATAACTCTATTGAGTCCGAGTTTGCTGGTTTTGTTGCAATTGTAAAATAGGACAGATACTTGAATACTCTGCTACTTTGGTAAAAATCACATTGATCAAAAAAGGCCCCAGAAATCAGACTTTAATTACACACACACACACACACACACACACACACACACACACACACACACACACACACACACACACACACACACACACTTGAGCTTGTTTTTTTCTTTCCTTTCTTCTGACAGTTTCACATGTTCATGTACAGTCCATCTCAATACATTTGAATATTAAGGAAAATTATTTTGTTTTTCATTCAAAAAGTGGAACTCCCTTACAGTATATTCTAAAATTACAAAGAGAAATACTCAAAGCTTATTTTGATTATTACGGTTTACAGCTAATTAAAAAAAAAATCAATATCAAAAATGTAATATCTCAAACTATTAGAATATTTTCCAAGTCAATAATCAGCCAAAAATTATTTACCAGAAATAAATATTATATACTTTTTTAGTCTTCGAAATGATTGTAGTGTCAGTGTACTGTATATGGTTTTGCCACAGCATGTGGAAGCAGTGATACAGTCCTTAAGAGTAGTTTGTGACTCGGGTGGCACAGTTTGATTAATAAATTACCTCGCAATTATTTTGTGACATATTGCAGTGGTGATTTAAACTATGATATGTAACAATTGAACTTACTTCAAATAATTTGGATTATTGAGAAACTCTACTCAAGGTCCGAATGACGCGTACATTATATATTATAGTAATGATTTTGATGTTATTGCACCAGTTGTATGCAAATGCATACCCCATACGCTCAATCTCAAAAACTTTGTTTCTTTTGTTATTAATAGATCTGACGTTGATGAGAAAAATGGTGGGTGCCAGTAGTTTTATCTCACTTGCCCAGAAAATTGTTCGAACCAGCATGCATGCTTCTGCTTCCTAGGTCTTCTCTGTCATTAATAGTTGCCAGAGTCAATAACAATCCACAGAGAGAGAGGGCTATTCTGGCTAAATCATCGTATTTATTTAGTGTTGGAGAAGTAATTCACTCATAATGAGCCAGTTATACTGTAACTATTAGAAGATGGATGAATGTGGGATTTGCATGTAACATTGACAGAAATAATGATACACTTCTAAAGAGCATCAGAAAGGTGAGTGTCAAGCTGCCGTTAATCAGTTGAAAGCAGGCTGTTTTAGAGCAACATTTTACACACAGTCTATCAGAGTTACATTGAATATGGTTAATATTAACTTGATATTGCTGTTTTCATTGCAGGGAAAAAAGGCCACAAAGCCTTCCAGAGGATGGACCAGATCTCTGCTGAGTTACAAGAGGAAAGTTATAAAAACCTAAAAACTGAAATCACAATCTTGTAGTGATAACTCTACTGTAATTCATTTGTTGCTGATCAGAAGACATCAAGAGGTTTGAGGAATTACGCGGGAAAAAGACAATCCAGCAATATCCAACAGTAGGACTAGGACTTTATTCAGCTCCGTTTTTCTTTTTTTTTTTTAGAAAACCATTGAACATATAAATGAGTAATATATTTTAATTGACAAACATAATAATAGTGTCAATCATTGTAAATAAGGTATTAAAAGAAACATATGTTCCTGGACAGCGACAGTGTGACCATTTAGTAGGTAAACACATATATATGTCTGCTATTTCCTCATGGACAGCAAGTTAGAACAAAGAGCAAACGTGAAATTCTGTGTACGAAACTGGGCACATCTGGCACAGAGACACAATTCGGCAAGTTTACGGCGATGCTGCAATGAGTCGGTCGAGGTGTTTTGAGTGGCACGCGTGCTTCAAGCGCGGAGGAACATCACTGGAAGACGACAAGAAGATCAGGAAGATCTTCAACCTCATCAACCACCAGAAATGTTGAAACCATTCAGCAGTGCATTGAAGTCAGCCAAGAACTCTGTCAGCGTGCTGTGGATGAAACTTGTATGAGTGTCTGGGTATGACCCCGAGACAAGGCAACAGCCTTCACAGTGGAAGAGCCCATCACCTCCGCTACCCACTGCATGAGTTGGGGTTAAAAAGAACACTGCAGTAATTAACCAATCTTAAGTACAATATTTGGTGTTTAGATCCATATTGTGAGTTTTATGGGTGAGCAGTGTAAATAGTTTTTGTAATTAGTAATTATTATTATTATTAGAAGTAATTAAGTATTTTTCATCTTCTTTTTTACACACCCTAAATGTTTAAATATAATTAAAACAAAGATTAATTAAGTGATAATAGCAGACATGTCATAAATACTTTTTGGTACTTTGTATCATACTTTTATGTTTATTTTCTTGCCTACGTTTTGCAAAAAAAAAAAAACATTAAGTGTTATTATGTTATTACTTCATGGAGTCACTCTTGTGTAGCCCCCCCAATTTTTTGTTGTTGTTTGTAGTTAACATACCATGAGAAATTACAGTACATACCCCAATATAATATGACGATTAGCCAGAACATTAAACCTATTGACATTCAAAGCCACCTAGGTGTTGAGGTCCCCTTGGACTTCCACTTGGGAGAAGCTCTGACCCCTCTCAGGACATGGTTCACAGGGCTCCTGGTGAGTGCTGTGATGATTGGCACCAGGATGTTGGCGGTGGGTCCCTGAGGTGCTGTGGGTCGGGCCTCTGTGGATCAGACTTGTTTGCCCGGCACATATCATGGGTGATCAGATCAGATTGGGACCTGTGCAATGAGGAGAGCTTAGGGATTTTTACTCCTGGGCCCACTGTGTATTGGACTGTGGTGTACTTGATGTTCTGTTGTGGCCAGTATTGACCTTTTTCTGCTATTTGTGCTGCAAGGGCTTTTCTATGCGATCGGACCAGAAGTTGTTCAGTTCAACCTGGCGGTAATGTTGATGTTATGGCTGATGGGTGTAGGCGCACACACAGACGCATACACACACAAACTAACTAAAGGAAGAATTTGATATAAGTAGGTTTTTAGTTTGCTAGACATGCTAATCATTTACACTCAGGTCCATGTGGACAGCGACAGTGTGTGCATTTACATGGATTCCACTAATATGCATAATAATAGCCCCATGGAATAAAACTCATGTACATGCATCATGTAAAAGCCTCAGTCGGTACAGTCTGACTCGATCCAGTCTGATCAGAAGGAATTTTCAATCAGGATGCGAGATGTGGTGTATAATAATCCATTAGTAAATAATAATAATAATAATAATAATAATAATAATCCATTTAGTAGATACACAATAGCCATGTAAAGACTTGATCTGATTGTTTCTCTGAACAGAATACATAGACTCTTTTGTGTTTGGCAAAAGAATCCTACTCCACATATACTGTACATAGTAACAGCTATCGTGACAAGCCTCCATAATTAAAAAAAAAAAAACTTTTGAAACACTTAAAATAAGTTTAATTTTGTAAACCTCTTAAGAGCTGTCCAATCTGTCTTTACTTTCATCCCCAGGTCTCCTGGCTGAGGATGGGGCACTGATTGGCTTACCATTTCAGATATAGTAAAGCATCTGATTAATCATACAGTAGATGAGACTAACTTCTTGTAACCATTTAACACAATTTAACACAGTTAACCCTAAGCATAACCAAGCGTTGGAAGCCTCTCCTTTTTCTCTAGGTCTCTGGCAGATTCACAGCGGTCAGAAATGTACAGAGAAGTTGATTCTGATTAAATTCCTTCATCATGTAAATGTACATCTTCAGCTCAACTTCCAGGCTGAAAATGTTATGTTGGATGATTTCAAATTGAATAAAGAAATATTGTCAATGATAACATAGCTAGTGATAAGACTTAAGTGTTGATTCCAAGTGTTTGGTAGCTGTTCATGGGAACGCTCAGTATGAAGTCCAAAGATTTGATGTTGTGTGAAGTGAAAGCCAACATCATTAGGCCAAACACCACCACCACCACCACCAACAACAACAACAACAACAACAAAGCATATTAGAGAGATAGCAGAAACTGTAGGAGTGGCCAAATCAACACATATTCCAGGACAGATTAGCTCTGCTCAGTTCTGATACTTGTAAATTAGAAGAATTAGAAAGGGAGGTCTCATGTTCCATAGCACTTGTAGCAAAAAGTATGTGCATAATTAAGCTACAGTACAGTCTGTGTTAAACCACTGATATTTTGGATCATTATTATTGGTGGAGGGGCGGGCTTTCAGCACTGCCTATGCGGGATTATATCACTATGTCTGGCAATCCTGAATAGAGCAAGCGTAAGAGAAAGTTATTATTTTTTCTTTTTTTCTGAGGCCCAATGATGCACACTTCATGTTTTCCTTTATATTTGTCTATGTTGCATCATGATTTTTTCGGAGGAGAAAAAAATCATGTTCCACATGTGAAGTGAATATTGAGGTGAAAGCTTTTGGAAACTCAGGTGTTCTACATTCCTTCAATGTCACGTAAATATTTTATTAGATCCCTTAAAGCTTGTGTGATATGAAATATTTACACTGCAGTATTTTCCCCAATGTTATGTACTTACATTTAAAACCCCATGTTTAAATTTGCGCTCAGTAATGTACAGTCTTGAGCCACCCTCATTTCTTCATATTACATGTTCATTCATGTCTCTCACTGTTTAGACAAGTTAGATGTTTATGCTTGAATGATTCATAGCTGACTGTGTGCCATTTCTCTGAAACTGGTCAGGTAGAGGGACCGGATTGAACATGAAAGCCAAGTACTTGAAAAAATTAGAGCCAAAAAATTCCTTCAGGAAGCTTGGATCACTCAAAGCTATATTAAACAAACAAAAAAAGAAAGTCTGACTATGAGCAAAATATATGATCAGGGGTGACTCAAGGCTAGTACAGTTCTGCACAATGAATGTTAATAGCTAAGTTATGTCTTTGAAAATGTGTATTCCAGCCCATATTTTATGTATGATGTCACACCAGGTGTTCTCCCATGCCCTCTGGTCAAATCAGTCACAGCAACCCACGTTCACTTTAAGGCTCAACAGGGCCTTGTTCGTTTGTTCTGGGAAAAAGTTATTTTTTATAACCTTTCCAAGTTAAGAGCCTCTTTACCCGTCTTGTGGCGCTCAATATAAGGTTTTGTTTCTGACTGTGTGGGAAGTTTGAGCTGAAATGCACTGCTAATGATCATTTTTTGGTTTAAATTGTTACTTCAACCACCTAAAATTTCCAGGCCAAAGTGCTAACAAAAGACGATTACAAAGACTCGAACCTCAAACCTTCTATCCTAGAGGTGCGAGGCCACAGTGTGAACCATTACACCACTGTGCCGCCTACAGTGTGCATTTTTTTTTACAATATATTTTTTTAACCCTGCGAATGATCGATTAAAAAAACATTATCCCACATTTCTGAATTATACGAGAGCTCAATTATTCACCAACAACTTCCAAACCGTATGAATCTGTAGCACATTAGGCTTTTTGCTTCATCACTGACAATTCAATAGGTTGAATTGCAAGCCAAAGCATGCATACATCTGTGGTAACAACTGTTTTGTACAAGAAAGCATTAATAATTATTGGAAACAATATTTTGATAATCATTAGTTAAAGATTTGTTACATACTGTAAGAACTGGAATAATTCAGAAAGACTTTAAGTGCGTTTGTTTTTAGGGATGGGGAGCAAAAGAATGCAGTATAATTGTTTCTAATAAGTTAAAACAAACAAATAATTTAACATAAGCCAGGTTCACATTTTCATATTTGAATACAATTTTAGGGGCCGTGAACAAATATACTTCAAATATGATCAAACCCACACTCCAGGTGTCCCCTTCAAACAACATTCTTACCGTTGTTCCAGCATTTACAGAACTCAAAGTTAAATACTCAGTCAATTTGCACATTATGAACTTTATTGAATTAAAACAGCATTTAAACAAACTGAGCTGTACAAATGTACAACTAATTACTTTCAATAACCTTGTTCTGTAGTATGCTCAGTTTGGACATTCACCACCATTGAAGTCACCGCAAACCATGGGATTTAAACTGACTGATGAGAACAGAAATTTATAAAATAAAACTCATACATGCTCACTTGTATCTTTCAACATCCACTTAATTTAAGAAAAGTTGGGCTGAAAGATTAAAATAGAAGAACCCTTCAAGCAACCCATGGACAAGATTTAAGACGTCTTTTCTTTGCAGGATGGAAAATAAAATAACAGCAAGAAGTTAGTTTGTGATTAATTAATGTGTGACTTCAGTGAGGCTCTCCATCACCTGCAAATTTCTCAGCATTTTTCATTAGATTTTTGTTCATTCACAGAGACACTGTCCATGGTTTGTCCAAGAAGCTTTAAGGAAGGTTCCTTGAGGATCTGGAGTCTAGGTGCCCACAATGTTGGGATCATGTGCAGAGTCTGGCAGTGGAGAGTCATGGCAGTGGTAAAGGAAGCAATTCCCCCAGCAGCTGTAGCAGATGAGAAACAATGCTGCGAGGAACACTAAGGCACAAATGGTGCATGGCTTCCTTTCCAACAGGAAGCTAAGCAAGTAGAAGCCCATGAACATAGAATGGTTGAACCACAGAGCTGGGTTCAGCGGCTTTGGGATCAGCAGGACCGGAAGTAACCACTGGAGGCAGTACATTGTCTCTTTGTAGTTGCTGGGGCTGGTAAGTTTCAAAACAGATATCCAGAGTGATGGATGGGTATGTTGTACAACCACCAACTGCTGGTGGAGCTCAGCTTTGTAGTCCAGATATTATGTCAAGCCTTGAAGAGAATAAAAATTCATATTAAATATTCAGCATATTAAAATAAAAGTCTATTATATATAGCTATAAAAAAAAAAAAAAACAGTATATAATAGAATTTAGGGTTGCACAATGCATCAAAATGTTTTTATACTAAAACAGAACTGTGAACATCGGTTCTTATCAACACATTGACAAATTTTTTCTGGTGACATTCTACTACCTACAGTACACAGCAATTCAAATAAAATATACCATGTTTATAATTATTCTAGCCTAATCAGTGCGGTACATGACTAGTTCATCATTTTATTTTACATTGTGTGCATGTCCGTGTGCGACAAACTATTAAAAAAAAAAAAAAAACGAATCTAGGTGCTTTGAATGTTGTTCAAGAATAGCAACAGCACTGTTAAAAATGAATAGCAGAAACAGTTGTTTTTAAAGAACAGAGCTCTTAAAGATTTTTGAAGAACACTGTTTCCAACATGATTTGTGCTATTTGCTACAGGTGATGGTACTGTTACTTTCTCATATAGAGCGAAATGAGAAGTACTGCTAACTTGGAGTATTATTCCAAAATCCAGGTTTCTGCATCATTTACAGGCATCATAAACAAACAAATTAAAACCTACCTTTAAATGAGTTACAGATGTACAGTATAATGATTAGCTTTAGACAAATCAACATGGATACATTCGTTTGTTAAATCGAACACACTGACCCATACAGACTGACAGCTTCGCGCTCGGCTAAAAGAGGAGAGAGACGGCAAGGATGCAGCACCTCAGACAGAACTTTATGTTTGATGTATACTATTGCACTTCGTTTTTGTGTTGGCGCTGAGCCCGCTGGGAGAAACTGAAAGTAATAAAGACTTCTTTTTGTTCTTGTCTCCGAAATATTGTCTCCTGGTTTCCTTGTCCACCTTAGAGCCTGTGACACTATATACAGTTTGTTGTGTGTAAGCGAAGTTAGCTGCCTAGCATGCTGACGATGAATAAACGACCAAGGAGGCATCGAGTTTCTTACGTATCTGTGGAACAGGCTGAAGTCATTAATGGTGTAACTCCTACCAACTAATTCCTGCTTATGATGCGAAGCTTAATCATAGTTTAATAAACTTGCTTATCGGACTACTTAAAATTAAACCCATTCAACTTCCATATCGCTGATGGAAAAAACTGCTTTGCAACAAGATACGTTGGGTGATTTAAAGCAAGACTGTATTCACTCAGCCATAACCTGAAACCAAACAGTAAGTCCTGAACCAAATCCCTAGTAGGGTGTTTAGCAGGATTCTGCAGAAGAGGGGCGTTGAATGAAAGGAGGTGGTTAACAGGGCATACTTGACACATAAGTCACTTTCACACAGAAACTGTGCTATAAAGCCACTAAGAAACTCTTGATAGACTGCCATTCCTGACTAAAGACGTTAAATACATACTAGGTTTAAGTATGGGCTTGCATTAGCTCGCATTTCACGACCAGGAAAGATCTAACAATCATGGATGACCCTGATTCATTTAACTCATCATACCCTAGAATGTGGATTTTGGTGTCATCCAACCTACATGTATCGATTAATACTAAAGTATTTATACTTTAAAACGCTTAAATTATTTCAATATCATCGAGAATTTTTTTTTTTTAATGCACTGTTTAGTCTTAATCTCATCTGGTCCTGTAATCCTCCAATCACTATGCATGGTGGATGTGTCCAATTTACTAGCAGCTAATCATTTACTGTTTTGTAAACCTCTCAGCGTTGGGACTGAGATATCATACGTTTTAAACTATCAGACCCATTGTCCATGATGCAGAACCTCCCTCATTTACACAAATCTCATTTCATCTCTGTTAGTATCTCAACAGTAGTGACCCCTGGATCAGTGAACTCTTGGCATACAAACGCCCCGGATCACAAATTTTCAACTTACAAACCGAAAATTTGGCTGGATTTTGACTACCGGTAACCAGTCAAAAAAAAACAAAAAAAAAAACATTCAATATACCAAACCTAAATATGTATTACACAAAACAGACATTGCAGTTCACAAAATCCAACTATTTACAACTACACATATTAAATATATACGAGTTATATATATTAATAATTTTAATCAATTAGGGAGCGCAATGAAAACAGTGTGATACTGTCCTAACGATGAATAATCCAATTTTGATGTATCCACAAAGAGATGGACATATCCACAAAGGATTCACAGTCTTAGTGGTGGCCGGTTGTTTGCATATAAACAACAATGGAGTGTTAGCCTTGTCCATGTTTTCCCTTTAAACATAGTCAGCTGACCTCGCCTCACCAGGATTCCCCGCATGATTTGGAGAAAAAGTCTCACGAGAGTAAAATCGAGGAACCAAAATAACTGATGGGGCAATACATCATAATAATTATAAGGCATATGTCCTCAAATCAAAAATGATCTGCAGCTTTATAAAAACACATTAATGTGTCGGCGTTATGATATAATGTTATGAAGGAGAGCATCAAGAGGTAGATGGACTCACTTTCAGTTTTGTTTTTAAAGCAACCGTGCCAAAAGGAATCATAAATTAAGTGAGGTTTAATGTATTTCATATTTAATTTCAATTACCTGTATTTTCTAAATGTTTCTAATTCTTTATTTATACAAAAATATAATTTTAGTGTTGGAAATTTAATATTTTTGGGTGGCTGGAAAAGATTTTCTGCATTTACTTAATTTCCTTTGGGAAAATACATTTCGCAATACAAACGTTTGGCCTAAGAACTCACCACTGAAGCAAATAAAATTCATACGCTGAGAAAAATGTACCAAGGGAATGTGCTCATAATAAGGTGTTAATTTCTTATAATATTAATGTATTAATTGGATGACTAAAGTTAACCATCCATGCCCAGGCACAACAAATAGGACATGCTTGCTAACAAGCTTGTGTTTCCGTTTTGAGTGCAGATTTTGATACCATTGATACTACTCTTGTTAATAGATTAGATAATGTTGTAGGAAAACAGCCCTCTCCTGGATCAGGTCATATTTGAATAATCATTATCACTTTGTAGATGTAAAATGGTGACTAATCTGGGTGTACTAAAGTGAAGTTTGGTGTTCCAAAAGGTTCAGTTTGAGGCCCACTGCTATTTTCTCTCTCTATGCATCCTCTAGGCAAAATCATTCGTAAGCATGGTATTAGTTTCTACTGTCAGGCTAATAACGCACAGTCACATGTCTGAGCCAAGCCATATGAGACACCTTCAGTTTAATGAAGATGAAGACGCTGGATGCTATTTAACTTCCTTCTACGAAATTCTTTCTAACCACGCAGTAACTCTGGATGGCCTTTGTTTCATCACGTGGAGCAGTAAAATACTTTGGCATGACTTGATTCCAGTCTTTCATTTAAAGCTCCGGTAAAAAATATTAACAGCATAACTTTATTCTATCTTAGAAATATTGGCAAGATAAATATAATGTCACTAGTTCACGCTTCTGTTACCTTCAGATTGGATTAGACGTTACGCCTTACTGCCTGGATGCCCTCCTAGAACTAGATGCATGAACAAGCTCCAGTTAGTTCAAAATGCAACATCCAGACCAGAAGATATGAGCTCACCACGTCTATCTGATCCACACTTCATTGAAATTTTGCATTGACCTTAAAATACTTCTTTTGACCTATAAGACATCATGTTGTCTCGTTGTGAGGTAGAGAACAGGAGGATTCATGAACAGAGTTTTATGGTGAACTGGTATGTTTGGATGCTGTCTCTACCACTCTAATGTTTGTTGATCACTCACGTTTGTTGACAGTGAGGTTAAATTTGTTTATTCAGTTTTACTTGTATAGCACTTTTTTTTTAATGCTGTCATATTTAGTCCTGTCGGCGTCCCTGCTCGCACTCTGCATTAAATATACATTCACCTTATACATTATTTGACTGTTTTCATACCCAACTGTTCTCTCTCTTTCTGACTCACCCTTACTCACGCTGTTGCCCCATTTGGAAGTTGTCACATGGAGTTTTCATCACATGGAGGCCTCTGGCTCAAGGCTTAGGATGGTCCCATATGGTATGCTTGGGATGCATGTGGTGACTGAGAACGATTCAACTTGACCATTGGCTTGTAGCGTATAAGTGTAGACCCTAAAAGTTTAGGACTGAAATTCCTATGAATGGTTTTAAAATGTTTTTTTTTTTTTTAAACAGAATCCCCAACAAATGAAAGTTGACTATCATTTGAAACATATTTCCTGCCATACTGAAAATTAACCTCATTGGCACGATCACCCTAGGCTTCATTATCAGGGATAAACTCATGGATATGATCTATACCTTTTTTCCATACATGTTCTAATTTTTTTTCCCCATTAGATTTTATGTCTGTAAAGCTTCTTTGTGACAACACTGATGAAAGCACTATAAAATTTAACTGAATTGAAAATAATAAAATTTTGTGTAAACTGAAATACTTAAACCAGCCTGTCTAACACGTTTATCTACATGATTGGTTGACAGAATAATTGCCCAAATGAGGAAGTGCACAGTCAGAATGTTAAACTGCCTGGTGAGAGTTTATGACCAGGTGGATGACTCGCATTAGTTTAGGTCTGAGCTTCTGCTCAATGGGTGCTGTGAATTTAATAATCACTAGCATACAGCACTCTACCAACACAAGGTTTCACATCGGCGACAGATCAACAGCAATGGCACAGAAATTTTCTTGGCTATCCTGTGAAATAAGCAGAAAGTGCAATCTGACTACACCTGATAAGGATATTAATTTTTGAGTGTGCATCACTGTGTCTGAGTCAGCTGTCAGATTTGTGAAACACACGGAGACTGAAGCGGTTACATTACAGAATACTAAATTAGGTCTTTACCCTTTTTATTAAGAGGGTTTTAGGCTTCCAATACTTAAGGAGGAACCCTGTAGTGCTGAGGTGGAACCTCGGCCTCACAAAACTATGTAATAGTTCACATCAAAGTTAGCAAACCGTGTTTTAGTGGTTACTAGACATAATGCCCAAGTGTACTACATGGTGTATTTTAGGAACCTGCCCAGTGTCGTGCTATATTTAGTTCACTGCCCTTGCACTGATGTTAACAGGCTAGCTAGTTAGCAACCTGGACGTTCATATTTAGCGCATTCCAACAACTAAACCATTAAACACGTGGCTAACCTAACAATCCTGGCCGAAACGCACGCCTTACAAAAATAATTTATACATACTCTGGCTTGAATACAAACAAACACCAGAGATTCAAACAGCGCTAAACATAGTTGTCAGCAACCTCATGTTTCACTGATTAGCTTGCGGAACCGAAACAGTTAACCAGATTAACGTTAGCTAGCTGGCTAACTATAAATCAGTTCAAAAGATCAATAGCTAACCTGAAAACTCAAGTATGTACTATACTCACACATTTAACGGATTATTTGGCTGTTCTCAACAGTTTAATGACAGCAATGGCCTTAATATTTCTTAGCTTCGGTAAGAATGTAATTTACCCGAGCACGGGACTAGTTAATGTTTAAGTTTTTTTTTTTTTCATTATTATTATTTTTTTTTGACGAACGCAAACCTGTTAATTTATATATGAAACAATTTACCAGATTATTTAAACAACATACCTGTCATTCTTCGGACTGAATAGTGAGCCCTCACCCACACGACTCCACTGCTTCTCACACAGGGTTGTTTAGATTTAGCCAACAGTCAAGGACCCAAGCGCGCCCTGCAAAATGCCGGTTCATAATTCTCCCCATTACAGACGTAATCGCTGCTGTCTATTCTGAAAGCGAACAGGTGGAGGAGGTGTTTTGCCTTTAGAAAAATTTGAAGGCAGGGGCGGAGCCTGGCATTATATACCCTATATCACAAATAAAATGTGAATTATATATACAGTATAATAGAAGAGAAGAAGAATTGCACTACAAACAATGTAAAATAAAAATCTACAAAAATCTACAAATCTATGGATATACAGTTACAATAAAGTAAAATAAAATCATATAAAATGTATAATGTAAACTATAAAACTGAGTAAAAATATTAAAAATTTAAAATATAAAATTATATATAAAATATAAAATACATATATGTTTATATTATATTTATATAATATATATAAATATATTTATAACCTTATAACCTAATATTGCACATTCCATATCATTTATAAATTTTTGCTTTTGCTGATCAAAAAAGCACAACATCAAATTCCACAGCATGGAAGTTAATGGCATGACGTTATACAAAATTGTGCAAAGCTGTCCTCAGAGTAAATAGTGGCTACATTAAAGAATATACAGTACAATATTAAGCGTTCTTAAACACTTTTTTAAATCCACATGAGTTCATATGTGTCATTAATATTTTAATGTCTTCAGAAGTGTTCTACAATATAGAAAATATTCAAATTAAAGAAAAGCATTTTATTGAGTAGGTGTGAATGACACTAAATTAATTGATAATCTCACCCCTGTTGATTGAGATTGAAGATATGGTTCCCATTCCAAGTTACTCCTGTGGTCATGAGACATCTCAGGCATGTAGAGGGTCAAATAAAACTCTCTGCCCTGATCCACTGTGATTTGGTTCCACATCCCACAATGAGGTACTGCTGCTCTATAAAAATTAAGGAATAAACAACCTAATAACCTACATAGATCTAATTGAAAATTTGACAATATTTCTAAACTGGCAGCATATTACAGTATAATTGCAGTTTAGGAATGTGGTCAAAACTCAAATTTTCATAAAAAAAAAACATTTGCCACTTTTAGTGTTACTTTAGTTTAGTTTTTGGGAGATTATACAGTTCCAACTTATCTCGATGAATCTGTGGCACTTTTATGAAGATTAATCACCTTTCCTGCTCATTAATCCCAAACTGTAAATATGTACTGGCTATATGGAGGTCCTCCATATTATTTACAAGAATAAGATCATTTTCTGAGTCACTGTGGCTTAGTGATTAGCACTGCCATCTTGCATCGCCAAGTTCCCGTTTCAATTCCTGTATACAGGATAAAGCATTATAGGTAATGAATGAGTGGGTGAGTGAGAGAGTAGGTGAGTGACCCTGCATGTGAATATGAAATCAGAATTTGGCAGAAACTTTGAAAATAAAACTAATTACTGTTAATTAATTAGTTAAATACGGTAAATAAACTGAAAGTGAATAAAACAAGTCCAATAAAAAATACATTAACTGCAAGACAAAAGAAACGACACAATAATATTTACTTTACTTTCACTGAACAGTTTTTCAGGTACGTTGCTTAATTTCTCAGTTTTGCTGTTGAGTTTTTCTGTTTGCAGTTATGATACAAACCTCCTTTTTGGGCAGGTGTTGCAGGGCTGCTTTCTTATTGGCTACCTGCTTTTAGATGGACTGCATCGTCATTGGTCAGTTGTTTGTAGACGGATTACAACCAGCTTGTGAGTAAAAAATCACACCATCACTGTTAGCCTAAAATGAATCTTTTTGCAAATAACTTAGATAAACATAAAAGTGAAGAATTGTTTTATTGCATTATTTAACCAATCTTAGTGTGTTTTATTATTATACAGTTATTACTTATGGCACTAATATGTTCAAGTTCAACATAAAAATCAACATAATTTTTTTTTTTGCTTTACCAAGCCTTTCCTCACCATACTCATTTGAAATTTTTGTTGGTTAACAAAAGGCAAGGCAAAACTGGTCTAGACTTATACAATACCAAAAAAATAAAAAAATAAAAATAATCTATTGGTTTACAGATTACTCACCCATCAACAATTTTAACACGGGTTTGAGGAAGATCCTGAGGAAAAATAAAGAACACAACCTGAAGCGGCAGTCCTGAACAGGCTAAGGGCTCATGAACACTGTAGACTCCTGCCTAGCATTCTTCTAAGCCACATCCAGTCTGATGTTCAACAAGTTTGACAATCTCAGGGCCAGGGTTATGTTCCAGGGGGCAGTTGGGACTGCAATCTCCTCTTCTTCGAGAAGTCATGGTTAAACCCAGCAGTACCGGCCCACACTTTACAGACGGCCAAGTCTTCCTGATTTAATGCATGGACAGAACAATTTATTGCAGAATGCAAGGGAAGGTGGTGGGTGTCTGATGGCAAACAGAAGCTGGTGCAACAGCATGACTTCTAATATGGCCCTGCACACCTGTCCTGGAGCTTGACCATTAAATGATACTCTTTCTACCATCCCCAAGAATTTACATCAAGCATAGTCAGTGCCATTTATATTCCATCTATTGTTTATGAAATCGGACCCTAGCACCATCTGCCTCATGCCTAAATATAAACAAATGCGAAAAACAGAAGCCCTCGTTCAGAGGGAGGTTGCACGCGACATTCTGGCACAGGTCTGATGACATCAATGTTTACAAAAGTGGTTTGGGATTTATTGGGAAACAGGGGGAGGATGCCATCCAAAAACAACATATTCAGAATGTTTCCAATCAGAAGCCATGGGTGGATAAACCCATCTGTGTCACTCTGAAATCTCTCCCTGCTGGCTACGGATACAATATTGCATCATATAAAACGTACAAAGTCCTGAAGAAAGAAAAGCAGCTGAGGAAGGTCATTAGAATTATAGAAAGGACATTAGAGTAACAAAGAGAATGGGAGTCCTTAACAGAGACTAAGGACAATAACAGACTATAAAACTTCCAAAATGATAAATGCATATGTGTATCTGGCAGACACGCCGAACACTTTGTATGCTTGTTTTGAGACTGCAGCTAACTGTGCATGTACATGCATCAGCAGCATGTACACACAATGTCAAAAACTCAATTTTGAGGCCAATCTTCCTGTCAATTCTGGTTGTATCAATGACATTTTTCTGAACTGTACAGTTTTATAAACATCTTTGTTTTAAGTTCTGACTTTTCCATACATGTGATTGAGATTGGTGTCTCCATTTCAAATTTATTGCAGTGTTGTCTCTGTTTTACACTTATAGACATGTGGACAATTTCTTGTGCACAGATTCTCATGTAAGATCTATTGCACTTTTATTTTAAAAGTGTTTTATTTGTATTTTATTTTTTAAACAATGGTCATTGTCACAAAGCAGCTTTAAATAAATTAGAATATGTCAGGGAAAAAGTATAGACCATATCTTTCAATTTGCCCATGATGAGCTAGCCAAAGGTGACAGTGGCAAGGAAAACCAGACTCAACAGGAAACCCATCCTCATTTGGGTGAAATCACATAGTATGACCATAAATCAGTCCCTGATATACCTGTTGGCTTGAAATTCAGAAGTTGAAATTCAGTAAAACAGAAAAGTGTTTAATATAAAGTCCAATTTTGCTTTTTGGAAGTTTGGTAAAAAACTGTTAATGAAACTGTCCTAAAATATTTTGTGACCGCAATCACAAATGATCACATAAACATTGGCTGCATCATCTGAATTTTGTTTTCATGAAGGAGTGTTCTTGGTCAGTAACAATAAGTAACATCAATGCGAATGGCAGGCCCCAACGTTTCCCAGCAGACTATTGCCCAAAGCACCCCCCTGCCTCCTTCTTCCCACAGTGCATCCTAGTGCCATCTATGCCCGAGTAAGTGACGTACATGCACCTGGCCATCAACATGATGTAAAAGAAAACTGTGGTCCAATTCTAATGCTCATATGCCCATTATATACACTTTTGGTAGTGGACACAGCTTAGCATAGGCACCCTGACCAGTCTGCGACTATGTAGCCCCATAGCCCCAAACTGCAATGAACTGTGTGTTGTGAAACGTTTCTTTCAGAACCAGCATTAGCATTTTCAGCTATTTGAGCTACAGTACATTTTCTACTCTTCTACTTCAAATTTGCCCCTTTTCCAATCCTTAAGCTTGCTTTTTTTTTTTTTTGCTCCCAACAGATCAAACTCAAACCAAATGTTTATTTTCTGCCTTATATATCCCACTCCTTCCAGGTGCTTTCACCTGCTATTATTTGTATCATGGGAGATCCTCACACACACATAATTCTAATTGAATTATGTCAGCAATGTGTAGTATTAACACTCTAGTGTAGTATATATATATTAACACTGAATTACATTAATGATGATCAGTTCAGTCTTTATTTGTCACATATACATTACTGAACAGTGAATTTTTTTTATTCTTCACATATCCCTGCTTTTTGTTGGGAGGCAGGGGTCAGAGCGCAGGGTCAGCCATTAATTTATTTTACGGCACCTCCGGAGCAGACAGACTAAGGGCCTTGCTCAAGGGCCCAACGTTAACACACTGAGTATATATAAACTCTACTGTACGTATATACTGTATATAAAAAACGCCTTAACTGTCTCTAAATATCTTTTAAATTTTTATGCTTTCTGCAAGCAAGAATTCACCAGACAACACACACCATGGCCTGCACATTCCATGCTTTTTTTTTTTTTTTTTAGCAGAGTTTTGCATTGTTTATGGAGGAAGAGGGAATTATCCTCCTGTTCTACCTTTTAGAACGAATTGCTTACAGAAGCTAAATTAATTAAAAGGATCTGATTAATCCTCTTTTAAAAATGGCTATAACAACAACTACAGGGATAATTTATTAAATTAACATAACAATAATATAATATTTATATTATTTAATTTATTTGCACTATTTTACCAAAGTTTTCTGTTTTTCTTTGATATCAGAGATCTTTAAATGCAGAAAAACAATTCTATACTTAAATTTTCTCTGTCTCTTTATTTTGATTTTAAAATTATTTTGATTCAGAAACGCATTTGATCTGCATATAGATATTATTACAGTTTACATGTGCCTCTGAACCTGCTCCTTGTTGATGTTTCCCCGCTGAGAAGAGGACGAATGAATCATTAGGAGAAGCGAAGGGGTGTACAACAGAAGCACAGCGCTACTGTATTCTCATTCTTACAGCATCGTGCTGAACGGGATTAAACACTATGTGCTAATGGTATACACGGTGTGATCTTCTGATATTAATCATTGGATATTAGAGGAAGCAATACGAAAACCAGTCCAACCGCCGCCCCGCTGTTTAACCGCGTTTGGTTGAGACCGAAGGGCGAAGTAGTGTACGCTGAGCCGCTAGCAGAATTACAGCTTACAGTAAATATTGCTATGTGCTAATTGTAGCTGTGAATGAACGAAACTATCGCTTAAATTGGCCCAAAATAAACAAACAAACGCCAATGTAACATGGTCATGGTCATAGCATAGCATAGTCGTTTCTTCCGTGAGGTTTCCCTGGCAACACGCAGTATTGTTTAACAATGTTGTGTGATTTGCGCTCGTCCACACATCAAGGTAGGTGAAATACTACATAGACTGTAACACTGTGATACATCTCGTACCTGGTGAGCCTTCTTCTAAAGTATTATCATTATTATTATTACTATGACGTTTAAGCATTTATGATATTGTCATTGTGCACAAATATGCAAAGGGAAGGTTGATGGCCAGAACAAGGTCATAGTGTCTTTTAGATATTTTTCCCAGTATACTTCCTTAATGAATAAACACCTAGGAAAAAATGTACATTGATTCTATTGATCATTATTTTTGACATAAGGTTTAATTTAATACTAAGTTTAAGCTACAATGACAAGATTAATACACTCGTTCAGCCCAGTACATTAGGAAATTGATTAGGAATTCTATGACATGATGAAACATGGATTACTGTTATAGTCAACATCCTTTGACATGCAACACAATGTCAATTAAGCTGACGAACCAGCTGGACATTACGCAAATGATCTTTGTGGCCGTGTTGGTTTCTTCCAGGTTTGCCACTTACCACCAACCTCCCAAATACATAGTATGTAGGTGGATTGGCTACACTGAACATCCCCTAGATGCAAATCATTATGTGAACATGTGCATGTGTGTGCAAGGATACCATGTGATGAACTGGTATATCACACTTGATATCTCCCCATGCCAAATGCTCCTACTGTAGGAGACACTGCACATCCATCACAGCAGTGACCACAATAAGGTCACTGCTGTGAAGGACATAATATTGCTTAGACAATTGTGATATTGTAGAAGTGGCCATGACATACAGACAGGATTTTATAGAGAATTTATTATTTTCCAGGGTGCAATAAAATCTTAAGACAAACAGCAAAGAGGTAAAGATCTTTTAGAGGTAAAGATGGAACCACTTGCAGCTCATTCTTAAAAAAAAAAAAAAAAACATTGTCATTGCAAGCTTTTAAGCAGTAATTTGTTGATATGTTGCCTGCCTCTTCTTATATTGTTTCATGGGGGAAAAAATTAACCAAATTTGTTCTTTTTTAAGTGCTTTAAGTATATACAGTTACCTGACACTTCATTAGGTACACCTTGCTACTATTGGGTCAGTTCCCATTTTGACTTCAGAACTGCCTTAATGCTTTGTGGCATAATTTCAAGAAGGTGCTGGAAACATTCCTTAGACATTTTGGTCTATGTTGACATGATAGCATCATGCATTTGCTACAGATTTGTCAGCTGCACATCCATGATGCAAATGTTGTTGCACTCACTGTCATGTGCAACAAACCAGTCTGAGATGATTTTAGCTTTGTGACATACAGTAGCACGTTATCCTGAGATTATAAAAGGACTGGAATGGTCAGCAACAATACTTAGGTAGGCTGTGGCATTTAAACTATGCTAAATTGGTATTAAGGGGTCCAAAATGTGCAACAAAAAAAAAATCCAGTACACTATTACACCACCAGCAGGAGCTTGACTTGTTGATATACAGCAGAATGGATCCATGATTTCATGTTGTTTATGCCAAATTCCGTCCCTACTCGTTTATTGTTGCAGTAGAAATTGAGCAATATTTTTACAATCTTCTGTTTTCCAGTTTTGGTGATCACTAAAGATGATTGTGCATGAAAATCCCTGTAGATCTCAAGTTATAGACCTACTCAGACCAGCCTGTTTGGAACCAACCATAATGTCACGATCAAAGTCATTTAAATCACTCTTCTTCCCCATTCTGATGACCAGGTTTGACTTGAGTAAAACCATGTCTACATGCCTAAATACCTTGAGTTGCCGCCTTGGGATTGGCTGATTAGATTATTGAGCAGTTGACCAGGAGTACGTAATGAAGAGTGTGTACTTTTTTTCTGGTCAGAGTTCACTTTTCCGGCAGTCCAGTTCAAAACAGTCCGTATCTGTAGTAGTTTTCAATATGTAAAAAACATGGTAAAAAAATCTAATAAGGGTATAAAACATTATTCTAAAACAGATTCACAAGGAACATTGAATAGTGTTGAATAGTGAAAGTAAGAGCAATTCCACATGCATACATTATTGTCAAGAGAACTCACAGGACTCGGGCTAAATTGCTAAGTGAATACAGTATAAGAAAACCTCTTGTTAGTAAGACTTTCTTACTTGCTTTCTGCTGTGTTCAACTGCTCTCTCTCTCTTTCCTGTTCTTTCTCTTTCTTTGTGCCATAAACCAAATGTTAAGTATCAAATAGAGAATTTATAATTAATAAAGACCTGCATATTAGTCCATATATTCATTCATAATAATTTATAGAATTCAAAATAGGCGGCACGGTGGTGTAGTGGTTATCACTGTCGCCTTACACCTCCAGGGTCCGGGTTTGATTCCTGACCAGGCTCGATTCCTATCTCTGTGTTTATGGAGTGCATGTTCTCCTCGTGCTTGGTGGGTTTCCTCTGGGTTCTCTGGTTGCCTCCCAAAGATCTGCAGATTAGGCTAACTGGCGTTCCCAAAATTGCCTGTAGTGTGTGTGCCCTGCGATGGATTGGCACCCTGTCCCGCCTTGTGCCCTAAGTCTCCTGGGATAGGCTCCAGGCTGCTCATGACCCTGAATACAGGATAAAGCAGATGATGAGTGAGTGAGAATTCAAAATTTTATAGCTAGATATTGGGTTGTTGTAGGCAATGCAGGGAGGCAATCTCATTTCGACTTTATTCACTATATTATAAACTTTAGTAAATAACTATTATTAACAGACCTACAAACTATAGTTCATTCAGTTGAACTCTCTATATTATAGAGGATTGGAAACATTTCACCACCTCACACGCAAACATATATAAAAAGCTGGGCTGCTGCAGTTGGGCAGATCTTGGCTCAGGAACATTATGCGTCAATAAAATAAAGTAAGCTGACTACCTGAATGTATTAAATATCCAGGTTGTCCCTTCAGTGGATTTTTTCCTGAAATCATGGGCATATTCCAGGATGACGTTGGCAAGATTCGTCTGGCTCATGTTTTGAAAGAGTGGTTCTGGGAGGGTGAAGAATTCTTTTCAAAAGTGAATTGTTCACCATTGAAAGTCTTTGGGATATGCTAAAGAAATTGTTATTTAGTGGTTCAGCTCTCCCATCATAAATGTAGATATTGCCTAAAATTTCGACAGAGGTAAATGTTATAACATTGCATAGGTTTTTGAAATAACGCCATGATGAATGCAGGCAGCAATGAAAGTTAATATTAGATATTAGAAATATTAGAGTAACTTTTTTCTTTTTTCTTTTTTTTGAATGGGCCGCATGTGATTAATATGATCCACATATAAATTTAAAACTGTTGGCTTTTCTGTCATCTCAGTGTTTTCATTTGGTAACAATAACACAAGACACTTCCCTTTCAGAATGATGCACAATGAGGAGTTCATATTGCTTTTATGTCATTATACACTGACTTTAGTGGCAAGTTACCATTGGTACAAAAAGTGTTTCATTGTAGTATTTTTAGTTATTTGATACGTTTCAGTGCCAGGCCAAAGTTTTTTTTTGTTGTACTATTGTGGAAGCAAACAAATCACCCATCTGTCATTCGTATGCATTAATTAATCCACCTAGTAAACTCTTGCGCTGTGCTCAGCCAGATTTGGAAGCATGTACTTGTTGAAAATCTTTATTATGCAAACTCTAATAAGAATGTATATATTTTATTTTCCTATTTTCTTATTTAACCCATTTGACCACTGGACAAATATCCTAATATCCTGTTCATGAAAATTGTATCTTGATATGTATGCAATACCAGTACCGTGTGAAATCATAAACTCAATAGCAATCTGCTCAGTTTGTGTTGTTGTTTAAATTGTTGCTGCATAAATAATTTGACTTCTTGTTTTCAGCCACAACAAAAAGTTATTCATTTAATCATCATGAGCTTACAAACTGAATGTGGATGGATGGTGTAAATGACGTTGAGCTCCATGAGCTCAGGCCCTCAGGACATGGAGTAGAAAACACTTCCTTCTGTGAGGAGGAAGACGAAGCTCGGGTATCTGTTGTTAATTCCAGGAAGAGTCAACAGTTTGCCTCGCACAGTGGAAGTGGAATTAGTTCTCAGACTTGTCAAGGAAATGTTCACTCAGATGAAGAACAAGAACCAGTGTATGAAGAACGTTCTGTGGATTACAGCTTCATGCTGGCACTGGTATTTCTCGTTAGTGGAATTGCTTTAGTTATCATTGCCTACGCCATACCAAGGGAGGCTCGAATCAATCCAGATCAGGTTACAGCACGACAGATGGAAAGGTTGGAGATGTACTATGCACAGCTTGGTGCCCACCTTGATAAGTGCATAATTGCTGGGCTTGGCTTACTTACTCTGGGTGGGATGCTTTTGTCCATTCTGCTAATGGTTTCTTTGTGCAAAGGTGAGCTTTATTACCGTAGAACTTTTGCCAACTTAAGGAGACCCATTAAGTCATATGGTTCCATAAACATGAGGTTGGGACAGTTAGCAGCTGGAAATGGCAGAGAACATATCATGGAGCGTGATTCAAGCACAGACACTCCGGATGCATTGAGTCCCGAAGGAATTCAACATCTACAGCAAACTCAGTAGCACAAGCTTACAGTGCCTGCCACTCAACTAGCTGAATCCCAAATGGCTGTAAGTACCCTATGAACATGTTTAGATGAAAAGACACTCTATTAAAATAACCAGACATATTTATTCCATGTGATGGTGAGACTTGCCCAACTTGGATTTTTTTTGTCTTAACCTGAAAGAGAATACAAGAACACTGAATATCTGAAACAGTCCATGAGTCCCCTATTCTTAAACAGATTGTTTTTTTTTTTTTAATTTATCATGACACAATTCAGCATATGAAAGTCTTAAATTTAATTTGGTAAATTAGTTCACATAGGTTTATTAAGTTAGATACAAGGATAAACTCTGCATTGCTGTGGTCCTGAAACACAGGAAAGGGCCATTTTCCATCATTTCTTTGGCAGTCATTAGATGCCCTAGAGGGAAAGGCTTACACCAGGTATTAGATTCTGTATTACTAGTGGTAAATTCAACATCTAAACTCTCTGCCTCTTGTAACTTACTATCAGTGTCTAGTAGTGTGTAGGACCTTCTTTACCATTCTATAATCTTACAAGTGGTACACTCTAAACTATTAACACATTGGCAGGCAGCACAGCACACTGTAGTAGAAGAGAATTATTTGCTAAATTTGTTTAAAAAAAAAAACTATTATGGTGGATGACACAAGTAATATGTGCTGTATGCCAAGGCGTCATGCTACTGTGCTAATAGAACTAATATAAATGCTCAACACCATCCTGACTTAAACAAGTCAGCAGAGAAACCTACTGTAAGCCAGTTACTAACTGCCATCAATGCACATTTGATACAAGTTTGAACAGGAAACCCCACAATTCAGATAAATAAAGCATTTCACAACATCAGGTGTTCATTGCATTTGCAAAGATAGGACATACCATATATCTTAATATACAGGTTTTCAAAATAGGATTTCCATTTTAGAGCCATTTTAGAGTTACATTATACTTGTAGCATTGAGAAGCTTTTCTTAACTGCAGGGCAATTTATTATAGAACACAATCTTACACCAGCGAATGTGGACCAGCCCTTGTTTTTTTTTTTTTTGCATTTAAACTTAACTATGCCTAAACACTAAATTAATGTAGTCTGTGCTATGACAGGAAAAAAATGTTCCCTAAAAGTTACAGTTTACATTGTATTTGAAGTTATTTTGTATTGTTTAAATGCTGGTTTGATGGTTAAAGTTGGAAGTTGGAAGAGTGATGCTATGTCACAATGATTAAGAACAGAAACAGCTCAGAATAGCATGTTGTTGTAATATGGCGAGGGGGCTAAGATTGCCACCAAGTAACCACCGTTGGGCCTTTGAGCAAGGCCCTTAACTCTCAACTGCTCACATGTATAATGATACACGGTGGTGTAGTGGTTAGCATTGTCGCCTTGCACCGTCAGGGTCCGGGTTCGATCCCTGGCCAGGCTCGATTCCCGTCTCTGTGTGCATGGAGATTGCATGTTCTCCCCGTGCTTGGTGGTTCCCTCCGGGTACTCCGGTTTCCTCCCACAGTCCAAAGACACGTAGGTTAGGTTCATTGGCGTTCCCAAATTGCCCATAGTATGTGAATGAGTGAGTGTATGTGTGTGTGTCTGTGCCCTGCGATGGATTAGCACCCTGTCCAGGGTGTACCCTGCCATGTGCCCTAAGTCTCCTGGGATAGGCTCCAGGCCCCCCGTGACCCTGAATACAGGATTAAGCGGTATAGATGATGAGTGAGTGAGTGTACCAATACCAATATCAGGAATTTGTCTGATCCTGTGCTTATGTACTTGGACTCATACTGGTAAAATGCTGGTACAGTACTGAAGAGGCTAACATCAATAACTGCTTTCAGAGTGATAAAATATACAAAAACATAACAGAGTTTTACTTATCTGATGCCAATTAAATATGGCAGAACACAGAGAAGATTTGCACTATGCATGAGGGCAACCATGAATGTCGGGCATTGGGGATGGGAATGACCAGACCACCCAAAACGATATTATCTCAATACTTACAATAGGTGCCGATTCCATTTGTATCGGGATTCTGTAAGTATCTCAATTCAGTGTTTTTGCTACAATTCTAAACAAATTTACCAGAATTTTTCTCCTACAACACAATGAATAGCTTAGATCATGCCATCTGCAGGATTATAGAGAAAAATCGAGAGGAAATCAACTGCAAACAGATATAAATAAAAAAAATTTTTGTCAAAAAATACGTGAATACGATCAAAAATACGATACGTGAATTGCCACATAAAAAGAACCACCCTATATAATTTAATTAGTTTTTTCCCCCCATCTCTATAGATCGCTTGAGCCATGAGAAGATACTGGCAGAGACAAGCGCAATTTCAAAGATATATTTTTGATATTTACCTTCAATATACTAAGTTCAAATTTTAGCATGTGATTTTACAGTAAATATATAACATTCAGGGAAAATCTTGAAATGTAAGAATTTAATGTCTAGCCACCTTTACATAATTATATCCCATAAATTACACTTGTGAATTAGGATAGGACTTTCTTATTTAGGAATCGTGGGGTTACATTTGTTGTAGTGAAGACTTGCATATATTGTATATACTGTAGCAGTGCATATGAATGTAGTCAGATGGAGTTTTTGCATTATTCAATATGGCCATTCCACATAAAATCACCCAAGGGTCTCATAGTAACCAACTCCCATTTGGTTGAAAACTTTCAGCCAAAGGTACACTTTTTTGAGTACCTCTAGACTCTAGTTGAGTCTAACACATACAAAATCATAGCCATAACTTCCAAGGTTTTCAAAGATTATGTATGTCAAAACTAGACGGACGTGCCTAATTTATGCACTCAAGAATTGCGACCGAGAAAACATAGGGACACCTAAATAATTTTGCATGTAGGAAACATAGTTTGTATTGAAACATAATCTGACATCACCAGCTTCCAAAGAAGAACCCATGGAAATATCTGATATTTTATGCATCAGAAGTTAAATTTGCTGTATCAGCTAATTTAGTGGCTATATATACTGTATATATAGCTACATTTATTAAATTACATTACAACACATAAGTTCTGATCAAGTTGTATTAAAATGAAGATATACTTTCTCCTTTTCAGAGTGTAGGTCAACATCATACTGCATAGAAGATCTATATTGTGATTCCTGGATAAAATTGTAAAAATTGCAAAAAAAAACCCTGGCGACTTAAAGGCTAAGATTTCGCAGGTGTTATATTGAACATGGGGTGCTCACAAAATAAGACAAATCTAAATTGCTCACCATGAAAAGTGCCGTACGTTTTGTTGATTTTGGTATGGAAGGACCCAGGCTCTTGTACTGATTATACACAGATTTTATATGTAGGAAAAACATAATGAGTTAAAAACACAGTATATTCTACAAAGCAATAATCACATAAAAAAAACACAATATCCATACTTACAGTATTATACAAGTTTACTATACATATAGAAGTACACATTCTTAAAAGAATATAGTCATTACCAGGTTTTTAGAGCATTTTATTCCTGGCCTAAACAAGATCAGAATGATATAAAACAGAATGATATAAAAATGCAGTTGTTGTAATTATGTTAAATGTAAGGGGCATTGTATGATAATCAGATAGAGTGAGTAGCAGGTTGATCAGTTTAAAAGAATGAGCACATTTGGTGCAGTAAATGTGTATAATTGTAGTCAAGGTTCAAAAAGCACAGACTTGTCCAAGGTTGTCTCTGACCAGAAGCTGAATGCGAGCTCTTTTTAAAAATCACTTGAAATAGCACAGGACATTTTTAATGTTTAAAAGCTCAACTGTTAAGTTTTTATGAATAGCAAAACACTTTGTGTGATGCCACTGCCAAAACATCATAAAGGATGCTTAGGAAGAAAGCTTCAGCTCCAAATTGGCAGATTACAGCAGTTAATAGGATAGAAAGCCTGACATATTTCCTTGGACATTTTATTAAAATAAAGAATACTGTGTCCTCTTGGGCTCACCTTTCCTAGTGTATGATGTAAACTCATAATGAGATCCTGTTTCATGTTTCTGCCACAGAAGAGACTATAACATTTCTTATATTGTCTGTTGAAAGCAATTGTCCGGGATGTCATATGATACTTATATTTTAGTATGTAATGATGAAGAGATATGAATAGATATGGTTATTAAAGAAAAGATACAAAGTAAAAATTAAAAAAATTGTATATGTACACTGTTTTAATACTTTTAACAAATATGTTTAAACATTTTCTAGACAGTCCCCTGATCAAATATGTTATCACTCATGCCTCGCATTGCCTTGCATTTTCTTTGATGTCATACTATTAAAAAGTGTTGAGCAGATTCCATAAAATGTTTTAAAATCGTATCATTTGGGTGTACTCAAACTATATATTTTGTAAAACTAGTTAACCAGAGTGTAAAATTAACTGTTTTTTTTTTTGTTTGTTTGTTTGCATTTCAAGGATATCTATAATGTTCACACAGCATTAACACACTAAGTGATATTTCAGAGATTATAGGGATTAATATTAATCAATGTACTGTATGTGTAGTAATTACATTTCTATTTGTTATTTTGTTTCCAATAACTGTAAACAAGTATATACTGTATCTGTCAGTTTACTGTATGTCAATGAATAGATATGCATCTGAAACATCTTATTTATGAGAAATGTTCCTGTATTTGATGTTTTATATAAAAAAAATTAAAATAAAAAAAGGAGGAGGTTTCTCCACAATACCATAAAACACAACTTCTAATCAGTAGAAGTGTGAATTTGTATAGCACTGGTACTCATGTATTAGTAAAAGCAGCAATGATAAAGTGGTGTATATTGTTCCTTTATTAGACAATCCTGCCTTGCTGGGATACATCATTCCCTAGTTGGTCACTGGTTAGTTTCTAACCCCTTTTACATTACACGTGACAGACCAAGTGACCACTATTAATGTGCTAATAACGGTCCACTACACAAATATACTGTATTAGGTCAGCACAGGTCCTGTTGTGGTTCCTGTTCACTGATGGACTGGGCAGTGTATGGCTCATAAGTTATGAGTAATGCGTGGCTAGGTAGTGTAAGGCTTATAACTCATAATTTATATTTACATACTACATTTATAAACAAGTGATATATGTATGTGTGTGTGTGTGTGTGTGTGTGCGCGCTCGTGCGGCCAAACCTTTCTCAGTAGAGAAAGTACTTGCACAATAGTAGTGAGCAGAAGTTAAATTTTCCCCCCATTCTGAAGTTTGGATAATTAATTGCATGCCTGAGCAGGGCTACAGGTGTTACTATTAAAGTGGCAAGTGAGAGGACGTGATTTGTTTTCATTCTTTCAACTAGTGATACTAACCAGAGTCCTTGAGCTGAACTTTATTTCTATTTATGTTTACATTTATTCACATTTTTATTTTTTTTTGTCTTATTGCTGTCACCAAAACATTAATTTAATCTTATTATTTACCGTAAAGAAATAAATATAATCTTTTTGTTTGAGTTTTAATTTATTTTAGAAGATCATACTACTCATTATAATTCTGTTTAAGTTCCTGATTTTGTTAAAAAGAAAATTTAAAAGTGAATATTCTTTATGTATCTAATATGTAATATGCATCTGCTACACTTGATATAACAGTGTATTTATATAACAGTTTATTTTGTCAGCATTATCACCAGTAAATCGCAATCAGAAAAACAACCTTTACAAACACGCTTAAAAAAAAAAACAATGAACAGTTTTGGGGCTAAGATCCAAGGTGGTCAAAATATTGCTGGTATGTATGAAAACTAAAGTGTTTACAGGACAATCTGAGTATAAGTAATGTAATGACCGGCATTGGGTGGATTTTTTAATTCACAATACTTTAAGAGCCCTCAATGTTTCGATGTCCTGTAGTTGTGATTTTTGCAGGCCCATCTCATAAAACAGACTTTTTATTTATTTATTTATTTATTTTTATGACACTAGCTTTGAAACTTGTGAGCCTGTCGTCCTCCATAACCCTTAACTGTTTAATTGGCATGAGGCTGCGTTCCATTCTGCAGTGTACTCGCAATTCCCTGCTCCCAGGGAATGTTGGCTAAGGGAACTTCCCTCAACAAAAGTCTACCATTTGTAACACCCTATGAAGTCACCAGCGAGACATCACTTCTTGGATACCTGTTGTGATGTGGAAATTACACACTACTGAACTTAAATATGAAACATTTATTGAAACTAAAACTGATACATTACTTAAATACAGCTCAGACATATACTATTGAAATGTGTACAACTCATGAATAAATGATTTGATTGACTTGGAAGATGTACAGAGAAAGTATTATTGTGTGTTATTTTACAGTTTACTATCGTATGTAGTAGGAAGAATTTGTTGATTAAATAAAAATTTCCATTTAATCTTAATTAATTGTGTCAAATTAATATTATGTCTTCCTTGAGAATAATGATAAATATATAAAATAAATATATAAATCCCCTTCTGGTGAAGTGATAAACCATGGTTCACTTTCTCCCTACACCGTTTACATTTCCCTTTCAAACAGATTTGCTCCCTGTTTGGAATCGTACTTAACATGGCTGAATACCCATCGCAGTCTACATCGCAAGGAACTACTTGCTGATCGGAACTCAGATTGAGTTAGCAATTTTATACTACATTGAAATGTAATACTACAACTTACTGCTGTCCTGTTCTGCTTGCTGCTGATAGAAAGATATAAGTATCAACCATAGCATAGAAACCACAGTCAGGTGAAAAGAATAGCACTGATCAGCTTGTTACAGTGGCACATGTAAAGAGGTGGGATGTATTAGGCAGCAAGTAAACAGTTCTTGAGGTTGATGCTTTGGAAGCAGAAAAATTGCCAGACTGCAGACTGAAGGTAGTGTCAGAGAAGGGCCAGTTGATATTGATACACGAATCCCGTACAGAAAGCTTTGTTGGGATTAGACTGGAGATTAGGGGGATTAGATCCAACTTGGATGTTTCATCATTCCCTCATCTTTACCTGTTAAAGCATTACTGTGTTTCTGCACAATCAATAATTTAACTGAACAATATTCTCAGCACTCATACTGTATGGCTCAGATGGCAGCTTGTGGATGTGCTCTCAGTATTATTTTATTCTTCTATATAAGACTGATCATATTTCCATATTTCAGAAATGTGACTCTTACTCTTACTGTAGTTAAGGGTGCAACTACTTACAGTATTTCTTAAAGACATCAATATTGGTACCCCCCCCCCCCCTAACCTAAATTCCCTTTAGGCTAATTTCTTTAAAATGAGTATTTGAATGCTTGCAGGATTATATAGACTTATCATTGTGAACAGAAGAAGAATTTATTATATTTCGGAATATGTCAATGTCACAGCAAGGTCAAATATGAGTTTAATCTTTATTATACATATATCTTCTATCTTCTATCTTTCCCTAGTGCTTCCATGCATCACATATGTTGCATACCCAATTTTTGTTCTTCTAACTGTAGTCTGCTAAAATTAAAGGTATCAGACTAAGCATTAATTATTTTATTTAGTATCAAGCTGTAAGCCTTGAAACAATAAGTTTAAAAAAACAAAATCAGTTAATTTTATATACTGTATTTTAGGCCTCCTGCTGCATAGGCTTAATCCTATTCCTGCCTTTGGACCTCATATACCCATCACAGATCCTTTAGTACAACCGAATTCCTGAAATGTTCTCGAAAAAGGGCAACCAATGGCTGAAAAAGAATACATTTTGAAAAGATTCAGCTGGGAGAACATCTATCAACTAATTAAGTTAATTGACATCAGGTCTTTAGCATTATTAGCTATAAAAGGGATGTCTTAGAGAGGCAGAGTCTCTCAGAACTAAAGATAGGCAGAGGCTCTCCAATCTGTAAAAGAGTGCATAAAAGGATGGTGGAATAATTTAAAAACCTTCCTCAACACCAAATTGCAAAGGCTTTGGAAATCTGGAAATCTACAGTGCATAACATCATCCAAATATTCAGAGAAACTGGAGAAATCAGTGCGTAAATTACAAGGTTAAGGTGAACTTTTTTTAGATGCCCGTGGTCTTCGGGCCCTCAGATGACACTGCATCACTCATCGGCATGACTGTGTCACTGATATTACTGTATAGGCCCAGGAATACTTCCTGAAACCACTGTGGGTAGACACAATTTGCCGTGCCATCTGCAGATGCCAACTAAGGGAAGTCATATGTGAAGATGGTCCAGAATTGTTGTTGTGTCCTGTAGGCCAATTGTTTCAAAGTGGAAAAGTGTTCTATGGTCAGACAAGTCCAAATTCGTCATTCTTGTTGGAAATCAAGGATGCTGTATCCTCTGAGCTAAAGAGGAGGGAGACCTTCCCTCCTCTTTAGCTTAGCATGTTATCAGCATTCAGTTCAAAAGCCAGCATCTCTGATGGTATGGGATATGGCACAAGTGCAGCTTGCATGTTTGGTAAGGCACTATGAATGCTGAAAGGTATATAAATGGTTTTAGAGCAGCATATGATGTCTATTTTAGGGAAGGCCTGAAACGCAGGACAACGCAAAACCACATACTGCAGCTATTACTACAGCATGGCTTCGTAGTAGAACAGTCCGGGTGCTGAATTGGCCTGCAGGTTTACTATAGATCTTTCAGCTATAGAGAACATAAGGCAGATTATTAAACGTAAAATTACATCAAAGACAACCACAAATTCTTCAGCAGCTGGAAACCTTTATCAGGCAACCAAATTCCAACGCCAAAACTGCACAAATTCATAACCTCAGTGCCCTGTTGTCCTCAAACTGTTTTGAAAAGAAGAAGAGATGCTACACCATGGTAAACATGCCCCTGTCCCAAATAATTTGAGACCTACAGCAGGCATCAAATTTGAAATGAGCTCATTTAGTTGATAAAAATCAAAGTGAGTAAAATTTCTCTCTCCATGCTCTATTGTGAATAAAAGTTTGCCTCATTCTTTTATTTTTCATTTTATTCAAATTTAAATAAAATCCCAACATTTCCGGAATTCGGGTTATAAAATCTGGAAATTATGTGATTAGGACGTCTTTCTACAGCATTAATGTGCAGGCAGGCCTAAATAGTGGCCTATAGAATTTAAAGGTATTCATATTAAATATATTTTTCTGCTACTGCAGACATTTACTGTTCTGCAGAAAGCAATGAAACCCACATGATCAACAACCTGGAAGCAAAATGCCTGGGTCTGTGCATGACTTGCATATTTTTTGTCAGGGTCCACTGAGTTTTATAAAACTCATCAAACTCACCAAGCGCTAGTCTATCGAACATGCTATAAAATGCACATGCATTCTACATTCCTGCAGTAAAATGACCATTAGTTCTTCATTGCACATAAGAAGGAAAACTTGCACTTGAGCTCATAGATTAAATCTTTTATAATTTTTATGCATTATGGTTCCAATCAACTTTCTGCTGTCATCTTATTATATTCCTATACTATAAAAAAAAAAAAAAAAACTTTTTTACTCTTTATACTTTCACTTTGTACATTTTGTTAGAGATTTCTATTTAACTTTTATTTTATTTAGAAAATTTCTGTTTCAGGTTTTTTCTTTTTAATTTTTAGATTACTGACAGACTTTCAAAATTTCAAAGCATTTCAAAATGTGTACATAACATAAAATTATAATTGAAATATGTGGGGATGTAATGATATGCTTAACTGAATTTGTATCATTGTGCATAGATGTTTTGGTTTGTTCACGTTGTGATATCAGTGAATGCGGTCTAGCTTTAACAAGTGTTGGCTGATTTTCTGATTAAATTGGTGAAAAAAAAACACACCAAAAAAACAGGCAGCATGTTATGGAAGACTTGTAATGTTCAGAATATTTATATTTATTAGTTTATATGTTTACAAGTTAAATTCATAATAAATTATAAATTTCATGTCTTTTTTTCCTTCACTATACTGAAAACATACTGAAACACAACATCTTATTTCCATCAACATCTTGTTTTCCAAACAACAGGAACTTGTTTCATCCATCCATCCATCCATCCATCTCTCTCTCTCTCTCTCTCTCTCTCTATCAAGAGAGATTATACATGTTTTGTACCCTCCTACTGCAACAGAAAATGTATATTGTATCTGTGCATTATCATAGGACATTTTGTTGGTTACCTACTCGGCTAAGTTTTTAAGCAACATCCACAAAAAGTGGCCACAAAATCCTTGAGGGACTGATCATAAATGTGTTCAGTGTAGGACACAAGCCAGGGTAGAGACCTTTGGGATGCTCAAGGACCAGGTCCAGTGGCTATTGTGGCATTTGTGCAAGAATGGCCTACTCATACAGTGACCCCCTGCTGCCACGCTGCTGATGCACGAGATGGAAAAGCGATCACAGACAGAATATGCTACCATCATTTCTGATTAACCCACCACCTCCCTAATGTCAAATAAAGTGCTGTGTTTATCTCTATCCCATTATGAACATCTGTGGAGCAACAACAGTACTTACCACTGCATGGAGGTTTGTTGAGGCAAAAGACTCCAGTAGACAAAAGATTAATGTACATATAATTAATTTGAAAAACTAACCTCTTATTAGTCCTTTTCTCCTAGGGGATGGTTGGTCAGATGAGCTTCCTCTTCAGCAATGGGTTAGTCACCTTTTTTGAATGAGGTCCATCTCCTCAGCCTCTGTGAGCAGTGGTGTGGAGAGCCCCATCTGTTTTTCCTTACTCAGCCTTATTTCTATTGGCCAGAATGGAATTCATATTTGAGCAGAAACTTGAAAACTAATACAGTTTTTTACGAAAGCATTTAGACCATATTAAATGCTGGCACTGATGGAATGGCTGAAAATATGCTTTTTGTTACACAGAAATATGCACACAACTCTGAAAGGTTGGAGCTCATGTATCAACAACATAAATCCCAAATAACTGCAAACCTTTAAGCACAATTCAATTGGTCTCATTCAATTATCATTCTAACACAAATTGTATCAATAACCAAATATGCAACACCCTGATTACAAACTAGTCTCACATATGTTGCCCCAGTCAAACTTCAAGTGGAAGAATCCTTTATCGTGTCAGAGGATGCAAGAGGCCTCAACATGGGCGCTTTGTTCCTTAGTGTGGATGGGCAATGCACCACCAAAGAGCTAAAGAGAGATTTGTTTTAAACCACATTAGCTGTCACTGTTCTAGCAGTTGCTCCTGCCTGCTTCTCTGAATATGGTGCGATCGTTAAGGCATATTTCATGGAATACTGTGCCTGTCCCTTTCAGGCAGTTTCAGTCTGGTTAAAATTCAACTAGATAGTTCTAACAGACTGGAAAATTAAGTTTCTATTTTTCAAACATTAGGTCCCGCAGTGCATTCAGTATGGGTTCCAAGAGGGTTCCATCATATGTAACCTGCTGCAATTCATGGGAGTAGCAAACTAATGATCACATTGAACATAGCTAGCATTACCTCATCTAAGAGCAAATTGATCACGGCTATAAGAGAAAAAGTCCCAGAAAGTCCTGGGAGTGAACAATACTGGAATCATGAGGAAAACCATATGGAAAACTTTGTCAAGCTAATCGACTGAAGATTAAAAATTGCTACAATTTTGACGGTGATGGTCACAGGATTCGGGTGAGTAAGCACATTGAGGTTGATAAAAACAGAGACATTTTGTCCAAAATAACAGATACTGTTAAGGTTTATGAAGAAGTTTATTACAATATTGTTAACTCCTCCAATACAGAATTATGACTTGAATGTACTAGCTAATGTACCACTGTGCAAAACTAAAATTCGCAATTTGGGAACGAGTATTGATTTAATTTGACATTTCTGTGGTTCATACTAGAGTCCACTGGTTTCATTGCAATCTGCAGAGTTGTATTATAACGAGAATGCCTAATTATTCCTTAGCATCCCACTTTTTATGTTTTTCAAATCATTTGTCAAAGCTTGTACAGGGAAACGTGATTAAACACTGCTGCCCTGTGTTGTCTGTTGCTTTTAAAAGAATTTTAAGACTTGTAATCTGAAATAAGGACAATACATTTTGTCTGTGGTTGTTAAAGCTTTAAACATTAGTATCTTTTTCTTTTGTGTTTAGGCATACTTGTGTTTAATCAATGTGGTGCAGCCCCACCTACAAAATTTTCCACCAGCTGGCAATGGACCTCAAGTGACTCATTCAGGTGTTAGCCAAGTTACCTCAGTTAACCAGGCCTTTAAGGGAGAGAATAGGCAAGTAACAACTTTAGAAGCTTTACAGTACTCTTTACAGTAATAACAGTATTCCATAACTTTATGGTTTCTAATATGGATAGGCAGATAAAGCCTCATGCTTGACCTCTCTCTCTCTTTGTGTAGGGTAGTGTCGATATGTTGCACAAATTATTAAACAGTGGCATCTGGTGGATTACAGAGTTTATAGCAGGCATAAAGACCAGGCTGGTCATCTTTAAAATGTAAGGGAGGTAACTGCTTTCCTCCCACAGTCCAAAAACATGCAGATTTGGTTAATTGGTGTTCCCAAAATTGCCTGTTGTGCGTTTGTTTGTTTGTTTGTGTGTGTGTGTGTGTGTGTGTGTGTGTGTGTGTGTGTGTGTGTGTGTGTGTGTGTGTGTGTGTGTGTGTCTGTGTGCGCATGCCATGTGATGACTTGGAACCCTGTATAGGATCTCCCGCTTCATGCCCCAAGTGTCCTGGGATAGGTCAGGTCTTGGCAACCCTGTACACAGAATAAGCAGTATAAATACTATAGAATACATCATAATCTGCCAGTTAATTAAAAAAGAAAAATATTTTTTTTCTTAGACACACACAATTATGCCATTTAATATGGTTGCTTGTACAGGTGGAGCTTGTTTCTTAGTGAGTGATACACAATTGACTTAACATGGGGGACTTTTTAAAAACAGCTATAGCAATTTGTTCCAACTGTAAAGTAACATGTCATGTCAAACAGCTTGAAAAAAAGCTTTAAGATGAAAAGCTTTAAGATGAATGGTTGAAATCTGTCTTATTAAAATTATTGTTAAAGCAGAGGGGGAGAAGTTCTTCCAATTTGTAAGTTCTTTTATAACTTGCCGATTTAGTTCAAACCTGAACAGACAGACAAACTGTAGCCATAACTCCCCTAACACTAGTGGAGACAAAATTGAGAAGATTAATGAAATATGTTTATTTTAGTTTAGTTTAGTTGTGGAGATTTGTTCAGAAGTTGACCAGGACATATGTGTCCCACAGAATTGCATGTAAGGCTAATGAAACCCAAATGGCACAGATCTGTGCTGGTAGCACAGGTCAACGACAAAAAAAAAGCAAAAAACAAAAACAAAAAAATGGCTAGTTGAAAGGGCTACAGTGGATGGATATTTATCCAATGTTAATTTTGGCAACTTATTTTGATATAGTTTTTGTCTTAGTCTTTTGACTAAGTGTACTTAAAGAAAAATAAGCATAAAGAAAATAAGTATGTCAAAATTAAAATGTTTATTCTTCACATACACACAAAAAAATTTTCTTTGGACATACTGAGTTTCTTCATACTTATTCTCCTTTAAGTACACTTGTTTTAAATACATTCTTAAAAACTTATTTTCTTCATAAAATCAAAATGTTAAATACTATATTGATACCACATTTTGGCATCAGTACAATATTTAACATTTTGATTTTCTAAATCAAAATCCTGACCTAATTAGAAAAACAGTACACGTAGTAGTACAAGGATATTAGTATACTTACTCCATATAAAGAAGCAGAATGTGAATAATCTTTTATATGAACTTGTCTTCAAAGTCTGGACGGGGCAGATGATCAGGGTCTGGACTAGAATAATTAAATGAAATAAATTACATAAAAATGTATTATGTTAAGAAACAAAAATCTAACTAAAAAAGGTAATTAATTACAATAGATTTAAATCATTTATAACTAAAGAAAAGTTACTGTTTGTTAAGTCCATTAACATAAATCTTTCATTTATTAAAAAAAAAAATAATAATAACTGTAAAAAAAAATTGGTGGCCTGGTAAAAACTTTAACAAGTTTCCAACATTGTTAACTGTGTTCAAGTGAACCTAGAAGAATTGATAACATCATTTTCTGGAATTTTCTGGAACTGTTTAATCCAATTATAACACTGACAGTTTGATTAGATAACAGATGATCGATGATTAAACCCACAGGTTCCAAGATATATATATATATATATATATATATATATATATATATATATATATATATATATTATTTATTTATTTATTTTTTCTAAAAAAAATGGAATGTTCAATCTTTAAGTAAAATTTAATTTCAAACTTATTCAACCTATTTTCTTTATAAAATCAAAATGTTAAGTATTGGTATCAGTACAATATTTAACATTTTGATTTTATACAGAAAATAAGTTTGTTCTTAATCCTGACCTGATTAGAAGACAATACAAGTAGTAGAACAAGGATATTAGTATACTTACTAATTGACAAATTAACAGATGTTCATAGCAAAAGATCTTGTTTAACTCTTCATTGCATCAGCAATGACTAATTGAATATAATATTACAAATAGCGACATTAGTTGAGAAACTATCTTAGTTTCCATAGCCTATCTGAATGGTCCATGTCATGTGATTGTACGTTTCATCTGATCCTAATAGATTAAAGTTGGGTTTATGAAAATTAGAGATCATGACAAAAGTATTTTTGGGTTTTGTCAGCAATTATCAAGCATTTACAGTTTACAAAAGAATTTATATCTGGCTTTAACACTTATCACTTCCTGGGCAGTCAGTGGAGGTATGTGTATTTAGGGAGATTAGTGGTCATGATTTTTGGGGGGGTTTGGAGTATGAAGCATGAAGGGCTATATTTATATGGGGTTTAGCTATTTTTAGCAGTCATGGGGGATTTACTGTAGGGGTTTGGGGCAGTTAGCAGTGAGGGAGCAGTTATGTATATTTGAGCTTGGGGAAATAAGAGGTCATTGGAAATCTGTGTTTGGGCAGTGTCAAATCAGGAAGTGATTATATTTAAGCTTTGAGGCAAATAGAGGTTAGTTGGGGGGAGATTTTTTTAGTTTTGCGGCTAATATTGGTTACATATGACACAATTCTTACAGCAGGCTGAATGTTACCGTGAGCAAGCACTTAAAACTCAGACAAATTTCACCAAATTGTTTACTTAATGATGGTTTTAATATATTAATATGTATTTTCACAAATTAGGCAGGAAAAGCATGCTTTAATATGGTGTCTTGATTTGTTGATTTGATTTAGTTTGTCACAAAGGGTACCTCTTCTTTAGCAATATATGAAATAATAAATTAGATTTTAAGCTTTTTCACTTCGAATTCAGGATTTACTGTTTCTGCAGAGTATTTAGGGAAAAGCAAAGATTACCATAACAATGGCTGGGTTGCCTGCTTGCTTTTGTCCTTTGTTGTATTTGCATTACATGAGAAGACCCTTTGCCAATATGTTTGAAATTCTATTTAACAGCAGAGGATAAACCTGTATAAAAGCTGTGGGCTTTATTGGCCCCAATATTTACCTGAATCCTTAAACATCTGGAATTGCAGGTTCTGCTCAACACAACTTGGCTTACCAATACATCTTAGCTCATACAGTATGAGCTTCTTTGTGACACTTTTTCTGGGCATTGACTCAACAAGACCTCTGAAGGTATGTTCTGGTATCTGGCACCAAGGTGTTAAAAGAAGTTCCTTTAAGTCCTATAAATTGTAAGGTGTGGCAATCATGGATTAGACTTGTTGGTCAAGCACATTCCACAGATGCTCATGTGGGGAATTTGGAGGCCAAGTCAACATCTTGAACTCTTAAGTCACGTTTTTGTGAACCATTCCTCAATTATATTGGCAGGCACAATATCCCGCTGAAAGAGGCCACTGCCATCACGGAATACCTGGTCTAAAACAACTTTTGGTAGGTGCTATGTAACATCCACATAAATGCCAGAACTCAGCATTTTTCATTTTTCAGCAGAACATGTGCATGTGTGTCCACTATGGGAAGAAGTGTCCATGGATACACTATGGGGAAAAAGTGATTTCTGAGTATAAATGTTAATTATGAATGCCACATACCCACATAATATCCACCATGCACTCTTGCAACGTTTGAATAAAGTGATTTCATTGGTTGACACGGGAATTGCTGTGCCACCTGACTATTCAAATAACGCAGGGCTTAAAGCATGAAAAATTTGTGTGCCTGAAATGCCATTCGGCGTTTATGAGAAAGAACGGAGGGACAGGGGTTCACTAAGAGAAGAAATTTATTACTTCAAAATGAACATCTTTCTGACCATAACTGATACATATAACAAACAATAACAAATTGTGCAAAAAAACAAAAACAAAAAAGAAAAGTTCTAGTTCCTGAGCTATATGGGATTATAAATCTTGTGATGACTTATGACTCTGTTTCAATAAGACTGCAGAATCCAGGAGTTTGTACATATTGTGATTGTTTATGTTGGTTTTATGTATTTAACTTAAAGACACTGGCTCTCTGTGATGTTACCAGTAAGTGTGTAAAAGCCACACCGCTAAAAAGAGCAGCTCTTAAACTACAGTATAACCTGCTGTAAAGTGCTGCGTTGAGTGAACTCTAACTTGTGTAAACAGATTACACCAATTCATTGGTTTCACAGCCTGTTTATCATGACTGTGTGAATCCTGCTGGAAAATATAACATACTGTATAATACAAAAAAAAAACAGCTTGTGATTAAATTTTTTCAGCCATTTTTAACTTCAAGACATGATAAAATGATTCGATTGGTTGCCACATGCATTTGTGCTTCAGAATGTCAGATATTTCAACTGTTTGGCTCGAGAATTGAGTCACAAGGCATGTGAGCAAAGCAATGCATTCATCCTGACATCTAGACATCTCATCCTGGATGGCAGCTCATCAGCTGAAACTCAATCTGAGTAAAACCGAACTGTTGTTCATTCCTGGTGACTCATCCCCAGGTCAAGATCTTGTGATATCCCTGGACAACAATCAAATCACTCTTTCAGCCACTTCCCGCAATCTTGAGGTAACCATGGACAATCATCTGTCATTTTCCCCACACATCGCTAACCTTACTTGCTCTTGTAGATTTTTTCTTTACAATATAAGAAGAATCCGCCCATTTCTTTCGTCACAGGCTACTCAGGTGCTTGTTCAGTCCCTTGTTATTTCAAGACTGGACTACTGCAACTCACTTCTGGCTGGCCTGCCTCTGTCCACAACTCGTCCTCTGCAACTGATCCAGAATGCAGCAGCACGTCTCGTTTTCAACCTTCCCAAGTTCTCCCACACCACCCAACTCCTCCGCTCCTTGCACTGGCTTCCTGTAGCTGCCCGCAACAAATTCAAAACACTGATGCTTGCCTACAAAGCTAAAAATGGCCCAGCACCCACTTACCCCTCTGCTCTAATCACACCACACACTGCGCTGCGTTCCCTCCGGTCATCCAGCACTGCTTGCCTCGTCCCACCATCTCTCAGGGATCGAGGGCGGCATTCATCCAGACTCTTTCCTGTTCTGGCACCTAGGTGGTGGAACGAACTTCCTCTAGATCAGGGGTGGCCAAGTTCGGTCCTAGAGAGCCGCAATCCTGCAGAGTTTAGCTCCAACCCTAATCAAACACAGCTGAACAAGCTAATCAAGGTCTTGAGGACTACTAAGGCTACTGGCAGGAGAGTTTTTTTTTCAGGGCTGGAGCTGAACTCTGCAGGATTGCGGCTCTCTAGGACCAAACTTGGCCACCCCTGCTCTAGATGTTCGTACAGCAGAGACTTTGACTATCTTTAAACGGCGACTCAAAACATATCTATTTCTCCAGTACTTACAGGACTAACCCAGTTGTGTTAGCCTAATCGCACTTAGTTATTGACTTAGTTAACCCAGTGTAAGTATCTATCCAGTAATGTAAACTTTAAAGCACTTTTTGTAAGTCGCTCTGGATAAGAGCATCTGCCAAATGCCTAAATGTAAAATGTAAATGTAAATGCCATGCAGCCAAATACGTGTAATGTCACCTTACTGAAAATGAATGGGATGTGTCAGCAAGCAGAACCATGTGAATGAAGCCTTAAAATAGAAAGTTGGTTCACAGCAACAGAATTAAACTTTTTTGGAGATGGGGAAAAATCTATTCAGTTGTGGCGATACATTGTTTTTGAATTTATAATAGAGCTGCACAAATCAATCAGCCCATGTACTGTAACATATTTACATTTATTTTCAAAGTCCAGTTTTTAGTAAGACTAAGACAATTATTCAGACCATCCCAAGTGAAAAATAGGCAAGTGAGGGCAGTCAGCAAAGAGAAATAAAACTGGGGAGAAAAAAAAGCATTGCTTCCCCTGGCCGCTGGAAAAAACGCCACAGGCGATGATGTCACCAGCTAATCGACAATTACATTCGTTGGCAACTAACTGGTTAGTCAACTGTGTTGATTATACATTGTACCCACGTCCATGGTGCCATGCTACACTGACCCTTCAACACTATTCACCAATATGTTGGGCCTGAAGTTTACAGGTGTTGACTGCACCTGCCCCAAACAATTTTATTTTTATTAATAGTGTGATAACAGATTTCATAAAAATTGCACTGCTAAACACAGGTTCTGCTGTATCTGCTGTTGTCAGGGGTAACTGAGGGCGCCAAAGCGCCCTAAGACCTTTTGGTTGTAGTTTGTCATTTCCCAGTTTGCACCTCGGTCAGGTGACGTGGGCGCTCACCTGAACCGAGGTGGTTATTAGTTTCATTATAAATAGCTTGTGTTTGTTCTGTTCCGGTGTCTTGTAACTGTTTATCTAACTTAGTTCATGTCGGTAGTGTTTTCCATGTCTAGATTCGTGTATTGGTTGGTTTTAGTATAATTTATATTTGTTTATTTGATTTTCCCTGTTTTCTTTAAATAAAAACATAATTTCCAAGAAAACTTGGACCTCTGCAGTTATGCCTCGCACCTCCAAACATGACAGAATGCAAGACAATAACAGAGGCATAGCAGAGGAGCCCTTCCCCCGAGAGATTCTTTTTTTTGGGGGGGGGGGGGGGGGGGGGGCAACAGTGTATGCGTTGTGGGGAGCCGGCGCGCAAGGCAGCCGGATAACCAAGTGGCGTTGCGGCAAAAGGAGAAGGAGATCGGGCAGGAAGACGCAGGTCAAGGAGGAGCTGTGGAGAGAGCAGCTAAACTGGGAAGGCTGCCGGCTGGCGATACAGCGCACTCCGTTCGGAAATGGCGCGACTTGGGGCGATGGGAGTCCCCGCACCCACAGGAGGATAAGGACCAGGAGGTCTATGTCAGGAGGAGCGTCAAGGGAGAACGGAGAGCGAGGGGTATGAGCAGCAGGTAGCAGCCTCCCAGCATGACTGGAGCAGCTTTGGGCAGTGTGCTAGAAGGAATGAAGGCGAACTCAGCAGCGACAATGAGGACGATGAGCTCCCCTTTCTGCTGCGCAGCTGCGGCGACGACAGCGAGCTCTATATCTTACCGCATAGCTGCTTCGTCATGGACAGCGAGCTGCGGACGCCTTCGAGGAAGACAGAGAGCTTCCGTCGCTGCGCGGCGGCTTCGAGGAAGACAGCGAACTTCCGCTGCTGCGCGGCGCCTTCGAGGAAGACAGCGAGCTTCCTCTTCCTCTGCTGCCGCCTTCATGCGCCGCTGAGGACAGCGAGCTTCATCTTCCTCCGCCGCCGCCTTCATGCGCCGCCGAGGACAGAGAGCTTCCTCTTCCTCAGCGCCGTCATGCGCCGCCGAGGATAGTGAGCTTCCTCTTCCTCCGCCGTCATGTGCCGCCGAGGATAGCGAGCTCCCTCTTCCTCCGCCGCCGCCTTCATGAGCCTCTGAGGACGACGAGCTTCCTCTTCCTCCGCCGCCGCCGTCATGCGCCGCTGAGAACGACGAGCTATCCTCCTCCTCCTCCGCCGTCATGCTCCGCTGAGGACCACGAGCTTCCTCTTCCTCCATCGCCATTCTTCGTCAAGCACCGCAGAGGACAGCGAGCTGCTTCTTCCTCCGCCACCGCTGTCATGCGACGCCGAGGACAGCGAGCCTCCTCTTCCTCCGCCGCCGCCGTCACGCGCCGCTGAGGACAACGCGCTTCCTCTGCCTTCGACGCCTTGCACCGGAAAGGACGCCGCTCATCCTCTGCCTCCGCCACTCTATTACAACGGGGACATCAGGCCATCGGGCCCGCCGGACGTAAGAGCCAGCCTCTGGGTGAGAGGGGCAGACATTGTACCCTGGGCGGGATGCCCCGGACCTCCTGTGGCGCCCCGGAGTCGCGCCCTTTGAGGGGGGGTTATGTCAGGGATAAACCCTAGACTGTGACTTTGTGTTGTAGTTTTGTTTCCTTTTACTTCATTTCCCAGTTTGCACCTCGGTCAGGTGATGTGGGCGCTCAACCTTGTATATGTCTGTAAGTTTATTTTGTGTTTCCAGTAGTCATTATTCGTATTTTGATTTGTTTTATTATTAAAGTCTATTTGTTAGTTTGATTTCCCTGTTTCTGTTAAAATAAATACATCGTTTCCTTTAACACCTGGACCTCTGCATTTATGCCTCGCACCCAAAAACATGACAGTTGTTGTTACAGTATTGCACTAACTGAAATTGAACTGAAGCACGACTCTCAGAATAAATGTTTATTCATTCAGCTCTTTTAAAGTCTTTTAATATCATATACACATATACGCAGATAACTCACCAGGTTGGAGGGAACGGAGGAGGGGGAGGTATGCGCGGGGAATCACGAAATGGCGGGGATTGTGTGTCTGTGAATCTCTCTTCCCTTCCTTGTTTCTTCAATGCAGGCAGCAGTGATGTGTTCAGCTTTTTGGCCAAATCTTCTGTGTTCTTGTACACACTAAGGAAGTGGCATGGTTTTAGAGAATACTCATATAATAGCATTCTTAATATTTTCTTATGACTGTTGTAATTTGCTGATGGTGTCTGCATCACTTTATAAGCCAAAGATAATTCATTGTTAACATTTATCTTTCGCTTTGGTAAAAATGACCAATTCTGCATGTATAAAAAAAATTACACTAAATACACTTCATACATGAAACTTGGCATATTTTATTTAATCTCTGAAATAAACTTTTAATAAATCTCTCATGTTACCACGTCTCATGTCTTGGCATATACAGCTTCCATCAGGTGAATATAAGAAAAGTTAGGGGTTTCAGGATAAATCTTATAATTGTATTGTATTTAAAATAAAGAGATGATGTGTGTCATCATGATGGATAGAACATGGTGGTTAATAAATTTAGTGTTACCAACCTTTCAAAAGACTGTAGGTTTGATTCATTTACATAATCACTGACATTTACAGTCAGGTCTGTGACTTTGCCTGTAGCTGAATCCTGTTATAAAAAATACAGAAAATAACATCAAGATAACAATCCTTGCTTTTACTAATGCAATGTCAAGGATCACAGGTTTTATACAATTAGCCATATTTACCATTAAGTTGAAAATCAAGCTGGAATCAACTGTGATGGCTTTCAGAAGTTGGCTGGACTTGTCATCATTTGATCTGTATCTCAGTGTGTACAGTTCCTTGTTTGTGTTCCAGGATGCGGGAAGCAACTCTGATTTCTTCTCTCCATTTTGAGGCTATAGGATTGAGAGAGACCTGTGAAGTCCTATTTTGTATACAATCAGCTTGAACAAGGGTAAATCTTCCTGACTCCTGAAATCTCTTAAATTTATCATGCTGTTGATTAATCCAGGATTAAATTAGGATTCAGTAACTTTTAGGCAAATCAGCTAGAGAATAAGCTCTAATCAAAGGAGGTTTTGATTTTTAATGTTTTGGCTGCTTTAATATATGCATCAATAAAAATACATACAATACAATATAGATGCTGGATAATGAACATTTGCCAATTATTTCAAATATAAATTAAGCTTGATTATAAATACAGGGTGGGCGATTTATATGGATACACCTTAATAAAATGGGAATGGTTGGTGATATTAACGTCCTGTTTGTGGCACATTAGTATACAGTATGTGAGGGGGCAAACTTTTCAAGATGGGTGGTGGCCATTTGGAAGTCGGCCATCTTGGATTCAACTTTAGTTTTTTCAATAGGAAGAGGGTCATGTGACACATCAAACTTATTGGGAATTTCACAAGAAAAACAATGGTGTGCTTGGTTTTAACGTAACATTATTCTTTCATGAGTTATTTACAAGTTTCTCTTTGTTCACACCCATTGACATGTCGAAGAGTTTAACACGTGATGAGCGGATCAAAATTGTGTTGATATCTGGTGAACGCAGTAACTGGGTCATTGCAGCAGATTTCAATGCAAGACACCCTACGAGACCACCCATCTCCCATGCTACAATTAGCAAACTGCTTGCTAAATTTTGTTAAACTGGTTCAGTGTTGGATTTGCCAAAATGTGGACGCATGAAAACTGTCACTAATGAACAAACATCAGTGGCTGTCCTAGCTTCATTCAGCAAGAGCCACAGAGCCACAGCGTAGCACTCGCCGCATGTCACTGGAGAGTTGCATTTGTCGAACATCCCTTCGGCGGATATTAGCTACTCACAAATGGCACCTATACAAACTCCAGCTACTGCAGCATCTCAATGAGGATGACCCAGATCGGCGCACACAATTTGCAGAATGGGCAAAACAAAAATTGGAACAGGACCCTCAGTTCACGCAGAAGATTTTGTTCAGTGATGAGGCAAACTTTTATGTGAATGGTGAAGTTAAACAAAACCACTGCTATTGGTCTGACACTAACCCACATTGGATAGATCCCTCCAAGACTGTTGGAACAAAAAAAGTGATGGTATGGTGTGGTATATGGGGTACAAAGATAGTGGGGCAATTCTTCATCAATGGAAACCTCAAGGCCACTGGATATTTGAAATTGCTACATGATGATGTGTTTCCCTCTTTATGCACTGAAGCTGGCACGTTCCCTGAGTTTTTCCAGCAAGATGGTGCACCACCACATTATGGGTGTTAGGTCCGAGCATTCCTAGATGAACAGTTTCCTGAAAAGTGGATTGGTCGTCGTAGGCCAGTTGAATGGCCCCCAAGGTCTCCCGATCTGACCACCTTAGACTTTTATCTTTGGGGTCATCTGAAGGCAATTGTCTATGGTGTGAAGATACGAGATGTGCAGCACCTGAAACTACGGATACTGGAAGCCTGTGCTGGCATTTCTCCTGCAGTGTTGCTATCAGTGTGTGAAGAGTGGGAGAAGTGGTCAGAAACTTGTAAATAACTCATGAAATAATAAAGTTACGTTAAAACCAAGCACACCATTGTTTTTCTTGTGAAATTCCCAATAAGGTTGATGTGTCACATGACCCTCTTCCTATTGAAAAAACAAAAGTTGGATCCAGGATGGCCGACTTCCAAATGGCCACCATGGTCACCACCCATCTTGAAAAGTTTGCCCCCTCACATATACTAATGTGCCACAAACAGGACGTTAATATCACCAACCATTCCCATTTTATTAAGGTGTATCCATATAAATGGCCCACCCTGTAGTATGGTTATAAATATGTGCTGAATATCCCTTTTAAATAGGGTGCACATAACACTTCACAAAATCTGAAATGACATGTTTCTATTACAACCTCCAGTTATTTTAACAAGCATCTATGCCAAGAAGACTGACATAGGTGAAAACTGGCCACTGTTCTGATCAATTGTGTAACCCTGTTTCAAGTCTGTGTACGTGGAGTTTGCATGTTCTCCCTGTGCTTGGTGAGTCCCAACTGTGTTTCCTCCCATAATCCAAAGACATGCAGTGTAGACTGATTCACATTCCAAATTTCCCGGTCATGCATTTTAATGAAAGGATGGTTTGGAGGGGTCATTCATTATAGATAATGAAGGCATATACTTGTCAGGGTCTCTATGAGAATCTGCTCAAAACCTGAAACTACAAAGTAGTCAAAAGCACGATGTCATGCTCAACTCCAAGTCTTATTTATAACCACTTTTATACAAATTCTTCCTTAGCAGTAATTCCATTGCATCATATTTATATCTTAGGGAAATCATTAGATAACAGTTGAGTTGTGATGCTGTAAGGCAGGTACATTAGCTAGATATCTAACATTTGCTGTGAACAAACTATCGATTTATAAAGAAATAAAATAAAATTAAACAAAGTACCCATCTAAGTAATGTTTTCGCTTACGCTTTTAGCAATACAAAGAGAAAATAAAAATAATATTAACAAATAAAACATGGCTACCAGCTAATATTGTAAGCAAGGTTGCCAACTCTCATGCATTGAGCATGAGACTCACGCAATCCCTCTTTATATGCTCTAATGCCACACTAACAATTTCTCAGGTTTTCATTTTTAAAACAATTGTCTGTGGACGACAAAAGCAAAATCACTGAGCTCAAGCCTCTTTCTGACAAGTCAGCTTACTACATCGCTGCACAGGAATACTGTGGCTGGAGGACAACGGAATGATAATCCACCACTTTTTTCTCTCCAAATTAAAAGAAATACAGTAATATTTGTGTAATCTGGTTGAAATTAACACACATTTGCAGCTGCTTGAAGGCAACAATCAAACGCAATTGAAGGGGCAGTAATAACAGTGCTGAACAGATCAACAGTCTAATACAATAAATCTACACAAATGCATTTACAGACTGCAGCAAGGTTACACACCATTAAAACAGCATTAAAACAGTGAGTGAGGGCAATTATGTAGTATTCTCTAAAGAAGGAAATGCATGTGATTATTTACAGTGACATTAAAATATCTGCATTTGCAGGTTTAATCATGCAACAGTTTTTATATTAATAAGAATACTCAAAGGTTTAAAAACTTGATTTATTATTATTAGTAGTAGTAGTAGGAATGCTGTGGTTATTATTATTACTATTATATATATATTTTTGCTTTGCTTCTTCTTCAGTACTTTTCATCACTATTATCACTGCAGTGGTGACTGCACAGTTACATGCATGTGTATTTATTTTCAAATGCATTTATTTATGTTGTATTTTGTGACTTGATTCTGAGCAGTAATAATGTATGCAGGAGCCCTCATACATTCTCTTTATTCCACCGAACAGAATGATGATTGCATTGTGTGTATTTTTTTGTACTCTTAATCAAGTGTGTTAGCCTCTGACTGTTCTTATGAATATACAGTGATTGTTTTGTGTATAATTAAACTCGATGCAAATATTATAATTTTATCTGCCTTGTGTGTAAATAATTTTACTGCCTCCAGGTGCGTCCTAGTGGGGGTGGTGGGACTAACTACCCAGGGCCCCAATGATGACCCTTATAGTTCTGAAATAAAATATGAGAGATATGAGTCAAGAAAGGAAGGGGCCCCAATGAGCCTGCTTATGTACAGGGTCCTGAGTTCTGTGCTACGCCCCTGCTGCCCTACATGGAGCTGCTCATTGCATGGAGGTAATTTGGCTGGTGGCTAAGGTAAGGAATTTCTTTCTTTTCTTTTTTTGGTTTGGGGTAATATTTTAAATGTCAGTTGTATCAGTGGCATGGCAGTGTACCTGTGCCATGCAGTGTAAGGTGTATGGAGAGACAAATTGGCTGCGCATGCGCATTGGGGGCGTCGTGCGCGGAACCAACGCCCTTATTTAAAGATTCTCACTCCAAGCTTTTCTAAACAGTTGGCAGCTCTGGTTGTAAGCAATGTTTACACTGTTACGACAATGTTGTTGCTATTTAGATGATTTATTCCCTCACCTCATCTCCGGTTCCTAAACATTTATATCCTCTCTTCACAATTTCCCAGTGGATAAAACACACAACTGCATCTTGAGGAGACGTTACAGAGCTCGCGACATAAGAGTACAAGACCTCGAATCCTGCCATAATAAAACTGCTTTCTTCTTTACTTATTTCTTTTTACCACCGGTCCGTTAGAAATGTCTGTCTGGAAGGGAAAGTAGCAACAAACCATTCGTTCCGCCCTGTTCGCACCTCGTTAAAGTAAATTGCGCTTAAATGGAAGCGTTAAAACCTTAAAACCTTTTACGTTTTCGGGTTGTATAGTATTGGACAAAACGTCAATTAAATATAAAGTTCACATAGTTTACTCCGTTAACATAAATCTATAATGTGCCCTTGTAGCTCATTACGTATCATGACATCACCCGGAGAACGTACAGTAAGAAGCGTCATTAATAACGTTTACGTCTTACTCTGAGGTACAAGTAGAAACTGAAAGGAAGAAGATGATTATTATTACGTACTTACTTTTAAAGATAGGTGAAATATTATGTAAGAATGGTGAAATTCTTAGTAATGGCTGTTTGCTTGGCAAATATTAAACTATTCTACTAGTATGTGTAGGGTAGCTATGACTGAAAGTTGCTTTGATATTGCTTTATTCCAGTTATAATAAATTATAATAATTCATTTTAACGCATAATTCAGTTATAGACTACTTATTCCATACATGTGTAAAACAAGGGAAACATTGTTAGATTTGGGATAGACCTCAGTACTGATGATCATTTATTCACAAATAAATATGTTTGTATTTGAATAACTTTTTATCCATTGCCCAGAATTCTATGACCAGAAATGAGGGGCAACAATATGTCTTGACTTCCAGAAGATTTATTTCCCCCTGCTAACATAGACCTACTGCAACTTTAATATTTGCTAATTATTTTAATAATAACTGCGTCTTCCAAATTCAATTCAATTCAATTCAATTTTATTTGTATAGCGCTTTTAACAATTGACATTGTCGCAAAGCAGCTTTACACAATCAAAAGAAGTAAGTTTGTATAAAATGTGAATGTGTATGAATCAAAATGATAAGATTGTGCCATTGTACTATTTACTATTTGATTGTAACTCATATCTACACGAATAGAACATTAATGGCAAATAATGTTGGGATTAATATATTTTTTAACATTTCCTTATGTTAAGAAGAGCTGAAGCTAATTTCTAAATTCCGTTCACGTGCCCATTATTGGATTCAACTAACATTCATAAATTTTATGGGCAACCTGGGCAACTGTGCAAGATTTTTACAAAGATTAAAGCAGTCTAACTGTATCCAATGCATTGCAGTTATTAGACATTAGTTATTATTTTTATTTTTTGTAGCAATACATTTTATTACACAGCATAATTCCCAGTGTTAACCCTGTGGAGGGTTTTATAGATCCAGTTACAATCAAATGAAGTAAAATTCATAGGTGTCTGTCCTTCTTCATGCACGTTAATCTTTAATTCAAATCATTAGAATCCTGTATTGTGTTTCACTCCACTTTCACTAGAGCACCATAGACTGTTAAAAATTCTTAAATGACTCATACATCATTGCAAAACTGTTGCAATATGCAAAATAGCTCTGTAAAAGAACAGCATTTGTAATGCCTGTGACAGATAGACAGATAGACAGAGAGAGAGAGAGAGAGAGAGAGAAAAGAAAGGTAGAGCGAGAGCAAACAGTTTCTTATACTTCCTGTCATGTAAAGATCAATATATATTTTTTTTGTAGAGTTCCAGCATGTACTCCGGCAGGACTGGCTATGACAGCAACTAAAAGGAGGGGGGGGGTCCTGTGAGGATTACGGCTACGGCAACCAGTCAACACTGTCAACAAACCTGAGTGCCCATGAGTCCCAAAGATTTTCTCCTTTAATGACAAACTATTTACAAAAGGCTTTACTAAATAAATAAATTATTCTTCTGCGTATATTTTGGCATATTCAGTCTGTAAAAATATCTAAATAAACCACAGGCATTTCTTGGAGATATTAAGGGGTGCTATGGGTATCCAATATAGTCCAACAGACCCAAGCCCATCCTTCGCACTGCCAATGCTCCTTCACCTATACACCACCATCAAGTCTGTAAAAGCTTGCCAGTAAAAGCCAGCTCAGTAGCTACTAAAGTTAGTTAGTTATGACTGTAATATCACAGTAATCACTTTTAAAGCTAAATGGTAAATATGGCTTACCCTCAGCCTCAGTGGCACTTTTTGGTTGTGTTCTGTTCCACAGTGTACTTCAACCTATACTCCCTGCTGCCTGTGAGAATGCCAGTTAAGGGAAGTTCCTTCAACAAAATTTCCTACATTTGGAAAATCCAACATGGGCATCACTTCCTCTGTTTCATGATTTTAGTATAGTGTTGCTGCGAAAAAACATACATACAGTACAGTATGTACAAATAAATACAGTAATTATACATATTGAAAAGCTAATACATTATAAAGCATCTATTGTACAGTCGTGGCCAAAAGTTTTGAGAATTACACAAATATTAGTTTTCACAAAGTTTGCTGCTAAACTGCTTTTAGATCTTTGTTTCAGTTGTTTCTGTGATGTACTGAAATATACTTACAAGCACTTCATACGTTTCAAAGGCTTTTATCGACAATTACATGACATTTATGCAAAGAGTCAGTATTTGCAGTGTTGGCCCTTCTTTTTCAGGACCTCTGCAATTCGACTGGGCATGCTCTCAATCAACTTCTGGTAGCCAAATCCTGACTGATAGCAAACCATTCTTTCATAATCATTTCTTGGAGTTTGTCAGAATTAGTGGGTTTTTGTTTGTCCACCCGTCTCTTGAACTGATGGTAGCGCTCACCTTTTCCCTTCTTGACACCAGGTCATCTTCCACTGTGCGTGCAGATGCGCTCACACCTGCCTGCTGCCATTCCTGAGCAAGCTCTGCACTGGTGGCACTCCGATCCCGCAGCTGAATCCTCTTTAGGAGACGATCCTGGTGCTTGCTGGACTTTCTTGGACGCACTGAAGTCTTCTTAACAAGAATTGAACCTCTTTCCTTGACGTTCTTGATGATCCTATAAATTGTTGATTTAGGTGCAATCTTAGTAGCCAAAATATATTGCAACGCAATGATGGCTGCACACGTTTCTTTGCAGGTCACCATGGTTCACAATGAAGGAACAATGATTTCAAGGATCACCATCCTTTTAACATGTCAGGTCTGCCATTCTAACCCAATCAGCCTGACATAATGATCTCCAGCCTTGTGCTCGTCAACATTCTCACCTGAGTTAACAAGACGATTACTGAAATTATCAATAAGGTCCTTTAATGACAGCAATGAAATGCAGTGGAAAGTTTTCTGGGGGATTAAGTAAATTTTCATGGCAAAGAAGGAATATGCAATTCATCTGATCACTCTTCGTAACATTCTGGAGTATATGCAAATTGCTATTATAAAAACTTAAGCAGCAACTTTTCCAATTTCCAATATTTATGTAATTCTCAAAACTTTTGGCCATTATTATATTAACATTTATATAACGTGTTAAATTCTTATTGTTTGAAATTAATATTGTATGTTACATTGTATGTAATGTATGTAATATTATTGATAATAATGAGTAGTGCTTAATGAGTGACTTATTCCAGGTCTCAAGCATACTGTTGTTATCACCATCGTCCACAATACACTTCCAAAGTAAAGCCTTTATATTTATGCAGTGTCCCTGAATATAAAATTATTAAAATAGTCTTTAAAATAGTTCAAACTAGTTAACTAAGAACATAACCTGCTGCTTTAGTATTAATAATCGAATAATGTCATATATAATTGTATATCTGTCAGAGGGGCCGAACCAATACTTTTACATTAATACTTTAATGATACTGTTCCCCCAAACTCCGCCCCCCCCCCTCACTGTTAGTCTTAGAATCAGATACTGTAAATGGCTTGCTAAAAAGATTAGTGTATATTTAATGTACATTTTTCAATTTTTCAATCATTTTTAGGATGTGAATCCCAGACCCTACAGCCAAACTAATCAAACTGTAGCAGTCTTTGATGGGGTATCTGACATGAGACCAGATTTTCGCCTCTGGCATGAATCCTTGAACACATTCCTAATAATACTGCATGAAGAGTCCTTGGAATGGGTCAGATGATCAAGGTGCTTGTATGTTCTCTGGGTTCTCTGGTTCTACAAGCAAATTTGCTTGTAGCAAATATAACCTCATATCCGGTTGTCTGCAGAGTTTTCTTTGTGCCAACCAATGACTTTCATATTCAGAGCAAGCTCCAGATCATAATCCCATCTGTTACTTTAGCAAAAAAAAAAAAAAAAGTTTTAGTTTGTGGTACTGCAAGCCTTGGAGATTTATAGATATCTTTGCTGTTTCTATTACACTATGTGTAACTATGTGTTACACTAATGTGTTGCATTATATTTTCATAATATTCCATGGGTGTTTCTTGAGTGTTTTTTGATCTGTTGTTAATATTTTATTAAGTACACTTATGATCTGTTTCACTTCAATTTCAGCAGAAGTTCCACACATCTTGCTTTCCTGCTCTTGTATTTTACTAACATTATTAGTAATATTGCTATATTACTATAATATTCGTTATTAGCCAATCAATGTCTTTACATTTTTGATTGGTCATTTTCAAAGATTCCATACAAAATTACCTTTTTATTTAAAGATATGTCTAGTCCTGTTTTCTTTTTAACTTGATCCCAGATTTGTACTAAGCATGGGTCTTTCAGCATGAGCCTTTAAATGGTTTCTCAGTCTGGTTCAGTAGGAAGCACAATCATGGGAAAGACTGCTGACCTGACAGTTGTGCAGAAAACCATCACTGACATCCTCCATAAGGAGGGAAAGCCTCAAAAGGTAATTGCAAAAGAAGTGGGATGTTCCCAAAGTGCTGTATTAAAGCACATTAATAGAAAGTTATGTGGAAGGGAAAAGGGTGGAAGAAAAAGGTGCACAAGCAGCAGGAATGGCCACAGCCTGGAGTGGATTGTCAGGAAAAGGCCATTCAAAAGTGTTGGGGACTTTCACAAGAAGTGGACTGAGGCTGGAGTCAGTGCATCAAGAGCCACCACACACAGACGGATCCTGGACATGGGCTTCAAATGTCGTATTCCTCTTGTCAAGCCGCTCCTGAACAACAAACAATGTCAGAAGCAGCTTACCTGGGCTAAAGAAAAAAAGAACTGGTCTGTTGCTCAGTGGTCCAAAGTCCTCTTTTCTGATGAGAGCAACTTTAGCTTTATGGGGATGCTGACTTCATTTTCCAGCAGGACTTGGCACCTGCCCACACTGCCAAAAGCATAAAAAAAATCTGGTTCAATGAATGTGGGATTACTGTGCTTGATTGGCCAGCAAACTCGCCTGACCTGAACCCCATAGAGAATCTATGGGGCATTGCCAAGAGAAAGATGAGAGACCGAACAATGCAGAAAAGCTGAAGGCCGCTATTTAAGCATCCCCTGGTCTTCCATAACACCGCAGCAGTGCTACAGGCTAATAGGCAGTAATTTCTTAAAAAAAGGTCCCAAACCACGTACTGAGTACAAATGTACGTATACTTACTGTATACTTTTCAGAGGTGCGATATTGTTCTATGTACAACAATCCTTGTTTTATTGATTGCATGTAATATTCAAATTTTCTGAAATTGTGGATTTGGTGTTTTCATGAGCTGTACGCCATAATCATCTGAATCATGACAAATCACGGCTTGAACTAACGTGCTTTGCATGTAATGAGTCTCTCATATATTAGTTTCTAATATCTTTATTTTTTCGAATTTCTTTCTATCGAAACTTTTGCACGATATTTAAATTTTTCGAGTTTCACCTGTATATGCGTAACACCACACAGTAGTTGGACTGTATACCAATGTCAGTTAAAAAATCTTTGTAATCTTTGTTATAAATCTGCATTGATCTGTCCACATCTACTGCTTACTATTTCTAATAACATTAGTTCTAACAAAAGAAGAAGCAAAAACAAAATATGAAGTTAATTTCAGGAAATTTATATAAATAAATTAATATAATTTCTTAAATTACATACAGAACAATTTGTGGTGACGGGTATAGATTCTTTAGGTAGGACATTCTAACAAGGAGAAAGTCATTCAGGGTAAGAGACTTGCAAATGATGTCTGAGCGGGTGCTAGAAATAGCCTAGATGTGATAGCCTAGATTTCTCTTTTACGGTCTCGAGAGATTAAAAAAGAGCATGTGCTAGGGATAAGAGTAAAAAAGAAAAACATTAGGCAGATAAAAACAAGAAGTCTGAGAAATAATTTCTAAGGCTAGTGCTCTGAACAGCTTCTGATTTAGTTTTTGTTATCCTATGTAATAGTTGTTGAGTAGTAAAGAAGTTGAGGGTATGAAAACTTGGTTACTACCGATGATAGATTTTTTTGCAAGAAGATAGAAAATATCAATTTTCCTTTGGGTGCTAAACTTTTTTTCTGCAAATGTTTTTAATAGGGCCATATCTCATAATTTGTTTACTGAATTGGGTACAGGCATAGGTAATGGAACTGTCTGTGTTCATGTTTGTGTGCTTGTGCCCCTACGTACAGTATGTGTGTGTGTTACAGTGATGTTCGATTGAATAACAAGTCAGTGTACCTGGACGATGGCCATTTTCCTGTAGATCAGCCTGGGCATGACAGATTGTTCAAAACATGGCTTCTACTTACATCTCTTCAGATGAGATTATCCCTTCCTTCCCTTTTCTCTCTGTCTCTCTCTGTCAAGCTACAAATGGTGCTCCTGAGCTGTCAGACTCGTCCTGGTGCCCTCTTCTTCAAATTCCATCACTTTCATGCTTCATCAAAAACAGTCAGTTTCACTCCATTGGTGGTCCATATATACCAAGTCTTTTCTTATTACAGATGCATCACAGGCAACAAACATATTTCCCAATTTTGGGTTTTTGAATGATTGATTTTTCTCTTTTTTCAGGCCTCACATGTCCAATGAATCAGCAGTTGTTTTTATTGATTTGTTTATTTGTATATGTATCAGTTCTAGGGGATAAGCAGAATTGAGATTCTGGACACCATATTTGCTAACTACAATCAAATATATATTTTTCTACCACACAAATACAATTTGGGAATAGGAGTGAGATAGTTTATTCTTTACAGTGATGTTCAATTGAATAACATTTCACTAAATACATAAAATTAACTCAAGGATTTTCTACATACAAACCTATCACAGCATCATGAGTTGACACTCCAACACCATCAAGCTAAGGTATAATAAATTATATGTTTAGCAATAAATTATATGTAACAAAATATTTTCTTTGGAAGTTAATGTGTAATGATATCCTAAAATGTATGGTATTCTAGGGATTATATAAAGTATAGTTTCTAAACATATTTTCAGTCATTTTAGTAAGTGGACTTTTTAATACTTTTTAAACATACATTCTTTTGTAGATCAAATTAATACAATACAATAAAAATATGCAATTAGATAGATCCACTAAAAAGAGACAATTTTATTTAATAAAATGTGTTATGTTAAAATATGTATCACTCAGTCAAAAGTTTTATTTTTTGGCAAGTTATTTACGTGGTTATTAATAAGTTAGTATGTTAAAGACATGTTTAGATCAACATACAAATACAGCTTTAATATTGGATCTCAATCAGCATTAAAAAATCCAAGTTTATTTGTAATAATTTGATCCATGTAACTGACAAATATACAGAGTTCTGAAGTGAGATATAAATATGTTGACATTTGTGATTAGGAGAAGACATCAACATTTATAACAGAATGCTATGAATACTGCAACAGACCCTAAACTAACAGTGTGATTTGACACTTTCCCATCAGAACTGACTCAAAACTGAAACTTATTTAAATATTTTATTCAGTAAACTTTACAAATAACTGAACTGTGCTTATTGATTCCTAAGCTAACATGCTGTCACAAGTTACAAATTATAGACAACATGTATGAAGATGTATGAACAGATACTGACTTATAGCATACCATAGTATGACAAGGTCCATTATTATGCTCTGCGAGAAGAGGAAAAACGTATATCATAGCTCATCTTTTAATTTAAAAAACATAGCAAAATCTTCACTCATTTATTTAAAGTAGTGAATATATATATGCACACACTCACACACACAGACACAAACACAGACACACCAATCAGCCATAGCATTGCAATGCAGGACATGCTGTGATGTGACTCCACAAGTCCTCAGTGGGGGCAGAGTGCTGTGCAGTAAATCCATTGATTGAATTACTGTAGAATCTGGGAATTTGGAAGCCAGGTCGGCAACCTTGGGCTCTTTGCCTCCTGGGCCCTTTGTGCACTCGAGGTTTTGCTGCCCTTCTATCATGGCCAGCATAGACTTTTTCAGTAATGTGTGCTTTGCTGGCTTTTCTGTGGGATCAGCCAAAATCTTGGGTGCGCATGATCCTGTCATCAGCATACTGGTATATAATTGATGATCAGAGTTCATTTGTTAATGTTATTGCTGATTGGTGTATATGGTATATATAGCACTGTGTAAAGTATTTGCCCCTTCCTGATTTTTTTTGGCATGTTTATAAATATTTGCATATTTTTTTTTGCAAAAAAAAAAAAAAAAATTAGAAACTGATTATTTGAATCATTTAAGTGACAAATATGCAAAAATCAAGAAGGGGCAAATACTTTTTCACTTTTATACATTTTGTTATGTTGCAGCCTGAAACTACTGAATTTTACATGTACCCAAGTATTCAGACCCTTCACAACACTATCTCAGGTGCCTTCCATTTCTCTTGATCCTTGCTGAGCTGTTTCTACACCTTGACTGGAGTCCACCTGTGGTAAATTAAACTGATTAGACATTATTTGAAAAGGTACACATCTCTCTTTAGAAGGCTTCACAGCAGATGTATGAGAGCAAAAGCCATGAGATTGAAAGGACTGCCTGCAGAGCTCAGACAGGATCATTGCAAGGCACAGAGCTGGGGAAGGTTTCAAAAAATCTTCTGCACTGAAGGTTCCCAAGAACGCAGTGGCCTCCATGATTCTCAAACAGAAGAAGTTTGGCACAACTAAGACTCTTCCAAGAGCTGGTTGCCTGGCCAAACTGACCAATCAGGTAAGAAGAGCCTAAGTACTGTAAGTGAGGTGGCCATGAATCTGATGGTCACTCGGACTGAGCTCCAGAGATCCTGTGTGGAGATGAGACAAACTTTCAGAAGGACAATGTTGATTTTATGTTGACAGAAGCCTCTCATCAGAGCAAAGCACATAAAAGCCCACATGGAGTTTGCAAAAATAGCACTTGAAGGACTCTCAGACTGTGAGGAACAAGATTCACTGGTCTAATAAAACCAAGATTTGACTGTTTGGCCTTAATTCTAAAGTTTATATCTAAAGGAAAGCAGGCACCGCTCATTACCCAATACCATGCCATGCATGAAGCATGATGGTGTAGTCCCAGCAGGGCCTTGGAGACTGGTCATTGGGGAAAAGCTGAATGGAGCAAAGTACTGGATCTCAGAGTGGGCCAAAAGGGCACATAGCCAAGACGACACTGGCATGGCTTAGGGACAACTCTGTCAATGTTCTAAAGTGGCCCAGCCAGAGCCCTGACTTGAAGCCTATTGAACATCTAAAGAGATAACTGCAAATCCCCACCCAACCTGACTGAGTTGAGATGATTTGCAAAGAATAATGGCAGAAAATCCCCCAATCTATGTGTGCAAAGCTTGCTTCAACAAAGTAGTGAGTAAAGGGTCTGAAACCTTAAGTGCAGTACATGTAATATTTCAGTTTTCAGTCTTTTAAATAAGTTTACTTTGTGAACATAAAACTGAAAAAAAGTAAAGGGGGGTCTGAATACTTCATACATGCACTATATATACAGTATATATATATATATATATATATATATATATATATATATATATATATATGATATAGACATATAGACATAGTGTAACTACGGTTTCATATAAATTTGAATATATGTTTGTTTATTTTATTAATTCTGCATTGCCGAGGCAGTACAAAAACATTTTATATTTCCAAACATTACCTTTACAAAAAATTATGTTACAGAAAAATGTAAAAAAAAAAAAAAAGCAACATATCACAGAACAGAACACTTTTCTGACAAAAGAATACTGTATGTTGCTGGGTTTTGCATGCAAATAAAGAAGCAAGTGAGACAGTCAAACTCTTCAGAAGAACTTTGACAAAATGCTCATTAAACCCTACCAGACAATTTTCTTATAAAAATGAACAAATCTTTACCTGAGACTACTATTGGAAAAAGGAGGTTGTGACACCGTTACATTGTTTAGTTTGTTCCTATTAACTGCTGTATATAGCATATTTATAATGTAGAAACATTTTATGTACCGTAATTATTATTTAAGGCATTTCTTTACAAGTGCCGAAGACACACAGTGCTCTCTCTCTCTCTGTGTGTGTGTGTGTGTGTGTGTGTGTGTGTGGGTGGGTGAGTGTATGTGTGTGTATTATCTTTAGTACAAATCTTTTAGATATGTTTATCTTGGGTGATACAGTGGCTTAGTGCTTAGCACTGTCGCCTCACAACCTTGAGGGTCGAGGGTTAGATTCCCACCTTGGGTCTGTGTGTCTGAAGTTCATGTTCATGTGACCCTGTACATGATAAGCGGTATAGAAAAAGAATGAATAATGTTTTTCATGTCTGCATTATTATGTAACATTACAGAATATATTACAGTACATTACAGACTAGTTTTCAGATGGAAACAAAAACAAATTTAATGTTGGCTCCAAGGATTCGCATTGAAAATGAAAAGGAGCCAGTGTGACAAAGTTATCGGAAGAAGCTCTACCAATTTCCCTCTGCACGCTCAGTAAAACTTCCCAGCTGTAGCTTTTATCAGCTATAAAACTGAACAAATCTGTATCTAACACTACTTATTGTTTTCAAGAGTTTTCCCACCAAACATTGACTGTGTTTATTTTATTTCTCTTTAGCGCTTTAATGGCAATTTTTTGTACGTGTCAAAGACAGCTGTTAGGTTTTACTGAGTGTGCTGGAAAATGTGCCAGAGTTCTTCTGGTAACTTTGTCACACTTGCTTCTTTCTATTTACATGCAATCCCACCTGAGTCTGTCAGGTGTGTCAAGTAATGTATTGCTTTACAGGCATGCAGATTCTTTTTTTAATGTAGACATGCTAAAGATATATAACAAACTGTGTGTGTGTGTGTGTCTGTGTGTGTGTGAATATAAATACACACCAATCAGCCATGACAATGATATCGCCTGCTGAATATTGTGTAGGTACCTCTTGTGTCATCAAAACAACTCTTAAACAACATGGCATGGACCCCTGAAGGTGTGCTCTGGTATCTGGCACCACGGTGTCAGCAGTAGATTCTTTAAGCTAAGTTGCAAGGGAGTAATTAATGGATCAGACTTTTCAGTCCAGCACATCCCACAGATGCTCAAACAAATTGAGATTGAGATTCAGGTCAACAACTTGAACTCTTTGTCATGTTCCTCAAACAATTTCAAAATGATTCTGCAGTAAGACAGAGGAAACTGCCCTCAGGGAATACTTGGTCTGCAACAATTTTTGGTTATTTTCTGCTGTTATAGTACATGCAGCGGTGGAAGTAGTTTCAAATTCTTGCAGGTACTACGTAGCCAAATGATGAGGAGAATAAACCAGGTAGGGGGTCACAGTCCTGTTAATCTTGTAAATGTCTCTTTATGTCTCCACTTATTACACTTTAGAACAGCCCAGCTAACTTACTGTTAGACTGCTCCTGATCACTGCAAACCAGGAACATCCCACAAGAGCTGCAGTCATCAAACCCAGTCATCTAGACATCAAAATTGCTTCGACATCTTTCATCAAAGTTCAAATCCTGCTGCTTCAGCTTCAACTTCAGGGACTAAATGTTCACTTGCTGCCCATACAGTATATGGGTTGTAACAAATAATAAACGTTATTTACTTCAGCTGTCAGTGGTCATAATGTTATGTTTGGCTGATCAGTGTGCATGTGTGCATGCTTTTTTATTGCTTTACATTTTACATTGCTTTACTTTACAGCTGGAACCTTCTCGCTTAGCTTGCCCAAAATTAGGAATATATTTTTATACTGTGAATACCTACTACAATTGCAAATAAAAACTAGTGCAGTGTAATAAAATTTTCATGTTTATTCATGTTTACCTCAGGTGCTACATGCTCAGCTAATACTGAGAGTTTTTTTTTTTTTTTTTTTACAACCATTTACTCTACATCTTATATTCTGGTTATCCAGAAAGCTTTTTATGTCTATGCTACCATATAGTGCTATAGCACTGCTACTGAAAGTTCTGCATTCGCAACATTAAAGGCTTTAAATAATAATTATAAAAATATTTTTAATCATGATATTAATTGGCCCACTCACACATGACAAGCTGTTACGAGGACAAAAGAACAACATAAAGTACACCTGGACTATAAGGCAGTGACAGATTTTTAATGACCTGTGTTTCATGAACACTTTTTCTGGGATTCTAATTGTTATTTTTATTATTTCTTTGTGAAAAGGTAGCTTCAAATCCGAATATTCCTCGAATAGAATATGCATAATTATTGGTCACAATAACTATTAACGTTACGTCTCTTTATGAATGGCACGACTCTTTAAAGAAATGCTTACTTTAAAGCAACAGCACAGTTACAATAAGAATAAAAATAATTTTTAAAAAAGCTGAATGAGTGAGCCAAGTACTAAAAAAGAAGTATTTTATGTCTATTTAACCTTTTTTGCGCTAATATAACTTTAAAATGTTATTTCTGTGATAGATGGTAGCACTAGTTGTACTGCTTCTGCACTGCTTTATAGACAAACTGATAAACTAAGTGATGTATTGCTGTGTTCAGCATAAGAGATGGATCATTTTACCTTTGATGGAAAATTAATGAGGCAAGACAAATTTTTTAGAACCTTGCCAACTCATGTTGCCATACTCATGTTCAGAAAAACCGAAAGGTTTCTAATGAAGAGTAGTTAAAGTAAATCCAATTTAAGTATTGTGAATCCATTGTCAGTCCTCAGGTCATGGTTTTTCATCTGGTAAGTGCAATTAAAGGAACACTTCTCCAGGTAAGATTACTTTCTGAAAATATTGAGTAGTTTTAGAGAATTCTGAAGTATTCTGGCAGGCCCCAAATGGCTGCTACAGTAATGCACAAGCAGCACATTAAGAAGAAGGGCCCTGAGAGCCCTTACAGAAACAACAACAAAAAAACATTGTTCTTTTCGCCTTATGAGCATGGTCCAACTGTGCTCTCCAGTGAGAGCTGTGATGAGTGACGAATGAGCGGTGCCATGGCAGGGTCCACCATAGAGGAAGTAGGGAAAAGCTTGTACCAGCCAATCACCATGCTTGTCAAATCCAGTTCCTCCAATAATATACGGGCAACACCCATGAAGCATTTACGATCCATTCGGCCGTAGTTTCCCCAAACAATAACCTGTTAAGCATAACAATTGTTATTTTCAGTGTTTACAGTATATATACAGTGCCTCCAGAAAATATTCACCACCACAGAGATTAATTCTTTTTTTTTTTCCAACATAAAATTTACAAAGCAACTAAAAAACAAAACAAAACATAAGTTTCTGCTCACTTTAAGAGAGACTTCTACAGAAATGAAAAAATACCGTAGATAAATTAACTATTTGTCTTGAAATAAATGTTAAACTTTGGGAGGTCTCATTGCTAGAATGACAGATCAGATAAATGTTGTTATGAAGATAAAGGAACTTTGTCTTCAAGTGCCCAAGGCAGAGTTGATTTTCACGCTTTGAAATAATGTAAGATGCCTGAGGCACACTTCAAGAAAGATTTGATCAACTCCATAAAAAAATTAATAAATAAAAACAACCCCAACCTTTTTGTTGGAAGTCATTGAAGTCATTGCCTTACTGGTATAATCAACATGCGTCCACGCGTGTACTGTTTACTATAATACTGTGACCACGTGTGTGCGTGTAAAAATGTTATTTTGTGTTTGTATGCATGTGTGTACTGCGCGCATGTACTGCTTATTATAACACGTGTGTGCACGCAAAAGCAAGTCTCATTAGAGAGGTTAAAGATCCATTTTCCCTCTCTCTGTGTCAGCTGGCACTGCGCTTTGTGTCATAAAACAGAGTTTCCACTGTGTGTGTTCATGTGTAAAACTCAAATAAGAGAGTAAGAGAGGAGGAAGAGTTACTTTGTAAGATGAGAAGAGGGAGGGGGGGGGGGGCTCATTTCTCCTCTCCTCTTACTTTAGCTTCACTCACACAAACACACACACAGCGCCTGCACGTACAAACGAAAACACTTATCTGTCAGGATTTATTTTTACTTGTATAAAAAGTGCAGGTTAATTTGTTTTATTTTTACTTTATATTTTGTATTAATTATTTTTATGTATTTATTTTTTGGGGCTGTGGATCGAATAATTTGGGTTTCCATTATTTCATATGGGAAAATCTGATTTGGTTTACAGAGTGTTTTGATGTAAGAGCCCGTTTCCGGAACGAATTATGCATGTAATCCACGGTTCTACTGTACACTTCTTCATTCGATACTGTGGATATAAAAGGTTTACATTCCCATGTAAAAAAAAAAAAGAAAGTTTTTATACTGTATGGCAAAAAATCTAAATTAAAATGAAAACAGAAATATTTTAAAGAAAAAAGAGAACTTTAAGAATGTATGAATATACAGGTATCCACTTATATATTCCTATATACCAAATCTTGATTTGCCAACTTTATTGTAAAAATCTTCTAGATCTTGAAGGGGATCTCCTGTGTACAGCCCTTCTCACAGGTTTTGATTAAGATCTGGGCTCTGACTGCAATATACTTCTTGTAATGAAGCCATTCATTTGTTCACTTTAATACATTTTTATCATTATCTTTATATTTTTTAATCAACAGCAATCAAACAAAGGTGCTGTGGCATCATAGATTGGTATTTGGAACTCGTGCCACCGTCCTGTCAGGGATAACCCCTGGAGGGCGCTCAGAGCACATGGACCTGTATGTATTGTGTTAGGTCTTTTATCTTGAACATTGTCATGGACCTCAGTTTCCAAACAGCAAATTCCCCCATGTTGAATTAACACTTGTACTGACTCAAGTTTAACTCAAATCAACCACCACTGTTGATTTATTGTGTGAAATGCACCTTAGTCACGTTGTCCCAATTTGTCTCTCGTGAACTCTGTTTAGTTTTTGTCTGCATACAGTACGTCTTAGTTTCAGTTATATTGTGGTCTCACATCATATTGTTGTTTTGGTTAAGATTTTATTTAGAATTATCTTGCCTGGTAGTAGTCCTGATTCCTGCTTTGATGCTTTTCCTGTCTTTGCTTAGTGTTTGCTTTTTTCACTTTAATAGAGTCTTAACATCTACACTTATGTATGTGGACCTTATTTACAAGTCGCAGCTAAAGAGAAATATCGCCATGGCATAATGCTGCCACCACCATTTTAAATGAAAAAAATCAAACATATCTTTTAGTATTGTGCCCAAAAAAGGAATCCGGTCTATCTACACTGTCCCATACTCCACACCTTTGGAGAATATGAGAGATTGCTGTCATATGCAGGGAGTAACTTAAAAGTACTTGCTAGATATTTCAGCAACTCTCTCAACATTGCCTTAGGTCTCATAAAACTTACAGTATAAGGGAGGCTTCTAGAAGTCAATTATGGGACATCCTGCTCTTGTTAGTATCTGCTTAGTACTCCATTTTCTCCACTTGTTAATAAGACCTTGACACTGATTTATTTTCTATTTCTATTGTATCTAAATCCTGATTGATTCGTCCAGCTATGAGGTTCCATACATGCTTTGCAAGCTTTTTGTGGACAATAGATTTAGTTGTCATATGAAATCAAGATGATGTCAGAACATCCTTCCAAAATAGCTGATCTTTCTTTGCAACATATGCAACCAGGTTGTTGCAGGGTTTTTTTCCCCCTTTCTTTCTTTTCTTTTCCCACCTATTTTTCTATTTTATGGCATGTATTTATGATTTTATGTTTTGATAATTATGTTTAAAGATCTTTTTTTTGCATCTGAAACATACAAAAAAACAAAAAACAAATGAACATGCAAATGCAATGTGGAAAATACAATCCTAACAGAGATGTGCAGACTTTTTTATATCCACTGAACATATGTATTTAGCGGAGGATTGTGCAAAGCTTCCAATGTCCATGCAAGGAAAAGGTAAAGAAATGTAATTTCCATAAAATAGTCCTATATAATTATTTGGTAGCAGCTATGGATTATTTTTTTCATTTTCCCAAAACAGGGGTAAATCAGCCCATTGATTGATTGCTTAAAGCAGAATCATATTTTGTTTTTTGGATTTCTGGAATTTTCACTCAGATTCAGCCCTTTTGAGTATTCAGCATGTGTTTTTAAGCCATTCACATATTTTTATTTAAGTGAAAATTTTTTTACATAGTTTAGGACAGAACAGAATTGAAGTTCTCAAAATTTGTGCACCTTTTTTACTTATCTATTGTCAATCTATTGCAGGGCATATAAATACAAATAATAGACCCTGTATGTTCAAGGGCACAGTGCTAACCACTATGCCACAATGCTGCCTAAAAGTAGAACAAGTATAATACATTTATCATCAACATGACAAAAACAAGTGAAACAGCATACTATTGTACGCAATCATTTGTATGAATGTGCCAAAGCATTCACAGTTGTTTCAAAGGAATTAGACATTACATGTACAGTATGTGCACAAGAGGCTTAATGATGTTGGACAAGTGGTTTTGAGAATTTCAATTCTAATCTAAAATGCAGCAAAGAGACAAAGACACTGCAACAAGAACTAATAATCTTGATTACTACTCTTTTATTTCCCCTTTATTCCCCAAATGTCTGTGGCAGGGTTTTTTCAACTACAGCTTCAGAAATCATGATTGTGCATTTTGTGGTTGTGTTGTTTCTCTTATCCACACAATGGCATAAATTATACAGAAACAGGAATTATTGGTATTGCTTTGTTGTTATTAATTATTGTAAACCAAAACCATAAATGTTGAAATTCCACTTCAGATTAATCAGTTGTATTTTTTCAGTGTTGATTTTCACTTGACAATACTTGACACTACATTGAAAAAATGTTAAGCTTTAAATGGTATTTTCAGTATTTTGGAATTTGCCTTTATCTTTTAGACAGAAGCAAAAAATTGTAGAATGTGGAAACATAATACCAATTTTTGTAACCTATTCACAAAAATTTGTGACCGTTGTTCCATGAGCCTAGTGAGCCTAGTGTCAAATTAAATATAATATAATTTAACTTATAATCGGGAAAAAAATCATCTAGTTAATCACAATCATAGATTGTGATTAATCATGATTAATCACAATTTTAAAATATTCAGATTTACTTGGATTATAAATGTGCAATGTTGGAATAAGGAAATGCATGACAAATTGGTTAGAGGAAAAAGATATAATATCTCAAACATTAACATTAAACAAATTTCCAATTAAAATCTCTCAACTGGAAAACTCCTTGCAGTAGCAATCATATAGTGTTTCTGTATATTGCTATAGAGGTGACCATATCTGTTATCTCTCTTTCAACTTTTCAAGTGCAATTGACTAGCACTCAGGAAGATGTAATTCTTCTGTTTTTAACACACACCAAGTGAATAAGTGCAATTGACATTTGTCATTGATTAGATAAGCTGTTACACTGAGGTAGTTATGGTACTTAGTGATGTTCTGTTGTCTCCAGTAAGTAGCTTCTGCAAACTGCCCCTTTTCTATAGCCCTTTTCAGTGCCTTACATTTACTATAAGATGTTCTTGTAAAAATAGTTCCCATTAAAGGTAGCTCAAGCACACAATTTTGGTTTTATGCAAACTTCAGTTTAGATTTTTTTTTTTATGATGAAATTTGCCATATAGCACACTTGATGTTATCACTCACTGGAGTTTATTAAAATCTGCACAATATACTGCCACTGCTTCTGGGGAGCATTTTTTTTATGGCTCACACATCAAGTGCGCCATGTATAAACGCAATAAACTGCCAGTGAGAAAACAAAGAAAATTTTTTTTTTTTTTTTACTGATCTTCATAATCATTCATAATAATAATTTAATAATATAATAATTTAAACCTTTAAATTAAGATGCATTTTGCTTGTAAAGGACCTTCATTTTACTGATCACATGTTCTTTTCATTGTACAATTCTTACTATAATGCCATATACATTTATATTGGTTACCTGCACAACCTTTCCCTGTGGTCTTTCAGAGAATACAAGGACCTGGTTGTAAAGAGGATCCAGTGACTTCCGAACAGACTTTGTCTTCTTTTTGGCTATGCATGCACCGTTCTCCAGAAGGTACACTTTTATGTATGCCGCTGAAAAAAAAGGAAAAGAAACAAAGTGTGAGTTACACAAGCCTTTAGAGTGGAGTTATTCAGACTGTGGGGCAGAACTCGAAGGGGTCATGAGTGAGATGTCCAAAGGGCAAGAAAAAAATTTAGAAAAAGCAATTTTTCTGCTAGGTGAATTACCTGGAGGCCCTCTGGAGCCAGGTTTCATGATCAGTCCTCTAGCCTTAACAATCTCAACCTCCAACTGCCCATTCCTTTCCATCAGTCCAATCTCCACATCACCTATAATGCACATGTATAAATACACTGTACAAATATGTTTGAGTGTCAAAGGCAATGAAACGTTTCACTGCAGTGCCCTTCTGTTCTGTCTATCAAGTTGTGTCCTGTATTGCTGGAATTTGTATTGCAGAATTTTTTATTTAAAGCTGTAAGCCTAATTATCTAAAAAAAAAAAAAAAAAGTAAATATTTAACTTGTATGTAGTGAATCTAGAATATATGATAGTTTGTCTAAGAAAACCTCTTGTTCAAACCTCTTGTTTGTGAAACTACAGTATTTAGGAGGGAAAAATTAGTTTTTCTTATGACCACACAGTTATTTATTCCCAAATCCTTGGAGTTCTTGTTTCATTGTGCATGTGATAATGATCAGAATATCCCTTATTATTATCCCCATATTATTTCTATATATATATATATATATATATAATGTTTTATATACAAGTACTTCAAGCACTTTATGATTTTTTTATTGCTTGAAATATTTAAAATAAGTGTTCACGAAACATGACCATTCATGCATTATCCTTAGTTGTTTTCTTTGTTTGATAATAATCCAATAATTTGATCCCACCCCCACCTCCTTTTGACTGGCCAGTAAACATTACTTTGGCACTTTGGAGACTGGCTTTACAGGTTAGCAAGTGTAACCACAAAGGCATAGCATGATCAGGCACACATGTAAGAGAAGAAGGCTTGAAGTGCAATTTGAATTCCAATTTATCCTAAATTTTAAAAGGTTTGACGTAAGGGCTTTGTGAAAGGAACTCGAGTTCTTTCACTTGAACACTGGCAAACCTTTTCATCATCTCTTGGTTTAAGTCTACCACACAGAAGACTATACAGGTGTATACTTTCAAGTTTGTGGTAACAGATTGGGAACGGTCCATATATGGTTATGGTTAGGTGTCCACAACCTGAAAGCAAACTTGTGTATTTATGATTCCAACTTTTGTAAGATGATTTCAGGGAATATAATGTTAGTGCAAAGTTAACTTGGATAAATTGGATAGCATGAATAAATTGGAAGACTAGATAAACTTACCCATTGAGGTTGTGGCCAAAGTCTGTCTACCGACAAACTGTGCTGGGCCCATGCCGTCCAAAAAATCACCAAACTGAGCATCTGAAGCCAAACACACGCCACTGTAATTTAGACTGGAAGGGAAAGCAAAAGGCCATGTTCATTTTTATAGAGTTCAGTAGAGCCATCCATAACTACATTTCAATATGATATTAAATTCAGTTATATAAACTTTTTGTAATGTTGACAAAGATCTAAGGACCAAGTTTAGAGTAAATACTTTAATCATAACCTTTCATTTTTTGTATTGTTAAATCTCTACTCGTATTAAAGACAGAAGTAGTCTATTTTCTTCCCAGTAGAAATACAAACGCATACTGTAAATACAAATATTGTATAGAAAATGGTATGGAAGAGTGCCAAAAATCTTTAAGCAAAATAACATGTTAAATTGCATGAACTGAATAAAAACCTATTGTGAATAGTACACAATCGGAATAAATTCACTATATACTGCATATATTTCAAATAAAAACATAATTGAAGCATCTAAAACTGTAAAATATGTACCTTACTAAATTGGTGTTATAATATATCCAGTTCAATATAAAATATAATTTAGTTGTCACTACATTTAGATGTGCAACATCTGTTGTCCTTTCCTGTGTATGAGTAGAAAACAAAACTGTATAAACTGAAGCACAGCAAGCATGCAATTCAGGACACATGCTTTATTTTGGCTGATCTGCTTTGTTGATTGCAAACACAGAACATTACATATAATACGCTAAGATTTGGAGATACGGTGGATTGGATTGCGAGTAACTTGGTCTACGAGCGTTTTGCGATACAAGCTAAATTTGTGGGTTGTGGGTAATCGCCTCCAATGTTCACTTCATGGGTGTGCGTCACTCTTAAAAATTGGCTGTAGCAGTGTGAGAGATTAATCTGTTCAGAGGAGTGATTCCGTTAGTGTTTGTGTGTGTGTGTGTGTGTGTACAATCGTCAGTTGATCTGTCATGCAGGAGACCAAATAAATTAATCGAAATTGTCATAATAAGGCGTCTTGACTTTTTTGACGTTACTGGTTTCTGAACAATCTGTTTTTTTAAATGGAAAGTTTGTAATACCCCCTACATACACACCACAGTTCCTTTCAGTTCATGTTTTACCAAAAAATTTGTGTGAGCAATGAATTGTTCTTTTTTGGCACATACATGCACAACACTGTTTTTAAAACAAGATTTTTTCCTTTTGAGATCTTGAGGCAACTTTTTTTATACAAAGCTAGCGCTAATTATTTGGTGATTTGGCTGATAACAGAAAATATTAGTTGCATATTGGGGCTCCCTAATAGAATGATCATTGACAATTACTTTGAATAGTTTTGTACAAGACTAATGATCTGTAGCATTTGCTGTTTCTTTTTTTTTTTTTTTATTGCGTGCATGAGTATGCATGTGTGCACATGTGTGTGAGCAACTCTGTGGTTAATGCAAGTCTTCACAACCGCAATCTACAACATTACACTGTCTTTTATATTTGATTGTGGTTTACGTGAAAACATCCTATAGTACATAACAGAAGGAAGCATCAGGCTGGTAAAGTAAAGCAATGCAGTGGTTCTCACGCAGGTACTGAAGCCCATTATATTCTGTAAGCTTTCTTAGTACTGTAATGTTTATATCTCCTAATCTGAGATCCTGATACATTACTTTACAATCAAATTTCACCAAAAATCACCTAAATGAGATTAAATAATGTTAATACTACACATGACAGCAGTACAAACTGACTAATGATCACAACCAGATTTTTTAAATTGTGAGTAAAGTATTATCAATGATTCACTGATAGTGACGATAGAAGTGTTTCTTCTCGATAAAGACCTGAAGCATTACCCCAAAAACATAAAGCTGTGCATCTTTGAACAAATTTTCCTTTAGACATGGATGTGGAAATATGGAAATTTTTTGATATTGTGAATTTACTAGTAATTGTTACCATACTATATAATATTATTATTGTGAATTTTTTCCATTTTTCAAGTCTACGTTGGAGATGGAAATCATAGGTACTGTATGATGTATGACGTCTAGATTGTATGACATCTAGTTGTAATGCCAGACTTTTCACTAAGCCTTTTTCTGAAAGTGTTTAAGGAGGAGTTATGAATTTTCTGCTTATTCATATTACATTCCAAATAAATACATTGAGACACCAGTTTTCTCCCTTTGATTTTTTACTTGTACACTATACAGTACGTATGGAATATATCTGGTGTTTTATCTATTTATGTTATTTACAATGCTCGTTATTTACAATAAAATTATTTGCTGTGTGGTTAAGCAAAAAAAAAAAAGCTTATATATTCACTTTCTGTAGCCTTTTTTTTTCTTCTTGAAGAAAACCATCCTGGTTTGAAAGTAACTACTCAACTACACCACATAGTGGCAGCAAGAATCACAGTTAGGACAGAGCTACACATCTAATCACAGTTAGGACAGAGCTCAAAATGTAGCCCCAGCTCTTGTTATTTGTGTGGAAGTGCCAAAATGCGCAGTTCCTCGAATGTCATACAGCATAAATACTTTGGATTCCTCAATCTAGATCAGTTTATGCATGGGGAAGAGTGCTGACTTGATTGCTGAGTTGTCCAGAAGATGAACAACAACACACTCCACAAGGAGGGTTACCCACAGATGGTGCTGTATTGAAGCATAGTCATGGAAAGTTGACTGGATGGTAAATGTGTGGTAGGAAAACAGCACAAGCAACAGGCCGACTGCAGGTTTGTGAAGCAACCTTGGGAGAGCCTCATAGGGAGTGGAATAAGGCTGAAGTCAGTGCATCAAGAGTCACCATGCACAGGAAGGGCTGCTATTAAACCTGGTCTTCAATAACGCCTCAGCAGTGCCACAGGATGATTGTCTCCATGAAACGCGACATTGCAGTAATTCGTTAAAAAAAACTTTGTGTAAATGAACATAATTTTTCAGAATTTCTCCATCGTAAATCCAATTTTGATTGATCTGATGAAATATTCTGATATATATATATCATATCTAATACAACTGATTTTTTTTATTTGCATGAGCTGTAAGCGTAAGCGAAATGATTAAAAACAAAAAGCCTATAAAAAAGCTTGAATTTTTTCACTTTACTATTGATAAATGGATAACACATTTTAAAATTATGTTAAATAATAAATTTCATTAATAAATTTCATGATGCACTATATACTGTATAATATAATATATATTATGACCTCGAAGACCCTAATGTGTAAACAATGTGCATCCAAGCATCTGATTCTATAACACTGGCAGAGGTGGAAAGTAATGAATTACATTTACTCGCATTATTGTAATTGAGTAGATTTTTTGTGTACTTATACTTTTTAAAGTAGTTTTTAAAATCTGTAATTTTACTTTTACAGAAATATGTTGTGTTAGAAGTATTGTACGTCGCTACATTTTAAATCATATTCGTTACTGAGTAAAAAAAAAAGATAATTGTCACGGCGTGCAGCTGTGATGGGTGTGCGCCCAAATCTAATATTGCTCCTCCGAAGCTCACTAGCTAGAAGGCCTCCCCTTCTGCGGGCGTGTGAATGGGCGGGGCAGCAGGAATAGGCATGGCTGGTGAGCCGTTAATGATCCCGGGCTTTTTATAGGGCTTCTTCGCTCTATAAAACACAGCAGTGAGTATAGCTCAGGGTCTGTTGGGCTACTGGACTTTCATCTGTTGGGCTACTGGAGTGGGATGCGCGCGCTAACGAGCCTCAGGGACTTCGAAGAGGCGAGTGTAAGGCACCTTTGATCTCCGCAGCATGGACAGATGTGAGCTCACTGCCAAAGCTCCTGCGGCTCTTCAACTCTCACACGGAGAGATTGGATTCTTGTGACCCTGCCACCGAGGAGGAAATGGTTACACATCACGGCCCTTGTTTGCAGCCGGGGAAAGTCGCCCTGCCACCGGAAGTCACAGAGGACTCACATCTGAGGCCGTGATCACAGAAAGAGCTGGGAGGGGCCGGTTCGGCCATCTCAGGTGAGCGGAGCACAAGCGAACTGCACAGGAGCTGCTGTCCACGCGGGCCCACGCTGCCATTCTGCCTGCCATCACCACTCAACAGCCTGTGCCCGCATACCAGCGGGGCACTGCCCACCAGACATCACGTGCACATCTTTCCTTCCTTTTTGCCCTTCCTCCCTCCTTTAACCCTTTCCTTTCCCCATGCTGCCTTGATAAAATTACCCTTTTCCCCATAAGACCTCGCCTTGTGTCCGTGTCATGCACACTCATAACACGACCGGCACTAGGACCCGGAAGTAATACGGTCGGGTTTCAGGAAGCATAAAAGGAAACAAGATGACGCATCACATCGCTCAGTCATTGAGTTATGCCCGTGCTATCGCCGTCGCCTCGCTCGTCCAAACGTGAGTACTCACTTTCTTGGGTTATCGCTTCTGATTGGGTGTGTGTATTTAGAACGCGGGTTTATTTGTGTAAACTCTTGCTCTCGCTTCGGGAGAGTTCTAAGAATAACTTGCGTGGTTATCCTGCCTACTCGCGCTACTTCCGCGTTTGGGTTTACCATCCACGCTACAGGGCTAACTGCTAAGTCTTCTGCTTCATCTCCGGTTAGTCCGTGACAGAATGACTGAGCCACCGGCAGTAAACCCAGCGGAGTTTGCTCACCTCTGCGATGTGGTTGACCGGCATGCTAGGCTGATCGATCAGCTCCGTGGTGAGGTCGCATCGCTCCGCACGGAGCTCCAGGGCGTCGCGGCCTTGCGCCGCGAGGTGGCGGAGCTGCGACAGGAGAATGCGGTCCTCCGCGGGGCGGCCGCTCAGCCGGCTGTGGCCACGCCCATCGCAGCGGCTGCTGCGCCGCCAACTCCCTCTCCACCTTCTGATGTTTTCTTATCTTTACCGGATAAATGGAATGGCACGGATGGGAAGTGCAGTGTTTTTCTAACTGCGTTGGATCTTGTGTTTGAGTTTAATTCCACCAGATACTCCACAGACCGACTGCGCATTGCTCTTCTCGTCTCGTTGCTATCCGGGCAGGCAGCTGAGTGGGCCACGGCGGTTCTTCGTTCGGATTCAGATGTCGCCTACTCCTACACCGAGTTCACCCGCCAGCTCAAGCTCACCTTTGAACATCCAGCTGCTGAGGTGGAGACCGACTCCAAGTTGTATCATCTAAAGCAGGGAGGGTCGTCCGTGAGCCGTTACACCGCGGAGTTTCGTACTCTCGCCGTACAGACCGACTGGGGAGACTCCGCACTCCGGACGGCCTACTACGAGGGACTGGCTGCGCGGATAAAAGACGAGCTCGCCGGACGAGAGCTTCCAGCTACCTTGGAGGGTTTAATTCAACTCGCCCTCCGGATCGACCAACGGCTGCTCGTTCGCCCCAAGCCAGCTCCTCGTACCCTGCCACCCACCATGACTGCACTACCACACACCACGCCCTTCCTCTCCCGCTCACCAGTTCCAGAAGTCCACGCCCCATTCACTGCAGCACCCACCAGGACCGTCGGTACTCCACCTCCCGCCGTGGTTGACACAGGAGTCGGGGAACCCATGCAATTAGGGCGCGCCTCCTTGACCGCTGCAGAACGGGAACGCCGATTCAGAGAGGGGCTCTGCGCGTATTGTGGATCTTCTGCACATCATCGGGCCATCTGTCCTCTGCGGCCGGGAAACGCGCAGCCCCGGTGAGAAATGGGAGGAACTCACCGGGTCCCATGTCCCTCTCCACCACCATGACCAATGATTCCCGTCTCACGGTTAAAGTATATCTCCAGTTTGGCCACAAACGGGTCGGAAGTACCGCGTTCGTCGACTCCGGGGCAGCAGGTAACTTCATTGACTCTTCCTATGCCAAAAAATTGGGGATAAAGATTGAGGCGTTATCCCAGCCTGTAACCATTACATCAGTCGATGGTCGGCCTCTCTCCTCCAGCCCCATATCCTTTCAAACCCAACCTATCACCCTCATCATTAACCAACATCAAGAACAGATCCAGTTTCACACCACCACTATCTCCTCACCACCTATCATCCTCGGACACCCTTGGCTGCTGCAGCACGACCCGCTCATATCCTGGACCCAAAGCCGGATCCTCCAATGGGGGCCGACCTGCACTGAGCTTTGCCTACGGGCCGAGGCTGGGACGTGCTCTAGGGAGTCCGAGGCCCCCGATGTCGACACAGATAAAATCCCGCTAGACTACCGGGACCTGGCTGAAGTCTTTTGTAAGAGACGTGCGACCCATCTACCACCTCATCGCTCATACGACCTGGCGATCGATCTTCAGCCAGGTGCGACACCACCCCGCGGCCATCTCTATTCATTGTCCAACACCGAGACGCAGGCGATGGAGGAGTATGTTTCCAGTGGACTTCGCCATGGTACCATCCGGCCCTCCTCCTCACCTGCCGCTGCGGGGTTCTTTTTCGTGAAGAAACGCGATGGTAGTCTACGTCCCTGTGTCGATTATCGGGGGCTCAACAATATTACCATAAAGAACCGACATCCATTGCCTCTTACCAACTCTGCCCTGGACGCCCTCTCTGGTGCCACCATCTTCACTAAGTTGGACCTCCGGAGCGCCTACAACTTGGTGCGCATCAGAGAGGGCGATGAGTGGAAGACGGCCTTCATCACCCCCACAGGACATTACGAAAGTCTGGTCATCCCGTTTGGTCTCTGCAACGCACCTGCCGCTTTCCAACAGTTCATAAATGACGTTCTCAGAGACATGTTAGGCCGTTGGGTGTTCGTCTACCTGGACGACATCCTCATCTACTCCCGAACACTCAACGAGCACATCCAGCATGTCAGAGCGGTTCTAAAGAGATTGCTCGCCCACCAGCTGTACTGTAAGTTGGAGAAGTGCGCTTTCCACGAGCGCTCCACCACGTTCCTGGGTTTTGTCATCTCGCCCCAGGGTGTGGCCATGGACCCGCAGAAATTGGAAGTTGTGAGTCATTGGCCCCTACCCAAGACTCTTAAACAGCTCCAGAGATTTCTCGGGTTTGCCAATTTTTATCGCCGCTTTATCCGGGACTACAGTACCGTTGCAGCGCCACTAACCGCTCTGACCCGCCCCTCATCTCACCCTTTCAATCTCACCCCAACTGCTGTCTCCGCCTTCCATGAGCTCTGTCGCCGCTTCACCACTGCTCCCATCCTCCTTCACCCGGATGCTGATAAACCATTCGTTGTGGAGGTGGACGCTTCGGATGTGGGCGCCGGGGCTGTTCTCTCCCAGCGAGGTCCAGACCAAAAACTGCATCCCTGCAGTTTTTTCTCCAAGAAATTTGACGCCACTCAGCAGCGATACGGAGTAGGGGACCGCGAGCTGCTGGCCATAAAGTGGGCCTTGGAGGAATGGCGACACTGGCTCCAGGGCGCCAGAGAGCCGTTCATCGTCTGGACCGACCACCAAAACCTCATTACAATCCGCACGTTAAAACAGCTGAACCCCAGACAGGCGCGATGGGCACTATTCTTTGAAAATTACAATTTCCACCTGTCATACCGCCCGGGGTCCAAGAACACCAAAGCCGACGCCCTCTCCCGACAACACGAGGAAGACGTCCCCCGGGCGGACCCCGCGCCTGTACTACCAGCCACCAAGATCCTCGCACCGCTCAGGTGGGACCTGGAGACGAGGGTTCGCCAGGCACAAGCTACGGAGACCGCACCAGCAGGTGTGCCGCCTGGCCGACTCTACGTCCCCAACGCCATCAGGGCCGAAGTGCTTCAGTGGGGACACTCCTCCCCCCTTTCAGGACACCCCGGGAGACGGCGGACCCTACTGTTTGTACAACGTGCTTTCTGGTGGCCCAGTATGAAGAAGGACGTAGATGAGTTCGTCCAGGCGTGCCCAGTGTGTGCCAGGTCCAAGGACAGCAACAGACCATCACCCGGGGAACTTCAACCACTCCCGGTTCCCCGCCGACCCTGGACACACATTGCCGTTGACTTCATCACGGGCCTGCCGGTTTCGGAAGGAAAGGACACCATCCTCACCATCGTCGACCGGTTCTCCAAAGCTGTTCACCTGGTGGCCCTCTCCGGACTCCCGTCAGCTAAAAGGACCGCTGAGCTGATATTAGAGCACGTAGTCCGCCTGCATGGGTTCCCAAAGGACATCGTCTCGGACAGGGGGCCCCAGTTCACGTCCCGGTTCTGGAAGGCCTTCTGCCGTCTGATCAATTCCACCTGCAGTCTGTCCTCCGGTTACCACCCACAGACTAACGGTCAGACGGAGCGAACCAACCAACAACTGGAGCGCTACCTGAGATGCTTTATTGCTGATCGCCAGTGCTCCTGGGCCCGCTACCTCATTTGGGCTGAGCTGTCACACAACCTCCACCTATCTTCTGCCACCAACCTAAGCCCATTCGAGGTATGCTACGGCTTCCAACCTCCGATGTTCGATCATCAGGAACCGGAGGTGGAAGTGCCGTCGGCCCAACAGTTGGTTCGCCGGTGTCGACGGCTTTGGAGACAAGCAAACCACGCCATTCAAAAGGCCAATCGCCGCTACACCCTGCAACATCGCCGTCGACACCCACCGGGACGAATGTACCAAGTAGGTGATAAGGTATGGCTCTCAACAAAAAACCTACACCTGCAGACTGAGTCAAGGAAACTATCACCCAGATTCATCGGACCATACCGCATCAACCTCCGGATTAACCCTGTCACCTACCGGCTCCAGCTGCCTGCGGCGCTCCGGATCCATCCGGTATTCCACACCTCCCAGCTCAAACCCTTCACCACCTCACCTATGGTTCCACCCACCCACCCTGCTCCTCCTCCCCGTATGATTGAGGGTGGTCCCGCCTACACCGTTCGCCGGATCCTTGACTCACGTCCTCGGGGCAGAGGGCTCCAGTACCTGGTGGATTGGGAAGGTTACGGTCCCGAGGAGAGATCTTGGATTCCGGCTCGGTTCGTCTTAGACCCCGAACTCATCCGGGACTACCGTCGTCGGGTATCCTCCACCCCAGGACCGTCGAGAGTCGGTCCTGGACGGGGGGGTACTGTCATGCACACTCATAACACGACCGGCACTAGGACCCGGAAGTAATACGGTCGGGTTTCAGGAAGCATAAAAGGAAACAAGATGACGCATCACATCGCTCAGTCATTGAGTTATGCCCGTGCTATCGCCGTCGCCTCGCTCGTCCAAACGTGAGTACTCACTTTCTTGGGTTATCGCTTCTGATTGGGTGTGTGTATTTAGAACGCGGGTTTATTTGTGTAAACTCTTGCTCTCGCTTCGGGAGAGTTCTAAGAATAACTTGCGTGGTTATCCTGCCTACTCGCGCTACTTCCGCGTTTGGGTTTACCATCCACGCTACAGGGCTAACTGCTAAGTCTTCTGCTTCATCTCCGGTTAGTCCGTGACAGTCCGTGCTTTATGGTCGAACCCGTTACATGATGCAACAGGGAAGGAAAAAAATTGGACCCCAGAAACCACTGCACTGATTGATTGATGGGCGTGGAGAACAAACAGTACTTGTACTTGAGTACAAATTTTTATCACTCTTTTCACCCCTGAACACTGGCAACAATAAGGCAAATTACCTCAACAATACCCTAAATGGGAATCAAAGAAGTATCATGGAGGTACTGGACAACAGCTTCCATCAACTCCTACAAATTACTGTTGCATTTAATATAATGGTTTGTGTTCAGTTCCTGATTATCTATTTATATTCAGAGGTTACCTTTTTAGCTCTCCTGTTATGTCGATTAAAATGTTAATTTTAGCATTTGTTCAAGTTCTGTTTTGCAATCATTATACAATTTTATCATGTTGATTAAAGTTAAATTGGCACCTGAATCCTCATCTACTTTGAATTCTGACAGAAGACCAGGAAATGGATGCAGCAGATCCTGCCCTGCAGCTGTCGCTGGTGCATTATCTGACACAATTACCTAATGACTGTCTGAGACCCCTTCCTAACTTTCTTTGCTATATTGGGAGCCCTGCTTTCGAGCTTGGTAGGGAAGCACCATAAAGGTGCTTTTAATTGGCATGGCACTTATGTATGTGTGCCATACATTCTAGAAGTGCTGCTGGATTTAAATTGTTGTGGAAAACCTGTGTATTAAACCTGTCGCTCTGGCCAGATGTTGGAAGCCCACATTGGCCCATTTAGGGTTTGCACATCATTGTGACATTGGCTCCTACTGGCCTAATGTGGCCATATTTGTAGGGTTGGTTTGTTTTACACTGTTAGGTGATGTGAGCCATTGTATATTTACTGTTTAACCATGATCATCAAACCAGGCAAAGTTAAGGCGAGATAGTCCAGATCCAATGTCAGGAAGCAGGCAAACAAGGCAAATACAACACAGGTTCTACCCTACCGACACTGTGTTTGTTCCGACTGCTCAAGTCAGTTTAGGTCACTTAATCAACATTAAATTATACTATACTGAACACAGCTCTGATTTGAAATTAGGACTGCTGAATATTAAATCCCTTACATCAAGTAAATCACTTATCATTATTAACACTATCACTGATCAGAAGTTTAATATACTTTGTTCAACAGAAACATAGAGTAAACCACTTAATGCATTAAATGAAGCTAGTCCTCCTGTTTGTATTTACATAATTCATGCAGGTCTTGCTGATAGTGGAGAAGGATTTTAATCAAATTCTATATTTATTAGGGATTAATTAATGCATATTAGGACCCACTCATAAAGCTGGTCATTTGCTTGATTTAATGGTAACATTTCCACAGAAGTTATCTCAGATCATTAGTAACTTATACTATACATTGTAATTCTACTGCATTAAATGTGAAAGTTGTGATCTTGCATGACAGTGCATATCAGCACACGTCTGCCCACACTTGCGGCACTTGTGGCTCACAGTTCAGCCTAATACATTTTCAATGAGAGAATCTGAAAGCATGTTGACAGATGGGCAGATGTGTATTGAAAAGCAAGGAGATTAAAAAAAAAAAAAAAAAAAAAAAAAATATATATATATATATATATATATATATATATATATATATATATATATATAGAGAGAGAGAGAGAGAGAGAGAGAGAGATTTTCCTCTTTGTTAATTTTAAGTTAATTAACTCAAATAAAGTAAAGTTAAATATTAGAATTAATTTTATAGCCAGAGTGTGGATAATTTTTGCTGGTATCTGGTATAATGATCACACACACACACACACACACACACACACACACACACACACACACACACACACACACACCTTAAAACAGACCACTAGAAAACTAGAACATAAATGGTGTCAAACTAAATTGGTTTTTCAAACAGCCTGAAAGGAGAGCGTACTGACCTATAGAAAAACCCTTAGTGCTGCCAGGTAAAGGTATCTCTTCACACTCGACTGTTTGACAAAATTGAAAATATTAGACAAAAATTTCAGAAGTTACATTTACAAGCAGCGCTTGTGCGCGCTGGCATCGTGTATTTGTATGTGTGTGTGTGTGTGTGTGTGTGTGTGTGGAATTAGCCCCTCGCCTCGTGTTAAACAGTAAAACTCCTTCTCCCTCCCACACCTCGCTTTTTAAGTTTCACAACTAACATACACAATGCAAACACTGTTTTAACGGGAAAAAAAGAATTCTCTCTAATGATATTCGCGTGAGCATACTAACGGAATCACTGCTGTAAAGTAAAAAAGAAAAAATAACAAATGAACCAGCACCTTACCTTTGAAAAGAATCGCGACAGAGCTGAGTTTTCTGCGTAAATAAAGCGCGTGTGTAGATCTGTGTGTGTGTGTGTGTGTGTGTGTGTGTGTGTGTGTGTGTCTGTGTCGGTGTCAAATTACGCGTGTGCGCGCATACGCACACACAAAGTACACATGAGAAAAGTGTGTGTGTGTGTGTGTGTGTGTGTGTGTGTGTGTCATTGTGTGTGGGGCACAGTGTCAAATTACGCACGTGCACACACAGAAGAGAGAGGGAGATTATACCAGTAAGAGACGAGCACTAAGACGCAGCGACGATTACCCATAATTCCCGAAGCGCAAGAGAGAGAAAAATCATTGGCTCAGTTGTGATCACTTGCCGCTCTGTGTCAAAATAAGAGTCGCATGCGTAATACATGATACTCGGCGCTCGTAAACTAATACTTGCTCGGTTTCCGATTAAAAATGTATTAAAAATCTTTGCTCGGTTTGCGGAACACTCGTAAACTGCGTTACTCGCAATCCGAGGTTCCACTGTACTAGGTATTAGACAAGTATTAGACAGATGTGGCAAAATGCTGTAAATTCCTTCAAAATTAGTTAAACAAAAGCATTAACAAAAGTGTTAATGCTTTATTTATTTATTTTTTATCATATTAACAAAGTGGAAAGCACACAGTTTGTGAAGGAACTTGGCATATAGGTTGTTCCAAACATCTTGGAGAACTAACCACAGATCTTCTTAGGCTACCTCAAATTCTTCTGTCAATTCATGTAATACCAGACAGACTTGATGATGTTGAGATCAGGGCTCTGTGGGGACCAATCCATCCCATCCAGGACTCCTTGTTCTTCTCTACGCTGAAGATAGATTTTTATAACATTGACTGTATGTTTGGTGCCGTTGTCCTGCTGCAGAATAAATTTGGGGCCAATCAGACATCTCCCTGATGGTATTGCATGCTGGATAAGTGTCTGTATGCGCACCATTAAAACACCATTAATCCTGACCAAATCTTCAACACCATTTGCAGAAAGAACATTTGCAGAACCTCCACCATGCTTCACTGCAGACAATCATTACTGTACTGCTCTCCAGCCCTTTGGCAAACAACCTTACTTCTGCCGCAGCCAAATATAAAAAAAGAATTTTGACTCATCAGTCCAGGACACCTGCTGCTATTTTTCTGCACCCCGGTTCCTATGTTTTTGTGCATAGTTGAGTTACTTATGTTTGTTTCTATCTGTCAAAAATATGGTTTCCCATGAAGACCACTGCTGGACAGAAGATGGGTGCACTGGTTTCCACCATTTTCATTTCCTTAATTATCAAAGGATAATTTTCTCTCTTTAGGAAAATTTTGCTGGGATATAAATCACCACTGGTTAACCATAGTGGTGTCGTTTTGTAGAATGGTTTATGTGGTTTTAAATAATGGTGTGGATGGACTTGACCCTGTGATGAAATTTGAAGTTTTTACCATGCTGTCTTCACTGCATCAGGCAGAGAGATGAAATGGTTCAGTTGTGATGAAACAGGACATTTGGTCACTGTGTTTCTGAACAGGCTAAACATGGAATGGGTGACAAACAGGCACGCTGAGCAGACTGGGCCAACAACGGCTGAGTCCGGGGAGATGGGCCTGATGTTTACCCAGGCAACCAAGTCAATAAAGCAGAAGATGTTTTTTTTTTCTCAGACAGAAATCAATTTATGCGTGATGAAAGAATGTTAATTAGAAATAAAGCCTTTGAAAAAACAAAAACTTATTGGCTAATAAATAATAAATTTGGTGACCAAATTTAAAAAAGATGAAGGTGCTTAGGAACTGTATTGGATTGTGGCTTTACTATCTGGCACTGAGTGTAATCACTGCAGTAACACTAAATATAAATGGTGCTAGAGGCTACAGAAAAGGAGCAGCAGTGTATGAGCTGTGCAAGCAGAAGCGAGCTGATTATTTTTCTACAAGAAACTCACAATGACAGCAAACTCTTCAGACTGGGGGAAGTGGAAGATGTGGAAGTGGAAAGGGCTTGTGGTCTTAAGTCACAACTCTTCTCTTTGATGGTGTTGTTCTGTTGCACAGTTTTATGATGTTAAAGAATTGTAAAAAAAAAAATAAATAAATAAATAAATTGTCTTGTAAAAGACAAAAAGAAGGGGCAGGTTTGAACAAAAATTGTTTTTGTTCTAGGTGTAGAGAGAGGATGCTGTTTTTAAACACCTTTTGCACTGTGATTCACTCCAGTAATGAGAATTAAGTTTTAATTATGGGTGGAAATATTTACTGCAGTGCTAAGTACATTGACAGGAACCATCTAGAACCTCTTGCTGCTTCACAAAAATTACTACAGTATGTGGGGAATTGCCATAAAACCAGAGATAGGCCTGATTGTTTAGATAGTTTTACACTTAACCTGAATGTTTTTCGATCTTGCTTTATCTATCCTGTGGGTTTTTCAGATCCACCACACAGTGCATACTAATTAACCATGGGCAATGGGGAACCGGTAAGAGTCTGAGGAGACTGGCTGGGGGTTGGTTAATGTGTTTGTACTGTAAGTAGGTGTCACATGCTGCCACAAAGCTGGAAACATCCTCTTTTAATGTTGCCCACCAGAAACGCTCCTGAACCAAAAACAGGTTTTGTGATTCTTGTGGTCGGTCTACTGAACAGTAATACTGAAATTTGCAAGCGAACAGTAGCTTTCACAGCTGTGCAAGAGGTTGAAGAAAGTTTTTTTTTTTCCAAGAATCTCCCAAACGTGCCAAGGAGTCAACAAGAAAACAAGCTCAACTAAGAGCTGACCTTTGAGGAGTGAGACGGGACCCTACCAACCTGAGTAACTATCACCTGATCTCATTGATGCAAATGAGATTCTCTCAAAAGCTTTAGTGACAACATTGGGTAAGGTACTGTAATCTACTGTAACAAGTCATTCACTTTGACCGTATATACCGTCTCAGAGGGGACAAATGTACAAAAACTCATTACTCATTACAGGTACTCCGCTGCATGTACTCCTAGCAGAACCTATTATTGCTACCCTCTATGATGCAAGTTAGTCTACGGAATTAAACATGGACATACTGCAGGCATACAGAATACAATACAGTTAAAGGATCTGAAAAAAACATTACAAGCTTGTTATTAAAAAAAAACATATTACTTTTTAAATATGAACCAAATACATACAGAGTTCTACTGAATCATTTGTTAGTATGTTAGATAGTTAACTAGATCACTACCTATTACCATACCATGACATGTTTGCCTTTTGAGATGCTTGAAAAAGGAGCCAAAAGAATCTGCAGCACAGAGAACAAGTGGGTGGTAACCATCAATCAATTCACAATGTTTTCAAAATGACTTGCCAGTCATTTTTCTAAACTAGGAGTGGCGGAAAAAAATCGTTCCTGTACTATCCACATGGTGCACTTTAGGTCACCTTATGGTATGTGTGACAGCATGAATGCTTATGTTCAGGTTAGAAAACCGATGCCATTTTGTAGTTTTTTCATGAAGAATTTAGCAAAACTATCACATATGGAAAATACCGTGTAAGGTATATGTAAGGTACAGATACAATACACAGGAAAATTAAGTACAGTAATAAAGTATATGTACTTTGTGACTATTCACCTCTGAAACTCACAGACACATAAATGTTTTCAGGTCAGATTCGAGTCACTTTCATATTTAGTTCTAGATCAGATATATACCTGTCCATTCTTATTCAAGTCATGCGATTTGAATAAGAATGGGCAGATCAGAATTCACACAACTTTTGCCTCTGGAGCGCTCACTGATGTCAGTCACCACTGGCAGTGCAGGAACTTTATAGCGGTGCTAGCAATAGCTACTAAAACAGCTTAAGTGAGGCCTCTGACTTTCTTCCTTTTTCTGAAGCACAACGAATGCTGCCTAACTAATTGCTTGCCATCCTCCAGAGCAAAATTCCAAGCATGTTTTTGCTAAAATACCCTCTATTGTTGAAAATTAATAAGTGGACACACAAATACGATGTGTTTTAATCAATGGTTTAGTCCTGTCAGAGGACATTGGAATGATGTTCTGTCCCTAAGTGAGAGGAAATTAAAGGGGCATAATCCTGTGCCGATAGCTTATCAGCAGCACAGAGAATGTTTATTATACTTTGGAACAGCTAAAAAGTTTAAATCATAGGTAAAATAGTGTAGATGATCCCAGTCCTGTGATACAATGAGCATGCAGATGTGTGCCACAGATACTTAATTGTTATTGCTTAAGTAGCACTACACCTCTGGTGAGCAAATACTGTAATATTAAAGTTGGCATACATGTCATTTCAGAGGACAGACGTGCCCACGTTAGAGCCAAAAGTCCATGAACCATCATGACATACAAGTCTGATCTGTAAAGATTAATTGTAATTGAGCAAAGTGGCTTGTAATGTGAACATAGCCCTTCCCAAACAATGTAATGAATCTACTAAATGTCTGATTGTTACAGTATATTGAATAGATAAAAAAGAAAAGAAGAAAGAAAATTGGCCTGTTGTCTACGCATGATGTGGATCTCATTGTCATGCCTCTACTATTATAGGGAAAACACTGCAGAACAGATTATGTAATAAGCACTTAAATGTTTACGTACAGTCATCCATCATCGCATTTATTAGGAGCACCTGTGGCCTCAGCTAAATGCAGAAAATCATGTAGACACAGGTCAAGCTTTTAAGTTAAGGCTTACATCAAACATCAGAATATTGAAAATATGTCATCTATGTTTCCATAGCATTGCTGTTGGTGCCAGATGGGCTGGACTGAATATTTCAGAAACGGCTGATCGTGTGGGATTTATATACACAGAAATCTCTTTACAAAGCATATTGTGAAAAAAAAAAGAAAGAAACATGTGCATGAGTGACAGTTCTGGGTGGAAGTGTATGGTTGATAGGAGGGGAAAATTATTAGATTGGTTCCGGCCTCTTGGATGTAATAACAAACTCTTTACAGTGATGGTGAACAAAAAAGCATTTAGGAATTCAGTTTTTTTTTTTTTTGCTTTGTTTTTTGCACATTTCTGTGTCAAAAAACCCCTCAAACAACACAACCATATCTAAACAACCTGCATAAATAATAATATTTGTGAATGTGCCCCTTTCGACCCTTCCATGAATATAATACAGCTGTAATTGTCTTGCTATGGTTGGAATTATTCCAACTATTTTAGAAAGAATAACAGGCTCATAACAAATCAGAAGAATTAATTAACACTTATATTATGGATATTCCTAATGCTGTGAATGTGAAGAACACATTACCATTACTGTCCATGGGCATATTTATTTTAGGCTTCCTAATGCAGAAAGTCAAAAATCTCAACACTGGAAGAAATTATTGTGAATTTTAATGTACTGTTGCATAATCTTGAAAAAACAAACAAACAAACAAACAAAAAAACAATGGCAAACATTTTTGATTTGACACACAAAGAATAACAGCATAACAAAGTATGAGTGGTCAGAGCAGTCGTAATGCAGCTGACAGCAGCAGCATCTTACAACACTGTTGGATCTAGATCCATAAGCAACAAAGGCTTCGATTCCTCTCCTCCAGCTTGCAGTACAGAGCCCATCTTTAGATGTGTCAGATTAAGCCTTTAACTTCTTAGTAATACTCACTTTCCCTCTGAGCCATAGCTGTTCATACTGTCTTCTATTGATTCATGGCTGGCCTGGCGAACTGTGCGGCTGGGCATCTCCACAGCTAATCCTGTCTCTGTGCTCCTCTGGATGCCTTTCAACCTCCGTCCCTCTGTTTCTAAAGGATATTGAGAGACACTGAGAGTTAAAAAAGGAAACAGTGAACATTAAATACTGGTTAACCCATTGCTTACTTACAAATATAAATGACCATGCATTTTTAAACTATCGTGTGTGTATACAAAGTGGGGCATCCAGGAATGGAGAGCATGATTTAATACTTGGTGATTGGTGGAGTGAGCATCTCGATGGTATGAGTCTAAAGGAAAGTCAAACTGCAACAAAAAGTTAATTTAACATTTTAACAGTCAAAGGTCATTGAGTACACCACCACCACCAATATTCTGGTTATTGTCCCAAAAAAAATGAATCATTTGAATCTCCAAATTGCTAAATGCAGTAGATGCTCTGGATTCTGTCATGGTCTCTAAGTACAACTTCAGTGTATATTTAAGTCCCCACCTACAATGACCACAGAGTACCATGAGTGAGAGCCTCATAAAGTTCACGTAAGGCAATGCACATATCTGACGGAGGTGGAATTTAAACAGCGTTAACTATGGCCGATGGAAGTTCCTGAGGAAGGTAGAAAGGGTGACATCTGATGGTTAAGAACTCATGGTTGGGTGTGCATTGTACCAGAAGTATCTGTCACAGCAACTACTGTATTGTCTATCATCAGACACACATGGTCTCCCCTTGGCGTCCCTAACTCCACTGTTCTGTCCATGTGTTTAACCAAGAAGAACTCAGTAGGCTGGATAGCGAGCCCTCAGCGTGTTCCTGGCACTGGCTCATTTCCCTTGGGGCTGCCAGTTTTGTGTAGTGTCCTTTGTTCTTCCTCAGAATCTCACCCAGTCAGCATGAATCCAGCTCTAAAAGCATCAAATGATCAGTGAGCTGTAAACCAATAAAAATAGGACTATAATTATAAGTTTCTATAATACGTAATTGTAGCCATGGTGAAAGAATGAACGCTAACGTGAAGGAAATGAACAAAGTATGAGTGGTCAGAGCAGTCGTAATGCAGCTGACAGCAGCAGCATCTTACAACACTGTTGGATCTAGATCCATAAGCAACAAAGGCTTCCATTCCTCTCCTCCAGCTTGCAGTACAGAGCCCATCTTTAGATGTGTCAGATTAAGCCTTTAACTTCTTAGTGGGATCATAAGAGGCAAGCTGAACCATTCCCTTGGTGAAGTACTTAACACCTAATATTTGGCTTACAGTCTGCTGACACCTAGCACCTTGTAGATTTGGCTTGTGATCTCCCAAAGTGAGAGGAGATCTCTGGAGTACATACATGTTTCAAGCTTCAACTTGAGTCTACAGATTCACAGATCTTTCTTCTCACTTGGAAAAGAAAAAAGTGTTGGAGCGTTGTTTCATTCACTCCGAAAACACTACATCTATGAATATAAAGATTGATTGTCAATAATATATATTACAGAGCTTACAAAAGCTGCCATACCTTTAATAATATTCTATAATATTATTAATATTATATTAATATTAATAGTATTATAGTTTTTTAGTTGCAAGGTTTTGGGTATGTTTTGAGGATACTCATGGTCTGAAAATCACAGTTCACTACTGGTTTTAACCAGGTCTAGAAATAACCCTGCAAAAAGTTCTACTGTATATAATTCCTAAAAAAACAAAAACAAAAAACTTTAGTGCCCAACCTCCTTAGAAAATAGTAATAAAAAGAATTTTCCAGAAATAGTTCTTTAGAAAGGGTTCTATAGAAATGTTCAGTTCAGTTATAGGTTAGGGTAATTTTTTTTTTTTTTTTTTTTAATGCCGGACTCCCTTTCTGAAACATCTATACCTCGTTATGCAAGCCCCAGTGCCTGAAGTTAGATCCCTGATCACAAATCAAACAGGGCCACAGGGGTGAAAGCACCTAATAACCCTGGAAAAGCACCTAATGCTAACCAATGGTCCACCAGGTACGCTATTATTCCTTGTCCCAACCAACAGCATTAAATAAGGATGGACTTTTGCTGGTTATAAACCTGGATGAAATGGAAGGATTGCGTCAGGAAGAGCATCCAGTGTAAAACCTGTGCCAAGCTTGTGTGCGAACCGCATGGTCCGCTGTGGCGACCCCTTGCTGGGAGCAGCCGAAAGACCAACAACATGAAGTACTTTCCTTCCACAATCTCCACCATCTTTATTTAAGCCAGCAAAATCTATATAAAAAAAGAAAGGTTTTGTCTGTACTGTACATTGATCAGCGAAGATATGAGCAGTGTTGTGCCAGATTATGAACCGCGAGTTTTGTCAGCGTACTGCGCATGCGCTAAACTGCGGGTGTGTCTTAAACCAACTGCTGGACAGAATTAATTAATCTTTTGCAGCACTTAGATATCTGCCGGAAGTCTAAAATTTAATCAAAATGTTGAGTCAAAGCAATGTTATGAACAGGTATGTGCTGCTTTAAAATAAGCTACTTAATTTAAACAAACACCTGAATCAATGAATATGTATTAGAAAAGCTAAATTGAATAATTTTACTGGGATTATGTAATATTTTACTGCTAAAATAACAGCGCTGAAGTGGTAGGAGTGAATTTTAACACATTAAGACATTTTGTCCCCCCCATACTTATGCTGGTTTATTATATTTCTTTAACTTTCTGTAACAGGTTACTCCAAAAACACATTCCTACCCCTAAAAAATACAACCTTCTTTATCTCATCTTGCATTCAGATGCATTCTCTAAGCTGAACAATGACTGTGTCTTTGCTAAAACATGTCAGCAGCAGAACATTGTATAACAACAACAGAAAGCCATTAGAAATACTGCAGTTGCTATGAGAGATGAGATGAGTGTGAGTTTATCTCTGTCTGTCTCCTTGTAATTTTTTTCCTGAAACCAAATCTTTAAACAGAGATGAGAGGGGGATGACTCAGTGCTCAGAAATACATTATGATGCATTGCTGAACAAGGTGCATGCTGGATTGCAGTCACACCAATGATTATATGTCACATTGCTTTCATCAGTTTTATGCAATGTGTGACCAAATATCAGCTTTGGTTGTTTGTCTGTCTTAATTAATGGAAATGTACAACAGATAGACACAGAGTCACTGCTGAAATACTGTATATGGATCCTTATTTGAATCATCTGAGACCAGATAAAATGTTGGATTTTATCATAAATTCAAATTCAAATTTTATTTTACAGTTATCAGTCACACACAGTATGATAATTATGACAGGTTGTTAATAGGGCTCTATGCAGTGAAATGCTTATATGACCACCCATAACCTAAAAAAAAAAAATCCAAACAAGAATATGAAATAAAAATATAATAAAACAAAAGAATAATGTAAGAGAAAATATTAAAATAAAGAATATAAAATCTGAAAAGAATATAGAAACAAAAATGATACAATTATACAAATATAGAAAATATAGGAAACATTTATCTGTAAAATTTACACTATGTTTAAGCAATAAAATAGAACTGAAATGGAATTGAAATAGAAAAGCAATATCTAGTCATGAGAAGAACAATGTGCAAGGTTCCAGGTGTGCAAAATGTAGACCATGTGCAAATGTGTGTACTGGCCTGCATTCTTTTTTGTTAATAAATATGACAATCATATACACACATGGACAAAATTGTTTGTACCCTTCGGTCAATGAAAGAAAAACTCACAATGGTCACATAAATAACTTTAATCTGACAAAAGTAATAATTTAAAAAAATTCTATGAATGTTAACCAATGAAAGTCAGACATTGCTTTTCAACCATGCTTCAAGAGAATTATTTAAAAACATAAACTCATGGAACAGGCCTGGACAAAAATGATGGTACCACTAGAAAATACTGAAAATAATGTGACCAAAGGGACATCTTAATTCAAGGTGTGTCCACTAATTAGCATCGTAGGTGTCTACAATCTTGTAATCAGTCAGTGGGCCTATATATAGGGCTCCAGGTAGTCACTGTGTTGTTTGGTGACATGGTATGTACCACACTCAACATGGACCAGAGGAATCGAAGGAAAGACTTGTCTCAGAAGATTCGAAAGAAAATTATAGACAAGCATGTTAAAGGTAAAGGCTATAAGACCATTTCCAAGCAGCCAGATGTTCCTGTGACTACAGTTGCACATATTATTCAGAAATTTAAGATCCATGGGACTGTAGCCAACCTCCCTGGACGTGGCCAAGGGAGGAAAATTCATGACAAATCAAAGAGATAGATAATCTGAATGGTAACAAAAGGGCCCAGAAAGACTTCTAAAGAGATCCAAGGTGAACTTCATGCTCAAGGAACATCAGTGTCAGATTGCACCATCCGTTGTTGTTTCAGCCAAAGTGGACTACATGGGAGACGACCAATATACCAAACTACATGTTGACTTCTGGGAGAATGTCCTATGGACAGATGAGACAAAAATGGAACTTTTTGCCAAGGCACATCAGCTCTATGTTCACAGATGGAAAAATTAAGCATATCAAGAAAAGAACACTGTCCCTACTGTGAAACATGGAGGAGGCTCTGTTATGTTCTGGGGCTGCTTTGCTGCATCTGGCACAGGGTGTCTTGAATCTGTGCAGGGTACAATGAAATCTCAAGACTATCAAGGGATTCTAGAGAGAAATGTGCTGGCCAGTGTCAGAAAGCTGGGTCTCAGTCACAGGTCATGGGTCTTGCAACAGGACAATGACCCAAAACACACAGCTAAAAACACCCAAGAATGGCTAAGAGGAAAACATTGGTGGCCTTCTATGAGCCCTGACCTCAATCCTATTGAGCATCTTTGGAAGGAGCTGAAACATGCTGTCTGGAAAAGGCACCCTTCAAACCGGAAACAACTGGAGCAGCTTGCTCATGAGGAGTGGGCCAAAATACCTGCAGAGAGGTGCAGAAGTCTCATTGACAGTTACAGGAATTGTTTGATTGCAGTGATTGCCTCAAAAGGTTGTGCAACAAACTATTAAGTTAGGGGTACCATCATTTTTGTCCAGGCCTGTTTCATTTTTTTTTTCCAATTTTTTCAATTCCGTTGAAGCATGGTTGAAAAGCAATGTCTGACTTTCATTGGTTAACATTCATAGAATTCTTATTTATTATTACTTTTGTCAGATTAAAGTTATTTCTGTGACCATTGTGAGTTTTTCTTTCATTGACCGAAGGGTACCAACAATTTTGTCCATGTGTGTATTTGGTCTGGTTTACGATGGAGGAAGAAGTGTGTCAAAACTGCCATGATGGATGCATTTGCATGTTACAGGTAGCAAAGTCAAGAATGCAGAAGTATCGAAAGACATTTAGAAAGATGAGCTATTTGAAATGCAGAAAGAAAGCAAGATGCAGTCAAATGAAGCAACTCTAGGACCATAATGGAGGTGTAGTTCTGAGCCACCCGTAATTTGACATAATTGAAAAAGACAAATAAAAGAAAAACAGAATACCCCAAATTGCAGTGGTATTTTGTGTCACAATGATCATGGTCCCCATTTACTCAGTCACTGAGTTGTCTAAATATATTAATTGTGTCATCCTAACTGTGTAAATAATATTACAAATATTCTTTAAATATTCTTTTATTTAAAGGAACCTCTGTTTTCAACTCGCCTAAGACAAATCACTCGATAGCCCAAAAGGGAGCGGGGCGCCATCGTGCACGAGAAGTGGCCACAGGAGGGAACATACCCTCCACCTGTCGACCGCTCCAGATGAAAGCATCCCGGCGGCGCATACCAGGCGGGGGAGGACATAAGCAGAGAGATTTATGTGTGTGTTGTTCTCTTTTTGCAGACTCGGATTCTGGAGGGAAATATTGGACGCGGACGCCGACAAGAAGGGGCCGCCACTCCTGCGCACCTGCCACCCCGGTACGCCGCGCTTCTGCTCTGGCCCCGGCAACCCACCCGCGTGAGACACCTGAGCACGGACCTCCGGCCGCCGACTGGGTCTCCTGCTCTCTACTCCCCTCACTCACACACCACAAGTAGACCCTTTAAGAGTAGGAGAAACCGTTCCACTCTTGGCAACATTGTAAATAAAGCGCACCTGTCTTTCACTGCATCTGTGTCTCTGTGTGTCCGTGAATTTGTGCCCCCTACGGAAAGGCTTTACACTGGTGGAGAATGCGAGCACGGGGGCACCTGGCACGAACCGTGGGTTAAGTCCCAAACGAGGTTGAGGTCTTATTCACAAGCAGGCAGTGCCGGCGGCAATGGTGAGCTCGGAGCTGAGGGAGGGGCAGTGTCACGGAGTGCGCCTGTGAGGGGCGTGCGCCCAAATCTATAATCGCCCTTCGCTCACTTCGTAGGCTCCCTAAGTAGGCGGCACCCCTTCTGCAGGTGTGCGAAGGGACGGGGCCGCCTATGCGGGCCGGCTGGCAGTGATTAACCTTAATGGGATCTCGGGCTTGCTCCGCATTATAAAAGCAAGGCGCGGAGTTTAGTCCGGGGTCCGAGAAGAGCGTAACGCGGTGGTTTGGGAGTGGCATGCGAGTGGGGCAATGGAACGCGCCCCAGAGATTTTTAAAAAAGGACAATGGATTTCCGCCCCTTTTATCTCCGCGCTGAGGACAGCGCGGGAAAGAGCTGCACGAGCTCCCACGGAATCCTTCGTTCCCGCGTCGTGCCCGCCTTCGCTTCCTCGCCGCCGAAGAGGAAAAGGCCGCGAGGAGGACTTTCATTCCCTTATTTATTCCTAATAAATTACCCTTTTCCTCTAAGATCTCGCCTCGTGTCTGTGTTTCATGGTGTCGCCCGTGCAACTTTGGGTCGAACCCGTTACAGCAACCTTGCTGTAGATAATGCTGTTATCCTTGCACCTTTTTGTTGTTTAAACATTGTGGTGATGTTAATTTGGCAATGCTACAGACAATGTTGGAATTAGCCTGTTTTAATTTTTTTATTTACAGTAACATCAGAACAATGTTGATAACATGATGGGATAACTTAATAAAATATTATTAACACCAATGGCCTGAGTAAGAGCACTCCGTGATGACCACTGGACCACTAGAAAACATGTTAACAATGCTAGTAAACAATAACAGTGACAAAAATATACTGGCAATTTATAGAATGTTAATTTGAAATTTAATGAATGTTAAATTGAAAAGCAGACCAAAGAGAAAAAATGCTCAATGTCAGAGATCAGTTCTGTGCATCCCATGATGCAGTTTGTATGCTGTGCACACACCATATAACAACAGTACGGTCATTTCAGAGCTGATGTACATCATGGTAATATATCCAAAAGAAAATTATATTAAAAGGTTTTAAGGAAACATTACAAATCTAAGCGATGCATAATGTGATAACTAGATACATGGCCTGTGTGTGGGAAGCTGTTACAGAAACAACAATCTCCAGACGGTATTCTGAACCTGTTAGAATCCTTAATACTATGTATTTATTTTGTTGTTTTGAGGTTACATTTGCAACATTGTGTTTGGCTTATTCATTCTACTGTATGTTATTCTCTATGTTTCTGTATGTTATTTTACTAAAGTCAACTTTTAAAAACAAAGCTGTCTTTGAACATGGCATGGTTGTTGGTGCCAGACGGGTTGGTCAGAGTATTTCCAAAACTACTGACCTACTGGGATTTTCTGTCACAATCATCTCTAGGATTTACAGAGAATGGCCTGAAATATGAAATGGTCTGAAAAATATCCACTGAGCAGCAGTTCTCTGAGTGAAAATGCCTTGTTGATGCCAGAGGTCAGAGAAGAATGGCCAGACAGGTTCAAGCTGAGGGAAAGGCAACATTAAGGCAAATAACTTCTCGTTGCAACCGAGGTATGCCAATGAATGTACAACACATTGAAACATGATTGGTACATGGGTACAGCAGTGTATGAGGCTACAATTTGCTTATGCTCATCAACATTGAACAATAGAATATTGGAGAACCGTGGCCTGTTCTGATGACTCTCTGTTGTTGCTGCGGCTTTTGGCTGGTGGGGTCAGAATTTGGTGTAAACTACATGAAAGTATGGATCCATCCTGTTTTGTAGTAACAACTTACGCTGGTGGTGGTGACATAGTGGCCAATTTTTTATGTGCCAATTTCAGATGTACCAATTGAGCATGGTTTAAATACCACAGCCTCCCTGAGTACTGTTGCTGACCATGTCCATCCCTTTATTGTCCCACATTGTCATCTAATACTTAAAAATGACCTGATTTAGGCTTTGATATGTAAGATCTAAGGCCAGCCGTTTTTCTCCATAATGAGGAATTTAGCTGATGCTGGAGATGTTGATGGGTGGATGTAGTCCTGTGGGACAGCTAAAGCAACATTTGAATTTATGCATTGTCTGTCTCAGGAGGAGCAGGGATAAACTCGGTTGTATGGATTAGTAGCATCAGTTAGAAGCTCAATGCCACAGTCATATAGACTGTGTGGAAAAAGTTTGCCAGCTCTCACCTTGTGTCACAAAACTCTTTGTATTCAGCTTGGATAGCTACAGGAATCTGGGTTTCAGGGCTTTTAATATTTGTTGTGGCTACAATGATAATGGATGTGTGTAGGCGGTAAGCGTCACTTCTTCGATGAGATCTGTAGATTATGTATTTGCATTCATTCGAAACCCAGGACAATAGGGACCTGGGTTGTGACTGTGATCAGGAATGAGATGCATTCAGTTTATAGTGCACTGACAGCAAGCATGACAAGTTTTGAGTGATGAGCTACAGCACCACTTCCAATGGGGCCCTTATCCAGAGCTCTCATTTTGAGTGGGTGTTGTAACGGTAGGAGTTTGAGATATAGTTTCCCTGTGATTGCACGGCAAAGAAGTTACCCACTGCACAGTCAATCAGCACTGTGAGCAAGGAGAGTTTCATTAAGTCCCAGATATATATAGGACTGTGAAATTCAAGCACAAGGTCACTCCTCAGATGGTCTGGTGTCTTTGACTGGAGATTTCATGATGCACTGAGCCACTTAATGTTGAGGATTGCATAAGTAGTAACAGAGTTTGTTTTTCATGCTTTTGGTGTTCCGCATCTGTCAGCTCAGCCGATCTGAGCTGCAGAGGTTCAGGCAGAAACTGGGACTGAGTGATCAGGCATGTGCAATCCTGATCAAGCTGTTAAGAAAAATGGACATACTAATACAATTATCAAGGGACATTTTATCATCCTCAGGCCTGCCAGGCTCCTGCTTTCAGTGCGGTTCATTCCACTCATTTTCTGTTGTGAGGATTCAGAAACTGAGCGCAGACTTAACAGCACTTTGATTCCCATGTTTCAGTGTCAGCATGCATTCTCCAACCTCCGTACTGTCAGGAGAGTGGTCAAAAATCTCTTATAGAAAACTATTCATACGGTTTCAAATAATCCCTATCTTGTATTTTGTATCTTGTATACAGCCATTCCTCATGTAGGTACCTTATCAGTGGGCAGAGAAAATGTACTGTCTTAAGATGCTTTGAAACCTCCTCTAGACTAGACAAATATAGTGAACCTTAAAGCATAAATGCCTTTACTCTTGGAATTTTTCATAGTAAAAAATCTCTCTCCCACTCTCTCTTGTGCTTTTTTCATCGCTGTATTCCACTTCTGTTTTCAAACACCTGTTGTGTTATTAGATGTGTCCCAATGGACAGATGGACTAACCTACCCTTTTTAGATAGCACACACAGTGCTGAAGTTACACCAAATAAATAATTATTCAAACAGAATTGTTAACAATCACAGGTGAGACGGGATTGAGACTGATAGGGCTGTCAGGATTAGTAGAAATAAGTAGGACAGTTTAATATGCAATATACTATACACATAATAATTAACAAAACTAGTGATAAATAATCAGTTTAAAAGCCAAAAAAGTCATATTCATGTTGATTAGTGGGCTTAGTTATACTCCAGTAATCCATTAACCATAAACGGCTTACAACAGGCTAATAAGAGGGAACTCAGATGCCTAAAGTACTTATACATTGTGGTAAAAGTTTATAAGAACGATTGGACTGACATGAAGTGGTCTGATGGAATGTTACTGAGAATCTGGTCAAAAATAGAAACTTACCAGATCACCCATCAAAAACAAGAAATTAAAAAGGCCAAGGAAACCAACCCATACATGATTCATTGATGAATAAAGATGAGGCGATGGGAGAAGAGATTAAATTGGGAGTTGTCACTCAACTAGGCCAAACCAATCATAATATATTTAATGAATATCTAATGAATATTAATAGAACAATTGGATCAAACAAAGAAATGAGGAGCGATAATGTAAATGTCAGGTACAGTATATAAACCCATGTTGAATTAGGGAAGGGGGAACTTTATGGGGCATCTGTCTATCTATCTGTCGGACCAGTCGGTTCAGATTTGTCTGTCTAAGTGCATCTTCAATAAACTTTGATTTGTTTTTTGTTTGTTTTTTTACTTTAAAGTTGCTCAATGTTTTTTTGTTTTTTTAACTGGATGAAGTCTTCAAAATTTGCCATGGCTTGCTTAATAGTCAGCAGATGGAAAAATTCCTATTTAAAATACTATACACCACTGTAGTTATGTAATGCAGTGCCATGAAGTTGAACAGGAGTACAGATATTTGCTGTAGTATGTAGTAGTGTAAAAATCAAATGTATCCTCCAAACTACCTCCATGCACTTCCTGTTTAACCTGAATGAAATGTAGCCTCTGTGTGTGCCCTGCGACCTCCGCCTGATAATCACCAGTGTGTGTTCTAAGCTAATCCATACTCTGCCTCTGACATACTGTATGTCTCACTCGGTTCCAATGTGCCTTCTCAGTTTACTCACATGCTGCTTCCTTCTGCCTAGACCTCCATCTCCTTCCAGCCCTTACTCATGGGCAAAGTAAGCTCAAGAATCAGAGCCAGAGTTCAAGACCTTATCCTCACTCTCTTGCACAGTTCATGCACTATTATTGCTGTTCCAATAAATGTAGAGTTTATCTGGTGTCTTGCATTCGGGGTCTTTTCTGAGTCCTGTTACAAAAACATGTTAAGTGGTAATGTTCTGGTAAGGGAAACGGGACTCGAGCCTGGCCGGGGATCGAACCTGGACCCTGGCGGTGCAAGGCGACAGTGCTAACCACTACACCACCATGCCGCTTACAATGGCAAAACTGTTTGTATCAAATGCATTCCAAAGCCATCTCCATCTCATCAGCAGATTGAATGAATAAATAAAACAAACCTACTGTGGAATTTAGGTGAGTAGTTATGCATTGTTACAAATAAGCTGCATTTGGCGTATTTAATACATAGTTATATGTATTATATATGTAGTAGTTATATGTTACTCATAAATGTAGTTCGAAATGTCCAAGTGAAAGGAAAAACACTAACTAAACCATTCAGTAAAATAATTCTTTGCATGGATATGTTGCTACAGTATAGGAACATTCACTTAACAACAAAACATGCATGACAAAAAGGTAAAAAATAAAAAATAAATAATAATAAAGTTCTGTCCCTCTGTCAGTCAGGGTATAATCTGTGTGTACTACAATAGAGTATAACAGCAACAAAATACAAATACTCCTTATTATGGAGTTATCCAGTTATCATGGTAAAATAAAATAAATTAAATGTCATGTTAATAATGACACTTGCAATTATTAATTTTGAGTTAGCTGAATTGAGGAGCAGAATTGAGGCGAGAAAAATGAGAGGAACGAAAAAAATGAACATTCATTGTCTGCACTATAATTGACTACAAGGAATGAGGGTGACCTATTTATAGTTGGAAGCATGCATAATTGATAAAATATTAATACACCTAGAGTATTTTAGGTTTTGTGCTACTTTATCACACTGGGTTTTAAAGTAAAAGAGGGCATGAAATAATCTGTCTATAATATCTTCAGACGACTAATGCATGTCAAAATTTTATTTGATTAGAATTATAACAGATTAATGTGAAAAAAGATTCAGATCAGATATGACTGAGTAATTCTTATATTGCTATCTATTGTTATTTGCCTTATTTAGTCATTTATTGATAATGATATCATTTTAGTTTGATGCAAGTGATATTTCAGTTAGGAACACCATACCATTGATGAGCAGGGCCTAGCTTTGCTCTCAAATTACACTCAATTCTTCATAGCATGGATTCCACAAATGGAAACATTGCAGATTCTGGAAACATTCCTTTGAGATTCTGGTCATATCGACCTTACCTTATCATGCAATTCTTGTAGTTTTTTTCAGATGCACTTTTATGCTACCAATCTCCCATTCTACCACATTCCAAAGGTGTACTTTTATATTCAGATTCAGTTGCTGGGAAGGCCAATCGAGGACACTGAACTCATGAAACTAGTTTAGACAACATTTGCTTCGTGACATGGTACATTATCATACTGGAGGCAGCCATTAGAAGATGGGTAAATTGTGTCCATGACATGATCCACATGGTCAGCAGCAGTAGGCTGAGGGATTGATGACTCATTGACACGGATGGGCCGAAAGTGTGCTAAGAAATAATTCCCCACAATATTACACCAGTCCGCACTGTAGACACAAGACAGGCTGGGTCAATAGATTCACACTGTTGGAATCAAATTTTTATTCTGCCATCTGTGTACCTCAGCAGAAAGCCAGATTTATCAGACAAGGTTACATCTTTTCCAGTTTTCAGTGCGGTTCCGTTTCAGCGAGTCTGTGCCATTTCACCATGCTTGTGTCACTGTATTTTTACTGCCTTTCCATCAACTTGTCTGGTCACTCTCTTACCAGCAAGGATTTTCCATATGTAAAACTGTCATTTACTGGGTGTTTTTCTGTTCTCTTTCTTTTTAGCCCCAACGAGATTAGCAGTTATATAAATACTCGAATAAGACTTCCAACAATCACATCAAGGTAAAAATTAGCATGAGATCACATGTTTTCTCTTTATAATGAAATACTCAATTAGTGTTTTCAATAAAATTATATTTGTATAGTGCTTTTAACAATTGACATTGTCGCATGATAAGATTGTCACTGATAGGCAAGCTGAGGACTATGGCGACAGTGGCAAGGGAAAACTCTCTGAGATGGCAGTAGGAAGAAATCTTGAGAGGAACCAGATTCAACAGGGAACCCATCCTCATTTGGGTGATAATGCATAGCAGGGATTGATCTACAGTCATTCTGTGTGTTAGGAGACTGGAAGTTCAGTATAACAGGAGATTTGTTTAAGTTAATATGGCGTCCAGTTTATTATTGGAGGTTCAGGTAGACTATTGAGTGACTGCAGTCATGAGTTCTCAGAGAACAGCTGTCAGCATCAGCCAAGGCCAGGACCGTCTACTTGGAAAAGTGGAACCGGCAAACTAATGGCAAATTTAATGGCAAACTTTTCAACTGTCAACGGAAGCAGTAATTTGGCAAATCTGATGAGAACAAGTAACAAAATACTCAGGTTTTTTTTTCATCTGTCTGGACTTTGCTTGAGTATTTTCCATACGTGATACTTTTTACTTCTAATCATATTTTTTTTATTTAAAAAAAAACTGCACTTTTACTCCCTACATTTTAAATATACATTTTTTTGTCAGCTGACAATCACTAGCCGTGTAATGATTAGTTGACATCATGACGTTGTCAATGGTTATAAAAATTGAATGATAAAACCATATATACGTATGTTTATTTGTAACTGCCATTGCCACTGTTGTCTGCCATTATGAATGATATCTATGACATAATAACTGCATTATGTAATAATGAAGAAGAACGTATGATACAGAAATGGACAGCGAATCATGGTAAAGAAAAGGCAAAAAAAATTAAATGCAGACTCTGTACAGCATAGTTGTCATTTTATTGTAGCACCATTGCACGAGCTTCTGAAATGCAGGCACCCCGAAACCATGACATCTAACATTAATCCAGAAGGGTATGTTTCAGCGAGTTAAGCTAATGCATCACATCGATACCTTGTTGATCTTATTTTCAATGACCAACTGTTTCATGCTTTAATAAAACAGCTATAAAGTTAATATAATGATGTTTATATGAGACAACAATTTATCATAATTGATGCTATCTAAGCAAAGGCTACTTCAGTTATTTTAGCTAATGCATTAAGTGCAATAATAAATCAGTGAATTATGTGAGTATCTTACCCTGTCTTTTCATCTACCCTATTTCTTGCTTTAATTATAGTGTTCATTATAAATATTAAATCTCTTCGACTTAATGTTAGCTAGTTATTCTGTGGGTGGAACCTATGAATAATTCAGTTGTAAAATATTTAATTAGTTAAATGGTTTAACTGGCATTAGGAAGGACAACAGGGTGACATTCCCAGGTGTGCAAACTTGAGCGGGTGAGGCTAAACATGCACTCGAGTGGGTGTGGCTAAACAGGAGTGGCCCTCACAAGAAGGACAGAAATTATTGTAGCCTAAATGACTAATTGAAAGGATTAATTGACAGATTATTTGACTACCAAAAGAACAGCTAATTGCGGCTCTAACAAACATGCAAAAGTGCATTTACTTTCTAATCTAAACATACTGTAAGCATTTAGGCTTATATGTGACCTTATCACAATTGAAAAATCTATCTAATCTATCTGTCTCTCTAATTGTTAATAATAATGCGGCGTCATTTAAGATGTATTGTTTTGTTTTTTTTCCTCAAATTAATATGAGATGTACTTTGTGCCTGAAAATCCCCATTGCACTACAGGATTTAAAATAGATCTCCAGTTACGTAAAAATATTTTATATTATGATTAAATATTATACATTATTATAATCAGGAAAGCAAAGTGTCAAAATCAAAATATCAGATGCAAATGCACAGAATTTCAATAAACCAAAGGAAGAAACACATGAAGAGAAAACTTTAAACAGGCTAGTGTCGGATGACAATGCGCACAATGTTAACTGGGACACTCTATATCAAGATTCAAGAAACAGGAACAGGGTCAAATAATGGTATTATTTAGAACAAAAGTGCTTGGTAACATGCTGGCTTAGGCTGGGCAGACACTACATGGATTCGGCCTGATTTAAGCCCTGAATAAGTCGCCCCTATGCCTTATTGTTGTGTTGTCCCCATGCAGGAATTTATTTATTTAAATAATTTTCTTAATTAATTTAATTATTTACCAGAGAACCAAGAGGAAAACCACAAAGCATGGGGAGAACATGCTGGAGGAGAGATTAAAACCTTGCTTTTTCGTTTCTTATTTACTCTTATCTAAATGTATGCACATATCTGTAACATTTTATATTGTAAAATTTTTAGAATTTATTATTATTATTATTATTATTATTATTATTATTTTATTGTATTTTTATTTTATTTCATTTATTTATTTATTTATTTTTAGAAAAAGTGGTATGGTGGCTTAGTGGGCAGCATTGTTGACCTACATCTTCACTATTTGAGGTTTGAAACTAACCTCCAGGTTTGTGTTCTTCCACAATCCAAATACATGCAGTCTATCTTAGTTGGCGTTTCCAAAGTGTCTGCAGTGAGTGGATGTCTGTGTCGTTGGCCTGCAATTGGGTGTCACCCCTTCCAGTATGCCTCATGGTATAGATAATGTATTGATGCATTGGCTTTTTTTAGGTAAAAATGGAACAAAAAAGAAGAAGAATTGTTTCATTTATTCTACACTCACCTTATTTGGATTATTAGGAACACCTGTTCAATATCTCATTAATGCAATTATCTAATCAACCAATCACATGGCAGTTGCTTCAATGCATTTAGGGGTGTGGTCCTGGTCAAGACAATCTCCTCAACTCCAAACTGAATGTCAGAATGGGAAAGAAAGGTGATTTAAGCAATTTTGAGTGTGGCATGGTTGTTGGTGCCAGACGGGCCGGTCTGAGTATTTCACAATCTGCTCAGTTACTGGAATTTTCACGCACAACCATTTCTAGGGTTTACAAAGAATGGTGTGAAAAGGGAAAAACATCTAGTATGCGGCAGTCCTGTGGGCGAAAATGCCTTGTTGATGCTAGAGGTCAGAGGAGAATGGGCCGACTGATTCAAGCTGATAGAAGAGCAACTTTGACTGAAATAACCACTCGTTACAACCGAGGTATGCAGCAAAGCATTTGTGAAGCCACAACACCCACAACCTTGAGGTGGATGGGCAACAACAACAGAAGACCCCACTGGGTACCACTCATCTACACTACAAATAGGAAAAAGAGGCTACAATTTGCACAAGCTCACCAAAATTGGACAGTTGAAGACTGGAAAAATGTGGCCTGGTCTGATGAGTCTCGATTTCTATTGAGACATTCAAATGGTAAAGTCAGAACTTAACAGAATGAGAACATGGATCCATCATGCCTTGTTATCACTGTGCAGGATGGTGGTGGTGGTGTAATGGTGTGGGGGATCTTTTCTTGGCACACATTAGACTCCTTAGTGCCAGTTGGGCATTGTTTAAATACCACGGCCTATCTGAGCATTGTTTCTGTCCATGCCCATCCCTTTATGACCACCATGTACCCATCCTCTGATGGCTACTTCCAGCAGGATAACGCACCATGTCACCAATCTCAAATCATTTCAAATTGGTTTCTTGAAGATGACAATGAGTTCACTATATTAAAACGGTCCCCACAGTCACCAGATCTCAACCCAATAGAGCATCTTTGGGATGTGGTGGAACGGGAGCTTCGTGCCCTGGATGTGCATCCAACAAATCTCCGTGAACTGCAAGATGCTATCCTATCAATATGGGCCAACGTTTCTAAAGAATGCTTTCAGCACCTTGAATCAATGCCACGTAGAATTAAGGCAGTTCTGAAGGCGAAAGGGAGTCAAACACGTATTAGTATGGTGCTCCTAATAATCCTTTAGGTGAGTGTATATTTTGCAACATGAGTGGAGTTGCATCACAAATGCAACAAAAAATATTAATTCATCCACTATTTTGGACGTTTCCTAGCAAGAACCATGCGCTACAAACATGGAGTTCTGATTAAACACACCTGTTACTAATCTCTCACACAATATAAGCAGACTCTTCACCTTATCTTATACCAGTGTGACATAATATTTATTATTATTTCTTTATTGACCCTGCCCATTTTTGACCTTGCCTCTGGAATACGGTATAGGATTGGTCTGCTTGGTAATATCCTTAACACAGAACTTGCCATTTTATTTGCCGAAACACAAACAGAAGAGCGTGTTTTTTGAACTACAGCATTAATAAAGTTACAGTGTCGGTTGTTAAACATTTTACATAGCACTGCTTTCTCAAAGAATGAAAATTCTAAGCTAGTTTTGCAAAAAATACTAACGCGCCTGTCCTGAAGCTATAAGTGCTAAAGTCAACAGCATGGGGCAGAGCTTTCTCTTTTAAAGTTCCACAGTTTCCACAGTGTCTCTGTGTTTAAGTATAGGCTGTAAACATATATAAGTGTTCATTCAAAGCTTTTTATTAATAGTTTTAATACTCAATTAGCATATCTTATAATCTCTCCCTCTCTCAGAAAAGTCTCAAAACAGGTGGAAAATCTATATAAAAACAGTTCTGTTTGGCAAGTGTTTGGGTGTTCAGTGTCCCGAAACTTATTTATCCCACCTTTATGGTTCTGCGCGACTAGGAACTAGCATTTCTGCAAAGTGGCTTTTGGGGGCAGTTCCTTTAAAGCTACAGACAGACAATGGCTCGGGAAGTAGTGCCTGGGCATTCTTCATGCAAAGCATGTCTGAATATGAGTGAAAGGGAAGAAAATTCAGGCCATGCCAACATGCATGATCTGAGTTCTATTTCAGTTAGAAAATTAACAGACACATTTTGGAGGCCTCTATAACTTATATAAACTTGAACAGACTTGAATACGTATAAATAACTTGTGATAAATATAATAGCTTAAATAATTGTGCAACTTTTGACACAAATTAATCATGCTATTTCCCTTACTAGATTAGAAAAATGTTGTAGGACTTGTAGGAATGGCCCTCTCCTGGCTCAGGTCTTATTTGAATGATTATCAGTTTGTAGATATGAATGGTGACATCTCCATGCATATCAAGGTCAAATTTGGTACCTTTGAATTATGGAATTTCTGAAATCTGTGTAAAATATTCATAAACACGGTTAAACAATTTCCAAGCTGATGACACATAGAAAAGGCAGATAAGAGACAACAAGTTAATAATCTTGAGAAATTCAATTCAATTCAATTCAATTCAATTTTATTTATATAGCGCGTTTAACAATTGACATTGTCACAAAGCAGCTTTACTTAGAAATATCTAAGAGTCATTTGTAATAGGACTACATCCATCTGTAATCAAATGTTCTGATCAAACAGTAACTCTACTATTTAGTTTATTATTTGCTGAGGTAAAAGACATCAGTGTGATTACTGTCTCTTCCATTTGAGATCTATGTATATACTGGAATACAGAAGTACCAGGATATCTACATCTAGGCATTTGGCAGACGCCCTTATCCAAAGCGACTTACATTTATATCTCATTACATCTGAGCAATTGAGGGTTAAGGGCCTTGCTCAAGGGCGCAACAGTGGCAACTTGATGGTTGTGAGGTTTGAACCTGGGATCTTCTGAACTGTAGTCCAATGCCTTAACCACTGAGCTACCCCTGCCCCGGTGGGGGATATCCTTCTTCCATTTCTGAAATAGGGCTAAGATAAAGGAATACACTGTCATTACATGGTCCATAAAAATGACCAAGGTTATGTCACTTTTATAATGGATTACTGTAATGGCCTGCTGTCAGAAAGTGCTTGCAGATGCATGAATCAGCTCGGGTTAGATGCAAGCTCTTTGTTGGTAACCTGTACACCGAAGGCTACAGTAGGGTTTCTTTCAAAGTCCCGCAGTTTCAGTATTTACGTCCAGGCTGAACTATATCTTTGTTAAAGATTTTTGTTAAACCTTTTAATTAAGAACTTTTTTTCTTGAGTAAATCTCCAATCTGGAGGGTTCATAGCAATAGAGTGTTGTGATCAACTGGGATGTTTGGATGCTGTTGCCCCTCTTTCCTCATGTGTTCATTAAAGATTGTCGATGGTTGATTGGTTGGTTGCTTTACATCACAAGCTGCCCTCACCTCTGTGTTACCATCTGGCTCTCCCTTGTAGTTACACTGTCATAGCTATTCTTGCTGGAGTCCCTGCTTCCTTAAACTCTGCACATAATCTACATTGTCCTTAACCATTACAGGTCAATGGGAAGTTACCTAGTAATATGTTATATCTCTCTCTTTAATGTGCTTTCTCTCTCTCTGTCAAGTGACACATGCTACTTCTGAGATACCAGTCATACCCTCCTGCTCTTTAAACCTTGTTTGTTCCATACTGATGTCATGAGTTTTCATCATTTGGATATGAGGATCGCCTCATATGGACTTCCTAAAAATATACTTTGAAATGATGAAGATGACTTTGGACTGCAATTGATTTGACGTCTTTTGATAAAACAATTTGACCATAAAACACTCTTAGATATTTGGGTTAGTTCGCTCACACCCCCCTTCCACCCAACAAAATTATAAATGTATAAGGCAAGATAAAAGCATCTGCCAAATACCTAAATGTAAAATGTAAATGTTTAATCACCCTGGTTGATGTCACCCAGATGAGCATAGGCTCCATTTTGAGTCTAGTTCCTCTCAAGATTTCTTCCTTATGTCATCTCATAGACATTTTCCTTTCAACAATTACCTTTCTCTTGCTTATGAAGAACAAATTTAAAAATTTTAAAAATGTATTTCAGGAACTTATATATTTCTGTTAAGCTGTTTGTGACAAGAACTGTTGGTAAACGTGTAAATGTGCTATACAAGTACATTTGGATTAAATTGAAACGGGTTGGAGGGTGGATGGGGTCGTTACATGTTTGTCATAATATTAAAACCTTTTTAGAAAGACGTGCAGTTCAATATGATTCACAGGCTATGTTTACATTTTTTAAAAATCATTTGCATGTTGGTAATAAAAATTGAAAGTGCCAAATTCATTTGTGAAATTAATGTCACATGCATTTCAACTGAGAAAGGGTCTCTCTCTCTCTCTCTGTGTGCAAGTGTGTGTGTGTGTGTGTGTGTGTATACAGAAATGATTGCTGGCTAGACACGGCGTCTCATTTCTTATGCTATATTCTCTACACAGTACTTTAAAATGAGGCCAAGAGCCATAGTGTGCAGGTGTGAAAAAGAAATAGGCCAGAGAAGAGATAGAATGTGAATTTAACTAAGTGTGTCGGTTAGACCCAAATATATGTAACAGCATTTTCAGGAAAAATAGAAATGAAGTGCAAAAATAACCTGCGAATGTGCATGTGTGTACACTAAACAATCTGATTGTACTCAGTGATTTAAACTGACATAATTGTGTAATCTAGTCATACGTATAAGTTTCATATTTATCTTTATTAATGAATGTTTAACTGAAAAGAGAATGAGTTTGGACAGATGCCGATATGCAGTCTGAGCATCCTGTTAGGTTTAGTTGTACTGACCATGAACCTAAGGCATGGCCTTTAACCCTAGATTTGGCTATGATGATATGAATCATGACTGATCTCCAAGATCCCAGGATGTTTCAGGTTTACAATGACCATTTACCACCATACACAGAGTTGACCTACCTTCACGCACACACACACACACACACACACACACACAAACAAACACACACTCACCGCCATCATCCTCATCAAAGGAGTTCATGCATGGGAAGTAAATTGCAAGAGCCTCAAATGAGGCTGACAAACTGATTCGGCTCTGTGAGCGCTCCATGTAGAGTCCCGAGGCGGGCGTGGGCGCTGCTTCCGATGGCTTGGGCAGACGCGCCTGGGCATTCTTCACGCGAAGCACGGCACGCGGCGTCTTGGCAGACTTGTAACAGCTCCCTTGCCAGCAGACAGGGAGGAGAAAAGGAGACGTTGGAAGGAAAAAATGGGAGTAGTATTACAATGTTTTCCTCCTTTTCTTCCCCACTGGGCAAATGAATCCCAAAGTTCCTCTCAAGAAATGATGGTCAGACGCAGTTGTTTTTATTATTCCTTTTGACTGGGGAAAGGTCTTTAGGTTGAGTGATAAACAGATGAAAAAACAGGCAATCACATCTCAGGAGTAAATGTCCATAGTTGTTGAAGACAGCAGGATCTATTGCTTTTTGATGTTCAGCCTGATCTGTGCTTATCCCTCTCTGCTTGGAATGCTGGAGATATAAATGGATGGCATGACGAGGCAGCTCATCAGAGGGAGGAGGAGAAACAGCAAGAGAAAGCTGGAGAGAGGGCGGGAGAAGTAAGCGACAAAAGGAAGATGAAAAAGCTTATCCTATTCAGGCAGTCTGAGGCTGATTCAGTTCATTCAGCAGCAAGCTCTTTGTAGAGTCAAAAGGGGGAGGACATGCATAAAGCTGTCGCTGGGATTCAGAGGAGCAGCCAATCACTGGATGGATAATAGAGTGGGGGGAGTTTTCGAGGGCTACGGCTGTGTGAGAATCTTGGATGCAAGATTCACTTCTCTTCTTCTTGTGTGTATGTATGCATATATGTGTGTGTGTCACAGTCACTTATATACGTATACAGACTGATATATTTTTTTATAGCTTTTAATTTTGATGAACAGCAAATTAAATCAGAATCAGAATATTACAATATTATTTAAGACCAATAAAAAAAGATATTTAACACAGAAATGTGGAACTACTATAAAGAGTGGACAGCACTCACTACTTGGTTCCTTTTGCATGACTTACTGTGGCATGGAGGTGATCAGTCTGTGGCATCGCTAAGGCGTTATGGAAGCTCAGGTTGCTCTGATAATGGGCTTCAGCTCTTCTGCATCGTTGGTCTCTCATCTTGCTCTTCACAATACCCCTTAGATTTGATATTTGGTTGAGGTTGAGCAAGTTTGCTGGCCAATTAAGCACAGGGATACAATGGTCATAAAATTATTATTATTTTGGCAGTGTGGGCAGGTGCCAAGTCCTGCTGGAAAATGAAATCAGAATGTACAGTAAGCTGGTCAGCAGAGGGAAGCATGAAATGCTCTAAAAAGTCCTGGTAGACCTTGACTTTGGACCTGATAAAACATAGTTCACCAACACCAGTAGATGACATGGCTCCCCAAACCACCACTGACTGTGCAACCTTTACACTTGACCTCAAGCAACTTGGATTCTGTGCCTGTGGGTTTTTTTTTTGTTTGTTTTTTTGTTCTTAGCCCAGGTAAGACACCTCTGATGTTGTTTCTGTTTCTGGTCTGGTGGCTCTTGAAGCACTGACTCCAGCTGCTGTACACTCTTTGTGAATCCCCACCAACTTTTCACAATCCTATATAGGCTGCAATTATCCCCGTTGCTTGGGCAGCTTATTCTACCATATTTTCACCTTCTATCACATGTCAATGATCGTCTTCTGGACAATCGTCAAGTCATCAGTCTTCGCCATGATTGTGTACCTACTGAAGCAGACTGAGGTGTTTTGAGTTAATTAACAGCTGTTGGAGACTCATGATGTCACACTCTAATCAGCCAATTATTAGCTGATTAGAGTGTGACACCATGAGTCTCCAATATTGAGCTTTTTAACAATATTATAATTTCCGGAAATACTGAATTTTGGGTTTTCATTAGCTGTAAGTCATAATCTAAATTATCTAATCTAAAATTAAAAGAAACACTTAAATATATCAGTCTGTGTTTTGAATCTTATACAAATAAATATATAAATATTAAAAATGAAACTTAAAAAAAAAAAAAAAAAGAAAGCCAATATTTGGCATGACTCTGAGGACCAAAAATTGTGTCACCCTTTTTTTGAGGAACCTTTAGTGTCAGGTACAATTTTTGCAGATTTATAAAGAAATTAGCTACTAAGTTTTACTGCGCATCCTGCAGGACAACCCACAATTCTTCTGAAAACTTTGACTGTTGCACCTGCTTTTTTGCATAAAAAACCCAACAGCTTGGATTTAGTTTTTTCTCTAAAAAGTTGTTTTTAGGGGAAACTGATGTTCTGTTTGTATAAGTCACTGGAATTTAAGTGATTTGTAATCTACAATGAATGATTTTGCATTTACCAGACATCCCAGGAAAGAGTTAAAATCAATATGCAGCCATAAGTTCCCCAGCACTCATTTTAGTAACTTGATCAGTTTCCTCCAGTACATGTCAACCTACTTTCACAGGAAATAGAGCAGCCTCTTATCCGTTAATATAGAAAGTGGAACTCAGCTGACCATTTCAAGTCAGAAATCATTTTACTAATGAGGAAACATTTCTTGTTACACAAGATAAGGGCCAAAGCTGACTTACAAGTAATATTTTAAGCAATACTCTGTTGCACTATTGTACATACTATACAAACATACAGATTGTTGTGAGTGGATTAAATGGAACAGGAGAGTTAAATGTGAGTAGATGTATTTCCACATATCTGTAAGCGTTTATCCTATTATTATTGTAATCCTCTATGACAGTGGATAGAGCCCTGGCAGATATAATGGCCAACAGACAGTTTACCTGTAGGAGTAAGTATAGAGAAATTATGGTTGAGTGAAATTATAAACCGTCTGCCGAAGTCAAGTCGATTTATCTGACTATGTATCCAGTCAAAAAATAGACTCAGGAAGGGTTACTATCATTCAGTCTTCAAGATGGGATTCATGTCCTCAACAGTAGCAATAACAAACATGTTGTTTACACTTTGTTGTATTTATACTGCTTAAAAATAAAGGTAACTGTGACAACTTTGTAATAAAGAAAAACATATCGTATAATGTACAACATACTTAGCATATTAGAATAATTAGTTATTTTATGCAATGTGATTGCTTCCTGAAGATCATATACATAAATTTGCCACAGATGTTGAGGAAATGAATCCCAAAATGTTACTGAATGTGAGTGTATTTGCAATACCGAGGACAGGGGAAATAAGAACTATTGCTCTCACGTTTGAATGAAAGAGCACACCGGCATTCCTTTGAATATACCGATTATGGGGTAGGGAGATTTTAGTGTGTAACCCCATTTATTCTGATGCTCAGATGGCAACCCAGCATGTTAGTTAGAAGTGCTACATTTCGACTGGCAAGTAGTTCCCTATGAAGTAAAGAGCAATCCATTGCTCTTCTTCTGATATCCCGGATGTAAAGACCTGCATTTTTTCTATCTGAATTTTAATACCTAAATTTTCTTACTGTCATGCGCACTCCTAACACGACCGGCACTAGGACGTGGAAGTAGTACGGTCGTTATTCAGGAAGCATAAAAGGAGACAAGATGGCTCCACACATTGCTCAGTCATTGAGTTTGCCCATGCTATCGCCGACGCTCTGTCCGTCTAATCGTGAGTACTCACTTTCTTGGGTTTCGCTTTCGATTGAGTGTGTGTTATTAGAACGCGGGTTTATTTGTGTAAACTCTTGCTCTCATGCCGAGAGAGTTCTAAAAATAAACAGCGTGGTTATCCTGCCTGTTCGCGCTACTTCCGCGTTTGGGTTTACCATCCACGCTACAGGGCTAACTGCTAGTCTTCTGGTCCGTCTCCGTTTGTTTGTGACACTTACCAGAATTTTGGCAGCGTGATTTTGTGGGGTTCAAAAATAATGTTTTCTTGTTTTCAAAAAGAGGGTTTTCTTGATCAGCAATTTAGCAAAGTCAATGTTTTTGCATTGGATTTTTTAATGTTTTAATTACATTTAATTTCATGAATATACAATCACAGCATTATAAATGCTGTAAAGATTTTTTCCATTCAGATCAAATTGCAATGCAAAAATGTTTTATAATTTCTATTGCAACAAGTTTTTGTTCAGTTCATGTAATTCAGCTTGCTATTTTGCGTTCAGGAATTATAGCACTGTTATACTTCCATATAAAACAAAAACACACAGTGGAACCTTGTATTGCAAGTAATGTGTTTTGCGACGAGCAAAATTTTTTCAGAACTTTTCACTTGAAAAACAAGCAAGGCTGTGTTCACACACACCCGTCCTCCTCTCGCCTTCACACATACGCTCTCTCTCTGTCTCTAATGGAAACATCGCTGTCGCAAGTACTTTCAAAGGTAAAGTCAAGTCAAGTCAATTTTATTTGTATAGCGCTTTTAACAATTTAGATTGTCGCAAAGCAGCTTTACACAATCAAAAGAAGTAAGTTTGTATGCAATGTGTATGAATCAAAATGATAAGATTGTCCCTGATGAGCAAGCCGAGGGCGACGGTGGCAAGGAAAAACTCCCTGAGATGGTAATAGGAAGAAACCTTGAGAGGAACCAGACTCAACAGGGAACCCATCCTCATCTGGGTGATAACGGATAGCAGGGATTGATCAGCATAATACTGTGTACTGGAAGTTCAGTGTAACAGGAGATGTGTTAAAATTAAAATTAAAAGGAGTCCAGTTTGTTCCTGGAGGCTCAGGTAGACTGTAAAGTGCAGGTTAATTTGTTTTATTTTTACTTTACAGCAGTAATTCCATTTGTGCGAGCTCACGGGAGTGTCATTAGCAATGTTTCTTGTTAATTTGTCTTTTTGTTAATGTGTGCACGTGTGAAGCTCAAATAAGAGAGGAGGAAGGGTTACTGTGTAAGACTAGAAGAGGTAAAGGGGAGGGTCTCAAACACACACACACACGGCGCCTGTGCACACAAACAAAAACACTTATCTGTCAGGATTTATTTTAACTTTTTTTAAAGTTAAAGTGCAGGTTAATATTTTAATTTTTACTTCATATTTTGTATTAATTATTTTTATGTATGAATTTGTTTGGGCTGTGGAATAAATAATTTGAGTTTTCATTATTTCTTCGAGGAAATTTTGCTTTGATTTAAAAGTGTTTTTTTTAATACGAGCTCGCTTCCGGAACAAATTATGCTGGCAATCCAAGGATCCACTGTTTCTTAATTGTATGCATGTCAACTCATATCTCTCTCCTTCCAACAAACAAGACACAAATAAATGCTGAGCTACAGGTGAAAAGTATAAAATTTTACCTGTTGGCTTCACCCACCTCTCTCCATATGAAGGAAAAGCTTGACTATGCCACCCCTGCCCATATCCCAACCACCCAACCAACCTGCAGCTGATTCTACTTGGCAGAAAGGAAATGCACTACTGGCATCTGTGCACCTTGCCCCCTTGAACATAAATGGATAAAGCACCAGAAAACAGCCAGTGATTCATGCATCACTTGTTGTGACAGAGAGTGAAAGAGCACCCCAGTAAGTGGAACATGAGCATGAGGAACATCCATTTGATGCCCAGACACTCCATTGCAATTGTGCCGTACTTGGTCTCTATCACTGACACCATGCATTCCACTCCCTTTACCACATGGGATAAAACAGCCCATAGCCCTCTGTCTGATGCATCTTCTGCCTTCAAAAGAAAAGAGCAAGATAAGTCAAGTGAATGTACCAATGGATCCACACAAAAATTCACCTGGTTCACCTGTTCCTCCTGACCAGATCTGGTGCCCCTCTTTTAGTGTGGTCAGTCAGCAGGGTGGTGACTTTTATTTTATTATTAGAAACAAATCTAATGATATAATATCCAGCCAGCCTCAGAACCTGCCTCACCCACTCACTGGTCTTAGGTACTGCAGCATTATCAGTTTTAGGATGCACCTACCTGTGACTGAAGTGGTGTAAGTGGCATGCAGACAGATGATTGATGTCACAGAAGCCCTGAACAATCCAAACAGAAGTGTCCCATTTTTATATAATCCAAAGAGTGTTGAAAAGGATTTTTTTTTTCATGGCATATTGGAGTCAAGGGAATCTGCCACTATACCTTAGTTAAATCCAGTATCAAATAAAAGTGAAAGTGAACCCCACCAAACCAATTGAGTGGTTCATCAATGCAAGGAATTGGGAATGTGTCAAACAGGTCACATCATTGTCTTTACTACTTTACTATATACAGAACCAGACTGCCCCTTTTGATTTGGGTACTAAGACCAAGAGAAGAAAATAATCATAAAATAATTTTTTATTTTAATAAATAAAAAATAACAGCAATCAAACTTTTAAAATTATTTAAAATTTGATTTAAAATAAAATAAAAACAGTTTGCAATGAAACTTTTAAAACTATTTAAAACTTAATTAAAATAAAAATAAAACAGTTAAAAATATAAGATAAATATAAAATAGGGCAATCAGTTCAGACATAGCACAGTGCTCATTCAATAAATGCACAGCTAAACAGATGAGTTTAAAGTCTAGATTTAAATGTGACTAATGTTTTAGCACATCACATCTGGAAGCTGGTTCCAACTGCGGGCAGCATAATAGCTAAAAGCAGACACCCTTTGTTTTGGTATTTCTAACTGACTCCATCCTAATGATCCAGGTGGTCTGTTATAGGTTTATATTCAGTGCACATATCTGCAATGTACAGTATTTAGGTCCTAGGCCATTGAGTGATTTATAAATGAGTAAAAGTACTTTAAAATCTATCCTAAATATTACAGGAAGCTAGTGTAAGAACCTGAGGGCTGGTGTTATGTGCTCAGATTTTCTGGGTCTAGTCAGAATTCTGGCAGCAGCGTTCTGGATGAACTGCAACTGTCTAATGGTCTTCTTGAGAAGACCGGTAAGGAGACCATTACAATAATAATAGACAATAACAACAAAGTTTTTGAGATGATAGTATGCTGATTTAGTTACTATTTTGACACGACTACTGAAACTAAGGCCTGTGTCAGGAATCACCCCAAGATTGTTGACTTGATTTTTAGTTGTTTGACCCATAGAGTGAAGGTATCCATTCACCTTCAGAGCTTCATCTTTTTTTCCAAATGCAATGACTTCAGTGCATTGACAGAGGGAGTCTACGGGGCTATAATCATATGAAGATAAGGCTAGGTAAATTTGGGTATCATCACCATTGCTGTGATAGGCAATTTGTTTTAGTTTTTTCTCATTATCTGACTTAGTGTGAGCATATACAGGCTAAACAGGAACGGTGCAAGAATTGAGCCTTGTGGGACTCCGCATGTCATGGATGTCCACTTAGACTTATGCTCTGCTATACTCACATAATAACCTCTCCCTTCTAAGTATGACCTGAACCATTTGAGTACCATTTCAGAAAGCCCGACTTAGTTTGCCAGTCTTTCTATTAGTATGTTATGATCGACAGTGTCAAACACAGCGGTAAGATCTAGCAGTACCAACACTGATATTTTGGCAGGATCAGAATATAACGAATATCATTTATTATCTTTATGAACACTGTCTCTATACTGTGATGCGCTCGGAAACCAGATTGAAGAGTATCCAGGTATCCATTCGAGTTTAAGTGGTTGTTCAGCTGATTAAAAACAACCTTTTCAATAATCTTGGCTACAAAAAGATTTGATATGGGTCTGTAGTTATTTAATATGGAATTATCAAGATTATTCTTTTTCAGAAGTGGCTTAACAACTGCAGTTCTCAGAAAGGTCGGAAAAGTCCCAGAAAGAAGTGAGGTGTTCACCACTTCTAAAAAATCTGTTTCTAAACAGTCAAACACACTTTTGAAGAAAGATGTGGGAAGTGTGTCAAGATCACAGGTTGACGATTTGAGGTGCTGTACTATTTCTTTGCAAGATTTTGCTATCAATTGCTTGAAAGACAGACATCATAACTGTTTTTGAGGTTGTGTTTCAGTTTTTCTAACCTCTGCATAATTTGATGTGTTAATAGCCCTTCTAATATTATTTATGTTCTCCTTTTGCGGCCAATACAGCATCAATTCATCTTGGGGCACACAGATACAAGTGCTGCACAGTGGCCAGAGGGATTTTGCGCCATTCTTCTTGCAAAAGTGTGCTAGGTCACTAGGTGATGCTGGTGGAGGAAAACGTTTCATAACTAGCTCCCCCAAAACATGGCAAAGTGGCTCAATAATATTTATTATTAATTGACTGTGCAGGCCATGGGAGATGTTCAACTTCACTTTCATGTTCATCAAACCACTCTGTCACCAGTTTTGCTGTGTACATTGGTACATTATCATCCTGATACAAGTCACCGCCTTCAGGATACAATGTTTGAACCATTGGGTGCACCTGGTCCTCCAGAATGGTTCAGTAGTCCTTGGCAGTGACACGCACATCTACCGCAAATATTGGGCCTAAGGAATGCCAAGATACTGCAAAGGAATCATTGTCAAGGGAATCCACCACTATCACTTAATTAAATCCAGTATCAAATAAAAGTGAAAGGAGCCCCACCAAACCAATTGAGTGGTACATCAATGCAAGGAATTGGGAATTTGTCAAACTTGGGTCAAGTTTACTTAACTCATATGTTGGGTTGTGTATAGCAACTAAAATATATTGAATACAATGGAAGTTTTGCCAAAATAGTTTTTACTGTATATGTATATACTTGTCATAGTGATATAGTGAGTATGACAAAAGTAAAGACAAAAAAAAGATCAGAAGACATTTTGCAATTCATTTTTTGCAAAAGTGTATTCTCTGTGACAGTGAGAGCTGGTCTCCATAGGGAACCAGGGGAAATTAGGCCACACTTTTCAGACTTACTTCCAGTCCAAACCTTGCCGTCTCTCGTGACAACCCTTCGAAATGATATTCAGGGTATGAGACACAATGCTGGTGAACACAATTGTGAAGGCTAGCAAATAAAAATGGGCCATGAGGCAGTTTATTGTGTGATGCTCTGATAAACAAGTCAACATCAAATTATAATCACCTGGAATAACATTTCCCAATTTCTTTTCAGGATCAAGAATAGTCTCATTTCCTCTTTGGTTTGAGTGTTCTGCATCACTCTGTATAGTCTATCTTTAAAAATAGCAAAATATGGGTGGGAAAGTGGAACCTTAGACTGAATTAGACAACCATCATTCAATCTCACTTGGTTAAGGGTGTGTTTAAGTGTCTGGTCATGTGACTGTTCCAGAGTGGAATCCATGAGGGGCTGAGGGGCGGAAATGCTGTTATTACCAGTGTAATAACAACCATGTTTAGTACCAAGACAACATTTGAAGTAAACCCTTGCACAAAATTATTTAAAGGTCTGTTTAGTAGGTATTATAGATTCTCTGTCTCACTTCTCTGGGTTAGGCAAAATACCAATATATATGCAGTATATTATAATTTGTATAATTATTATATATAGTATGGAAACATTTATATACACATTTATATATATAACTATATATATATATATATATATATATATATATATATATATATAAGAAATCATTTTGAGCACAACAGTATATAATCAACATAATCTACAGGCACAATCGAATGGCACCCACAACTTCTGTAACTGATGCAACCTACCCTTCCCATAACTTCATGGTGTGGTTTATCATCTTTGTGCTTCGGTGGTTGTTACGGAGTCCTTGTTCTTAAAAATTGGAACCAAACACTTATTCTCCACTCATCAGGCATTCTCTCCCTTTCTAAGATCCTGCTAAGATCTAGTAAGCAACTACTTTCCCATCTTTCCTAAACACCTCTATGCCTCCACTGGAATGTCATCTGGAACAACTTTTAACTCTTTATTGTCTTCAAAGCTGTCCCCACGTCATCCGTACTGTCCTCAGGTCATCCGTACTATTCTCAAAAACATTCTCTACGTTTGTCAGTACATTTCCATTTGCATATTTTATCACCCTAGCCTGTAGTTTGTCCTTTCCCGCATAGTCTCTCTCTCTCTCTCTCTCTGGTCAGTAAATATAAATCCTTTTCTCAATTCTTTGAGTTTAGCTTCTCATACAACTCATTATACGCCTGTTCCTAAGCCTTTGCCATTCTTCCTTTTACCTTATAACACATCTCCTTATAAGTCCTGACTACTCTCTTCATCCCTCAATTCTTATTTGCAAATTTTTTTTCTTGATGCTTTTGCATTTGCTTACTGGACTGTTGTGACTGAAAAACAGAAAATTAAAAGGATGGGGAAAAATTAGCATCTGGTCATATAGCAGGGTTTATAAGTCATGTTGTTAACCTATTGAATATTTTAAATTAAAACAATTTTCTCATTGCGATTGTAATGAATGCTTATTTTAATTATTACTAGTGTAAGTCATTGATGGGAAAAACGTTTTTAGAAACTCTGAAATTTTAGTATATTAAAATATAATTACAAGTGTCAAAGGCTTTTATTGACAATTAGGTACAGTGGATCCTTGGATTGCGAGTAACGTGGTTTACGAGTGTTCCAGAAACCGAGCAAAAATTTTTAATAATTTTTTATTCGGAAACCGAGCAAGTATTTAGTTTATGAACGCCGAATCATGCTTCACACATGCGATTCTTATTTTGACACCGAGCGTCACTCTCTCTCTCTATGTTGTGGCTGCTAAGATGTTGTTTCAGGGAGCCTCTCCCCGTGCAAAGGGGCAGGCAGATGTTTTATTATTCCCCAAGATTTCTGTGACAAGAACATCATAGACTGCCTGCACCAAGAACTGGACCCACTGGAAGTCTTCCTGCCAGATGTTTGCCCAGCTGATCCTGCCCTGGAGTGTACTCTCCCATCTTGTCCATGCTCCTTGCTGCCAGAGTCCTCCCCACCTGCTCAGATCTCTTCCTGGAGTAGATGGCATCTCTTCTGGCCTCAGCCCTTGCTAACATGTGTCTTTGGGAAGTTCTATCCAAGCTTGTTCAGCCTGTTGCCAGGGTGCCCACCTGTGCCTTCTGTTCCAGGCTTGATGCCGCTACCTCCACTGCTTCTTTCGCCCTCCACATCCTGCATGTCCTGACCTCAGTGCCGGCTGATGAGACTTTGCAGTCCCTGGAGTCCTTGGATTGGAGGGCTTCTCTTGTTAATTCTTCAGCAAGGCTGCTGAAAGGTAGCTGTAAGATGCCACTTATCCCATGCAGAGCAGCAGTGGTGAGGCTGTGTGCAAGACCCAGCCATTTCTAAAGAAGGCTGCTGATCTTCCTTTTCAGGGACTCAACTTTTGTTATTGGAATTACATAGAACAGCAGAAGCCAAAGGACTCGGGACAGGATAGAATGTTGGTAGATTCAATAAAAAATCATAAATATTAGGCAAAAACTAACCACATCTCATCAGAACTTAAAATACTTTACTCTCCTTGAAGCGAAATAACTAATTTCACTCATCTCTTCTTCAAAATCGTCAACCTGTATATTAGATCCTACACCGACACATTTTCTCAAGTAGATAGTACCAGCAATAACAGAACCCCTGTTGAAAGTAATTACTTGTTCACTCAACAGTGGGTATATTCCCAAATCCTTTAAATTAGCAGTTATTAAACCGCTAATCAAGAAACCTGACCTTGACTCCTGTCAGCTTTCTAATTACAGACCGATATCAAACCTTCCCTTTATCTCTAAGATACTGGAAAAGGTAGTATCACAGCAGCTACTGTATGTTCACATCTACACAGAAATGGCATAAATTAATGTATCAGTCAGAATTTAGGCCTCATCACAGCACAGAGACAGCACTTGTTAAATGACCTATTGGCCTCTGATCAGAGTTGCATCACTATACTTGTGTTACTGGACCTCAGTGGAGCTTTTGACACCATTGATCATAGTATTCTCCTTCACAGATTAGAAAATGTAGTGGAATTAAGTGAACTGCCCTCTTGTGGCTCAGATCGTATTTGACTGATCGTTATCAGTTTTTAGATAGTTTTTAGATGATCTCAAGTGAAGTTTGGTGTTCCACAGGGTTCAGTTTTAGGCCCACTGCTTTTTTCCCTTTACATGCTTCCTCTGGGCAACATAATTTGTAAATGTGACCGGGGATTTTGAATTACCACCAGGAACACATGGAGCGGTTCTACATCTTTTGTAGTTTATTCCGTTGGTTCCAAAATAAATTATTTTAGTGCAAATTTCTTAAAGCATATAGAAAACAGTGTTGCTCAAAGCTTTCACTGTTACAGGAAAAAAAAGAAAGAAAGAACTAATAAGAAAAATTAAATATTAGTCAATGACAAATCTTAAAGAGCTGATAGCACAAGTCCAATTTTTCACAGCTCCATCTCACTGTTTAAAACAGCACACTCCCGAACATCAGCACACGCACGGCAAGAAACATACAGCCGTCATGAAAATAGAAAAATGGAAAATTTACATTACAGAAAACCACCATGGAAAGAAATATGTTACTATTTAGTACAATATGGCAGTGGGAACACTGTGCAAAATAAAAACATTATAAGTACACCTCATGGTATGTTACTCATTGGCACATTTCTTGTAGAAATAAAAAGGAAAGAAACACTCACATAACCATGAACCTCTACTTTTCATCACTTTACAAATGCTGCAATCTTCCCCAGTAAAGTAATACACGCACTGTGTAAACAACCACATAGTGTGCAAAGCACATTAAAACATTAAACATTTGCACATTAAAGTGTATTCCTCTTTTAAGTTTTACATTTCAACAGGCCTACATCTCACATGACACTATACCATTGGACATCATTGCACATGGTATAAGTTAACAAATATAAACAAAAAATATTCATCCAGGCATGACACTCAACAAGAATATTTACAGGAAATATCATATTTACCGCCGGATGGCCTCAACTATGATGTGATTTTACATCAGAGCATGCAGCACCTCCTGCTCACTGCACGTCACACAAGATGTCTGACACAAGAACACATGTGCATACTCCTACATGTGACACCCACAGCACCACCTTTTGGCCACTTCAGGGAACACACCAGAATTCACTGTTTCTCTTTATGGCATACATCTTAAACAACAAAACCATAAAAAAGGAAATTTCCCCATGCAAAGGAAGAAATAAAACGTTTATTTACCACCCGGTTACATAAACATGGTATTAGTTTTCATTGTTATGCTGATGACACACATTTATATGTCTCAGCAAAATCAGATGATAAAAACTAGTTTGCTAAAATTGAGCAATGTGTGCAGGATATAAAAGATTTGATGATGATTAATTTTCTTCTGCTTAATCCTGATAAGATAGAAGTTCTAGTCATAGGACCACACAGCTAGAAGTATGCGTTCTGATTCTACAAAAGTTTATACACTGTAACTTTAGATGGCCTTTCTGTTCCATCAAGTGCAACAGTAAAAGACCTTGATGTGATCATAGATTCCAGCCTTTCATTTGAAGCACATGTGAATAATATTACCAGGATAGCTTTCTTTCACCTTAGAAATATTGCCAAGATAAGAAATATATTGTCACTAAATGATGCAGAAAAACTAGTTCATGCTTTTATCACCTCTACGTTGGACTACTGTAACGCCTTACTGTCTGGTTGTTCAACTAGGTGTATAAACAAGCTTCAGTTAGTCCAGAATGCAGCAGCAAGAGACCTCACTAAAACCAGAAGATACGAGCACATCACCCCTATCTTATCTACACTGCATTGGCTTCCTGTGAAGTTTCACATCGATTTTAAGATACTACTTTTGACATTTAAAGCACTAAATGGTCTCGCGCCACAGTATTTGAGTGAACTGTTAGTGTCTTATGATCCGCCACGCCTACTTCGATCAAAGAATGCAGGCCTGTCAGTACCATGTATTATTAAAACTACAGCAGGGGGCAGAGCTTTTTCTTACAAAGCCCCAAAGTTATGGAATAGTCTTCCTATTAATGTTTCGGGACAGTCTCAGTGTTTAAGTCTAGGCTAAAAAACTATTTATTTAGCCAAGCATTTTTGTAAATAGATTAGCCTTAGGTAAAGGAGCAGATCTGGGGAACTCATGGACATAGAGCATTTTGGTGAACTTGTATGTTTAGATGCTGTCTTCCCCACTCTCATTTGTCACTCAGGTTTGTTGGCGGTGAGGTGGTTGGTTGTTTTACATCTCAGGGAGCCCTCATGTCTGTGTTTCCTTCTGGCTCTCTTATGTCATTGGACAAATGTGTGCTGAGAGGACCAACCTGCTGCATCGCACACTTGCTGAAAGGGGACACCTCTTGCCAGAGCAACTGATGAGGCAATACCCCAGCGTTTGACTAGTGGCGGTTGCCCCCCCGGTTGCGGCCCCCATAGCAAATGAAAAGCTGCTCTGACTTATGCCATGGGCTAGTGCGGTGGACGTAAATCTGAAGAGCATGTACTGGACAAAGTAAGTGAAATCTTTCTTGCTCCGAAACTGTAAAAGGCGGAGGACAGAAGGCTCAGAGAACAACTGGATGCATGGTCGAGAATGGAACTTTTGGAAGATAGTTCGGGTGAGGATGAAGAATAGCTTTGACTAGCCCAGGGGCAAAGTCTAGGCAGGATGGGGAGACTGACAAAGCCTGCAGATCTCCAATTTTCTCTCAGAGAAGTAATGGCCATAAGAAAAACCATCTTAAGAGTCAGAAGCCTGACAGGCGCTGACTCTAGTGGTTCGAAAGTGTGTCAATCAGACCTTCGAGCACAATAGCTAAGTCCCACAAAGGGACCATTGCTCTAGTGGGTGACCTCAACCGTTTAGCTCCACGAATAAAGCAGGCAACTAAAGGGTGCTTTCCCACAGAAACCACATCTGTCAGAACATGACAAGCCAAAATGGTGGCTATGTACATTCTTAGAGTACTAGGGCATAAGCCCGAGGACAACTTTTCTTGCAGGAACTCCATCACTGAAACAATTCGGCAGTAGATTGGGTCTACATGTTTTGCCATGCAGCAACTTTCAAATACATTCCATTTGAGGGCAAAAGTTCTTCTAGTGGAGAGAGTCCTAGCCCTTAGAATAATTTAAATTACCCTGGCTGGAATACCAGCACCTCTTAGGTGGTCACCCTCAGGGGCCAGACGTGAAGGTTCCAGAGCTCGGGCCTGAGATGAAATATTGTCTCCTGCGCCTTAGACAGAAGATCCCTCCTCACTGGAATCACACACGGTGAGCCGTCGAGGAGAGATATTAGATACAAGAAACACACACACAAACAGGCACAAACCCTGTTGATGGACCCTCGCCAGGACTCCCGGGAGCAGAGCTATCGGAGCAAATACATAAAGGCGTAATCTGGGCCATTGCGTCCAGACCCAGGGAGCTGGAGGAGTTAGAAAGTAGTAAAGGGGACATTGTACTGTTTCTATCTGGTGATGACAAGATGGATATAAAGTGGGACCCAAAATCAGAAACAGGGGTCTGAACCACATAGAAAGGGTACGAAGCCCCTGGCGCGTAACCGTTATTTACCTCTGGGGATCGGCCCTTGAGTAAAATCCCTTGGCTCTTAGTCACAACTGCCATGAGACCTAAAGATCTCTGAAAGTGAGGAACAGTCACCTTCAGACAGCTGTGCTCGCATTGTGATCGAATCTCATGTGACACCCAAATATGTTGTCCTCTGAACAGGAAAGAGAATGTTTTTCATGGCGTTCTCAATCCTAAAGAATGGAGATGAGCTAGGATGACATCACGATGTCGAAGCGCTAGCTAATGAGCTAGAATCAGCCAGTCGTCTACATAATGCATTTTGTATATGTGTGGGGTGACAGAACTAGGCCAAATGGAAGGACCCGATACTGGTAAGCTTCGCCCCCGAAAGCAAACCTCAGGAACGTCCTGTGTTGTGGCAATATTTCTATATGGAAATATGCGTCCTTCAGGTCGATTGTCACAAACCAATCTTCTGGAATCATTTTGACAGTCAACATTTTGAACCTGTATTTCCTGAGATAGCGGTTCAACTTGCGAAGATCTAAAATTAGACATAGCCCCCCGTCTTTCTTGGGAACTAAGAAGTACCGACTGTAGTAGCCTGACTCTCTGTCTGGGAGGGAAACATGTTCTATGGCTATGTTCTACTAAATCCTATAGCCTCTCTCTACAGTCCTTCGTTCCCAAGGAGATATGTCTGCCAGTAGTTTCCATGCTGACTCTTCGGCTAGATGGGGGGGATGTTAGATGCTCAGCATCCTGAAACGTGGCAGGAGGTGACCGAACACACAACATTTCATTGGAGACCGGTGCTCTCTGAAACACCAATGGTGGCGGGGCTTGAACACTGGCCTCATGGGTGTGCCAGGGAGGAGACTTTATTCACTGAAGGAATTCTAGGCGCCCCTCCCCAGAGACACCCACGAGGTCCTGGGCGCATGTGCCTCAGGACTACTTTTTTGCGGAGAGGATGCTCCTCAGGTCCGGGTCTCTTTGAGGCTGATTGGGGTGGGGCTCGCCACTCTTCACAGTCTCTACGAGGGGGTGCTCAGCTGGTCACACTCTCACCCTGTGCCTCACGCCTTGTGAGACCCAGACCTGGTTGCTCTTGAGCACGGCGGAGAAGAAACCTCCCAAAGGCCTGTTCATATAGTTTCGCCTCCCGAAACGAAGTGGCAACAGAATTAGCAGCGTTGCCAAAAAGGCAGCAAGGTGAGACGTCAAGGAGGAAAGCACAATCATTAATCCTATTGTCCGTGAGGTTTAGCCACAGATGTCTCTCCATGGACACCATGGCAGCCATAGAACGGCCAATGGCATGGGCCGTCTGCTTGGTTGCAGGGAGAGACAGATCTGTGGCCCTCTCATCAATAGACTCGCCAGTGCTCAAGTCTTTCAGCAGGTCAGCCTGGCAGGCCTGCAAAACCACCATGGTGCACATTGTAGCACCAGCCTGAGCCATTGGCTGAAAAGCTTTCCCCATCAGGGAAGATGTCAGTCTACACAGCTTGGTGGGAAGTTTCAGGAAGGATGATTTTTCCAGGAGAGAGATAGCCCACAAGCATCTCTTCTATCTGGGACATCATCATATAACCCCACACCTTCACATCCACGATATTCGAATAAATCGAAGTTGATGGCATGAAAACAGGGGATGAATAAGGCTTATTCCATGAAACTCGTCTTGGAGATCACCAAAGAAAGGGAGAGAGCGTCGTTGAGTAGAAAAAGATACAGAAAAAGTGCTAAAAAGGGTACAGGAGTTTTACAAGAATATTTACAAGTAGAGGTGTCAACAAGGCAGAAGAAGAAGCTCTACTGGAACACAAACACAAGAGTAACAGAAGTGAACAAAAAGATGTGCAATGAGGAAATAAAAGAGGATGAAATTGAAAACTTAATTAACCCTGCCCCAGGATAGACGGGATAACAAACTAATTTTTTACAAGAAATTTAAAACACCGCCCCTGAGTAAATCTAAAGATGTTAAACCATACATACTGAGTAATTCATAAATCCTGCTGTTTTTGAACTGATTTACATTCAAATATTGAATCTAATGAAGAAAGTACAGGGCATGATTGGAAATGATTAGACTTCAATGCAACAAAGTTCCGAAGCTGCAAGTACCTATAAAAACATGATTTTGGAATATCATACTTTTGTATGCTGTTGAAACGACAGCTCAGGGCAATTCCGAGATTGCTACTCACTAAGCAGGAAAGAAAATGTTGAGTTAATCTCTGTTTTGCAACCATTACAGAAATTTACTATGCCAAAAATGGTCAAAATAGAACTTTTTCAATTATAATCTTTTACAAATAAATTACTTTTAAATTTAATTTTTTAAAAACTTTTTTTTAATACAAGATCATATTATGGACAACGGCCATTGTTTCTATCCTAAAAGAGTCAATATTTGCAGTGTTGACCCTTCTTTCTCAAGACTTCTGCAGTTTGCCCAGGCATGCTGTCAAGCAACTTCTGGGTCACATCCTAACTGATGGCAACTTCATGCCATTCTTGCATAATCAATGCTTGGTTTGTCAGAATTTGGGTTCTTGCTTCTCCACCCACCTTTTGAGGGTTGACCACCAGGTCTCAGTGGGAATATGGTCTGGGAAGTTTCCTGGCCATGGACCCAAAATTTCAATGTTTTCTTTCCCAAGCCACATGTTTCCCAACATGTTACTGAAGTCAGCTGAGGTGGAGTACAAAGGGCCCCTGACTAAGTCTGGAGTGTGGAGACCCGCCAATAAGAGCCTACATGGATAACCTCAAGATTGGTTCCAGGTCGTGGGTGGATGCTACAAGGGCTGGAGAGATTCATCAGGGCTAGGATGAGTTTCAAACCCTCTAAATCTAGGGTGCTGAAGAGGGGAAAGATCACAGATAAGTTCGCTATTCAATCTTAGGAACAGTCATCCCATCCATCACGGAGCAACCAGTTAAGACTTTGAGGAAGCTCTTTGACCCAGGCCTGTTTAGCCTGTTAAATTCAACCAAGAACTTGGAACCTGGCTCATCAAGGTCGACAAGCCTGACCTACCTGATAGATTCAATTAAATTCAATTCAATTTTATTTATATAGCGCTTTTAACAATTGACATTGTCGCAAAGCAGCTTTACACAATCAAAAGAAGTAAGTTTGTATGAAATGTGAATGTGTATGAATCAAAATGATAAGATTGTCCCTGATGAGCAAGCTGAGGACGACGGTGGCAAGGAAAAACTCCCTTAGATGGTAATAGGAAGAAACCTTGAGAGGAACCAGACTAAACAGGGAACCCATCCTCATCTGGTTGATAACGGATAGCAGGGATTGATCAGCATAATACTGTGTAAGACTAGAAGTTCAGTATAGCAGGAGATGTGTTTAAAATAAATGGAGTCCATTTTATTCCTGGAGGCTCAGGTAGACTGTAGGAAATTCCAGTCTTGAGCTATTGAACAACTGAAGTCACAGGTCCCCAGAGAACAGCTGTCTGCATCAGTCGAGGACAGGACAGTCTTCGTGGAAACCATCCCCAGCCACCACGCGCATCCCAGGCAGACCACACAGGGCATCCATGCAATACCTGTTTCTCCAGGACTCCAGGATGGGTTAGACAGGTCCAGAGGGCAGAGGGGTCTGGATCACTGACAGCTCAGGAGCAACATGTATAGCTCGACAGAGAGACAGGGAGAGGGAAAAGGAGAGACTGAGAGAGAGAGAGAGAAGAGAGCAGAAGAGGAGAGGGCAGAAAATAAGAAGAGATGGCAGTTAGGTATGGTTACAGTCAAACATGTACAGTCCCTGACAAAAGTTTTGTCGCTTATCTATTTTGTAGAAAAACCTGCTATTAACCTGACTTTTAATTAATCAATTGGTGTTAGAAATAGCTCATATGAAAAGCTAAAACCCTCCCAAATGATGTTTAATGCACTGAAATAAATCACTGAAAAAAGATTTATCATTTAATCAAGACAGAAAGGTCAAATTTTGGCAAGACAAAAGTTTTGTCGCCTGTTTTGTCGTCTATACAGAAATTGAACAAATTTACTGCAAATGCAAAAATATGTCAGCAAATTAAGTAGTGGTGCTGTGAGATCCAAATGTAATATCTTGTATGACTTCCATGAGCTTGAAGGACTGCATCTATGCGGTTTGGCAAGGATTCTTACAATTTATTGATGAAGTCATCAGGAATAGCAGAGCAAGCAGTCCTGCATGCCTCCCAGAGTTCATCAATATTCTTTGGTTTTGTCTACCATGCTTCCTCTTTCATCCTACTCCACATATGCTTAATGATGTTCTTGTCTGGTGACTGGGCTGGCCAATCCTGGAGCATCTTGATCTTCCTCGCCTTGAGGAACTTTGATGTGGAGATAGAAGTCTGCGATGGAGCACCATCCTGCTGCAGAATGTGGCCTCTTTTATGGTTGGGAATATAAGAGGTAGCTAAGATTTCTTGGTATTTAGACTATTGATGTTGCCTTCCACCCTGCAGATCTCTCGCACACCCCCATACTAGATGTAACCCCAGACCATGATTTTTCCACCACCAAACTTCACTGTTTTGTGGGTGAATCTCGGATCCATGCGAGCTCCAGTAGGTCTCCTGCAATATTTGTGGCGACTGTGGTGTAATTCCACAGAAGATCCATCTGAAAAATCCACATTCTGCCACTTTTCCAGCGCCCATCCTTTTAGCAGGCTGTGGGCTTTGGCAAATGCCATACGGTTTTTCAATTGTCTTTTGTTTAGTGCTGACTTCTGGGCACTGATTTGACCATGGAGGCTTCTAGACAGAATCCGACAAACTGTTTTGGTTGACACAGGGACTTCAGGTGACCAGGTCTCGTGGAGCTCTGCTGCACGGGAAAATGGACCGGCCTTGGATTTTCGAGCCAACAAACGGTCCTCTTGAGCAGTTGTCTTGCGGGGTCTGCCTGACCTGGGCTTGTCAAAAACGTCTCCAGTCTCCTCAAATCTTTTTCTATCCTCTGAACTTGACGCTGAGACACACTGAAGGTGTCTGCCACATCAGCAGTGGATCTGGTCTTCAGCCTCTTGATAATCAACACTTTAGTCTCAGCGTGAATCTTAGGCATGTTTGCAGAGGTCTAGTTGCAGTTGATGTGAAGGTCTAGTGTACTGGGGTTCTTTTTATACAAACCTGAGACCTAATTGATTATTATTAGTCACGGGTGAAGCTCATATGACAAGGCGACAACACTTATGTCTTTGCTAAAATTGACTCAATGGGCCCAAGCTGTGAATATTAGAATACTTTTTGACAGTTTTGTTTTGCACTGAAACATTAGTACAAAAGCTGTTGGGATTAAAATGAGCCATTTCCTTTTTTTTAATCTTGATTAGAAATATATTTTAGAGGCACTTCAGGTCAATTTGTACACAAGCGACAAGACTTTTGTAAGGGACTGTACTGTTTCTAGCAATTCGGTAAGTTTTATTGTTTTTTCCACGATAATTGTATTTTCCTTTATGTACTTTTTTCGTTTTGGTTATTATTTTGCTGAATTTTAGGTTCTCCAATTTTGGCCATTTTGTTTGTTCATTTATTTTACATTGAAATTTATTTTAAATTTTACAAGAAAGAAGGAAGTAGCTTCCCCAGTCAGACTTGCTGCTGGGGGAGCGTGAAAACTAAAGCCTTTAACAATACAATTAAATCAAATACAATAGATATCCCCAGCAATTTAAAAAGTTAAAGTTAAATGGGAGAGCCTCTCTCTCCATTCTGCAGCCACAAACAATGCTTGTCGTACCCAGGGAGCACTCTCAGACTAGTATGGCTGTAGATGAAAGCTGGTTTAAAGGGAGGCCTATTTGAACAATTAAAATAATTTTTTAAATTCATTTTTTTATATAAAAGCTTACAGCACATGGTATTCCCAGGCAGTCTCCCATACAAGTACTAACCAGGACCAAGCCTGCTTAGCTTCCAAGATACAGACGAGAAGTGGCACTCTCAGACTGATATGTCCGTAGATGAAAGCTGGTTTGAAGAGAGTATTTGTAGAATTTAAGTGAAATTTTTTAAATATTATTTTTTTTATTTGGGAAAAAAAACCTTGATGAGGAATAAAACTGACAAGCTTTCAGCACCTGGTATTCCCAGGCAGTATTCCATTCAAGTACTTACCAGGACCGAGCCTGCTTAGCTTCAAAGATCAGATAAGATCGGGCACTCTCAGACTGGCATGGCTGTAGATGAAAGCTGCTTTGAAGGGAGACCTATTTGAACAATTTAAATGATTTTTATATAATTTTTTTTTTATTGACAAAGAACCTATATGAGGAATGAAACTTATAAGCTTACAGCAACAGGTATTCCCAGGCAGTCTCCAATCCTGTACTAACCAGGACCAAGCCTGCTTAACTTCAAAGATCAGACAAGTTCAGACACTCTCAGACTGGTATGGCTGTAGGTGAAAGCTGGTTTGAAGGGAGGCCTATTTGAACAATTTAAAGGATTTTTTAATATTCATTATGATGAATAAAACTGACAAGCTTTCAGCACTTGGTATTCCCGGGCAGTATCCCATCCATGTACTAACCAGGACCAAGCCTGCTTAGCTTCCAAGATCAGATGAGATGGGGCGTTCTCAGACTGGAATGAGTATAGGTGAAAGTTGATTCGAAGGGAGGCCTATTTGAACAATTAATGAATTTTGCTAAATATTCATTTAAAGAAAAAAAACACTATATGAGGAATAAAACTGAAATCTTACAGCACCTGGTATTCCCAGGCAGTCTCCCATCCAAGTAGACCAAGCTTCCATATTACATCTCAGGGCTCATTGCCCCACTGCATGACGGCATCTCCTAAGCTTGTGAGTCCCCTGAGACAATGCAGCCTGACATCAGGAAGCGAGAAATTTAACCAAGCCTGGGAAAGGGGGCCCTGCCACACCTGAAGCTATAAAAGTCCAGTTAACCTCAAACTCCAGTGGTATAAATTGTTTAAAACCGTTAAACAAAGGAGAGAGTCTTACGCCTCTGAGTTTGGGAAAAACCCTCCCTAACTCGGACCACTGGCACTCTCATTGACCCCAGGGCTCAAGATGTCTCGTGTTCCTCCACATGCCTTTCAGTGAACAAAGAGGCATACGGCAGAGACACTATTTAAACAATCTTTAAAGTGAGCCAAATGGCTAAATTTATATCCATATATATTCACTCAGCATGTTTGATGTTTGTATGTATGTCTGATTATTCTGCATAACTTAAAACGTTTTAACTAGATAAAGGCATAAATGAGTGTGTAACATATGGGATGTGTGGTATCAATCAAAAGCTTGTCTTATTCAAAGAATGCTTATGTACACAAAATGTTAGGAGCATGAACTGAGCTTGTGTAGAATTAATTTATAAAAGGTATTGAAATTTCCAACCGGATGAGTCCCACGTAACAGCCAAAAAACCCGGCCTAATGTATGCACAAAAGGGGAACCAGGTGAGGCGGCGCTAAGCCCGCAACCACATCCGATTGGACCAATCACCTGTGGGAAGGACTGACAACAAAGCCTTAAAACCCCAGGGTGCGAATCTTCCAACGTCATCCAAGGGCTGAACGTCAATTACATGTCTGAAGCAAGCTCTTTCGTCGCTCGTCCACCGTCGATTTTCGTCCTGCAAACTGCTCATCCGCTCTTTACATCTTTAAGAAACTTCGTGACAGAACTCCAAAGTTCCGCAACAAAGAATCCGCTAGAAGAAGTGCCAGAGCTCCGCTCTGTTTTATAACCAAGCAACCAGCGCATCAGCAAAGGGCTTCCCCTGAGAGACATCATCACAGCACCAGAGCACCAGCCAATCAGCAATGCCGTGATTCCCTAACACCGAAGGTGAATCACAGAGAAAGACTGCAACGCAAGTAAACAAAAAAAGCTTCATATCTTGCTAAAATTGGTGCTCACTTCATGTTGAAACCGTAAGCTTAAACCCAAGGCTCTGCTCTTGTGACTTTCTCAGGTTTAGTAAACAGTAATAGAAAACTTCAATAACTTCCTTTTAACTGTTTTGTGTGTATGTATGTGCGTGTGCATGCATGCGTGTGTGTCTAATAGAGTAGTTTTATGTATTGTAGTTTAGTCAAATAAATTATTGTTTCTTGATAAAGAACTGTTGTCCTGGTCTTGTATTTTTAAGTTTAAACATTTGCCCAGATCTTTAGTTACCTTGCTCATAATTGAGAAATACCAGATTTTGTATCATCATTAGTGGCCACGTGATAAGCAGAATTGGTAAGATACACCAAATCATGCTAAACGCTGGACGGTAGCCGATAAAGTGTATGCTATAAATAATCACCCAGTTTAATTAAATTACCCGAATCCTGAAAGATTTGATTTACCTCTGACCCAGAGCTGAAACCCTACAGATGAGATCGGGCACTCTCAGACTGGTACAGCTTGAGGTGAACGCTGGTTTGAAGGGAGGCCTATTTGAACAATTAAATAGAATTTTTTTTTATATTCAATTAAAAAAAAAAAAACTTATGTGAGGAATAAAATTGCACCTTGTATTCCCAGGTAATAAAAAATTAATACATATAATTTTTGTATTTAATTAAAAAAAAAAAAAAAAATATATATATATATATATATATATATATATATATATATAGGGAATAAAACTGAAACCTTACAGCACCTGGTGTTCCCACGCAGTCTCCCATTCAAGTACTAACCAGGACCAAGCCTGCTTAGCTTCCAGGATCAGATGAGATGGGGCACTCTCTGACAGGTACAGCTGTAGGTGATCACTGGTTTGAAGCGAGGCCTATTTGAATAATTAAAATGATTTTTTTAAAATATGCATTAAAAAAACCTATATGAGGAATAAAACTGAAAAGCTTACAGCAACTGGTATTCCCAGGCAGTCTGTCATGGCGCTGCACAAGGAGGCGGACACAGATGCAGGGTGAACTTAACAATAAGTTTATTTTAGAGCAGCAGCGAAAAAACAAGTGTCCAAAACAAAAACTAAACTATATTGATGACTTCCCAGACTGGGTCTGCAGTTGGGCAGACAAAGAACAAAACAAACACAAAAAAAATTAATAACTCAAACTATAACTGAATTGAAGAAGGCTGAGAATCTCTCAGCCTTGACTTTGACCTTGATGATGGTCTTCCCAAACAAAAGTAGCCCGGCCCTGCAGACACTGCTCAGTCCAGGGGGAGAGAAGTTTCACACTTAACATGAAGGTGCACAACAGTGAAAGGAGGAAGGGCTACGGGTTCGGCCGGAATAAATAGGGAGACACACGGGGGAGACACAGGTAAACTTAACTTGGTGCTAAAGTGAAAACATGTACACGCGTAGACACACTAGGGGGAGACAAAACGCCGGATTACCTGAACCAGATCTTATTCCCCAAGACTGCTGTGGCACAGGTGGACAGTGTCCACCCTCAGGACCGTCTTCCCGAGGGAGGTCTGAGTGCTCTCTCCGCGTTACCGGAGGGAGTAGGGACCTGCCGACTTGATGGGATTGCAGGCGGGTGGGGCGGCCCGGGAGTCGCGGTGCCGGGACGATCCGGCTGCGCTCGATGGAAATCGGCAATGAGCTCCTGGCTCAAGATGTCTCTGGCCGGGACCCAACTCCAACCCTTCGACACTTCCCAATCCACCACATATTGGAGGAAACCCCATCTCTTCCGGAATTCTAGTAGTTGACTCTGAGCGCAGGGGCACTCTCTATCTCCATAGCCTCGGAGTGCGAAGGCTCCACTACACCTTCATCCAGTGGCCCCTGTATCACTGGCCTGAGCAGGGAGACATGAAAGACAGCGTCAATACGAATGTGACTAGGAAGCTGTAATTTAAATGAGCTAGGATTTATTTGGGAGGGAATAGAGAAGGGACCTATTTATCTAGGGGTACGAGATTAAGGTCCTGTGTCCTGTGTCGAGAGCACATGAGTACATCTGTGATGTGGTGTTCAAAGAAAAAAGGTACTGGTGATCCAAAAAGGTGATGTGGTTTTCAAAAAAGGTGATGTGGGGTTCAAAGAAAAAAGGTACTGGTGATCCAAAAAGGTGATGTGGTTTTCAAAAAAGAGGATGTGGTGTTCAAAGAAAAAAGGTAAAAGGTACTGGTGATGCAAAAATGTGATGTGGTTTTCAAAAAAGGGGATGTGGTGTTCAAAGAAAAAAGGTAAAAGGTACTGGTGATCCAAAAAGGTGATGTGGTTTTCAAAAAAGGGGATGTGGTGTTTAAAGAAAAAAGGTACTGGTGATCCAAAAATGTGTTGTGGTTTTCAAAAAAGGGGATGTGGTGTTCAAAGAAAAAAGGTAAAATGTACTGGTGATCCAAATATGTGATGTGGTTTTCAAAAAAGGGGATGTGGTGTTCAAAGAAAAAAGGTAAAAGGTACTGGTGATCCAAAAAGGTGATGTGGTTTTCAAAAAACGGGATGTGGTGTTCAAAGAAAAAAGGTACTGGTGATCCAAAAATGTGATGTGGTTCTCAAAAAAGGGGATGTGGTGTTCAAAGAAAAAAGGTAAAAGGTACTGGTGATCCAAAAAGGTGATGTGGTTTTCAAAAAAGGTGATGTGGGGTTCAAAGAAAAAAGGTACTGGTGATCCAAAAAGGTGATGTGGTTTTCAAAAAAGGGGATGTGGTGTTCAAAGAAAAAAACTGGTGATCCTGGTGATCCAAAAAGGTGACGTGGTGTTCAAAGAAAAAAGGTACTGGTGATCCAAAAAGGTGATGTGGTGTACAAAGAAAAAGTGCAAAAGGTGATGTGTTGTTCAAAAAAAGGTGATGTGGTGTTTAAAGAAAACAGGGGAAAGCTACTGGTGATCCAAAAAGGTGATGTGGTGTTCAAAGAAAAACAAAAAAAAAGGTTACTTTGGTGTTCAAGATGATGTTTTTCTTTTTCCCAACAAACAACTAAAAAGGTACAGGTACAAACAAAAACGATAGAAACTTAAAGGGGGTGTGGCTTGATTTCATGTACTTCAGGTCTTCTTGTTTTGTCTCTGTGCAGGTCTCGACAGACAACACGGTGCCGCCATCGCCCCTTACACACACCCTGGTGCACGGCAACGTTCTGGTGAGCGACGAGGTTCTCGTGTCTGCCATCTCGGCGTTCGCGGCCATGAAGGCTTCCTCTCTGGTATGTGTATTCTGTACCTGCGCTCAGAAGTATACAAACATGACTTGGTTAAAAATGTGTATGAGAAAATGGGTTTGCGTAGTCCAAGAAATGGTGCAGATTCATGAGTAAAATGTGTTTATTGCTGTTTTTGGTTCTTTCTGTGACCTAATAATGTGCCCAGTCCGAAGGCTTGTCCAGAAAATACGCTTCATCAAGCGTGCACCGAGTTATTTCCGTATTCCTTTTTTTCCCTCCAGATGATGACCATGTCTTCCTGTGTGGGAAGTGTAAGAAGCAGTTCAACTCCTTGCCCGGCGTTCTTGACTCACAAAAGGGAGCGGTGCCAGCAGGACGCCCCATCGCTCGCCACTGTTTCGCTGGCCTCCAGCAACACCTACACACCTGTACCGCTTGTCGGCGCTGTGCCGCAACCACCGGAGAACAGACGGGTACGTATTTACTAATGCCCCACCCTGAACAAAGGTATGGGTGAAATGTATTAAAAAGGTACGGGTCACCAGTAACCACATCCAGAAAAGGTATTTGCAGGTATTTCGTCCAAGAAAGGTACGGGTCACCAGTAACCACATCCGGAAAAGGTATTAGGGGTGTTAGAGGTATTGCGTCCATAAAAGGACCTATTTTGAAAAGGTATTACAGGTCGCCTGTAACGTCCGGACAAGGTACGGCTCGCCACAATACCACGGCCCGAAAAGGTACGGTCCGCCCATGACCGCGACCCGAACAAGGTACGGGGCGCTCGTGGCCCCTCTCGCAAAGGTACGGGGTGCCCCTTTCCGACGAGGTACCGCAGCAAAAGCGTAATACGGGCGCCCGGTTCCTCAGCAAAAGAAAAGGTACCGTTTTCACATACTGGTGCGGCAGGGGGTGCCCGCAGCCTCTTCGCGGTGAGGGCGGTGCGGGACGTGCTGGTATCTTTATGGTGGAGCGCGGTACGGGGTGTGTCCGTACTCTGATCGTGGAACGCGGTAAGGGCGAGTGAACAACATAAAAACCAAATGCAGGTGATCTGTTA